>OV702284.1:313724587-314974587 GCA_916181665.1 Avena sativa
TTCCGGAACCTTCTAGAACATTCCCGATGAAAACACCGGAATCATTCCCCAACTCCGAAATAGGACTTTCCTTATATGAATCTTATTCTCCGGACCATTCCGGATCTCCTCGTGATATCCCGGATCCCATCCGAGACTCCGAACAACATTCGGTCTCTTACTCATCATTCCATAACTACTCAAACAACGTCGAATCCTTAAGTGTGTCTCCCTACGGTTCGTGAATTATGCGGACATGATCGAGACACTTCTCCGATCAATAACCAATAGAGGAATCTGGAAATTCATATGGCTCCCACATATTTCTACGATTACTTTGCGATCGAATGAACCACTTACATACGATACCAATTTCCCTTTGTCTCACGATAGTTTACTAATCCGAGGTTTTGATCGTCGGTATCTCTGCATTCCTAGTTCAACCTCGTTACCGATAAGTACTCTTTTCTCGTTCCCTTGGTATGTGATCCCTTGTGAGCCAGTCACATGCTTGCAAGCTAATTGGATGACATTCCACCGAGAGTGCCCAGAGTATATCTATCCGTCATATGGATGGACAAAGCCCACTCTTGATCCATGTGCCTCAACACATACTTTCCGAACACTCAATGCCACCTTTATAGCCACCCAGTTACGGTGTGGTGTTTGATGTCATCAAAGCATCCTTCCGGTGATGGTGATTAGCATGATCTCATGGTCGAAGGAATTAGGTTACTATGTATCAGAAAGCTTATAGCAAATGAACTATATTAAATGACTTGATCTTTATGCTACGCTTAACTATAGGAGTATGTCCATCACATCATTCTCCTAATGATATGACCCTGTTGTTAATAACATCTCTATGTTCATGATCAGGAAACCATGATCATATATTAACCAACAAGCTAGTTTAACAAGAGGCTTTACTAGGGACTCTTTTATGTTTACAAATCACACAAGTATTAATGTTTCCGGTTAATACAATTATAGCATGGTATGTAAACATTTATCATAAGTATGAAGATATGATAATAACCATTTTATTATTGCCTCTTGAGCATATCTCCAACAGTCTCCCACTTGCACTAGAGTCAATAATCTAGTTTCAAACTTTTGTGTATTCAACACCTATGGCTTTCCGGTGTTGTAAGTACACGTTCGCTAGTGGTCAACTGATCTCCGGATCTGACACTTCCAGGTCCGTGTGTAATTGCATGTATTTGCGTCTCTACGCATCACTCATTCTCTAATGAGATGGCTTTGTATAAATTTGGTCCTTTGGTGAGACCTTTAGTTCTTTGGGGTTAAAACATGTTGATAATATTGTCGTACAATATATCTTCATAGTATTATCCCGCTATGAACTACACCTAGTTTGATAACAAACTACTTGACCCAAATGCCCTCTTTAGCTGCTATAATAGCAGTCATATACTTAGCCTTTTGTTGTAGTATCTGTCACAATGTCTTAACTTTGGAACTCATCCAAATCCATTATGGAACTTACTTTCCTTTATATTGTGCCACCCTTAGTTTAGATTGAGATAAACTTAATTTGTACTTTGTGACAAAACTAGTATCAATGTAGTACTTTTACAATGAACTAACCATCTATTTGTCACTTCTACAAACAATATATTCTTAGTTCTTCCAAAAGATCACAAGAATATCCTTACTATTTTCCAATGATCATCTTATGAATCATTCTGGTATATGCTCACATCATTTAGAGCATAGGACATATCTGGATTTGTACATATCACAGTATGATTGATATAAATACTCTTTGTGATCAAGTATCAATCTATACTTGAATATTGTTTCACTTACCAAATGTCAATACATTTGAATATATCATCAATATTAAACTCATTCAATCCTTTCTGTGCGACAAGAAACTTTCTTGTAGTTTCTATATTGAACTCATTCAATATCTCGTCAATGTACTTCTAGCACAACCATATTAGCGTCTATTCATGCCAAATATTTGGGTTTTGCCTAAGTCTTTCATCGAGATGAAATTCTTATCTTGTGTTAATAAAAGATACATCATTTCCAATCAAAAAATGTCTACCACATAATGTATTAGAAACATGTCTTAGCGCTCCCACTTAATTTCTTGCAAATGCAAGTATCTTCATTATCTCCGACGAATTTAAACTCCTTTAACAGTTTCATCATAGTGAAGATTCCAACTCCGTAATGCTTACTTCAACCATTGAAGTTTGCATATGCAGTTAACATCCTTTGAACTAACAAAACCCTTTGGACCGTGTCATGCACACATCCTAGGTAACCCTTCTATTAGAAGAACTTGTTTTGTTTATTCAACTACCATATAACAAAATTATATGTAGTGGTTGCTACACTAATCCGTCTAGACTAAATATCACTATGAAAGATCAAATCTTATCATAGTCAATCTTTGAACATTGTTGTGAACTTTTTCCCAACATGTCGACTATTTCATAGATGTAAAACATCCATGTCTATTTATTTATAGATCCAAACACAACTGTAAGATCTTACACCTTTCTCGAGGGTCCTTCAAGTTCAAAACTTGATTTCTCGTGTATGGAACTATCACGGATTTTATGGCTTCAAGCCATTTGACGGAGTCAGGGCCCATCATCGCTTCTTTGCATGTAGTCGGTTCAGTTTTCTCAAATAATGATTCAACCCTCAAATCTTGGTATTTGATTGTTTACCTGACCTACTTGTTTCAATAGGAACTTAGATCTCTGTGACCACAACCTTTGAGGCACGTGAGCCATGAGCATTGTTGCTGCCTTCGGAACACTTTTCGGCGCTGCGCAACTCTGCACATATAGCTAAGGTTCTTTTAACCTTATCAAAGTTCTATTGTCCTCCCACTTTACTTTTCACGAAAAATTCCTTCTCAAAGAAACTTGACATTCTAAGCGACAAACACTTTTGTCTCTGGTGTTATGGAGGAATACTTAACAGTTTATTTGAAATAACATACAAAGATAGGTTCATCCGACTTTGGTTGCAAACATCTTTCTTATGCAAAGCATACCAATGTTTTAAGAAAGGACAACTTGGGTTTTATCCCAAACCATAACTTTATATGGTGTCATTTCAACGGATTATGATGAAGCTCTTTTCAGTGGAAAAACGGTAGTCTCTCAAGCTTTTAATCTTTAAAATATAATGGCATTTTTATGAAGTACACCTTTGATCTCACCATGTCAAACAAGGTTTAATTACATATCTCGAATGCTCCATACTCTTATGGTGTTTCGGGAAATGCAAATCCACGGAACGATTCCATAAATCTTAGGTATTATGCTAAACTTTGTAACTCAAATATCTTCCTTTATGATCTTTATCATAAACTGTTTATATTCTTGTTACAATGATTTTGCACTTCATCTTGAAAGTCTTTGAACTTTTTTCAAATGTTTCATACTTCATACTTATTAAGTAAATATTCATATATTCACTCAAATTTTCGGAGAAAGCATATGAAGTTGAAATCCATCGCTCTTGACTACACATAATGGACTTCGTACAACAATATGTACAAGTTCCAATAAGCTAGTCATTCGTTCCCTTTTGGCCTACGAACAAAGTTTTAATTATCTTTAGGAAAGTTTCACAAGCGTCATGTGATCAAAAAATCAAAAGACTCCAAAATTCCATCCACATGGAGTTTCTTCATTTTTTCTTTCCAATATAATTTAAACGGCGATGTCACTTCCTAAGTGATCTTTCAATCAATTTGTCTTTCGACATTTTTAGCACTAGTTTTATGGATGTGATTTCTCCAACGAGATTTGTGAATCATCCATATTTTATGGATTACGGCAATTATTTGAACAACCCTTTTGTTCTCATAATACCTGATAAAACAAGTCTTGAAGGTAAGCTTTGATGTTTAACGAGCAACACAATAACCCTTTATTTGTTCTCAATGAACATCATCACATATTCTTTTGCTAGTTACTTAGGCCATTGTAGTTCATGAATTGTGTTGTTTCGTATGACGATTCACACCAACAAATTCAGTATCAAATACTTAAGAACCACATTGTTTAATAAGCAAAGAATATAGCCATAACATGTATATCATCTATATACTTAAACTGAACAATTCTAGTCTTTTCTTTTCTGCCATATATTTATGAGATTCTCTTTCAGTATTTCCTTTTCTATTTGAAAGAATCTATCAACATCAATAGTGGAGTCATACATATGACATATAGTCCAAAGCGTGTATAATTAAATACCAATGTCTTTGGACTTGCACTTTTAAGTAGATCACCATCATCAAATGTTTGGTGTGCTTTCAAATTCCATTCTTTAGTAATCTCTTGGTGTGGTAAATATTTTACCTACATCAAATATTCACCCTTATCATGGAATTATTCATGATCAAGCTACTTTTAGCTTATAAAGATGAATCGCGAGTATAATGTTGCTCTCCAAAACCTTTTGGTGGTTTAGGACAACTAGTGTCTCCAACCTTTTGCAACTTCTCATCAAATATGAGAACATGTCTTTTGCCATATTATACTCTATCATGTTGAAACCAATACTTCGTTTCAGATATCACAATATCTTCCACATATCATGGTTTCTGAAACAACTCTTTCAGATCCTAGATAACCTTGATATTAAGACAATTCTTTGAATATCAAGAATCATGGAGACAAACATGATACTCATACACTAACACTTGGAATTGTCACTCTTGTTTTAATACTAATTATTAAACTTCATGGAGTAACTGGAACTTACTGAAAGTTTGCAATAGGACTTTTAAACTTTAGATTAACACTTCAAAACAATACGATACCAGTTCGTAAAGTAACTAACCAGAATTCTATAGTTCTATCATCTTAATTAAAACTAAGCGCAAGGTGGTAAACGGATGCCAATGACTACAACAATTATGCAAATTCACTTTGAATTAATTTATGATAAATAGTGTTTAACTTTTAATCATATTGCCGTTGAACTCCCACTCAAAAACAATATCCCTCACATTGTTTTAGTGATCACACGAACCAAATCCACCACATCAAAACCGATCATCACGAGAGTTGATGTAGCTTTAATGGCGAACAATCAACATGTTCATCATATCTACTATATGACTCATGCTTTACCTTTCGGTGATCCGTGTTCCGAGACCATGTCTGTACATGCTAGGCTCGTCAAGATCAACCTTAGCTTCCGCATGAGCAAATCTGGCTTGCCCATGTTGTATACACTTGCGGAATCTAACACACCCGATCATCACGTGGTGCTTCGAAACAACAAGCTTTAGCAACGGTGCTAACTAAGGGTGAACACTTTATGACTTGAAATTCATGTGCATGAGGGATCATCTTATAATGCTACCGTTGTCTACTAAGCAATACAAGATGCATAAAGGATTAACATCACATGCAATTCATAATATGTGATATGATATGGCCTTTCTTCTTTGTGCTTCCGATCTTCATCTTCTAGCACGAACATGATCTCTATCATCACCGACATTGCATCAAGGTTAATGATGCTTCTCCATGGTTGTCGTCCACCAGCTTCAACTATTACAACTACTTTGAATAGACACGCGGGTCTTAACAGAAATTAAAGACAACCATATGGCTCCTGCCAGTTGCCAACTTACAATAAGGAACATTGCATACATCAAATATTATCACAATCATGGCCATATCACATCACTGCACACCCCTGCAAAACAAAGTTAGACGCCTCTACTTTCTTTGCATATTTTACGTGGTTTGGGGCTTTCAATAAGTGTCGTTCTAACTTACGAACAAAAAACCACAACATTGATACTAGTATTGTTAATCACCCGTTGTAAATTGGATCTTAACTATGCTAGGAGAAACAGGCACCCGCAAAGCCACTTATGCAATACAAGTTGCATGTCAAGCGTGGAGCAAGTCTCATGAACGATGTCATGTAAGGTTAGCCCGGGCCGCTTCATCCCAACATACCGCAAGATGCAAAGTACACAAGAAGCAATCGACAATAAAAGCATCAACGCCCACAATGACCATTGTGTTCTACTCGTGCAACAGATCTACATATAGACACGGCTCTGATACCACTGTAGGGGTTCGTAGCATGGAAAACAAAAAATTTCTACCGCATGCACACAAACAAGCCAAGATCTATCTACTAGATTGTAGCAATGAGTCGATAGAGGAACTTACCCTCGAAGATTCCAAAGCGGTTAACGAGAGCAGATTCTCGTGGGTGATGTAGTCGTACACTTGCCGATCTCAAGATCGCGTAGACAATCCTTCCGGCGCTGCGTTCCGGCAGCGCTCCCGCAGTCGGTCACACGTTCGGTACTCGACGAAGACCTTCCTCTCCCTTGTTCCAGCAGGCAGCGGAGGTTGTAGCACTCTCCTCGCGATTCCGGCAGCACAACGGCGTGGTACCGGAAGTAGAGGGGAGATCTCGCAGGGCTTCGCCTTAAGCCGGAGCGAGTATGGTGGACTATGAGAGATCCCTCGACGATCTAGGGTTTAGACACGCCGAGGAAGAGGTGCTAGGGCGGCGGCTAGGGTTTGGGGTTTGCCCAAGTCGGCGCCAAGGGGAGCCCTAGGAGGTGGCGGCAGCTGCAGGAGGTGGCGGCACCAAATTAGGGTTTAGAGGAGAGGATCTTGTGTGTCTTGGAGGGGCAACCCTGCCCCTCCATTTATAGGTGGGAGGTGCGGCCAAGGGGAGGGGAGTCCCTCCCCAACTCGGCTTGGAGGTGGGCCGCCGGTTGGAGGAGGGAACTCCTCCCCAACTCGGTTTCAAACTTCCTCCTCCTCTTTTCCACTTTCCAAATTTAGCCGTTTGACTTTTCAATTTAGCTATTTGACTTTTCAAACTAGGATTCGATTAATCCTTTATTTGGAACAGCGATGACACTTAGTACATGATGCAATCATTCCAACTTGCAATGACACATTCATGTACCCCTTCCCCTCCGGAGTGCCGGACATTCCGGAACCTTCTAGAACATTCCCGATGAAAACACCGGAATCATTCCCCAACTCCGAAACAGGACTTTCCTTATATGAATCTTATTCTCCGGACCATTCCGGATCTCCTCGTGATATCCCGGATCCCATCCGAGACTCCGAACAACATTCGGTCTCTTACTCATCATTCCATAACTACTCAAACAACGTCGAATCCTTAAGTGTGTCTCCCTACGGTTCGTGAATTATGCGGACATGATCGAGACACTTCTCCGATCAATAACCAATAGAGGAATCTGGAAATTCATATGGCTCCCACATATTTCTACGATTACTTTGCGATCGAATGAACCACTTACATACGATACCAATTTCCCTTTGTCTCACGATAGTTTACTTATCCGAGGTTTTGATCGTCGGTATCTCTGCATACCTAGTTCAACCTCGTTACCGATAAGTACTCTTTTCTCGTTCCCGTGGTATGTGATCCCTTGTGAGCCAGTCACATGCTTGCAAGCTAATTGGATGACATTCCACCGAGAGGGCCCAGAGTATATCTATCTGTCATATGGATGGACAAATCCCACTCTTGATCCATGTGCCTCAACACATACTTTCCGAACACTCAATGCCATCTTTATAGCCACCCAGTTACGGTGTGGTGTTTGATGTCATCAAAGCATCCTTCCGGTGATGGTGATTAGCATGATCTCATGGTCGAAGGAATTAGGTTACTATGTATCAGAAAGCTTATAGCAAATGAACTATATTAAATGACTTGATCTTTATGCTACGCTTAACTATAGGAGTATGTCCATCACATCATTCTCCTAATGATATGACCCTGTTGTTAATAACATCTCTATGTTCATGATCAGGAAACCATGATCATATATTAACCAACAAGCTAGTTTAACAAGAGGCTTTACTAGGGACTCTTTTATGTTTACAAATCACACAAGTATTAATGTTTCCGGTTAATACAATTATAGCATGGTATGTAAACATTTATCATAAGTATGAAGATATGATAATAACCACTTTATTATTGCCTCTTGGGCATATCTCCAATAGAGATTCCATGCTTTCATCCTTCAGGTGGTACGATCAGAGGATGTACCGAAGTACCTCTAGCAAGACGTTATTTAGGATAGCACCCGTCAACAAAGCATTTTCTTTGGCATGTGCGTATGCTTGTACAGTTTGCGAAATTCAATTCCAAACAAATACTAACACTGTGCCGGCCAGTGTACTACTGGGTGATATTAATGCATCAAACTAGAGTGACTAATAAAATGAACACCTGGAATTAACTCTAGCACAACGAAATCTATTCTATTATATATTAAAAGCAATATAAGGATGTTTTTCGAGGCACCATGTTAAGCCACATCACTTGAATTTATTTTGATAGTTAGATCTAAAATATATGGCTAAGATTTAACAAGAGGTAATAGTTACGTAACCTGTTTACAGAACTTTTTTTATTTATAAAAGAACCGATTGACACGACTTAACTCTGGTAGGACCGTAACAATTGCCGTGTTCATTAAAATAGAACCACATACGCTACCTGACCCGGCTGACTTGTGGACTCCATGAGTAAACAGCCAGCGTTCATGTCGATGTCTGTTTTGAAAATAGCCGTGTACAAGACGCCTCTCTTGGCTGGACGTGTAACTGCATGTAGAACAAACAGTCTAAAATGCATGTAGAACTCTAGTAGTTCAGAGTAATGGAATTTTAAGATTAATGAATTCACAACATTACTCACACCATCAACGGAATGCCCCTCACTCTAAAAATTTATCCTCTTAATGATACACACAGGACTAAGGCAACACAGATGCTCGCGAGGATGAGAATGTTCATCCACTGAATGAATATTCCGACTTAATGAGACATAGGACATCAAACCTTTAAAAAATTGACAAAGATACACCACTAATCGATGCTCGCGAAGACGAGAATATCCCTCCACTCGAGATGTATCCGACTTAATTAGACACACATCATCAAATCCTTAAAATTGATCAAGATATAACATTAGTTGACACAGTATCGACGAAAATGCTTTGGAAACTATAAAATATTTGGCTTAATAAACACATAGGGCTAAGTAATCAATTATTATGTCTTCATATGTCTGATATTTCGTATCCAAACAGCGTGTCGACACTATTTTTAATTAGAGGACCTAAAAATGTAGACTTAATTCTTATGAATTATTGTCGCATATATTGTTTGGTTTGTAGGGTCAGCATATTTGAACTATTGTATATGGATTACTCTGATGCAACAAAATTAACATGCATAAAATCACATGTCATTCCAACTAAAAATTAAAATTAAAGACCGATTAAGAGTCTTGAACTATGCTAGCAAGGGTATTCATTTTGCATAACACAAAAAGTAAATGTGAGACCACATGTGTAAATCCATTATAAAATCCGAATAACGTCTCTCACACTATAAAAATTTATCGGATTAATGATACACACATGACTAAGGCAACACATATGCTCACGAGGATGAGAATGTCCCTCCACCGAAGAAATATTGTGACTTAATGAGACATACGCCGTCAAACCTTTAAAAAATTGATAAAGATACAACAATATAGTCGACGCAGGCATGCGCACGCACACGCGATCAAACTACCAAAATCTACCACATAATTAGACTACATCATCACTGTTCATGGAGCTTTAAGATTGACAAGGATACCAATTGAGTACGCTATAGAGAAGTTCAACACCTATTTAAAGGAGTTGAACACAAGAAAATTTTACTTTCAATTCACATACAGAAAAATGGCAATCAATTAGAACACAAAATTATATAGATATAAAATTTTACTTTCAGTTCATATACAGAATGCGCATATAAAACTTTGGTATACACTTCTTTGTGGCAACATTAACAATTCTCCAAGAATTTATAGACGATTTATGATGCATCCCACATAATTAATATTTTATTAGCATAATATTTATAGTGATTACAGAACCATGTTAATTTTAATCACAATGTTTAAATTCTATTGAAACATAATTTTTAGAAATATTGAGATGTTGCCCTCGCATTTGTGAGGGCCACCATGCTAGTTAACTCATAAATTACAGTTCTTCCGATTATTACTATTTTGAATATTTTCTATCCTAAGAAAAACATAGAGATGAATTTCGACCGTAGAAACGTATTGTGTCTTCACAATGGCCTCCACTAGATAACACTGGCGGACCTTAGTGGAGGCGAAAGGGCCGTCGCCCCCCCCCCCCCCCCCCCCCCAAACACCACTACCACCCCACCCCCACAGAATTTTGGCCCAATGTCCGCCACTGCTAGATAATGGCTACACTGAACATTTGAGTTACAGACAATACATAGTACAACTACATGTTACAAAAATCAGAACCTATTTTGTCACCACACGTGGTACTACGAGAGTAATGATGAGGCATCCTCTCTTTCCACTCACCCTAGTATTTGTATGAGAAAAACGCCAATTTGGTCTATGAAGTTGCCGCGGATGTGTGTTTTGGTCATAAACTTGAAAATTGTGAATTTCGGATCACGAAGTTGCCACACGCGTGCAATCTGGTCACACCGTGACGTCGCCGTTGGTACAATTTGCAAAAAACACCCTCCCAGATCGGTATACTCCAACCAGAGCAGCCAAGGTAAAAAAAACACAATTAGAAGGACGTACTGGAAGCCGTTCGCATCTGGCGACTCGAGCTCTACCGCCAGATCGGCGACGGAGGCGCGGCCGTCATCGAGGAAGATGGGTGGTGCTCCACCAGATCCCAACGGAGGCGCAGCAGCGGCCAATCTCGAGGCCACGCCCGCGCATCGACAAGATCCTAGCGCCGTCTCCCCGCAGTACGGTACGGGTCTTGATTGATTTAGGGTTCCAAATCTAGATGCATTCATAGATAAAATTGGCGTTTGATCCGGAAGTGCGTATGTCCACGATCGACTTGTATGTCCTTTTGATTTTTCTTCTTGTTCCTTCATCCACGGTTGAGCAGCTGTATGTCCTTTCCTCGTTCCTGTAGTTTCCCTGTATGAGCTTCTGACTTTTCGTCTAATTACTTCAGCCATGATAAATCTAACTTTGGTTTAGATATATAATTTAGATGTTAATCCAAATAAAATTATCTTGGCCGATTTACTAAAAAGGGGATTTTTATTGTCTGTGTGTGATGTAGGTGATGCATCAAATGAAGCATCTGATTCAGATCATTTTGATACTGATTTTGATCTCAGTGACAATGAGAGTGAAGCTGATGATAGTGAATTTGAGAAGGCAGTTGACAGTGATGTTGAAGACCAACTGATGGGGAAGAAATTGATGAACAAGATTTCTCGGATGGAGTAGATGAAGATTTTGACCTGCAGCTGCCTCACAACGAGGATGAGGTCAAGATAAATTTCAAGACAAGGAATTTTGTTCCGGAAACTAAAATGCAAAATCCTGTGTTCAAGTTGTTGCTGGCTTTCTCTTCCATGAAGGAAGTAAGGGAAGCAATAAAAGAATATGCAATAAAGGAAAGAGTGCAAATCAAGAAGACAAGAAACAATTCTACTTGACTGGAAGCATTTTGTGAAGGGGTGGCACCTGAAGGTTTGTGTACATGGAAGATTGTAGTGTCAGAAGACAATAGGACAGAGAAATTTGTTGTGAAGGAATATGTCGGTGAGCACACATGTGAAAGGGTGTGGAATGTGAAGCAGATGTCTTATACTTATCTGGCCAAAAGATATGTTGAAGAATTCAGAGGAAATGAAAATATATCAATGAAATCCTTTGGAAAAACAATTCAAAAGGAGCTGAATATGTTACCAAGTAGGTTCAAACTTGCAAAAGCTAAGTACAAGGCACTTGAGCAAATTCATGGAGATGAGAAGCAAGAATTCAACAGTCTTTGGGATTATGGACAAGAATTAAGATTCACTAATCCTGGGACTAGTTTCTATCTGAAGACACTTCGGAACCCTGCTGTTTTCAGTACAGCATACATGGCATTGTATAGTTGCAAGAGGGGTTTTCTGAAAGGTTGTAGGCCTGTCATCTGTCTTGATGGAACACATGTGAAGACAAAGTATGGAGGACAACTTCTTACTGCAATTGGATTAGATGGAAATGATTGCATCTATCCTATTGCAATTGCTTATGTCGAAGTGGAGTGCTATTCTAGCTGGTGTTGGTTTCTTACAACACTATAACAGGATTTGAACATCACCAACACTTCCCCATTCACAATCATGAGTAACAAGCAAAAAGGACTGATAAAGGCAGCTATGGAGGTATTCCCTGACAGTGAACACCGATTTTGTGTTAGACACCTTTAGCAGAATCTAAGGCAGCATTTCAAGGGGGAGACAGTGAAGAACCACTTATGGGCATGTGCCAGATCGACCACTGTTCCCAGGTGGGAATCAAATATGCAGAAGCTGAAATTGGAATGTCCCGGTGCCTATGAATGGTTGGAGCAGATTCCACCAAATACATGGGTGAAGGCATTTTTCAGCGAATTTCCCAACTGCTATCTCCTAATAAATAATACATGTGAAGTTTTCAACAAGTAAGTACATATTAAGTTTTCAGCAAGCAAGTACATTATTTGTATTTAGTTTTCAGCATGTAGTTTAGTAGTTTTTAGCAAGCAAGTGGATTTAGTAATACTTAGTGGATTTTCCTGTCGGATGATTTTGGAAGCTAGAGAAGTGTGTGTGCTATCTATGTTTGAGAAAATAAAAGCTGTCATTGAGAATAGGATTTACACTAAGAAGAAGCAAGCAGATGAGAAATGGAAAGGGAGAATCTGTCCTAAAATTCAGAAAAAGCTTAAAACTTTCACAGAGCTTTCAAATTTGTGTGAAGCAACACCATCTGAGCAGGGAGTTTTCTCTGTTATGTCAAAACAAATCAAATATGTTATGGAGTTGAAACATGAGAAGTTGCACATGTAGAAGATGGCAGTTAACCGGTATCCCTTGCCACCATGTGATTGCTTGTTTGAGGCATGAGAGAATCAAACCCGAAGATGCAGTTTCAAGCTGTTACAGCAAACATGTGTGTGGCATCCCGCAAAACCACTACTAGAAAATCGCGTTGAATTTGTGCATTGCATCGTCATCATCATATGTTGTTTGTCAAAAACTATTTTCGCAAAGCCCGATTTGTTTTCCAAACGCCCCGTCTTAATTCAAATGCAAAGCCCGGCCTCCGGATTATTTTTTTGTTTGTTTGAATGCTATCGGTTTGCAAACGGTGTTAATAAAACAAATAAAAATTATATTATTTTTAGTGGGGGCAGTCGAACGGGCCAGATCGACCCGAACGACCACCCCCAGGATTTTCAATCGGTCCAACCAGTCCCACCCATAATCCTAAACCTACCAAACTACCTACCCAGCCCAACCCTCCACCTCACCCCAACCAGTGGCATGCAGCCACCTCACCTCCTCCCTCTCCCTGAACCACTCCCATGCTGCCACTTGGTCCACCCCCTCTCTCTCCTCTCTCCCCCCCCACTCCCCCCAACCACCAACCCTCTCAGCCACACACACACTACACGCCACCACCCTCCCAGCACACAACAGCCCCGCGCGACCCCACCCCTGGCGCCCTGGCCCACCGCCCACCTCCCCTGGCAGCTGGCACCCTCCCCAGGTACCCCTCCCCCGAGCCAACCGCCCCCGCCTGCGCCCCTGGGCCCCACTCCGCGGGACCCGCCCCCACCAGCCTCCCCACGCGACCGACGCACGCGCCCCGCTCCCTGCCTCCTCCCTCTTTCCTCCGTTCTGCTCCCAGCCATCGCCGGCCGCCGCCGTCTGCCCGCACCCCGCCTCCTCCGGTCCCGACGCAAGCCCGCGTCGCCGCCTCCCCGTCTGCTCACCGCCGCTCCTCCGCTCCCCAAGCGCCGCCGCGCGCAGCCGCCCTTCCTCCTCCTCCGGCAGCGCCGCCCCCGCCGGCCGAGCTGCGCCGCCTCCTTCCCTGCCTGCAAAGCTGTGCCGGCCTCGCCCCACGTCGCCCGCCGCCGGTGCCCCGCGGGTCCCCGTCGCCTCCGCCGGCCACTCCCCTTCGCGCGGCGCCGCCCCTGCACGCCTGCGCCTTCCGGCGAGCTCCTCCAGCACCGCTGCCGCCGGCCCCTCCGCTCTGCCTCCACCCGAGCTCGTCGGGCCACCTCCTTCCAAGCCCGCCTCCGCCGCTGTTCTCCGACCTCGGCAGCCCCACCGCCGCTCGCCGGACCCCTCCAGCGCGTCCATGGTCGCCGCGCCGGCAGGGCCCCGTCCGCGCCTCCGCCCGGTCCCATCCCTGCCTCGACGTCCGCGCGTCCACGAGTGGGTCCCTGCAGCGTCGCCTCTCCCGAGCCCTGGCCGTGACCGCGCCCCGGCCGCGGCAGCTGGCCCCATCCTCCGTTTGGCGCGCGCCCCCTCTGCAAGCTCGTCAGGCCGCCCTCCCCCTGTCAACGAGGCCGCCATCGTTCCCAAGCCCGCATCGGCGCTGCCTCGGCCACATGCTTCTGTGATGATGCTCAAGAGCCGGTTGAGATGTTCCCGCGTGTGTCCTGTAGCTGCTGGCCGTGTCAAGATCTTCGCGACGATATGGCGTGCCCGTAATATCGATCTGAGGCGACTGGAACCGAACCGGGAGTACGCCAAGTTCGCCGAGTTCAGGGACCTTCAAGATCTCCGTCACGGACACGGCATGTACTTCCCTGGAACGCCATGACTGGGACCCCGGACCCGAAGACCACATGGGACGACAAGTACTCCGACATGGACCCGATTGGATCAAACCCGAAGACGATAGATGCGACAAGTACTTCCCCAGATCCGATGCCCGAGGACCACGGATGCGACAATGTCTACCTCACGGAACACCGAGTTCTCCATCAAGGACACCAGCACCGACAACATGGCCGACCACCGCGATTGCGCCAAGATCTACCCCGTTACCAAGAACGAACCCGTCGAATCCTGAACCCCGAGGCCGACCCCGAACCCCGAACCCCGGAACCCCAAGATCGTCGAATCTCAATGTGTGAACCCCTTCCCGAAACCCTATTTTATAATACAATCCAACTTGTTGCATATTAATTGTTCATGCATACATTCATGTGGTTTGGGGGCCTTATGCCGATTCACCTAATAATTAAATATGGGGCCCATATGCGGGCAAATCTAGTCTCATATTGGCCTCATTTAAATTTGTGTAGCGAACCGGTATCTTATTTTGCCATGTTCAAACAACATTTAATTTGCGGGGTAGGTAAAACAACTTGAACCGCCTAATTAATTGTCGGGACCCCGGTTTCGCTTAATATGACCCAATTGCATCGCACCTTCGCCATGTCATACATCATACATGCACCATGCCCGATCTTCTGCCTTAGTATTAAATATTGCATCCGGTGTTCCTTCTAGTGTTTTGCTTCTTCGCGGATAAGGCCGTTGAGTTGATGTGAGCTTCGCCCCGATCTTCGGATGAACCCTTCGGCAATGTTTTCAGGCGAGCATCTCCCTCTTTCTACCTATCTTACTTTTATAGTATTTATTCCCTCCTGTTGATCTATTGCTATCTGTGTTGCGATGCTTTAGTTTCCGTACCTGTGATATACCGTGCAGCCCTATATTGCCTTGGACACATCCTATTACCTGTTGTTCGGTAGATAGTTGGACTTGCGCGTCGTAGTCGCTTGCTCAAGTGCTGTTGCGTGTCGTCAAGTGCCTCAGTTGTTGATGTATTGCCGCATGTTGATGTTGGATATGATCATGGTTTTACTTATCGTTCACTTTAATTCCTGTATAACAACTAAAATTGAAATAAGCAGAGGCATCGGTGGGTGATAGATAATATTTGGTTTCCGAACGCCCACTTGTGTCCCGTAGGACCCCGAGTACTTGATACCTGTTCCTTGATGTATCGCGCTATCCACATCCGGGAGGTATATGGGACCCCCCTTAGCCAGAGCTTGATTCAGTCTTATTTCTTGGGGCCACAAACTAGTTTGAGGTTTTATTTACGATCCTGTACTTATGCCATGTTTTACTGCTTTATTTACGATTGTGCGATGTATAGCACACTGTACTGTTTAGGAGCGGGACACGATTCCGCGGTGTCGACAAGCCTCGTTTGGGGTTCCCAGTCGTTCACAGCCGTCTACTCAAACCTTGAGTCTGTCTCGGAGCTTGCTTACTTCGTTGCGGGTCTACTCCAAGGGGTGGCCCCCTGAAATATTTCTGAATCCTATGATTGCTTTGTCGTGAAAGCCTCGTTGGGTTTTGATTTGGTTTTTCCGAGGTTGATCGAGTGTGTGTTGCTATTGGTGCACCCCGGCCGGGTAAAACTTTCTGAAAGCCGTGTCCGCGGTTATGGACGACTTGGAGCACAGTATCTCGACCATAGACAAGCATAACTAAAGTTTATTGTTATAAATTTGACTTTATAATGACTAGTAATCAGCTTCACTTTAATGGAATGGCTAATTAATACTGCCTACAATTGCTTGTTTGAAGTGTCGCTTGCGACCATAGTACCTGACTAGTAAGTATTGCAACTACAACGGAATGGCTGAATAAAAGTACCAACAACTGCTGGGTTTTGGGTTATCTCATGTTATCTATATCTGATTAGTAAGTGTTGTAACTACAACGGAATGGTTAACTAAAACGGCCCACTGCTTATTTTATCAGGATGATTATCTATACCTGACTAGTAATTACTACAACGATAACCGAATAAATAAAACTGCCAACTGTGTGAGTTCCTCGGTTGACTTCCCCGATCGGTGTCGAGGGGGAAACGCCAGGATGGGTTTGTTTGATGGTAGTATCAGGTTGGTTCCGGATAGGTCCTTCTTACCCCTCTCTGATTGACGCCAGTTGAATCGAGTCTCTATAGGTTGTTTAGTGCATGCTGCCGCTGCCGCTTCAGTCCACCATACCTATGTAGGCGAGGACCGCCGAATTCTAGTCTCGCCGTGTACTGGCCTCAGTACTGACGCTCCTCTTTTTCCTTTGCCCTTGTCAGCACCCCTTTTGTTTAAGCAGGTTTTCAGATCGACGTCGTTAGCAGAGTTACCCTTCCGGCTTGGCCTGGGCAGGGTTATGGACGCCATTGGTTATTCTTCAGGGCTCTTAGCCCCATTTGCATCTTGTCCGTAGCTGGACGCACTATCGTTTTCAAGGTGATTTGGATCTTTGTATATTATATCTGTATTCTTGACTCTTTGAGTCGCAGTTATATATATCTGTTCTGTGGGTCCCATCGAGGACTGTTGTGTAATGTTATTACTTCGTTTTCCACCCGCACGAAAGTGCCTGGTGGGCACCTTTGAATCATTTCTATGCGGGTTTGGCGGGTTACGCTAAAACTTGCATAGGTCCGATTCTGAGGGTGTTACAGAGTGGTATCAGAGCTCAGCAGTTGCGATACCCCACAAGTCCAGCCTGTAGGATAACCTAGCTAACGGCCGAGGTAGAGTGTCAAAACTATTTTTTTCAAAATCGGTTGGATAGTTCTGATTAGGTCTGGTTTTACTCCTTACCCCTCTGCTATTCTCCTCTTATCTCGACGTGTTTTGAACCTGCTCTCTTATCTTTTCTTCGAGTCCAGGAATTCTCGTGGTGGGGTTTCCGTCGTACCTTCAGGGTTTCGCTTCCTCCTTTGGTAACGGTGTTCTACCGTCCGGTGTTCAAGCTACCTGATGAATCCGTCTACTGTGGTACCATTCTTTGTTCTTTGTTTGTGCTTTCCGGTGTTTTCCGACGCGACGACATCATCTACGCCAGACCCGATGCAGAGTCTGCATCACTCCCTTGTTTCCGAACCTCGCTTGTCGAGATCTTCAGTCTAATTCCGAGAGTTGGTTGCATAATCCGCCTATTCGTGTGCAGAGTAATGGTTTGGGTGCGCGATGGACTGATCACCATCCGACTACTCTTATCATTCGCTCTTGTACACCGAATCAGTGGATCCAGCAGTTTTACTCCGTTCACGGAAGTGAGGGGTGGCTTTATTTGTCGATACCTCTACCTTCAACCTGTTGTTCCCGGAGTGTTCTCTCGACGATCACGGACAACGACCTCTTGTTAGTGGTGTCGCGAGGATTTACACGAAGCACGAAGGATCAGATCGCCGACCTTCCTTCCGGTACCATGAGGCGGATCTCGAGGGCGAGATCCATTGTTAGTGGTGTCGAATTGTGGCATCCCGCAAAACCACTACTAGAAAATCGCGTTGAATTTGTGCATTGCATCGTCATCATCATATGTTGTTTGTCAAAAACTATTTTCGCAAAGCCCGATTTGTTTTCCAAACGCCCCGTCTTAATTCAAATGCAAAGCCCGGCCTCCGGATTATTTTTTTGTTTGTTTGAATGCTATCGGTTTGCAAACGGTGTTAATAAAACAAATAAAAATTATATTATTTTTAGTGGGGGCAGTCGAACGGGCCAGATCGACCCGAACGACCACCCCCAGGATTTTCAATCGGTCCAACCAGTCCCACCCATAATCCTAAACCTACCAAACTACCTACCCAGCCCAACCCTCCACCTCACCCCAACCAGTGGCATGCAGCCACCTCACCTCCTCCCTCTCCCTGAACCACTCCCATGCTGCCACTTGGTCCACCCCCCTCTCTCTCCTCTCTCCCCCCCCCACTCCCCCCAACCACCAACCCTCTCAGCCACACACACACTACACGCCACCACCCTCCCAGCACACAACAGCCCCGCGCGACCCCACCCCTGGCGCCCTGGCCCACCGCCCACCTCCCCTGGCAGCTGGCACCCTCCACAGGTACCCCTCCCCCGAGCCAACCGCCCCCGCCTGCGCCCCTGGGCCCCACTCCGCGGGACCCGCCCCCACCAGCCTCCCCACGCGACCGACGCACGCGCCCCGCTCCCTGCCTCCTCCCTCTTTCCTCCGTTCTGCTCCCAGCCATCGCCGGCCGCCGCCGTCTGCCGCACCCCGCCTCCTCCGGTCCCGACGCAAGCCCGCGTCGCCGCCTCCCCGTCTGCTCACCGCCGCTCCTCCGCTCCCCAAGCGCCGCCGTGCGCAGCCGCCCTTCCTCCTCCTCCGGCAGCGCCGCCCCCGCCGGCCGAGCTGCGCCGCCTCCTTCCCTGCCTGCAGAGCCGCGCCGGCCTCGCCCCACGTCGCCCGCCGCCGGCGCCCCGCGGGTCCCCGTCGCCTCCGCCGGCCACTCCCCTTCGCGCGGCGCCGCCCCTGCACGCCTGCGCCTTCCGGCGAGCTCCTCCAGCACCGCCGCCGCCGGCCCCTCCGCTCTGCCTCCACCCGAGCTCGTCGGGCCACCTCCTTCCAAGCCCGCCTCCGCCGCTGTTCTCCGACCTCGGCAGCCCCGCCGCCGCTCGCCGGACCCCTCCAGCGCGTCCATGGTCGCCGCGCCGGCAGGGCCCTGTCCGCGCCTCCGCCCGGTCCCATCCCTGCCTCGACGTCCGCGCGTCCATGAGTGGGTCCCTGCAGCGTCGCCTCTCCCGAGCCCTGGCCGTGACCGTGCCCCGGCCGCGGCAGCTGGCCCCATCCTCCGTTTGGCGCGCGCCCCCTCTGCAAGCTCGTCAGGCCGCCCTCCCCCTGTCAACGAGGCCGCCATCATTCCCAAGCCCGCATCGGCGCTGCCTCGGCCACATGCTTCTGTGATGATGCTCAAGAGCCGGTTGAGATGTTCCCGCGTGTGTCCTGTAGCTGCTGGCCATGTCAAGATCTTCGCGACGATATGGCGTGCCCGTAAGATCGATCCGAGGCGACTGGAACCGAACCGGGAGTACGCCAAGTTCGCCGAGTTCAGGGACCTTCAAGATCTCCGTCACGGACACGGCATGTACTTCCCTGGAACGCCATGACTGGGACCCCGGACCCGAAGACCACATGGGACGACAAGTACTCCGACATGGACCCGATTGGATCAAACCCGAAGACGATAGATGCGACAAGTACTTCCCCAGATCCGATGCCCGAGGACCACGGATGCGACAATGTCTACCTCACGGAACACCGAGTTCTCCATCGAGGACACCAGCACCGACAACATGGCCGACCACCGCGATTGCGCCAAGATCTACCCCGTTACCAAGAACGAACCCGTCGAATCCTGAACCCCGAGGCCGACCCCGAACCCCGGAACCCCAAGATCGTCGAACCTCAATGTGTGAACCCCTTCCCGAAACCCTATTTTATAATACAATCCAACTTGTTGCATATTAATTGTTCATGCATACATTCATGTGGTTTGGGGGCCTTATGCCGATTCACCTAATAATTAAATATGGGGCCCATATGCGGGCAAATCTAGTCTCATATTGGCCTCATTTAAATTTGTGTAGCGAACCGGTATCTTATTTTGCCATGTTCAAACAACATTTAATTTGCGGGGTAGGTAAAACAACTTGAACCGCCTAATTAATTGTCGGGACCCCGGTTTCGCTTAATATGACCCAATTGCATCGCACCTTCGCCATGTCATACATCATACATGCACCATGCCCGATCTTCTGCCTTAGTATTAAATATTGCATCCGGTGTTCCTTCTAGTGTTTTGCTTCTTCGCGGATAAGGCCGTTGAGTTGATGTGAGCTTCGCCCCGATCTTCGGATGAACCCTTCGGCAATGTTTTCAGGCGAGCATCTCCCTCTTTCTACCTATCTTACTTTTATAGTATTTATTCCCTCCTGTTGATCTATTGCTATCTGTGTTGCGATGCTTTAGTTTTCGTACCTGTGATATACCGTGCAGCCCTATATTGCCTTGGACACATCCTATTACCTGTTGTTCGGTAGATAGTTGGACTTGCACGTCGTAGTCGCTTGCTCAAGTGTTGTTGCGTGTCGTCAAGTGCCTCAGTTGTTGATGTATTGCCGCATGTTGATGTTGGATATGATCATGGTTTTACTTATCGTTCACTTTAATTCCTGTATAACAACTAAAATTGAAATAAGCAGAGGCATCGGTGGGTGATAGATAATATTTGGTTTCCGAACGCCCACTTGTGTCCCGTAGGACCCCGAGTACTTGATACCTGTTCCTTGATGTATCGCGCTATCCACATCCGGGAGGTATATGGGACCCCCCTTAGACAGAGCTTGATTCAGTCTTATTTCTTGGGGCCACAAACTAGTTTGAGGTTTTATTTACGATCCTGTACTTATGCCATGTTTTACTGCTTTATTTACGATTGTGCGATGTATAGCACACTGTACTGTTTAGGAGCGGGACACGATTCCGCGGTGTCGACAAGCCTCGTTTGGGGTTCCCAGTCGTTCACAACCGTCTACCCAAACCTTGAGTCCGTCTCGGAGCTTGCTTACTTCGTTGCGGGTCTACTCCAAGGGGTGCCCCCCTGAAATATTTCTGAATCCTGTGATTGCTTTGTCGTGAAAGCCTCGTTGGGTTTTGATTTGGTTTTTCCGAGGTTGATCGAGTGTGTGTTGCTATTGGTGCACCCCGGCCGGGTAAAACTTTCTGAAAGCCGTGTCCGCGGTTATGGACGACTTGGAGCACAGTATCTCGACCATAGACAAGCATAACTAAAGTTTATTGTTATAAATTTGACTTTATAATGACTAGTAATCAGCTTCACTTTAATGGAATGGCTAATTAATACTGCCTACAATTGCTTGTTTGAAGTGTCGCTTGCGACCATAGTACCTGACTAGTAAGTATTGCAACTACAACGGAATGGCTGAATAAAAGTACCAACAACTGCTGGGTTTTGGGTTATCTCATGTTATCTATATCTGATTAGTAAGTGTTGTAACTACAACGGAATGGTTAACTAAAACGGCCCACTGCTTATTTTATCAGGATGATTATCTATACCTGACTAGTAATTACTACAACGATAACCGAATAAATAAAACTGCCAACTGTGTGAGTTCCTCGGTTGACTTCCCCGATCGGTGTCGAGGGGGAAACGCCAGGATGGGTTTGTTTGATGGTAGTATCAGGTTGGTTCCGGATAGGTCCTTCTTACCCCTCTCTGATTGACGCCAGTTGAATCGAGTCTCTATAGGTTGTTTAGTGCATGCTGCCGCTGCCGCTTCAGTCCACCATACCTATGTAGGCGAGGACCGCCGAATTCTAGTCTCGCCGTGTACTGGCCTCAGTACTGACGCTCCTCTTTTTCCTTTGCCCTTGTCGGCACCCCTTTTGTTTAAGCAGGTTTTGAGATCGACGTCGTTAGCAGAGTTACCCTTCCGGCTTGGCCTGGGCAGGGTTATGGACGCCATTGGTTATTCTTCAGGGCTCTTAGCCCCATTTGCATCTTGTCCGTAGCTGGACGCACTATCGTTTTCAAGGTGATTTGGATCTTTGTATATTATATCTGTATTCTTGACTCTTTGAGTCGCTGTTATATATATCTGTTCTGTGGGTCCCATCGAGGACTGTTGTGTAATGTTATTACTTCGTTTTCCACCCGCACGAAAGTGCCTGGTGGGCACCTTTGAATCGTTTCTATGCGGGTTTGGCGGGTTACGCTAAAACTTGCATAGGTCCGATTCTGAGGGTGTTACAATGTGTACCTTCAAGCTTATGAAAAGGCAGTTGCGCCTTGTAGAGATAGAAATGAATGGACCAAAACAAATGGTCATGATGTGTTGCCTCCATATTATGAGAAGAAGGTTGGTAGGCCAAAGAGTTGCAGGAGGAAAGATCCAGAAGAAAAGGAGAGAGGCACAAAGATCAGCAAGCATGGAGTGAAAATGCATTGTAGTTACTGCAGATCTCCCGAGCATACTAAAAGAAATTGTGCAACATACAAATCTGACCTGGAAAATGGTCTTGCATTTGCTGATCTTCCAAAGAAACAACGAGCTGCGAGAGATGAGGATGTAGCAGCACAAGAAGAAGAAGCAGGAGCAAATCATGTGGCAGCACAAGAAGAAGCAGAAGGAGCAGATCATGTACCAGCACAACAAAGAGGCGGCAGGAGCAGATCATGCTTCCAATACAGGCAAAAGGAAAAGAAAACCTAGTAGAAAGAAGATGGAGCAACAAGAGGCGCAAAAGGAATATGAGGCTAGAAAGAAAAGGGCAGTGATGTTTGATGAAAATGGGGATATTGATGACCCTACAATACTGACTGTAAGTGTTATTTCTACTTGTATTTTCTTGCATTTACCACGGTTACTTATAATAGTATTTTTCTGTTAATTAGCACATCATCCCCAAGAATGTGGTGCCATCACATGATCCAACTCAGCTGCAATCATCCGTTGTTTATCAATTACAACACGAAGTAAGTACAATTTCAAGTATCTCAATGCTACACATGAATTTCACATATTTATGTACCTGATATTTTTCTCTTGTTCACTAAAAAGGTTGCTACAAGAAAGACAATAATTAGAGAAGAGATGCCCAAGGAATAATCATATGTTGCTGAGCATAGAGAATCCATTCCATTGACTGGGAGAAACAATACTGCACTTGCTAACTGGAGAAATTCAAGAGTCGCGACAGAAGCCACAGCAACACCTACAGGTAGAGGGAGGGGAAGAGGAAGAGTTAGAGGAAGAGGAAGAACTAGGGGCACAGGAAGAACAATTGCAGAGATGTGCACAATAAGAGGAAGAGGCATAGGCAGAATAGGAAGAAAGAAAAGGGGAGCATGATGGCTTCTATTTGGAGATGGAGATGCATCGACATCTGCAGCTCATATAGAAGAGTATCAAAAAAGTGAGATGAACAACACTCATGAAGCACCTGCAGACTATTATGATTAGTACTGTAATTCTTAGTCTATTTTCTATGCTTGTATGACTGTCTTTTGGGAGAGAAATTATGTGAGACATGGAGTCCACGTCTCGGTCTTTTGAGAGAAAAATATGTGTCCCTATGACAATTCTGTGAATTGCAACATCTAAAACTATGTTAGACATGTCTTAGTTTGTTCTATTTTACACACTGGTGGTGCTACCTATATTTCTTGACTGAATTGCATATGATCATACATGCTATATTTTTACATACATTTATACGGTTATATAATGGCCGAAATATATATGTACAACCTGCTATCTATTTACATACATTTTTATGGTCATAACTGCTATCTTTTTACAGCCTAATGTTTTGTGACTGAATTTAGCTCGAGTCGCCCAGATGCGAACTGCTTTCCCGTACGTGGCCTTCTAATTGTGTGTTTTTTTACCTTGGCTGCTCTGGTTAGAGTATACTGATCTAGGAGGGTGTTTTTTGCAAATTATACCGACGGCGCCGTCACGGTGTGACCAGATTGCACGCGTATGGCAACTTCGTGATCCGAAATTTACGATTTGCAAGTTTGTGACCAAAACGCACAACCGCGGCAACTTCATAGACCAAATTGGAGTTTTTCTCTATTTGTATTCACTCAAGTAAATGTTACATTCTTATGTTCTACAGAGTAAAGATAGGAAGGCGTCCGGGAAGCCTTAAACTAGTTGTACACAAACCTGTTACGCGTGCCTTTTCTTTCTCTTCTTGCTTTCCGACCGCCGCGATTAGAAAAGCTCGAACTTGGAGACTGGCAACGACTTCTTGCCTCCAGCACCACTTTCCCTGCCATGCATTTCCATTGTTACCGCAGGAGGCAGTAGCGATACGTATGGTTTAATGGGTGCAGCATACAAGTACAACTACAAGAGCATGGATTTTTGCAGTGACACTTCTAGCTCACTCACTCCGGTATGTATTTTCACGCAAGCAAATGTATTCTCTTATGTGCTATAGAGTAAAGAACTTAAGATAGGGAAGGAGAGAAATAAACGCACATTGGAGATGTTTGTATATAACCCTCGGACTAAGAGCCTCCAGAAAACCTTCAAAACTGGTGGTATCAAAACTAGTTAATGTGTTCTTTTCTAAAACTCGAACATGCTAAGTTTCAGCCGGCAGAAGTGGCTGGAGTTGATTATGGACATGCTAAACCCCGCCAATTCCTCTTGAATGGCTCGTATGCGTTCAAATGGTAGGAGTTGGTCCCGCATCCGTTCGATCTGAATATATATGAAGAATTGGGTCAATATATATATATAAATAAAACTCAACACAATTGATGGTAATAAAATAATGTTGTGTACTTTGTTTACTTACTCTAAGTTGTTCTAGTGCGGCTTGGCCCATCGCACATATCGTGTTGCGAATGAACTCGCAAACATAGTATCCACATAAGTTATTGATGTGTCCCTGATGCGCGCACTTTACGAGAATAGAGAGTTCAATCAAAATAGTAATCAATAAAGCATGATATAATGGAATTGGAAGCAGAATCAAAGAGATACGCAGACCTAGCTAGCTAGTATTACTTACATTTTGGTCTACAAATTTGTTCTTCTGACCATTCACCCACGGCCCTGCCCGTGAACCTTTTCCAAACCTTGTCCGGCAAAGAAAATGGATAAAGGAGTAATTAATTACTTGTTGTCACGAAAGTTGCCGATCTAGTGCGATAATATGATTGAAATTACCTCTGGAGCATCTCTCTAAAGTCTGCTCATATCTCTTTTTCTTTTCGTAACGAGTCCATGACAAGGACTTTTCCTGAGTCGGGTTGAATGACTAGCAGAATAAAGTGGAACCTACGCACGCATAACTCATCATCAGTTACACTTAAAATCGAGTAAGCCGAAACAGAATGTGTACAAGAGAGGGTAACAGTACTCACGAGAAGTTGTAAGGAAATAGTATTTCCCTTTTAGTTTGTTGTCTTAGTAAAGACCTTAGCAAGTAATCTTCTATTTGCCCGGGTTTGGTTCTTACCACTTCTTCATGAACTCTATTTGGGTCAACGAACCCAATGTCAAAAGGGCCTCCTTTCATGCATTCATAACCTTTTTCCTGCATAATAGTATATACATATATGGTGAGCATATATATATACATGCAATTAATGAAGTGAATGAGATGATATATAAATTACAGAAATAGTACTTACACACAATAAAGGCTGATGGCAGCTTTGTCGAGTTCCTTCTGATTGAATAGAAAATGCAAGTCTTGAATGTTGAAGTCGATCTCGTCGTCTCCGCACAAGAAAATCTCATCTCTTATATGCGTCGTGATCCATTCTTCCTTTCTCGTCTTGCAGAAATCAAGGTACCACTTGTGCAATCTCCGCATCTTTGTTGGTAGATTCTTGAGCTCCTCTTTCTTGACGAGATTCTTCCAATACTTCCATGGCTGTATGGGGTTGGCATCACATTTGGGCAAGTTGTCTCCCATGATGTTCAAGTATGCAATGTAAGTCATCCCCATCTCATTGGCCTTTCTTTGTAGCTCTGCCTCATAATCATTTACGGGAGGAGCGTCCCATGTGTCGAACACTTGGAGCGGGGCACATGATTGGTTTTCCTGCTCTCCGAGCATGGGAACTGTTTTCTGGGGTGCCGCACGACTGCTACTTTCAGTCTCCCTACGGCGCCTTGCATCCCCCTTCAAAATCTGGCGCTCGTAGTCCGGCACAAGTGGGGTTTCAGGTTTCAAAAGATTATTGTAAAACTTCTCCACCACCGCCGGATCTATTTTCTCCTTTGGCTCGGCCCGTCCAGGTGCAAAGAATTTCTTGACCTCTTCTTCCGAGATCCTATTGGTCTCCTCGTCGCTGCGATTCCATGGTAAAACCGGCGATGGCTTGGCGGAAGGCTGCGGGACGTAGTTTTTTGAACTCTTTGGCGTACGGTTTTGCGGATTTCTTTGTGGCAGTGCTAGTGATGCTCTTCGTGGTAGTGCTCTTTCGCTTACGCTGAGGAGATGGCTGAAGCGCCGGAGATGGCTGACGGGGAGGAGATGGCTGGCGCGCCAGAGATGGCTGGCGCGCCGGAGATGGCTGTCGTGCAGGAGATGGCTGAAGCGCCGGAGATGGCTGCCGCGCAGGAGATGGCTGAAGCGGCTCAGACTACTGACGCTGCGGAGACGGCGGGGGTGACAGTGGCCTCCAATTTGGAAGCACGATGTGTTCCTTCTTCCAAAGAATGGTTGTTTTCGCTGCAAATTTGAGTTGAGTTTCCCCTTCACCTGTAGCATGGTCAAGCTGTGCTTCCTCATATTCCTTCACAACCTCATCCACCCCGACAATAGCATAGCCATCTGGAATCGGTCGGCAATGGTAAGTTCCACCAGCTATAGGAGGTAAGGCATAGCCGACAGCCACCTTAATGGATAAGCCCATTAATCTCACATGCAGCTCAGCGTGTTCGCTCTCCGTGATCTCATCCACGGGGTATCGAGGACCCGCCATTTCAAGCGTGGGATGCACGTTCTCCGTGGAAGCCACGCTGCTTTCCCGCGCAGAGTCTGGGCCGCCGGCAGCTTCCAATGCAGGCTCTTTGTGCCGCTGAGATGGGCCGGTAGCTTGATGGCTCTGTTGTGCATTCACTTGCGCCTGCAGCGCCACAAGTGCATGTTCTATCTGTGTCATCCGCTCTGTACGCTCTTTTTCTTTTCTACCGCGCCATCTGTAAGAGTCGCTCCACTCGGCAAACCCATCCTTCCACGTCATACCCCCTGTGCCTCGTGCATGTCCAGGGTGTTCTTTTTTACCGATGGCGCGTGTGAGCTGGTCATTCTCTCTATCGGGATGGAAGGTCCTGGCGGCTGTTTCCTCGTATGCCGTGATGAGTTCAGTGACGGGTTTGGCAAGGAGTGTTGGGAAGATACACAATCCTGTTTCTGGGTCCAACCTTGCCCAATTCCGTAGAACCAAGTCTTTGCATGTAGGTCCCACCCATCTGTCTGGGGTGTGATCTCTCTAGCGCGCAGGGCCTTCTCAAATTCCTCCCACTTAGGCCTCTGAGATATGTAGCCACCTGACCCCGTCCTCTGGTGATATTCCTTCTTCTGGGCATTTAGCGTATTGGTTTCTGACCTCTTTTTAGCTATAGCACCTTCCTTATATGCCACAAATTCGGGCCAGTGAGGTCTTATCTTTGCATAATATGCGTCTTCGAAATTTGGAGTCTCGCGAGCTTTGAAAAAATTGTTCAATTTTGTCTTCCAGTTGTGGAAAGCGTCAGCCATCTTCTTTAGAGTCCACTCTTTGACCTTTTCCTTTATAACCGGTTTGTTTTCATCCTCCTCTGGCGGAAGGGTGAAATTTACCAAGAACGAATTCCAAAGCGTTTCTTTGGATCTTTCATCGACAAAGGTACCGTCGCCCTTCTTTGGCTTATTCCAATATTCAATTATGATTGGGATTTGGTCCCTAACAAGAACTCCAGCCTGACGTACAAATTTGTCTGCGGCCTTCTTGGGCTCCATCGGCCTGCCATCAACATGGACTGCTTCGATCGTGAACTTTGCACGATTTTCCAACCGATGGCTCGTGCCTCGCTTGCTCTTTTTCGTAGAAGAATATGTTTGCTGGCTGGTCGATCCAGAGGGCTAAAAGAAGAAAGAAGCGTTAATTAATACATGTAGAAGAAGATTATTGGTGGAAGTCAGCATAGGCTTAATCAATGCATATACCTCGCCGAACTTTGTAATCACTAAATTGCGTTCACCGGAGTCTTCATATTCTCCATGACTACGTGAGTTGTCATCATGTCCATCCAAGTTCAGATATTGTGAGGTGTCCTCATCAATAATGTTCTCCATTATTTCTTCTTCTTCAAGGTTTCTACTAAGTGGATCCATAGTTTCTAAAACAATAATATTATCTAGAGTAAGAGAGTAAACATTCAAGTGGACTTGGATTCATACACAAATATACATATTATTCATACAAAAATACACAAATAAATACACAAATGAAATTAAAACCCTAGGATGCTTAATCATTTTAAACGAGTTCCGAGGGGTCCAAACCCTAATTCGGAGAAATCCCGGATGCATATGAGAGGGCTAGCTACAGTGGCTGACCGGAGGCTGGCGGCGTTGGAGAGCGACCTAGGGCGCGCGAGGTAGCGTGATGCGGCCTACCTAAAACGGGCGTTGTTCGAAAGAGGAGGCCGAGGCAAGCATTATAGTGGCGATGCCGCCTTAGTATGGTCACCGGAGCGACGGCAAACAACTTGGCAGAACAGATACAATGTGGAGGGAATATCCCTTTTATAAAGCAGATCAAAATAAGCAAGAAAAACCGCGGAGAACCTAAACTTGCCACCGAAGTCAATGAGCCAAGATCAGGATGAGTCAGAGCTCCACAACGACGCCCCCAAGAGGGTAACGACCAACGAGACCTATGGTAAAGGGTTTTCACCCGGGGCCCTGTGACGAAGAAGGTAGCAGCATCGGCGGCCCCAGAGACCTATGGTAAAGGGTTTTCCCCGTCTTCTGCCCCGCCCGTTGTCCCCAAGATAGGCCCCAGACCGAGGGGAGAAGCCACGACGCTCGCCAAAGAGCTGCCCGCGCAGTCCACCTTCTAAGGCCACCACCGACATCCGCGAACTCTAGCCACCACTCCGACGACCAACGACACATCGCATCGCCGAAGAGAGGGACGCCGTGCCGTCGTTGCCAGCGGACACACCTGCAACCCGAGAAGGACCATGCATACACCCCTACATCGCTGGCATACCGCGCGAGCTCGCACCCCATGGCCACCACCGGAGCTCGCACCCCACCTAGGCCGCCCCCGCAGCCGAGAGGGGAGGCCGTCCCCGTACCGCGCCTGGGGCCTGGGCCATCCCCCACAGCTCTGGCGTCGCCCGCCGCCCAAACACCAAGGACCGCGCGCGTCGCCACCACTGAAAACTGCCGGGCGCCACCGCGAGCTCCACCGCCGCCTCCATGTACGTGCAAGGTGCTCATCGGGACAGCAACGCAAAAGGGAGGAAACAGAGGGGACCAGGAGGTCCGCTAGCTCACCACGAGCATGATAGTGGGGTTCTTGTAGGCGTCGGCGTCGGCGTCGGCTTCGGTGGCGCGCGCGGTGGCGGTGGCGGTGTTGGCGCGCGCGAGGGCGACGGCGGCTCCGATCGAGTTGGCGGTGGCGGCCGACGCGAGGGCGAGGGTGAGGGCAGCGACGGCGAGGGCTGGACGGCGCCGGCGGCTCTACTCTCTATTTTTCTCTGCACGGCGGGTTCGATCTGGCTCTGGGGGAAGAAGGAAGGGGAAGGCGCGCATTTAATACTGTAACTACCTCGGTGAATTACGCTCCTAGATACAAGCCTGGATGAGCGGAAATGGTTGAAATAGTACGGTGGGGCCAAATGCCACTCACGGGTAGACCTTTCGGCCGTCCCAACCATTTCCAACCATCGGGACAAGTACGGGCGGCGTAATCGGCAGGCGAAGGGATCAAATACATACACAAATGAGTATGTATGCAAGCCACCATACAATAGTACATCAGAGCCATTCCATCTAAAAAGAAAGGGAATATAGCAACGCCATACGGCAAGATTCAAATGTCCTAGATAGATATAATAGTTAAGGATATCTCCTCATACATCACACATCAGAGTATCAGACGGAAGCGGCAAACAAGATCCGAGTACGGATAAGAAGCAAATCGGCATAAGATGCCCCATAAATAAGCACATCCCGCCCACAGATCTCACGGATCCCCGTTCCTAGAATCTCTACACCGAACGATCGTTGCCCACATCATCAGCCTCCTCCACCCAGTATCCATCTTGTGAGTGTACCTGTTCATCTGAATCAAATAATTTATCGTGTGAGACCCTAGGGGTACTCAGCAAGTCTTTATGCCTCTAAAGGGGACACAACCTGGGGTGACGCAATTGCAGCGAAAGATAAACCCTAACAGTTCTATAGATAATCGCTAACCACCCGCCTAACCACAGATAGACGGATGTTCGTGAATTAACCACCCGCCGATCCAGGGCGCGCGGGTGGGAAACAGCGGAAGCCGAGGACCCTTTTTGCAAAGTTTCCGCAGGTGCTGACAGGTGGGGTCGGTGGGCTGCGGGTTTAGGCGGGAATAACCCCAGGGGTCTCTTTGCAAAACGGCATCGGCTGCTGCTGTCTGCTGCTGGACGCAGTGCTGCGGCGGTGGATCTGGCCGGAGTTTTGGACGACGATGGCGACGCCTACGCCGGACTAAACGCAACGACCCAAAAACGAAAAACGCAGACGGATTCACAGGTTACAACATTCCTACAGGGAACTAGCACGGAGGAGGGCTGCAGCGCGCGGGAGAAGGCGAGGAACAGGCGACCAGAACTGCAGCCGCTGCTGCTGTCGCCAGAGCGTGGCGCGCGGCGACGCACGCAGGGTGTTCGACGGGCGGCGCCGGCGCTACGAAGCAAGAGAGGGGTGGGAACCTTGTCTGGGGGGTAGAGGGGCTCACCAGGAGGGTGTTGGTGCGGTCGGAGGTGCTCGGGGCGGTCACGATCTGGCGCGCGGCTGGGGCCCTGGAGCTCCTGATCTGGGCGGTGCACGGTGGCGTCAGGCTGCTCCGGCGAGGTCCGGCGGTTTCTAGTGGTCCTAGACGTCGAGGAGGAAGCAGGGGACGCTCCTGATGCTCCTTGTACAGCCTGGCGTGCTCGGGAACGACTAGAAGGAGAGGAGGCCGAGGTTAGGGTTTGGGGACATGGTGGTGATCATGGTGGGTAGAGGGAGGAAGAAAGGAGGATGGGGGACCTGGGGGCCTCCTGGTGGATCTGGGGTGGTGGCGAGCTGGGTGGTTGGGGGGATAAGGGAGGAGAGGGAGAGGCACATGGGGGGGTACCACCTTTATGCAAAGGGAGGAGGGTGGCTCGGGTTGGGCTAGGGTTTAGATAGGTTGGAGTGGAGAGAGAGAAGAGAGTAGAGGGAGTGTGGGGCCAGGGAGAGGGTAACCCTGTGGGGCATGCATGGAAGAGAGAGGAGAGGCCGAGAGGAAGGGTGGGTCATGTGGGGTCGAGCTAGGGTTAGCTAGAGGGGTGGACTTAGGGTTTAGATAGGAGAGGGGTATGGTGATTAGGGGGTAGGGTTTAGGGTTAGATGGGGGTATGGTGATAGGGTAGGATCTTAGCTAGAGGGTAAGAGAGAGAGAGATAGATGGATTGGTGCCTTGATTAGATCCAGCATGATCAACACAAGCCCAAACAAGATGGCCAAAAGAGAAAAGAAGAAAAGGTGGTGATGGGGTAGAGAGGGAGATGTGGTGAAGAGGATGGGATGATAGGTTCCCTTGGCAAGCTCAAGCAAGAGCAACAAGAACAAGCTCAAGCAAGAACTAGACAAGAGAGAGAGGGTGAGGTGGTAACATGACCCAACACAAGATCAAGCATGGAAAAGAGGTAGAGAGCTAGATGGGAGATGATCCCCTCCAAGATTCAAATAGAACCAAAAGATGACCAAAGTTGGTGATGGTTGCATGGCCCATGCAAATGCATTAAATGCTAGGTTTTATCTTGTGAAAACAAAATAATATCCCATGGCATTTATTCATTTGCATCCTCCAAAGTTGGAGTAAGGGTCAAGCAAAAGAACTAGTAGGGTTGGACCCACCCTATCTCTCATGAGCTTGATTAAACACCAAAAGAAAAATAATTACAAGCTCATGGATAATGGGATGGTGGAATTGTAAAGTGGTGAAAGAAAGGGTGGTGGAGTCAATAAAAGATATGCCCCCAACTCAATTTGGGCATTTGACAATATATCAAGAACCAAATACAATATCCAGAGGCAAAAACAAATAATAAGGCATATGAGATAAGAACCAAAACAAAAAGGGTTTTTGTATGATGCTCAAATGCAAGGTGGCATGATGACATGAGCATGATATGATGATGATACAACAATTAAATGTAGGAAGTAGCCATTATATTACTAGACCAAGTAGCATTACAGTTGTTAGACAAATGGGATGCTACAAATACCCCCCCCCCCCCCTTTAACACCGGTTCGGGGCTGGAACCGGTGTTAAAGGGGGGAGGAATTCGTTTCGCGCGCGCACCCCCCCCCCCTTAAACACCGGTTCCAGCCACGAACCGGTGTTAAAGGGTGGGTGTGCGCGTGCGAAACGAAATAAATGCCCCCCCTTTAACACCGGTTTGTGGCTGGAACCGGTGTTAAAGGGGGGGCATTTATTTCATGCATTAAAGGGGTTGGGGCATTTATAATTCATATCTTATTCATTTCAACACAAAAAAATATGAATAATATATCATAATTTTCAGAAAAATAATATCTATCCATTCATGTAAAAACATTTTATATTTACTTTAGATGAAAATTTTCAAAATGATTAAAACACTTACATATAAATTTTGATTATTCAACTCAAACAAAAATAAATTGTCAAATCCTAAAACATTGAACATAAGAAATATTAAGCATCTAAAAAGGAATCTAACCCTATTTTATTAGAGCAAATCATATTTTATTTTGTATTAATATTTTTGAATTGATTGGATATTTAAATGCCGCATCTTATGCTCGGAAAATGGAAAATGCCTTTTTGGTGCGATAAAAAGGAAAACTTCCTCTTGCAACATTGTTTGCCATGCCCTGATGCACATGTATGCACAATATGGCCATATTATCACAAACTATGCCTTGATTCTAGCCATAACATTGGTCATTTGACGCGAAAGCCAAGAAACCTCGAATGAGATAGGTCATTTTGTGAAGGAGATAGAACTGGAATTAAAATTCAGAATGCAACTAATAGTAAGTTACATAAAGCATGACTGAAAATTAAGATACATAAAAGAACTGAAAATTAAGATACATGGCCAGATTAAGTAACAATCGGCCGAACTTGTTTCAGAATGTTGGAGTGATTCAGTCATGCTCCTGCCTACACCTGTAATACTCGCCACTGTAGTCGTCGTACTCGCCGACGCCGTCATCGCTGTCGTCGTCGGGGTCGTCGTAATTGAACCTTGAAGGCTGAGTACACGTGGGCTGGACTTGAGGGTAGGGCAGACGGGGGTTAGAGTCGGCGGCAGTGTCATAGGCCATGACGTTCTGGAGAGTCCGACCGCGCCACCATAGCCGATGGCCGGCCTCGTTGAAGTTCGGAGGAGGTGGGCCGTCCTCCTCGTGCCTGGCGAGCGCCCTCTCACGCCGATCCACGAAGAAGGCTTCCCAAGTAGGGAAATAGTCGGGATGCCATCTGGGATTCCTCCGCTGCTCCGGCGTGAGCTCGAAGTAGTAGTGGTTCGTGATGGCCATCCGGCGCGCCACACCTAGAGGGACAGGAGGAACCGGCACACCTCCGGCGCTCAGCATCCAGCCGACGGGGACACAGTAGCCCGGCGGGCAGGGGTAGTTCGAGGCGCAAAGCGCCTCCGCCTCCCTGGGGGTTAGTGCTACGGTGGAAGCCATGGGAAAGAGTGATGAGTTTGCAGATATGAGTCTAGATATGTGCAATGACAATGGAGGCCAACCCTACATATATATATAGTGAAGAACTGGCGGGAAGAACTGGAGGGAAGAACTGGCGGGAAGAAAAATGGCGGGAAGAAAAATGGCGGGAAAAATGGCGGGAAAAATGGCGGGAAGAAAAATGGCGGGAAAAAATGGCGGGAAGAAAAATGGAGGGAAGAAATAGAAGGAAGAAAAATGGAGGGAAGAAAAATGGATTTCAGGCTGGGCCAGGCAGCACTAATGATAGGGGTGAGTGTCGACATTATGTCGTGCGGCGTGTATCTTGTTCCGGATGGTGTCACCAACCGGGACTAAAGATGAACCTTTAGGACAAAACACGAGTCAGCACTAATAATAGGGGTGAGTGTCGACATTATTTCGTAAGTGTCAACACTATGCCGAGCTGCTTGTACTATAAATAGGCATCCTTGTGAGTCCAGTCCTCCAGCCAGTTTGAGGCATCTCCAAGATGGTTTTCGAGAGCAGGGACACCACTACGGCCAGTTTCAGGGAGATGCCGACGGAGCCCAGTCCTCCGGCATCTCCGAGAAACTGGTCATAGAGGCACTCCCTAATATGTGAAATTAGTTAGCTCCCAGGTGTATTGATCTAGTTAGAGAAGTTACAAGCTGCAAGATGGTTTTCGAGAGCAGGGACACCACTACGGCCAGTTTCAGGGAGATGCCGACGGAGCCCAGTCCACCGGCATCTCCAACAAACTGGTAATAGAGGCACTCCCTAATATGTGACCGCGCGCGTTTGGAGATCAGATATTAATGGTAAGTACGAATCGGGACAACTTCTTCTCATAGTCCCGGTCCAGCCACAAAACAAGACTAACACTCAAGACATTTATTAATATTAAAAACTGAGACTATAAAACCGGTCCCCCCTATATATAGTCCCGGTCAATCCACAAACCGCGAAAGATATCCTTCGGTCAAGCCACAAACCGCGAAAGACATGAACTAGAGTTACATAATATGAGCATGAAATTCTTGGCATATGTCCTTCCTTAAGATTGCTTCAGACGTAACCATGGAGCATCTACGGAATGCTTGGGTTAGTTTTCACTGTGAAGGGCGGAATTTCATCAAACTTATTATAATCTTCTGACATGTCTGTCTTGTCCTTGATTCCCACGATGTTTCTTTTCCCTGAAAGAACTATGTGACGCTTTGGCTCATCATATGATGTATTCGTTTGCATATTTTTCTTTTTTTTTGGTCTGGAGGACATGTCCTTCACATAGAAAACCTGAGCCACATCATTGGCTAGGACGAATGGTTCGTCTAAGTTCTTGTCTACCTTCATAAGATTGTTGAGATCCACCGTTGTCATTCCGTACTTCTTGTCTACCTCAACCCCTCCTCCTGTTAGCTTGACCCATTTGCATCAAAACAAGGGGACCTTAAAATTAGGTCCATAGTCAAGTTCCCATATCTCCTCTATGAACCCATAATATGTGGTCTTTTGCCCATTGTCTTCTGCTGCATCAAAGCGGACACCACTATTTTGGTTGGTGCTCTTTTTATCTTGGCCTATCGTGTAAAATGTATTCCCATTTATCTCGTACCCTTGGAAAGTACATACAGTCGTAGATGGTGTCCTGGCCAACAAGTACAACTGATCCCCAACAGTGGTGTTATTCGTGAGAAGTCTTTGCAGCCAGCCGCCAAAACTCGTCATGCGTTCACTTATAATCCATTCATCAGACTGTCCCGGGTGTTTGAGGCGTATTAAATTCTTGTGTTCATTGATATACGGGGCAACCAAGATAGATCTTTGTAAAACCGTGTAGTGTGCTTGATTGAGAGAATGACCTTCCCTACATATCATTGCTTTACATCCTAGGGTGCCTTTTCCACGCAGTCTCCCCTCATGTCGTGATTCTGGAACACCAATCGCCTTAAGGTCAGGAATAAAATCAACACAGAACTCAATGACCTCCTCTGTTACATAGCTCTTGGAGATGCTTCCTTCTGGCCTAGCACGGTTATGAACATATTTCTTTAAGACTCCCATGTACCTCTCAAAGGGGAACATATTGTGTAGAAATACAGGATCGAGAATGGCAATCTCTTCTACTAGGTGAACCAGGAGATGCGTCATAATATTGAAGAAGGATGGTGGGAACACCAACTCAAAGCTGACAAGACATTGGGCCACATCTGTCTGTAACCCTGGTAGGCTTTCTGGATCGATTACCTTCTGATATATTGCATTGAGGAATGCACATAGCTTCCCAATGGGTACTCAAACATTTTCAGGTAGAAGCCCCCTCAATGCAATCGGAAGCAATTGTGTCATAATCACGTGGCAGTCATGAGACTTCAGGTTTTGGAATTTTTTCTCTGCCATATTTATTATTCCCTTTATATTCGACGAGAAGCCAAACGGGACCTTGATACTGCTCAAACATTCAAAAAATATTTCCTTCTCTGCTTTGGTAAGAGCGTAGCTGGCAGGAGTTAAGTGGCATCGTTTACCCTTCGCATTCTCAGGATGCATAGGCTCTTCAGGATCTTTCAGACGTTGCTGGTCCTGCCATGCTTCCGGTGTATCTTTTGTCTTCCCATACACTCCTAGGAAGCCTAGCAGGTTCACGCAAACATTCTTCGTCACGTGCATCACGTCGATTGAAGAGCGGACCTGTGGCATCCCGCAAAACCACTACTAGAAAATCGCGTTGAATTTGTGCATTGCATTGTCATCATCATGCATTGTTTGCATAAAAACTATTTTCGCAAAGCCCGATTTATTTTCCAAACGCCCCATCTTAATTCAAATGCAAAGCCCGGTCTCCGGATTATTTTTGTTTGAGTGCTATCGGTTTGCAAACGGTGTTAACAAAACGAATAAAAATTATATTATTTTTAGTGGGGGCAGTCGAACGGGCCAGATCGACCCGAACGACCACCCCCAGGATTTTAAATCGGTCCAACCAGTCCCACCCCCTTATTCCTAAACCTACCAACTAATCTACCCCAACCCAGCCTCCACATCACCCTGGCCACTCACACGTTGCCACCTCACCCTCTCCTCTTCCCCCCACCAACCAGAAACTGCCACACAGCCTCCTACCCTTTTTCCCCTCTCTCTCCTCTCTCCCCACACAGCCCCTCCCCCCAGCCCGCGTGGCCCACGCGGTAACCACTCCCTCCCCGCGTCCCCACCGTGTCCCCACCGCGTGGACCTGTTCCCCCGGCCCCACTCACGCGCTCCCCCAACTTCCACCTTGCACCTCTCCCTACCCTCTCTCTACCACCCTGGGCCCGCGCCCACCTCCTGCCAGCAACTCCCCCTCTACCCGCCGCGGGTCCCGCCTGGGACCCACCACCCACCTGCCGCGTGCCGCTCTCTCTCTCTCCCTTCTCTCCCTCCCCCACGTCGCCCCCAGCTCTCCCTGGCCCGACGCTCTCCCTCAGCCCTCCCCGCCGGCGCCGCCAAGCCCCGCTGCTCGTCCATCGCCTCCGCCCGCTTCCCTCCGTGTCCGGCCGCCAGCGGCGCAGTCGCCCGCCTCCGCGGCAGCGCCTCCCCTCCGCCTAGCCTCGCCGGACCAGCGCCTCCCCGCCGGCGCCAGCGGTCGTCACCCCGCCTCGCTGCTCGCCCCCACCGCGCGCGCCCCTCCTCGTCTCGCCTCGCCGACACCAGGACCCCGCCGGCGAGCTCCGCCCCGCCGCGGTCGTGCTCCCCACCTCCCTCCTGCCGCTCCTCGCACACGCCCCGCCGTCCCGCGCCTTCCCTCCGTTCTTCGCCGCCACCGCCAGCACCCGGCCCCCTCGCGCCTGCGGCCGCCTCCTCCGTCAACCGCCGCGCCGCCGGCCTCCCCCGACCCGGCGCCGCCTGCCGCGTGCGGCCCGTCCCGACCCCGACGTCGCCGGCGCTGCGCCCGGCCGCACCCTTCCCGACCCCGTCCGCCGCCGTACCCCGCGCCTCCGCCGGCCTTGCGTCCTCGCCTGAGAGCCTCCTCCGCGCCCTCTCAGCACCCTGCGGACCCCGCTGCCCGCGTGGGCCTCGCCTCGCCTGCCTCCCTGACGAGTCCCTCGCTGCCAAGCCCCCTCCGTCGTCCTCCCTTCTCTCCTGTCGCCTTCGGTATCGTCATGGACCAGGGCACCTCCTTGCTCGAGTTTTCGCACATGGTTGCTGTCCAGGTGCTGGTACCACTGCGTTCCCTGGCGGTACTGGTTGCACCCGGTGGAAAGGAAAGATCCTGATGCTGATCCCAAGTTCGCCATCGGCTGACCAAAATGGTATCCAAGGTCGACGACATGAATCTCAAGATCTTCCAACCCGTAACAAGTGCTCCGTTGCCTTTTTGTCGCCAAGATCTTCCAAGTACAGATCAACGCCAAGTTCCGCCAAGGCCCGTTATCGGACTCCAGGGCCCGCCAAGTTCTTCCACGTGGACCCAATGAACCGAAGACCGACCCCGTGACGAGTGCATCGACCCCCACCAAGATCTACCGACGCCGAGAACCCGGACGCCAAGATCACCGTCACGGAACGACATGATCTTCTCCTCGCAACGGCAAGATCGACCCCGTGGGACCCGACAAGATCGGCACGACGACAAGAACGACACCGTCCAGGGTTAAACCGATGCGCCCCGACGCCACGTCAAGTTCATCTACCCGAACGCCAAGAACTACTTCCGACCGCCGAGAACGTTTCCGTCGAACCCCGAACCCCAGATCCGAGCCCTGAGACCGACCCCGAACCCCGGAACCCCAAGATCGTCGAGACCCCTCAATGTGTGACCCTTTTCCTCGATACCCTATTTTTATAAATGATATCAACTTGTAGCATTAAATCATTCATCTCGCATGCATATCTGTGGTTTGGGGGCCTTACGCCGATTCACCTAATAATTAAATATGGGGCCCATATGCGGTCAAATCTAGTCTCATATTGGCCTCATTTAAACTTGTGTAGCGAACCGGTACTATCTTTTGTCTTGATAATGCAACATTAAAATTGCGGGGTATCTAAACAACTTGAACCATTGATTAAATTGTCGGGACCCTGGTTCCGCTTAATATGACCTAATTGAATCGCATCTCTGCCATGACATACATCATACATGCATCATGCCCGATCTTCCGCCGTTGTATTAAATATTGCATCCGGTGTTTATTCTAGTGTTTTGCTTCTTCGCGGATAAGGCCGTTGAGTTGGTGCGAGTGTCGACCCGATCTTCGGTTGTACCTTCGACAATGTTTTCAGGCGAGCATCTCCCCCTTTCTACCTATCTTGCTTTTATAGTATTTATTCCCTCCTGTTGATCTATTGCTATCTGTGTTGTGATGCTTTATTTTCCGTACCTTTGATATACCGTGCAGCCCTATATTGCCATGGCCACCTCCTATTACCTGTTGTTTGGTAGATAGTTGGACTTGCGCGTCGTAGTCGCTTGCTCAAGTGCTGTTGCGTGTCGCCATGTACCACAGTTGTTGGAGTACTGCCACATGTTTGATGTTGGAGATGATCTCGGCTTTATTTATCGTTCACTTTAATTCCTGTTTAACAACTAAAATTGAAATAAGCAGAGGCATCGGGGGTGATAGATAATATTTGGTTTCCGAACGCCCACTTGTGTCCCGTAGGACCCCGAGTACTTGATACCTGTTCCTTGATTTATCGCGCTATCCACATCCGGGAGGTATATGGGACCCCCCTTAGCCAGAGCTTGATTCAGTCTTATTTCTTGGGGCCACAACTAGTTTGAGGTTTTATTTACTATCCTGTACCTATGCCATGCTTTACTGCTTTATTTACGATTGTGTGAGGAGCACGCTGTACTGTTTTGGAAGCGGAGTGTTTTCGCGGTATCGACAGTCCCCGTTTGGGGATCTGCTGTCGCTTACAGCCATTGTCGCAAACCTTGAGTCCGTCTCGGAGCTTGCTTACTTCGTTGCGGGTGTACTCCAAGGGGTGGCCCCCTGAAATATTTCTGAATCCTGTGATTGCTTTGTCGTGAAAGCCTCGTTGGGTTTTGATTTGGTTTTTCCGAGGTTGATCGAGTGTGTGTTGCTATTGGTGCACCCCGGCCGGGTAAAACTTTCTGAAAGCCGTGTCCGCGGTTATGGACGATTTGGAGCACAGTATCTCGATCATAGACAAGCATAACTAAAGTTTATTGCTATAAATTTGACTTTATAATGACTAGTAATCAGCTTCACTATAATGGAATGGCTAATTAATACTGCCTACCACTGCTTGCTTGAGTTGTCGCTTGCGACCACTTGTACCTGACTAGTAAGTATTGCAACTACAACGGAACGGCTAAATAAAAGTACCAACAACTGCTGGGTTTTTGGGATATCTCATGCTACTTGTATCTGACTAGTAAATGTCGCAACTACAACGGAATGGATAACTAAAAGTGCCCACTGCTTATTTTATCCGGATGATTATCTATACCTGACTAGTAATTGCTGCAACGATAACTGAATAAATAAAAAAAATGCCAACTGTGTGAGTTCCTCGGTTGACTTCCTCGTTTGGTCGCGAGGGGGAAACGCCAGGATGGGTTTGTTTGGTGTTAGCTTCAGGTTGGATCCGAGTAGGTCATTCTTACCCCTCTCTTAAATCCGACAGTTGTATCGAGTCTCTATAGGTTGTCTAGTGCATGTTGCCGCTGCCGCTCAGTCCACCATACCTATGTAGGCGAGGACCGCCGAATTCTAGCCTCGCCGTGTACTGGCCTCAGTACTGACGCTCCTCTTTTTCCTTTGCCCTTTGTCGGCACCCCTTTTGTTTAAGCAGGTTTTGAGATCGACGCCGTTAGCAGGGTTACCCTTCCGGCTTGGTCTGGGCAGGGTTATGGACGCCATTGGTTATTCTTCAGGGCTCTTAGCCCCATTTGCATCTTGTCCGTAGTTGGACGCTCCATCGTTTTCAACGTGATTTGGATCTTTGTATTGTATATCTGTATTCTTGACTCCTTGAGTCGCTGTTATATATATCTGTTCTGTGGGTCCCATCGAGGACTGTTGTGTAATGTTATTACTTCGTTTTCCACCCGCACGAAAGTGCCTGGTGGGCACCTTTGAATCGTTTCTATGCGGGTTTGGCGGGTTTCGCAAAAACTTGCATAGGTCCGATTCTGAGGGTGTTACAGGACCTCTAAGACTTTCCAATAGGGTAGGTCCCAAAATATAGATTGCTTCTTCCACATGGGCGCGTGTCCAGCATCGTCATTCGGAACAGATAGACTGCTAGGACCTTTTTCAAATATTACTTCTAGGTCCTTGACCATACCAAATACCTCCTCACCGGTACGGAGGACAGGCTTCCTCCGGGGTTCTGCCAGACGTTTGAAATGCTTGCCTTTCTTTCTTACTGGATGCAGGTTCAGAAGAAATCGGTGATACCCTAGGTACACAACCTTCTTACATTTATCCAAATATACACTTTCAGTCTCATCTAAACAGTGTGTGCATGCATTGTATCCCTTGTTTGTCTGCCCTGAAATGTTAACGAAGAGCAGGCCAATCATTGATGGTTACAAAAAGCAATGCTCGTAGGTCAAATGGCTCTCCTTTGTGCTCATCCCACATACGTACACCTGGTTTGTCCCACAGCTGTAAAAGTTCTTCAACTAATGGCCTTAGGTACACATCAATGTCGTTGCCGGGTTGCCTCGGGCCTTGGATGAGAACTGGCATCATAATGAACTTCCTCTTCATACACAACCAAGGAGGAAGGTTATAGATACATAGAGTCACAGGCCAGGTGCTGTGACTGCAGCTCTGCTCACCAAAAGGATTCATGTCGTTTGTACTTAGACCAAACCTTAAGTTCCTTGCGTCACGTGCGAAGTCCGGGTACTCTCGCTCGACTTTTCTCCACTGTGACCCATCAGCGGGGTGTCTCAACATCACGTCTTTCTTACGGTCTTCCATGTGCCATCGCAACAACTTGGCATGCTCTTTATTTCTGAAGAGACGTTTTAACCGTGGTATTATAGGAGCATACCACATAACCTTGGCAGGAACCTTCTTCCTAGGGGCCTCGCCCTCAACATCGCCAGGATCGTCTCGTCTGATCTTATACCGCAGTGCAGTGCATACCGGGCATGCATCCAAATTCTCGTACTTCTCACCGCGGTAGAGGATGCAGTCATTAATGCAGGCATGTATCTTCTGCACGTCTAATCCTAGAGGGCAGACAACCTTCTTTGCTTGGTATGTACTGTCGGGCAACTCATTATTTCTTAGAAGAAGATTCTTCATTTTTACCAACAACTTTGAAAATGCGCTGTCAGTCACACCGTTCTCTGCCTTCCATTGCAGCAAATCCAGTGTGGTACCTAGCTTTTTGTGGCCATCTTCGCAAGTTGGATACAACAATGTTTTGTGATACTTTAACATCTGCTCCAGCTTTTCCTTCTCCTTTTCAGTTTCACATTCTTCCTTTGCATCAGTTATGGCCCGACCAAGATCATCATCAGCGGGCCCATCTGCTGCCTCTTGATATTCATTATCTACCCCCGTTGCAGTATCATCATATTCAGGATACATATTATGATAGTTGTCATCATCCTCTTCTTCTTCGTTGTCTTCCATCACAACCCCTTTTTCTCCGTGCTTGGTCCAACAATTATAGCTGGGCATGAAACCGGATCGAAGCAGGTGGGCATGAATGGTTCTGGTATTTGAGTAGTCTTTCTTGTTATGACAGTGAACACACGGACAGCACATAAAACCATTGTGACCACGGTTTGCATTAGCCACAACGATGACATATTGGAGGCCCGTATGTAGGGTTTCGTACCATGGAAAACAAAAAATTTCTACCGCATACAAACAAACAAGCCAAGATTTATCTACTAGATTGTAGCAACGAGTCGATGAAAATAAATCACCCTCGAAGATTCCAAAGTGTTTAATGAGAGCAGATTCTCGTGGGTGATATAGTCGTACTCTTGCCGATCTCAAGAACGCGTAGACGATCCTTCCGGCGCTGCGTTCTGGCAGCGCTTCCGCAGTCGGTCACACGTTCGGTACTCGACGAAGACCTTCCTCTCCCTTGTTCCAGCAGGCAGCGGAGGTTGTAGCACTCTCCTCGCGATTCCGGTAGCACAACGGCGTGGTACCGGAAGTAGAGGGGAAATCTCGCAGGGCTTCGCCTTAAGCCGGAGCGAGTATGGTGGACTATGAGAGAGATCCTCGGCGATCTAGGGTTTAGACGCACCAAGGAGGAGGGTCTAGGGCCGGCGGCTAGGGCTTGGAACAGCCCAAGTCGGCGGCTAGGGGAGAAACCCTAGGCGGCAGCGGCTATGGTGGGCGGCGGCGGCTAGGGTTTAGGTTTAGAGGGGCGTGGTGTTCTGTCCTTGGAGGGGCAGCCCTGCCCCTCCTTATATAGGTGGAGGGGCGCGCCAAGGGGAGGGGAGTCCCTCCCCAACTCGGTCTCCAAGTGGGCCGGCGGTGGAGGGAGGGAACTCCTCCCCAATTAGGTTTCCTACTTCCCCTCCACCTCCCAAAATAGCCGTTTGACTTTTCAAATTGGCGTTTGACTTTTCAAACTAGGATTTGATTAAACCCTTTATTTTGTTCAGCGATGACACTTAGTACATGATGCAATCATTCCAACTTGATATGACACATTCATGTACCCTTCCCCTCCGGAGTGCCGGACATTCCGGAACCTTCTAGAACATTCCCGATGAAAACACCGGAACCATTCTCCAACCCCGAAACAGGACTTTCCTTATATGAATCTTATTCTCCGGACCATTCCGGATCTCCTCGTGATATCCCGGATCCCATCCGAGACTCCGAACAACATTCGGTCTCTCACTCATCATTCCATAACTACTCAAACAACGTCGAATCCTTAAGTGTGTCTCCCTACGGTTCGTGAATTATGCAGACATGATCGAGACACTTCTCCGAACAATAACCAATAGAGGAATCTGGAAATTCATATGGCTCCCACATATTTCTACGATTACTTTGCGATCGAATGAACCACTAACATACGATACCAATTTCCCTTTGTCTCACGATAGTTTACTTATCCGAGGTTATGATCGTCGGTATCTCTGCATACCTAGTTCAACCTCGTTACCGATAATTACTCTTTTCTCGTTCCCGTGATATGTGATCCCTTGTGAGCCAGTCACATGCTTGCAAGCTAATTGGATGACATTCCACCGAGAGGGCCCAGAGTATATCTATCCGTCATATGGATGGACAAATCCCACTCTTGATCCATGTGCCTCAACCCATACTTTCCGAGCACTCAATGCCACCTTTATAGCCACCCAGTTACGGTGTGGTGTTTGATGTCATCAAAGCATCCTTCCGGTGATGGTGATTAACATGATCTCATGGTCGAAGGAATTAGGTTACTATGTATCAGAAAGCTTATAGCAAATGAACTATATTAAATGACTTGATCTTTATGCTACGCTTAACTATAGGAGTATGTCCATCACATCATTCTCCTAATGATATAACCCTGTTGTTAATAACATCTCTATGTTCATGATCAGGAAACCATGATCATATATTAACCAACAAGCTAGTTTAACAAGAGGCTTTACTAGGGACTCTTTTATGTTTACAAATCACACAAGTATTAATGTTTCCGGTTAATACAATTATAGCATGGTATGTAAACATTTATCATAAGTATGAAGATATGATAATAACCACTTTATTATTGCCTCTTGGGCATATCTCCAACACCGTAATGTACTCGGAAGTGCGGCGGTCGTCGTACATCCATTGCCGGTTCATCTGCATTAATATGTAGTATATATCAAAAATTAATAGGGAGATGACCATTTATATATATATTACATCAATGACACATGAAAGGATAGTTGCCGACCTCGACCGAGAAGGAAAGAGCAACGAGAAAACTTATTTTGAGCTCTCGAGCATTTCACCGAACACCTCTTGTGCATATGAAAAAAACACAAACTAGCACTCTTCACACCCTGTTGCTAGGCTCCAAAATGAGATAGTGAAAAAATGGAAGAGTGGGGTGTGGGCTGCGGTGTCTTATATAGCCCCCCCCCTCCCCCTTTAACACCGGTTCAAGCCACGAACCGGTGTTAAAGGGGGGGCTGCGCGGGCCACTGGTGCAGGGTCCTCCCACGAACCGGTGTTAAAGGGGGGCTCCTTTTTGCCGCACGGGCCACGCTGGTACGGCCCTCCCCTTTAACACCGGTTCTTCTACGAACCGGTGTTAAAGCCCTTTTCCAGGATCAACAAAAAGCCTCGTTTCCACTAGTGCACAGAACAACTAGATGGTGGAGCACCACGAGGCTATATAAGCAGACAGGGTATCCCCTCTTACAACTTACCCTAGTGTCTATATCCACCCAAGTGAATGTACCTTCTTGTGTGCTATAGAGTAAAGATAGAAAAGGAGACAAATGAAATCACACAAAGGCGCTCGTATATCACAGCTTGGATTGAGAGGCCTCGGGAAATCCTTCGAAACTAGTATTGAATTTGGTTCTTTTTCTAAAACCCGAACATGCTAATTTTCGGCATACCAGAGTAGACATTGTTGATTCTATGCCTACCAGCGAAGAGGAACAGAGAATTTCCACGTTAGAAGTAGCAGGATGCGTGAAAAAATGTTTTGGCTCCCGAGCACGAACTGTCTCGAGAACATATCCATAGAGCTTTGTGCAAGAGTCATGTATTCTTTCGGACTCTACAGGCATTCTTCCAAGCCCAAAAATACTGGGTTATGTAGTTCAGGGTTATGCATAGCTTACCCTATATTGGTTTGCCAATGCTAAGTCTACCCTTGCATTGCTTTCAGGGTTATGCAGTTCGGTGCTTGATGTACAAATCAACAAAAAACATTTTTATATTTTGCACTATCATGTTAAGTACTCAGATATGCACTGTACTAAATTGTGCCAATATTCATTAATCAGTGTCATTAACATGCACTTGGTATCTCAAAGTTATATAATACTAGCACAAATGCCCGTGCGTTGCTACGAGTTGAAACAAAATTTCTGAGTTTTCTAGATGATAAAACATGTTACCACCAATAATGGATCATTGATTAAGCTTCGCGTGAGCACATCCTGCACCCTCTTCAAGTTTGCATCCGTATATAAATATAAATCAAAAAATTGTTTTAAATTTTGATTTAGGTTTTATAAAACCTTCTTCCCTTTATCAATTTTTTATTAAAACCAAAAGAATTATGTTCAAATTACAAAACTTCCCAAATTTTCAAACTTGTTTGATCTTTTTTTTTCTCCAACCATTTCTTTTGCAACTGGTTGATTCTTACATATGTTAGTTCATTTATTTGATTGCGGCTCATTAGCATGGCTTAAAACGTTGTACTTTACCTCAAAAGGTTAATAGGTGCACCATGTTTATAAATATACACATGCATTGTTCCAAACAAAACTATGATTTTGACTATGAAACTTGCACTATGGACAAATGTACACAAAAATGTATCAGTTGATCGCAGTGAAAAAATTCCAAATAATTTTTAAAAAATCTCATGCAGTATAACCAATGAATATGATGAACAAAGAGTAAAAATGCTGAAATACAAAGCTAGAGGAGTGGACGATCAGTGAGAAGGCCCAGCCATGTACTAAAGTTTAGACGGCATACAGTGCAGAATTTTAGATGGAGAATTTTTTCTAGATGAGAATCTGGTTCTTGTCTTCATCTCCTCCCATCTGCATCCTGCAAAAGCGACCAGTTGCCATAAGTTTTCCGTCAGACATCCTACATCAGACGCTACAATAAACAAACATCCGTTTGGTCAGCTGAGGTCCACTCGATCGATCACCTTCAGCAAATACTGAAGTTCACTCGTCGATCTCCTTCAGCACCGAGCGACACGCAAAATCCATCAGATCTCTTGCAGGCTTTAGTTATCCTGGTCCATCCACACAATCGCGTACCTCCTTGCATGACACCGTGCCAGCGCGCACCCTGAGACGCCGTCCAGCCATGCCTGCATGCTTGGCGGCCTCTTGCGTGATGTCTGCTCCTGCCACATGGCTCTCTTCGCGCGAGCTCAGCGTCGCCAGCCTCCTGCCCAACCCCGCCGCTGTGTCGTTCTCTCTCTCTCGCCAGGAAGCGCGTCCGCATAGAAGGTCCTCGTCGGTCCACGCATGTCTCTACGCACGTCCTGGCTCTCTGTGAACTCTGATCATGTCTCATTAGATCAGTAGTTCGACAGCATCTGGAAAGGTTTTGGAGCAAGCGTCCATGACGAAGCGCTTACGGCCGACGACGCCCTTGACCAAACGTCCATCCGATCTGACCAAAACTTGCAGCCTTTCTAGAGCGACGGGCCCTGGCTATTGGGTGTTGGGGCGACTGAGGCGCCGACGACCATGACATGCGAGCGCGGCCGGGCCGGTTGGCGCGACAGTCTTTCCTCTGAGCAGTATTGCCGATCGATCTAGAGAGAACAACTCGATCGAATCGGCCACCTAGGGTTTTCACGCCGCAAGGGATACAAGTTAATCGAGAGGTCCCATGCTGAGGTTGAATTTATATTGCTAGGGTGCGCCGACTTGCGAGCCACGCCTTTCGATTACCCTAGGAAAAAAAAAGAGCCGTTTGACTTGGGGGTGGCAAAGTTGTAATAGGTGGTTTAGTGGGAGGGTAAATAGGTCTAAAAAAGTGTTGGACCGGAAGAAACACTTCGTCTTTTATTATTATAGGATAGGATAGGATAGGAAACGTGCCCGCGCGTTGCGACGGGTTGATCAACTAAACATGTGAAGATTTATGGAATTTGCACGATACCTTGAGATTCTAGTTAGCGAAACCTAGTCCATGGTGTTCATGATCGCAATGGCTCTCTTGTATCACCGGTTAGGAGGAGCTAGGGATAAACAGTGGGCACCTCCTATGAGGGTGTCGCGAGCGTGAACGGTGACACTCTAAGATCATGATGAGCTCTATTCTAAACCGCCCTCCTGGATGGCGGATGGCAGGGTACCTGATAGATGTCGTACATAAATTGGTTCAGAAAGAATAAAAGTAGTCTAACCTGAACCAGCAATGCAAACTAACATGAGTTTAGTACTGGGCATATACAACTAATAAAGAAATCGCTGGCCGTAAACACACCTTGAGAGTCAAAATCGAAGAGATCAAGACGCACTCTCATAAAAAATAAGCTTTGGTGATTTGATCAGTCGGCTTTCAGGATAACACTGCAAATGAGGTACATCATGAACATCATAAATTCTGAACTTTAAGTAGTCTAACCTGAACCAGCAATGCAAACTAACATGAATTTAGTACTGGGCATATACAACTAATAAAGAAATCGCTGGCCGTAAACACACCTTGAGAGTCAAAATCGAAGAGATCAAGACGCACTCATAAAAAATAAGCTTTGGTGATTTGATCAGTCGGCTTTCAGGATAACACTGCAAATGAGGTACATCATGAACATCATAAATTCTGAACTTTAAGTAGTCTAACCTGAACCAGCAATGCAAACTAACATGAGTTTAGTACTGGGCATATACAACTAATAAAGAAATCGCTGGCCGTAAACACACCTTGAGAGTCAAAATCGAAGAGATCAAGACGCACTCTTATAAAAAATAAGCTTTGGTGATTTGATCGGTCGGCTTTCAGGATAACACTGCAAATGAGGTACATCATAAACATCATAAATTCTGAACTTTATCAAGGCCACCCAGACCAAAAGCGGAGCATATAATTTCAGGATCACATGAGGTACTGCTTCCAATACTCACAGCTGACCAACATATCAAAAGCAAGGTAGTCAACCAACGTGCCTGGGCCTTAGCTTCGTCAAATGAAAATGTGCCAAGAACTACCGTAGAGAATGAAACCAGGATCATGCCCACCCCTCAAATAATAATCCTGGATCATGTCCGTACACAGGTCCTAATTTTTTCCGATGATTTCCAGCTTATAGAATGCTTGGACATGCGGGTTAAATAAAGGGTCCTCACCCATCGGCCTTTGCTGCTCCTGTTCCTGTCGAGACGCCAAACATGGACAGAGAATCGATCCTCCTCGGACAAGGCAGCTCGGTGCCCCTGCTGCCTGAATATGCCCCGGTGAATGAGTGTCGGCCTGAATAATTAAGTTAGCTAACTTAATGTAAGTAGCAAACTGTGCACCTCTGCATAGTGCATATTCCTTGCGTACTGCTCTCGTCGTCCATTACCCAGTACACATGGTTAGGCGTGCGCAGGATCGTCTACCCCGATCAACACCGTCATCTCTAACTTGCCGGAATTGGCTTCGGGAAGAACGACTTCTTCATCAAGCTCATGCGTAGTTGCATCATGCAGGAGGTCGTGGACCGCAGGCGCCGAAGTGGTCGACGTCGGGGAGGCGACGGAGTGAGAACTCGATCCAGTGCATGGTGCATCCTTCGACACCAGGTGGAAGGTTGGATCGAGAATCATGCCCACCGACCACGAGCTGGCTGCCGACCATCTTCACCATGAAACGACCATTGCAGATGAAGAAGACGACGATCTGAGGCGGCCGGTTTAGGCGGCGAAACGACGAAGGAAAGCCGGGGAGACGGATACGCCGGCAGACACTCCGAGAGGAGCCACCGGCGCTGATGGAGAGGATGTGCTTGACGCGGTCAAGCAGCTGCCGTCGGGAAGGGGCATCGCTCGTCTTGCCTCGTGCGATGGCGACGGATGAAATCGGGCTCTTCATAAATTCGATTCTGTGATCGCCGCCTAGCAAGCGATAGTTGACAGGTTGCGGGAGGTGGTGGAGGGCGAGTTCTTTTAGATGCGTTTGTGTGTTTCCTTTTATCACGCAATCGTGCTATCGTGTTGGTTGTCGTGCTGATTTAAAGTTGTATCAGATCATAGAGATAAAGGACACAGAGAGGCATCAGAACATAATTTGGAAGCCCAACGCTATATCTCTACACAGGACTCTCGGTTTGACGTGTATACGGAAAAAAAACGAAGACAGAGAGACGAAAAAAAACTATCAAAATTGCCGAGGTATATATATATATATATATATATATATATATATATATATATATATATATATATATATATATATATATATATATATATATATATATAATACGTGGTTTGGTGGGAGGGCAAACCTGTCTAAAAAAGTGTTGGACCGGGAGAAACACTTCGTGCTTTATTATTAGGTACTAGATGAATGCCCGTGCGTTGCTACGGTCCTCTAACTTTTTTCTTAGAACGCATCTAAAGATAATATACATTCGTGCAATATCCACATAAAAGTAATTTGGGATAAAAAAAATTATAATCAATTTGAACAGCTACCTCATTGATTATATATTGTTAAAGCCCATACCGCCAAAAAAATTAAGGCCACAACGGAGGCCCACTGTGTTAAGGAGTACAACACGGTGGCGGAATGACGAGCGCCAACCCATAAGTCGAGCTCTGACGTTGGAAAGCATGGACCGGTGGGGGTAATGACGATGGAAAGGGACAAAGCCAAAATCGTCACCCATACGCAATGAGTTTGTCACGGAGGTGAAAATTTTCTGTCACAAGAAGGGACTGTTTTTTCTCGATGTACCGAACACAACCGGTATTATAAATTTTGTAGTATGGCAGGATGTTTTTTGCATACTAAAACAATTCACAGTATAAGGAGAGTTTTCATTATTTGCTGCAATGTATTTTTCTTGTCCTTACTGTAAAGGTACAAGAGGACTCCAAATAATCCATCTCTGGACAAAAAAAAATTATAGTACAATATTTTGAGAACAATGTACAAAATGGCAAATAAGAATGCTTAAATTTCACCGCTCCGAACAAAAATGTTAAGCCTAAAAATCAGGATGTTCGCGGTATTGCAATAGCAGATATCCTCCAAAATTATCTAGAAGCATCCTTTTATTTTGAACAAGTATCATGAAACATCATGTTGAATGACTTCTGCAAGATGCTTTATACAGGCATGAATTTTAACAACTTCAGACTGCACTTCCAAAGCAATAAGAAGCATTTCAGTCAAATAGAAAATGTGTTTCCATCGACATACATTGGGGATTTATCCCTCTCAACAGAAAATATGCTTCTATGGACATACATTAGAGAGTGCATCCTAAAAACATTTGTACTATTTGTTCAGTTGTGCTATTTGCTTCCATGGACATACATTAGAGAGTGTATCGTAAAAACATTTGTATTATTTGTTCAGTTGTGCTATTTGCTCTGTATGGTCTGAGCGATGTTGAAATCAGATTGTTAGCCTCTGCAATGTGTATTGCTTGTGGAAGAAATCATTAGCTGCTAAAATGCAAGGAGTAAGCTGGATTGGACAGAGGTTGGAGCCAGCTGGCCATCGGAGAAGAAAAGGCCATCATGGTAGGGGTGTTTTGCATTTCTGCGGGCTTTCAAAATTGAGCAAGTGAAACGGTGGAAGTATAAAAAATAGTGACAAGATGATGAATTTAAACAGTAAGTAAGAATCTTTCTTCGACAAGACTACCTATAACCTTAGAAAAAACTAAATTGCACAAATTTGAAGCAGCACCGTGTAATGGAGCATTTTAAAAAAATACCAAATTCTCTTGAACACCACAGATCTGCTGTTATCATCTCCTATATTTTTCTCTAGCCAAGCATGCTCGTTTCTTCTCTATTCTTACTTTATGGCTCCGTGAGTTATATCATCCAAAGCCAAAATGTGTGAAATAGCAGCATCTTCACCCGGCGAAAAGAGGGCACAACAACCGTTTGTACCAGCAAAAGATGAAGCTCCATCGAGCATCAGCTTTAATATCTCCACTAATAGTGGATTGCCGATATTAAAAAGAAAGGATGAAGTTAATTGCTCCAAGGAGGATTTGATCTTCAGACTCACTGGTACTCCGTAGAAGGATCGAGAATATGTTCATGTACTGTTGGAAAATTCTTATCCAGAGCGTAGCACGTGCTCCTTTTAATTGAATGGATCAAGGTAGATAACATGACGAGGCTCTGAACTTCTACGGTGTGGTACAGGTTGCGCCGGAGCACAGGTGACCACGATGGCGACCCTCATTTTGGCGGCGCTGGGACGCGTGCATGCTCACAAATCGATGCAGAAAGCTACCGGGAACTCGTCCCCGTGATAAATTCCATCATCGTAACACTGGAGGGGAAAAACAACGACGACGGCCAGCGGAGGAAGCTCGACGTCGATGCGAGGCTCAAAAACGAAAAGGAATTGGACGAGGGAAGAGGGGGTATGGACGATAAGCTCACCCATATGCTCGTGGCGACCCTGGCTTGGATGGGGGAGGACGAAGTTGACGGTGACGGCAAGGTACTGCGATGGTGCTCCGGCGGGAAGAAAAGGGGAAGACAAGGCGGGCACGTCCGGCTCCTCCTATGGTCTCCGATCGATCGGCAGCGAAACGAAAAAGAGATCCCCGGCTTCGGTGCTGGTCGGCAAGGACTACAACGACAACGTGAAGCGGCGCTAGCTCGCAGTCATGTCCGAGAAGTGGAGAACAGAGGGGAAAAGATCTGGGAGGATCGGTTTGGCGGCACGTTAGGAGGTTAAGTAGTGGCGACGGCGGCCGGGGAATTTGCGATCGGAGGAGCTCCGGTCGGAGTAGGGTCGGGGTGGAGGCGGCGGGGCGCAGGAGCCGGTAGGAGCAGGGGCGGCGGCGGCCTGGGTCGCGGGAGGTTGGACGGGCAGGGTGGGAGCGCTGCAGGTCAACGGTTCGGGGTGGAGGCGCTGGCCAGGTCGCGAGCTGGAGAGAGAGGATGGCACTTAGCGGTGGCAGGGCGGGTAATTATTTCAAAACATCAGGGGCAAAAGCGTCCAACAAAAAATCGGAACCAAAGTTTCTGGTGGACGAACCTACCTCTGTGTAAATTAGTAGATAGATAAATATAAATATAAATTGCCGAGGTATATATATATACATAACCGGTGGCACATGTGGGTAATACGTGGTTTGGTGGGAGGGCAAACCCGTCTAAAAAAGTGTTGGACCGGGAGAAACACTTCGTGCTTTATTATTAGGTATAGATATAGATTTACTATAGAACGAAGGACTCTTAACTAAAGACGCGAGTGATTAAGAAAATGGACATTGGATAAAGGAAAGCACCCTGGGTAGTTAACCTCGTGCTGGTCTTTAAAGGACACGGACATTCTGTGGATGTGCGTGGACTTCACGTCGCTAAACAAACACTGTTCAAAGGATCACTTTCCTCTACCACGGATCGATCAAATCATCGACTCCACCGCAGGATACGAGAGACTCTCCTTCCTCGACGCCTACTCAGGCTAGGTTTACTTAGGTCATAGCTACATGGAAAACTAAGGCTAGACCCAAGGTTCCACCTGTTTTCCTCCGTTTGACCCGCAGCGGAAGTTTCCTCCCACAGGTTTAGCACACCTCTCTAAGTGTTATCGCATACGTCGTAGACGGTCACACCCGGGAGCTAAGTTTTCCATCTACGAGTAATCCACCATACTTGTGCATGTATGCTAGGGCCACATGCGTATTCTCGTGCCATCCCCGCGCTCGAACGGTCCTTTTTCGGTGAAACCCTAATCCGAGGGCCCCGCAAGTTTACCCCTAGCTTTCTTTATAAGTTTGTTCTATTCAACAAAAATATGTAATATTTGAATTTAGATAGACAGATCTTATTTTTCTATAAATTTTGATATATTATATATATTGTTTTGATTTATAATGATTTAGTTATGATTTTCTCTAGGTTTATTGTGGGAATAATATTAAATAGCTATGCCGACGGCCAAGACGCCGTTGCCGCGCCGTCACTGGCTAGGCAATTGGGCCCACACGAGCCGATGTTACGCCGACGGCTAAAGTACCCCGACAGGGGCGTCGACCCACTACTGGCTATGCCGACGGCCTGATTTCGTCGACGACCCGCCTGCCTCCACGCCGATGGCTTTTCTAGGCCCACGGCCCATTTGTTGACCCGCCCGGCTCGCGCCTCTACACCGACGGCCCGCCGTCGGCGTAGAATATAGGTGTCGGTGCCTTTTCGTGTAGTGTATATACATGGCAGCGCGCAGAACACAGAATCGTTGCGTAGCTATGACTATGCGCGCTTTGGTCGATCTAAGATTTGAGGCGATATCGAGTTTGGTACAGATACGTACTGGAGCTAATAACATAATAACTGACTTGGTCGATTCTTTTCCACCTCGATCTCGATCCTGCGATCGAGCGCCGCCATGCACCGGACGCGGTGGCCAGACCTCCTGCCGGAGCTTCTCCACAAGATCTCCGGCCTTCTTCACGACGCCAGCGACTTCGTCCGCTTCCACGCCGTGTGCAGGCTATGGCGGGGCTCGCAGGAACCAACGTCCAAGAAGACGACCGATCAGTTCCTGCCCTGGCTGGTCACGCCCAATAATAAGGAGGACGACGAATCGCTCAACTTGAGATGCGTCTTCTCCAAGACCGGCTACCTCGCGCCTCCGCTGCCGCCATTACGACCCGGCGGCACAACCGGCGGGAGGCACTGGGTGTCCAGCACCGACGGCACCGCTGTCTGCTACTTGAACGCTAATAATTCCCCCTACGGCCCAGCCCTCCACGACGCTGCCACCGGAGCAGCCCTGGCCTACCTGCCTCCTCTCTTCCTCGACAAGCAGTGGGAGGAGGAGGACAATCCCAGCGGCACCATCTACGAGGACGGCACCGTCCTCCTGTACAGCAAACACGACAGCGACAACGAGAGCGAGACGAAGTTCAGGGCCGCCCTCCTACGTCCCGGCGACGACGTCTGGACGGTCGTCGATAGGACCCTCGACCTCCCGGGGCTCTACTACGCGGAGTTCTGCGCGGCGTACCACGGCGGCAAGATCGTCGTCACCGTCGAGCGCAGCCGCTGGCATGTCGTGGCCACGACGACGACGACGGCCAGCGACGAAGACGCTATGGTCGTCTCGCCGCCGTCGATGCCACTCGACGACCACGACGGCATCTTATACGAGTACACCCACGTGATCCAGTCCCGCGGCGAGCTTCTATGGGCGTCGGTGCACATCGCCGCGGACTACCCACAAAATTACAAGAAGGGCGTCCGCGGCCTGGTCCGCGCGCTCTCGGTGCGTGTTCACGCGCTCGAGGAGGAGGCTGCTACGAGCAGGAACCGGCGACGATGGGTGTCGAAGAAAGGCGCAAGCCTAGCCGACCGCGTGCTGTTCCTGGGGTGGCCCAACAGTTTGGCGGTGGACGCGTCGCGGCTGGGCATGACCGCCGCCGGTGGGTTCGCCTACTTCGTGTACGAGGACGACAAGGGCAGCAGCAGCATCCACCCGCCGCGGTGTGGCGTGTTCCGGCACAACCTCGTCGGCGGCACGACGGAGCTCGTGGAGTGGCTGGCCCAAGGATGCGACGCCGAGGCGTGCACGTGGCTGATCCCCCAGCCTACCATAGCGCCAATGACGAGCAGGTGTCCAGCTACGAGTACTGCTGCTCCAAGCAGCAGGGGCAATAATGGCATGATCCGCATAGAGAGGCGTTACAGCCCTTGGTTCAGGGTGCTGGTCCGCAACCTGCCTCTGAGCGCAAACAGCACTCAGCTGCGACACTTGTTCAGCAAGCATGGTATCAGAGTGTCTGACGCCGAGATAGTCTACTACAAGAAGACCAAGCGCTCGCAGGGTGTCGGGCTGGTAACCATGTCCACCGTGCATGACCATCCGGGAGATGTCCTACCGGCTCTCAATGGACTGGTTTTTGAAGGATGCGCTCTCCAGGTTGGCTTGATCAAGGAGGGCCGGCCACGGTAAGGACGGAGGCGATGGCCGGCGTTCGACGTGAGCACCCGGCCGCAGCTAGATCGCTAGGTGTAGCTCGTATTCTTAGTTGTAAGTATACTTCAGAGAAAAAGAATAATTCGTTCCTACCTTAAAAGCTAGCTGGATACACTACTCCTTCAGCATCGGACATGTACAAGTATTAATTGCAAATTTACTTGCAATTGGTTTAATGGAATCACAAATCATATATAAGTATATAATTTTTGTTAGAGCTCTTCGTTGCTTTGGCTAATTATAAATACTCCCTCCAACCCATATTAATTGACTCAAATTTGTCTAGATAAGGATGTATCTAGCACTGAAACTTGACTAGCTCGTATTCTTAGTTGTATTATTACTTCACAGGAAAAGAATCCGTTCCAACCTTAAAGCTGGATACACTCCTTCAACATCGGACATGTTGTATTGGCTAAGTATAAATAACTAAATTTTAATTTATATAAGTATATAATTTTTATTAGAGCCCTTCATAATATGGCCGCTTTGGGCCTTTGGCTAAGTATAAATAACTATTTTTTTATGGTAGGGATTCTTCTCTTTTTTCATGTAATTTACAATATGATGATGGTCTCTACAGCATGAGAAGAATAGAGACCCGCTTCTGAGGTCCATACGCATTTCGAGGGGACGGTGTTTTTATCCCTACAGATGTTGGCATAATTAATCTACTGATAAGCCCTCCACCAACCTAGCTGTTCTAGATCTCTCAATGTCTCTTGCAATGTGTCTTCTTTTGTTTTCTAGCGGTATGCATCCTAATATAGAGGCCATGAGTAAATTTCTATAAATTGTATACAACTTTTGTGTTTAATAAAGTTTTCCTATCGAGAACATGTACAATCACATTGACAACACAACATTGTTCCACGAGTGGCTGGCCAGAGGATTGGATAACTGTCGATTGAGATGTGCATATGTCTCATCTCTTAGGCCATTAGGGGGAATTTGTAGAACCAATGTTGGCATGAGCTCAAATTGTAGAAAACTTTTATGGAGCATAAAATCATTTTTTTAATGTAAAAAAGTTATGGAAGAAATCATGCATGTAAATACTAGATCAGTTTTGCTAGCTCTCATCTCACCGAGAATTAGTTAGTGCTCGGTCACCTTTGTATCCCTAAGATAGCATCGTGATTCGTGTGCCCCTATGAGTTGTAAGTGGGTTGCAATTGAGTTTTTTCAGTTGCAAGCAGGTTGCAATTGACAAAAAAAAATGTCTGGACAGTACAAAAAATGTTTATGTAGTACAAAAAATATTCATGTAGTTTTTTCGAGTTGCAAGTGGGTTGAGAGTGGCAAAAAATTGTTCATATAGTATAAAAAATGTTCACGTAGTATAAAAAAAGTTTGTGTACCAATTTTTTGTTCATGGTAGGTAGGTCGTGTGCGGACTTCACCTGGCTGAGAACTCGGTCAGACGAGAGCTAGACACACACATACTAGATACATATTTATATAGATGTAAATTTTAAATTTTCTGATATGTACAGCAATCACAATAATATTCCGTCCTATACCCAGTTCTAATTTTGTTAACTTTATTACGACAACTTATGAGCTTATTTGCACAGTTTTCAGATTTTTTTTAAACATTCTAATGAAAATTTGCAAGAGTTATTTTCTAGCATATGCATAGATGGACGAGGATGTTGTGGGATAACTAATAAGGGCTCCTTTGATTTGGAGGAAAGATGAAGGAAATGCATAGGAATAGGAATTTTTTTCATAGATGCTACTGTTTACTCCTTTGATTTATAGGAATGGCACAAGGGAAAAGTAGAGGAAATTTTCCTCCAGATCTCACTTTCAAGGCAAAACATGAAGGAAATGAAAAATCCACTTGGACCTTATTCTTTGAATCCTATGCACAAGGAAAGAGGACAGTTTTGCACCTGCCCTCCTTTCCTATTCCTATCCCTTTCCTATTCCTTTGATTTTCCTTTCCTATGAATCAAAGAGGCCCTAAATGTGTCGTACAAGGAATTTAATCGACATTAGAATTAATGGGGGTCCATGGAAAGAAAAATAAGTGAGCGATTTGACAAAGCAAACAACCTCCGTGACGTTGCGGGGAAGATTAGGTGATCTAGAACATTGGATTGCCCGATCAGACGGTATTGAGCGCGAAATCGCTGTGGTTAGGCGTAGGTGATTCAGTTTTACCGTTTCTTAATTCACACAAGCAAATGCACTTTCTTATGTGCTATAGAGTAAAGAACTAAAGATAGGAAAAGAGAGAAATAAACGTGCATGCGAGAGGTTCGTATATAAACCCTCGGAGTAAGAGCATCCACAAAACCATCAAAACTAGTGGAAAAGTCTATATAACCCCCATAACTTTCGAGTTTCGGATGTAGCACCCCCTCAAACTCAAAATGACATACTTAACCCCCTCAAGTATCTAAAACTGGACAATAGACCCCCTAGACACGGATAACTTGGTTCCCTAGATTTTAGCCAGAAACGGGCGTAGGTCCCGCTAAAATCCTCACATGCTTCGTAATATTCGGATCTGACTAGTGACTGAAACGAGTAAACAAGCAGGGCCTAAGTTGTTTTCTATGCCGGTTTTGCTGACGACGTGGCACGTTCCCAATACCAAGGTCAACTGCAGCGACGACCCACGTTCCCCTCATGGAGCTCTTGCTCACCTTCAGGAAACTAGATGACCCGGTGCGCCGCTGGCGCCGTGGCTGTAAGTGAGGCAGTATTGTAGCCATAATAAGTTTTATCCATGGTTGTTATCCATTATTGAGATTCATAAGTTTATTCATGCCAATTTCCATTAATGGCATCATGCATAGGTTTGTTATTCTCCTGTGTTCGGTTCTGATGAGTTACATGATATACAGAGGAAATTTCGTCCCATATATTATTCTAAAGATCAAATTGGCTGCTGGACTTACATACATGCTCCCTACTTTGAATTACATGGTGCTATATATGTTTCATATACTGCAAGGCATGGTGCCCCTTGGTTATCGGAAAAGCCTGTTTATATGCTTTGTGAACCTCTTCAAGCTAATCATAGTTTCAGTCTTGCAAATTCTGTGCTTCGAGTCTAATGCCTGTTAAAGGTTGACATGACCGTCGGCAAACATAATTATAACCGAAGGAATGCTCCTTTTCTTGTCAGTTCAGACAAGACAACTCCTGTAGTCATTGATATCCGGTGATCAACCTAAATGAGCAACCATCCATGTCAAACATACAAAAGGGACTAAGCAAATCTTTAACCACCGCTCGAGTATGAAACCTTATAGGAAGAGCTCCAGTACTGAAGTTAATTTCCCTTGGCACCATTTATTTACAGCACCTAAAGAGGTTATCGATGTAAATCCAGGAGAATGCTTCGTGAACAGAGATCATCATCCTTGTTTAAGCCTACTATTTCTCGTAATAGGAGGAAATGGCAGGCAATTGGTTGCACAGTCAATTTAACATTGTTGTACGACGTTATTGATTTTAGCCCTGCAACAATTTCATCTACTTTTAATTCAATACCTAATTGCTTATGTCTTAATACGACATAAGCTTGTAGTTTTTTAATTTGAGGTTCAGAAAAGCCAACATCTCTTCCGAAGCAACTGCCGATCCTATCGCCCCTGGCTGCTCTAGCAAAAGATATGTGTTGTCATGTTGACTGATACGTGGCGTGAAGCAGTCAGGGCATGCTTCGGCTCTGACTGCTCCACGCCGTTGCATCAAGCCATACCTACAAGATAAATCCGTGCAAAACCAGAAAAGAAAATTCAAATCCCTTCTCCCATATCCTCTTCCCTCTGAATTTCTATAGACACCGGAGCACCACAAAGGAATTTTTTTTGCATATAATATTCATCAATGGAGTTTTTACTCATTATCCATTAGCTAGAGATTCATCTTAATAATATGTTTCATGGTAGACAAACAATTATAAGGTTCGACATTATTGTGCTGACACCAATGGCATATTAAAACAAGTAAAGTTAGGAAAATGGATGATCAATGACTAAATTGACCAAAGCAAATAAGTTTCAGACATTACAGCAAAATGAATGTACTTAGAACAGCATATGTCCTGCCAATATGCTTCTAGGAAACTGCTCAGATATGTTATCAATATGCATAGCAAAGAAAGCATAAGGAACAAAACAACACATATTTTCGAGATCTCTAATCTGTAACAAATTTCACCATAAATCTTTGCACAAGACCTAAGCATGCGTTGTACTGTCTGGAGAGTACACACCTTTTAACCCAAAATTATAGGCGCTAGCAGACGAAAACTGCTTAGTAAGAGATTTATTAATTATAAAAATATAAGAGAAAGCAGAGCACATTACACAAGCGAGAGAAGAGGATTTGGACTGACGCTTATATTATTGCAAGCTAAATGTACAGACATAGTGAAAGTACAAAGGAAGTCGCCTAGAGGGGGGTGAATAGGCTTTTAAAATTATTACGGTTTAGTCTCAAGTAAATGCGGAATAAAAACTAACGTTTAATTTATTGAGCACAAAACCTAGGTACTAAGTTCACCTAGGTGCACCAACAACCTATGCTAAGCAATACAAGCAACAAGGGGATAGCAAGGTATAAATACTTCAAGCACGATGGCTATCACAATGTAAAGTGCATAAGTAAAGGGTTCGGTTGAGAGATAACCGATGGACGCGGAGACGAAGATTTGTTTCCCGAAGTTCACTTCCAAAGAAGCTACGTCTCCGTTGGAGAGGTGCGATGGCGCAATGCTCTCCGAACGCCACAAATGGCTCACCTCGAGGTGTGGTGGCTCGATGCTCACCCAACGCCACACAAGGCCTCACCCCGGATGCGGAAGCACGCAACTCACCGACGCCACAAAAGGCTCACCCTATTCTCCCAAATGCGCACCACAAAAGGCGGGCACTTGCTCCACTATGGGACGCTTGAGGGCGGTCACCGAACCCGTACAAGATTGGGGCTAACTCCACAACTCAATTGGAGGCTCCCAACAACAAAGCCACAAAAGGCCAACAATGCCACAAAAGGCCAACAACGCCACAAAAGGCTACAAGACCACAAAAGGTCAACAAGAACACAAAAGGTCAACAATCCAACCACACAACCGTCTAGGGTTCCAAGAAACCCAAGAGAAACAAGCTCACAAGTTTGAACTCGTCGAATCTCCGAGGAGAACTCAAACCTATGCACCAAATGCAAGGGCAAGTCCTTCTCTCCCAAATTTCAACAAAGATACAAAAGCTATTGGGGGAATAAGGGAGGAAGAACACAAGAGGAGAACTCAAACCTATGCACCAAATGCAAGGGCAAGTCCTTCTCTCCCAAATTCCAACAAAGCTACAAAAGCTATTGGGGGAATAAGGGAGGAAGAACACAAGAGGAGAACTCAAACCTATGCACCAAATGCAAGGGCAAGTCCTTCTCTCCCAAATTCCAACAAAGCTACAAAAGCTATTGGGGGAATAAGGGAGGAAGAACACAAGACTCTCCAAGATCTAGATCCCAATGATTCCTTCACAAAGAAGGGATTTGACTTGGGGGGATTGTAGATCTAGATCTCCTCTCTCAAATCCCTCAAAAAGATGCAAGAATCATAGGAGGGGGAAGGGAGAGGGAAAGCTTCTTCAAGGTTGACAATGGAGGAGAGAGAGAAAGCCAAGAACCAAGAAGAAAAGCTAGTGCCCACGAAGGGGAAGAGGAGCCCCTTTTAAAGGGCTCCCAGATCTGCCCGTTATGGGCATTCACGACACCTGGCCGGAACTTCCGGTGGGAGGCCGGAAGTTCCGGTGGCACCCAGCCAACAGACGAAAACTGCAGAGCGAGAAACTGAAAAAACGAATCATGGCCGGAACTTCCGGCCCTGGGGCGGAAGTTCCGCCCAGCCTGGCTCCAACGGTCATCAGACCGTTGACGCCTGCTCCAGAAGCGCAACCGGAAGTTCCGGTCAAAACAGACCGGAAGTTCCGGTGAACTTCCGAGCAAGTTCCGACAAAGTTCCGGCAAATAGAACGCGTCAAAACAGAAGGTTACTGAGCCTTCACCGGAACTTGGGCGGAAAAAGGGGCGGAACTTATGAGTCGCAAAGCGAGTCTAACCGAAAGTTCCGGCCTTCAGGCGGAAGTTCCGCTCAAGAACTTTTGCCAGGACAAGTTCTGGCCAAGTTCTGGCCAAGTTCCGGCCAAGTTCCGGCAAATAGCACACTTCAAAACAGAAGGTTACTGAACCGCCACCGGAATTTGGCAGAACTAGCGTCGGAACAAAATGTAGAACAGCCCGCAGAAAGAAGTTTGAGCGGAACTTCCGGTGGGAAGCCGGAACTTCCGGTCAGGGAAATTCCAGAAAACCAGAAACGCAATAACTTTTGCATCCGAACTCCAAATGGGATGAAACCAATTTTGTTGGAAAGATAACGACGAATAGAATCCAACAAAAAGTCGAAATATTGGGTATCACCTTGGGAGAAAATATCATAAATATATATGTGAAGTATCCCCCAAGGTGTGGAGCCGGAAAACTCGCAAGATCAAAAACCGCAATAAGATATGCAAGTGAAATCCTTAGATGATGAACTAGAGCTTGTTATGATGATGACCACAAGCTCTAGATCCTCTCATGGACAAGAACCAAATAACAACCAAGAAAGATGATGCTATGAATGCAAAGGTTTGAGCTCTCTCCGAACGATGCAAACGAGACACCCGCTTGAGAGCCCCTCTTGATAGTACGGCTATCTATCCTAAACCCGGTCTCCCAACTAACAACACGAGACCGGCAAAAGAGAAACTCTATCAACATACCTTTGCCTTGAGCGTCCCACTTGAACTTGATGTAGACCGTCTTGTTCTTCTATAGTGGGAACACCTTGTTTGCTCTTGCTCGCTCTTGCTTGATGAAGACTTGCAAAATGCTCCCCCATATTCCATGGGGAAACCTCTTCTTTGAACTTGTCTTCATCATTCCATGAGCACGAGGATGGCAAGCTTCAAGCATGAGATCTTCTAGAGATGGCGCATCTTGAGCTCGTCCTTCTTCATCCTTACTTGAGGTTGATCCATCTTGATGCAACTCTTTGCACATTCCTTGATCGACCTTCAAGCTCCTTCTTTCTTCATGATTCCAATGGGCACAAAGCCTTTGGACATTTCTTCATCTTCCAACCTTGAGACCAACACATGGCCCAAGCGATGCCAATGGACAAACCTACAAGTGAAACTCAATTTACACATTATTCCATAGAGATTGTCATTAATTACCAAAACCACACATGGGGGCATATATGCCCTTTCACATAGGAAATTATAGTTAGTAGCAAAAGCAAGGTAAATGTCCAAAGAGAGGCCGACCAGTGTTATGGATGAATGAAATAATTAATCAAAATGAATCGTGGCGATCATGGGAATTTTTGTCTCAGACCGAAGAAAAAAATAGGACGAGCTCGCCATGAATCTGCAATAGCACGTTTAGGAATAACCAATTTATTTTTCAATCATGCAAGTAACCAGAACAAAAACACTTCTCGCTCACTATTGTGCAACCTTACTGAATCTCCTACAAATAGGACAACGTTGATTTCAGGAGAAGAAATGACACCAATAACTATCAGATACTGCCATACTCCATTGCTCGCTATATGAAGTTGGTACCATTGCTAAAATACATTTTTCAGGTAATGTCAGTATAAGCTAAAATACATTTCTACATGAAACTAAAATCCGGCGAAAATGTAGGAGAACAACGTAATTGTATTTACTCTGCTTGAGAAACATTTTTCAGCTCTAGCGATCAAAAAATAGCAAGATAAGAAGTTCAGGATTAGAGAAAGCTACCATGCTATGCAACATATTTATATTGATGCAGGTGAAAACAAAAGCCTGCAAAATGGAAGAGCCGAAGATGGCAACATAAATGTATTCCTCTGCTTGAGAAATAGTTTCTTATTAATGCGAGACACCAAACAGCTAGCACAACAGGAAACTCTAATTATTTTTTCAAGAATAATATCACACAAACAAAATGTATATGTCTCAACAAACAACATACATACATGCACAATGGTGAATGCCCCTACCATTAATGGTTGGCCATCTTCTCATCTCTAATTAATGGTTAGCCATCTGAAACTGAAAGGAGATTGAAGCACAAAATAGAGAGACAAATCACCTTGGGGGACAACCCAGCCTCGCTGCCACAAGCGACAAAGAAACCAACATATGTTCTTTATCTCACGGCCCCCTATCTTTGTCTCGCTCCCGCCAGCCAACCCAGCCTCCTTGCTCCATCCTCCCAGCTCACATGCCACCCCAGCCTTGCTACTTTCTCCCTGGCCAACCAACCTCGCCGACGCCACCATCCCGCACCTCCAGTCCCGTGCAAAACCCAAGCACACAGTTTTTGTCAGATTGAGAGCAACACGGATATTCACATCAAGAGCCCAACTAAACTGAACTTTTGGAAAAGGGAGGGACACAGTAAAGACCTTGAAGAAGCACTGGTAAATGCACGTCCTCAAAGGCCTCGATCACGCCGACCTAGATCTTGGTCCTCGTCTCCTTGGGCCGAGTCACCGCCGACCTCCCACCCATGGCCTCGCCTAATCCCTAGATCTCCATCTCTAATTTAGCATCTATTTCAACTACGAAAACAACAATCTATGGTGAAACATCAAGCACATAACACTCCAACCGATCTTAACCAAATCATGAACTACATGGAAACCAAATAGGAGACAAGAAGAATTTGGTACACCTGCAGACGGAGGTCATTGGCAAGGACACCCCTAGCTCGAGGTGGTTCCTACAGAGAAGAAACAAACACATCTTACTTATCTACACTCTCCCTAGTTCTGTTATTTAAAAAGGAAGTGCAATGATAAGATAAAAGAATAGAAAAACTAACCCGATGAAAGTAAGGAGAAAGGAGTGGTTCCTTCAGTATCTCCCCTGGCCACCTCTCATGATTTCTCACCCGCCGCCGAGAGGGGCATAAATTACTGTAATACCAGCGGCAATCTCTGGTTGTTTATCTCCTTCTTATGTTTCCCTACCAGAATCGCTGCTAGCTGCAAGGAGAAGGCACTTGAGGATCACGACCCATGGCCACAAACAAAATCGAATTATGTAGCACTATTTGGAATTAATCTACTTCCAAAGATTTCATTCAACCTCCAGCTGCTCCATGTGCATATCGTGTAACACTCTCCTTTACAAAGAGTATATCATCACCCTTTTTTGTCAGGCCTAGTAACTTGTTTGACAGCGCCAACAAATATTTAATAATACTAACCTAAAGAACATGCATACTCACCTCATTTAACGAGAAAAGGGAGAAAGTAAATAAGCATGTGAGTATAACATCAATCCTTCCATGATTGTGTTAGAGGTGTTTACGTTCAGCATGGACCATAACAAGAAATGCAAGAACAAACTTGACTCTGTGAGTATGTGAGATAGAGAGAGAGAGAGAGAGAGAGTTACCATGTCCATCAACAATCTCTTCCATTTGATTGTTCCTTTTCTCGAATATGACGCAGCCTTGATACGCCACTTAATTGGTAATAAGATACGGCAGCAACGAGGTTTGCACATGGGCTACAGTTTTGAAAATCTACGAAATGAACAACTTGCCCATTAGCAAAGGCGGCATGACATATTGCAATAATTCAAAAACTCAAACAACTGCAACCAATAAACATCTATATAATCCAGCCCAAATTGTTTAAACATGCAAGGCATCAACATTTTGGACAGGGTATGAGAGGTAAACTGGAGTGAAACATATCTACAACAGGAGAGTAAAGATAACGAGTTACTTGCCTGCTGAGTGGATGCAGCTGTAACGACGACAAAATCAATTAGGGTCAAGAAGGTAAAAATCTGTGCCAGCAATCCTCCCACAATTGTTTGGCTCAGCAGCATGCGTCACTCCACAGAAATAGCCAAACACCAAACTTCTAATCATACAAACTATCTTCGTCGCCACCACCGGAGAAATAGCCAAACAGAAAAAGGTTTACATCCACAACATAGAGATTAACAAGAAATAAAACCCAACCTATTTTTTATGTTGCTACCTACAACAGAATTTCAACCTAAATAAATCTACACCATATATACTTCTTGTAGGCAATTAAATCTAAGAAGCTAAAGATATACCTCGGTCGCTCAGAGAAATAGCCAAACACTAAACTCCTAACTATTAAAACCGTGCACACATGTAAAATACAAAATAAAGGCAAGGAAGCCGAGCACATTGCACAAGCTGAAAGAGGACCGGGAGCAGCTCACCATTGTGTTTCGGCCGCACTCGTAGTCGGTCGGCACGTGCGCAACACACTTGTTGTTCTTATCGCTGCCCGTCATCGCTTGAGCCGCTGCCGACATGCTCGAGACGCCGCCGCCGCTCTCTCACTGGCCTTTTATCGAACAGGTGGTGTGCACTTACAAATCCAAACATGTTGAGGAACAGGAACTCCACGAGGTTGAGCTGCAGCACAAGCACAAAGAGGAGCATCTGATTGAGATTGATTGAGGCTGGCACGTGCTATGCCCAGCTTGTTGTGCTTGGTTGCAGCGGAGAGATGCATTTAGCACTGGCAGGAAGAGGAGTCACACCGAGAAGTCGTACCTGGCCCGGGCCCCGGGGTGTTGGTCGCCGGCGTTTGTTCAACAGCGGGAAGCAGAGCCGTATCGGCTGTGTGCATAGGAGCACACTTTCCTTCACGTCCTCCTTCTCCCGCATCCTCTCCAACCAGGAAGAACACGACCGGCCGTCTGCACCATCGAAGGGTAGTTTTCATGCCACCATGAGAAACACTCAATGGTAACCATAGAAATCTGACCTGCAAGGACTGGTGAGCGGCGTCCAAAACTTACCTCAGGAAGGAGGAAGACGGGAAGGCTCGGGATCTTGTGTTCTAGGTCGCCCATGCACCGCCGCTTCGCTGCTGCAACCTCCTGGCGCCGCCTCCAACTCCCACCCTTCACACGAGCAGTCGAGCGGCCACCAGCAGAATCCTTCGTTAGGAAGAGAGAAAGGAGAGGTGAAGTCGATTTGGGGAAGGAGAAGAGGCGATGTTTGGGAAAATTTTGGGGGTCGTCCTGTAACCTCCATGGCGCCACCTCCATCTCCGCACACCCGCCAGCAACCTGCCGCTCGTCTTGGTCTCCCAGGCTTCCTGTCAAAGTACGGCCAGTCCACGACGCCAAACCGGCTTCTGGAGATCGAGGGGTGGAGGAACGCAGGGATTCCACATACTCGTGGGTGTCCCGGGCTTATCCAACAGCCAGCAGCGTTTCCCGATTCGTGCCAGTGAAATTTGCAAGTTTAACCTAGACATAGTACATAATCGTGCCCCTATAGACCGAAGGTGGACATGTGCATCTTGTTCTCGACTTCTCGTCTCGCACCCCGTCTCGTTCTCTCTCCCTCCACCTCCCCGTATCCACCACCCCCACCTCCATCGAGCATGGTGAGGTCGCCTCCAACTTCCAGGTCGAGGCGTGGACGCATGGTGGCCAGGGGGCTTCCTCCCATGGACGGCGATGGGCCGGCGACCTCCTCTGCCCCACGATGCGACCGGTGACGCCATGGATCTGTCCATCGGAGGAGGAAGATGATAAGGACATGGATCTGTCCATCGGAGGAGCAGTCGGAGACCAAGAAAACTCCGAATCTTTCCAATCTGATTTTATTTGCTTCCTTCCATCTTTTTTCTCCTCCGCGTGGTTTACAAACCACGCATGATTTCTGGCCAAGTGAGTAAATCATAAATAAACGCTCTAGATCTCATGTCGTATATGGTGGAAAAAAACGCTTTTTTTGTACTAATAATTGCTAACATGTACTATAAATAGAACGGTTTCAGTTTGAGTAATCGGTACTGTATTAATTCAGTTTGAGAATACTTGTGAACAGAATGGGGCGTACTATGTAAAACAAAGAGGGACTTGGTGACAAGAAATAGAAACAGCTTAGGGTGGTAGTTATAAAATAATTGCACGAATCTAAAAGCAAATAGAGGAAATGGATGGTTGTTGATAAGACGGGGACACACTCGTATATGTAGACTTGCATTTCCGGGGGTGGAGACGGAGGAACCAAGAGAGGGGATCCCCCAAGAGAGAGGAGAGGAGGGGTCTCGCGGCGCAGAAGAAAAGGACGAAAAGGCAAAGAAAGAGCAGCCCGGCCACGAAAGTCTTTCGAGGGGGCCTACCACGTCCATCACCGTCCTCGTTGCCAAGCCCATCGCGCGTACACCCACCGCGCAGACACAACGTCATCAGGGACCGACAACCGGTCCCCACAAAAACAAGGGACCACTGTCAGCGAGAGAAAGGAAAGACGAACGAGTAAAACGAGGGTTGTCTACCACCGGCCTACGAAAACTGCAACAGAGGCCTAGACGCGGATTCGTCTATAAGGGCAAAAGCGTGACACAAACTTGCAGGCCCTGCCCTCTCAATCGCCTGGCCCCGTAGGTGGCACGGACCCAGTTGTCATCGTCCCATCCACGATCGCACGAAGTAAGAAAACAATATGCTCCATCCAACGGCCAGGAAAGAAAAACGACTTGCCCGTACACTTTTTTAGAACGATCGAACGGACATCGATGGTGTGCACGCCAGGAGGCGGGTTGGCCAGGGCCGGTTATAGGTAGTAATTGGATGTGAGGTGTGCGGAAGTTGGATGTGGGACCTGGACAAAACAACTTTTTTAGGAAATATATGCTGGCATCTCGAATTAGCAAAAGTAACATAATGGGTTTGTGTTTGGAGTCAGCTTCATTGGAACTTTTGCAATCCAAATTCAAAGCTCTTGCACTGGACACGATTAGCACAGATTAGGAAGGCAATTACAAGGACTACAAGAGCAGATTTGTAGTACTTCCTCCGTTTCAAAATATAAGATGTTTTCTAGACTTCTTTTAGTATGTAGGTTCACTCCATACATACTAAAATAAGTCTAGATCACAAACCTAAAACATCTTATATTCTAGTAACACATAAATGAGTAGCTCGCACTCCTGTAGCAGATTGGTAGTAATACATCAAGAAACGGCAAACACCGAGTTAAAGATTAAGATCCCCTACTCTATGTCTTACATTCTCAATTTGTGGTTAAACTGTGTAAGTGAGCAAGCCGAGCGGTTTGAGTTACAAATAGTTATATAGTAGAACTACATGTTACAAAATCAAAACTTACCATGTCATCGTACGTTGTACAGGAGTAATAAAAATCAACTAGCAGGTGGAGTGCGGCGAGCCTATATAACCAGGCAGGGTATCATCTCTTCCAATTCAGCCTAGAATCCATATTTACCAAGTAAATGTACCTTCTCAAACTCGGACATGCTTTGGCCCGCAGAAGATACGATGATAGTGGAGAGAAAGAAGGTATCTCCAAATTAGAAGTAGCAAGGGGCATGGAAAAAAAGTTTTGGCTCAAGAGAGAATTGGCGGTCTTGGAACTCCATCCCTAGAGTTGCAGACCGGTGCTCACCTACCAAGCTACCACGGAGTAAGTTATACAAATGGGCATAGGTTATGTTACTTTGAGCATTTCAGTTACGAACAACACAGCGTACAAGTACATGTTACAAAAATAACAGACTATATTGTGTGCCATATGTTGTACTACATGAGTAATAAAAAAACTAGCTGGCTGAGATCGAGCGCTGAGGCTATATAACTAGGGGGGCGGGTATCCTCTCTTCCAACTCACCCTGTCCTAGACGTAGAGTAACAAAAATTAACTACTGCAACAGTTAGGGACAAGATTATCATCACTAAGTACGCCATGTTTGTCTCGTTTGAGCAATTCTTTGATCACCCTGTTTAAAATTATGTACAGAATAGTCGCTTTCATCCTTCATAGGGCACAATCAGAGGATGTGCCCGGGTACATCTGGTGAAACGTTGCTTAGGCCAGCACCCCAACAATGTTGGCTGGCGGCTGGTGACAGGGGAACCCTCCATCAAACGCCAAAGCCTTTTCATCTAGCATGTGAGGATGGTTGGGCAGTTAGCAAATTTCAATTACAAACGAAGACAAAAACTGACTTTAACATTCAGCAAGTAACTCACAAATTACAAAGTTCTTACAATTATTACTATTTTAAGTATTTTCTACCAAGTAGAACATAAAATTGCTTATCACAGGAAAGTTAGATATAAAGATCTTCGGTGTCTTCAAGATGGCCTCAGTGTGATGACACTGGATATTCCGTTCCATCCCGTCTCCCTTATTTCTGATAACCGTGTATAAAAAACTGCTTACTGTTACCTATATATTTCTGACTACAGCTCAATTAATAACCCATGTTATCTAATCCTGCAACAGTGACTCTGCTACTTTTGGTTCTGCACAGCAGAATGAACTACTTAAAATTTGTTGTGGCTATTTATGACCAAAAAATTATACAAGATGAGATGGCTGTAGCATACCACTATTTTCATACTGATAGTATAAGTAAATGTCCTTTCTCACTTTAGAATAAATTGATCTGGACACCAGAGGAATAGATACTGCTAGATATGTAAAAGAACATGCTAATTAGAAGTTTAGGACTCACTGGCTTATATGGTGCTGGCGGAAACACATCATGAAAGACCTTTTGGTTTATCTTCCACCAAATCTGAAACAATGAGGACCATTATTTAATTTTCAAACTCACAGACTGCTAGAGTGCTACGGCCATACAAGGAAATCAGCAAGAAGAAGTTAAACTCACTAGAGCATGACTGTCCGCCTATATAGCACCTCATCATCACTATCCTCATTATCGTCATCCGACACTAACTGGTCGCCAGGCATCTGAAGCTTCCCGCCCATTGTAAACGAAGGTCCTGGTGCATCCCCTTCAATAAAATCCCCTCGCATCCTTTCCTCAAACCTCTGATCGCTGCAGTTGAGAAACCAATCCAAGCTACATCTAATCCCCTTGCTTGCCACCCTCATGTACCTAGGCTTGATCCTTGACTCCAAGCTGTATGTAAAATACTCTGGGAATTCCAATAGTTCACTTATTGGGCGCTTCAACTCACTCTTGAAGAAGTAAAAACTGTTCTTCATCAGCTCATTGCGCAGCAGAAGAATCTGCGGGCAGCGGACCAACATCCGCCCAACATCCTCGTCTGTAATTCCACGTCCACGCAGGAACTCCACAGGCTTCAGTATCACATTCTGATGCAAACTCACAAGCTGTGGCAGCTTCTCAACAGCACGGGCAAATCCATCGGGATCGATTTTGAGCTTCAAGTTGAAGAAGTACTGCTGCGCCGCTAGCTTCACTTTCAGAGGCAACCCCAGAATAGATGGGTACTGTGCAATCACAAGCGGCAGCACCTCCTTCCGAACGCCGAAGCTGAGTAATGCCTCTACATTTGGTTTGACTGTCTCCTCAAGGTCGTAGCCAAGAACGTATGGCCGCTTCTCAATAATCCTCGCGAGAATCCGCATTGGCAGCCCGAGGGATGTGATGTAGTCGCAGAACGGCTTGATCGTGGTGCCAACACGCATGCTCAGGAAGAACGGATAGTGCGTTACCATGGGACCAATGTCACGCGGCGCGACGCCGACGATGCCAACGAGGTAGGCGACAGAGGTGCTGATAGTACCGTCGGGCTTGAGGCCGAGGACGTCTGGGTACCGCTCGAGGACGCGGGGGATGTCCTGGCGGTCGACGTCGAGGCCCCGGAGGGCCTTGACGATGGGGGCCAGGTCGACCGCGACGGAGGCGTGGAGGCAGGCGGGGTAGGCGCGGACGAAGGCGGCGAGGCGCGCGCGCGTGACGCCGAGCTTCTCGAGGTAGGAGAGGACGGGGATGATGTTCTTGCGGAGGGAGCAGGCGAGGAGGAACGGGTAGGCGGAGAGGTCGTCGGTGGAGAGGCCGAGGCGGAGGAGGAAGTCGAGGCGCTCCTGGAGCACGTCGAGGGAGGAGGGGAGCTCGACGGCCTCGAGCTCGCCCGCCGGGTCGGAGACGCCGGCGGAGCGGAGGAAGTCGAGCGCCAGCACGCGGGAGACGAGGCGCTCCTTCCGCCCCTGGATCACGCCCCAAGTCACCGACGGCATCTGGTACTCCGGCGGCGCGGCCGCCGACGACTTGGACGAGAGCGGTGCGAGGAGGAGGAGGCGCACAGGGAGGGGGCCATCTGACGCTGTCGCGGACGAAGCCTTCGGGCTTAGTCTGCGGAGGGCCGCGCGGGCGAGGGGAAACATGGCTGCGGCGGCGCGCCGGGAGCGGCGGCGGGGGCGACGGCTAGCGGGTTCAGAGGCTGGGGAGAGAGTGGCGGTGGGGTTTCTGGTAGCGGCGTGCGGCGCTTTCTTGGGCCGAACCGGAATGCGTGTGTACTGTCTGTTATTCTGGGCTGATCTTGATTCGCCGGCCGTGCTTGTCATCTGATTTACCTGTGGGCTGATCCCGCAGCGTTCTTTCAGGGCCTCATCTATTGGGCCTCGATTTGCGTGGACTATGGATCACAATTCATCATGGCTCTACCTTTACTTTGTTTTTCTAAACTCAATAGATTGACATTTTCTGTAATATTCAGTTTTTCTCCTGAGAGAAACACATTTCAGGTGTAAAACCTCAGAAGCATGCACATACATTCACCCCTATGAAAAAATGTAACCTATGTTCAGTACAAGTAGTAGCATACTTATATTGCACATTTTCTATCTAGCAAAGGACATGTTGCACCCGGTGGGTTTAGCCCGAGTCGATGTGCGTCTTTACACCATATGCTCCGCCAAACACCATTATTACAGCAAACAGGTGACTAGGGTTAGGGTTTGTAACTACTATTCCGCCGATAATTGCGACGAGGGAGAAGCAAGTGAGAGACGCGAGGGCAGTGGTGACGAAAAAGCGTTAGCAAGTATCAAACGACGTTTTTTTGGTAGGAAAGGGAAGAAGGCGATGATGGAAACAACTATGTGTCCTGTCCTAGAAAAATTTGAAGTTCTAACTTTGTCCTAAGTTCATACTATTTCATGTTTATGCTAAAATGGCGCTAAATGATCTTAGAATTTCTTTTAGTCATAAGAGAGTTAGTGATTTTGTGAAAACGTAGCGTTTTAAAAAATTAGGGTTAGTCAAAACCTCGCTAATATATATGGCTTTAGTGCTTATCGACGTACCGTCACTTGGTTAGGCTCGGGACTTGATGTTACTCTTTAGGACCTTGAGCAAGGCAGTCTTGTAAACCATTTTGACTGATAAAGCTCATTTTTTTACCTTAAAAAATGTAGTGAATGAGTTTGTTTTACGAATGGTCATAGGAGAGTGAACGAGTGATAGCGGTGCATCTCTTGGCAGGGAAGGACCGGGTACACCGTACCTTTCAGCGCGCGATGGTGGCCGCATGATGGGCGAACAGTAGGTCGATCCGATCGACCGATGCAGCCCGTACGTACATATGCTCCGCAATCTCCCATTTGGGCTCGAGATCTACCAACATGGCAGCCCATGCCTGTGCTCATAGAGCGATGAAGAGAGGAGGAGAAGTGTCTGGATCAATTATAACCCACCGTTTCTAGCTAGTATTGTTTGTCCGGCGAATCTTCCGAAATCCGGTTCGTTTTCGTTTTTGTTAGTATGATTTTAGGTTAGTCTTTTTCGATCTACGGTTGTTATCATTGACGATGGTTGTTGCTTTTGTACGGTGGTCCTTTGTGACCTTAGCACAACGACTTTCCGTCAGTTTACTACACCCGGCTCCGGTGATGGAGGGGCGAGGATGGTGATCCGATGATCTATTTGTAATTTTTATTACTTTTCGTTTTTTTATACTGTTGTTGATGATTTTTAATAGATCGGTGGAATTTCGCAAAAAAAATCAATGAAGCTCTTGATTTGCAAAAAAAAACTCCCATTTGGACTCGTTGACATCAACGTACGGGTGCAGAGCTAGCGGGTAAGCAAAAGCCACACGCGTGTTAGCGATGGATCGTTATCGCTCGTTGGTCTATTTCGTCCACCATCGACCTATCTATGTCGCGGTCGATCGAGCAGAATCACAAAGCACATTTGGTTCTTCTCACTGGGAACGCGAGCGGTTTTGGCGTCTCCTTTTTGTCCGAGAGAGAGATGAGTTGCTGTCAGTCTAGCATGCGTTCTGTACACTCGCTTCGTCAGCCTCCGAGATCGATAGCGAGCGAGCAAGCGAGAGTCACCGGCAACCTGCACACTCGCCGTCGGCGTCGTCCTCGATCGCTCCGCCGGTTGCGTGTTGCTCTGATCGATCTAGCTGGAAGAGTTGGCCGTGCAAACAAGCAAAAGCAAGACTTAGATCGATAAGCCATTGTTTTTTTTTTTTTGAACATTAAAGGCCTCGAAAGGCCAGGAAGCTGCATTAATAACTCGGCGGGTACAAGTTTACATTGAGGCTCCTCAGCACAAGGAAAACAAAAGATAAGGCCTCAAAGTTTGCAAGACAGACCCTAAGACAAAACAGAGAAAAGCAATCAGGTCCTCGGTCTGCTCCGCCGCAACTGATCGACCTCCGTCGCCGGGCATCAGCACCTCCACCGGGGAACAAGCCACTTGGTGTAGAGCTGACGATGAATCCCAGCTTCAGGTCGCGGAAAATCCTCCGAATTGGCTCAAGCCTGGAGGAAAAGGATGCACAGGTGCTCTCACCTGAGCTCGGAGTGGCCTCAACGGCCGAGGATAGCGACGGCCAGAAACTGCCCTCGCTTGGAATCTCCGACGAAGAACACAGCTTCCGCGTGCTTGACCTCGCACGCCTGTCCCCCGCCTGCCAAATTCCAGATCGAAGGATGCCCTGCCCTCTTCACACTTCCTGTCTATCACCACGACCACAAGGAAAGGGAAGAGGGGCAAAACAAGTCCTCTCCTCAGGAATCAACACGCAGGACGACGACCACCATCCAATCAAAGCCGAGGAAGGCGCAGCGCGTCGTTCTTCCTCCTCGCCGCCACGGCCGGCCAGGAAGAACTCCACGCCACCCCATGCGATGCATCTCCACTTCCCCCCGCTTCCACAGCCGGCCAGAAGGGGAGACGCGACGCAGCACCTCTGCTCCACCAGAAGGTCAGCGGCACCTTTATTTGCGGAGACCTTGGCCCTCCCCTCGCCGACGAGCTCCCACCATAGAAGCATCAACAGCTCAAGAAGGAGCACAACACCCAGGATCCCACCGCAAGAATCCTCAAACCTGCTCCAAAACTCCACTAGGGGACAACTCCTACCACTAACTAACCTACAACTACGACCAGCACCTCCCCTCCACCAACCCTCACCGGCAAAGCCGGCGAGAGTGGCTTCGGTTCGGACCGGAGCGACGAGGGAGCTCTTCAGAAACTGTAGCAAGGGATAAGGGAGAGGAGAAGAGCGGTGATAAGCCATTGTCAATATCTATCTATCTCGATCACCAAATTTGTCTATATGCCGGTGTACTTTAATGGTATCTTGCCAGTACGGGCACGTTATGATCCGGACCATGTGCCGCGTGTGCCCACGTAGACGATTTGTGAGCGGCAGGAACGTCCGGTTGTGAGGCTACCCATCATGTCCAATCCATGTCAGAGATCTGATCTGGAGATCGAGCACGTAGAAAACGAAACGTGGGAAACGCTAACGTGCGTCATCGTTTTTTATCTTGGCGCGTTGGATCCCGTACGTGCAGCTATCGACTGGAAAGCTCCGAACCACGTCAGAGTTTCACGGACTCGCCCCTCGCTGCGCTCTATAGCTAGCACAACAAGGACGATCGCGACGTCTAAGGGCAGCCATAACGTTGTGCTAAAAGTAGTTTCAAATTTAATATTTAGCTTTTAGAACTAGTTCTCTTCATTGTAGCTATAGTTCTAAATTCTAGAGAAAAGGAAAGCGGAGCAAGGTTCTATTTCACTGCCGATGAATAAAATATTAGGATCAAGAGGTGGTAAAGAAGAGAGGTAGAATAGGGATTTTTAAAAGGACTTTTAATCAGTTGTGGGCCATGGTTCCAAAATAACAGGGAATCCCTATGCTGTGAGAACACCAAGAATTTGGCACTGATGCCATTTTTTATTAGGTGGCATATTTGGCTTTTGATAACGCTGTGGCTGGCTTAATGTGATCAGGACGTGTCCGGTGGTTCGTGGGTTCCCTCCTCCTTCGGCGGCCGCTCCGGCAGCGGGAGGTTGGGGAAACCCCGAACCTTGGCATGTACATAGCGTAGGATCTGGTAGGGCTCCGGCCAGCGGCGTCGTGGAGGCGGTGATGTTGTCGGTGGGAGGTTTGGTGTCGGTGCGCCTCCCCTTCTGCGACGAGGATCTTCGGAGCTTCGCCGTGGCGCGCGCGACTTCCGGTGGCCGGGGATCTACGGATCCGTCGGCCCGCTTCAGGTCATCGTCCTCCGAGCCGGCCGGCGAGGGAGACGAATCCCGTGCAGTGGTGCTTCTCCATCGTCCCTCCTCTCCGTCGTGCGAGCACGCAGAGGCTGAGAAGGGTGACTTCCCGTCCGCGAAGAAATCGTCTGCGGCGTCCAAGGTTGCACCGGCACCAGGAGGGTGCCGGGACGGCGATGCAGCGGCGCGTTCCCCTTCCGCGTCGGTGTTGGTAGGGAGATGGGTTCCCAAGGACCCGGATGTAATTTCTGGTTTCTTTGGGGTGTGTTGTACCAACTGTGATGGCTAATAGATCTGGGGTTATTTCCGCAAAAAAAAAAGATCAGGACGTGTCAATATTGGCAGATATTACGTACAACATGAGCAAGGAAGTTTAAGATTTTGTATACCTACTATAGTCATATACTACCTCCATTCTGGTTTATAAGACAAATACGTACTTTAAGAAAATAGTTTGACCATAAATTTGGTCAACAAAATATAAACTATTTTTAATAAAAATTATATCATTAGATTCGTATTTAAAACACGCTTTTAATGGTGCAATTTTTGTGACATACGATTCATATATTGTGGCCAAATTTACGATCAAACTATTGTCTTAAAGTACGTATTAGTCCTATAAACCGGAATGGAGGAAGTAAAAACGATGCATGCCCTCAAAGTGAGATCGATGGTCGGTAGTAGTTATGCTGATGTTAATTGATTTTATTTATTGACCTTGTGTATCTCCCGAGCCCCGGTCTCGTTCGTGGGATCAACACTTGGCTAGGAGATGAGCTATGTCCGTCCATATCTTTTTTCTCCTCGGTCTCTCGATTCGTGATTTTTCCAAACGGAGAAAGTACTTATCAATGATCAATGAATAGTATTGTCTTTTTCTCCCCAAAAAAAAGTATAGACCCGTTAGATTCCCAATTTCATGAATCATTGGACGACAATGTACGCAGCCCGTACATGCATGCATCGCCGTCGACGTCCGTCCGTCCGTACGTACTCTCGCTCTCCGCACAAAGCACATTTTGATTCCTCTCTCCCTTAATTTCCTGGGAACGCGACGCGATGTGTGTACTGATCTATCATCGACTTCGATGGATCAGTGCTAGCTCGTCAGCCTCCGATCGATACGACGACGGAGAGGGAGCGAGCGGGAGTCACCGGCCGGCAACCTGCACGCTTCAAGGGCGGGTAGTTGCGTGTGTTCGGGTAGTTGCGTGTGGCTTGTTGCATGCTCTGATGTAAGTGTATCTATCTAGGGATAATTTTTTATCTGACACTACTCGAAAATATGATTCCTTATTCGATCATGCAAAAGTTTTTCTTTCTTATTTGACACTTGGACCAAATTTTATTCCTAATATGACATTCTAGTTCATTTTAAGCACTAACGCTGTTAAGTAGCAGCATGAAAAAGACAGCTTTGCCTCTAGTGCATTATGTGACCATAATTTGGTCATGGTGTTCGACCGGTTAATTAGATAAGCACTTCACGAGCAAAAGATCTAGTGCGCATAAGCGCCGCACTAGATTAGCACGCAACCATGCTGCCACGTAAGGCCAGACGTGTATACAATAAACGGTAGGGAGATGTTGTGTGTATAGCAATTACAAAATCCTTTTCACTTCTTCACCGGCCGCCATGTTCACGTACGTGAGGTTTTTGTCCTGGGTTCCGCGATCGAGCGACAACTAGCTAGATGAGCTACATTATCAAGTATATGGCCAATCCTAGCAGCTTGCTTCCTCGCACAACTATATTTGCACATCAAGTGTCAGCGGTGCTCTAAATCTAACACGGGCACGCAATATAGAAACGGAAACACGATTCAGGGGGTACTTTGGTCAAGCTGACGGGAGAGCCTAACGGAACCAAACGGCAATGTTATATAAGGGAAAAACTTTACCAAGTGTCAAATAGGAAAGAAAATAAATTTCAGGTCAAATAGAGAAGCAGATTTTAAGATAGTGTCAAATAAGGAAATTTTCTCATCTATCTAGCTGGCTCGAGTAGCCCATGCGAACAAGCAATGTACGATACCCTAGATGTATAAGCCGTTGTCAATATCTACTCCATCCGTTTTAAAGTACAAGATGTTTTAGATTTATGAAGATAATATATCTAGACATATTTTAGTGTGTAGATTTAAAGTGAATCTCTTCGAACCTACACGCTAAAAGATCTCTAGATAATATTATTTTTATAAAACTAAAATATTTATATTATGAAATCGGAGGGAGTGTCTATCTCGCCAAATTTGTTTATAGCAAAAGCAAGACTAGATAACACTAGTGCAGCCCCCCCTTTAACTCCGGTTGGGAGGGCCCTCTAACAGCGGTTCCCCAACCGCTGTTGAGGGTTCGGTGTTAGAGGGGGAGCCCCTCTTATACGAACCGGTGTTAAAGGGTGGCGCACGTGGGGCTGCCGCAGGCCTCAGCCTCCCCCCCTTTAACACCGGTTCGTATCTGGAACCGGTGTTAAAGGTTCTTCTGCCGCGGCAGAGATTTAGGCCGTTTTCCTGCCGCGGCAGGAAAACGGCCTAAATCTCTGCCGCGGCAGACTTCTGCCTCTGCCCCGTTCTGGGCGTATTTCTGCGGGAGGGGGGGGGGAGCGAGGGGAAATCAATCGGGAGCGGTATACACATAAATCGTCATCGGTACATACGAGTACATGAATAATTAAGCAACTATTATTATACACAAACATCGTCATCGGCACATACATCGTCATCGGCACATACATCGTCATCGTTCATTTTGGTGGATATCTAAAGAGTTCTCCGCCAGGCGTGACGACCTCATCAAGTATGAACCCCGCCAATTTCTCTTGAATGGCTCGTATGCGTTCAAATGGTAGGAGTTGGTCCCGCATCCGTTCGATCTGAATATATATGAAGAATGGGCCGTCAATATATATATAAGAATAAAACTCAACACAATTGATGGTAATAAAATAATGTTGTGGACTTTGTTTACTTACTCTAAGTTGTTCTAGTGCGGCTTGGCCCGTCGCACATATCGTGTTGCGAATGAATTCGCAAACATAATACCCACATAAGTTATTGCCGTGTCCCTCATGCGCGCACTTTACGAGAATAGAGAGTTCAATCAAAATAATAATCAATAAAGCATGATATAATGGAATTGGAAGCTAGCTAGTATTACTTACATTTTGGTCTACAAATTTTAGTTCTTCTGACCATTCACCCACGGCCCTGCCCGTGAACCTTTTCCAAACCCTTTCCGACAAAGAAAATGGATAAAGGAGTAATTAATTACTTATTGTCACAAAAGTTGCCGATCTAGTGCGATAATATGATTAAAATTACCTCTGGAGCATCTCTCTAAAGTTTGCCCATATCTCTTTTTCTTTTCGTAACGAGTCCATGACAAGGACTTTTCCTGAGTCGGGTTGAATGACTAACAGAATAAAGTGGAACCTACGCACGCATAACTCATCATCAGTTACACTTAACATCGAGTAAGCTGAAATAGAATGTGTACAAGAGAGAGGGTAACAGTACTCACGAGAAGTTGTAAGGCAATAGTATTTCCCTTTTGGTTTGTTGTCTTAGTAAAGACGTTAGCAAGTAATCTTCTGTTTGTCCGGGTTTGGTTTCTACCACTTCTTCATGAACTCTATTTGGGTCAACGAACCCAATGTCAAAAGGGCCTCCTTTCCTGCATTCCATAACCTTTTTCCTGCATAATAGTATATACATATATGGTGAGCATATATATACATGCAATTAATAAAGTGAATGAGATGAGATATAAATTATAAAAATAGTACTTACACACAATAAAGGCTGATGGCAGCTTTGTCGAGTTCCTTCTGATTGAATAGAAAATGCAAGTCTTGAATGTTGAAGTCGATCGCGTCATCTCCGCAGAAGAAAATATCATCTCTTATATGCGCCGTGATCCATTCTACCTTTCTCGTCTTGCAGAAATGAAGGTACCACTTGTGCAATTTTCGCATCTTTGTTGGTAGAGTCTTGAGCTCCTCTTTCTTGACGAGATTCTTCCCATACTTCCATGGCTGTATGGGGTTGGCATCGCATTTGGGCAAGTTGTCTCCCATGACGTTCAAGTATGCAATGTAAGTCATCCCCATCTCATTGGCCTTTCTTTGTAGCTCTGCCTCGTAATCATTTACGGGAGGAGCATCCCGTGTGTCGAACATTTGGAGCGGGGCACATGATTGGTTTTCCTGCTCTCCGAGCATGGGAACTGTTTTCTGGGGTGCCTCACGACTGCTACTTTCAGTCTCCCTACGGCGCCTTGCATCCGCCTTCAAAATCTGGCGCTCGTAGTCCGGCACAAGTGGGGTTTCAGGTTTCGAAAGATTTTTGTAAAACTTCTCCACCACCGCCTGATCTATTTTCTCCTTTGGCTCGGCCCGTCTAGGTGCAAAGAATTTCTTGACCTGTTCTTCCGAGATCCTATTGGTCTCCTCGTCGCTGCGATTCCACGGTAAAACCGGCAATGGCTTGGCGGAAGGCTGCGGGACGTAGTTTTTTGAACTCTTTGGCGTACGGTTTCCTGCGGATTTCTTTGTGGCAGTGCTACTGATGCTCCTCGTGGCAGTGCTCTTCTGCTTACGCTGAGGAGATGGCTGAAGCACCGGAGATGGCTGACGGGCCGGAGATGGCTGCCGCGCAGGAGATGGCTGACGGGCCGGAGATTGCTGCCGCGCCGGAGATGGCTGCCGCGCAGGAGATAGCTGAAGCGGCTCAGACTGTTGACGCTGCGGAGACGGCGGGGGTGCCAGTTGTAACACCCTCAGAATCGGCCCTATGCAAGTTTTAGCGAAACTCGCCAAACCCGCATAGAAACGATTTGAAGATGCCCACCAGGCACTTTCGTGCGGGTGGAAAGCAAAGTAATAACATTACACAACAGTCCTCGATGGGACCCACAGAACAGATATATATAACAGCGACTCAGAGTCAAGAATACAGATATAATATACAAAGATCCAAATCACCTTGAAAACGATAGTGCGTCCAGCTACGGACAAGAGGCAAATGGGGCTAAGAGCCCTGAAGAATAACCAATGGCGTCCATAACCCTGCCCAGGCCAAGCCGGAAGGGTAACCCTGCTAACGACGTCGATCTCATAACCTGCTTAAACAAAAGGGGTGCCGACAAAGGGCAAAGGAAAAAGAGGAGCGTCAGTACTGAGGCCAGTACACGGCGAGACTAGAATTCAGCGGTCCTCGCCTACATAGGTATGGTGGACTGAGCGGCAGCGGCAGCATGCGCTAAACAACCTATAGAGACTCGATACAACTAGCGGTTATCAGAGAGGGGTAAGAAGGACCTATCCGGAACCAACCTGACCCTAACGCCAAACAAACCCATCCTGGCATTTCCCCTCGAGACCAAACGAGGAAGTCAACCGAGGAACTCACACGGTTGGCAGTTTTATTTATTCAGTTATCGTTGCAGCAATTACTAGTCAGGTATAGATAATCATCCTGATAAAATAAGCAGTGGGCACTTTTAGTTAACCATTCCGTGATAGTGGCAACACTTACTAGTCAGATTCATTTAGCATGAGACAACCCAAAACCCAGCAGTTGTTGGCACTTTTATTTAGCCATTCCGTTGTAGTTGTCATACTTACTAGTCAGGTACAATGGTCGCAAGCGACACCCCAAACAAGCAATTGTGGGCAGTATTAATTAGCCATTCCATTATAGTGAAGCTGATTACTAGTCATTATAAAGTCAAATTTATAGCAATAAACTTTAGTTATGCTTGTCTACGGTCGAGATACTGTGCTCCAAGTCGTCCATAACCGCGGACACGGCTTTCAGAAAGTTTTACCCGGCCGGGGTGCACCAATAGCAACACACACTCGATCAACCTCGGAAAAACCAAATCAAAACCCAACGAGGCCTTCACGACAAAGCAATCACAGGATTCAGAAATATTTCAGGGGGCCACCCCATTGAGTAGACCCGCAACGAAGTAAGCAAGCTCCGAGACGGACTCAAGGTTTGGGTAGACGGCTGTGAACGACTGGGAACCCAAAACTGGGCTTGTCGACACCGCGGAATCGTGTCCCGATCCAAAACAGTACAGTGTGCTATTCATCGCACAATCGTAATAAAGCAGTAAAGCATGGCATAAGTACAGGATCGTAATTAAAACCTCAAACTAGTTTGTGGCCCCAAGAAATAAGACTGAATCAAGCTCTGGCTCAGGGGGGTCCCATATACCTCCCGGATGTGGATAGCGCGATAAATCAAGGAACAGGTATCAAGTACTCGGGGTCCTACGGGACACAAGTGGGCGTTCGGAAACCAAATATTATCTATCACCCACCGATGCCTCTGCTTACTTCAATTTTAGTTGTTAAACAGGAATTAAAGTGAACGATAAGTAAAACTATAATCATCTCCAACATCAACATGCGGCAATTCATCAACAACTGTGGCGCTTGACGACACGCAACAGCACTTGAGCAAGCGACTACGACGCGCAAGTCCAACTATCTACCAAACAACAGGTAATAGGATGTGTCCAAGGCAATATAAGGCTGCAGGGGATATCTCGGGTACGAAAACTAGAGCAACGCGACACAGATAGCAATAGATCAACAGGAGGGAATAAATACTATAAAAGTAAGATAGGTAGAAAAGGGGGAGATGCTCGCCTGAAAACATTGCCGGAGGTTCAACCGAAGATCGGGGCGAAGCTCACATCAACTCATCGGCCTTATCCGCGAAGAAGCAAAACACTAGAAGAAACACCGGATGCAATATTTAATACAACGGCAGAAGATCGGCATGATGCATGTATGATGCATGGTATGGCAAAGATGCAATGCAATTAGGTCATATTAAGCGGAACCGGGGTCCCGACAATTAATTGAACGGTTCAAGTTATTTAGCTACCCCGCAATTTAAATGTTGTTTTAACATGGCAAAAGATAGTACTGGTTCGCTACACAATTTTAAATAAGGCCGATATGAGACTAGATTTGCCCGCATATGGGCCCCATATTTCATTAGAGGTGAATCGGCATAAGGCCCCCAAACCATATGAATGCATGCGAGTTTGACAAATTTAATATGCGACAAGTTGTATTATATTATAAAATAGGGTTCGGGAAAAAGGTTCACACATTAGGGTTCGGCGAGCTTGGGGTTCCGGGGTTCGGGGTCGGGGTCCAGGGTTCGACGGAACGTTATCGGACTCCGGGATCGTTCTCGGATATCCGGGGTAGTTCTTGTCGCGTCCGGGTGCGGGACTTGGGTCGTGTCGGGGCGCGTCGGGTTCTTTCGGGTCGATGCCGTTCTTGTCGCCTCCGTGGTCTTCGGGTGTTATGACGACGATCTTGTCGTTTCGATGTCGGGGTCTCGAAATCCGGGGTGAAGTACTTGTCGTTCCATGGCGATCTTGGCGGCTCGGAGGGGTTCGAGGAATCGGTACGGTTTTCGGATTCCGTGTAGGCGGTCTTGTTGGAACCATATCGAAGGCCCTGGCGTCGGGAGGATCTTGGCATTCCATGACGACGATCTTTGTGATCTGGTTTCTTTAATCAGAGACGGACTGGGCATCGATCAAAGACGAGTCGATCTTGACGAGATTCCAGGGGCAGCAGGAAGTGACGAACACACCAAAATCGGTCACTCGAGAGCCGAGTAGCCGAAGCACCACACCAGAACATCTCAACCATCCTCACACCACCACAACAAGCATCAGGTCGTTTCCCATCGGAAACACATATGATGGCCACACGTAGAGGCAGAAGAACCACCGGCAGAAGATATCCTACAGCGACACGGAGACAGAGCGCAGGACCGGGCTCGCGCGGGCGGACGAAGAGGACCTGCAGGACGCCGACGCGGGAGAGGCAGACCGGGGCCGGCTCGCGGGAGGCGCAGGCGGCGCGGAGGCTGGCACCGGGAGGCGGAGGGCTGATGCGGGCGAGAAGGGACGGCCGGGCCTGGACGCGGACGGAGGGCGGCGGCACGTCGAGCTCCTGCCGAGGAGGGAAGCGGACGGCGGCGCGCGGCGAGCCGGCGAGGGGGACGAAGGCGAGCTCGGGGGCGGCCGCGGGCGCGGAGATGGGCCTGGCGCGCGGCGGAGCTCGAAGGGACGGCCGGCGGGGGCGACGGTGGGCGGTGGCGGACGCGGACGGAGACGGGTAGCCGGCGAGGACGGGGAGCTCCGGCGGGCTCGCTGGGAGGAGGCCGAGGCGCGGGGCAGGTGTGGCACGCGTCGGGACCTCCAGGCGGGGTCGGCGCGGCCTGAGGGAGGAGGGGGAGGAGCGGCAGCGGGCGGAGCTTGGGGAAACGGAGGCGGACCGGAAGGCTGCCGGCGGGGGCGGTCTCGAGCGGGGAGGCGGTAGGCGGGACGGAGGAAGGCAGCGAGAGGGAGGCCGGCGGCACGGGCGAGCGCCGGAGGGGAGGGGAGGTCCGCGGGAGAGAGAGGGAGGAGGAGAGCGGCGTCGGGGTGGCCGGAGGCGGCGCGCGCGCCGGCCGGAGGGGAAAAACGGAGGCGGGGAGGAGGTTGGCCGGAGCGGGGCAAGCAGAGAGGCGCGGCGGCCGGGCCGAGCACGGGTCGGGGCGGGGCGCGGCCGCGTGGGGCACCGAGGGAGAGGGCGGGGGAGGGCGACAGGCGGTGCAGAGGTTGAGGAAGGAGAGAACGCGCGTGCGTGGTGGGGGGAGCGGGGCAGGTGGTGGGCCACGGGGGAGAGAGAGTCTGGCGGGTGGGCCGCGCGGGGTCGGTAGTGGGGAGTGACGCGCCAGGGGGAGGTGGGGATTGGGGAGGGTGCTGGGGATCTGGGCAGGGGCGGGCCAGGGTGTGTGCTGTCTGGTTGTGGAGAGAGGAAGGAGAGAGGAAGAGAGGAGGGTTTAGTCTAGGTGGCAGCACCGGATTGGGTGAGGGAGAGAGGGGAGATGAGGTGGAGAGGGGCTATTTGTTGGGGTGAGGTGGAGGGGGTGTGGGTAGACTAGGTTGGGTAGATTTAGGATTTGGGGTGGGCCGATTTAAATGGACCGTTTATTCTGGGGTGGTCGTTCGGGTCATTCGGCCCGTTCGACTGCCCCACAAAAATAATTAAACATTTTATTTAATTAAAACGGGGCGTTTGCAATCTGTGTTTAGACAAAACAAAATATTCCGGAGACCCGGGTTTGAATTTGAGAACAAGACGGGGCGTTTTAGAAAACAAAACAAGCTTTGCGAAAATAGTTTTAGGCAAACAATGCATGATGATGACGATGCAATGCACAAATTCAACGCGATTTTCTAGTAGTGGTTTTGCGGGATGCCACACCAGTGACCTCCAATTTGGAAGCACAATGTGTTCCTTCTTCCAAAGAATGGTTGTTTTCACTGCAAATTTGAGTTGAGTTTCCCCTTCACCTGTAGCATGGTCAAGCTGTGCTTCCTCATATTCCTTCACAACCTCATCCACCCCGACAATAGCATAGCCATCTGGAATCGGTCGGCAGTGGTAAGTTCCACCAGCTACAGGAGGTAAGGCATAGCCGACAGCCACCTTAATGGATAAGCCCATTAATCTCACATGCAGCTCAGCGTGTTCGCTCTCCGTGATCTTATCCACGGGGTATCGAGGACCCGTCATTTCAAGCGTGGGCTGCACGTTCTCCGTGGAAGCCATACTGCTTTTCCGCGCAGAGTCTGGGCCGCGGGCAGCTTCCAATGCAGGCTCTTCGTGCCGCTGAGATGGGCCGGTAGCTTGATGGCTCTGTTGTGCATTCACTTGCGCCTGCAGCGCCGCAAGTGCATGTTCTATCTGTGTCATCCGCTCTATACGCTCTTTTTCTTTTCTGCCGCGCCATCTGTAAGAGTCGCTCCAGTCGGCAAATCCATCCTTCCACGTCATACCCCCTGTGCCTCGTGCATGTCTAGGGTGTTCTTTTTTACCGATGGCGCGTGTGAGCTGGTCATTCTCTCTGTCGGGATGGAAGGTCCTGGCGGATGTTTCCTCGTATGCCGTGATGAGTTCAGTGACGGGTTTGGCAAGGAGGGTTGGGAAGATACACAATCTTGTTTCTGGGTCCAACCTTGCCCCGATTTCGTAGAACCAAGTCTTTGCACGTAGGTCCCACCCATCTGTCTGGGGTGTGATCCCTCTCTCGCGCAGGGCCTTCTCAGCTTCCTCCCACTTAGGCCTCTGAGATATGTAGCCACCTGACCCCGTCCTCTGGTGATATTCCTTCTTCAGGGCATTAAGCGTATTGGTTTCTGACCTCTTTTTAGCTATAGAACTTTTTTTATATGTCTCAAATTCGGGCCAGTGAGGTCTTATCTTCGCATAATATGCGTCTTCGAAATTTGGAGTCTCGCCAGATTTGACAAATTTGTTCAATTTTGTCTTCCAGTTGCGGAAAGCGTCAGCCATCTTCTTTAGAGTCCACTCTTTGACCTTTTCCTTTATAACCGGGTTGTTTTCATCCTCCTCTGGCGGAAGGGTGAAATTTACCAACAACGAATTCCAAAGCGTTTCTTTGGATCTGTCATCGATAAAGGTACCGTCGCCCTTCTTTGGCTTATTCTAATTTTCAATTATGATTGGGATTTGGTCCCTAACAAGAACTCCAGCCTGACGTACAAATTTGTCTGCGGCCTTCTTGGGCTCCATCGGCCTGCCATCAACACGGACTGCTTCGATCGTGAACTTTGCACTATCTTTCAACCGCTGGCTCGCGCCTCGCTTGCTCTTTTTCGTAGAAGAAGATGGTTGCTGGCTGGTCGATCCAGAGGGCTAAAAGAAGAAAGAAGCGTTAATTAATACATGTAGAAGAAGATTGTTGGTGGAAGTCAGCAGAGGCTTAATCAATGCATATACCTCGCCGGACTTTGTAACCATTAAATTGCGTTCACCGGAGTCTTCATCTTCTCCATGACTAGTACTTGAGCTGTCGTCATCATGTCCCTCCAAGTTCAGATATTGTGAGGTGTCCTCATCAATAACGTTCTCCATTATTTCTTCTTATTCAAGGTTTCTACTAAGTGGATCCATAGTTTCTAAAACAATAATATTATCTAGAGTAAGAGTGTAAACATTCAAGTGGACTTGGATTCATAGACAAATATACATATTATTCATACAAAAATACACAAATGAAATTTAAACCCTAAGGATGCTTGATCATTTTAAACGAGTTCCGAGGGGTCCAAACCCTAATTCGGAGAAATCCCGGATGCATATGAGAGGGGCTAGCTACAGTGGCTGACCGGAGGCTGGCGGCGTTGGAGAGCGACCTAGGGAGCGCGAGGTAGCGTGATGCGGCCTACCTAAAACAGGCGTTGTTCGAAAGAGGAGGCCGAGGCAAACATTATAGCGACGGAAAACAACTTGGCAGAACAGATACAATGTGGAGGGGATGTCCCCAAGATAGGCCCCAGACCGAGGGGAGAAGCCACGACGCTCGCCAAAGAGCTGCCCGCGTAGTCCACCTTCTAAGGCCGCCACCGACATCCGCGAACTCTAGCCACCACTCCGACGACCAACGACACATCGCATCGCCGAAGAGAGGGACGCCGTGCCGTCGTTACCAGCGGACACACCTGCAACCCAGAAGGACCATGCATACACCCCGACATCGCTGGCATAACGCACCCCACCTAGGCCACATCGGAGCTCGCACCCCACCTAGGCCGCATCGCGAGCTCGCACCCCATGGCCACCACCGGAGCTTGCACCCCACCTAGGCCGCCCCCGCAGCCGAGAGGGGAGGCCGTCCCTGTACCGCGCCTGGGCCCTGGGCCTCCCCGACGAATCCGCCTCCCTGACCCATCCCCTCCACATCCCTGTCATTGGCCCCAATCCGTGGACGCGCTCGCGTAGCCGCTCCTGCCCGCCACACCCGATGACGCGAGCTACCACCGACAATGCGAGCTCGAAATCAGGTTTGGTTCTTCCCCTGTCAAAGCTGTCTTCGTGTCCGATTTGATCCTAGCTACTACTAATAAGTACAATGGTTTGAAATCATACTTTCTACAAAGCTTGTTCGATTTCATCTTGGTACATCTGTTTCGTACCTACATTCCTATTGCAGTTTTCGTGTCCGATTTGATCCTACTACTAATAAGTACAATGGTTTGATTTATATACAGAAGTATATGAAATTGAATAAAAAATCAGAGTAGTAAATTTTGAACCCTCTAGCTTACAACATTTCTTGTAGATTGTAAATGGAATCAATAGCAAATTTCGAACGACGCAGAGGACGGAGTGGCGCCACCGCGCGAGCTCCACTCTGCCGGCCGGTGGCACCACCGCGTGAGCTCCTCACCGCCGCGCGCCAGGAGGAAACAGAGAAGGGGAGGAAACAGAGGGGACGACCAGGCGCGGTCCCTAGCTCACCACGGCGTCGGGGTTCTTGTAGGCGCCGGCGTCGGCGGCGGCTTCGGTGGCGCGCGCGGTGGCGGTCGTCGGCTTCGGTGGCGCGCGCGCGGTGGCGGTGGCGGTCGTCGGCTTCGGTGGCGCGCGCGCGGTGGCGGTGGCGCGCACGCGGTGGCGAGGGCGGCGACGGCGAGGGCTGGAGGGCTTCGGTGGCGAGGGCGCGCGGTGGCGACGGCGAGGGGTTCGATCGATCTGGCTCTGGGGGGAAGAAAGGAAGGAGATGGCGCATTTAACCGGTGTTAAAGGGGGGAAATTCGTTTCGCGCGCGCATTTATTACCCCCCCCCCTTTAACACCGGTTCCAGCCCCGAACCGGTGTTAAAGGGGGGGTGGTGCGCGCGGGAAACGAAATAAATGCCCCCCCCCCCGCCCTTTAACACCGGTTCCTGTCTGGAACCGGTGTTAAAGGGGGGCATTTATTTCATGCATTAAAGGGGCATTTTTAATTCAAAAAATATGATATGAATTTAGAAAATTCATATCTTTTTCATTTCAACTCAGAAAAATATGAATAATATATCATAATTTTCATAAAAATAATATCTATCCATTCATGTAAATTATTTTATATTTACTTTACATGAAAATTTTCAAAATAATTAAAACACTTACATATAAATTTTGATTATTCAATTAAAACAAAAATAAATTGTTAAATCCTAAAACTTTGAACATAAGAAATATTAAGCATCTAAAAAATGATTTTTATTAGATCAAATCATATTTTAATGCCGCATCTTTTGTATTAACATTTTTGAATTGATTGGATATTTAAATGTCGCATCTTTTGTATACACTTGAATCTCACCAAGCCTCGCTCAACTTGCATTGTTTTTTGATAAAATAGCATATTGTGAACCTAAAAATGAATTTTGTAAAAAATCATGAGCATCGTATCATGTACTTGTAGTTCATATCTGACCCACTTCCTGCCGATTCGGTAGGAATTTGTCTTTTTCACCAGAGGTGGACGGAAAGGTTTCAGATCCCCCTGTTGGTACATTGTGCATATAAGGTGGTCTAGTATTTTTGTAAAATGTGTTGGTGGTTTTTTGAATTAGCCATTTGGTGGTTGCTTCACAAAACCGTCCGTTTTTTATGCTCGGAAAATGGAAAATGCCTTTTTGGTGCGATAAAAAGGAAAACTTCCTCTTGCAACATTGTTTGCCATGCCATGATGCACATGTATGCATAATATGGCCATATTATCACAAACTATGTCTTGATTCTAGCCATAACATTGGTCATTTGACCCGAAAGCCAAGAAACCTCGAATGAGATAGGTCATTTTGAGACAGTTACATAAAGCCGAACTGGAACTGAAAATTAAGATACATAAAAGAACTAAAAATTAAGATACATGGCCAGATTAAGTAACAATCGGCCGAACTGGAACTGAAAATTAAGATACATAAAAGAACTGAAAATTAAGATACATGGCCAGATTAAGTAACAATCGGCCGAACTTGTTTCGGAATGTTGGAGTGATTCAGTCATGCTCCTGCCTACACCTGGAATACTCGCCACTGTAGTCGTCGTACTCGCCGCCGCCGTCATTGCTGTCGTCGTCGGGGTCGCCGTAATTGAACCTCTGGAGAGTACGCGTGGGCTGGACTTGAGGGTAGCGCGTGGGCTAGACTTGAGGGTAGCGCGGACGGGGGTTAGAGTCGGCGGCAGTGTCATAGGCCATGACGTTCTGGAGAGTCCGACCGCGCCACCATAGCCGACGGCCGGCCTCGTTGAAGTTAGGAGGAGGTGGGCCGTCCTCCTCGTGTCTGGCGAGCGCCCTCTCATGCCAATCCACGAAGAAGGCTTCCCAAGTAGGGAAATAGTCGGGATGCCATCTGGGATTCCTCCGCTGCTCCGGCGTGAGCTCGAAGTAGTAGTGGTTCGTGATGGCCATCCGGCGCGCCACACCTAGAGGGACAGGAGGAACCGGCACGCCTCCGACGCTCAGCATCCAGCCGACGGGGACACAGTAGCCCGGCGGGCAGGGGTAGTTCGAGGCGCAAAGCGCCTCCGCCTCCCTGGGGGTTAGTGCTACGGTGGAAGCCATGGGAAAGAGTGATGAGGTTGCAGATATGAGTCTAGAGATGTGCAATGACAATGGAGACCAACCCCCTACATATATATATAGTGAACTAGCGGGAAGAACTGGAGGGAAGAACTGGCGGGAAGAAAAATGGCGGGAAGAAAAATGGCGGGAAGAAGATCTGGCGGGAGGAAAAATGGCGGGAAAAAATGGCGGGATGAACCTTTAGTCCCGGTTGGAGACACCAACCGGGACTAAAGATGAACCTTTAGTCCCGGTTGGAGACACCAACCGGGACAAAACACGAGTCAGCACTAATAATAGGGGTGAGTGTCGACATTATGTCGTGCGGCGTGTACCTTGTCCCGGATGGTGTCACCAACCGGGACTAAAGATGAACCTTTAGTCCTGGTTGGAGACACCAACCGGGACAAAACACGAGTCAGCACTAATAATAGGGGTGAGTGTCGACATTATGTCGTGCGGCGTGTACCTTGTCCCGGTTGGTGAAGATGAACCTTTAGTCCCGGTTGGAGACACCAACCGGGACAAAACACGAGTCAGCACTAATAATAGGGGTGAGTGTTGACATTATGTCGTGCGGCGTGTACCTTGTCCCGGATGGTGTCACCAACCGGGACTAAATATGAACCTTTAGTCCCGGTTGGAGACACCAACCGGGACTAAAGATGAACCTTTAGTCCCGGTTGGAGACACCATCCGGGACAAAACACGAGTTAGCACTAATAATAGGGGTGAGTGTCGACATTATTTCGTAAGTGTCAACACTATGTCGAGCTGCTTGTACTATAAATAGGCATCCTTGTGAGTCCAGTCCTCCAGCCAGTTTGAGGCAGGGACACCACTACGGCCAGTTTCAGGGAGATGCCGACGGAGCCCAGTCCTCCGGCATCTCCGAGAAACTGGTCATAGAGGCACTCCCTAATATGTGAAATTAGTTAGCTCCCAGGTGTATTGATCTAGTTAGAGAAGTTACAAAGCTGCAAAATGGTTTTCGAGAGCAGGGACACCACTACGGCCAGTTTCAGGGAGATGCCGACGGAGCCTAGTCCTCCGGCATCTCCAAGAAACTGGTCATAGAGGCACTCCCTAATATGTGACCGCGCGCGTTTGGAGATCAGGTCTTAATGGTAAGTACGAATCGGGACAACTTCTTCTCATAGTCCCGGTCCATCCACAAAACATGACTAACACTCAAGACATGTATTAATATTAAAAACATGAACTAGAGTTACATAATATGAGCATGAACTTCTTGGCATATGTCCTTCCTTATGATCGCTTCAGACGTAACCATGGAGCATCTTCTTTACTTAACGGAATGCTTGGGTCAGTTTTCACTGTGAAGGGCGGAATTTCATCAAACTTATTATAATCTTCTGACATGTCTGTCTTGTCCTCGATTCCCACGATGTTTATTTTCCCTGAAAGAACTATGTGACGCTTTGGCTCATCATATGATGTATTCGTTTGCATATTTTTCTTTTTTTTGGTCTGGAGGACATGTCCTTCACATAGAAAACCTGAGCCACATCATTGGCTAGGACGAATGGTTCGTCTAAGTTCTTCATAAGATTGTTGAGATCCACCGTTGTCATTCCGTACTTCTTGTCTACCTCAACCCCTCCTCCTGTTAGCTTGACCCATTTGCATCGAAACAAGGGGACCTTAAAATTAGGTCCATAGTGAAGTTCCCATATCTCCTCTATGAACCCATAATACGTGGTCTTTTGCCTATTGTCTTCTGCTGCATCGAAGCGGACACCACTGTTTTGGTTGGTGCTCTTTTTATCTTGGCCTATCGTGTAAAATGTATTCCCATTTATCTCGTACCCTTGGAAAGTACATACAGTCGAAGATGGTGTCCTGGCCAACAAGTACAGCTGATCCCCAACAGTGGTGTTATTCGTGAGAAGTCTTTGCAGCCAGCCGCCAAAACTCGCCATGTGTTCACTTATAATCCATTTATCAGACTGTCCCGGGTGTTTGAGGCGTATTAAATTCTTGTGTTCGTTGATATACGGGGCAACCAAGATAGATCTTTGTAAAACCGTGTAGTGTGCTTGATTGAGAGAATGCCCGTCCCTACATATCATTGCTTTACATCCTAGGGTGCCTTTTCCACGCAGTCTCCCCTCATGTCGTGATTCTGGAACACCAATCGCCTTAAGGTCAGGAATAAAATCAACACAGAACTCAATGACCTCCTCTGTTACATATCCTTTGGAGATGCTTCCTTCTGGCCTTCCACCCATCAGCGGGGTGTCTCAACATCGCGTCTTTCTTACGGTCTTCCATGTGCCATCGCAACAACTTGGCATGCTCTTTATTTCTGAAGAGACGTTTTAACCGTGGTATTATAGGAGCATACCACATAACCTTGGCGGGAACCTTCTTCCTAGGGGCCTCGCCCTCAACATCGCCAAGATCGTCTCGTCTGATCTTATACCGCAGTGCAGTGCATACCGGGCATGCATCCAAATTCTCGTACTTCTCACCGCGGTAGAGGATGCAGTCATTAATGCAGGCATGTATCTTCTGCACGCCTAATCCTAGAGGGCAGACAACCTTCTTTGCTTGGTATGTACTGTCGGGCAACTCATTATTTCTTGGAAGAAGATTCTTCATTTTTACCAACAACTTTGAAAATGCGCTGTCAGTCACACCATTCTCTGCCTTCCATTGCAGCAAATCCAGTGTGGCACCTAGCTTTTTGTGGCCATCTTCGCAAGTTGGATACAACAATGTTTTGTGATCCTTTAACATCTGCTCCAGCTTCTCCTTCTCCTTTTCAGTTTCACATTCTTCCTTTGCATCAGTAATGGCCCGACCAAGATCGTCATCAGCGGGCCCATCTGCTCCCTCTTGATCTTCATTATCTACCTCCGTTGCATTATCATCATATTCAGGATACATATTATGATAGTTTTCATCATCCTCTTCTTCTTCGTTGTCTTCCATCACAACCCCTTTTTCTCCGTGCTTGGTCCAACAATTATAGCTGGGCATGAAACCGGATCGAAGCAGGTGGGCGTGAATGGTTCTGGTATTTGAGTAGTCTTTCTTGTTCTGACAGTGAACACACGGACAGCACATAAAACCATTGTGACCACGGTTTGCATTAGCCACAACGATGAAATTTTGGAGGCCCGTAATGTACTCGGAAGTGCGGCGGTCACCGTACATCCATTGCCGATTCATCTGCATTAATATGTAGTATATATCAAAAAATAATAGGGAGATGACCATTTATATATATAGTACATCAATGACACATGAAACTATAGTTGTCGACCTCGACCGAGACGGAAAGAGCAACAAGAAAGCTTATTTTAAGCTCTCGGACATTTCACCGAACACCTCTAGTGCATATGAAAAAAACACAAACTAGCACTCTTCACACCCTCTTGCTAGGCTCCAAAATGTGAAAGAATGGAAGAGTGGGGTGTGTGTGGGCTGGGGTGGTGTCTTATATACCCCCCCCTTTAACACCGGTTCGTGCCACGAACCGGTGTTAAAGGTCCCTGCCTTTAACACCGGTTCGTGGCACGAACCGGTGTTAAAGGGGGCTCCTTTTTTGCCGCAGGGGTCACGCTGGTACGCCCCCCCTTTAACACCGGTTCGTAGAAGAACCGGTGTTAAAGCCCCTTTTCGGGATCAACAAAAGACCTCGTTTCCACTAGTGTAAGCCATTGTCAATATCTATCTCGATCGCCAAATTTGTCTATATGCCGGTGTACTTTAATGGTATCTTGCCGGTACGGGCACGTTACGATACGGTTCCTGCGCCACGCCGCATGGTGCATGCCCACGTCTAGAGTGTCAAAAGATTGAATCCCACCAAAATTCTACTTTTAATTTATTTGCTACAATTTAATATTAATTTAAGCAAAATAAACTGGAAGTGAGACTTTGGTGGAATCCCATCTTACACCTTACCCATGTTGTCTTCCCCTCCTTAGAGCATCTCTAACACGTCCCTTTTTCTTTAGAGAAATAAAAGAATCAAACAAACTTACGGGAGTATATTTGCTCCTCTAAACTTCGGCCGCCTGATTTGATCCCCAAAAACTTAGATGAGTAAAAAAAATTCATCGCAATTTTCAAATCAGCACACCACATATGTCAAGTATCCATATTACAAACATGCATAAATATTATCCAAAATACATTAAATCGATCAATCCTTGCTCTTCTTATTGCCCACCTCGGTCAACCCTTCTTCGGCCTCCTCGGTGGCCTCATCTTCTCATCTTCTTCGGCCTCATCATCATCGCCGCTAAAGTTGAGGTCGAGGTCGTCGAGGCCTTGCTGGTGAGAATGATCAAGTTGGGACATGAACTCAGCAACACTCACCTCAGTGGCACTCAGAGTCGGCCCGGGTATTTCATCGACCACCTCGCGGGCGCCTCATTGAGGTCCGACGGTGGCCGGCGAGAAGGAAGACGGTTTGTCCTTGGAGGTCGGCTTGGGCCTGCCCTTCATCGTCGGCTTGGATGTTGAGGCCGTTGCGGCCTTCCTCTTCTTCTTCTCCTCTGCCGCTTGCGAATGGGCTATCATGGCGTGGCCCACTCAGCACCGGCGCAAGGGCCGGCCGAGCTTCCCCGTCATCTTTGTGGCCTTGTAGGTTGTCTTGGCTACCGCTACCGTCGACCGCGCCACGCCGGTGGTGCCCAACCATTTCCGCGGCATCGGGTCCATCACGGGGGTCGATTCCGGCGGCGTCGCCTCGGTGGGAAAGTCGGACAGGGCAGCGGAACCGAGATCCGGTGACAATTCGGTCGGGGAGGGGAGAATCCGGCGCCGGCAACGAGTTCCGGCGGTTTTGGGCTAGAGAGGTCGGCGGCAAGGCAAGAGGGAGAGGGGATTTAGGAGTCGAGTTGGTGGCCAAATAAATTTGGGAGAGAGAGGGAATTATAGGACCCGGTATCCCATATTTGCTCCTCTAACCTTTTTTGGGGCTTTGGTTAGAGGAGCAAATAAAGGGATGCGGCCACGGTAAGGGAATGGATTAGAATGGATGGGTTAGAGATGCTCTTATATTAGTTGAAGTGAAGATTTGTGAGTGGCGTGGCTATCTGCCATGCAATGTGAGTGATCTGATCCACTGAATCTGAACTGGAGATCGAGCGCACCAAACGAAAGGTGCAAGTGCAACTATATGGACTGGAAAGCTCCTCCTTTCCAGAGCCGTACCCAGCGACGTCGCGCCGAACCACGTACGTCAGAGTCGTTTCACGGACTCGCCTTACTCGCTCTAGCTACTCGGTGGCTGGCAAGGGCGATCGCGACGTCGTCTAATCTGATCAGGACGTACACATGACATAGAGCACGTATATGGTCAAGGAAGTCTGGAGTTTGACGTATAGCTAACCCCGTGTCGTTGTATACTTACTACTGCAGTCATATAAAAACGACGTACGTCCTCAAAGCGATCGAGTGGTCACTAGCTAGTAAGTACAGTAGTACGTACTAATGTTAGTAATTGATTTTTTTTATTGATGACCTTGTGTATCTCCGAGTCCCCGGTCTCGTTCGTGAGCTCAACATTTGGCAAGGGTCCGTCCATATCTTTTTTCTCCTCAGTACGTGTCTCGTTCGTGAATAAGTACGCATCAATGACTAATGAATAGTACAGTCTTTTCCTCGCAAAAAAATAGATCTCATTTCTTTTTTTCGCAAGCACGCGGAAAGCATGCCATATATTTATAGAAGAAGAGCAACAAAGTTACAAGAAGAGTCAGAACCAGACCCAAACCACCACACTCACCCCCTACACCCACCCACCCCTAAAAGGCTTACTCTCCTACTGGATGGTGACTCCCTCCCGCAGCCCCGGCAGCTCCGACAGTCACGTGAATGGGGTGTCGCGCTCTCTCCCAGAGTCGGAGCTCATAGTGCGCTCTGTCGATAAGCCTGAGTGTGTCGCACTGGTCTCTCCTATTGCCGAACACACGTGCATTGCGTTGCTTCCATAGCAACCAAGCAGTCGCAATAACCAAGGAGTTAAAAAGCCTTCTCTCCCACTTCCTAACTCTGGCCCTACTCTCCAGCCACCGGTCTTCCAATTTCCTGTTACATTGCGGCTTCCCCACGTGCAAATCAGCCTTCTGTAGCACCCCAAGCCAGACTTGCTTGGCATACACGCAGTGCATGAGGATATGATCACATTGTTCTCCTGCAGACAAAAGAAGCACGGGCTAGCCATCTCCTAAAGCCCATGGTGTGCTCCCCTGTCCGAGGTCCAAAGTCTGTAATTAACTGCTAGCCAACAGAAGATCTTGCCCCAGATTGGCGCAGCTAGATCTTTTTTTTTTTTGAGCCTGACTACGGCGGGCTTACGCCGGCCTAAACTTTTCATAGAATCCAACTGGTTTGTTTACAGACCTTGCTGGCGCAGCTAGACTGAAGCTCTCGCTCCCCTGGTATCGATATTATGGTTTTGTTATAATATTGTAAAGTTTTTGCTACACGGTTTTCTGTGTGATCTACACGCGAAAGCCTCCGGCGAGGTCGGATATGCTATATTAACACATTTATTTTGCTACACGGTCGCCAGCAAGGTCTCCGGCGAGCTCCGGTCAGTTTTTCTATTTTCTAGAATAAAACGTATTTTACTATATGTAATAAAAATGGTAAATATAGCAAAAACGGGACAGGAACAGATCGTGAAGATCGTGAAGATCTGAACCATTGATCCGCTCTCGTCTAACGGCCGGGGACCCCATCCCCGGGGGATGGCTAGCACATGTTCCGTCGATCCATATCTATCGTTCTACAGTCCTCCCAGCGGTTGCGTGTTGCTCTGATCGATCTAGCTATCTAGCTGGATGAGTTGCCCGTGCAAACAAGCAAAAGCAGGACCAGATAAGCCATTAATGTCAATATCTGCTCCCTCCGATTCATATTACTTGTCGTTGGAATGGATGTATCTAGCACTAAAACATGTTTAGATACATTCATTTTAGTAACAAATAATATTGACGAAGGGAGTATCAAAAAAAAGAAAATGTCTATCCAAATTTGTCTATATACCGGCGGTGTGTACTTGAACGGTATCTTGCCAGTACGGGCACGTTATGGTACGGTTCCTGCTCCACGGCCACGCGGTGGTGCCCACGTATCGTGAGCGGCAATAATATAATCGTGGTTATCTGCCACGCCGGCAGGGAACGTCCGGTTCTGGGCAAATTAAATAAAAATAACCTAAAGGCGTAAGAAATTTAAAGATTAACCCTATTTAAAAATAAATTTAAACGGAATAACCCTTTTCTGCCACTTCCGTCCGCGCGGCATCGCCGCCTCCCGTGCTGCGCCAGATAGGACGGCGCCGCAGGCCTGCCATGCTGTCCGGCTGGGGCCAGGCGCCGCACAGCTGCCACGCTGGCTCGCGTATGCAGCGCCACCTAGCCTGGCGTCGCACGCACGCCTGCTGCGCCGCTCGGGCTAGCGCGGCACACCCTGCCACGCTGGCTCCGCGGGCCCCAGCACCTTAAGTGCGGCGCCAGTGAAGGTGGCGCTGCACCCACCCCTGTCGCGCCGCACACCTGGAGCCCTTAAGCTGGCGCCGGGTCGGCCCAGCCCGACCCTCTTCTCTCTTTCCTTCCTTTCCTCTCCCCTCACCACTTAGAACGGCGGCGACGGCGGCTAGGGCTCACTCTTCCCCAATCTCCACTCAAAACCCCAAGATTTGAAGAAAAACTTAGGGCATTTCTTCCCCGATCGCCTCACCAAGGTATTTTCCTCTTCTCCCCTCAATTTCATCCCCAAATTTTAAGTTATTTGTCCCTAGATTGAGAAATTCCTCCAAATGCTAGGCCACCAATTGGATATGTAAATTTTGGAGCAATGAGGTCTTTGGTTGATATATAGAGTTAGAATTGGTATATTAAACCTTCATGTATATAGATAAGATTGTTAGGGTTAGGGTTAGAGTTAGGGTTAGGGTTAGGGTTATAGTTAGGGTTAGGGTATGGTTGTATGAGCTTGTTGTTAGTGTAAATTTCGGCATAGATACTTATTTAATTTATGTACATGTTCTTATATTTATTTTAGGGATGGCTAGAATTGTTCATGTTCATCATATGGACAAGGAAGCTTTCTTGAGAGGCAATATTGAGCCAGACCCGGATGAGATTGACTTGGTGTTTGATCGTAGTCCAAACTATGCGGAGGTGTTGCAACAAGTTCGGGTAGATTTGAATTGGATGGATCCTAGTGATGTTGTTGAGTTGGAGGGTAGGCACAATGTGGGATTTGGGATGCACATTCGTTGGAAGACAATGTGTATCAGCTCGGAGCAACGTTGGTTTGCATACAAGGAAGTGGTGGCCGAATCACAAGACAAAGCTCTTGAGTTTTTTGCCACGAAAAAGGTTGATGGTAATATGCAAAGGAGTATCATATCGGTTGCCTCCCCATATGAAGCTCAGAGTCCTCCACCCATGAACCAAGAGGAATTGACTGAGCCTCCTTTGGCACAGCAAGATGAATTGAGGACATCTCTGAGCCCCATTTCAAAGAATCAAGATAAAGCATTGGAAGAGGAGAATGATGAGTATGAGGATAGTGAGAGGGAGGTTGAGCTCTGTGACAATACTATTGGAAATTTAGACTTATATCATACACAAGAGAACATGGATCATGACATCCCGTTTTCTCGAATGTATGCATCCGACTCGGATGAGGATGGTCCCGATGAAGAAGTTGATGAGGAGGGGTTCACTAATGATGAGGCCGAAGTGCATGAGAAGGTATTGGGCAGGGATCATCGAGTACCCTTGTTTCGTGATCTTAGTCTAGCGGATGAAGCCACGGTTGATGGCGGCAAGGGTGTAGGGCTTGGACCAAGGCCAACTTCCTATCGGGATGTTAGTCACGAGAAGAATGGGATTTCAAAAGGTCAAAGGTTTGCCACATTGTTGGAACTTAAGCATTGGATCAAGGACTTCTCTATTAAGTATCATCGCCCTTTCATGGTGGTTCACTCGGACGTGAAGAAGCGTTACACGGTTAAATGCGAAGATGATGGTTGTCCTTGGATAGTGCGGGCAAGACCATACAAGGGTGGGACTGATTGGCGCATTTCAAGCTGTGTGTCAACGCACATGTGCCATGGAAAAAGGGTGGATGGCAAAGATGTGAAGCACGAGCACCGACAACTGACCTCTGAGTTTCTCGCCTTTAGGCTTTCAAACCAAATTTCTTCACTTCTGACAATGACCATCAAGATGGTCATGGAGTTCGTGGAAGCAATCTTTCACTATGAGGTGAAGTATGGGAAGGCATGGAAGACGAAGCAAGCCGCATTCAGGATGTTGTACGGTGGTTGGGAAGAATCATACAGTCGAATCCCTAGGTTGTTGCTAGCAATGGTCGATGCTAACCCGGGCATGGTTCATGTGGTTGAGCCATATGGCACCGAAACGATGGTTCGTAATGAAAGAAATGTTCGAATATTTGGGCGTGCTTTTTGGTCATCCGAGCAATGTGTGAGGAGCTTCGAACATTGTAGGCCGTCGGAGCCTGTGTTAATACACATAGGATCCCCCTGGATAGGGAGTGCAAGGATCATGGACATGTCCTGCAGAGTGACGGTTATCTCACTGGTACGGAGGTGAAAACTATGCGTCTCCGGCCTCCACCGGTCGACGAGCACGGTGATAGCAGCAGGGTTCATGTGCGGTGAACCACGATTGACCATATGGATGAATGGGAGCAATCCTAGCGCTTTGATGTGCACCATGTACCGATCATCGTACCGCATCATCTCTTGGAAATGCCCGTGATACCTAAGTCGTAGGGGAACAAGAGGCTGCACACATAGAAGCTCGATTATAACATGTCCATCCAACTTGAGAAACATATAATGATTTCGAGGTTTTTTTTTCTTACCTTGATCCCCTCGACAAGAATGCGGCCACGGTGAACCTTGTCATACGACGGCTCAAGAAGCGACATGCCTTCTACGAACCCGGGTTGTACATGGGGTGGTGTACGGGCTTCTTCCGATTCCGATTCCGACATCCTAGTTAATTAAAAAGAGTAGAACTATATATGTGAACATCTATGAGAGAAAAATATATAAACAATTCTTTCTATATGAGCATCTCTATGTGACAAAGGTTCCAATAGTTATGAAAAAAATTTACAACTAACAAGTACATGGAGAATTCATAGTATGGAAGTTTCCTAGTATGAAACAAACAAGTATATGAAGGATTACTATATCAACAAACTCTAGTATTAACGTTTATTACAACAACAAATTATAACTAAAATGTACATAAGAAATTCTTACCAATTACTACTAACAATAATTTTCAATCTATAACAAAAACATACTATCCCACATTATTATCCACAACAATTACTACTAACAATTCCTACTACTTACTACTAACAGTTACCAATTACTAATAAGCAAGAATATTGCGACACTAGGGTTTCCCTAAACCATCAACATTAGGGCAAAATGAGAGATTTCTTGTACAAATACCTGGGGGATGTGGTGAAGAACAAGATCCACGGAGAGATTCTTCAAGATCTGAGCAATTGGGGGAGGGATTAGAGGAGGGGAGCATCAACCCTAGCCGCCGCCATGTCTGTGTTCACTAAGGGGAGAGGAAAGGAAGGAAAGAGAGAAGAGGGTCGGGCTGGGCCAACCCGGCGCCAGCTTAAGGGCTCCAGGTGTGCGGCGCTAGCCACCATGGCGCGGCTGTTGGAATTATGCCCTAGAGGCAATAATAAAGATGTTATTATTATAATTCTTGTTCATGATAAAGTTTATATTCCATGCTAGAATTGTATTAAGCGGAAACTTTAATACTTGTGTGGTTTGTGAACAACACCGTGTCCCTAGTATGCCTCTATGGACTAGCTCATTGATTAATGATGGTTAAGGTTTCCTAATCATAGACATGAGTTGTCGATTAATAATGAGATCATATCATTGGGAGAATGATATGATGGACAGACCCAAACTAAGCGGAGCAATTAGATCGTGTCATCGTGTTCATCTTTGCGAAGCTTTTCTTATTTCAAATATTGTATTCCTTAGACCATGAGATAATACAACTCCCTGGTATCGGAAGAAAGCTTTGAGGTCATCAAACGTCATCCTATAAGAGGGTGATCATAAAGGTGTCTCTCAGGTGATCGGAAAGTACCTGTTGGGTTGTATGTATCGAGATGGGATTTGTCCCTCCCAAGTCGGAGAGATATACTTCGGGCCCACTCGGTAATCAATATCAACACCTCTTGCAAGCATGTGGTTAAAGAGTTAATCACAAAGTGATATTGGATTACGGAACAAGTAAAGTACTTGCTGCGAACGAGATTGAACTAGGTATGACGGTACCGACGATCAAATCTCAGGCAAGTAAAATATCGCGAGACGAAGGGAATATGTATATGGGATTGATTGAATCCTGGCATCGTGGTTCATCCGATATGATCATCGATGAATGTGTGGGAGTCAATATGGGTTTCCATACCCCGCTGTTGATTATTGATATAAGATCATGTCTGCATATTCTCGAACTCGAAGGGTCACACACTTAACGTGTCTCGACTCTAGGATAGATTGGATAATTGGTTTATGAGTTTCTATTCGGAGTCTCGGATGGGATCCGGGACATCACGAGAGGTTCCAGAATGGTCCGGAGAATAAGATTCATATAAGGCAATGCAGTTTTTGGAGTTCGGAATTGTTTCGGGTTAATCGGTATTGTACCGGAAGCTTCTAGAACCTTCCGGAAGGGGACCAACGTGGCCCCACCTGCCGGGAGGGGGCATGGGCCTATGAGGGAGTGCCCTGGCCGCATTGGGCCAGGGGCACAAGGCCCCATAGGGCCCAGCCGGCCAAACCCTAGGGAAACCCTAGGGGAGCTTCTAGAAGGGGGGAAACTTGCCCCCCACTCCTCCCTCCTTGGCCGCCGGCCCTAGGGCTTGGGGGAGGGGCAAGGGGACGCCCACCCCTCTATATAAAGAGGGCTGGGGGCGCACCCCTCCCACACCTCCTCCTCAAGCCCTGGCCGCCCTGCTGCCCTCCTCTCTCTCTCCCTCCCGACTGCGTGTAGGCGAAGCCGTGCTGCAGAAACTCTCCACCACTTGCACCGTGCCGTCGCGTTGTAGATCCAATCCGTCTCTCCACCATACTTGCTGGACCGAGGAAGGAGGAGACGTCAAGGTGCCGCACGTGTGCATCTCTCGGAGGCATCGCCACTTGCGGTGTTAGATCGGATCGGATCGCGAGGAGGAGAAGCGAGTACGACTACATCACCCACGTTCCGTCGAACGTTCCGCTGTGCGAATCTTCAAGGGTATGAAGATCTCATCTATCCCCCCTCGTTGTTTGCATCTCCTAGATTAGATCTTGGCTTTCCCGTTCGCATCCGTAGAATTTTTTTGATTTACTATGCTGTGAATCCCTTCAGTGGTATCAGAGCTATATCTATGCGTAGATGTGTTTCACGAGTAGAACGCAACATGGTTGTTGCGGGCGTTGATGTTTTCTATTGCAATCCTCTTGTTTGTGTACTTATTATGACGCGGGATAGTGAGATCGAAGCGGTCCAGGCCAACCTTACGCGACATCGTTCGCGAGACCGGCTCCGCACTTGACGTGTGGCTTGTTCCACACATGCGGCTGGTGGATGCCAGTTTCTCTCACTATAGTTGTCATGGGATTTACACCGGAGTTTGGAAACCATAATATAACCGTTGTGGCTTTCCGTAGGTAAGAATCGTTCTTAGCTTGTTACTCCCATAAGCCACGTAAAACATGCAACAGCAAACTAGAGGCGTCTAACTTGTTTTTGCAGGGAGTGTTTTCTGTGATATGGTATGGCCCAAGATGTGATGTGTATGTTGTATGCAATGATCATGTTTTGTAATGTTTCACGACTTGCATGTCGATGAGTACACAACCGGCAGGAGCCATATGGTTGTCTTTATAATTGTGTATGACCTGTGTGTCAACTTCTTATACGCCATGTAATAGCTTTACTTTATCGCTAAGTAGTTAGCAATAGTTGTAGTTGCTATTCGTGGTCGAGGCAATCATGGTGGAGTGATGGAGATCATGCCGGCACGCACAAGATGGAGATCATTGCGCGAAGATTGTCTATACCATGTCACATAAAGTTATATGCATGTGATGTTTATCCTTTTATGTATCTTATTATGCTTAGATCACAACGGTAGCATTATAAGATGATTCCTCACTTAAAGATCAAGATAAAACTGTGTTCTCCCCATGTATGCACCGTTGCGAAAGTTCATCGTGTTCAAGCATCACGTGATGATCGGGTGCTATAAACTCTACGTTCACATAAACGGGTGCAAGCCAGTTTTGCACACGCGGAAATACTTGGGTTTGACTTGACGAGCCTAGCATGTACAGACATGGCCTCGGAACACATGAACCGAAAGGTTAAGCATGAGTCATATGAATGATATGATCGACACTTCGTTGTCCACCATTGAAATCACATCTCTTCTCGTGAAGATCGGATTAGGTGTGGTGAATTTGGATCATGTTCACTAAACAACTTGAGGGATGTTGAATTTAGTGGGAGTTCATCTAGTAATTTGATTAAGTTGAACTAGTTATCATGAACATAGTCTAATTTGTACTTGCAAATATTGTAGATCAAATGGCTAAGTCCAACTTCAACTTCAACGTTTTTGCTGAGAAAGAAAAGCTTAAGAACAATGGGTCTAACTTCACCAACTGGTTCCGCAATCTGAGAATCATTCTCTCTGGCGGACAAAAAGGACTATGTCCTTGAGAATGCGCTAGGTGACGCCCCTGCTATAGATGCGCCGGCTGATGAGAAAGCTGTTTATCAGTCGCGCAAAGATGATTATGGTGTGATTAAGAGCACCATGTTGTTTGCTATGGAATCGGACCTTCAAAATCGTTTTGAAGATTATCCCGGGCCCTTTGAGATTCTTGAGGAGCTGAAAACTATGTTTCAGACTCAGGCCCGTTCTGAGAGATATGAGATCTCTGAGAAATTTTTTAACTACAAGATGGAGGAAGGGAGTTCCGTTAGTGAGCACGCCATAAAGATGTCGGGCTACACTCAACGACTTGAGCAACTGGACTGCAAGATTCCAGAGGAGCTCAAGATTGACAGGGTTCTGCAATCACTCCCTCCCAGCTACAAAAGTTTTGTAGTGACTCATAATCAGATTGGTTCCACTGATACGATCACCGAGCTCTTCGCAAAGCTGAAAGCTGCGGAGGTGGACATCAAAAACGATAATCATGTGTTGATGGTCAACAAGCCCCCTAGCTTTAAGAAAGGTAAGGGTGCAACGAAGCCCTTCAAGAAAGGAGGCGGCAAGCGTGTTGCCCCTGCTGAGAAGAAGCTCAAGCCTGAACCTAAGCCGGACACTGAGTGCTTCTATTGCAAGGACAAGGGTCACTGGAAGCGCAACTGTCCGAAATACTTAGCGGACAAGAAGGCTGGCACCATCAAAGGTATATTTGATATACATGTTATTGATGTTTTCCTTACTAGCCCTCGTTGTAGTGCCTGGGTATTTGATACCGGTTCAGTTGCTAATATTTGTAACTCGAAACAGGAGCTACGGAATAGACGGCGGCTTGCTGGGATGAGGTGACGATGCGCGTTGGCAACGGATCAAGAGTTGATGTGATGGTCATCGGCACGCTCTCCTTAGTTTTACCTTCGGGATTAGTTTTAAACCTTAATAAGTGTTATTATGTGCCTGCGTTGAGCATGAACATTATTTCTGGATCTTGTTTATTGCAAGACGGTTATTCATTTAAATCGGAGAATAATGGTTGTTCTATTTATATGAGTAACATCTTTTATGGTCATGCACCTATTGTGAATGGTTTATTTCTTCTAAATCTCGAAAGGGATGAAACACACATCCATAACATTGAGGCTAAGAGATGCAAAGTAGATAGTGATAATACTACTTATTTGTGGCACTGTCGTCTAGGTCATATTGGTGTAAAGCGCATGAATAAACTCCATTCTGATGGACTTTTGGAGTCTCTTGATTTTGAATCATTTGACACATGCGAACCATGCCTCATGGGCAAGATGATCAAAACCCCGTTCTCCGGTATGATGGAGCGAGCAACGGACTTGTTGGAAATCATACATACCGATGTATGCGGACCGATGAGTGTTTCGACACGCGGTGGATATCGCTATTTTCTCACTTTTACCGATGACTTAAGTAGATATGGACATATCTATTTAATGAAACATAAATCTGAAACATTTGAAAAGTTCAAGGAATTTCAGAATGAAGTGGAGAACCATCGTAACAGAAAGATTAAATTTCTACGATCCGATCGTGGAGGTGAATATTTGAGTTATGATTTTCTCACGCATCTTAAAGCAAGCGGAATCGTTTCGCAACTCACGCCACCCGGAACACCACAACGCAATGGTGTTTCTAAACGCCGGAATCGAACTCTATTAGATATGGTCCGATCAATGATGTCTCTTACTGATTTGCCGTTATCATTTTGGGGTTATGCATTAGAAACCGCTGTATTCACTTTAAATAGGGAACCATCTAAATCCGTTGAGACGACACCGTATGAACTGTGGTTCGGTGCTAAACCTAAGTTGTCGTTTCTTAATGTTTGGGGATGCGAAGCTTACGTCAAGAAGTTGATGCCGGACAAGCTCGAACCCAAAGCGGAGAAATGCGTCTTCATAGGATACCCTAAGGAAACTATAGGGTATACCTTCTATCACAGAACCGAAGACAAAGTGTTTGTCGCAAAGAACGGATCCTTTCTTGAGAAGGAGTTTCTCTCGAAAGAAGTGAGTGGGAGGAAAGTAGAGCTAGACGAGATTGTTGAACCTTCTCTTGAATTGGAGAGTAGCGCAGCACCTGAAATTGTTCCAGTGCCGCCTGCACCAACAATAGACGAAGCTAATGACAAGGATCATGAAGCTTCGGACGATGCTGCTACTGAACGTCGCAGGTCGACAAGGTCGTGTGCCCCTCCTGAGTGGTACGGCAACCCTGTCTTAACTGTCTTGTTAGTAGACGACAGTGAACCTGCGAACTATGAGGAAGCGATGATGAGCCCAGACTCTGAGAAATGGCTAGAGGCCATGAAATCCGAATTGGGATCCATGATCAAAAACCAAGTATGGACTTTGGTGGATCCTCCTAGCGACCGAAAGGCCGTTGAGTGCAAATGGACCTTCAAGAGGAAATCGTACGCGGATGGTAATGTTACCGTCTATAAAGCACGACTTGTCGCGAAAGGTTTTCGACAAGTTCAAGGTGTTGACTACGATGACACTTTCTCCCCCGTAGCGCTGTTTAAGTCCATTCGGATTTTATTAGCAATTGATGCGTTTCGTGATTATGAAATATGGCAGATGGATGTCAAGACCGCGTTTCTCAATGGCAACATTGATGAAGAGTTGTATATGATGCAACCCGAAGGTTTTGTCGATCCTAAGGATGCTGATAAAGTGTGCAAACTTCAGCATTCCATTTATGGACTGAAGCAAGCATCTCGGAGTTGGAACCTTCATTTTGATCAAGTGATCAAGAGGTTTGGATTTGTTCCAAATTGCTACGAAGCTTGTATCTACAAGAAAGTGAGTGGGAGCACAGTGACATTTCTGGTACTATATGTGGATGACATATTGATTATTGGAAATGACATTGACATGCTTAACGATGTGAAGAGTTATTTGAACAAATGTTTTTCAATGAAAGACCTAGGTGAAGCTGCTTATATATTGGGCATCAAAATCTATAGAGATAGACAAAGACGCCTGATAGCTTTAAGCCAGAGTACATACCTAGACAAAGTTCTGAAAAGGTTCAGAATGGATAAGGCAAAGAAAGGTTCAGTGCCTATGTTGTCAGGTAAGATATTGAGCAAGGCTCAGTGTCCAGCTACGGTAAATGATAGAGAAGCTATGAGCAAAGTGCCTTATGCCTCGGCCATAGGTTCTATCATGTATGCCATGCTGTGTACTAGACCGGATGTGTCCAATGATCTTAGTTTGACGAGCAGATATCAAAGTGATCCAGGAGTGGAACACTGGACAGCCGTGAATAACATCCTAAAGTACCTAAATAGGACTAAAGAAATGTTCTTAGTCTATGGAGGTGATGAACAGCTCGTCGTAAAAGGTTACGTCGATGCTAGTTTCGACACCGACAAGGATGATTCTAAATCTCAGACAGGATACGTTTATATTTTGAATGGAGGAGCTGTGAGCTGGAGAAGCTGCAAGCAAAGCGTGATCGCGGGATCTACAGTAGAAGCGGAATACATGGCTGCTGCAGAAGCGTCAAGTGAAGGAGTTTGGATCAGGAACTTCATCACTGAGCTTGGTGTGGTTCCAAGTGCCTTGGACCCACTGGAGATATTGTGTGACAACACTGGCGCCATAGCACTCGCTAAGGAACAAAGATATCATCCAAAGACCAAGCATATCAACCGCAAGTTTCATATAATCTGAGATTATATAGCAGATGGAGATCTGAAGATCAGCAAAGTACATACAGATCTGAATGTCGCAGATCCATTGACTAAACCTCTTCCACGTGCAAAACATGATCAGCACCTTAGTGCCATGGGTGTTAGATTGTTGCCAAATGTAAACTAGATTATTGACTCTAGTGCAAGTGGGAGACAGTTGGAATTATGCCCTAGAGGCAATAATAAAGATGTTGGAAACTTTAATACTTGTGTGGTTTGTGAACAACACCGTGTCCCTAGTATGCCTCTATGGACTAGATCATTGATTAATGATGGTTAAGGTTTCCTAATCATAGACATGAGTTGTCGATTAATAATGAGATAATATCATTGGGAGAATGATATGATGGACAGACCCAAACTAAGCGGAGCAATTAGATCGTGTCATCGTGTTCATCTTTGCGAAGCTTTTCTTATGTCAAATATTGTATTCCTTAGACCATGAGATAATACAACTCCCTTGTATCGGAAGAAAGCTTTGAGGTCATCAAACGTCATCCTATGAGAGGGTGATCATAAAGGTGTCTCTCAGGTGATCGAAAAGTACCTGTTGGGTTGTATGTATCGAGATGGGATTTGTCCCTCCCAAGTCGGAGAGATATACTTCAGGCCCACTCGGTAATCGATATCAACACCGCTTGCAATCATGTGGTTAAGGAGTTAATCACAAAGTGATATCGGATTACGGAACGAGTAAAGTACTTGCTGTGAACGAGATTGAACTAGGTATGACGGTACCGACGATCAAATCTCGGGCAAGTAAAATATCGCGAGACGAAGGGAATATGTATATGGGATTGATTGAATCCTGGCATCGTGGTTCATCCGATATGATCATCGATGAATGTGTGGGAGTCAATATGGGTTTCCATATACCCGCTGTTGATTATTGATATAAGATCATGTCTGCATATTCTCGAACCCAAAGGGTCACACACTTAACGTGTCTCGACGCTAGGATAGATTGGATAATTGGTTTATGAGTTTTTGTTCGGAGTCTCGGATAGGATCCGGGACATCACGAGAGGTTCCGAAATGGTCCGGAGAATAAGATTCATATAAGGCAATGCAGTTTTTGGAGTTCGGAATTGTTTCGGGTTAATCGGTATTGTACCGGAAGCTTCTAGAACCTTCCTGAAGGGGACCAACGTGGCCCCACCTGCCGGGAGGGGGCATGGGCCTATGAGGGAGTGCCCTGGCCTCATTGTGTTGGAGATATGCCCTAGAGGCAATAATAAATGTAGTTATTATTATATCTTTGTGTTTATGATAAATGTTTACATTCATGCTATAATAGTATTAACAAGGAAACCATTAATACTTGTGTGATTTGTAAACTTAATTTGAAGTCCCTAGTATAGCCTCTATACTTCACTAGCTTGTTGGTTGATTGATGATTGTGGTTTCCATATCATGAACATTGAGATGTTATCAACAACAAGATCATATCGTTAGGAGAATGATATGGTGGACATACTCCTATAGACAAGCGTAGCATAAAGATCAAGTCATTTCAATAGTTCAATTGCTATATGCTTTCTGATACATAGTAACCTGATTCCTTCGACCATGAGATCATGCATATCACCTTTACCGGATGGATGCTTTGATGACATCAAACACCACACCGTAACTGGGTGGTTATAAAGGTGGCATTGAGTGTTTGGAAAGTATTGGTTGAGACACATGGATCAAGAGTGGGATTTGTCCATCCACATGACGGATAGATATACTCTGGGCCCTCTCGGTGGAATGTCATCCAATTAGCTTGCAAGCATGTGACTTGGTCACAAGGGATCACATATCACGGGAACGAGAAAAGAGTACTTATCAGTAACGAGGTTGAACTAGGTATGCGGAGATACCGACGATCATAACCTCGGATAAGTAACATATCGTGAGACAAAGGGAAATTGGTATCGTATGTAAGTGGTTCATTCGATCGCAAAGTAATCGTAGAAATATGTGGGAGCCATATGAATTTCCAGATTCCTCTATTGGTTATTGTTCGGAGAAGTGTCTCGATCATGTCCGCATAATTCACGAACCGTAGGGAGACACACTTAAGGATTCGACGTTGTTTTGAGTAGTTATGGTATTATGAGAAAGAGACCGAATGTTGTTCGGAGTCTCGGATGGGATCCGGGATATCACGAGGAGATCCGGAATGGTCCGGAGAATAAGATTCATATAAGGAAGATCCCGTTTCGGAGTTGGGGAATGGTTCCGGTGTTTTCATCGGGAACATTCTAGAAGGTTCCGGAATGTCCGGCACTCCGAGGGGGGGAAGGGTACATGGATGTGTCATTGAAAGTTGGAATGATTGCATCATGTACTAGGTATTCTTGCTGTCCAAAATAAAGGGTTTATTCAAATCCTAAATTGAAAAGTCAAACGGCTAGTTTGAAAGTCAAACGGCAATTTTGGGAAGTGGGAAGAGAGGAGGATTGGTGGAGGCCGAATTGGAGGAGGGTTCCTCCCTTGGCCGGCGCCCCACCAAGCCGACTTGGGGAGGGACTCTCCTCCCCTTGGCCGGCCCCCTCCACCTATATAAGGAGGGGCAGGGCTCCCCTCCTAGACACACAAGTTCCTACCTCTAAATCTCCGGTTTAGAGCCGTTTTGGTTTAGAGCTTCTAATTGCTTTAGCCAGCGGTTTAGAGCCTTCTAATTGGTGTGTCTAATTACTAGACCACTAATAGCCTCTCTCATAAGCTCCACCATACTCGCACCGGCTTAAGGCGAAGCCCTGCGGGATTTCCCCTCTACTTCCGGTACCACGCCGTTGTGCTGCCGGAATCGCGAGGAGAGTGCTACAACCTCCGCTGCCTGCTGGAACAAGGGAGAGGAAGGTCTTCGTCGAGTACCGAACGTGTGACCGACTGCGGGAGCGCTGCCGGAACGTGGCGCTGGAAGGATCGTCTACGCGATCTTGAGATCGGAAAGAGTACGACTACATCACCCACGAGAATCTGCTCTCGTTAAACGCTTTGGAATCTTCGAGGGTAAGTTACACCATCGACTCGTTGCTACAATCTAGTAGATAGATCTTGGCTTGTTTGTTTGTATGCGATAGAAAATTTTTGTTTTCCATGCTACGAACCCCTACAGTGGTATCAGAGCCAGGTCTATATGTAGATCTGTTGCGCGAGTAGAACACAATGGTCATTGTGGGCGTTGATGCTTTTATTGTTGATTACTTCTTGTGTACTTTGCATCTTGCGGTATGTTGGGATGAAGCGGCCCGGGCTAACCTTACATGACATCGTTCATGAGACTTGCTCCACGCTTGACATGCAACTTGTATTGCATAAGTGGCTTTGCGGGTGCCTGTTTCTCCTAGCATAGTTAAGATCCAATTTACAACGGGTGATCAACAATGCTAGTATCAATGTTGTGGTTCTTGTTCGTAAGTTAGAACGACACCTTTTGAAAGCCCCAAACCACGTAAAATATGCAAAGAAAGTAGAGGCGTCTAACTTTGTTTTGCAGGGGTGTGCAGTGATGTGATATGGCCATGATTGTGATTATATTTGATGTATGCAATGTTCCTTATTGTAAGTCGGCAACCGGCAGGAGCCATATGGTTGTCTTTAATTTATGTTAAGACCCGCGTGTCTATTCAAAGTAGTTGTAATAGTTGAAGCCGGTGGACGACAACCATGGAGAAGCGTCATTGACCTTGATGCAATGCCGGTGATGATGGAGATCATGTTCGTGCTTGAAGATGGAGATCGGAAGCACAAAGAAGAAAGGCCATATCATATCACATATTATAAATTGCATGTGATGTTAATCCTTTATGCATCTTGTATTGCTTGGTAGACGACGGTAGCATTATAAGATGATCCCTCATGCACATAAATTTCAAGTTCTAAAGTGTTCACCCTTAGTATGCACCGTTGCCAAAGCTTGCTGTTTGGAAGCACCACGTGATGATCGGGTGTTTTGATTCCGCGGGTGAATACAACGTAAGCAAGCCAGATTTGCTTATGCGGTAGCTAAGGTTTGATCTTGACGAGCCTAGCATGTACAGACATGGTCTCAGGAACACGGATCACCGAAAGGTAAAGCATGAATCATATAGTAGATGTGCTGAACATGTCGATTGTTCGCCATTGAAACTATGTCAACTCTCGTGATGATCGGTGTTGATATGGTGGATTTGGTTCGTGTGATCACTAAAACAATGTGAGGGATATTGTTTTGAGTGGGAGTTCACCTAGTTTAATTTCATTAATTAATTTGAACTCAATTTGTCATAAACTTAGTCTAAACTATTGCAAATATGTTGTAGATCAATGGCAGCCCCTACCATCAATTTTAATGCGTTCCTAGAGAAAGAAAAGTTGAAAAACAATGGAAGCAACTTCGCGGATTGGTTCCGCAATTTGAGGATTGTCCTCACAGCTGGTAATTTGACCTATGTGCTGGATGCACCGCTGGGTGACCCACCTGCAGCTGATGCTCCCGATGAAGTAAAGAATGTTTACCTCGCTCGGAAGAATCTGTACTCCATAGTTCAGTGTGCTATCTTGTATGGTTTGGAATCGGAGCTTCAGAAAAGGTTTGAGGATTCAGACCCATATGATATTGTCGAGGATCTCAAATTGATTTTTGAGACTCATGCGGCAATTGAAAGTTATGAAGCTTCTGAAAAGTTCTTTAACTGCAAGATGGATGAGGGCAGCTCCGTCAGTGAGCATGTGCTTAAGATGTCTGGGCACGCAAACAAACTTCAAAGCTTGGGTATTGTGATTCCTAATGCTTTGGGGATTTACCGTGTCCTCCAATCACTACCACCAAGTTACAAGAACTTTGTGATGAACTACAACATGCAGAACATGAACAAGACGTTGCCAGAACTCTTTGCCATGTTAAAATCTGCAGAAGTGGAGATCAAGAAAGAGCACCAAGTGTTGTTGGTCAATAAGACCACCAAATTCAAGAAAGGCAAGTCTAAGCAAAAGGGACACTTCAAGAAGGGTGGTAAGAAAGATACCACGCCGACGAAGAAGACCAGGGCTGGACCTAAGCCTGATACTGAGTGCTTTTACTGCAAGGGAGTAGGTCACTGGAAGCGGAATTGCCCAAAGTACTTGGCGGATTTGAAGAACGGCAACATCAAGAAGAAAGGTATATCTGATATACATGTTATTGATGTGTATCTCACTAGTACTCGTAGTAGTGCCTGGGTATTTGATACTGGTTCGGTTGCTCATATTTGTAACTCGAAACAGGTGCTACAGAATAAACGGAAGCTAGTGAAGAACGAGGTGACGATGCGCGTGGGAAACGGATCAAAGGTTGATGTGATCGCGGTCGGCACGCTACCCCTTCATCTACCATCGGGATTAGTTTTATACTTAAATAATTGTTATTTGGTGCCTGCGTTGAGCATGAACATTATATCAGGATCTTGTTTATTGCGAGACGGTTACTTGTTTAAATCCGAGAATAATGGTTGTTCGATTTATATGAGTAATATGTTTTATGCACATGCACCTTTGATAGATGGTCTATTCTTGTTGAATCTCGATAGTAGAAATACACATCTTAATAACATTGAAGCTAAACGTTTGAAATCAAGCGATAATTCGACCTATATGTGGCACTGTCGTCTTGGTCACATCGGAGTGAAACGTATGAAGAAACTCCATTCCGATGGACTTCTTGAATCACTTGATTTTGAATCACTTGAAAGATGCGAAGCATGTCTGATGGGTAAAATGACTAAGACTCCATTTTCTGGTATGATGGAGCGAGCTACGGACTTATTGGAAATCATACATACCGATGTGTGTGGTCCAATGAGTGTAGCATCGCGCGGTGGTTATCGTTATGTTCTTACCTTCACGGATGACTTGAGTAGATATGGGTATATCTATTTCATGAAACATAAGTCCGAAACTTTCGAGAAGTTTAAGGAGTTTCAAAGTGAGGTAGAGAATCAACGTAACAAGAAGATTAAATTTCTACGTTCTGATCGTGGAGGTGAATATCTAAGTTACGAGTTTGGCGAGCATTTGAAGAAATGCGGAATACTTTCACAATTGACACCGCCGGGAACACCACAACGTAATGGTGTGTCCGAACGTCGTAATCGAACTCTCTTAGATATGGTTCGTTCTATGATGTCACTTACAGATTTACCGCTATCATTTTGGGGTTATGCATTAGAAACAGCCGCATTCACTTTAAATAGGGCACCGTCTAAATCCGTTGAAACGACACCGTATGAATTATGGTTTGGGAAGAAACCTAAATTGTCGTTCCTTAAAGTTTGGGGATGCGAAGCCTATGTAAAGAAGTTACAGCCGGACAAGCTTGAACCCAAAGCGGAAAAATGCGTCTTCATAGGATACCCGAAGGAAACTATTGGGTATACCTTCTATCATAGATCCGAAGGCAAAATCTTCGTTGCCAAGAATGGATCCTTTCTAGAGAAGGAATTTCTCTCGAAAGAAGTGACTGGAAGGAAAGTAGAACTCGACGAGGTTGTCGAACCTTCTCTCGAAATTGCGAGTAGCGCAGCACCGGAAGAAGTTCCTGTGGTGCCTGCACCAATAAGAGAGGAAGCTAATGATGGTGATCATGAAACTTCGGTTGAAGTTGCTACAGAGCCTCGGAGGTCAACGAGAACTCGTACCACTCCAGATTGGTATGATTCCGTTATGAATGTCATGGTGGTGGACAACACCGATGACCCCGAGACATATGAGGAAGCAATGATGAGCCCAGATTCCAATAAATGGCAAGAAGCCATGAAATCCGAGATTGGATCCATGTATGAAAACCAAGTGTGGACTTTGGTGGACTTACCAGATGGCCGGAAGGCTGTCGAGAACAAATGGATTTTCAAGAAGAAAACAGATGCTGATGGTAATGTTACTGTCTATAAAGCTCGACTTGTCGCAAAAGGGTTTCGACAAATTCAAGGAGTTGACTACGATGAGACTTTCTCACCGGTAGCGAAGCTAAAGTCTGTGAGGATTATGTTAGCAATCGCTGCATATTATGATTATGAGATATGGCAGATGGATGTCAAAACAGCATTCCTCAATGGAGACATTGATAAAGAGTTGTATATGATGCAACCCAAAGGTTTTGTCGATCCTAAAGATGCTAACAAGGTATGCAAACTTCAAAGGTCCATCTATGGATTGAAGCAAGCATCCCGAAGTTGGAATCAACGTTTTGATAAGGTAATCAAAAGTTTTGGTTTTATACAAACTTATGGAGAAGCTTGTATTTACAAGAAAGTGAGTGGGAGCTCTGTAGCATTCTTAATACTATATGTGGATGACATATTGTTGATTGGGAATGATGTAGACCTTCTTAATAGTGTCAAGGAATATTTGAATAATAGTTTTTCAATGAAGGATCTTGGCGAAGCAGCTTACATATTAGGCATAAAGATTTATAGAGATAGATCGAAACGCCAAATATCATTGTCACAAAGTACATATTTGGACAAAGTTCTAAAGAGATTTGGAATGGAAGAAAGCAAGAAAGGGTTCTTGCCCATGTTGCCCAATACGACCTTGAGTAAAACTCAAAGTCCGACATCGGCAGAAGATAGAGAAAGGATGAGTAAGACTCCCTATGCCTCAGCCATAGGATCTCTAATGTATGCCATTCTATGTACTAGACCCGACATCGCATATGCTGTTAGTTTAACTAGCAGATATCAAAGTGATCCAGGAGTGGATCATTGGACAGCGGTCAAAAACATCCTTAAGTACTTGAGAAGAACTAAGGATATGGTTCTTTCTTATGGAGGTGATGAACAGCTCGTTGTTAATGGTTACACCGATGCTAGTTGGAACACCGATCCAGATGATTCTAAATCACAATCCGGATACGTATTTATTTTGAATGGTGCAGCAGTTAGCTGGAGGAGTGCAAAGCAAAGCGTTGTGGCGAGATCTTCAACTGAATCGGAATACATGGCTGCTTCAGAGGCTTCACAAGAAGCGATATGGATGAAAGAGTTCATTAAAGAGCTGGGTGTGGTTCCTAGTGCGCTGGACCCAATGTCTATCTACTGTGATAACATGGGTGCCATAGCCAATGCGCAAGAACCAAGGTCACACAAGAAGCTGAAGTATATCAAGCTACGTTTTCACGCTATTCGAGAACATATCCAGGATGGGGATATAAAGATTTGCAAAGTACACACAGATCTGAATGTGGCGGATCCGTTGACTAAACCTCTCCCGAGGGCAAAACATGACCAACACCAAACTGCCATGGGTGTTCGGTATATTACCATGTAATCTAGATTAGATGACTCTAGTGCAAGTGGGAGACTGTTGGAGATATGCCCTAGAGGCAATAATAAATGTAGTTATTATTATATCTTTGTGTTTATGATAAATGTTTACATTCATGCTATAATAGTATTAACAAGGAAACCATTAATACTTGTGTGATTTGTAAACTTAATTTGAAGTCCCTAGTATAGCCTCTATACTTCACTAGCTTGTTGGTTGATTGATGATTGTGGTTTCCATATCATGAACATTGAGATGTTATCAACAACAAGATCATATCGTTAGGAGAATGATATGGTGGACATACTCCTATAGACAAGCGTAGCATAAAGATCAAGTCATTTCAATAGTTCAATTGCTATATGCTTTCTGATACATAGTAACCTGATTCCTTCGACCATGAGATCATGCATATCACCTTTACCGGATGGATGCTTTGATGACATCAAACACCAGACCGTAACTGGGTGGTTATAAAGGTGGCATTGAGTGTTTGGAAAGTATTGGTTGAGACACATGGATCAAGAGTGGGATTTGTCCATCCACATGACGGATAGATATACTCTGGGCCCTCTCGGTGGAATGTCATCCAATTAGCTTGCAAGCATGTGACTTGGTCACAAGGGATCACATATCACGGGAACAAGAAAAGAGTACTTATCAGTAACGAGGTTGAACTAGGTATGCGGAGATACCGACGATCATAACCTCGGATAAGTAACATATCGTGCGACAAAGGGAAATTGGTATCGTATGTAAGTGGTTCATTCGATCGCAAAGTAATCGTAGAAATATGTGGGAGCCATATGAATTTCCAGATTCCTCTATTGGTTATTGTTCGGAGAAGTGTCTCGATCATGTCCGCATAATTCACGAACCGTAGGGAGACACACTTAAGGATTCGACGTTGTTTTGAGTAGTTATGGTATTATGAGAAAGAGACCGAATGTTGTTCGGAGTCTCGGATGGGATCCGGGATATCACGAGGAGATCCGGAATGGTCCGGAGAATAAGATTCATATAAGGAAGATCCCGTTTCGGAGTTGGGGAATGGTTCCGGTGTTTTCATCGGGAACATTCTAGAAGGTTCCGGAATGTTTGGCACTCCGAGGGGGGGAAGGGTACATGGATGTGTCATTGAAAGTTGGAATGATTGCATCATGTACTAGGTATTCTTGCTGTCCAAAATAAAGGGTTTATTCAAATCCTAAATTGAAAAGTCAAACGGCTAGTTTGAAAGTCAAACGGCAATTTTGGGAAGTGGGAAGAGAGGAGGATTGGTGGAGGCCGAATTGGAGGAGGGTTCCTCCCTTGGCCGGCGCCCCACCAAGCCGACTTGGGGAGGGACTCTCCTCCCCTTGGCCGGCCCCTCCACCTATATAAGGAGGGGCAGGGCTCCCCTCCTAGACACACAAGTTCCTACCTCTAAATCTCCGGTTTAGAGCCGTTTTGGTTTAGAGCTTCTAATTGCTTTAGCCAGCGGTTTAGAGCCTTCTAATTGGTGTGTCTAATTACTAGACCACTAATAGCCTCTCTCATAAGCTCCACCATACTCGCACCGGCTTAAGGCGAAGCCCTGCGGGATTTCCCCTCTACTTCCGGTACCACGCCGTTGTGCTGCCGGAATCGCGAGGAGAGTGCTACAACCTCCGCTGCCTGCTGGAACAAGGGAGAGGAAGGTCTTCGTCGAGTACCGAACGTGTGACCGACTGCGGGAGCGCTGCCGGAACGTGGCGCTGGAAGGATCGTCTACGCGATCTTGAGATCGGAAAGAGTACGACTACATCACCCACGAGAATCTGCTCTCGTTAAACGCTTTGGAATCTTCGAGGGTAAGTTACACCATCGACTCGTTGCTACAATCTAGTAGATAGATCTTGGCTTGTTTGTTTGTATGCGATAGAAAATTTTTGTTTTCCATGCTACGAACCCCTACACATTGGGCTAGGGGCACAAGGCCCCATAGGGCCCAGCCGGCCAAACCCTAGGGAAACCCTAGGGGAGCTTCTAGAAGGGGGGAAACTTGCCCCCCACTCCTCCCTCCTTGGCCGCTGGCCCTAGGGCTTGGGGGAGGGGCAAGGGCTGGCCGCCCACTCCTCTATATAAAGAGGGCTGGGGCGCACCCCTCCCACACCTCCTCCTCAAGCCCTAGCCGCCCTGCTTCCCTCCTCTCTCTCTCCCTCCCGACTGCATGTAGGCGAAGCCCTGCTGTAGAAACTCTCCACCACTTGCACCGCGCCGTCGCGTTGTAGATCCAATCCGTCTCTCCACCATACTTGCTGGACCGATGAAGAAGGAGACGTCAAGGTGCCGCACGTGTGCATCTCTCGGAGGCATCGCCACTTGCGGTGTTAAATCGGATCGGATCGCGAGGAGGAGAAGCGAGTACGACTACATCACCCACGTTCTGTCGAACGTTCCGCTGTGCGAATCTTCAAGGGTATGAAGATCTCATCTATCCCCCCTCGTTGTTTGCATCTCCTAGATTAGATCTTGGCTTTCCCGTTCGCATCCGTAGAAATTTTTTGATTTACTATGCTGCGAATCCCTTCAGCGGCAGGGGTGGGTGCAGCGCCACCTCCACTGGCGCCGCACTTAAGGTGCTGGGGCCCGCGGAGCCAGCGTGGCAGGGTGTGCCGCGCCAGCCCGAGCGGCGCAGCAGGCGTGCGTGCGGCGCCAGGCTAGGTGGCGTTGCATACGCGAGCCAACGTGGCAGCTGTGCGGCGCCTGGCCCCAGCCGGACAGCGTGGCAGGCCTGCGGCGCCGTCCTATCTGGCGCTGCACAGGAGGCTGCGGCGCCACGCGGGCGGGAGTGGCAGAACAGGGTTATTTCGTTTGAATTTGTTTTCGAATAGGGTTAATCTTTGAATTTCTTACAACTTTAGGTTATTTTTATTTAATTTACCCCGATTCTGAAGCTGCCCCCGCATGCCCATGTCAGAGATCTGATCCACCGATCAATCTGAACTGGAGATCGATCGAGCGCCGAAACGAAACGTGGGAAACGCCAACTGCTGCGTGCGTACGTCATCGTCTTTTTCCTTTGTCGATCGTTGGAGCTGTATCTTTACGTGCAACAGCCGACTCGAAAGGTCCTCCTTCGAGCGAGCGACGTTTGCTCTACCATGTATGGAAGAATGGACGAAAATAACCCATCAAAATAACAAATTCATGGAATGAACTCTGGCCAAAAGAATTGCACTGAACTAACCTTTTTTGCAACGCCATACGAGCTGGCGCTGCACCCGCCGTTACGCCTGGTGTCGCGCACCTGCCAGCGTGGCTCGCCCGTGGCATCGTGGGCCCCGGTCCCGCTAGTGCGGCGCCTTGCCGTGTGGCGCCGCACTGTGTAGTGCAGCGCCGTTGCGCCTGGCGCCGCACTTTAGGTCTTGTACCAGCGCGGCGCCATCCCCAGCCCCCGACCCTCATTCCTCTCCCAGCCCCCACGAACAGAGAAGGAAGCATGGCGGCTAGGGTTCGGCGCTCCCCCACACAAATCGACTAGATCCGAAGCAATACCCCAAGAAACTTCCTTCCCAATCTCTCCCCAGGTATTCTCTCACATATCCTAGCAAATTCATCCGCAAATTTCTTCCAATTTATCCTCTATTAGTAAAATCGGATGAAACCCTAGATTCCCTTGGATTTTGAAATTTATATGAATCATTGCAATGCTTATTTGAGATGTAGGTTTAGATATGGCATGGTACTCTTTGGTAGAACTCTAGTTGGTTGATTTAGCTTACAAGTATATGTTAGGTGTTTTGTTCATATTTGCAATTCCATATGGCTAGAGTAAGATGGACATATGGTAGAACTCTAGTTGGTGTTTTGATTTATCTTACAATTATATGCTAGAACTCTAGTTGGTTGATTTAGCTTGCAATTCTAGATGCTACAACTATAGGTAGAGTAGGATGAATATGTAGGATGTCTCTATAAGATGGACATATGATAGAACTATATGTTAGAACTATAAGATGGTTGATTTAACTTGCAATTCTAGATGCTAGAACTATATGCTAGAACTATAAGATAGACATTTTGTAATTGTTCTTAATCTCTCTATTGTTTTGAATATGTAGGATGTCTCTAAACCCGCTCACTATGATGTTCAACATTGTGCCTACAAGATGTCGGAGAAGAGACAGGTACTAAAAACTTCCATGCAAGTCGAACAAAGATGCCATGTTTGTTTAGATGGAAATCTAACATTTGCCATTGTATGTTTGCAGGAGCTTCAACCCCTTCGACTTAGGTACCACGAGATCTTGTCCGGCAAGATGCCTTATGATGCGCGGTACACTCCGTACATCCAGCAGTTAGGACTCCTCCCCTTTGTCCACATGGTCACTCGGTCCATACCGGCATTCAACCCTGCTGCTATGACCGCGCTTGTGGACCGGTGGAGGCAGAGACGCACACCTTTCACCTTAGGACCGGTGAGACTACGGTCACTTTACAGGACATGAGCATGATCCTGGCACTCCCAATCGAGGGAAACCCTGTGTGCATAAGCTCGGATTCAGACGGGTGGCGTGAGAAGATGGTCGACCTTATAGGGAAGGATCCACCTGAGGCTATAAACTCGAAGGGGGAAAGACTAAGGGTCGCTGCCGGGGCTACTTTTACTTGGATCATCCAGAATTTCAAGATTTGCCCCGAGGATGCTGATGAGGAGACGATCAAGACATACACTCGTGTGTATGTGTGGTACATCATCACGAGGACTCTGTTTCCTGACAGCAGTGGGGATCGTGCTCAGTGGCATTGGCTCAAGTTGCTCGTTTTTTTGACTCTACCCTCAGTTGGGGTTCTGCAGCGTTGGCATGGTTGTACCGTCAGGTAATGAGTTATTTACAAATGTTGTTGTATATTTATGCATTACCTCAAAAAAATTGTTCTTACCAAATGGTTGTTCACTTCATCTGCAGCTGGATGATGCTTGCCTTAGGAGCGCCGCCGATTCAGGGATTGGTTGTTGTTTGCTCCTTTCGGTGTGGAGCTGGGAACGCTTCCCCATTGGACAGCCGAGATTGTTGACATTCAATCCTTACATTGATAATGGCAACGACTACCTTCTCCCCACGTGGGCTTACAAGTGGGATGTGGTCTCCGAACCGCTAACGGACCCAGTGGAGGCGTACAAGAGGTACACCAACGAGTTTGACATGATCACCTTGGATCAGGTAATTTCCTCGGGTGCGGCCAATTATATGTCTTGAACTTGTAATCTTCGACCCTGACATGAGTGCGGTATGTTGCAGGTGACGTGGGAGCCATACGGTCGAGGGGACCTGTCGTGGGAATGACCACGGCAGATGCTGCAATCGGCAACGAGTAGTAGAACATGGGGCAAGGGCGGCCAGCCATCTGCGGTGCGAGATGAGGGCGGAGACACGGGGTTTTACCCAGGTTCGGGCCCCCGGAGGGTAAAGACCTACTCCTGCTAGATTGTATTATGATGGAAGCACAATGGGGCGAGCTCGACGGCTAGGCGACGAGTCGCTTGGGTGGATCATGGAACATATCCTCTACACGCCCTGTAGGGAGGTTTATAAAGACTCACCCCCCTAGGGTTTACATATCTCAACCGATTCAGTTAAGGTTTCGGCACCCGTTTAACCTAATCCGACTGGGCCTATCTACTCTCTTGGGCCTTCAGCTTCCAGTCGCTTGGATCCACGCTAGGTCTTGATCCAGTCGCCGTCCTGCAGGCCCACTCGCCAGTTCCTAGGCCATTCGGAAACGTCCTGCTGGGTGTACCCCGGTAGGCATATCCCCATCAGTAGTCCCCGAGGCCGTCGTCGATTGGGCGCAGGTGTTCGTTGGCAGTCGGAGTATACGGGTCCAATGCGGACGCCCAGTCGAATCGGCGGCAGCTCCTGAATAAAGGAAAAAACTAATTATTCTGGTCGCAATGACAGTGGTTAATCGGGTCGCAGCTCGGCGAACAGGTCAGCGAAATATTTAGTCACTGTTGTAGTGATTGGATCGGCGAGTCGAATGGATGAAGTTGGACCGTCGGACGCAGTCAAAACTAGCCGTTGGGGTAATCCAATGGCAACTTTGGCGTAATCACCGCGTAGCAACGGCTCCCGGAATTGGCGGGTAAAAACTGCTATATAAAGGAAATGGTAGGCGATCAGGGAACCACTCTTTCGTCATTTCCTCCAATTTCGCCCATCTCCGTTTTCCTCCGCATCGCGATCCAATCGATCCCAAATCCTCCGACCTCCACGAACCTTTCCTCCAATGGCCCCCTCCACCGAACCATGGGGCAGGTCCAAGTGCACAAGAGCGCTACTGGCATCCTTCGAGGAGGCCGGGATCCTGCACGCCGGCAGGTGGCGCATCCCCGCGGCCGGAGAGGTGACTCCGGATCCGCACGAGGGAGAGTTTGTTTGCTTCACCAGCCATCTGGAACGGGGGCTGGGGTTCCCCACGTCTCTCTTCTTCCGGCGCTTCTGCGCCTTCTACGGGATCCAGCCGTCGGACCTGGGCCCGCACAGCATCGAGCAGCTCGCCATTTTCGTGACGTTCTGCGAGTGCTACCTGGTCTGCAGGCCCTACTTCCCCCTATGGCAAGATCAATTCCACGGGAGGATCAGTCGCGAAGAATCAGGCGGCCCGATGCTTGCTGCGGGTGGTCTGACGTTTCAGTTGAAGTCGAAGGCCTCCTTCTTCGACCTGATGCTACCTGCCAAGGCGGCGAGCGAGTGGAAGAAGTCCTGGTTTTACGTCACCGAGGCCACTCCAGATGGCGAGGTGGCAATCCCAAGATACTCCGCCGACCGACCCAAACCGCGCCGACTCCAAGTCGGCAAGCTCCCAGTAGACCAGCGGATGGTCGTGGACGAGATGCTTCAAACCATCCGCGGCCTGAAGAAGAAGGGTCTCCAAACCATCAATCTTTACAACTTTTGGCTCGGACGGCGACTCGTTCCCCTGGCCCGCCGCGAGCACTACATGTATGAGTACACGGGCAGGGAGGAATCGACGAAATCCTGCCTCGCCGAGTGGAAACTCGAAGACTACGTCCCGGCGCTGAAGAAGATCACCCAGGCAGCGTACCTGGACACGAAGGCTGGGGTCGCCCCCTACACCGCGAAGCACCCAGCCCCGATGGTAAGTCACTGTCTACCATTCGCAGTCGCAGTTGATGCTGTCGCGGTTATATTGATATTGTCTCGTGCCTACTGCAGTTATTTCAAGTGGTGGAAGGGTGGCTTCCACCCGCGGACGACGAGAACTCGAGCTCGTCCGTCCAGGACGAGGGCGAGTCGCCTCCTGCTAAGGGCGGCATCGGGAGCGACACGAGTGATGACGACGACGATGACGACGAGCCCAGGGAAGAAGCCGCCCCGATGGTTCGCAAAACTCGCGATCAACATCAGCGCGAGCTCGAGGCGAGTAGAAGCCTCGAACGTCACGACGATGACCACGAGCTTCCCGAGCACACCTCCATCGTGAGGCCACACCGTCAAAGAAGAAGAAGAAGAAGAAGAAGAAGAAGAAGAAGAAGGAAGCGAAGGCCCCACCGAAGAGGAAGACGAAGCCGGCGAAACAGGCATCTCCGCCTCGTTCGGCGAGTAGTTCCGACGCCACCAGCCTAGCCAGGGATGAAGCGCCGCAGACAACAGCAACACCGGATGCCACTACCGCCCTGAGTGAGGTACCTCTGGCCTCGCTTCCCCTCCCCCCATTCGCCCCAGTCTCTGGGTTGGGGGCTGCTCCAGCCGCGGCAGCTTCGCCTCCCAGGAGAGCTCCTACCGAAGTCGTTTCGTAGGCTCCTGTCGCGGCCTCGTCGACGAAGAGGCCTTCCTTGTCTTGGGCGCATGATGTTTTGGAGATGGGCCTCAGTCGGAAACTGGGCCCCGAACTGGAGAAGCTAGCCAGCATCCGCACGGGGCTGCGGTTCATACCAGTCGCCAAGTGAGTTTTGTTCACCTACCTTTGCTTTCATTGTACTCGGACCATTTTGCTCATGTAATCAATTCGCAGGACTGGAGTTAAAAAGATAGGCCACCCGTCCGTGGCCAAAGTGCCGCCAGTCATCGCCAAGGAGGACCTCTCTCGGAAGAGGAAGGCTGATGAGGTCGTTGCCCCCGCAGACAGTGCCAAGAAGGCCAAGGGCGACGATGTCGTCACGGTGTCTGACGACACGATGGTCGCTCCGAGTGGTCCTGTAACGGAGGCGGCCTTGAAGATCATGGAGGGTGCTTCCTCGCCTGGGGTGGCCGAGCCGGCTTCTCTTGGTGCTGGCGCATCCACCGCGACCTTCCCCCGCTTCATGGCCAGAGCGGCTACGGCGAGTGGTACCACGCCATCGAGCCGCATACCTAGGGTCACCGAAATAGAGATCGAGCAACGTCGCGGGCACACTCCGGCTCTTCTCGCATCTGTTGACGCGCTACAGCTCCATGGCATGCTTGGCGCAGCCATCCAGGTATGTCCAGTCCCCGAGGATCGGGCCACTAAATTTCAGTGGTCAGATTCTTTTGATGTTTTGTTTTTATTTCTAGCATTCAGTCCCCGAGTGCGCAATCGCTGAATTTCAGCGGGTGGGCACTTAGGATTTTTTATCCCCAGTCCCCGAGTGTCCAGTCGCTGAATTTCAGTGGGTGGGCACTTAGGATTTTTGATCTCCAGTCCCCGAGTGTCCAGTCGCTGAATTTCAGCGGGTGGGCATTTAGGATTCCGTTGTTGTTAACTGTTTGGCTTGTTCACAGGGCTTGCAGCGTGAGTCAGCCGATCGGCTTGCTGCGAAGTGTCGCGCGGAGAAGGAACTTGTTGCCGTCCAAGAAGCGAACAAGGGACTCCTTGCGATTGCTGCGAAGGCAGAGGAGGTCCGCCAGGGCCTTGTCCCGGCGAGTGAACTGACGGCGGCTCAATCTGCGTTGAGTTCGGCTGAGAAGCGGATCGCCGACCTTGAGTGCAAGCTTAAGGAAGCGAAGGAGGAGGCCAGTTCAGCGGATGGGCGAGCCAAGGCTGCTGTTACGGCCGCCGCTGAAGAGCGTAAGGTCTCTGACGCCCTCGTTGCTGGGCTACAAGACGACTACTCCTCTCTTCAAAGCTTCATCACGGGTCTCTGCCGTCCTTTGATTGGTAAGTGTGCCTGCCTCTGCCTGTAGTAGCTGCATTGCGTGATCTTTGTTGTACTCACGGCCACCCTCTGTCCACAGGTCGGATTATCGACAGCTCGGAAGAGGCGTAGTCATACGACGCGCGGCAGTGTGTGGCCACTCTGGTCGACTCGGCCACGTTGTCTGCGGCTTGCGTTCGAGCTTATCTTCAAGAGATGTCGCCCACGGAAGTGATTCCCAGCGATCTCGTCGAAGTTTGGCGGTATCTGGAGAAGGCACCGTCAGTCGTCGAGTTCATGACGCGGTCGGCGTTCCGGCGCGGGGCGGCAACGGCGCTCAGCCTTGGGCTTGCCCACTTCCCGGAGGACTCCGACCTTGACGACGTGACGAGCGGCTACCCCTCGTCGACGGGATCGGTGGAGATTTCCGAGGTGCTGAAGCTGACGGACCGGGCCGCGGTATACTCCGATCGCGTCTGGGCGATGGGCGACCTTCTCCCTTATCAGGAGACGACTATCGCGCCCAATGATCCCGAGCCGCCGCACCAGGACTTCAAGGTCGAGCAACCCTTCCATGCGACGATGGCGGGTGAGTTGACGATGTACCCATCGAACCGTACACTCCCTTCATTCGCAACCGCAAGGGTGGCGGCGAGTCGACGTCGAAGCCTGCGGAATAGATACATTGTGCCCTGGGGCGTTAGTAGTAATTTGGCCATTGGGCTCAACTTGTATTTTGTAACAACTTTGTTATGTTGTAATGGAATTTCGCGTTATTTTGTGAGTTGTCTTGCGATTTTGATTGATGATTGGACGAGTCCCCGAGCGCGTCCGCCCTTTTTATGGGGTTTACCTCGTTTGGTATGTGTTTGTGGTTTTGAACATTTTGTCAGTTGTTTTGTTATTGAGGTCGACTCGCCCGAGCTTGGAAAGCCAGTCGCAGGGCGACTCCCATGAGTGCTCTTTACTTGACTGTTTTCCCTTACGCGAACGAGGTCGGGTAGCCGAGTCCCCGAGCGTGGTACTTGGTGGTTGTAGTCGCGGCTCTAGGGTGGGTGAGGACTGGGCGCGTTAGAGTGAGCGCATTACTCCTGCCTGGCCTGTCGGGTCAGTCGCGTGGCGAGTCCTGGGCACGCTCTCATACTTGGCGTTTTTCCCTAGTCGCTCGTGCTTAACTGGTCGTCAGTCTCCGAGCGTGGTACTTGGCCGTTCGAGTCGCTGTGTCGAGGATGCAGAGGATCACGGTCGCTGTGAGGAGTGAAGGCAGTTGTCTTGGCTCGTTGAGCCAGTCGAGCTAGGCGACTCCCATGGGGCTCCGGGTAGGCGTTTTTCGTGGTCGTTACGAGTCCTGGGGTAACCCAGTGCCCTCGTAACGCACTACTTGGCCGTGCTGGTCGCTGTACCAGAGGTTGACTTATGCAGTTAGCTTGACCCTGTTATTACGAGTGCGAGTGGCATAAGACACGGAGAGTAGACGCAATTTGCGGTAACCGATATATTTTATTTCATAGCTAGTGGAGGTTACATGTATGGAGTTCTAGGAGTAGAACTTCCGTAGGAGGTTTACATTCCACGGTCGTTTTGTTGGAATTATGCCCTAGAGGCAATAATAAAGATGTTATTATTATAATTCTTGTTCATGATAAAGTTTATATTCCATGCTAGAATTGTATTAAGCGGAAACATTAATACTTGTGTGGTTTGTGAACAACACCGTGTCCCTGGTACGCCTCTAAGGACTAGCTCATTGATCAATGATGGTTAAGGTTTCCTAACCATAGACATGAGTTGTCAATTGATAATGAGATCATATCATTGGAGAATGATATGATGGACAGACCCAAACTAAGCGAAGCAATTAGATCGTTTCATCGTGTTCATCTTTGCGAAGCTTTTCCTATGTCAAATATTGTATTCCTTAGACCATGAGATAATGCAACTCCCTGGTACCGGAGAAAGCTTTGAGGTCATCAAACGTCATCCTATGAGAGGGTGATCATAAAGGTGTCTCTCAGGTGATCGGAAAGTATCTGTTGGGTTGTATGTATCGAGATGGAATTTGTCCCTCCCAAGTCGGAGAGATATACTTCGGGCCCACTCGGTAATCGATATCAACACCGCTTGCAAGCATGTGGTTAAGGAGTTAATCACAAAGTGATATCGGATTACGGAACGAGTAAAGTACTTGCTGTGAACGAGATTGAACTAGGTATGACGGTACCGACGATCGAATCTCGGGCAAGTAAAATATCGCGAGACGAAGGGAATATATATATGGGATTGATTGAATCCTGGCATCGTGGTTCATCCGATATGATCATCGATGAATGTGTGGGAGTCAATATGGGTGCCCAGACCCCGCTGTTGATTATTGATAGAAGATCATGTCTGCATATTCTCGAACCCGCAGGGTCACACACTTAACGTATCTCAACGCTAGGATAGATTGGATAATTGGTTTATGAATTTTTGTTCGGAGTCTCGGACGGGATCCGGGACATCACGAGAGGTTCCGGAATGGTCCGGAGAATAAGATTCATATAAGGCAGTGCAGTTTTTGGAGTTCGGAATTGTTCCGGGTTAATCGGTATTGTACCGGAAGCTTCTAGAACCTTCCGGAAGGGGACCAACGTGGCCCCACTTTCCGGGAGGGGGCATGGGCCTATGAGGGAGTGTCCTGGCCGCATTGGGCCAGGGGCACAAGGCCCCATAGGGCCCAGCCGATCCTAGAGAGTTTAAATCGTTTAAACTAGAGATAGGGTTTCTAGAAGAGGGGGGAGTCCATGCCCCCCACTCCTTATCCTTTGGGCTTGGGGGAGGGGCTAGGGCTGCGCCCCCCCTCTATATAAAGAGGGGTGGGGGTGCACCAAACCCCTACACCTCTCCTCCAAACCCTAGCCGCCTTGCTAGCTTTCCTCTCTCCCTCCCGACTGTTTGTAGGCGAAGCCCTGCTGCAGAAATTCTCCACCATATACACCACGCCGTCGTGTTGTAGATCCAATCTATCTCTCCACCATACTTGCTGGTCCGAGGAAGGAGGAGACGTCGAGGTGCTGCACATGTGCATCTCACGGAGGCACCGCCACTTGTGGTGCTAGATCGGATCGGATCGCGAGGAGGAGAAGCGAGTACGACTACATCACCCACGTTCCGACGAACGTTCCGCTGTGCGAATCTTCAAGGGTATGAAGATCTAATCCAATCTCTCTCGTTGATTGCATCTCCTAGATTAGATCTTGGCTTTCCCTCTGTTCGCATCCGTAGAAAATTTTGATTTACTATGCCGCGAAACCCATCAGTGGTATCAGAGCTAGATCTATGCGTAGATGTGTTTCACGAGTAGAACGCAACATGGTTGTTGCGGGCGTTGATGTTTTCTGTTGCAAGCCTCTTGTTTGTGTTCTTCTTATGACGCGGGATAGTGAGATTGAAGCGGTCCAGGCCAACCTTACGCGACGTCGTTCGCGAGACCGGCTCCGCACTTGACGTGTGGCTTGTTCCACACATGCGGCTGGTGGATGTCAGTTTCTCTCACTAAAGTTGTCATGGGATTAACACTGGAGTTTGGCAACCATAATATCACCGTTGTGGCTTTCCGTAGGTAAGAATCGTTCTTAGCTTCTACTCCCATAAAGCCACGTAAAACATGCAACAACAAAGTAGAGGCGTCTAACTTGTTGTTGCAGGGAGTGTTTTCTGTGATATGGTATGGCCCAAGATGTGATGTGTATAATGTATGCGATGATCATGTTTTGTAATGTTTCACGACTTGCATGTCGATGAGTACACAACCGGCAGGAGCCATATGGTTGTCTTTATAATTGTGTATGACCTATGTGTCAACTTCTTATACGCCATGTAATAGCTTTACTTTATCGCTAAGTAGTTAGCAATAGTTGTAGTTGCTATTCGTGGTGGAGGCAATCATGGTGGAGTGATGGAGATCATGCCGGAGCGCACAAGATGGAGATCATTGCGCGAAGATTGGCTATACCATGTCACATAAAGTTATATGCATGTGATGTTTATCCTTTTATGTATCTTATTATGCTTAGATCGCGACGGTAGCATTATAAGATGATTCCTCACTTAAAGATCAAGATAAAAACTGTGTTCTCCCCAAGTATGCACCGTTGCGAAAGTTCGTCGTGTCCAAGCATCACGTGATGATCGGGTGCTATAGACTCTACGCTCACATACAACGGGTGCAAGCCAGTTTTTGCACACGCGGAAATACTTGGGTCTAGCTTGACGAGCCTAGCATGTACAGACATGGCCTCGGAACACAAGAACCGAAAGGTTAAGCATGAGTCATATGAATGATATGATCGACACTTCGTTGTCCACCATTGAAACCACATCTCTTCTCGTGATGATCGGATTAGGTGTGGTGAATTTGGATCGTGTTCACTAAACAACTTGAGGGATGTTGAATTTAGTGGGAGTTCATCTAGTAATTTGATTAAGTTGAACTATTTATCATGAACATAGTCTAAATTGTACTTGCAAATACTGTAGATCACATGGCCAAGTCCAACTTCAACTTCAACGTTTTTGCTGAGAAGGAAAAGCTTAGAAACAATGGGTCCAACTTCACCAATTGGTTCCGCAATCTAAGAATCATTCTGTCTGGCGGACAAAAGGACTATGTCCTTGGGAAAGCGTTAGGTGATCCCCCTGCTACAACTGCGTCGGCTGATGAGAAAGCTGTCTATCAGTCGCGCAAAGATGATTATGGTGTGATTAAGAGCACCATGTTGTTTGCTATGGAACCGGAACTTCAAAATCGTTTTGAAACCTATCCCGGGCCCTTTGAGATTCTCGAGGAGCTGAAAACCATGTTTCAGACTCAAGCCCGTTCTAAGAGATATGAGATCTCTGAGAAGTTCTTTAACTGCAAGATGGAGGAAGGGAGTTCCGTTAGTGAGCACGCCATAAAGATGTCGGGCTACACTCAACGCCTTGAGCAACTGGAATGCACGATTCCAGAGAAGCTCAAGATTGACAGGGTTCTGCAATCACTCCCTCCCAGCTACAAAAGTTTTGTAGTGACTCATAATCAGATTGGTTCCACTGATACGATCACCGAGCTCTTCGCAAAGCTGAAGGCTGCAGAAGTGGACATCAATAAGGATAATCATGTGTTGATGGTCAACAAGCCCTCCTTTAAGAAAGGTAAGGGAGCAAAGAAGCCCTTCAAGAAGGGCGGCAGCAAGCGCAATGCCCCTGCTGAGAAGAAGCTCAGGTCTGGTCCCAAGCCAGACACTGAGTGCTTCTATTGCAAGGACAAGGGTCACTGGAAGCGTAACTGTCCGAAGTACTTAGCGGACAAGAAGGCTGGCACCATCAAAGGTATATTTGATATACATGTTATTGATGTTTTCCTTACTAGCCCTCGTTGTAGTGCCTGGGTATTTGATACCGGTTCAGTTGCTAATATTTGTAACTCGAAACAGGAGCTACGGAATAGACGGCGGCTTGCGAGGGATGAGGTGACGATGCGCGTTGGCAACGGATCAAGAGTTGATGTGATGGCCGTCGGCACGCTCTCCTTAGTTTTACCTTCGGGATTAGTTTTAAACCTTAATAAGTGTTATTATGTGCCTGCGTTGAGCATGAACATTATTTCTGGATCGTGTTTATTGCAAGACGGTTATTCATTTAAATCGGAGAATAATGGTTGTTCTATTTATATGAGTAACATATTTTATGGTCATGCACCTCTTGTAAATGGTTTATTTCTTCTAAATCTCGAAAGGGATGAAACACACATCCATAACATTGAGGCTAAGAGATGCAAAGTAGATAGTGATAATACTACTTATTTGTGGCACTGTCGTCTAGGTCATATTGGAGTAAAGCGCATGAAGAAACTCCATTCTGATGGACTTTTGGAGTCTCTTGATTTTGAATCATTTGACACATGCGAACCATGCCTCATGGGCAAGATGATCAAAACACCGTTCTCCGGTATGATGGAGCGAGCAACGGACTTGTTGGAAATCATACATACCGATGTATGCGGACCGATGAGTATTTCGACGCGCGGTGGATATCGCTATTTCCTCACTTTTGCCGATGAATTAAGTAGATATGGGTATATCTATTTAATGAAACATAAATCTGAAACATTTGAAAAGTTCAAGGAATTTCAGAATGAAGTGGAGAACCATCGTAACAGAAAGATTAAGTTTCTACGATCCGATCGTGGAGGTGAATATTTGAGTTATGATTTTCTCACGCATCTTAAAGCAAGTGGAATCGTTTCACAACTCACGCCACCCGGAACACCACAGCGCAATGGTGTGTCTGAACGCCGGAATCGAACCCTATTAGATATGGTCCGATCAATGATGTCTCTTACTGATTTGCCGTTATCATTTTGGGGTTATGCATTAGAAACCGCTGCATTCACTTTAAATAGGGCTCCATCTAAATCCGTTGAGACGACACCGTATGAACTGTGGTTTGGTGCTAAACCTAAGTTGTCGTTTCTTAAAGTTTGGGGATGCGAAGCTTACGTCAAGAAGTTGATGCCGGACAAGCTCGAACCCAAAGCGGAGAAATGCGTCTTCATAGGATACCCTAAGGAAACTATTGGGTATACCTTCTATCACAGAACCGAAGGCAAAGTGTTTGTCGCAAAGAACGGTTCCTTTCTTGAGAAGGAGTTTCTCTCGAAAGAAGTGAGTGGGAGGAAAGTAGAGCTAGACGAGGTTGTTGAACCTTCTCTTGAGTTGGAGAGTAGCGCAGCACCTGAAATTGTTCCAGTGCCGCCTGCACCAACAATAGAGGAAGCTAATGACAAGGATCATTAAGCTTCGGACGATGCTGCTACTGACCGTCGCAGGTCGACAAGGTCGCGTGCCCCCCCTGAGTGGTACGGCAACCCTGTCTTGACTGTCTTGCTAGTAGAAGACAGTGAACCTACGAACTATGAGGAAGCGATGATGGGCCCAGACTCTGAGAAATGGCTAGAAGCCATGAAATCCGAATTGGGATCCATGAGCGAAAACCAAGTATGGACTTTGGTGGACCCTCCTAGCGACCGAAAGGCCGTTGAGTGCAAATGGATCTTCAAGAAGAAAACGGACGCGGATGGTAATGTTACCATCTATAAAGCACGGCTTGTCGCGAAAGGTTTTCGACAAGTTCAAGGTGTTGACTACGATGAGACTTTCTCTCCCGTAGCGATGTTTAAGTCCATTCGGATTTTATTAGCAATTGCCGCGTTTCATGATTATGAAATATGGCAGATGGATGTCAAGACTGCTTTCCTCAATGGCAACATTGATGAAGAGTTGTATATGATGCAACCCGAAGGTTTTGTCGATCCTAAGGATGCTAGTAAAGTATGCAAACTTCAGCGTTCCATTTATGGACTGGAGTAAGCATCTCGGAGTTGGAACCTTCGTTTTGATCAAGTGATCAAGAGCTTTGGATTTGTTCCAAATTGCTATGAAGCTTGTATCTACAAGAAAGTGAGTGGGAGCTCGGTGACGTTTCTGGTACTATATGTGGATGACATATTGATTATCGGAAATGACATCAACATGCTTAACGATGTGAAGAGTTATTTGAACAAGTGTTTTTCAATGAAAGACCTAGGTGAAGCTGCTTATATATTGGGCATCAAAATCTATAGAGATAGACAAAGATGCCTGATAGCTTTAAGCCAAAGTACATACCTAGACAAGGTTCTGAAAAGGTTCAGAATGGATAAGGCAAAGAAAGGTTCAGTGCCTATGTTGTCAGGTAAGATATTGAGCAAGGCTCAGTGTCCAGCTACGGTAAATGATAGGGAAGCTATGAGCAAAGTGCCTTATGCCTCGGCCATAGGTTCCATCATGTATGCCATGCTGTGTACTAGACCGGATGTGTCCAATGCTCTTAGTTTGACGAGCAGATATCAAAGTGATCCAGGAGTGGAACACTGGACAGCCGTGAAGAACATCCTAAAGTACCTAAATAGGACTAAAGAAATGTTCTTAGTCTATGGGGGTGATGAACAGGTTGTCGTAAAAGGTTACGTCGACGCTAGTTTTGACACCGACAAGGATGATTCCAAATCTCAGACAGGATACGTTTATATTTTGAATGGAGGAGCTGTGAGCTGGAGAAGCTGCAAGCAAAGCGTGATCGCGGGATCTACAGTGGAAGCGGAATACATGGCTGCTGCAGAAGCGTCAAGTGAAGGAGTTTGGATCAGAAACTTCATCACTGAGCTTGGCGTGGTTCCAAGTGCATTGGACCCACTGGAGATATTGTGTGACAACACTGGCGCCATAGCACTCGCTAAGGAACCAAGATATCATCCAAAGACCAAGCATATCAACCGCAAGTTTCATATAATCCGAGATTATATAGCAGATGGAGATCTGAAGATTAGCAAAGTACATACGGATCTGAATGTCGCAGATCCATTGACTAAACCTCTTCCACGTGTAAAACATGATCAACACCTCAGTGCCATGGGTGTGAGATTGTTGCCAGATGTAAACTAGATTATTGACTCTAGTGCAAGTGGGAGACTGTTGGAATTATGCCCTAGAGGCAATAATAAAGATGTTATTATTATAATTCTTGTTCATGATAAAGTTTATATTCCATGGTAGAATTGTATTAAGCGGAAACATTAATACTTGTGTGGTTTGTGAACAACACCGTGTCCCTGGTACGCCTCTAAGGACTAGCTCATTGATCAATGATGGTTAAGGTTTTCTAACCATAGACATGAGTTGTCAATTGATAATGAGATCATATCATTGGAGAATGATATGATGGACAGACCCCAACTAAGCGAAGCAATTAGATCGTTTCATCGTGTTCATCTTTGCGAAGCTTTTCCTATGTCAAATATTGTATTCCTTAGACCATGAGATAATGCAACTCCCTGGTACCGGAAGAAATCTTTGAGGTCATCAAACGTCATCCTATGAGAGGGTGATCATAAAGGTGTCTCTCAGGTGATCGGAAAGTATCTGTTGGGTTGTATGTATCGAGATGGAATTTGTCCCTCCCAAGTCGGAGAGATATACTTCGGGCCCACTCGGTAATCGATATCAACACCGCTTGCAAGCATGTGGTTAAGGAGTTAATCACAAAGTGATATCGGATTACGGAACGAGTAAAGTACTTGCTGTGAACGAGATTGAACTAGGTATGACGGTACCGACGATCGAATCTCGGGCAAGTAAAATATCGCGAGACGAAGGGAATATATATATGGGATTGATTGAATCCTGGCATCGTGGTTCATCCGATATGATCATCGATGAATGTGTGGGAGTCAATATGGGTGCCCAGACCCCGCTGTTGATTATTGATAGAAGATCATGTCTGCATATTCCCGAACCCGCAGGGTCACACACTTAACGTATCTCGACGCTAGGATAGATTGGATAATTGGTTTATGAATTTTTGTTCGGAGTCTCGGACGGGATCCGGGACATCACGAGAGGTTCCGGAATGGTCCGGAGAATAAGATTCATATAAGGCAGTGCAGTTTTTGGAGTTCGGAATTGTTCCGGGTTAATCGGTATTGTACCGGAAGCTTCTAGAACCTTCCGGAAGGGGACCAACGTGGCCCCACTTTCCGGGAGGGGGCATGGGCCTATGAGGGAGTGTCCTGGCCGCATTGGGCCAGGGGCACAAGGCCCCATAGGGCCCAGCCGATCCTAGAGAGTTTAAATCGTTTAAACTAGAGATAGGGTTTCTAGAAGAGGGGAGAGTCCATGCCCCCCACTCCTTATCCTTTGGGCTTGGGGGAGGGGCTAGGGCTGCGCCCCCCCTCTATATAAAGAGGGGTGGGGGCGCACCAAACCCCTACACCTCTCCTCCAAACCCTAGCCGCCTTGCTAGCTTTCCTCTCTCCCTCCCGACTGTTTGTAGGCGAAGCCCTGCTGCAGAAATTCTCCACCATATACACCACGCCGTCGTGTTGTAGATCCAATCTATCTCTCCACCATACTTGCTGGTCCGAGGAAGGAGGAGACATCGAGGTGCTTCACATGTGCATCTCACGGAGGCACCGCCACTTGTGGTGCTAGATCAGATCGGATCGCGAGGAGGAGAAGCGAGTACGACTACATCACCCACGTTCTGACGAACGTTCCGCTGTGCGAATCTTCAAGGGTATGAAGATCTAATCCAATCTCTCTCGTTGATTGCATCTCCTAGATTAGATCTTGGCTTTCCCTCTGTTCGCATCCATAGTAAATTTTGATTTACTATGCCGCGAAACCCATCACGTTTGACGTCGAGTTTCCCGTCTTCGCGGACATCGGTGAGGTAGTAGGCGTCGTTGCCGAGTACTCGCCCGATGGCGAATGGTCCTTCCCACGGGGGGAGAGCTTGTGCATGCCCTTCTTGTCCTGGATGAGGCGTAGCACCAGGTCGCCTTCCTGGAAGGTGCGAGTCTTCACCCGCCGGCTATGGTAGCGACGGAGTCCTTGCTGTTAAATGGCAGTGCGGGAGCGAGCTAGGTCGCGTGCCTTGTCAAGTTGATCGACTCCGTCCTAGCGTGCGAGTTCGTTTGCGGCCTTCGTGTAGTGGACGACCCTTGGCGAGTCGTGCTCTAGGTCGGTGGGCATGACTGCCTCGGCGCCATACACCATGAAGAAGGGGGTGAACCCTGTCGACCTATTAACCGAGGTGCGGATGCCCCATATGACGGAGGGTAGCTCCTCGACCCAGCACCCGGCGGTGCACTCGGGTGGTTCTTGGAGCCGTGGCTTCAGGCCGTGGAGGATGCTCTGGTTGGCCCGTTCCGCCTGGCCGTTGGACTCTGGGTGGGCGACTGAGGCAAGGTCGAGTCGGATGTGATGTTCCTCGCAGAACTCGGTCATGGCTCCTTTGGCGAAGTTGGTGCCGTTGTCCGTGATGATGCTGTTTGGGAACCCGTATCGATATATGAGCCCGCGTAGGAACTTGGTGGCGGTCTTCCCGTCGCATTTCCAGACTGGCTTGGCCTCCACCCACTTTGTGAATTTGTCAACCGTGACCAGGAGGTGGGTGAAGCCGGAGGGGGCCTTTTTGAAAGGGCCTACCATGTCCATACCCCACATGGCGAACGGCCAGGTGATGGGGATTGTCTTGAGCGCCGACCTCGGCACGTGGGTCTGGTTGGCGTACTTCTGACACCCGGCGCACCGCTGGACAATGTCGATGGCGTCGGCGTGTGTGGTGGGCCAGTAGAAGCCGTGTCGCATAGCCTTTGCGACCAGAGAGCGGGCGCCGACGTGGTGGCCGCAGTCGCTGGAGTGGATGTCGTGGAGGATTTTGCGTCCCTCAGCAGGTTCGACACAGCGTTGGAACACGCCGGTCCCGCTGCGTTTGTGGAGCTCGCCGTCGATGATGACGAAGGATTTGCAGTGGCGTGCTATCATCCGGGCGTCTGTCTCGTCTGCTGGCAATGTGCCTCCCTCCAGGTAGGCGATGTACGGCCTAGTCCAGTCTTCTGGATCGGCGGTGAGTGCAACCAGGGCTGCCTCTGGTTGCAGCGGGACTTCGATGTCGATCCCCCTTGGGGGAGAGATGGATGGCTTGGTGATCGTGTCGAGGAAGACGCCGGCGGGTGGTGCGAGTCGAGCCGAGCCGATACAAGAGAGTGCGTCGGCCTCCTCGTTCTTCCGCCTGTCAATCCACTCGACGGAGTAGCCTGCGAAGTGTCCGCCCAGCTTGTCCACTGCTTGGCGGTATGCCGCCATGGTGGGGAAGACGGCGTCGCAGGTGCCAGCGACTTGCCCAGCGACGAGGTCGGAGTCTCCGTAGCAGCGTAGGCGGTTGACATTCATCTCCTTGGCAGCTCGCATGCCGTGGAGTAGTGCCTCGTACTCGGCCATGTTGTTGGTGTAGGGGGTGAAGTCGAGGCAGAGGACGTAGCGGAGCTTGTCGCCCTTCGGGGAAGTCAGCACGATCCCTGCTCCTGCGCCGTCTGCATTCATCGAGCCGTCGAAGTGCAGGCTCCAATAGTGGAGGTACGACAGCTTTTCCGGCTGTTGGGCCTCCTCCCAGTCGGCGATGAAGTCCGCAAGAGCCTACGACTTGATCGCTTTGCGTGGCTCATACTTGATGTTGTGGACGCCGATTTCGACGGCCCACTTGGCAACTCGCCCGGTCGCCTCACGGTTGCGGATGATGTCCTGCAACGGTGCTAAGGAGACGACCGTGATCGGGTGCTCCTGGAAGTAGTGCGGCAGTCGCCGCTGTGCTCTGAAGACCGCGTATACCAGTTTCTGGTATTGCGGGTATCGCTGGCGCGACTCGGTGAGGACCTCGCTGATATTAGTACACCGGTCGCTGTATTGGGCGCTCCTTTCCTTCCTCTGGCCGCTCGACGACCATGACGACGCTGACGACGCGCTCGGAAGCCGCGACGTAGACCAGCATGGGTTCTTTGTCGATGGGGGCAAAGAGTAGCGGTGCTGCGAGTAGCACCTTCTTGAGGTCGCGGAGCGCGTCGTCCGCCTCCTTGTCCCACTGGAAGGTGGGGTTCTTGCGCATCAGGCGGTATAGGGGCATCGCCTTTTCGCCCAATCGGGGGATGAAGCGACTGAGAGCCGCGACTCGCCCGGCCAGCTTCTGGACGTCGTGCAGGCACTCGGGTTTGCCGAGTCGAGCGATCGTGTCGATCTTGGTGGGGTTCGCCTTGATCCCGCGCTTGGAGACGACGTAGCCTAGTAGTTGCCCTGCTGGTACACCGAAGGTGCATTTTCCTGGGTTTAGCTTTATCTTGTATTTCCGCAGGTTGGCGAATGTTTCCGCCAGGTCGGCGAGTAGGTCGCTCTGGCAAGCGGACTTCACTACCATGTCGTCGATGTAGACGTGGATATTGCGGCCAATTTGGCTCGCAAGGCATTCCTGCATGCACCGTTGGTAGGTCGCCCCGGCGTTCTTGAGGCCGAAGGTCATGGCGGTGTAGCAGAAGGCTCTGAATGGCGTGATGAACGCCATCTTTTCCTCGTCCTCGACAGCCATTTTGATCTGGTTGTACCCAGAGTAGGCGTCGAGGAAACACAGCGACTCCGAGCCCGCGGTGGAATCGATTATCTGGTCGATCCGCGGGAGGACGAATTGCTCCTTTGGGCAGGCGCTGTTTAAGTTTGTGTAGTCGATACACATCCTCCAGGTCCCATTTTTCTTCTCGACCAGGACTGGGTTTGCCAGCCACTTGGAGTATTTGATTGGCTGGATGAAGCCTGCAGCGAGTAGACGCTGCACCTCCTCGGCGATGGCTCGGCGACGCTCTTCATTGAAGGGCCGCAGCGACTGCTTGATAGGTCGCACTCTGGGGTCGGCGTTGATTTTGTGCTCAGCAAGTTCCCTAGGGACACCAGGAATGTCAGAGGGCTTCCATGCAAAGATGTCCCTGTTCTCACAGAGGAACTCGATAAGCGCGCCTTCCTATGCTGGGCTCATGCCCGTCCCGATCGTCACCGTTTGGCTGGAGTCGCCTAGGACCAGCTCGACGGTGCAGGTGTGCGTCGTTGCCTCAAAGGCTGACGTGTTGCCGCCTTCCGAGTTGGGCTTCTTGAGTATAGTGGGCTCGTCGTTGTTGACCCCGCTCGCGTGCTTGGCGAGCTCGTCGGCGTGGTTGGCCTCAGCCGTGATGACGACGTCGACGAGTTCGGCTCCTTTGGCCTCGCACTCGGCGGACATGTCGGGGTCGCCATGTATGGTGATTACGCCACGCGGTCCGGGGAGATTCATTGCGTTGTACGCGTAGTGGGGCGCCGCCATGAACTTGGCGAACTCCTGGCGCCCCAGGACGCAGTGGTAGGGGCTGTCGAAGGGCACCAGCTCGAAGACGATCCGCTCGGTGCGGAAGTTTGCTGGTGTGCCGAAGGTGACTGGCAGCGTGACCTTGCCGATCGGGTACGCCTTCTGACCGGGGACGATGATGTGGAACATGCTGAAGGTCGTCTCGACCATCGACTGCGGGAGCCGAAGTCGCCTGAAGGTGTCCAGGTACAGGATGTTGATGGAGCTACTGAAGGGTTTCGCGGCATAGTAAATCAAAATTTTCTACGGATGCGAACAGAGGGAAGCCAAGATCTAATCTAGGAGATGCAAACAACGAGAGAGATTGGATTAGATCTTCATACCCTTGAAGATTCGCACAGCGGAACGTTCGTCGGAACGTGGGTGATGTAGTCGTACTCGCTTCTCCTCCTCGCGATCCGATCCGATCTAGCACCACAAGTGGCGATGCCTCCGTGAGATGCACACGTGCAGCACCTCGACGTCTGCTCCTTCCTTGGTCCAGCAAGTATGGTGGAGAGATGGGTTGGATCTACAACGCGACGGCGCGGTGCAATTGGTGGAGAGTTTCTGCAGCAGGGCTTCGCCTACACGCAGTCGGGAGGGAGAGAGAGAGGAGGGCAGCAGGGCGACTGGCTTGAGGGGAAGGTGTGTGGGGGTGGTGCGCCCCCAGCCCTATTTATATAGAGGGGTGGGCGGCAGCCCTAGCCCCTCCCCCAAGCCAAGGCCGGCGGCCAAGGAGGAAGAGTGGGGGGCAAGGAAACCCCCCCCCCTTCTAGAAGGTCCAATTAGGGTTTTACCCTTGCTGGCCGGTTGGGCCCTATAGGTCCTTGTGCCCCTGGTCCAATGAGGCCAGGGAACTCCCTCATAGGCCCATGCCCCCTCCCTTAAGGTGGGGCCACGTTGGTCCCCTTCCGGAAGGTTCTAGAAGCTTCCGGTACAATACCGATTAACCCGGAACAATTCCGAACTCCAAAAACTGCACTGCCTTATATGAATCCTATTCTCCGGACCACTCCGGAACCTCTCGTGATGTCCCGGATCCCATCCGAGACTCCGAACAAAAACTCATAAACCAATTATCCAATCTATCCTAGCGTCGAGACACGTTAGGTGTGTGACCCTTCGGGTTCGAGAATATGCAGACATGATCTTCTATCAATAATCAACAGCGGGGTCTGGAAACCCATATTGACTCCCACACATTCATCGATGATCATATCGGATGAACCACGATGCCAGGATTCAATCAATCCCATATATATATTCCCTTCGTCTCGCGATATTTTACTTGCCCGAGATTTGATCGTCGGTACCGTCATACCTAGTTCAATCTCGTTCACAACGAGTACTTTACTCGTTCCGTAATCCGATATCACTTTGTGATTAACTCCTTAACCACATGCTTGCAAGCGGTGTTGATATCGATTACCGAGTGGGCCCGAAGTATATCTCTCCGACTTGGGAGGGACAAATCCCATCTCGATACATACAACCCAACAGGTATTTTCCGATCACCTGAGAGACACCTTTATGATCACCCTCTCATAGGATGACGTTTGATGACCTCAAAGCTTTCTTCCGATACAAGGGAGTTGTATTATCTCATGGTCTAAGGAATACAATATTTGACATAAGAAAAGCTTCGCAAAGATGAACACGATGACAAGATCTAATTGCTCCACTTAGTTTGGGTTTGTCCATCATATCATTCTCCCAATGATGTGATCTCATTATTAATCGACAACTCATGTCTATGGTTAGGAAACCTTAACCATCATTAATCAATGAGCTAGTCCATAGAGGCGTACTAGGGACACGGTGTTGTTCACAAACCACACAAGTATTAAAGTTTCCGCTTAATACAATTCTAGCATGGAATATAAACATTATCATGAACAAGAATTATAATAATAACACCTTAATTATTGCCTCTAGGGCATAATTCCAACAGTCTCCCACTTGCACTAGAGTCAATAATCTAGTTTACATTTGGCAACAATCTCACACCCATGGCACTAAGGTGCTGATCATGTTTTGCACGTGGAAGAGGTTTAGTCAATGGATCTGCGACATTCAGATCTGTATGTACTTTGCTAATCTTCAGATCTCCATCTGCTATATAATCTCGGATTATATGAAACTTTCGGTTGATATGCTTGGTCTTTGGATGATATCTTGGTTCCTTAGCGAGTGCTATGGCGCCAGTGTTGTCACACAATATCTCCAGTGGGTCCAATGCACTTGGAACCATGCCAAGCTCAGTGATGAAGTTCCTGATCCAAACTCCTTCACTTGACGCTTCTGCAGCAGCCATGTATTCCGCTTCTACTGTAGATCCCGCGATCACGCTTTGCTTGCAGCTTCTCCAGCTCACAGCTCCTCCATTCAAAATATACACGAATCCTGTCTGAGATTTAGAATCATCCTTGTCGGTGTCGAAACTAGCATCGACGTAACCTTTTACGACGAGCTGTTCATCACCCCCATAGACTAAGAACATTTCTTTAGTCCTATTTAGGTACTTTAGGATGTTCTTCACGGCTGTCCAGTGTTCCACTCCTGGATCACTTTGATATCTGCTCGTTAAACTAAGAGCATTGGACACATCCGGTCTAGTACACAGCATGGCATACATGATAGAACCTATGGCCAAGGCATAAGGCACTTTGCTCATAGCTTCCCTATCATTTACCGTAGCTGGACACTGAGCCTTGCTCAATATCTTACCTGACAACATAGGCACTGAACCTTTCTTTGCCTTATCCATTCTGAACCTTTTCAGAACTTTGTCTAGGTATGTACTCTGGCTTAAAGCTATCAGGCGTCTTTGTCTATCTCTATAGATTTTGATGCCCAATATATAAGCAGCTTCACCTAGGTCTTTCATTGAAAAACACGTGTTCAAATAACTCTTCACATCGTTAAGCATGTCAATGTCATTTCCAATAATCAATATGTCATCCACATATAGTACCAGAAATGTCACCGAGCTCCCACTCACTTTCTTGTAGATACAAGCTTCGTAGCAATTTGGAACAAATCCAAAGCTCTTATCACTTGATCAAAACGAAGGTTCCAACTCCGAGATGCTTGCTTCAGTCCATAAATGGAACGCTGAAGTTTGCTTACTTTATCAGCATCCTTAGGATCGACAAAACCTTCAGGTTGCATCATATACAACTCTTCATCAATGTTGCCATTGAGGAACGCAGTCTTAACATCCATCTGCCATATTTCATAATCATGAAATGCAACAATTGCTAATAAAATCTGAATGGACTTAAACATCGCTACGGGAGAGAAAGTCTCATCGTAGTCAACACCTTGAACTTGTCGAAAACCTTTCGCGACAAGCCATGCCTTATAGACGGTAACATTACCATCTGCGTCCGTTTTCTTCTTGAAGATCCATTTGCACTCAACGGCCTTTCGGTCGCTAGGAGGGTCCACCAAAGTCCATACTTGGTTTTCGCTCATGGATCCCAATTCGGATTTCATGGCTTCTAGCCATTTCTCAGAGTCTGGGCTCATCATTGCTTCCTCATAGTTCGTAGGTTCACTGTCTTCTACCAACAAGACAGTCAAGACAGGGTTGCCGTACCACTCAGGAGGGGCACGCGACCTTGTCGACCTGCGACGTTCAGTAGCAGCATCGTCCGAAGCTTCATGATCCTTGTCATTAGCTTCCTCTATTGTTGGTGCAGGCGGCACTGGAACAATTTCAGGTTCTGCGCTACTCTCCAATTCAAGAGAAGGTTCAATAACCTCGTCTAGCTCTACTTTCCTCCCACTCACTTCTTTCGAGAGAAACTCCTTCTCAAGAAAGAAACTGTTCTTTGCGACAAACACTTTGCCTTCGGTTCTGTGATAGAAGGTATACCCAATAGTTTCCTTAGGGTATCCTATGAAGACGCATTTCTCCGCTTTGGGTTCTAGCTTGTCCGGCATCAACTTCTTGACGTAAGCTTCGCATCCCCAAACTTTAAGAAACGACAACTTAGGTTTAGCACCAAACCACAGTTCATACGGTGTCGTCTCAACGGATTTAGATGGAGCCCTATTTAAAGTGGATGCAGCGGTTTCTAATGCATAACCCCAAAATGATAACGGCAAATCACTAAGAGACATCATCGATCGGACCATATCTAATAGGGTTCGGTTCCGGCGTTCAGACACACCATTGCGTTGTGGTGTTCCGGGTGGCGTGAGTTGCGAAACGATTCCGCTTGCTTTGAGATGCGTGAGAAAATCATAACTCAAATATTCACCTCCACGATCGGATCGTAGAAACTTAATATTTCTGTTACGATGGTTCTCCACTTCATTCTGAAATTCCTTGAACTTTTCAAATGTTTCAGATTTATGTTTCATTAAATAGATATGCCCATATCTACTTAAGTCATCGGTAAAAGTGAGAAAATAGCGATATCCACCGCGCATCGAAACACTCATCGGTCCGCATACATCGGTATGTATGATTTCCAACAAGTCCATTGCTCGCTCCATCATACCGGAGAACGGGGTTTTGATCATCTTGCCCATGAGGCATGGTTCGCATGTGTCAAATGATTCAAAATCAAGAGACTCCAAAAGTCCATCAGAATGGAGTTTCTTCATGCGCTTTACACCAATATGACCTAGACGACAGTGCCACAAATAAGTAGTATTATCACTATCTACTTTGCATCTCTTAGCCTCAATGTTATGGATGTGTGTTTCATCCCTTTCGAGATTTAGAAGAAATAAACCATTCACAATAGGTGCATGACCATAAAAGATGTTACTCATATAAATAGAACAACCATTATTCTCCGATTTAAATGAATAACCATCTTGCAATAAACAAGATCCAGAAATAATGTTCATGCTCAACGCAGGCACATAATAACACTTATTAAGGTTTAAAACTAATCCTGAAGGTAAAACTAAGGAGAGCGTGCCGACGGCCATCACATCAACTCTTGATCCGTTGCCAACGCGCATCGTCACCTCATCCCTCGCAAGCCGCCGTCTATTCCGTAGCTCCTGTTTCGAGTTACAAATATTAGCAACTGAACCGGTATCAAATACCCAGGCACTACAACGAGGGCTAGTAAGGAAAACATCAATAACATGTATATCAAATATACCTTTGATGGTGCCAGCCTTCTTGTCCGCTAAGTACTTCGGACAGTTGCGCTTCCAGTGACCCTTGTCCTTGCAATAGAAGCACTCAGTGTCCGGCTTAGGACCAGACCTGAGCTTCTTCTCAGCAGGGGCAACGCGCTTGCTGCCGCCTTTCTTGAAGGGCTTCTTTGCTCCCTTACCTTTCTTGAAGGTGGGGGGCTTGTTGACCATCAACACATGATTATCCTTTTTGATGTCCACCTCCGCAGCCTTCAGCTTTGCGAAGAGCTCGGTGATCGTATCAGTGGAACCAATCTGATTGTGAGTCACTACAAAACTTTTGTAGCTGGGAGGGAGTGATTGCAGAACCATGTCAATCTTGAGCTCCTCTGGAATCTTGCAGTCCAGTTGCTCAAGGCGTTGAGTGTAGCCCGACATCTTTATGGCGTGCTCACTAACGAAACTTCCTTCCTCCATCTTGCAGTTAAAGAACTTCTCAGAGATCTCATATCTCTCAGAACGGGCTTGAGTTTGAAACATGGTTTTCAGCTCCTCGAGAATCTCAAAGGGCCCGGGATAGTCCTCAAAACGATTTTGAAGGTCCGATTCCATAGCAAACAACATGGTGCTCTTAATCACACCATAATCATCTTTGCGCGACTGATAGACAGCTTTCTCATCAGCCGGCGCAGTAGCAGTAGGGGCATCACCTAACGCATTCTCAAGGACATAGTCCTTTTGACCGCCGGAGAGAATGATTCTCAGATTGCGGAACCAATTGGCGAAGTTAGACCCATTGTTTCTAAGCTTTTCCTTCTCAGCAAAAACGTTGAAGTTGAAGTTGGACTTAGCCATTTGATCTACAGTATTTGCAAGTAAAAATTAGACTATGTTCATGATAACTAGTTCAACTTTTAATCAAATTACTAGTTGAACTCCCACTAAATTCAACATCCCTCAAGTTGTTTAGTGAACACGATCCAAATTCACCACACCTAATCCGATCTTCACGAGATGTGGTTTCAATGGTGGACAACGAAGTGTCGATCATATCATTCATATGACTCATGCTTAACCTTTCGGTTCATGTGTTCCGAGGCCATGTCTATACATGCTAGGCTCGTCAAGTTAGACCCAAGTATTTCCGCGTGTGCAAAACTGGCTTGCACCCGTTGTATGTGAGCGTAGAGTCTATAGCACCCGATCATCACGTGATGCTTGGACACGACGAACTTTCGCAATGGTGCATACTTGGGGAGAACACAGGTTTTATCTTGATCTTTAAGTGAGGAATCATCTTATAATGCTACCGTCGCGATCTAAGCATAATAAGATACATAAAAGGATAAACATCACATGCATATAACTTTATGTGACATGGTATAGCCAATCTTCGCGCAATGATCTCCATCTTGTGCGTGCCGGCATGATCTCCATCACTCCACCATGATTGCCTCCACCACGAATAGCAACTACAACTATTGCTAACTACTTAGCGATAAAGTGAAACTATTACATGGCGTATAAGAAGTTGACACACAGGTCATACACAATTATAAAGACAACCATATGGCTCCTGCCGGTTGTGTACTCATCGACATGCAAGTCGTGAACATTACAAAACATGATCATCGCATACATTATACACATCACATCTTGGGCCATACCATATCGCAGAAAACACTCCCTGCAAAAACAAGTTAGACGCCTCTACTTTGTTGTTGCATGTTTTACGTGGCTTATGGGAGTAGATGCTAAGAACGATTCTTACCTACGGAAATCCACAACGGTGATATTATGGTTGCCAAACTCCGGTGTAAATCCCATGACAACTATAGTGAGAGAAACAGGCATCCACCAGCCGCATGTGTGGAACAAGCCACACATCAAGTGCGGAGCCGGTCTCGCGAACGACGTCGCGTAAGGTTGGCCTGGACCGCTTCAATCTCACTATCCCGCGTCATAAGAAGAACACAAATAAGAGGCTTGCAACAGAAAACATCAACGCCCACAACAACCATGTTGCGTTCTACTCGTGAAACACATCTACGCATAGATCTAGCTCTGATACCACTGAAGGGTTTCGCGGCATAGTAAATCAAAATTTTCTACGGATGCGAACAGAGGGAAGCCAAGATCTAATCTAGGAGATTCAAACAACGAGAGAGATTGGATTAGATCTTCATACCCTTGAAGATTCGCACAGCGGAACGTTCGTCGGAACGTGGGTGATGTACTCGTACTCGCTTCTCCTCCTCGCGATCCGATCCGATCTAGCACCACAAGTGGCGATGCCTCCGTGAGATGCACACGTGCAGCACCTCGACGTCTCCTCCTTCCTTGGTCCAGGAAGTATGGTGAAGAGATGGGTTGGATCTACAACGCGACGGCGCGGTGCAATTAATGGAGAGTTTCTGCAGCAGGGCTTCGCCTACACGCAGTCGGGAGGGAGAGAGAGAGGAGGGCAGCAGGGCGACTGGCTTGAGGGTAAGGTGTGTGGGCGTGGTGCGCCCCAGCCCTCTTTATATAGAGGGGTGGGCGGAAGCCCTAGCCCCTCCCCCAAGCCAAGGCCGGCGGCCAAGGAGGAAGAGTGGGGGGCAAGGAAACCCCCCCCCCTTCTAGAAGGTCCAATTAGGGTTTTACCCTTGCTGGCCGGTTGGGCCCTATGGGTCCTTGTGCCCCTGGTCCAATGAGGCCAGGGAACTCCCTCATAGGCCCATGCCCCCTCCCTTAAGGTGGGGCCACGTTGGTCCCCTTCCGGAAGGTTCTAGAAGCTTCCGGTACAATACCGATTAACCCGGAACAATTCCGAACTCCAAAAACTGCACTGCCTTATATGAATCCTATTCTCCGGACCACTCCGGAACCTCTCGTGATGTCTCGGATCCCATCCGAGACTCCGAACAAAAACTCATAAACCAATTATCCAATCTATCCTAGCGTCGAGACACGTTAGGTGTGTGACCCTTCGGGTTCGAGAATATGCAGACATGATCTTCTATCAATAATCAACAGCGGGGTCTGGAAACCCATATTGACTCCCACACATTCATCGATGATCATATCGGATGAACCACGATGCCAGGATTCAATCAATCCCATATATATATTCCCTTCGTCTCGCGATATTTTACTTGCCCGAGATTTGATCGTCTGTACCGTCATACCTAGTTCAATCTCGTTCACAGCAAGTACTTTACTCGTTCCGTAATCCGATATCACTTTGTGATTAACTCCTTAACCACATGCTTGCAAGCGGTGTTGATATCGATTACCGAGTGGGCCCGAAGTATATCTCTCCGACTTGGGAGGGACAAATCCCATCTCGATACATACAACCCAACAGATACTTTCCGATCACCTGAGAGACACCTTTATGATCACCCTCTCATAGGATGACGTTTGATGACCTCAAAGCTTTCTTCCGATACAAGGGAGTTGTATTATCTCATGGTCTAAGGAATACAATATTTGACATAAGAAAAGCTTCGCAAAGATGAACACGATGACACGATCTAATTGCTTTGCTTAGTTTGGGTCTGTCCATCATATCATTCTCCCAATGATGTGATCTCATTATTAATTGACAACTCATGTCTATGGTTAGGAAACCTTAACCATCATTAATCAATGAGCTAGTCCATAGAGGCGTACTAGGGACACGGTGTTGTTCACAAACCACACAAGTATTAAAGTTTTCGCTTAATACAATTCTAGCATGGAATATAAACATTATCATGAACAAGAATTATAATAATAACACCTTTATTATTGCCTCTAGGGCATAATTCCAACAGCTACCGCCGTCCATCAATGTCTTGGGGAGCCAGTAGTCTCCCACCTTGGGCTTGACCACCAGGGCGACTCGGCCTGGGTACTCGATGCGTGGCGAGTGGTCCTGGCGGCTCCAGGTGATGGGTTGCTCCGACCAGTTGAGGAACCGTGGAACGTCCACCTAGGCCACCGCGTTGACGGCGACGGCGCGGGCGATGACCTTCTTCTCGCGCTTCGTGTTGAAGCCTGTGAAGGTGTGGAGCGAGCCGGCCACGCTACCCAATTTTCCGCCGTTTGGCGGGTTGTTGTCGGGGTCCTCCCGCACTCGCCGTGCCTTCTCAATCTCCTGAGAGAGTGGCAGTCGGCGGTCGTGTGCGTGGCGGGCTTCCCTTCCCTGCTGTGAAATGCACAAGGTTGGTTAAGGAGGGCTGCGGGGTCGAACCTTGGTTTCGCCTTGTAGTTGCCGCTGCCGCGGCGTTGCCCTCCGTCGCGGCGGAAGCTCTTGGGCTCGCGCTGCGCGTGCCCAGCGTTGGCGACGAAGTCGACTCGCCCGTCACTGCGGCGCTTGCCGGTGAGGCGGGTGTTGCTGTAGCGTAGGTCGGACCGCCGTCCGTTGTCGTTGCCGTTCGTGCGGCGTTGACCACCTGACTCGTCGTCGGTTTCCTGGTTTGGGTCTTCCTCCACGTATCTTTTGGCGATCTCAAGGAGGTTCGGTATGTTGTCGAGTGTGCGGTATGCTCGTTTGAGCTTGGCAACCAAGGGCTCGTAGCAGCACGAGGTCTTGAAGCAGTGGATCGCGATGTCCGGGTGGATGCCGACCATGTTGTACCATAGTTCTTGCCACCGTTGGACCCAGCTACGGGTCGACTCGCGGGGTCCCTGGACGCATCATTCCAGGTCCTCGATGGTGGTGGCGCAGGTGTAGGAACCCTCGAAGTGCCTAACGAAGGCATCGCGCATCTCTTCCCAGGAGTCGATGCTATCCGGGGGGAGAGTGTTGATCCACTGCCTGCACGCTCCCTCCATCATCAGGGGGAGGTAGCGGGCGGCTAGCAGGTCGGTGTGGCCAACGATCCCCATTCCCATGAGGTAGGTGTCCAGCCACACGGAGGGGTCGTACGAAGGGTCGTACTTCTCTATTTCCTTCGACGCTTTGAAGTTCGTCAGGTATTTTTCGCCTCGGATCATCGGTCCGAAGCATCGGGGCCCGAGTCGGCTTAGCGACCCCATCGGCTCGCCGTCGCGGCGATTGGTTAGGGTGTGTCGCAGGTCGTCAGGCTGGCGTGCGCGCCAGCTCTGGTTGTTGATGATGTGGGTGCGGGCGTCGACGGGCTGACCGTTGGCGGCGACGAAGTTGGTCGCTGGCCTGGGGTCGTTGGTGGAGAGTGCCGCGTTCGCGGGTCGGTGTTGGAGCTGCAGTGGTTCGGGTGGCGGGCAGTTGAGGGTGTTTGCCGCCAATGGACGGCCGCTTGAGGCCGCTCTGCTGCCCGATGAACGCGAGTACATCCGGCCCTGTGAGTCGACGCCTGCGTTTTGTTGCTCGACCGCCTTTGCGAGCAGGGCCTTGACGTACTGGATCTGTAGGGCGCCGTCACCGGTGGCCGTGATGTTGTCGGCCGCTGCTCGGCCCGCCATGAGGTTGTCCATCGGGGTGGAGAACAGTGGTAGGCCGTTCGCGTCTCGCTCCCGTGAGGAGACCACGATCTGCGGCTGGTCCCTGGGGGGTGCGTGGTTGGGTGGAGGTGGGGCGTCGTTCGCCGTTGACCCTGGTGGGGGCCGGGCGCTTCCTCCGGGTGGCGCGTTCTCGCAGATCGCGCGCTCGGCCACGCGGGCCGGGTCGTTCTCGTCGTCGAAGTTCAGGGAGCGCCCCTGGACGATGGGGTTCAAGCGCGACCTGATTCGCTGCTGGTGGTAACGTGACAGCTCCTGCGCCGTCACCTGCTCGAGGCGAAATTTTTCGCGCTCGGCTTGCTCCTTGCGGACTGCCTCCGCCAGCTTCAGGCGGAGCTCCTCGACCTCCATTGCCGTGGCGTTAGGAGGGATTGGGGTGGAGAAGGGATCCTCCGGCGGGTCGGTGCCAGTCGCCATGTAGGTCGCGGCGTGGCGACCAGTCCCGTCGCGGAGATCGGTGGAGTTTTCCGATCCGGAGTCGAAGTCGAAGATCCCGAGGATGGAGGGATCCTCGAAGTCTCCAATGTTGGAGACCTGGGTGATGGAGCCCGCGGGCAAAGCCGCGATGATGGATCCGGCGAGTGACGCCGGGGTCGCCGAGTCGGCGTCGTCGTTGAGGGCCGCGTCTTCCGCGGCGGCGGTGGTTTCGGCCACGTCGCTGTGGGCCGAGTTGTACTCGGAGGCGAGGCGGTGGATCGTGCGGACCTGGCTCTCGGAGAGCCGGTCGCGTGGCGGCGACTCGCGGATGCGAGCCGAATCCTCCGAGACGATGACGTCGGTGAGGCCGACGAAGAGGCTGATCGTGCCGACTGGCAAGATCATGCTATGCGTGACGGGTCGCGCCGCCGGGACGTAGCTGCTCGGCAAGATCTGGAGCATCTCGTCGATCGCTATCATGCGGCCGGTGGCGACCGACTCGTTGATGGGCAGATTGGATCTCGCCGCAGAACACCGGCCAGACCGGCCAGGCCCCACGGTGGGCACCACTGTCGTGGGAATGACCACGGCAGATGCTACAATCGGCAGCGAGCAGTAGAACATGGGGCAAGGGCGGCCAACCATCTGCGGTGCGAGATGAGGGCAGAGACACAGGGTTTTACCCAGGTTCGCCCCCCCCCCCCCCCCGGAGGGTAAAGACCTACTCCTGCTAGATTGTATTATGATGGAAGTACAATGGGGCGAGCTCGACGGCTAGGCGGCGAGTCGCTTGGGTGGATCATGGAACGTATCCTCTACACGCCCTGTAGGGAGGTTTATATAGACTCACCCCCTAGGGTTTACATATCTCAACCGAATCAGTTAAGGTTTCGGCACCCGTTTAACCTAATTCGACTGGGCCTATCTACTCTCCTGGGCCTTCAGCTTCCAGTCGCTTGGATCCACGCTAGGTCTTGATCCAGTCGCCGTCCTGCAGGCCCACTCGCCAGTTCCTGGGCCAGTCGGAAACGTCCTGCTGGGTGTACCCTGGTAGGCATATCCCCATCAGGACCGCTTTGGTGTTTTGGAGGACTATCGCCTTAACCCTATTTGCCTCAGAGAATCTCGTCTGTCGCTAATGCGTTGCCCCATGTTGTGCATGTGGGCTGTTGAGTATCACCAGCCACAACGTGTCATGACACGGTTTGGGTTATTTCAGATTGTCCCGCCTGAGTGGAAGGACACGGACTTAGGGCTCCATAGGTAAGCTATTAACTGCCTTACCATGTGATGTTCTTATCATTCGCCAAATAACGCTCTAGGACTTGTCGTTGTGTGCAGCTTCGACAGGAAGAAGCAGAGGAAGGAGAAGGATTGGCCCAAGCTTCATAGGAAGCACCTTGAGAAATTCAGGAGGTGTGTGATCGAGGCTAAGAAAGCAAAAGGAACACAGGATAGGCCCTTCAATCGGGATGCTTTCAACAACTACATCGCATGGTTCATTGACAACGCGCGGGTGGAAATATACCCACAGGCATTTCGGGATTCGATCTTGGAGGAGCCATTGGTGTTTGATGAGCTTTTAACCGAACAATACAACACCATGGTCAGAGAAGGGCGACAAGCCGAGTTTGCTCCCTTGGTCAACTTTGTGGTAAAGTGTGCCGAATATTTTTTTCCGTCTTGGCGCTTCTCACACCTTGCATGGATAACTTACTAGTTTCTTATCTATGACAGCGCGCGGAGGTAAGGAAGTCCGCCGATGCATGCGAGGACGCTTTGGACACATACCCTCGCGGAGAGAAGGGAGAGGGTCTGTTTCGTGAGTTCGTTAAGAAGCAGGGCCAACGGTTAAGGAATCAACCGGTTGTCAAAAGATAGAAGAACCACTCCCAATTATCATTGCTTTCCGCCTCCACCAAAGCAAACGCCAAAGGAATCAACCGGTTGTTGGCGTCATTGGCTATTGCAATCAAGATAGTGCCTTTGAATTGTCCGGTCATAAAGGTGTCATAAACGGAGATGACCGGTCTACAATGTTCAAAAGCCCGGACATATTGCTCAAAACCCCAAAATGCACGGCCAAAAACTCGCACGGTTTTCCCGTTTACAATCCTTTTCTTGTTCCCATAAGGTTCAACCACATGAACCATGCCGGGGTTAGCATTGGACATCGCTAACAACAACCTTGGGATTCGGTTATAAGACTCCTCTCAATCACCGATCAACATCTTGAATGTGGCTTGCTTAGCCTTCCATGCCTTCCCATACTTCACCTCGTAGTGAAAGAGGGCTTTCACAAGCTCCATGACCATCTTGATGGTCATTATTGGAAATGACGCGATGTCATTGGATAGCCTATAAGCGAGGAACTCGGAGGTGAGTTGTCGGTGCTCGTTCTTTGCATCCTTCCCATCCACCAGCGGGCCTCGGCACATGTGAGTTGATACGTAACTAGATATGTGCCAATCGGGACCTCCCTTGAATGGTCTTGCACGCACTATCCAAGGACATCCTTCCTCCTCGCACTTCATCGTGTAACGCTTCTTGATGTCCGAGTGCACGACCGTGTAAGGACGATGATGCTTCACCGAGAAGTCTTTTATCCATTGCTTGAATTCCAACAAGGTCTTGAACCTTGATCCTTTGCAAAAGCCACTATTCACTTCATTGCCATCCCGGTAAGAACTTGTCCTTGGTCCAAGCACTATGCCCTTGTCACCATCAACCGTGGCTTCATCCGCGAGACTAAGATCACGAAACAAAGGCACCCGATGGTCCCGGCCCAATACGGTATCGTGGATTTCGGCCTCTCTAGCCGTGAACCCCTCCTCGTCAACTTCTTCTTCGGGACCATCATCATCCGAGTCCGATGCATAGCCTCGAGAATACGGGAGGTCATGGTCCATGTCATCTTGTGTGATATATTTCTCTAAATCTCCAACATTGTTGTCATGGAGTTCAACATCAACATTTTCATCTTCATCTTCACCCCCACAATCATCATTGTCCTCTTCCATAACTTCATCTTGGTGTCTTGAAATCGGGCTCAATGTTTGGGTCAAGGAAGGTTCACGGCTTAGCTCTTGGTCTACGGGTGGAGGACTCATAGTACGCAATGGGGATGCCATACGGTTCAAGTCCAAAGACAATGAACTACCAACTTTCTTGGTGGCAAATAGCTTAAGAGCCTTGTCTAGTGATTCGGCCACCACCTCCTTGTACAGTGGCGAAGCCAGGATTGGACCAAACCCCGGGCCAAACCTAAGCGTAAAAATTTGGTACAATTGCAAAGATAATTAACTAAGCCGTTAATGATCCAAAAAGTTTACAAAAGAGATGACAGAAAACATGAAATAGGTAGAAAAAATTGTATCATCAATGTTTGGCACTTTTGAAATCGGTTTTGCTAGTTCTCAGGCGCTTGAGAACTTCTTAGGTCTCAGTCGCCTCTTTTACCGTTCTATTTATCTCGTAATTCGTGCAAAGTGAAAGTTGAACATGAGTTACAACTAGGGTAACTGAGAATTAGTATAAATATTATAAGTTGCAACTAGGTTGCAACTGAGATTTTAGCAGAAATATTAAGATGATATCAGCGACTTAGACATAACTAGTTCTCGGGCGCTTGAGATCTAGACACTCCCTTTTGAAATCAATAGCAAAAAATTGTAGCATCCATGTTTGTCACTTTCCTGTCTAATAAAACTCTAAATCTTCTATTCGTAAAAAATGTAATTTGATAGCAAAAAATTGTATAAATCAATGGATCGGCTCAATCCTGGACAGTCACATAGATCAATTAAATTGAAATTTAAAATATGCGAGTCCTTCATGAAACCTGGACTAGGAGATGCAGAGGCGAAGAGTCGCCAACACTCCAGCACGGCAGCAGTTGAGCAGCGCCGGCCAACGGGTCGCCTGGAGGAGGGCACTAGGAGGGCGGGCCAGTACCGGGGGCGGGGTTGGCAGCGCCGCAGTGCCGCAGTGCCGTCCGGCCGCAGATGACGGCGTGGCGGCGGGACGGAGATGGGTAGAGAAAAAATACGATGTCGATGCCTCGTTTCCATCTGGTTTTGTGCGGAGCATATTGGGCCAGAAAGAACGGGAAAATACTAGGCTGTATCCTGAGCAAATTCCAAAGTGCATATAGCCAGAAAGTGTGCTACGCCCCGGGCCATGGCCCTGGTTGCCCGGGGCCTGTCTTCGCCCCTATCCTTGTATGCAAGCCAACGGGCCTCGGAGAAGATACGCATGGTCTTTCAACGGACATGCATTCCTAAGCCAACATTATGTTTTCCCTCCAACTCAATATCATCCTTTGGGTCCATCCATTTCAATTCAATTCTCAATTGCTCCAAGACCTCGACATAGGTTGGAGTACGCTCAAACACCAAATCGAGCTCGTCCGGGTCCGGTTCTATGTTACCTCTCAAAAAAACATCATTGTCTACATGGTGAACATGAACAATTCTTGCCATGCCTAACATAATCACAACAACAATACCATGGTCAACATACTCAATAGATACTCATGCTAACATTAACACAATACCCAACCCCTATGCCAATGCAACAATATTCTACCATGCATCTTACAAAACAACCTATGGTTTGCAAGATATGGACCAAAATAAGAAATTAATGGGTGAAATCAAAGAAAAAGGGGAAGAAAACCTCAAGGCACTTGGGGGGATCGAACTCTACGGAGAGAGGCTTCCGATTTGGACACTAGGAGGGAGGAGGTGGAGGGGGGAGAAGAGCCGCCGCCGCTGCAACTCCTGTGTGGGTGAGAAAGAATGGGATGGGGCTGGGGAGGACTGGTGCCGCGCTGGTACAAGACCTAAAGTGCGGCGCAACGACGCTGCACTACACAGTGCGACGCCACACGGCAAGGCGCCGCACTAGCGGAACTGGGGCGCATGATGCCACGGGCGAGCCACGCTGGCAGGTGTACGGCGCTGCCCTTTAAGGTGCCGCGCCAGCTTGTATGGCGTTGCGAAAAGCGTTAGTTCGGTAAAATTCTTTTAGCCCAAATTCATTCCGTAAATTTGTTATTTTTATGGATTATTTTCGTCCATTCTGCCACCATGTATCGTCGTACGCGCGCGCCGAACCACACCTCAGAGTTTCACGGACTCGCCGCACTCTCTACTCGGTGGCTGGCAAGGACGATCGCGACGTCTAATGTGATCAGGACGTGGAGGACGTATACATGGCCGAGCAAGGAAGTCTCTGGAGTTTGCCGTCATCTCCGATAGGTACCCCGTGTGTCGTTACTACTCGTACGGTCATATAAAAACGACGCCCTAGACCCTGTGTATCTTTTTCTTTTTGGCTGCACCTTTTTTCTTGATCCTGGGAACGTGACTGCACCTTTTTTCTTTTTGGCTGTCCAAGATCGAGAAGCTGGTGTCAGTCTACCATGATTTCTTGTGTGTCGTACTGATCTATCGACTTCGAAGGATCCGTGCTAGCTCTCTCGTCAGCCTCCGATATTACGATACGATCGATGGAGAGGGAGCGAGCGAGCGAGAGTCACCGGCAACCTGCACGCTTCAACAGCAGTAGCTGGCGTGTGGCTTGCATGCTCTGATGCTGAAGTAAGTATATCTGCAGTAGCTGGCTCTCGAGTAGCCCGTGCGAAGCCATTGTCAATATCTATCTATCGATCTATCTCGCCAAATTTGTTTACAGCTAGCTAGGTGTACTTTATTAACATGTTTGCCAGTTAGTTTGATCGCCACACACGTTATGATACGGATCCTGGGCCGCGTGGCATGCACGGTGCCCACGTTCGTCGTCGTCTCTCTTTTTTTTAAAAAAAAATTCGTCGTCGTCTCTACTTAGTTGGAATGCCGATCACTTCTTTTTCAGATGACCGTCGACCACTTTGCGAGCACGTGACGACAACAGCCAGATTACGCCATGTACGGGGCGGCCGGCCTTACGTGTCGCACGTGAGCGGCTAGCTCTCGTGCTTATCTGCCACGTCATTTCTGAAGCTTTCCCCATGCAGAGCATCTGTGCATGCCCATGTCAGGGGTCTGATCCGCGGAAGTAACCCCGAAGAGCATGGAAAACGGAACGTGGGAAACGCCCTACGTTGTTTTCCTTTTCTGTTCCCTCTGACCCAGCCCACCGGCCCACTGCAGCTTACTAGGACATCTTCATCGGTAGCATTAAATTGTCCGCTTATATCACCTTGAATCGAGGCGCGATCGATTTGAGATCATGGTCCGCCTTGTTCGGTCAGTAGCGTTCGGTGCGTAATTTATTTGTACGATCTAAACGGGGCATTTTTTTAAGATTCAGACATAAATCGTTCGCGTTAAAAATAGGCACGGTTCATACATTTTATATTTAATTTATATTTAAAATATAAAAAATAAAATTTAAATTAATCCTAATAACCCTAACTACCGATCTTTGCGCGTCGGCGCCGCCTGAACATCTACGGGTCAAGATCGATGTACTCTGGCGGCATTCAGAGGTTGGGCGGTGGCAGAGCCGGAGCGGGAGCGGACGCGGGAGCAGGTGGATTGATCACCTGCCCATGCCACGGCGCCCACCAGTGCTGGAGGTGTGCCAGCTCCATCCCCACCTCCAGAGCGATCGCTGGCGCCCATCCCGATATCGGCGACGGTGGAGGCAGCAGGGTGTTTGCCTGCGCCACCAGGCCGGTGAGCTGGACGACTTCCTCGTAGCCGGCCCACTGGACGTCCTCCTCTCGCGTGTTGGCCTCAATGCCCTGCTCGGTGAAGGCGTCCTCGTCGTAGCCCCGCGCCAGCACCTCGCGGTACTCCGGGGGCAGGTTCGCGGTGACTACGTCCATCGCCTCCTGCTTGACGACGATGTCATCGTCCTCCTCGCCCTTGCCATCCTTGTTGTCAAGGTCGGCGTCGGAGTGGTTGAAGGCGCCCTTAGTCGTCCCAGTCAATGTTGGGGTCGGCGTGAACCTCCCCCGGCATCAGGTCACGACGGATGGTGGTCGCGCGCCGCACCTTTGCTCACACTCGAGAAACTCTACCCAGTAGTCATTGCTATGGTAGCCCCTCTTCCACCGTTGGGCCGACAGGAGGTTGCTGATCCAGCGGCGGATCTCCTCCGCCAGCGCTTTCCTTCTTGGGCATGGGCGGCATCGGGACACGGTCCCGGTTGAGGTGTCAGCCGGTGGGGAGGAAGACATCCGTGTGCTTAAGGTGCCAGGCGGCGTCCAGTTATTCAGCGTGTTGTCTCGTCGCTATTGATGGTGCAGGCTGCCGTCGGTCAGCCTTCCGCCAGCGTCTTTGAATCGCTGCCACGATTGTGTCTGAATTGGTGTCGATGCCCGCATTTGAATCAATGTCACGGTACGTGGTGGCTAACTGATGGGCCAGTGCCACACGTAGGGCAGGACATCCGTGCTGACCACGCACGTTCGGATCAACGCAACCGTTGATAGATGAAGCTGGACGTTTTTTTACAAATGGGTCAGTCCGCTAGACGCTTTGTATGTTTCGTATGTCCCGAACAAGTTTGGACATGATTGATCGACCAGCTAAAGATGCCCTTAGTATTGACGCAAGCTCGTCCTTCGTTGCGCGGCGCCGAACCACGGTCAGAGTTTCGTGAACTCACCTAGCTCTAGCTATAACTGGGACGACGATCGCGACGGCTAATCTGATCTGATCACGACGTGGCAAAGCACATGCATGCATGTGCAGGGAAGTCTAGAGTTTGCCGTCATCTCCGATAGCGATCCAGTGTAGACGCATACGGCTTGACTGCTCGCTGGTCATATAAAAACGACCCTCTCCGACGGGGGATATATACGAGTGTACTCTTTATGATCCATATTAATTGATTTAATTTTATCTAAATACAGATACATCTATACTAGATACTCCCTCCGTTTCAGGGCTTAAGGCGTCCTCGTTTTGCGTGTTTTTTCTTTAACCAAAAATTACTCTAAATATGTAAAGAATTTTAGTATAAAACTCGTATCACTGCAAAGTATTTTTCAATACGAATCCAACAATACTAATTATGTACAATATAATCAAGATTTTGTTGCTCAATTCTTTTGGTCAAACTTTGCTTTGAAAACCATGTGCGCCTTAAGCCTTGAAATGAAGGTAGTACTTAACTAGATATATATGAATTTAAAAAAATTTAAGTCAACTAATATAGGTCAGAGGAGTACTAAAAAGGTGGAATCTATTTTTTGTACTCAACGACTCAAGCCTGTGTTAATACTATGTGCTTACTCCATAATCAGCTGCTGAAAGTTGGCTATAAAATTTGGCAAAAAAAAAAAGTGTGTCAAAATGCTGGAAGCGGTTAGCTCATGTTGGTGCTACTATTACCGGTCTTACGCGTAGCCATCTAATCTCATCGCGTGAGATCGAATTTTAATTCATAAATATATCTCGATTTTCAGAACGATTCTCAATTCCATTTTTTTATAACATCCTCTCACAAGACGAGGAACTAATATCTGACTCTGTTTTTTTTTCTTATGCTTGTTCGAAAAACTCCAACCCAAAGTTCTTGTGGCGTGTTAAAGAGCCATGTATATGTCTATGTCGGATACGAAGCATACTAAAACATGATGCAATACTACATACTAAATCATGGAGGTAACTGTGATTCGGTATTATCCGGTTCGAGTTTTAACAAGAAAGACTTTAGTTTCATATGTTACTCTAATAGTAGGGTTCCAAAAAGAGTTTTTTATGCACTAGCTCCATTCATATATATGCCAAAAAATGTTTATTTACTATTTTCAGAACCACAACCTTTACAGTTAGTTTTTAATATTGCTTTGATTTGTTTCTAACCCTGCCATACCAATTAGGTCAAAAAAACTATAGTTGAAAACCATTCCAGTTTTGTCATTCAATATTTTGTCAAAGATTATAAGTGGGATACATTGCAAGCATACTCTGTCAATTTTCATACATACATTCCAGTAATAAAAGAACGGTTTCTCCATCTAGTTCCGAGAGCAAATGACTTGTGCTATATTTCATTCTTGTAGGGATACCCTATATTATATCATTTGGCATTGACATGACCTCCACCGTCTCAAAATTTCATATGTCATCCGAGTGGCGGAGGACGAAACATGTTTGATGTAGAGTGAAACTACTAACATTGACTCTCTAGGTGACCGTCGATTTCTCCTAATTTATTTGCGAGGAAAATCATGGCTAATCGGCCGACTCAGACCTCTTCGCAAGTATGGCATTCCCATTCAACTTTAATTTATGGGTTAGCACATTCGTAAATTTTCTATGCATAGCATGATCAACAATCAAATTTGCTAGAAAAATACTTCGGGGACACAATGACTTAGAACTTGCTTTAACACCAAATTTTGACACTAAAATTAAACTGTATATTTGTAAATTCTTGTTCTCTCAAATATTGGCATCTTGTGTGAGAAATTATTAGTCAGGTTGTGGTGCGATACACTCTTCCCTAGCCTAGAAATTTTTTGGCTTTTCCCATTCCACTTACTATCTAACCAATTAGGCACATGCTCATCTTTCCATCCCCTAGCCCCGATCTCCCGGACCCGTTCAATCTACGATAGGAAAGCTTTGTCGGGCTTCCATGGCGTTGCGCCGCCATCTGTAGAGCAGGAGATAAAGAATGGAGCATCCTCCCCATCCATATGGTAGCAATATCTGTCGTCGCATGCTCTTTCTCTCTCGCCCTTCTCCCGTTCAAACGTTTTGGATGTAGATGAACAGATAGTAGGTCGATGCAAGTTGAGGAGGCATACATATACGACATTTGTTTGGTAACAATCGAGGTAGGATGGCTGCCCTACCTTGCCCTACCAGGTCCTCCACGACTATGTTATCATATGACCATTCTCATATGATTAACCACACATACCTTATTTATACTAAATATTTTTACTTCCATATAGCATATTTTTACATTAAGTTTATCCCTTTTATTATATGTACAAAATCCAACCAAAACATGGTGGTACAAGTTACCATATTTACATTGTACAATTCGAATGTCCAACCTAGACAAAATACACATCACTAAATTTAAAGCATATTTTGGTGACGCTGACTTTCTCTAGATTGTTTTTTATAAGGAGCAAAATCACATGTGTGTGTGGTCTTTCTTTATGGTAGAGAGCTCTTGGTCTCTAAAAAGTATCTTGTCAGAGGTTTCAAGAATACATGATTTCTATTTCAGGCACAAGTAAATACATATTCTACGGTATGTAAGGTGTCAAGGAAGAGGGGCTTCCTAAAATTGTATAATGGAATTGCTTGCTTGTTAGGTTTTCATGGCTAGATACATTTTCATGCTATTCATTTTCTAGGGTTCAATAATCATCTGACATCGCATGCATACTCTCTATATGATCCTGAAATACACATCATGCATAAAACGGCACTAACCAAGCGGCATAGTCGTACTACAAAATTGGCATCATTTATTTACAATAGTTAATAATTAATGTTAGTGGAATTACCGCAAATCATGGAATTAGATAACTCAATCCCTATCTCGGTTGACATGACAAATAAAACGACTCGAATTAGGATTTCTTCTAAGCTCCAGTTGCAGTCCCATAGAATTTAAATATCGTCGCAAAGGGCATGAAGCAGCCGATCCCCTACATGGACTTCGCTTATCGACCACAATCCCATCCTCATGGTAAGTGTGTCCCTTCCTACTATTGTTAGATGCAGTATGCCATTGTTCAGTACTTAATTTCTTGTACACTAGCAGGAGACTCCGTTACATGGGATAGTACTGACGACCGTCATCAGCAGACACAACACTAGCAGGTAGACTGGTTTGGCCAGTATCAGCCAGGTACTCCACCACCTATCCCCACACAGGATACACATGATCAAGGTGAAGGGTCAACTTCACCTCTCCGTGATGTGATGTCACCACACAGATATAGATGGAGTACACCGAGGCCTCCGCCACCTCGTCGTCGACACCAGTGATATCTACTTATGTATCAGTCATTTACCTATCTATGTATGAGACATCATTCTATTATTTCATGATTTTATTCGACAAACTACTCAACATAACTTGCAACATAGTTCAACATAACTTGCGGTACATAAATAAGAGTCCTATCTATCCCTAGCATGATGCCTTTCCCTTTTCCTTCGATGATGGCTCGCCCTTTCCCTTGGACGATCCCTCGCACTTGCTCTTCTTGGCCTGCGCTTTCTTCTTCTCCTGCCTCTTGTCCCACTCAGCTCTCGCCTTGCTTCCAACGGGTGGCGGCATGAAGATATCATCCTCATCTTCGCTCTCTTCTATCCAGGCCCTACGTGCCACAACCTGCTCCGTCATGTCAGCTTGACTCTTCTTGGCCTGCTCTTTCTTCTTCTCCTGTCTCTTGTCCCACTCAGCTCTTGCCTTGCTTCCAACGGGTGGCGGCATGAAGATATCATCCACATCTTCGCTATCTTCTATCCAGGACCAAGGTGCATTAGCCCGCTCCATCATGCGAGCTTCACTCTTGAAGGTGAGCTTGTCCCACCTTGCCTGGATCCTGAGAAGCTCTGCTCGTACCTGATTTGGGGTCTTTAGTTTCCACCCTCTTCGATGAAGTGACTTACCAAGAATAACAAGAGCATCATGGTTCGATACCAACGTATCCCAGTCGGCTGGTTTATCGCCTATCTTAACAGTTCTGGCTATGAAGAAAAGCCCAATGGACATATCTACAGGCCAGGGAGACGCGTCGGTCATAGTGGAGAGGAGTGGAGGGAAATACGAGAGCAAGAGGAGAGGAGGGAAATAAGAGAGTAAGAGGAGGAAGAGATGAACTGGGTTAAAGGATACATCGCGTTGCTCGGATTTATAGAGGCACCGAACCGAATAGGCGGGAAAAAGGACGGGGAGTACTGGCGGGAAAAATTGGCGGGGAGTACTGGCAGGAAAAATTGGCGGGGAGTACTGGCGGAAAAAATCAGCGGGGAGTACTCGCGGGAAAATTCGGCGGGAAGGATTGGCGAGGAAAACAGCGGCGGACGATTATTTAGCGGCAGTACTGCCGATCAGTGCAATTTTGCATGAGCAATGCACCCTTCGTCCTTCCAACAGACGAACAGTGCCGTCGTCTCCTCAACGGACGAATCTCTGAGCCGTCGTCTCCTCAACGGACGACACCTCCTGTCGTCTCTTCAACCAACGAACGTGCTCTGTCGTCCCTTCAACGGACGACGGACCGACAGAGTTGCAATTTGCCAATTTTGCGTATTATTTGTGAAAATGAATAAAAAAATGTATTATTTTAAAAAAAAATAGCCTTCACAAGTATGCCATTCCCATTCAACTTTAATTTATGGGTTAGCACATTCGTCAATTTTCTATGCATAGCATGATCAACAATCAAATTTGCTATAAAAATACTTCAGGGACACAACGCTTAGAACTTGCTTCGACACCAAATTTGGACACTAAAATTAAATTGTATATTTGTAAACTCTAGTTCTCTCAAATATTGGCATCTTGTGTGAGAAATTATTAGCCAGGTCATGGTGCGATGCACTCTTCCCTGGCCTAGAATGTTTTTTGGCTTTTTCCATTCCGCTTACTATCTAACTAATTAGGCACATGCTCATCTTTACATCTCCCATCCCCGATCTCCCGGACCTGTACAACCTACGATAGAAAAGATTTGTTGGGCTTCCATGGCGCTGCGCCGCCATCTGTAGAGCAGGAGATGAAGAATGGAGCATCCTCTCCATCCATATGGTAGCAATATTTGTCGTCACATGCTATTTCTCTCTCGCCCTTCTCCCATCCAAACGGTTTGGATGTAGATGAACAGATAGTAGGTCGATGCAAGTTGAGGAGGCATACATATACGACATTTGTTTGGTAACAATCGAGGTAGGATGGCTGCCTACCTTGCCCTACCAGGTCCTCCACGACTATGTTATCTTATGACCATTCTCATATGATTAACCACACATACCTTATTTATACTAAATATTTTTACCTCCATATAGCAGATTTTTACATTAAGTTTATCCCTTTTATTATATGTACAAAATACAACCAAAACATGGTGGTACAAGTTACCATATTTACATTGTACAATTCGAATGTCCAACCTAGACAAAATACACATCACTAAATTTAAAGCATATTTTGGTGACACTGAATTTCTCTAGATTGTTTTTTATAAGGAGCAAAATCACATGTGTGTGTGGTCTTTCTTTATGGTAGACAACTCTTGAGCTCTAAAAAGTATCCTGTCAGAGGTTTCAAGAATACATGATTTCTATTTCATGCACAAGTAAATACATATTCTACGGTATGTAAGGTGTCAATGAAGAGGGGTTTCCTAAAATTGTATAATGGAACTGCTTGCTTGTTAGGTTTTCATGGCTAGATACATTTATGTTATTCATTTTCTAGGGTTCAATAATCATCTAACATGGCATGCATACTCTCTACATGATCCTAAAATAGCATAGGTCACATCATGCATAAAACCGACGCTCACCAAGCGGCATAGTCGTACTACAAAATTGGCATCATTCATTTACAATAGCTAATAAATAATGTTAGTGGAATCACTGCGAATCATGGAATTCGATAACTCAATCCCTATCTCAGTTGACATGATGAAGAAAATGACTCGAATTAGGATTTCTGCTAAGCTCCAGTTGTACTCCCATAGAATTTAAATATCGTCGCAAAGGGCATGAAGCATAAGGAATAATATACTCCCTCTGTTCCGGGAATAATTGTGCATTTAACATTTGTTCTAAGTCAAACCTTTTTAAGTTTGATCAAATTCAACGTAAAAACATACAGATATCTATACCCAACACCAAATCATATCACTAGATCCATCTTAAAATGTATCTTTATGATATACTAATTTCATGTCACTGATAAGGTAACCATTTTCTAGAAATTTTGTTAAACTTCAAATTGTTTAACTTAGGACAAAAGCCAAACATACACTTATTCCAGACGGAGAGGGTACACCGTGCTCGATGGAAATTGGCATACGGCATACACACTCGAACAGTCAAAGGTTGCTTTTGGTACTTGTTGTTTTTTGACAATGTTGTTTCCACGGCTTGGTTTTGTAGGATATACTCCCTTCGTTTTAGAATATAAAATGTTTTAGTATTTTAAAAAAAAAATACGTGTAGACGTGTTTTAAGGTGGTTCAGAGCACAATGAATGAACCTACACACTAAAAAGACGTCTAAATACATGTGCATTCGAAAAATACTACTAAAACATTTTATTTTTTGCAACGGAGTTAGTAGTACACTAAAAAAAGTTTTTTATTTGGTTTGTTATATAGTCCAACCCAGAGCAAGCAACCAAAAGCGTGCCACGCCCTGAAAATCAGACCTGCACGGCTACACCGCACACAAAGAAAATCACGCTGCCGATTCAGCACAAAGAGCACTCGCCATCTTCTTCGTGGCGAGCCCCGTCCCCACCGCACACACCCTGCATCCCGCGCCTCGTGTCTGGCCGTCGCTCCTCTGTCTCCTGCTCTGCGCTGCGCTCCCTCCCAAACCCAGCTCCAGTTCCGCTCGCCCGCCCGCCCGCCGTCGCCGTCGGCGCGTCGCCATCCGTGACCCGTCCTCGTGAATCGTGATAGAGCCCCCCACGTATCGGACCCCAAAATCCCCAGCTATTCGTGTCCAAATCGTGCTGCTCTACCGGCGGCCACCTGGCACTCCGTCGGTATATCTACCCACCCTGCTCATCGGAACCGCTCGCACGCACGCACGCGCGCGGGCTCTCCGTTCCCACCAGCATTCTCCTCCTCCGCCGTCTTCGTCGCGCCGCAGCCCCAGCCCAGGTACGCACGAGCACGGTACGGGAGGTTTTTTTCTTCTATGGTCTGTTCCTTCAGTTTTGATCGGCTCGGGTTGCGCCGAGGGTAGGAGACGGCGCCGCCACGAGGGTCGGGCTCGTTCGGGTCGGGCGCCGGGGTTTACGGCTCGATTCCGCGGGGTCCCGAGCAAGCAGCCGCCCCTCGCGCTGGGCCGGTGCCGATCAGCCGGCCGAGGGAGAAGCGAGCGGCGGGGCCCGTGCGCCGGCACCGGCCGCGCATGTGCAGCGACGCGCATTTGCCCTCGGCGGTGGATGGCCATGGCACGTGCCGCTGCCGGCGCGCGCGGCCGCTCACGAGTCGCGTGTCTGTCTGGCTGGGGGAACACGCTAGCGAGAGAAACCCCGGGACAAGTGTGAGGCTGACTGACGACACGGGTTGCGGGCTGCGATCGGCGATGTCACGGACAGATGGGGTCGTGTGCACGGTAGTAGTACTACGTGCGTGTCAGCGTGCGCGCGTGGCTGGCCACACGCGTGCGTGTCACGGTAGGTCTGTTGGCTGGCCACACGGGGACGGGCCTTCTGAAAATGATTGACATGCTGCCAGTCAGTTCGATCAAAAATTCAGGCTCGGTTGGTTTTCAGTCGTGTTCGAATGTTGGGACGGGAAAAAAAACAGTACTTACTAGTGTTATTTGGGTTGATTTTGACTTTTTATTCCTTGATTGATGATTGGACATCAGACACGACCGTAGAATGGTTTGCACAGAAGATGATCTTCCATTTCCACTTTCAGGCAGGGCAATTACATCATTTATCATGTTCCTTGTTTGAAACTTAACCATTGTGCTGTCATGTTGTTCCTATTCTTATGATAGAAAACTTTAACTGTAACAATCTTTTTGAAATTGTTTTTTCTAATTATCTGTTTGAAATTGTGATAACCTGATTCAGGCATTCATTTCGTTTTCAGAAATACTAGCAGCTAACGGGTTCTTCAGCGTGGCGCCTTGACTGCGCTCATCCTCTATCTCTATGGGGTCCGAGAGAACTGAAGTGCGTCACCCAACCCCTTTGGCTGTCAAATTCTTTGGTTCCTGGTAGTAATTGATTCATCAACACTGAAAGCATGTTCATTCATTCCCACTCACAGAGTAACGACAGCTTGCTGGGCAATGGAGTCGTCGGCATCCTCGCCGAGACTGTCAACATGTGGGAGAGGAGGGCGCCGTTAACTCCTTCCCACTGTGCCCGCCTTGTGCTCGGAGGAGGCAGGAGCACGAGCGGCGTGAATCGGATCATCGTGCAGCCAAGCACAAAAAGGATCCACCATGATTCCCAGTATGAGGACGCTGGGTGCGAGATTTCAGAAGACCTGTCGGAGTGTGGTCTTATCATAGGCATCAAGCAACCAAAGGTCAGTATCTGAACCTGTTAAGCTAGATACTGCTCTCCAAAACAGACTTTGGTCTGTAGCCGTGGGCCTTGACAAGTATCATGGCTATGGAAACTTCTTGAGGCTTGTTTCCTTTGTGCAGTTGGAGATGATTCTTCCGGATAGAGCGTACGCATTCTTCTCGCATACCCACAAGGCCCAGAAAGAAAATCTGCCACTGTTAGATAAGGTTAGCTGCCATATCGCGCGTAAACATTTTTCTGCGGAGAATATGAATGCTCTAAACTGCTAGTTCGTGTTTTCAGATCCTCGAAGAAAGGGTGTCGTTGTTCGATTACGAGCTGATTGTTGACGATGACGGGAAACGGCTGATAGCGTTTGGGAAGTTTGCTGGTAGAGCTGGGCTGATAGACTTCTTACACGGTCTTGGACGGCGTAAGAACACTGTCATTTCTCAGTTCTCTGACATTATTGTGTCTGTGATGCTCTGATTTGCTATCTGGACTCATAATGAAGGGCGATATTTTTTTCTTTCACAAGCAACTCTTCATGTTGATTATGCATCCAGCTAAAGCTTCTTCTTGGAATTTTAGGATATTTGAGCCTTGGATACTCCACTCCTTTTCTCTCTCTGGGGCAATCCCATATGTATCCTTCGCTCGCTGCGGCCAAGGCTGCAGTCATTGCCGTTGGTGAAGAGATAGCAACATTCGGACTTCCATCTGGAATTCTTCCAATAGTATTTGTATTCACCGGATCTGGAAATGGTATTAATTCTAATGTTAACTTCTCTTTTATTTTGGTTGATTCTAATAATAGAAACCACTTGCACAAGTACAGTGCAAGGAATAAACATAGATGACAAAATAGGACCTAATAAACGAAACATTGCCTTCACATTAACAAATCATCAAAATCTCAAGTTGTACTGTTTTAGGTAGGTTATTGATAACAGCACATCGACGCCTCACATAGATAACTTCATATGCCACAGTTTCTCAGGGCGCACAAGAGATATTCAAGCTATTGCCCCATACCTTTATTGATGCTGAGAAACTTCCTGAGATTTCTGCGGTACTGCTCCTTTTCTCTCAGAAGTTTCACATTTTAAGTGTTTATAAGTGAGCGAATGCTTTTGTGAGCTTCCTTTTGTCCTCATTGAAAGAAATGGATTTTCTGTGCCTGCAGAATACATGTATTATCTATGCTAACTAACTTGGATTATTAATTGAGTGGTGATGGATGTGGTGTGGTATTTTATATTATTTGCAGGTATAGTTTCTTATAATGTACTCCGTAACAAAGTTTTCTCTATTTCTCCAATTATACAGGGCAAGAGTCTGTCTCCACATTATCGGTCAAGCAGGAGAGCATTCCAACTATATGGGTGTGTTGTCACATCCAGAGACATGGTTTCACCAAAGGATCCCAGCAGATGTTTCGATAAAGTAATGCACATTTACTAAATCTTACATAGCGGTATATCATTAGTTTGTAAAATGTCATATTTTATCATGTCATAACACTAACCTTTTCTCAGAATACATTTTTGTCTTAATGTCATTGATTCGTTTGACTAATTTGCTGAAGAGTGCTGTTAAAATGTTTTGCCTATCTGTTTATATTACATTGGTCATGCCTTATATTCCTAATCCTGTTCACTTATGCACCGGTGATCGCTTATCTTAGAAATTAAAAGGAAGTGTTAGGCATACACATCTTCCACCTCTTTTGTTTTATTATACATACGTCATTAGCATTTTCTCACTTTTCAATAGCCTAACTGTAAGAAATTTTAATTGACACTACCTGTAGGCTGACTATTATGCTCATCCAGAACACTACAACCCTGTATTTCATGAAAGGATTGCTCCATATGCATCTGCCATTGGTATGGTCTAGCTCATTGCTTCCATTTTATATTGTTTGATTCTGCATATTTCTGTATCTTGGAAAAAATGTAAAACAAACCTCAGCCATAGGATTTTCACCATCTACTTACTAATCTAAATGGTATGGTTCTGGGTTTCTGCAGTGAACTGTATGTACTGGGAGAGGAGATTTCCACGGCTATTGAGCACTGATCAGCTACAACAGCTGATGAAGAACGGGTGCCCTTTGGTTGGCATCTGTGATATAACTTGTGACATTGGAGGCTCCATAGAATTTGTGAACAAGAGTACATCAATAGAGAGGCCTTTCTTCCGGTAATGCATTCCCCCCTTTCTGCTGCATATTTTGTTTTGGATATTCATTACGGATGCATTTCATTGCCTGTTAATTATGGATAAGTAGAACCATCTCTAGTAAATGGTATTAGTGATCCAACTCGCTTTCCCACCCCCACCCCCTTCCCCCTGTAATTGCAGTTTAGTTGTAACCCGGACTTTGTATTTCTGTTAAGCAAGTAATGGAAAGGGGATTAGCCCGGTTGGAAAAAAACATCTGGTCATAATTGGTAGGTTTTTCTTCGGCAGTCAGCTTTTGACAAATTACTGAATATGCAAATCTAGGTACGATCCTTCTACTAATTTATACCATGGTGATATGGAAGGCGATGGTGTGATCTGCTTAGCTGTTGACATTCTCCCTACAGAGTTTTCTAAAGAGGTGAGAGATTTATAGTAAGAAAATAAAGCTATTCTTGTTCAAGTTCCAATTTGTTGCAACGAGATGACCCCTATTCTATTGTACAAAATACTCTGTAGGCCTCCCAGCATTTTGGAGACATATTATCTAGATTTGTTACTAGCTTGGCCTCAACTAAGGGATTGTTGGACCTACCGTCCCACTTGAGAAGAGCCTGCATTGCATATACTGGCAAGCTCACTCCTCTGTACGAATATATTCCTCGGATGAGAAAGACTATGATGTAAGTCTCAAATGTTTCTCATTCTAAATGTCTATCTTATTAAAAATATATGCTTCATACTGAACAAGATATATAGCTCCAATCTGAAATGATTTGTCTATCCTTCTCCTTAGCACGCATTAGAATATTTTTGAAAATTGATATTCTTTTGCTGTCTGTTAGAATGTGTTCTGTTTAATTGTTTGACATTACCACAGATTTGGCCATCACTGACATTTACTCGGTTCGAGCATGTTTTACTGGTTCATAGTGTTATTCTAAACATTATGTTTTGTTCTTCTGCAGAGAATTGCCACCAACTCCAGCAAATTCATTGTCTGATAAGAAGTACACCCACCTGGTTAGAATCGATTTTGCAGTACTGTGGTGCATTTGTGAGCTAGATATAATTGGTCTTATATCTAAGATACAGTTCTGAATTTGCATATGCTCTATACTGAAATCGGTTGATTTCTCTAACAAGTTGTCGATTAATGGAACAGGTATCTCTCAGTGGCCACCTCTTTGATAAGTTCCTCATAAATGAAGCTTTGGACATTATTGAAACAGCCGGGGGTTCTTTTCACTTGGTTAAATGTAATGTTGGACAAAGCATTGATGATATGTCCTACTCAGAGCTTGAAGTAAGAAATAGAAGTTCTTATTGATGCAAAATATTTTCAGTTCGAAATAAATACAACATGCTGTATCTAATTTTGTAATTAATTTTTGTCTTTTAGTTAGAGCAATTTTTTTTGCAAACACACACATCTAAATGGTCTAACAACAAGATGGTCCATCTTGTGAGTTGCCACATAATTAGGAAAAACATGGTGGTCATTCCAAACCGGTAGTGATGCATGGTAACTGTTGATGGCCATTTTATCCATTAACGAACATAATAAAGTAAATAATAATAAGAACCCAAAGGCATCCAAGATCATCAAATGAGAGAAGTTGGATCTGGTAGCTCCTCGCCCACCATCACCCATCCCTGCCAGGTTACCACCTGTCCAAAAAAAATAAAAAATAAGAAGGACACACCAGTACGTCTACTGCAAAAGCAGATCATACCCTTTAGATATTTTCACTCAATCATTGAGTAGGTTATAAAGTTCAGACTCCAGTCCCCTTAGCGTACCAGTCTGCCCAGCCTTCCAATTCGACTAACTGGAACTCTGGACTGCCATGAATCAGTATGTGCTCCCCTTCCTTTCCTTTTTCTTTTAGAACTGTGCTTTTTTCAACGATTTTTGGGCATTGCTCTTTGGTGTGCTAGTGTTGTAAGTATCTTGCTACCGCAGATCCTCTGATAATTCAAGGAAGAAACAGAAGGGCACTGTTTCTAAAGGCATTCTTATTTCTTTTCACAATTATTCCATTGATAAGCATCCTTCTTGATGTGCATGTATTCCTCCTCACTGTTCTGGATTTTCAAATATGCCAGCTATTTTATCAACATATTGAAATTGTTCCTTTTTAGAAAAATTCAGTAAGTCTCTCTTAGGAAAAAATATCAGGATCCTAAGTTCTCTGTTACATCATATGAAACTATCTGAATGTTAGATCAGAAAAGATACAGATTTATTTTAACTTTAGCATCCCTCACCAATTAATGCCCTTTATTTAATTTATTTTACCTTTAGCATCCCCCACCAATTATTGTCCTTTGTTTGATTTATTTTTCTGAAACATCTGACACATTCCTTTTTACAGGTAGGAGCAGATAATACTGCTACATTAGACAAGATTATCGATTCCTTGACTTCTATAGCCAATGCACATCGTGGAGATCCTAATGCAACTGAGATATCTCTAAAGATAGGAAGAGTCAACGAACACGGAATTGATGACAGCATGGATAAAGTAGGACCAAAGGTTTTAATTCTTGGAGCTGGAAGAGTTTGTCGGCCAGCTGCTGAGTTTCTAGCATCTCATCGAAACATCGACATCAACAGTGCTAACAAATATAACACTGACCAAGTTCATGTTATTGTGGCATCTCTGTATCAAAAGGATGCAGAGGAGGTGAGTCTCGCAGCACAGTGCGCTCCTTAGCTCTTATGCAGACTTTATTTGGAAAATATTGCGCGTTGCTTTTACCATGTTTGTCGATATTAATAATCTGTAGAAAATTGGCTATGCAGTCATTTTGGCCAACCTGAATATGATATTTGTAGAATTCAACCATTAATCCGTTACTTTTCTCGTGTCTTTGTTTTTCTGCATGCAGACTATTGACGGAATAAAGAATGCAACAGCAGCTCAGCTTGATGTTTCAGATATTGGAAGTCTTACAAACCTTGTTTCACAGGTATTTTAACTTTGATATTTAATCCCTCTAGCGAAGAAGTACTACTTTTCACCATCCTGCCTTACAATGAGCATAAGAGGCCACACTTTGTTTTCTATCTTTTCATGTACACTATTTGCAGATCAGGATAGAGATTTCTACTCTTGTCAAAATAATTTACTATTATTTTCCATACCAACTTACATGTAGATTAAAAAGTAATGATCTGAGCTCTTTTTACAGGTTGAAGTTGTAGTTAGCCTACTGCCTGCTAGTTTTCATGCTGCCATTGCAAGAGTATGCATAAAGGTAGGCTTGAACCACTACTGGTGCTATATGGAAATTCAATAATTGCTTCAGTTTACTGAGATACGCTTCTCTATTATAGCTCAAGAAGCACTTGGTCACAGCAAGCTATGTTGATGACTCCATGTCAAAGTTGGAGCAAGCTGCAGAAGGAGCAGGTGTAACTATACTCTGCGAAATGGGCCTTGATCCTGGCATAGGTACTTCCTAAATATAATGCCCAGCACATACATGTAGATGGAAACGATGTGCTTCCATATTGTACGCATGTTAAATTGTTAATTATAATTAAGGCTGGCTAAAAATTGTCCCTGAGTAATGTGATGAACAAAATGTTCTTCTGTCATGGAGCAACTTTGCATCATGGAACAAATTGTGAACATATTTCCCGTACACAGATCACATGTTGTCAATGAAAATGATTGATGAAGCACATGCTCGGAAGGGACAAATAAAGGCGTTTACATCTTTCTGTGGTGGACTTCCATCCCCAGCTGCCGCAAACAATCCACTGGCCTATAAGTTCAGGTAAATTCAACTACCTTTAGTTATTAGCAGTCTAACTCTGGAGCTTGTGGTACTGTTAAAATATTGCATGCAACAAAAATTACCAGAAACGCTAATGGTTATTCTGGTCTTTCTTAGTTGGAGTCCAGCAGGTGCCATCCGAGCTGGAAGAAATCCTGCTGTCTACAAATTTCTTGGAGAGATCATCAATGTGGATGGTAAGTTAGTCTCGTGTCTGATCAATTGGCCCAGAAAATGAGCACATTTCAATAGACTGTTTAACTGACACAATCAAACTGTACCAAAGACTAACCTTACGATCCATCGGGTGAATTGCACCGTACCATTGCTACCACCATAGACTTTTTGAGAACCCGTAGACTTAGAAAATACAATAGCTGTGTCACTGTAGTCCCAGAGCCCCACTTATCAGTCTCACATGTTGTAGTATTTTCTAATTTTTACATCTTCGCAATGGTGCCGAGCTAATTTTCTATAGGCATACATTAACTTTATATACACACTGGACATATGAAACAGTTGGCAATCTGGAACATAACTGAAACAGCTAGACAATGATCCATTCTGCGTGCAACTCTCTGGTGATATAAAAGTGCATATAAATACGAGGAATAGTGGTCTGTTCTTTTTTTGGGGGGATAAAGATTCAATCATTACCTACCTTATATGAGCCAACTGTTATCATCTATTTACCACTTCCATAGGTAGCAAATTATATGAGTCAGCAAAGAGGCTCAGACTGCCGGAGCTTCCAGCTTTTGCGCTGGAACACTTGCCAAATAGGAATTCCTTGATGTATGGTGACCTATATGGGATCTCCAAAGAAGCATCTACAGTATATAGGTCCACTCTTCGTTATGAAGGTAAGCGTTGATGTATTTTTTTTTCCACTGGGTCTTCCTTTTTGCAGTGGGTAATGTTTTTGTTGCATTTTCACAGGATTTAGTGAGATCATGGCTATCCTGGCGAAAATTGGCTTTTTTGATGCTGAAAATCATCCACTCCTAGAAGAAACTAATCGCCCAACATATAGAATGTTTCTCAATGAACTCCTTAATGCCAATAATATCTTCACATCTAACACGAAGGTAAATGGTGAAGAATCTGGAGGACATGATGATGAACTGATTTCAAGGCTCGTGATACTTGGGCATTGCAAAGAGAAGGAACTAGCTGTCAAGATACTCAAAACCATCAAGTTAGTTTTTGATCCCTATGCTTCGTGACATTGTTTACGAAATTCTTCTCTTCTATAAACTTCTTTAGATCATTCTAATCACAGCAATGATGTATGTAATGGCTATCTTGCAAGCAACAACTTAAGTTTATGTTAGGAACAAGCAGCATTGCTTCTGAAATTCCGTGTTAGAACTGACAAATCACATCACCGGTCTTACACCTGCTAGGTTCTTGGGACTGCATGAGGAGACAGAGATACCTAAGGATTGTTCAAGTGCACTCGGTGTTATTTCCCAACGAATGGAACAGAGAATGGCATATGGCAACGATGAGCAGGTGAGGCTTATTATCTTACATCTTTGTTCTATCCCATGTATTGCATATAGTTATGAAATTATTTTGTTGTATATATCAACACTAGCAATTTCACTTTTCACTTTTCACATAATCAAGTGTGGATTTTGCATCACCAAATTTCATACATTAAAATAATATTACTGATGGCTTATAAGTGTTGTAGTAGATTGATAGTTTAATGACCAAACCGAACATCTACATTTCACATTGCTTTTCAACACCATATATCTCATAAGCCATTTCCATCAGGCTCAGAGAACAAGCTAAAAAAAGGAACTGGCTTACTTGGACCACCCTATGTAGTGAATCACCTAACACTTACTTTGCTCTCATAATTCAGGATATGGTACTGCTCCACCATGAAGTCGAGGTGGAGTACCCGGACGGGCGACCCACGGAGAAGCACCAAGCGACGCTGCTGGAGTTCGGAAAAACCGAGAATGGCAGGTCCACCACCGCCATGGCCCTCACCGTCGGGGTACCGGCAGCGATAGGAGCCCTGGTACCGCGCTTCAACCGCATCACCCACATATACCTCCACCTGAACTAGAGCAAACATGTGTTAATTCAACCCCATCTATCTCGTGTTGCAGCTCTTGCTCCAGAACAAGATCAAGAGGAAAGGGGTGATCCGGCCTCTGGAGCCTGAGATCTACATCCCAGGTTAGTGCAGAAGCAAATTATCTCTGGTGGTGCTTACCACTGATGTATGTATCCTATGATTCTGAATTCTATTTTGTGGATGTGAAGCGCTGGAGATCTTGGAAGCGTCTGGCATCAAGCTGATGGAGAGAGTGGAGACTTGAGGACGGGATGAGAATCCACCTGGTATATATGCTGCAAGAGAGGCAATGAGTAAATAAAATGATGACTAGTCGCTGTTCTAAGTAATGAACTGTATATGTGCATATATCAATAAAATGCCGAATCAGTCGCTGATTGGTTCAGTTTGGGAACTTCCTCTGTGCTGGCGATTTCTTGTTCATGTACTGTACAACTGCCAACGGGAGACCGCAGCTTGTTCTTCTTCTTCACCGGCAGCGGCGGCCGCCGGTTCTTGACGGAGCACGCCGTTCTCTCGGCGCGAGGCGATGCCGTGTCGGCGTCGGCGTCGTCCGGCTGGAGGAACCTCCGTCCAAGAAATGGGGAACGGGATAGTAACCTGGATGCTGGGCTTGGGGAGGCCGAGGATGCCGGTCGTACTGACGCTTGCGCCATGGATCTCTACGACGCCCGCCGACGCAATGGGGGCGCGCCTGCTCATGGCCATTCTTGGCTTGGTCTGCCGCAAGCGCCGCCGCCGCAGTTTCTTTCTCTTCAGTTAGCTGGGAGGCGTGTGAGCCGTCGGTCAGATACCAGTATTTCGCAATTTTCTAGATTTATTAAGTGAATATATACTAGAACTTGCAAAGGCTTCTCATGCTATTTGAATTCTTGCAACAAAACCTATTTTGGTTGCTTGATTTGCATGATTAAATTTCACGGAACTTTTCGTAAGGAAAAATGTTATGATTCAAAGGAAAGTCATATGATATTTCGAGAATTTGATTTCTTAGCATTCATTTTCTGCATCTATGTCGGTCGTTTGATTCGCAAGATTGGAATCCTTAGAAAATATCATAAGAATTAGTTTGCACTCGATTTTGAAGAAACTTTTCTGTTCACTCAAATTTGTGGCTATAATTTCTTGTTTTTTCTGTTGTGTGTTTAAACACGCGGGCCTTGTTTGATTGATAGTATCTTTCCAGAGTTGAATTTTCTAGGATTTAGACCTTGTGGAGTTTTCCCTTTGGATGGTAAAGTAAAATGCCCGTGCGTTGCACCGGGCTCTAAAGTTCTTTTCATGTCCCATGTGTAAACATGATAGATACATGCTCTGCATTGTTATTGTTATAAAATATATAATATATTAATATTATGACAAATGACCATTGAAATTTAGGAAGACACGTGCAAAGAACATTATCGCACGTATATTGATATTAAGAGAAAAAACGACCACTGGAATTTATGAACACGTGCGGAGAACATTATCGACGTTTGCTCGACGATTTGCATGCATGGATAAAATACATGTACAAAAATGATGTATTGTTATATTTATGACACCAAACACAAATATATGCTTAGAAAGAAACTCCACTAATAATATGCCTCAAGTCAAGTCATCATTATATCTTCATCCTCCCTCCAAGGCTCAACTATTTAGTTCCTCTCAATCTGCTCACTCATTGGTTCCTTCGGTCTGCTCCAATATCATCCTGAGAGAATAACCATATTATTCCTCGCTATTGCTTATAATTAACCTAATGGAATATAGTGCAGCGTGGTTTTACGAAAAATCAAATAAGTCAACAAAATGCAAGCTTAATGTTCAGTTCACTTATTCAACAAGATTGGACTCAACAAATGAACTTGCAAAACTTATGGTGCATCTTTCCAAAGTACCAAACCAAGAACCCACTTACGAAGGATACTACACAATTTTACCACAACAGCAAGAAGAAGGATTGTTTTGAGTTTTCACACTCCCAAAACCACCTCAAGATCAAAGACCTACATAATCTGATACATGAAGGATTAAAGCATGAAAAAAGTGACCAGAATATCATTAGAAGTGAAGAGGGAAAAGCAGCAAATCATTTACATTTTGGTTGAAAATATTATTAACACCCTAGGCAACAACTGCATGTCTCCAAGAGATTGCATTACTTGAGAACTTACAACTCCCTCCATCCAAAACAAGATGACGCAAATTTGACTAAATTCATATATATCTAGACACAACTATAGTGTATAGGTACATGTGAATTTGGACGAATCTAAGACATCCTTTCTAGGACAGAGGGAGTAATTAAGTTATAGAACAAATTTATGTCAAATATATTTGGAGGCATTAATCAAAAGCAAAATCTTCCATAAATCCTTCACGGTTTGCATCTTTAATCATTAGGATAGCTTGAAGGCTTTATGATTTTTGAAATTTCATAAATCCTTCACAGTTTTCAGCTTTAATCATTCTGATAGTTTGTAATCATACAATATAAAAGGTAAGCAACGTTGCAAGATCATTCCCTTTAAGGAAATTACTGCCAGACTGAGTGAAAAATAATTAGTCTAGATTCCAAGTACAACATGGGTAGAAAAAAGCAATCACATAAATTTTGAGAAGTTAACAATGTAGTTAGTCTGAGAAAAACAATTATAGGGTAACAATTTGTTGGAATTATGCCCTAGAGGCAATAATAAAGATGTTATTATTATAATTCTTGTTCATGATAATGTTTATATTCCATGCTAGAATTGTATTAAGCGGAAACTTTAATACTTGTGTGGTTTGTGAACAACACCGTGTCCCTAGTACGCCTCTATGGACTAGCTCATTGATCAATGATGGTTAAGGTTTCCTAACCATAGACATGAGTTGTCAATTGATAATGGGATCATATCATTGGGAGAATGATATGATGGACAGACCCAAACTAAGCGAAGCAATTAGATCGTGTCATCGTGTTCGTCTTTGCGAAGCTTTTCTTATGTCAAATATTGTATTCCTTAGACCATGAGATAATACAACTCCCTGGTATCGGAAGAAAGCTTTGAGTTCATCAAACGTCATCCTATGAGAGGGTGATCATAAAGGTGTCTCTCAGGTGATCAGAAAGTATCTGTTGGGTTGTATGTATCGAGATAGAATTTGTCCCTCCCAAGTCGGAGAGATATACTTCGGGCCCACTCGGTAATCGATATCAACACCGCTTGCAAAGCATGTGGTTAAGGAGTTAATCACAAAGTGATATCGGATTACGGAACGAGTAAAGTACTTGCTGTGAACGAGATTGAACTAGGTATGACGGTACCGACGATCGAATCTCGGGCAAGTAAAATATCGCGAGACGAAGGGAATATATATATGGGATTGATTGAATCCTGGCATCGTGGTTCATCCGATATGATCATCGATGAATGTGTGGGAGTCAATATGGGTTTTCAGACCCCGCTGTTGATTATTGATAGAAGATCATGTCTGCATATTCTCGAACCCGCAGGGTCACACACTTAACGTGTCTCGACGCTAGGATAGATTGGATAATTGGTTTATGAGTTTTTGTTCGGAGTCTCAGATGGGATCCGGGACATCACGAGAGGTTCCGGAATGGTCCGGAGAATAAGATTCATATAAGGCAGTGCAGTTTTTGGAGTTCGGAATTGTTCCGGGTTAATCGGTATTGTACCGGAAGCTTCTAGAACCTTCCGGAAGGGGACCAACGTGGCCCCATATTCCGGGAGGGGGAATGGGCCTATGAGGGAGTGCCCTGGCCGCATTGGGCCAGGGGCACAAGGCCCCATAGGGCCCAGCCGGACAAGAGAGGTTTAAACTCTAGATAGAGCTTCTAGAAGGGGGGGTTTCCTTGCCCCCCACTCTTCCTCCTTGGGGCCGCCGGCCTTGGCTTGGGGGAGGGGCTAGGGCTGCGCCCACCCCTCTATATATAGAGGGCTGGGGGCGCACCAACCCCCTACACCTTCCCCTCCAACCCTAGCCGCCCTGCTGCCCTCCTCTCTCCCTCCCGACTGTTTGTAGGCGAAGCCCTGCTACAGAAATTCTCCACCAATTGCACCGCGCTGTCGCGTTGTAGATCCAACCCATCTCTCCACCATAGTTGCTGGACCAAGGAATGAGGAGACGTCGAGGTGCTGCACGTGTGCATCTCACGGAGGCACCGCCACTTGTGGTGCTAGATCGGATCGGATCGCGAGGAGGAGAAGCGAGTACGACTACATCACCCACGTTCCGACGAACGTTCCGCTGTGCGAATCTTCAAGGGTATGAAGATCTAATCCAATCTCTCTCGTTGTTTGCATCTCCTAGATTAGATCTTGGCTTCCCTCTGTTCGCATCCGTAGAAAATTTTGATTTACTATACCGCGAAACCCTTCAGTGGTATCAGAGCTAGATCTATGCGTAGATGTGTTTCACGAGTAGAACGCAACATGGTTGTTGCGGGCGTTGATGTTTTCTGTTGCAAGCCTCTTGTTTGTGTTCTTCTTATGACGCGGGATAGTGAGATTGAAGCGGTCCAGGCCAACCTTACGCGACGTCGTTCGCGATACCGGCTCCGCACTTGACGTGTGGCTTGTTCCACACATGCGGCTGGTGGATGTCAGTTTCTCTCACTATAGTTGTCATGGGATTAACACCGGAGTTTGGCAACCATAATATCACCGTTGTGGCTTTCCGTAGGTAAGAATCGTTCTTAGCATCTACTCCCATAAGCCACGTAAAACATGCAACAACAAAGTAGAGGCGTCTAACTTGTTTTTGCAGGGAGTGTTTTCTGTGATATGGTATGGCCCAAGATGTGATGTGTATAATGTATGTGATGATTATGTTTTGTAATGTTTCACGACTTGCATGTCGATGAGTACACAACCGGCATGAGCCATATGGTTGTCTTTATAATTGTGTATGACCTGTGTGTCAACTTCTTATGCGCCATGTAATAGTTTCACTTTATCGCTAAGTAGTTAGCAATAGTTGTAGTTGCTATTCGTGGTGGAGGCAATCATGGTGGAGTGATGGAGATCATGCCGGAACGCACAAGATGGAGATCATTGCGCGAAGATTGGCTATACCATGTCACATAAAGTTATATGCATGTGATGTTTATCCTTTATGTATCTTATTATGCTTAGATCGCGACGGTAGCATTATAAGATGATTCCTCACTTAAAGATCAAGATAAAACTGTGTTCTCCCCAAGTATGCACCGTTGCGAAAGTTTGTCGTGTCCAAGCATCACGTGATGATCGGGTGCTATAGACTCTACGCTCACATACAACGGGTGCAAGCCAGTTTTGCACACGCGGAAATACTTGGGTTTTACTTGACGAGTCTAGCATGTACAGACATGGCCTCGGAACACATGAACCAAAAGGTTAAGCATGAGTCATATGAATGATATGATCGACACTTCGTTGTCCACCATTGAAACCACATCTCTTCTCGTGAAGATCGGATTAGGTGTGGTGAATTTGGATCGTGTTCACTAAACAACTTGAGGGATGTTGAATTTAGTGGGAGTTCATCTAGTAATTTGATTAAAAGTTGAACTAGTTATCATGAACATAGTCTAATTTGTACTTGCAAATATTGTAGATCACATGGCTGAAGGGTTTCGCGGCATAGTAAATCAAAATTTTCTACGGATGCGAACAGAGGGAAAGCCAAGATCTAATCTAGGAGATGCAATCAACGAGAGAGATTGGATTAGATCTTCATACCCTTGAAGATTCGCACAGCGGAACGTTCGTCGGAATGTGGGTGATGTAGTCGTACTCGCTTCTCCTCCTCGCGATCCGATCCGATCTAGCACCACAAGTGGCGGTGCCTCCGTGAGATGCACACGTGCAGCACCTCGACGTCTCCTCCTTCCTCGGACCAGCAAGTATGGTGGAGAGACGGATTGGATCTACAACGCGACGGCGCGGTGTATATGGTGGAGAATTTCTGCAGCAGGGCTTCGCCTACAAACAGTCGGGAGGGAGAGAGGAAGGCAGCAGGGCATCTAGGGTTGGAGGGGAAGGTGTGGGGGGGTGGTGTGCCCCCAGCCCTCTATGTATAGAGGGGTGGGCGCAGCCCTAGCCCCTCCCCCAAGCCAAACTGGCGGCCCCAAGGAGGAGGAGTGGGGGGCAAGGAACCCCCCCCCTTCTAGAAGCTCTATCTCGAGTTTAAAACTCTCTTGGCCGGCTGGGCCCTATGGGGCCTTGTGCCCTTGGCCCAATGCGGCCAGGGCACTCCCTCATAGGCCCATGCCCCCTCCCGGAAGGTGAGGCCACGTTGGTCCCCTTCCGTAAGGTTCTAGAAGCTTCCGGTACAATACCGATTAACCCGGAACAATTCCGAACTCCAAAAACTGCACTGCCTTATATGAATCTTATTCTCCGGACCACTCCGGAACCTCTCGTGATGTCCCGGATCCCATCCAAGACTCCGAACAAAAACTCATAAACCAATTATCCAATCTATCCTAGCGCCGAGACACGTTAAGTGTGTGACCCTGCGGGTTCGAGAATATGCAGACATGATCTTCTATCAATAATCAACAACGGGGCCTAGAAACCCATATTGAATCCCACACATTCATCAATGATCATATCGGATGAACCACGATGCTAGGATTCAATCAATCCCATATATATATTCCCTTCGTCTAGCGATATTTTACTTGCCCGAGATTCGATCGTCGGTACCGTCATACCTAGTTCAATCTCGTTCACAGCAAGTACTTTACTCGTTCCGTAATCCGATATCACTTTGTGATTAACTCTTTAACCACATGTTTGCAAGCGGTGTTGATATCGATTACCGAGTGGGCCCGAAGTATATATCTCTGACTTGGGAGGGACAAATCCCATCTCGATACATACAACCCAACAGATACTTTCCGATCACCTGAGAGACACCTTTATGATCACCCTCTCATAGGATGACGTTTGATGACCTCAAAGCTTTCTTCCGATACCAGGGAGTTGTATCATCTCATGGTCTAAGGAATACAATATTTGACATAAGAAAAGCTTCGCAAAGACGAACACGATGACACGATCTAATTGCTTCGCTTAGTTTGGGTCTGTCCATCATATCATTCTCCCAATGATATGATCTCATTATTAATCAACAACTCATGTCCATGGCTAGGAAACCTTAACCATCATTAATCAATGAGCTAGTCCATAGAGGCATACTAGGGACACGGTGTTGTTCACAAACCACACAAGTATTAAAGTTTCCGTTTAATACAATTCTAGCATGGAATATAAACATTATCATGAACAAGAATTATAATAATAACATCTTTATTATTGCCTCTAGGGCATAATTCCAACAGTCTCCCACTTGCACTAGAGTCAATAATCTAGTTTACATCAGGCAACAATCTCACACCCATGGCACTGAGGTGCTGATCATGTTTTACACGTGGAAGAGGTTTAGTCAATGGATCTGCGACATTCAGATATGTATATACTTTGCTAATCTTCAGATCTCCATCTGCTATATAATCTCAGATTATATGAAACTTGCGGTTGATATGCTTGGTCTTTGGATGATATCTTGGTTCCTTAGCGAGTGCTATGGCGCCAGTGTTGTCACACAATATCTCCAGTGGGTCCAATGCACTTGGAACCACGCCAAGCTCAGTGATGAAGTTTCTGATCCAAACTCCTTCACTTGACGCTTCTGCAGCAGCCATGTATTCCACTTCTACTGTAGATCCCGCGATCACGCTTTGCTTGCAGCTTCTCCAGCTCACAGCTCCTCCATTCAAAATATACACGTATCCTGTCTGAGATTTAGAATCATCCTTGTCGATGTCGAAACTAGCATCGACGTAACCTTTTACGACGAGCTGTTCATCACGCCCATAGACTAAGAACATTTCTTTAGTCCTATTTAGGTACTTTAGGATGTTCTTCACGGCTGTCCAGTGTTCCACTCCTGGATCACTTTGATATCTGCTCGTCAAACTAAGAGCATTGGACACATCCGGTCTAGTACACAGCATGTCATACATGATAGAACCTATGGCCGAGGCATAAGGCACTTTGCTCATAGCTTCCCTATCATTTACCGTAGCTGGACACTGAGCCTTGCTCAATATCTTACCTGACAACATAGGCACTGAACCTTTCTTTGCCTTATCCATTCTGAACCTTTTCAGAACTTTGTCTAGGTATGTACTCTGGCTTAAAGCTATCAGGCGTCTTTGTCTATCTCTATAGATTTTGATGCCCAATATATAAGCAGCTTCACCTAGGTCTTTCATTGAAAAACACTTGTTCAAATAACTCTTCACATCGTTAAGCATGTTGATGTCATTTCCAATAATCAATATGTCATCCACATATAGTACCAGAAACGTCACCGAGCTCCCACACACTTTCTTGTAGATGCAAGCTTCGTAGCAATTTGGAACAAATTCAAAGCTCTTGATCACTTGATCAAAACGAAGGTTCCAACTCCGAGATGCTTGCTTCAGTCCATAAATGGAACGCTGAAGTTTGCCTACTTTATCAGCATCCTTAGGATCGACAAAACCTTCGGGTTGCATCATATACAACTCTTCATCAATGTTGCCATTGAGGAAAGCAGTCTTGACATCCATCTGCCATATTTCATAATCATGAAACGCAGCAATTGCTAATAAAATCCGAATGGACTTAAACATCGCTACGGGAGAGAAAATCTCATCGTAGTCAACACCTTGAACTCGTCGAAAACCTTTCGCGACAAGCCGTGCTTTATAAACGTAACATTACCATCCGCGTCCGTTTTCTTCTTGAAGATCCATTTGCACTCAACGGCCTTTTGGTCGCTAGGAGGGTCCACCAAAGTCCATACTTGGTTTTCGCTCATGGATCCCAATTCGGATTTCATGGCTTCTAGCCATTTCTCAGAGTCTGGGCTCATCATCGCTTCCTCATAGTTCGTAGGTTCACTGTCTTCTACTAACAAGACAGTCAAGACAGGGTTGCCGTACCACTCAGGAGGGGCACGCGACCTTGTCGACCTGCGACGTTCAGTAGCAGCATCATCCGAAGCTTCATGATCCTTGTCATTAGCTTCCTCTATCGTTGGTGCAGGCGGCACTGGAACAATTTCAGGTGCTACGCTACTCTCCAACTCAAGAGAAGGTTCAATAACCTCGTCTAGCTCTACTTTCCTCCCACTCATTTCTTTCGAGAGAAACTCCTTATCAAGAAAGGAACCGTTCTTTGCGACAAACACTTTGCCTTCGGTTCTGTGATAGAAGGTATACCCAATAGTTTCCTTAGGGTATCCTATGAAGACGCATTTCTCCGCTTTGGGTTCGAGCTTGTCCGGCATCAACTTCTTGACATAAGCTTCGCATCCCCAAACTTTAAGAAACGACAACTTAGGTTTAGCACCAAACCACAGTTCATACGGTGTCGTCTCAACGGATTTAGATGGTGCCCTATTTAAAGTGAATGCAGCGGTTTCTAATGCATAACCCCAAAATGATAACGGCAAATCAGTAAGAGAGATCATCGATCGGACCATATCTAATAGGGTTCGATTCCGGCGTTCAGACACACCATTGCGCTGTGGTGTTCCGGGTGGCGTGAGTTGTGAAACGATTCCACTTGCTTTAAGATGCGTGAGAAAATCATAACTCAAATATTCACCTCCACGATCGGATCGTAGAAACTTAATCTTTCTGTTACGATGGTTCTCCACTTCATTCTGAAATTCTTTGAACTTTTCAAACGTTTCAGATTTATGTTTCATTAAATAGATATACCCATATCTACTTAAGTCATCGGTAAAAGTGAGAAAATAGCGATATCCACCGCGCGTCGAAACACTCATCGGTCCGCATACATCGGTATGTATGATTCCAACAAGTCCGTTGCTCGCTCCATCATACCGGAGAACGGGGTTTTGATCATCTTGCCCATGAGGCATGGTTCGCATGTGTCAAATGATTCAAAATCAAGAGACTCCAAAATTCCATCAGAATGGAGTTTCTTCATGCGCTTTACACCAATATGACCTAGACGACAGTGCCACAAATAAGTAGTATTATCACTATCTACTTTGCATCTCTTAGCCTCAATGTTATGGATGTGTGTTTCATCCCTTTCGAGATTTAGAAGAAATAAACCATTCACAAGAGGTGCGTGACCATAAAAGATGTTACTCATATAAATAGAACAACCATTATTCTCCGATTTAAATGAATAACCGTCTTGCAATAAACACGATCCAGAAATAATGTTCATGCTCAACGCAGGCACATAATAACATTTATTAAGGTTTAAAACTAATCCCGAAGGTAAAACTAAGGAGAGCGTGCCGACGGCCATCACATCAACTCTTGATCTGTTGCCAACACGCATCGTCACCTCATCCCTTGCAAGCCGCCGTCTATTCCGTAGCTCCTGTTTCGAGTTACAAATATTAGCAACCGAACCAGTATCAAATACTCAGGCACTACAACGAGGGCTAGTAAGGAAAACATCAATAACATGTATATCAAATATACCTTTGATGGTGCCAGCCTTCTTGTCTGCTAAGTACTTCGGACAGTTACGCTTCCAGTGACCCTTGTCCTTGCAATAGAAGCACTCAGTGTCCGGCTTAGGACCAGACTTGAGCTTCTTCTCAGCAGGGGCAGTGCGCTTGCCGCCGCCCTTCTTGAAGGGCTTCTTTGCTCCCTTACCTTTCTTAAAGGAGGGCTTGTTGACCATCAACACATGATTATCCTTCTTGATGTCCACCTCCGCAGCCTTCAGCTTTGCGAAGAGCTCGGTGATCGTATCAGTGGAACCAATCTGATTATGAGTCACTACACAACTTTTGTAGCTGGGAGGGAGTGATTGCAGAACCCTGTCAGTCTTAAGCTCCTCTGGAATCATGCATTCCAGTTGCTCAAGGCGTTGAGTGTAGCCCGTCATCTTAATGGCGTGCTCACTAACGGAACTCCCTTCCTCCATCTTGCAGTTAAAGAACTTCTCAGAGATCTCATATCTCTCAGAACGGGCCTGAGTCTGAAACATGGTTTTCAGCTCTTCGAGAATCTCAAAGGGCCCGGGATAGTCTTCAAAACGATTTTGAAGTTCTGGTTCCATAGCAAACAACATGGTGCTCTTAATCACACCATAATCATCTTTGCGCGACTGATAGACAGCTTTCTCATCAGCCGGCGCAGTTGCAGCAGGGGGGTCACCTAACGCTTTCCCAAGGACATAGTCCTTTTGACCGCCAGAGAGAATGATTCTTAGATTGCGGAATCAATTGGTGAAGTTAGACCCATTGTTTCTAAGCTTTTCCTTCTCAGCAAAAACGTTGAAGTTGAAGTTGGACTTGGCCATGTGATCTACAGTATTTGCAAGTACAATTTAGACTATGTTCATGATAAATAGTTCAACTTAATCAAATTACTAGATGAACTCCCACTAAATTCAACATCCCTCAAGTTGTTTAGTGAACATGATCCAAATTCACCACACCTAATCCGATCATCACGAGAAGAGATGTGGCTTCAATGGTGGACAACGAAGTGTCGATCATATCATTCATATGACTCATGCTTAACCTTTCGGTTCATGTGTTCCGAGGCCATGTCTGTACATGCTAGGCTCGTCAAGTTAGACCCAAGTATTTCCGCGTGTGCAAAACTGGCTTGCACCCGTTGTATGTGAGCGTAGAGTCTATAGCACCCGATCATCACTTGATGCTTGGACACGACGAACTTTCGCAACGGTGCATACTTGGGGAGAACACAGTTTTTATCTTGATCTTTAAGTGAGGAATCATCTTATAATGCTACCATCGCGATCTAAGCATAATAAGATACATAAAAGGATAAACATCACATGCATATAACTTTATGTGACATGGTATAGCCAATCTTCGCTCAATGATCTCCATCCCTTGCGTGCCGGCATGATCTCCATCACTCCACCATGATTGCCTCCACCACGAATAGCAACTACAACTATTGCTAACTACTTAGCGATAAAGTGAAACTATTACATGGCGTATAAGAAGTTGACACACAGGTCATACACAATTATAAAGACAACCATATGGCTCCTGACGGTTGTGTACTCATCGACATGCAAGTCGTGAAACATTACAAAACATGATCATCGCATACATTATACACATCACATCTTGGGCCATACCATATCACAGAAAACACTCCCTGCAAAAACAAGTTAGACGCCTCTACTTTGTTGTTGCATGTTTTAAGTGGCTTATGGGAGTAGATGCTAAGAACGATTCTTACCTACGGAAAGCCACAACGGTGATATTATGGTTGCCAAACTCCGGTGTAAATCCCATGACAACTATAGTGAGAGAAACATGCATCCACCAGCCGCATGTGTGGAACAAGCCACACGTCAAGTGCGGAGCCGGTCTCGCGAACGACGTCGCGTAAGGTTGGCATGGACCGCTTCAATCTCACTATCCCGCGTCATAAGAAGAACACAAACAAGAGGCTTGCAACAGAAAACATCAATGCCCGCAACAACCATGTTGCGTTCTACTCGTGAAACACATCTACGCATGGATCTAGCTCTGATACCACTGAAGGGTTTCGCGGCATAGTAAATCAAAATTTTCTACGGATGCGAACAGAGGGAAAGCCAAGATCTAATCTAGGAGATGCAATCAACGAGAGAGATTGGATTAGATCTTCATACCCTTGAAGATTCGCACAGCGGAACGTTCGTTGGAACATGGGTGATGTAGTCGTACTCGCTTCTCCTCCTCGCGATCCGATCCGATCTAGCACCACAAGTGGCAGTGCCTCCGTGAGATGCACACGTGCAGCATGTAACACCCTCAGAATCGACCCTCTGCAAGTTTTAGCGATTCCCGCCAAACCCGCATAGAAACGATTCAAAGGTGCCCACCAGGCACTTTCGTGCGGGTGGAAAACGAAGTAATAACATTACACAACAGTCCTCAATGGGACCCACAGAATAGATATATACAACAGCAACTCAAAGAGTCAAGAATACAGATATAATATACAAATATCCAAATCACCTTGAAAATGATACAGCGTCCGACTACGGACAAGATGCAAATGGGGCTAAGAGCCCTGAAGAATAATCAATGGCGTCCATAACCCTGCCCAGGCCAGGCCGGAAGGGTAACCCTGCTAACGACGTTGATCTCAAAACCTGCTTAAACAAAAGGGGTGCCGACAAAGGGCAAAGGAAAAAGAGGAGCGTCAGTACTGAGGCCAGTACACGGCGAGACTAGAATTCGGCGGTCCTCGCCTACATAGGTATGGTGGACTGAAGCGGCAGCGGCAGCACGCACTATACAACCTATAGAGACTCAATACAACAGGCGGCTAACAGAGAGGGGTAAGGAAGAGCTATTCGGATCCAACCTGAATCTTACACCAAACAATCCCATCCTGGTATTCCCCCTCGAGACCAATCGAGGAAGTCCACCGAGGAACTCACACCGTTGGCAGTTTTATTTATTCAGTTATCGTTGCAGCAATTACTAGTCAGGTATAGATAATCATCCTGACAAAATAAGCAGTTGGCCATTTTAGTTAACCATTCCGTTGTAGTTGCGGCACTTACTAGTCAGATACAAATAGCATGAGATAACCCAGAAACCCAGCAGTTGTTGGTACTTTTATTTAGCCATTCCGTTGTAGTTGCATTACTTACTAGTCAGGTACAATGGTCGCGAGCGACAACTCAAGCAAGCAATTGTTGGTAGTTTTATTCAGCCATTCCATTATAGTGAAGCTGATTACTAGTCATTATAAAGTCAAGTTTATAGCACTACTTTAGTTATAGTTGTCTATGATCGAGATACTGTGCTCCAAGTCGTCCTTAACCGCGGACACGGCTTTCAGAAAGTTTTAACCCGGCCGGGGTGCACAAATAGCAACACACACACGATCAACCTCGGAAAAACCAAATCAAAACCCAACGAGGCTTTCACGACAAAGCAATCACAGGATTCAGAAATATTTCAGGGGGGCGCCCCTTAAAGTAGACCCGCAACGAAGTCGGCCGGCTCCGATACGGCCTCAAGGTTTGGGTGGACGGCTGTGAACGACTGGGAACCCAAAACTGAGCTTGTCGACACCGCGGAATCGTGTCCCGATCCTAAACAGTACAGTGTGCTCCTCGCACAATCGTAAATAAAGCAGTAAAGCATGGCATAAGTACAGGATAGTAATAAAACCCCAAACTAGTTTGTGGCCCCAAGAAATAAGACTGAATCAAGCTCTGGCTAAGGGGGGCCCATAATTCCCCGTATGTGGATAGCGCGATAAATCAAGGAACAGGTATCAAGCACTCGGGGTCCTACGGGACACAAGTGGACGGTTAACAACCAAATAACATATATTGCCCACCTGTGCCTCTGCTTACCTACTTCAATTTTAGTTGTTAAACAATAATTAAAGTGAGCAATAAATAAACCATGATCATCTCCAACATTGAACGGGCGGCAATTCTCCAACAACTGTGGTACTTGACGACACGCAACAGCACTGGAGCAAGCGACTACGACGCGCAAGTCCAACTATCTACCAAACAACAGGTAATAGGATGTGTCCAAGGCAATATACAGATAGCAATAGATCAACAGGAGGGCAATAGATGTTATTTGATAGCAGTTGCAAGGGATTTCACGGGTACGGGAAATAGAGCATCGCAACACAGATAGCAATAGATCAACAGGAGGGAATAAATACTATAAAAGTAAGATAGGTAGAAAGGGGTAGGTGCTCGCCTGAAAACATTGCCGAAGGTTCAACCGAAGATCGGGTCGACACTCGCATCAACTCAACGGCCTTATCCGCGAAGAAGCAAAACACTAGAAGAACACCGGATGCACTATTTAATTCTACGGCAAAAGATCGGGCATGATGCATGTATGATGTATGACATGGCAAAGGTGCGATGCGATTAGGTCATATTAAGCGGAACCGGGGTCCCGACAATTAATTAAACGGTTCAAGTTGTTTATCTACCCCGCAAATTAAATGTTGTTTGAACAAGGCAGAATTTATCACCGGTTCGCTACACAAATTTAAATGAGGCCAATATAAGACTAGATTGTCTGCATATGGGCCCCATATTTAATTATGCAGTGAATCGGCATAAGGCCCCCAAACCACACAAAAATGCATGCATGAACAATTAATATGCGACAAGTTGTATTATATTATAAAATAGGGTTTCGGGAAGGGGTTCACACATTAGGGTTCGGCGATCTTGGTTCCGGGGGTTCGGGGTTCGACAGGGGCTCAGGGTTCGACGGAATCGGCGGAAGCGGATACAAGACGGAGAACTTGTCGTCCAGGGTCTCGGTGTCCGGGGTGAAGCACTTGTCATTTCATGGCGATCTTAGCGGCTCGGAGGGGTTCGAGGAATCGGAACGGTCTTCAAATTCCGTGAGGGAGATCATGGCGTCGGTGTGGTCGATCTTGTCGGTTCCACGGTTTCGGCCGGTCTTGTCGTTCGGAAGTAGAACTTGTCGTCCTTGTGGCGATCTTGGCGTCCTTCCGGTTCGGGTTTTGGCGTCCGAGGGAAGCACTTGGCGTTCGAGGGTTCGGCCTTCGGTTCCATGAAGGAGTTCTTGGTGCTCCGAGATGTAGATCTTGTCGTCTGTATCTTGGCGGTGACGAACGTGGATCATCATTCCAGTCGACGTAGCCGTTCGGTCTTGCAAAGCGAGGGACTTGTACAACTTGTCAAGGTAGTACTTGGCGTTGTCTTGGTACCGGTAGCACAGGGATGCAGGCAGCGAGCACGAGCGGTGTTGAGCCTGCAGGCGACAGGAACTTCGCGACCGAGACGCTGCAGACCGAGGCGCGATGGTGGAGGCGAGGAAGGTTACCGACGACGAGGCACAGCGGACGCGGCTCGCGGGCTCGGGGCCGGGCCGAGCGGGGTCGCACGGACGACGGCGGCGACTGCCGGGGAAGAAAGGAAGGCGGCCGGAGGTGGGGGTCGGAGAAGCTCGGGAGGCCACGGGGTCGCGACGGCCGGAGACGGTGGTGGCCAGGCGGCGAGCTTGAGATCGCAGGGAGGCGGCGTCGGCAGCCGTGGAGAGAGCCGGGAGAGGGGCGCATGCGCAGCCGACGGGGACGGTGACGAGGGCACGAGGCCGGCCGGCGCAGCACCGCGCAGAGGAGGACGCTGGGTGGTGGCCGGGGGCGGCGTCGGCGCAGCCGAGCTCGAGGAGGAGAAGGCCGGCCGACGGCGCGGGCTCGGGGTCGGGGCGAAACGGAGGAGGGCGGCGGACCGCGCGGAGGAGCAACGCAGAGGAGAGGGAGGCGGTGCAGGGGCGAGGGAGGGGAGGAGCGGTGGACGGAGGCGGTTGGTGAGGAGGCGACCGGCGAGCTCTGCAGAGGGGAGGAGGGAGGAGAGAGGCGGGCCGGGTGAGCGCGCTAGAGGGGTGAGGCGGGGCGGACGTTGGCGAGAGGGGGCGGCGCGGAAGGAGGCCGACGAGGAGGGTCGAACGGAGGAGGCCGGCGGCGATAGGGGCACCGGCGAGCGCGTCGGTGAGGAGAAGGGAAGGGAGCGGGGCAGAGCGGAGGAAGGAGACGGGGTGGGGCGTCGCGTGGGGGACGCGGGGAGGGTGGACCTGGTGGGGCCGGGGTGGGTGAGAGAGAGGGAGTGGCGGGGCCCAGGGGAAAAGAGGGGGGGTGCGGGGTCAGGGGGTGGGCCAGGGTTGTTGACCGGGTGGGGAGGGGCTGCTGTGTGCTGTGTGCGTGTGTGTGTTTGCTGGGGTGGGACCCAGGGAGAGAGAGGGGGAGAGAGAGAGAGGAGGGGGTGAGGTGGCATTGTTTGGTTGGGTGGAAAAAGGGGCAGGGTGACGTGTCGACCAGGGATTGGAGGGGGTGAGGTGGAGAGGGGCTGGGTAGGTTAGGTTGGGTAGTTTTAGGATTTAGAGGGGGCTGGTTTAGGTGGACCGTTTTAATACTGGGGGTGGTCGACTGGGTCGAATCGGCCCGTTCGACTGCCCCACTAAAAATAATTAAATATTTTATTTATTTCAAACAGGCCTTTTGCAAACCGATAGCAGACAAAATAAAATAATCCGGAGACCCGGGTTTTGCGTTTGAATAAAGACGGGGCGTTTAGAAAACAAATAAGGTTTTCCGAAAATAGTTTTATGCAAGCAAATGCAAGATGATGACGATGCTCAAATGCAATGTGGCATGATGACATGAGCATGCGGTCATGATGATGCAATGCACAAAAACAACGCGATTTTCTAGTAGTGGTTTTGCGGGATGCCACAATTCGACACCACTAACAATGGATCTCGCCCTCGAGATCCGCCTCACGGTACCGGAAGAAAGGTCGGCGTTCTGCGTCTTCTCGCTTCGTGTAGATCCTTGCGACACCACTAACAAGAAGTCGTTGTCTGTGATCGTCGAGAGGAAACTCCGGGAACAAAAGGTCGAAGGTAGAGGTATCCACAAATAAAGCCACCCCTAACTTCCGTGGACGGAGTAAAATTGCTGGATCCACTGATTCGATGTACAAGAGCGAATGATAAGAGTGGTCGGATGGTGATCAGTCCATCGCGCACCCAAACCATTACTCTGCACACGAATAGGCGGATTATGCAACCAACTCTCGGAATTCAGACTGAAGATCTCGACAAGCGAGGTTCGGAACAAAGGAGTGATGCAAACTCTGCATCGGATCTAGCGTAGATGATGTCGTCGCGTCGGATAACACCGGAAGGCACAAACATGGAACAAAGAATGGTACCACAGTAGGCGGATTCCTCAGACAGCATGAAGACCAGATGTAGCAACATCGTTACCAAAGGAGGAAGCGGAACCCTGAAGGTACGACGGAAAACCCCACCACGAGAATTCCTGGACTCGAAGAAAAGATAAGAGAGCAGATTCAAAACACGTCGAGATAAGAGGAGAATAGCAGAGGGGTAAGAAGTAAAAATCAGACCTAATCAGAACTATCCAACCGATTTTGCAAAAATAGTTTTGACACTCTACTTCGGTCGTTAGCTAGGTTATCCTACAGGCTGGACTTGTGGGGTATCGCAACTGCTGTGCTCTGATACCACTCTGTAACACCCTCAGAATCGACCCTCTGCAAGTTTTAGCGATTCCCGCCAAACCCGCATAGAAACGATTCGAAGGTGCCCACCAGGCACTTTCGTGCGGGTGGAAAACGAAGTAATAACATTACACAACAGTCCTCAATGGGACCCACAGAACAGATATATACAACAGCGACTCAAAGAGTCAAGAATACAGATATAATATACAAAGATCCAAATCACCTTGAAAATGATACAGTGTCCGACTACGGACAAGATGCAAATGGGTCTAAGAGCCCTGAAGAATAATCAATGGCGTCCATAACCCTGCCCAGGCCAGGCCGGAAGGGTAACCCTGCTAACGACGTCGATCTCAAAACCTGCTTAAACAAAAGGGGTGCCGACAAAGGGGAAAGGAAAAAGAGGAGCGTCAGTACTGAGGCCAGTACACGGCGAGACTAGAATTCGGCGGTCCTCGCCTACATAGGTATGGTGGACTGAAGCGGCAGCGGCAACACGCACTATACAACCTATAGAGACTCGATACAACAGGCGGCTAACAAAGAGGGGTAAGGAAGAGCTATTCGGATCCAACCTGAATCTTACACCAAACAATCCCATCCTGGTATTCCCCCTCGAGACCAATCGAGGAAGTCCACCGAGGAACTCACACCGTTGGCAGTTTTATTTATTCAGTTATCGTTGCAGCAATTACTAGTCAGGTATAGATAATCATCCTGACAAAATAAGCAGTTGGCCATTTTAGTTAACCATTCCGTTGTAGTTGCGGCACTTACTAGTCAGATACAAATAGCATGAGATAACCCAGAAACCCAGCAGTTTTTGGTACTTTTATTTAGCCATTCCGTTGTAGTTGCATTACTTACTAGTCAGGTACAATGGTCGCGAGCGACAACTCAAGCAAGCAATTGTTGGTAGTTTTATTCAGCCATTCCATTATAGTGAAGCTGATTACTAGTCATTATAAAGTCAAGTTTATAGCACTACTTTAGTTATAGTTGTCTATGATCGAGATACTGTGCTCCAAGTCGTCCTTAACCGCGGACACGGCTTTCAGAAAGTTTTAACCCGGCCGGGGTGCACAAATAGCAACACACACACGATCAACCTCGGAAAAACCAAATCAAAACCCAACGAGGCTTTCACGACAAAGCAATCACAGGATTCAGAAATATTTCAGGGGGCCACCCCTTAAAGTAGACCCGCAACGAAGTCGGCCGGCTCCGAGACGGCCTCAAGGTTTGGGTGGACTGCTGTTAACGACTGGGAACCCAAAACTGAGCTTGTCGACACCGCGGAATCGTGTCCCGATCCTAAACAGTACAGTGTGCTCCTCGCACAATCGTAAATAAAGCAGTAAAGCATGGCATAAGTACATGATAGTAATAAAACCCCAAACTAGTTTGTGGCCCCAAGAAATAAGACTGAATCAAGCTCTGGCTAAGGGGGGCCCATAATTCCCCGTATGTGGATAGCGCGATAAATCAAGGAACAGGTATCAAGCACTCGGGGTCCTACGGGACACAAGTGGACGGTTAACAACCAAATAACATCTATTGCCCACCTGTGCCTCTGCTTACCTACTTCAATTTTAGTTGTTAAACAATAATTAAAGTGAGCAATAAATAAACCATGATCATCTCCAACATTGAACGGGCGGCAATTCTCCAACAACTGTGGTACTTGACGACACGCAACAGCACTGGAGCAAGCGACTACGACGCGCAAGTCCAACTATCTACCAAACAACAGGTAATAGGATGTGTCCAAGGCAATATACGGCTGCAAGGGATTTCACGGGTACGGGAACTAGAGCATCGCAACACAGATAGCAATAGATCAACAGGAGGGAATAAATACTATAAAAGTAAGATAGGTAGAAAGGGGGAGGTGCTCGCCTGAAAACATTGCCGAAGGTTCAACCGAAGATCGGGTCGACACTCGCATCAACTCAACGGCCTTATCCGCGAAGAAGCAAAACACTAGAAGAACACCGAATGCACTATTTAATTCTACGGCAAAAGATCGGGCATGATGCATGTATGATGTATGACATGGCAAAGGTGCGATGCGATTAGGTCATATTAAGCGGAACCGGGGTCCCGACAATTAATTAAACGGTTCAAGTTGTTTATCTACCCCGCAAATTAAATGTTGTTTGAACAAGGCAGAATTTATCACCGGTTCGCTACACAAATTTAAATGAGGCCAATATAAGACTAGATTGTCTGCATATGGGCCCCATATTTAATTATGCAGTGAATCGGCATAAGGCCCCCAAACCACACAAAAATGCATGCATGAACAATTAATATGCGACAAGTTGTATTATATTATAAAATAGGGTTTCGGGAAGGGGTTCACACATTAGGGTTCGGCGATCTTGGTTCCGGGGGTTCGGGGTTCGACAGGGGCTCAGGGTTCGACGGAATCGGCGGAAGCGGATACAAGACGGAGAACTTGTCGTCCAGGGTCTCGGTGTCCGGGGTGAAGCACTTGTCGTTTCATGGCGATCTTAGCGGCTCGGAGGGGTTCGAGGAATCGAAACGGTCTTCAAATTCCGTGAGGGAGATCATGGCGTCGGTGTGGTCGATCTTGTCGGTTCCACGGTTTCGGCCGGTCTTGTCGTTCGGAAGTAGAACTTGTCGTCCTTGTGGCGATCTTGGCGTCCTTCCGGTTCGGGTTTTGGCGTCCGAGGGAAGCACTTGGCGTTCGAGGGTTCGGCCTTCGGTTCCATGAAGGAGTTCTTGGTGCTCCAAGATGTAGATCTTGTCGTCTGTATCTTGGCGGTGACGAACGTGGATCATCATTCCAGTCGACGTAGCCGTTCGGTCTTGCAAAGCGAGGGACTTGTACAACTTGTCAAGGTAGTACTTGGCGTTGTCTTGGTACCGGTAGCACAGGGATGCAGGCAGCGAGCACGAGCGGTGTTGAGCCTGCAGGCTACAGGAACTTCGCGACCGAGACGCTGCAGACCGAGGCGCGATGGTGGAGGCGAGGAAGGTTACCGACGACGAGGCACAGCGGACGCGGCTCGCGGGCTCGGGGCCGGGCCGAGCGGGGTCGCACGGACGACGGCGGCGACTGCCAGGGAAGCGAGGAAGGCGGCCGGAGGTGGGGGTCGGAGAAGCTCGGGAGGCCACGGGGTCGCGACGGCCGGAGACGATGGTGGCCAGGCGGCGAGCTTGAGATCGCAGGGAGGCGGCGTCGGCAACCGTGGAGAAAGCCGGGAGAGGGGCGCAGGCGCAGCCGACGGGGACGGTGACGAGGGCACGAGGCCGGCCGGCGCAGCACCGCGCGGAGGAGGACGCTGGGTGGTGGCCGGGGGCGGCGTCGGCGCAGCCGAGCTCGAGGAGGAGAAGGCCGGCCGGCGGCGCGGGCTCGGGGTCGGGGCGAAACGGAGGAGGGCGGCGGCCCGCGCGGAGGAGCGACGCAGAGGAGAGGGAGGCGGTGCAGGGGCGAGGGAGGGGAGGAGCGGTGGCCAGAGGCGGTTGGTGAGGAGGCGACCGGCGAGCTCTGCAGAGGGGAGGAGGGAGGAGAGAGGCGGGCCGGGCGAGCGCGCTAGAGGGGTGAGGCGGGGCGGACGTTGGCGAGAGGGGGCGGCGCGGAAGGAGGCCGACGAGGAGGGTCGAACGGAGGAGGCCGGCGGCGATAGGGGCGCCGGCGAGCGCGTCGGTGAGGAGAAGGGGAGGGAGCGGGGCAGAACGGAGGAAGGAGACGGGGTGGGGCGTCGCGTAGGGGACGCGGGGAGGGTGGACCTGGTGGGGCCGGGGTGGGTGAGAGAGAGGGAGTGGCGGGGCCTAGGGAAAAGAGGGGGGGTGCGGGGTCAGGGGGTGGGCCAGGGTTGTTGACCGGGTGGGGAGGGGCTGCTGTGTGTTGTGTGCGTGTGTGTGTTTGCTGGGGTGGGACCCAGGGAGAGAGAGGGGGAGAGAGAGAGAGAGGAGGAGGTGAGGTGGCATTGTTTGGTTGGGTGGAAAAAGGGGCAGGGTGACGTGTCGACCAGGGATTGGAGGGGGTGAGGTGGAGAGGGGCTGGGTAGGTTAGGTTGGGTAGTTTTAGGATTTAGAGGGGGCTGGTTTAGGTGGACCGTTTTAATACTGGGGGTGGTCGACTGGGTCGAATCTGCCCGTTCGACTGCCCCACTAAAAATAATTAAATATTTTATTTATTTCAAACAGGCCTTTTGCAAACCGATAGCAGACAAAATAAAATAATCCGGAGACCCGGGTTTTGCGTTTGAATAAAGACGGGGCGTTTAGAAAACAAATAAGGTTTTCCGAAAATAGTTTTATGCAAGCAAATGCAAGATGATGACGATGCTCAAATGCAATGTGGCATGATGACATGAGCATGTGGTCATGATGATGCAATGCACAAAAACAACGCGATTTTCTATTAGTGGTTTTGTGGGATGCCACACAGCACCTCGACGTCTCCTCCTTCCTCGGACCAGCAAGTATGGTGGAGAGATAGATTGGATCTACAACGCGACGACGCGGTGTATATGGTGGAGAATTTCTGCAGCAGGGCTTCGCCTACAAACAGTCGGGAGGGAGAGAGGAAGGCAGCAGGGCAGCTAGGGTTGGAGGGGAAGGTGTGTGTGTGGGGGGTGCGCCCCCAGCCCTCTATATATAGAGGGGTGGGCGCAGCCCTAGCCCCTCCCCCAAGCGAAACCGGCGGCCCTAAGGAGGAGGAGTGGGGGGCAAGGAAACCCCCCCCCCCCTTCTAGAAGCTCTATCTCGAGTTTAAAACTCTCTTGGCCGGCTGGGCCCTATGGGGCCTTGTGCCCCTGGCCCAATGCGGCCAGGGCACTCCCTCATAGGCCCGTGCCCCCTCCCGGAAGGTGGGGCCACGTTGGTCCCCTTCCGGAAAGTTCTAGAAGCTTCCGGTACAATACCGATTAACCCGGAACAATTCCGAACTCCAAAAACTGCACTGCCTTATATGAATCTTATTCTCCGGACCACTCCGGAACCTCTCGTGATGTACCGGATCCCATCCGAGACTCCGAACAAAAACTCATAAACCAATTATCCAATCTATCCTAGCGCCGAGACACGTTAAGTGTGTGACCCTGCGGGTTCGAGAATATGCAGACATGATCTTCTATCAATAATCAACAGCGGGGCCTGGAAACCCATATTGACTCCCACACATTCATCGATGATCATATCGGATGAACCACGATGCCAGGATTCAATCAATCCCATATATATATTCCCTTCGTCTAGCGATATTTTACTTGCCCGAGATTCGATCGTCGGTACCGTCATACCTAGTTCAATCTCGTTCACAACAAGTACTTTACTAGTTCCGTAATCCGATATCACTTTGTGATTAACTCCTTAACCACATGCTTGCAAGCGGTGTTGATATCGATTACCGAGTGGGCCCGAAGTATATCTCTCCGACTTGGGAGGGACAAATCCCATCTCGATACATACAACCCAACAGATACTTTTCGATCACCTGAGAGACACCTTTATGATCACCCTCTCATAGGATGACGTTTGATGACCTCAAAGCTTTCTTCCGATACCAGGGAGTTGTATTATCTCATGGTCTAAGGAATACAATATTTGACATAAGAAAAGCTTCGCAAAGACGAACACGATGACACGATCTAATTGCTTCGCTTAGTTTGGGTTTGTCCATCATATCATTCTCCCAATGATATGATCTCATTATTAATCGACAACTCATGTCCATGGCTAGGAAACCTTAACCATCATTAATCAATGAGCTAGTCCATAGAGGCATACTAGGGACACGGTGTTGTTCACAAACCACACAAGTATTAAAGTTTCCGCTTAATACAATTCTAGCATGGAATATAAACATTATCATGAACAAGAATTATAATAATAACATCTTTATTATTGCCTCTAGGGCATAATTCCAACAATGGCTAAGTCCAACTTCAACTTCAACGTTTTTGCTGAGAAAGAAAAGCTTAAGAACAATGGGTCTAACTTCACCAATTGGTTCCGCAATCTAAGAATCATTCTCTCTGGCGGTCAAAAGGACTATGTCCTTGGGAAAGCGTTAGGTGACCCCCCTGCTGCAACTGCGCCGGCTGATGAGAAAGTTGTCTATCAGTCACGCAAAGATGATTATGGTTTGATTAAGAGCACCATGTTGGTTGCTACGGAACCGGAACTTCAAAATAATTTTGAAGACTATCCCGGGCCCTTTGAGATTCTCGAAGAGCTGAAAACCATGTTTCAGACTCAGGCCCGTTCTGAGAGATATGAGATCTCTGAGAAGTTCTTTAACTGCAAGATGGAGGAAGGGAGTTCCGTTAGTGAGCACGCCATTAAGATGACGGGCTACACTCAACGCCTTGAGCAACTGGAATGCACGATTCCAGAGGAGCTCAAGATTGACAGGGTTCTACAATCACTCCCTCCCAGCTACAAAAGTTTTGTAGTGACTCATAATCAGATTGGTTCCACTGATACGATCACCGAGCTCTTCGCAAAGCTGAAGGCCGCGGAAGTGGACATCAAGAAGGATAATCATGTGTTGATGGTCAACAAGCCCTCCTTTAAGAAAGGTAAGGGTGCAAAGAAGCCCTTCAAGAAAGGCGGCGGCAAGTGCGTTGCCCCTGCTGAGAAGAAGCTCAAGTCTGGTCCTAAACCGGACACTGAGTGCTTCTATTACAAGGACAAGGGTCACTGGAAGCGCAACTGTCCGAAGTACTTAGCGGACAAGAAGGCTGGCACCATCAAAGGTATATTTGATATACATGTTATTGATGTTTTCCTTACTAGCCCTCGTTGTAGTGCCTGGGTATTTGATACCGGTTCAGTTGCTAATATTTGTAACTCGAAATAGGAGCTACGGAATAGACGGTGGCTTGCGAGGTATGAGGTGACGATGCGCGTTGGCAACGGATCAAGAGTTGATGTGATGGCCGTCGGCACGCTCTCCTTAGTTTTACCTTCGGGATTAGTTTTAAACCTTAATAAGTGTTATTATGTGCCTGCGTTGAGCATGAACATTATTTCTGGATCTTGTTTATTGCAAGACGGTTATTCATTTAAATCGGAGAATAATGGTTGTTCTATTTATATGAGTAACATCTTTTATGGTCATGCACCTATTGTGAATGGTTTATTTCTTCTAAATCTCGAAAGGGATGAAACACACATCCATAACATTGAGGCTAAGAGATGCAAAGTAGATAGTGATAATACTACTTATTTGTGGCACTGTCGTCTAGGTCATATTGGTGTAAAGCGCATGAAGAAACTCCATTCTGATGGACTTTTGGACTCTCTTGATTTTGAATCATTTGACACATGCGAACCATGCCTCATGGGCAAGATGATCAAAACCCCGTTCTCCGGTATGATGGAGCGAGCAACGGACTTGTTGGAAATCATACATACCGATGTATGCGGACCGATGAGTGTTTCGACGCGTAGTGGATATCGCTATTTTCTCACTTTTACCGATGACTTAAGTAGATATGGGTATATCTATTTAATGAAACATAAATCTGAAACATTTGAAAAGTTCAAGGAATTTCAGAATGAAGTGGAGAACCATCGTAACATAAAGATTAAGTTTCTACGATCCGATCGTGGGGGCGAGTATTTAAGTTATGATTTTCTCACGCATCTTAAAGCAAGAGGAATTGTTTCGCAACTCACGCCACCCGGAACACCACAGCGCAATGGTGTGTCTGAACGCCGGAATCGAACTTTATTAGATATGGTCCGATCGATGATGTCTCTTACTGATTTGTCGTTATCATTTTGGGGTTATGCATTAGAAACCGCTGCATTCACTTTAAATAGGGCACCATCTAAATCCGTTGAGACGACACCGTATGAACTGTGGTTTGGTGCTAAACCTAAGTTGTCGTTTCTTAAAGTTTGGGGATGCGAAGCTTACGTCAAGAAGTTGATGTCGGACAAGCTCGAACCCAAAGCGGAGAAATGCGTCTTCATAGGATACCCTAAGGAAACTATTGGGTATACCTTCTATCACAGAACCGAAGGCAAAGTGTTTGTCGCAAAGAACGGTTCCTTTCTTGAGAAGGAGTTTCTCTCGAAAGAAGTGAGTGGGAGGAAAGTAGAGCTAGACGAGGTTGTTGAACCTTCTCTTGAATTGGAGAGTAGCGCAGCACCTGAAATTGTTCTAGTGCCGCCTGCACCAACAATAGAGGAAGCTAATGACAAGGATCATGAAGCTTTGGACGATGCTGCTACTGAACGTCGCAGGTCGAAAAGGTCGCGTGCCCCTCCTGAGTGGTACGGCAACCCTGTCTTGACTGTCTTGCTAGTAGAAGACAGTGAACCTACGAACTATGAGGAAGCGATGATGAGCCCAGACTCTGAGGAATGGCTAGAAGCCATGAAATCCGAATTGGGATCCATGAGCGAAAACCAAGTATGGACTTTGGTGGACTCTCCTAGCGACCGAAAGGCCGTTGAGTGCAAATGGATCTTCAAGAAGAAAACAGACGCGGATGGTAATGTTACCGTCTATAAAGCACGGCTTGTCGCGAAAGGTTTTCGACAAGTTCAAGGTGTTGACTACGATGAGACTTTCTCTCCCGTAGCGATGTTTAAGTCCATTCAGATTTTATTAGCAATTGTTGCGTTTCATGATTATGAAATATGGCAGATGGATGTCAAGACTGCGTTCCTCAATGGCAACATTGATGAAGAGTTGTATATGATGCAACCCGAAGGTTTTGTCGATCCTAAGGATGCTGATGAAGTATGCAAACTTCAGCGTTCCATTTATGGACTGAAGCAAGAATCTCGGAGTTGGAACCTTCGTTTTGATCAAGTGATCAAGAGCTTTGGATTTGTTCCAAATTGCTACGAAGCTTGTATCTACAAGAAAGTGAGTGGGAGCTCGGTGACGTTTCTGGTACTATATGTGGATGACATATTGATTATTGGAAATGACATCAACATGCTTAACGATGTGAAGAGTTATTTGAACAAGTGTTTTTCAATGAAATACCTAGGTGGAGCTGCTTATATATTGGGCATCAAAATCTATAGAGATAGACAAAGACGCCTGATAGCTTTAAGCCAGAGTGCATACCTAGACAAAGTTCTGAAAAGGTTCAGAATGGATAAGGCAAAGAAAGGTTCAGTGCCTATGTTGTCAGGTAAGATATTGAGCAAGGCTCAGTGTCCAGCTACGGTAAATGATAGGGAAGCTATGAGCAAAGTGCCTTATGCCTCGGCCATAGGTTCTATCATGTATGCCATGTTGTGTACTAGACCGGATGTGTCCAATGCTCTTAGTTTGACGAGCAGGTATCAAAGTGATCCAGGAGTGGAACACTGGACAGCCGTGAATAACATCCTAAAGTACCTAAATAGGACTAAAGAAATGTTCTTAGTCTATGGGGGTGATGAACAGCTCGTCGTAAAAGGTTACGTCGACGCTAGTTTCGACACCGACAAGGATGATTCTAAATCTCAGACAGGATACGTGTATATTTTGAATGGAGGAGCTGTGAGATGGAGAAGCTGCAAGCAAAGCGTGATCGCGGGATCTACAGTAGAAGCGGAATACATGGCTGCTGCAGAAGCGTCAAGTGAAGGAGTTTGGATCAGGAACTTCATCACTGAGCTTGGCGTGGTTCCAAGTGCATTGGACCCACTGGAGATATTGTGTGACAACACTGGCGCCATAGCACTCGCTAAGGAACCAAGATATCATCCAAAGACCAAGCATATCAACCGCAAGTTTCATATAATCCGAGATTATATAGCAGATGGAGATATGAAGATCAGCAAAGTACATACAGATCTGAATGTCGCAGATCCATTGACTAAACCTCTTCCACGTGTAAAACATGATCAGCACCTTAGTGCCATGGGTGTGAGATTGTTGCCAGATGTAAACTAGATTATTGACTCTAGTGCAAGTGGGAGACTATTGGAATTATGCCCTAGAGGCAATAATAAAGATGTTATTATTATAATTCTTGTTCATGATAATGTTTATATTCCATGCTAGAATTGTATTAAGCGGAAACTTTAATACTTGTGTGGTTTGTGAACAACACCGTGTACCTAGTACGCCTCTATGGACTAGCTCATTGATCAATGATGGTTAAGGTTTCCTAACCATAGACATGAGTTGTCAATTGATAATGAGATCATATCATTGGGAGAATGATATGATGGACAGACCCAAACTAAGCGAAGCAATTAGATCGTGTCATCGTGTTCGTCTTTGCGAAGCTTTTCTTATGTCAAATATTGTATTCCTTAGACCATGAGATAATACAACTCCCTGGTATCGGAAGAAAGCTTTGAGGTCATCAAACGTCATCCTATGAGAGGGTGATCATAAAGGTGTCTCTCAGGTGATCGGAAAGTATCTGTTGGGTTGTATGTATCGAGATGGAATTTGTCCCTCCCAAGTCAGAGATATATACTTCGGGCCCACTCGGTAATCGATATCAACACCGCTTGCAAGCATGTGGTTAAAGAGTTAATCACAAAGTGATATCGGATTACGGAACAAGTAAAGTACTTGCTGTGAACGAGATTGAACTAGGTATGACGGTACCGACGATCGAATCTCGGGCAAGTAAAATATCGCGAGACGAAGGGAATATATATATGGGATTGATTGAATCCTGGCATCATGTTTCATCCGATATGATCATCGATGAATGTGTGGGATTCAATATGGGTTTCCAGACCCCGCTGTTGATTATTGATAGAAGATCATGTCTGCATATTCTCGAACCTGCATGGTCACACACTTAACGTGTCTCGACGCTAGCATAGATTGGATAATTGGTTTATGAGTTTTTGTTCGGAGTCTCGGATGGGATCCGGGACATCACGAGAGGTTCCGGAATGGTCCGGAGAATAAGATTCATATAAGGCAGTGCAGTTTTTGGAGTTCGGAATTGTTCCGGGTTAATCGGTATTGTACCGGAAGCTTGTAGAACCTTCCGGAAGGGGACCAACGTGGCCCCACCTTCCGGGAGGGGCCATGGGCCTATGAGGGAGTGCCCTGGCCACATTGGGCCAGGGGCACAAGGCCCCATAGGGCCCAGCCGGCCAAGAGAGGTTTAAACTCTAGATAGAGCTTCTAGAAGGGGGGGTTTCCTTGCCCCCCACTCTTCCTCCTTGGGGCCGCCGGCCTTGGCTTGGGGGAGGGTCTAGGGCTGCGCCCACCCCTCTATATATAGAGGGCTGGGGGCGCACCAACCCCCTACACCTTCCCCTCCAACCCTAGCCGCCCTGCTGCCCTCCTCTCTCCCTCCCGACTATTTGTAGGCGAAGCCCTGCTGCAGAAATTCTTCACCAATTGCACCGCGCCGTCGCGTTGTAGATCTAACCCATCTCTCCACCATACTTGCTGGACCAAGGAAAGAGGAGACGTTGAGGTGCTGCACGTGTGCATCTCACGGAGGCACCGCCACTTGTGGTGCTAGATCGGATCGGATCGCGAGGAGGAGAAGCGAGTACGACTACATCACCCACGTTCCGACGAACGTTCCGCTGTGCGAATCTTCAAGGGTATGAAGATCTAATCCAATCTCTCTCGTTGTTTGCATCTCCTAGATTAGATCTTGGCTTCCCTCTGTTCGCATCCGTAGAAAATTTTGATTTACTATACCGCGAAACCCTTCACAATTGAAGTTGGTAAAGCGAAATGCAACAAAACTTTAAGATCAATTTTTTGGAAAGTTAAGAATGCAGTTAGTCTAAGAAAAACGATGCAGCATAAGTTCGAGTGCAAATTTTTTTCTCTAGGACTTGCAGGGAAGATATTGAAGGGTTTCGCAGCATAGTAAATCAAAAAAAATTTACGGATGCGAACGGGAAAGCCAAGATCTAATCTAGGAGATGCAAACAACGAGGGGGAATAGATAAGATCTTCATACCCTTGAAGATTCGCATAGCGGAACGTTCGACGGAACGTGGGTAATGTAGTCGTACTCGCTTCTCCTCCTCGCGATCCGATCCGATCTAACACCGCAAGTGGCGATGCCTCCGAGATATGCACACGTGCGGCACCTCGACGTCTCCTCCTTCCTCGGTCCAGCAAGTAGGATGGAGAGATGGATTGGATCTACAACGCGACGGCGCGGTGCAAGCGGTGGAGAGTTTTTGCGGCAGGGCTTCGCCTACGCGCAGTCGGGAGGGAGAGAGAGGAGGGGCAACAGGGCGGATAGGGTTGTGGACGAGGTGTGGGAGGGGTGCGCCCCCCAGCCCTCTTTATATAGAGGTGTGGGCGGCTGTCCCTTGCCCCTCCCCCAAGCCCTAGGCCGGCGGCCAAAGGAGGGAGGAGTGGGGGGCAAGTCCCCCCCCTTCTAGAAGCTCCCCTAGGGTTTCCCTAGGGTTTGGCCGGCTGGGCCCTATGGGGCCTTGTGCCCCTGGCCCAATGCGGCCAGGGCACTCCCTCATAGGCCCACGCCCCCTCCCGACAAGTGGGGCCACGTTGGTCCCACTCTGGAAGGTTCTAGAAGCTTCCGGTACAATACCGAATAACCCAAAACAATTCCGAACTCCAAAAACTGCATTGCCTTATATGAATCTTATTCTCCGGACCATTCCGGAACCTCTCGTGATGTCCCGGATCCCATTCGAGACTCCGAACAAAAACTCATAAACCAATTATCCAATCTATCCTAGCGTCGAGACACGTTAAGTGTGTGACCCTTCGGGTTCGAGAATATGCAGACATGATCTTCTATCAATAATCAACAGCGGGGTCTGGAAACCCATATTGACTCCCACACATTCATCGATGATCATATCGAATGAACCACGATGCCAGGATTCAATCAATCCCATATATATATTCCCTTCGTCTCGCGATATTTTACTTGCCCGAGATTTGATCGTCGGTACCGTCATACCTAGTTCAATCTCGTTCACAGCAAGTACTTTACTTGTTCCGTAATCCGATATCACTTTGTGATTAACTCCTTAACCACATGCTTGCAAGCGGTGTTGATATCGATTACCGAGTGGGCCCGAAGTATATCTCTCCGACTTGGGAGGGACAAATCCCATCTCGATACATACAACCCAACAGGTACTTTCCGATCACCTGAGAGACACCTTTATGATCACCCTCTCATAGGATGACATTTGATGACCTCAAAGCTTTCTTCCGATACCAGGGAGTTGCATTATCTCATGGTCTAAGGAATACAATATTTGACATAAGAAAAGCTTCGCAAAGATGAACACGATGACACGATCTAATTGCTCCGCTTAGTTTGGGTCTGTCCATCATATCATTCTCCCAATGATATAATCTCATTATTAATCGACAACTCATGTCTATGGTTAGGAAACCTTAACCATCATTAATCAATGAGCTAGTCCATAGAGGCATACTAGGGACACCGTATTGTTTACAAACCACACAAGTATTAAAAGTTCCCGCTTAATATAATTTTAGTATGGAATATAAACATTATCATGAACAAGAATTATAATAATAACATCTTTATTATTGCCTCTAGGGCATAATTCCAACAGATATAAATCGATGGCATGGATGAGGTAACCACTATCTAAAATACCAGTAAGAGAGGCGATCAAAACAAATTTAAACATTATAGCAACAGAAATATTTGACCAGAACTGTTGAGCGTATACGTACATCTTAACCCTTTGTTGAACATGTGGTTGTCATGCCTGTTTGGTCAGTATGTTTTTATTTCAGCAGAGAACTTAAGGGACAATTGGCATGGTAAGGTAAGAAAATTTAGACCCTTGATTGATGATTCTAATTAGCTCGAGAGCCGCAAGTTATTAGTCTGCTGCACTAACCTGACAAAAACATCAATCAAGTATAATTATATGAAGCAAGTTAGCTAAATTTCATACAACATATGGGAACGTGAAGCTGATGGGCTCGGGTAGTGAATACCTTGATTTTGTTGTCATCCTTGATCTAGTAACACAATGTATAGGGGAGAGATTCTTCCCATCAGAAATTACAGAATGACCAACATCTTTAAGATGAAGCTCTAGGTCAGAAGATGAAATAGTTAAAGAATGGTTTTGTTTAACACATGACATTGGACATCCAACTGCCATTTCAACAATTATTTCTGTCCCGTAAGTTTTGATAAACCTGAAAAAACATGAGATGAGAAATTAGATTGTCTATATTTTTTTCACTATGATATTTATTTGGGTACATGTAAGGTGTCGTAGGGATGATGCAAATCAGAATTGCGATGGCTTATAGAACTTCCTGCTATGAATATCTAGTGGATTGATGAAATAACACACAAAGTCTCCAAAATAGTGTACTATCTTCACCAAGGCAAGAAGTCCATGTGTACAAGTCATGAATAGTGTAGCCATATTAAAAGCTTAGTACTTTATGATATGTTGTAGGTAGCCCGAAAGAAACATGAATACTGCACTTAATAAAGCTAATCCAAATCTAAACATAGATAATTGCTAGAGTTGTCGAAGTGTCTTACCATGATAATGCTACAGGATCCCACTTGGATGGTTACTTCATTGTGAAGAACAAATGGAGAAGATTTTAGGTTCAGGTTGAACAAAGAAATGAAATAACCATCAAATGTGAGATGTTTAGTACCTCTGGCATATGTCGGCTAAGCTGACGTTAAATAAAAAATATGTTAAAATATCCCATAGGAACTTTCCTAATACTAGAGATTTGTGATCAAATAATTCCTACATCTATCAAGAAAATAAACATGCGATTACTGCAAATGATCACGTCTAGAAATATCCATCATGGTACTACTATAAGCCACCGCAGTTTTTGACCAAAATATTGAGAAGACATAAATTTATTTATCCCAATTCAAAATGCTCAGAAAACAAAAATCTAGCTTACTATGTTCAGTATGTTACCTCAAGCAGTTGGCCATATGAAGCGATGGCTGCGTCAGGCCTTCTCTCGGCGGGAGTTCATCTCAAAACACTCACATCACCATGTCTCCCTCGGTGCCACCATATATGTTGTGGATGTTGTAACCTTCTTTCATGGTGTTTGAAGCCTTCGAAGATCGGGTGCCGACGACGTGTCGCGTCACCTAAGCAAGTCAGCTATTAGTTTCATAGGCAACCAAAAGGAAATCAGTACGAGGATATTGAGCAAGCTACAACTAATACACACAAAAATTGAGAATTTGCAAACAAATAGTTAAAAGGATAGGGCACTTACCTTGTAGCGGCTAGATTAGCACGATATCAAATCCATTAAGTAGAGGAAGTAGAGCAACCCAACTATTGATTATCTGGATCACCATAGAAGAAGAACAAAGGGACTATCAATTACATGATATCTTGGCGTCAACTTGGTCGTGAAAGATATATTGTTCCATAATCTGCATGTCAATGACACCGGTGGTGCAGAACACCTGATTTTTTATCATGGAAATGGTAGTGATGAAAGGCCTTGGCGACGGGGTAGTTGCACTTGACAAATAGGTTCTCGAACCGGCAGACCTTGAAAAAGTTAGTGATAGCCTGGTTGCAGCAGTACTTGCTGTCGGAGCACTCCCAACCCTTGTTAGAGATCTTCTCCTACGAGTCCTTAAGATTCACCTGCCACGTCCCAGTCGTCAGGATCAGCACTTGCACTAATAGTATTTTCATGTAATAGACATATGATTCATGTGAACATTATTAAGGTTACGTTGCTATATAAAAGCAAGAAAATATTCATCCAGACTGGGCCAGATCAGGTTCTCAGTCAAAATGATAAATATATTAGAGTGCACTCAAATGGTCTACATCAACTTCCATGAGATTTCAGAGCACGTAAGATTTTCTACTCAAGCCCAAAAAAGACGTGTTCAAAATTTTAGAAAATTAGATAATCGTCTTGACAATGATTAGCATCATGACATGATATTTGCCTAGTACGTTAGAGCAGGCAAACCATAACAAACCTATATTTACAAATGCAGAGACTGATAACTGAAGATAAATATTAGAATGATGAATTTCAAACGACATGATCGTTACTATAGAAACATTATAGAACCCACAATCAAGAACCATTATGCTTAATAAACTCTGACAAAGGCATTATACATGTTGACCTGGTAATGATATGAAATGGATAATATACAGAGCCAGAAAACAGTAGCTAAACGAGAATTCATTGCTTCATTTCAAGAAACGTTAGTTTCAGCTCCAAGAGCACATAATGGTTTTGTTATGCCAAGTAAATCAATTCATGAAATTCATGGGGAACTCACAATAGAGCAATGCAATTAATTATCTAGTTCAATGGGCTAAGAATCCAAATTCCATAGGCAAAGCAGAAGATGAGCAATCTATGACAGGTTAAGCCATTTTTTCTACTCATGTCTACCAAGTATCAGTGATTTCCTACTTTGTATTGTCCCGTATGTCCATGTAGTGGTACCAAGCAACGGCAAGAGCTAGCTATCTAGCTTTGCTAGGTAGGAATCTGGTCTGAGGCTAGCTTTGCATGGGGAGAATCATCCCACTCGCTGTGAATCTTGCCGGGGTCTAGGGGTGCACAGGGATGATCGTTCCGCTTGCGTCCAGCTCTTTGCATCACTCGCCGCCTAGCTCTTTGCATCACTCGCCGGAAAATACTCTACGCCCATATTGCGCCAATAGTTTACCAAGTTACATGGCATGTGTTTTACCAGAAGATAGCTCAAATTTCTTTACAGTGCATAGTGAATCGAGTTGTCAATCAAAGCCCACAAAAATGTAATCTTGAAAGAGAAATTGATTTTCTTCCCAACACACCCCAAACAAGAGATTGGGACTAATAATCAAACTCCCATACCTAATCGCTCAACAAATTCCCACATCTAAACTCTCATTCCCTTTCCCTTAAACTACTAAACACCTAGTTAGAAGATTCCACAGGTTCACCTTAGATTTAAACGAAACTTGATGTAGATCAAACAATCAAAAAGAAGTCACGAAAAAAGGAAGATCGAGCGGGAGTTAGGATCCGGGCCTCTATGCCCAGATCGTGGCATCCATACCTTGAGTCATGCCTTTGTGCTGCTACTCTTCCTCTCGATCTAGGGATGGCGTCAGTGTGGGACAGGGACAATCGAAGTGGAGGTGGTGATGGTCGGATACGCCACGTGGATGCGATGATGGCTGATGATGGTGACCGGTGTGAGAAGGAGGTGGATGAGGAGGTGTGAGGGGCGCCTGATACGTGGGAGAGGAGAGGGGCTGGTGCCGGAGGAGAGACTGGAGGGTCGGGTGCGAGAGGAGAGGGGGATAGAAATTACTCCTGGTTAGTTGCTGGGCTGGAGCGGGCGCGATGAAGGAGGAAAGGTTCGCGATAGAGAGCACAACGAAGAAGCGACGTAGTGCTGAGCCAGCAGAAAACGGAACCTCTTTGTCTTTTTTAGATAGTAGAGATTTGATTCACGGGATTGTATCATGGATGAACTATTTCTATCGGAACTCCGTAGACCACCGTAGTGTATTTTCACGAGAAATCTAGCATGAGGTCCGACTTCATGGAAAATCCTGCAAGAAATATTCAATGTTGATGACACCTGGTGTTTTTCTTCATTGCAATCAAACAACCATTTGTGAGAGTTCCGATGCCCATAGGATTCCACTGTATAGGGTAATCCAATCCTACCCATTTCTTATTCCTTTGTTTTTTTAACCTATGAATCAAAGGATGCCTTAATGCTAACGCATGTAGTTTATCAATGATAGATCCCATTTTGTTCACATCTTACTAAGGCTTTTCTATTGATTTCTACTTGATTTCGATGATTTTCACTCTTCGAGTAACGTTGATATTGCAAAAAACAAAACAAACGTGTTATCTATTGTGACTTTCAAGTGTTGTGCACTTTTGGAAGGATTTAAAGTCATTTATGTTGGAGATATGCCCTAGAGGCAATAATAAATGTAGTTATTATTATATCATTGTGTTTATGATAAATGTTTACATTCATGCTATAATAGTATTAACAAGGAAACATTAATACTTGTGTGATTTGTAAACTTAAATTGAAGTCCCTAGTAAAGCCTCTTCATAATACTAGCTTGTTGGTTAATAAATGATTGTGGTTTCCCTATCATGAACATTGAGATGTTATTGACAATAAGATCATATCATTAGGAGAATGGTATGATGGACATACTCCTATAGATAAGCGTAGTATAAAGATCAAGTCATTTTAATAGTTTAATTACTATATGCTTTCTGATACATAGTAACCTAATTCCTTCGACCATGAGATCATGCATATCACCTTCACCGGAAGGATGCTTTGATGACATCAAACACCACACCGTAACTGGGTGGCTATAAAGGTGGCATTGAGTGTTCGGAAAGTATTAGTTAAGACACGTGGATCAAGAGTGGGATTTGTCCATCCATATGACTGATAGATATACTCTGGGCCCTCTAGGTGGAATGTCATCCAATTAGCTTGCAAGCATGTGACTGGCTCACAAGGGATCACATATCACGGGAACGAGAAAAGAGTACTTATCGGTAACAAGGTTGAACTAGGTATGCAGAGATACCGACGATCAAAACCTCGGATAAGTAAACTATCGTGAGACAAAGGGAAATTGGTATCGTATGTAAGTGGTTCATTCGATCGCAAAGTAATCGTAGAAATATGTGGGAGCCATATGAATTTCCAGATTCCTCTATTGGTTATTGTTCGGAGAAGTGTCTCGATCATGTCCGCATAATTCACGAATCGTAGGGAGACACACTTAAGGATTCGACGTTGTTGAGTAGTTATGGAATGATGAGTAAGAGACCGAATGTTGTTCGGAGTCTCGGATGGGATCCGGGATATCACGAGGAGATTCGGAATGGTCCGTAGAATAAGATTCATATAAGGAAAGTCCTGTTTCGGGGTTGGAGAATGGTTCCGGTGTTTTCATCGGGAATGTTCTAGAAGGTTCCGGAATGTCCGGCACTCCGGAGAGGAAGGGTACATGAATGTGTCATAACAAGTTGGAATGGTTGCATCATGTACTAGGTGTCATCTTTGAACAAAATAAAGGGTTAAATCAAATCCTAGTTTGAAAAGTCAAACGCCAATTTGAAAAGTCAAACGGCTATTTTGTTTGGTGGAGGGAGAGTAGGAAACCTACTTGGGGAGGAAGTCCCTCTCCCTCCACCGCCGGCCTTGGAAGCTGAGTTGGGGAGGGACTCCCCTCCCCTTGGCGCGCCCCCTCCACCTATACAAGGAGGGGCAGGGCTGCCCCTCCAAGACCGACACCTTGCCCCTCTAAACCCTAACCCTAGCCGCCGCCGCCCACCATAGCCGCCGCCGCCCACCATAGTCGCCGCCCTAGGGTTTCTCCCAAGCCGCCGAGTTGGGGCTTCTACTTGCCCTAGCCTCCGGCCTAGCCCCTTCTACTTGGTGTGTCTAAACCCTAGATCACCGAGGGCTCTCTCATAGTCCACCATACTCGCTCTGGCTTAAGGCGAAGCCCTACGAGATCTCCCCTCTACTTCCGGTACCACGCCGTCGTGCTGCCGGAATCGCGAGGAGAGTGCTACAACCTCCGCTGCCTGCTGGAACAAGGGAGAGGAAGGTCTTCATCGAGTATCGAACGTGTGACCGACTGCGGAAGCGCTGCCGGAACGCAACGCCGGAAGGATCGTCTACGCGATCTTGAGATCAGCAAGAGTACGACTACATCACCCACGAGAATCCGCTCTCGTTAAACACTTTGGAATCTTCGAGGGTGAGTTATTCCATCGACTCGTTGCTACAATCTAGTAGATAGATCTTGGCTTGTTTGTTTGTATGCGGTAGAATTTTTTTGTTTTCCATGCTACGAACCCCTACAGTGGTATTAGAGCCGTGTCTATATGTAGATCTGTTGCACGATTAGAACACAATGGTCATTGTGGGCGGTGGTGCTTTTATTATCAATTGCTTCTTGTGTACTTTGCATCTTACGGTATGATGGGATGAAGCGGCCCGGGCTAACCTTACATGACATCGTTCATGAGACTTGCTCCACGCTCAACATGCAACTTGTATTGCATAAGTGGCTTTGCGGGTGTCTGTCTCTCCCATTATAGTATAGATCCAATTTACAACGGGCACTTGATAGTTCAAACATCAACGTTGTGGTTCTTGTTCATAAGTTAGATCGACACTTATTGAAAGCCCCAAACCACGTAAAATATGCAAAGAAATTAGAGGCGTCTAACTCTGTTTTGGAGGGGTGTGCTGTGATGTGATATGACCATGATTGTGATTATATTTGATGTATGCAATGTTCCTTATTGTAAGTTGGCAACCGGCAGGAGCCATATGGTTGTCTTTAAATTTCTGTTAAGACCCGCGTGTCTATTCAAAGTAGTTGTAATAGTTGAAGCTGGTGGACGACAACCATGGAGAAGCATCATTGACCTTGATGCAATGCCGGTGATGATGGAGATCATGTTCGTGCTTGGAGATGGAAATCGGAAGCACAAAGAAGAAAGGCCATATCATATCACATATTATGAATTGCATGTGATTTTAATCCTTTATGCATCTTGTATTGCTTAGTTAACGACAGTAGCATTATAAGATGATCCCTCATGCACATGAATTTCAAGTTCTAAAGTGTTCACCCTTAGTAAGCACCGTTGCTAAAGCTTGTTGTTTCGAAGCACCACGTGATGATCGGGTGTGTTAGATTCTGCAAGTGCATACAATGTGAGCAAGCCAGATTTGCTCATGCAGAAGCTAAAGTTTGATCTTGATGAGCCTAGCATGTACAGACATGGTCTCGGAACACGGATCACCGAAAGGTAAAGCATGAATCATATAGTAGATATGATGAACATGTCGATTGTTCGCCATTGAAGCTACATCAACTCTCGTGATGATCGGTGTTGATGTGGTGGATTTGGTTCGTGTGATAACTAAAACAATGTGAGGGATATTGTTTTGAGTGGGAGTTCACCTAGATTAATTTAACTATTAATTAGAACTCAATTTGTCATAAACTTAGTCTAAACTATTGCAAATATGTTGTAGATCAATGGCGTCCCCTACCATCAATTTTAATGTGTTCCTAGAGAAATAAAAGTTGAAAAACAATGGAAGCAACTTCGCGGATTGGTTCCGCAATTTGAGGATTATCCTCAATGCTGGTAATTTGACCTATGTGCTGGATGCACCGCTGGGTGACCCGCCTGCAGCTGATGCTACCGATGCAGTAAAGAATGTTTACCTCGCTCGGAAGAATCAGTACTCCACAGTTTAGTGTGCTATCTTGTATGGTTTAGAATCGGAGCTTCAGAAAAGGTTTGAGAATTTAGACCCACATGATACTGTCCGTGAACTCAAATTGATCTTTGAGACTCACGCGGCAGTTGAGAGCTATGAGGCTTCTGAAAAGTTCTTTAACTGCAAGATGGAAGAGGGCAGCTCCGTCAGTGAGCATGTGCTTAAGATGTCTGGGCACGCAAACAAACTTCAAAGCTTGGGTATAGTGATTCCTAATGCTTTAGGGATTTACCGTGTCCTCCAATCACTACCACCAAGTTACAAGAACTTTGTGATGAACTACAATATGCAAAGCATGGACAAGCAGTTGCCAGAACTCTTCTCCATGTTAAAATCTGCAGAAGTGGAGATCAAGAAAGAGCACCAAGTGTTGATGGTCAATAAGACCACCAAATTCAAGAAATGCAAGTCTAAGCAAAAGGGACACTTCAAGAAGGGTGGTAAGAAAGTTACCGCACCGATGAAGAAGACCAAGGCTGGACCCAAGCCTGATACAGAGTGCTTTTACTGCAAGGGAGAAGGTCACTGGAAGCGGAATTGCCCAAAGTACTTGGCGGATTTGAAGAACGGCAACATCAAGAAGAAAGGTATATCCGATATACATGTTATTGATGTGTATCTCACTAGTACTCGTAGTAGTGCCTGGGTATTTGATACTGGTTCGGTTGCTCATATTTGTAACTCGAAACATGTGCTGCAGAATAAACGGAAGCTAGCGAAGAATGAGGTGACGATGCGCGTGGGAAACGGATCAAAGGTTGATGTGATCGCGGTTGGCACGCTACCTCTTCATCTACCATCGGGATTAGTTTTATACTTAAATAATTGTTATTTGGTGCCTGCGTTAAGCATGAACATTATATCGGGATCTTGTTTATTGCGAGACAGTTACTTGTTTAAGTCCGAGAATAATGGTTGTTCGATTTATATGAGTAATATGTTTTATGCACATGCACCTTTGATAGATGGTCTATTCTTATTGAATCTCGATAGTGGAAATACACATATTAATAACATTGAAGCTAAACGTTTGAAATCGAGCGATAACTCGACCTATATGTGGCACTGTCGTCTTGGTCACATTGGAGTGAAGCGTATGAAGAAACTCCATTCCGATGGACTTCTTGAATCACTTGATTTCGAATCACTTGAAAGATGCGAAGCATGTCTGATGGGTAAAATGACTAAGACTCCATTTTCTCGAATGATGGAGCGAGCTACGGACTTATTGGAAATCATACATACCGATGTGTGTGGTCCAATGAGTGTAGCATCGCGCGGTGGTTATCGTTATGTTCTTACCTTCACGGATGACTTGAGTAGATATGGGTATATCTATTTCATGAAACATAAGTCCGAAACTTTCGAGAAGTTTAAGAAATTTTAAAGTGAGGTTGAGAATCAACATAACAAGAAGATTAAATTTCTGCGTTCTGATCGTGGAGGTGAATATCTAAGTTACGAGTTTGGCGAGCATTTGAAGAAATGCGTAATACTTTCACAATTGACACCTCCGGGAACACCACAGCGTAATGGTGTGTCCGAACGTCGTAAGCGAACTCTCTTAGATATGGTTCGTTCTATGATGTCACTTACAGATTTACCGCTATCATTTTGGGGTTATGCATTAGAAACAGCCGCATTCACTTTAAATAGGGCACCATCTAAATCGGTTGAAACGACACCGTATGAATTGTGGTTTGGGAAGAAACCTAAATTGTCGTTCCTTAAAGTTTGGGGTTGCGAAGCCTATGTAAAGAAGTTACAACTGAACAAGCTTGAACCCAAAGCGGAAAAATGCGTCTTCATAGGATACCCAAAGGAAACTATTGGGTATACCTTCTATCATAGATCCGAAGGCAAAATCTTCGTTGCCAAGAATGGATCCTTTATAGAGAAGGAATTTCTCTCGAAAGAAGTGACTGAAGGAAAGTAGAACTCGATGAGGTTGTCGAACCTTCTCTCGAACTTGCGAGTAGCGCAGCACCGGAAGAAGTTCTTGTGGTGCCTGCACCAATAAGGGAGGAAGCTAATGATGATGATCATGAAACTTTGGTTGTAGTTGCTACAGAGCCTCGCAGGTCAACAAGAACTCGTACCACTCCTGATTGGTATGATCCCGTTATGAGTGTCATGTTGGTGGATAACACCGATGACCCTGTGACATATGAGGAAGCGATGATGAGCCCAGATTCCAATAAATGGCAAGAAGCCATGAAATCCGAGATTGGATCCATGTACGAGAACCAAGTATGGACTTTGGTGGACTTACCGGATGGCCGGAAGGCTGTCGAGAACAAATGGATTTTCAAGAAGAAAACAGATGCTGATGGTAATGTTACTGTCTATAAAGCTCGACTTGTCGCAAAAGGGTTTCGACAAATTCAAGGAGTTGACTACGATGAGACTTTCTCACCAGTAGCGAAGCTAAAATCTGTGAGGATTATGTTAGCAATCGCTGCATATTACGATTATGAGATATGGTAGATGGATGTCAAAAACAACATTCCTCAATGGAGACATTGATGAAGAGTTGTATATGATGCAATCCAAAGGTTTTGTCGATCCTAAAGATGATAACAAGGTATGCAAACTTCAACGGTCCATTTATGGATTGAAGCAAGCATCCCGAAGTTGGAATCAACGTTTTGATAAGGTGATCAAAAGTTTTGGTTTTATACAAACTTATGGAGAAGCTTGTATTTACAAGAAAGTGAGTGGGAGCTTTGTAGCATTCTTAATACTATATGTAGATGACATATTGTTGATTGGGAATGATGTAGACCTTCTTAATAGTGTCAAGGAATATTTGAATAATAGTTTTTCAATGAAAGATCTTGGCGAAACAGCTTACATATTAGGCATAAAGATTTATAGAGATAGATCGAGACGCCTAATTTCATTGTCGCAAAGTACATATTTGGACAAAGTTCTAAAGAAATTTGGAATGGAAGATAGCAAGAAAGGGTTCTTGCCCATGTTGCCCAATACGACCTTGAGTAAAACTCAAAGTCCAGTAACGGCAGAAGATAGAGAAAGGATGAGTAAGACTCCCTATGCCTCAGCCATAGGATCACTAATGTATGCCATGCTATGTAGTAGACCCGACATTGCATATGCTGCTAGTTTGACTAGCAGATATCAAAGTGATCCAGGAGTGGATCATTGGACAGCGGTCAAAAACATCCTTAAGTACTTGAGAAGAACTAAGGATATGGTTCTTTCTTATGGAGGTGATGAACAACTCGTTGTTAATGGTTACACCGATGCTAGTTAGAACACCGATCCGGATGATTCTAAATCACAATCCGGATACGTATTTATTTTGAATGGTGCAGCAGTTAGCTGGAGGAGTGCAAAGCAAAGCGTGTGGCGAGATCTTCAACTGAATCGGAATACATGGCTGCTTCGGAGGCTTCACAAGAAGCGATATGGATGAAAGAGTTCATTACAGAGCTCGGTGTGGTTCCAAGTGCGCTGAACCCAATGTCTATCTACTGTGATAACATGGGCGCCATAGCCAATGCGCAAGAACCAAGGTCACACAAGAAGCTGAAGCATATCAAGCTACGTTTTCACGCTATTCGAGAACATGTCCAAGATGGTGACATAAAGATTTGCAAAGTACACACAGATCTGAATGTGGCGGATCCATTGACTAAACCTCTCCCGAGGGCAAAACATGACCAACACCAAACTGCCATGGGTGTTCGGTATATTACCATGTATTCTAGATTAGTTGACTCTAGTGCAAGTGGGAGACTGTTGGAGATATGCCCTAGAGGCAATAATAAATGTAGTTATTATTATATCATTGTGTTTATGATAAATGTTTACATTCATGCTATAATAGTATTAACAAGGAAACATTAATACTTGTGTGATTTGTAAACTTAAATTGAAGTCCCTAGTAAAGCCTCTTCATAATACTAGCTTGTTGGTTAATAAATGATTGTGGTTTCCCTATCATGAACATTGAGATGTTATTGACAATAAGATCATATCATTAGGAGAATGGTATGATGGACATACTCCTATAGATAAGCGTAGTATAAAGATCAAGTCATTTTAATAGTTTAATTACTATATGCTTTCTGATACATAGTAACCTAATTCCTTCGACCATGAGATCATGCATATCACCTTCACCGGAAGGATGCTTTGATGACATCAAACACCACACCGTAACTAGGTGGCTATAAAGGTGGCATTGAGTGTTCGGAAAGTATTAGTTGAGACACGTGGATCAAGAGTGGGATTTGTCCATCCATATGACTGATAGATATACTCTGGGCCCTCTAGGTGGAATGTCATCCAATTAGCTTGCAAGCATGTGACTGGCTCACAAGGGATCACATATCACGGGAACGAGAAAAGATTACTTATCGGTAACAAGGTTGAACTAGGTATGCAGAGATACCGACGATCAAAACCTCGGATAAGTAAACTATCGTGAGACAAAGGGAAATTGGTATCGTATGTAAGTGGTTCATTCGATCGCAAAGTAATCGTAGAAATATGTGGGAGCCATATGAATTTCCAGATTCCTCTATTGGTTATTGTTCGGAGAAGTGTCTCGATCATGTCCGCATAATTCACGAACCGTAGGGAGACACACTTAAGGATTCGACGTTGTTGAGTAGTTATGGAATGATGAGTAAGAGACCGAATGTTGTTCGGAGTCTCGGATGGGATCCGGGATATCACGAGGAGATCCGGAATGGTCCGTAGAATAAGATTCATATAAGGAAAGTCCTGTTTCGGGGTTGGAGAATGGTTCCGGTGTTTTCATCGGGAATGTTCTAGAAGGTTCCGGAATGTCTGGCACTCCGGAGAGGAAGGGTACATGAATGTGTCATAACAAGTTGGAATGGTTGCATCATGTACTAGGTGTCATCGTTGAACAAAATAAAGGGTTAAATCAAATCCTAGTTTGAAAAGTCAAACGCCAATTTGAAAAGTCAAACGACTATTTTGTTTGGTGGAGGGAGAGTAGGAAACCTACTTGGGGAGGAAGTCCCTCTCCCTCCACCGCCGGCCTTGGAAGCTGAGTTGGGGAGGGACTCCCCTCCCCTTGGCGCGCCCCCTCCACCTATACAAGGAGGGGCAGGGCTGCCCCTCCAAGACCGACACCTTGCCCCTCTAAACCCTAACCCTAGCCGCCGCCGCCCACCATAGCCGCCGCCGCCCACCATAGTCGCCGCCCTAGGGTTTCTCCCAAGCCGCCGAGTTGGGGCTTCTACTTGCCCTAGCCTCCGGCCTAGCCCCTTCTACTTGGTGTGTCTAAACCCTAGATCACCGAGGGCTCTCTCATAGTCCACCATACTCGCTCCGGCTTAAGGCGAAGCCCTGCGAGATCTCCCCTCTACTTCCGGTACCACGCCGTCGTGCTGCCGGAATCGCGAGGAGAGTGCTACAACCTCCGCTGCCTGCTGGAACAAGGGAGAGGAAGGTCTTCATCGAGTATCGAACGTGTGACCGACTGCGGAAGCGCTGCCGGAACGCAACGCCAGAAGGATCGTCTACGCGATCTTGAGATCGGCAAGAGTACGACTACATCACCCACGAGAATCCGCTCTCGTTAAACACTTTGGAATCTTCGAGGGTGAGTTATTCCATCGACTCGTTGCTACAATCTAGTAGATAGATCTTGACTTGTTTGTTTGTATGCGGTAGAATTTTTTTGTTTTCCATGCTACGAACCCCTACAATTTATGAGTTGCTGTAAGAAAATCAAGCAAGTCATTAATTGGGAGAAACATCATCAGGGGAAACATGAGTTTTAATGACCGTCCATATGGGTTGAGACCGTCCGTACCACTCACCCGTACCACATGCCACCGTCTTCGTCTGGTCAAAAAGAACACTTTTCGTGAACAAGCTTATGTGAAAATACAACACATCAACCACCATCCACTCCAAAGCAAATCAAGAAGAGATCTAGAGAAGAAGAAAAATCCCTTCGATCTGCTCCGCGATCTTCGACCTCTAGATCATCCACTCCACCATCATTCCTCTTGCAGGAGAGAGTGAGAGAGAGAGAGAGAGAGAGAGAGAGAGAGAGAGAGAGATTCACACTTCTGAGATTAGAGTTTGAGACTATTCATACTTGGATTTATATTTGATTTGATCTTGCTTCTTATTATGGCTTGTTATAGTAATATTGAGATGAACCCTATTTACATCGTAATAATATCATTATGTTATTCTCCTCTCATTTGCGAGTAAATCATCATAAGTGTGGGAGATGTAGGGGCCGAGATTGGTGAGATGTGATATGCCTCTCTAATTTCAATCTCATAGGTGTGGGAGATGTAGGGGCCAAAATACAAAACGTTTTAGTTTTTTTTAAGTAAACATCTTTTAGTGTGTATGTTTAGTCATTTTGATCCAAACATATATATCAATAGGCGTCTAGATACATGCGTTTCATGAAAAAAAACTAAAAACTCTTATATTTTGAAACAGAGTAAATATTATTCCGTGCAAGAATTTTAAACGGAAGGCTCGATGAGCCCAACTTTGAATTAACAAAGCCATCAACAGACTAGGAGTACAAGCACACTTACAACATAAAACAAAGAAACAAAAACTAGGGATACCAGCTAGCGATACAAGCACACATGGTGAGAAGGATAAAGACAACAAAGAGGGAAGAACAAGCAGATCAAGGCTACAAGTTCTACAAGAAGGTCCTAAGTCTTCAGCTAGACACCAGTCTAAATCTTCGAGAACCAAGATGCCACTCCGAGGAACTGCACCAAATCAGGCTAGCACCACTAGCAGTCTGGCTCGCAGAGGACCACCAACTTCAAAGAAACTGACTGATTGTAGTAATGAGAAGACGAAAGTCCATGGTTCAAAAGGAGGGAGCTTCATGACAACGCCTCCAGGAAGGGAAACATCACTAGCTAGCGTCGTCGTTGTCGGCACAAGGCATAGTTATGCAAAGATTTTGCAGAAGCTCCAGCACCCACCCCAGGGAAAACCTATGGCTTTGCGCATGTCGTCAAGAAAGCCATTAGCTAGTGAAGAACACCAAAATCCCCTGTGGCGTGGCACCAACTTCGAAACCTTCCTAGGTTCGAGAATGGCCGCGCAAAACCGGAGGCACAACATTTTGTCGAGCAAAACTTGACGCAAGGCATCGACAAATAGGGAGTCCGTGGGGGAACTCGAAGACGATGTAAGTGAAAGAGACTGCAAACGGTGCCCATGGAGGAGGCAATCAACAACAAGATGTGGGTCATGGCCACGCCTGCAAGGAGGTGAACAACATCTATAGACGTCGTCATCTCAGACAATGGCCAAGGCTGCCTTGCATTGCGTTCGCAAACACCCATCGAACTAACCAATGTCCCCACCAGACAAGAGACCAGAGGGGAACTAATCTAATCGTGCCACCAACATCACCACAAAGTGCTGATGGCCGGTTGTCCGCGGAGGGGGGGATCAATACGCACAACCCAACGGTTTTAGAGGTTTCAAAGAACAACAACTGCAAAGTGTCTGCAATGATGTTCATGACTTCACATGTCTTACAGTCAATCCTACTCATTTTTACAACCACATGAGAAAGTGAAGACATAAGTGGATGGTGGTTTGCAAGGTTAGGGCTTTTAAAGGGGTAACATTTTGCAACGAGAACACGACCTTCATGATGGATAAGGACAAACTAATTACGCACTTCATGCTTAGATTGCATATCACTACTTTATTATTTTTCTTATTCATTCCCTTCTCAGTGAGCTAAACTAACACAATATCCGGCGAGAAAACTGGATGGGTCGATGAGTAATTGACACTGCCGCTTTTATTATGGGCGTTGTCGATAGGCCGAACGACCACCACACCATTAACTCATGCTCATCGGTAGACGAGTCGTCATACGATCGGCGCCTGCTCGTTGGCATCTCAATCACTCGCTAATCGCTACCATGGGGACATGGCACGACCAGGTCTAAATGGTGCCCGTCGCCGGCAGCTCCTCGTCCAGTCATTCCCGTCGTGCCGAGAGAGGCAAAGGACGTGCCGAACAATTTTTTGGTAAACAAGTCTAGGAGTTAAATCCATGGTTAGTCATTGGACTTGCTTAGCAAAGTCAATACGATCAACCAGGAAGGATTGGGAGTTCTAGACCTTAATGTTCAAAATTCTGCTCTTCTTTTGAAGAATTTGGATAAGTTTTATAATCACAAGGATATTCCTTGGGTTCACCTTGTATGGAATACTTACTATTGTAATGATAAGCTCCCTGGAAGAAGTCTTGAGGGATCCTTTTGGTGAAAAGCTCATCTGAAACTGATTGACATTTTTAAAGGACTTGCAAAGTGTTTGGTTGGAAATGGGAAATCCACACTACTCTGATCTGATATGTGGAATGATAGCTGCCTTCAACATAAGCTTTCTCATCTCCTCTCATATGCAAAAAACCCTCACATCTCTGTCAGTGAGTTCCTGCATACTGCAAATACTCAGGACCTTTTTTACCTTCCTTTGTCCCAACAAGCTTATCAAGAATATCAAAGTCTTGAACAGATTCTCAATACTGGCAGGCAAGGGGAATCTGATTGTTGGTCTTACATTTGGGGCAGTAATTTTTTGGTCAAAAAGGCTTACTGCTCCTTAGCTGGTTGCCAACCGGTTCAGCCACACTTCTCTTGGTTATGGAAATCTTCTTGTCAGCAAAAGCACAAATTCTTCTTCTGACTCTTACTGCTTGATAGGCTCAACACAAGAAACCTTCTGAAAAGGAAATGTTTTTCTCTGGCATCTTATGACTGTGTTTTTCAGGGCTGCAACAGTGAAGAAACTAGCCTACATTTGTTTTGGGAATGCCCCTTTGCAAGAGCCTGCTGGGCTGAAATTTCACAGGTCACTATGGCTGATCAAAATATCTTTGAAGCCTTAGCCAGTATTAAAAAAGATCTTAATGTCCCTTTTGCAATGGAAATTCTGATACTTGGAACTTGGGGCATTTGGATTTGCAGAAATAATGAAATTTTCAATAATCAGCATGCGTCGATGGAGAACTGGAAAGCTATTGTTGCCCAGGAATTAAGATAGGCCCTTTATAGAATTAAGAAGAAGTATCATCAAGGCCTTAAAGTTTGGATTGAAATCAATTTAGACAGGAGATAGCTGATTAGAATGTTATCCCTCTTCTTTGAGGTGGATTGAGTTTGTAATTATTCTTTTGTAACTCTCTATAATATATAAAAATTGAAGTGGGTTTTTTTGCCCTACTGTTTTACCCTAAAAAAAAGTCAATACAGTCATTGTACAATGGGAATACGAATTTACGGTCATCGAACTCGCGTCGAAGCATCACTCGTGGTCACCGCGGACGCTGTAGAGATGTATTTGACGATGTGGCGCTGAGTGGACCCACTGCCAGCCTCTATGTGTGTTTCATTTGCAGAAAAGCCCCTTAAATTTTTTTATCCCAGTCAAATGGCTAATTCCTTCTTGTTCTTCTTCTTCTTCCGGTTGCTGCTGCCGCCGCCACGCACCCCAATTTCCTCCGCCGCGGCGTAGATCTCGGCGATCAGGCGGTAGCGCCTCACCCTCCGCGAGGCGACGGAGCACAGTACGGAGGCGAGCCCTGACGCTGACGGAGCACACCCTGCGATGGAGCACAGCACAAGGCGAGCCCTGACGCTGAGGTCGATGGCGTGGGAGTCATTGAGGCCATAGCAGATGACGAATCCGGCGATAACGGACGGGTCGACGACGTTCTCGACGGCCAGGTTGACGAAGCCGGTGATGCGGCGCATCTTGCGCGCGATGAGCTCCGTCTGGCGCGCGTCTAGCTCGATGGCGGAGGACACGACGGCGCGGAGCGTGTGCAGCGGGGGATGCCTGCGTCGGCGCCCTCCTCCGCGATGGTGACCGGCTGGAATGGTGGCGCGGCCAGGGCCTGCTGGTTCGCGGAAGGCGAGGTCGGGGCAGCGTTCTTTAGGGCGGCGGCGGGCGCAACGCCCAGGTAGCCGCTGGACCGGCGCAGCGTCTGCGCCTGCCACCGCGGGTGGCGGTGGGCGCTAGCCGTGCTCGGGCCGTCGAAGCGAACGGAGGCCGGCATGAGCTGGAAGGCGCCGGCGGTGTCCTTTGCGGCCGGGAACACCTGGTGGGCGCATGGCTGGTTCAGGATGTTCATTGCCGCGAGATTGGGTGGCCGGAGCTCGACCTCGGCACGAGGGCGGGTCTAGGGGAGATGGGCCGAGGCTAGGGGAGATGGCGGCGGAGAGGAGCTCCACCTCAGCGGGAGCAACTCGTCCTCGGGTCCGCCGCGCCATCGTCCTCCTGCCCGACGCGGCCGCAGGTCCTGGCCGTCGTCGACCTCGTCCACCGCCACCCTCATCCCCAACCTCGAACCGGACCATCCTCGCCGATACACGTAGAGCCGCCGCCGGTGCTGCGCTGCTCGTATCCTTCCACGCAGAGCCGTCGCCGGCGCTGCGCTACTCGCCTCCACCGCGGCCTCCCTTTGATCCCCGTGGCGCTTGCCTCCAATCGCCACCACCAGCCGCCGACCATCTTGGCGCCGTCGGTGGCGTCGTCGCAGGACACGCCAGTCCAGCCGTGTTCCAGTCCTCGAGCACGCCCGCGGGAACAGTGAGCGCGTGCTCGTCGAGCAGATAGATGCCGTGGGGGGGAGGGGGTGAGAGCCGGAGAGGGAGGTGGGAGCATGCGCCGGCGAGCTCCATCGGCAGCGACAGAGCCGGAGAGGAAGGGGGAGCTCACGGCGGCGTGGGAAGGTGAGGAGGAGCACGCCGGCGAGCTCCACCGGCGGTGGCACTGGATTTTTTTTTTGGGCACGTACATGTCACGGGATAGTCAATTGGGGAAGAAGGAATGATTGTTTTGCAAAAAAAACCTCATATGTGTGGTTATTCTTTACCTATTATTTTTTGCCTATATGTTATTACTGACAGTGGGTCCACTCAGCGCCACGTCGTCAAATACATCTCTACGACGCCCGCGGTGACCATGAGTGATGCTCCAACGCGAGTTCGATGACCGTAAATTCGTATTTCCGATGTACAATGACTGTATTGACTTTGCTAAGCAAGTCCAATGACTAACCATGGATTTAACTCCAAATCTAGCGCGGTCGGCGTTTTTCATGGTTGGCCCAAACGGACGCCATTACAAACTTACGAGCTAAGTTAAAAAAAAACTTACGAGCTGGCTAAGCCGAAGCTGATTTGCTGACTAAGCCGAGCCGAGACTGGAGCCAGACGGCTCACGCCGAGCTTTATTTTTTTTCAGCCCTACCTCCTCACGTTTCTCTCTGCCGCATCTCCACTCCAACCGCATCACACCTCTCCCTCTCTCCTCTTCCTCCACCCAGCTGAGTGGGCGACGACGAGGGGGACCACGACCGCCGGTGGCCGCATCGACGAGGGGGACTGCCACTTCCGCCACCGCCGGTGCCCGTGCGTAGCCACGAGGGGAAGGAGGGAAGCGACCGCAACTCGGCCGCGGCGACGAGGAGACCTGCTGACCGCGTCGGCGAGGAGAGATCTCGGCGACCCTGAGGGAGAGCGGCGGCGCTTTTGGGTCTACTCTTCTTCGTTTCCCTCTACGTTGGGCTGACTTAATTCCGCCTCCCCAAAAACCTAAGGTACGAACCCGAATCGTCTCGATCTGTGCAAGTGTTGGTAGATCAGGTTGATTTGTGGTGATCGCACAATGCTAGTCATGTCAACTCCGAACATTGGTACTGCATCTGTGGTTGACGTAGACGGATCCGTGATAGTTTGGTGTCAAATACTTGCGGTTCATGGTTACTACTAGACACTAGTTTTTCAGGGTTGCGTACTTGATGTAGATGGTTGATTCGTGGTTATCCGGGATTCGTACTAGCTATTCATGGAATCTAGTTTCCCGGGGATGATGCACACTTGATTTGAAGTACCAGTTCATGGTTACCGCACTCTGGTCCCTAGTATTTCCAAGCAAGTAAACCCAATTTCACATGCTATCAACTGAATAATTTTCTTACTGTGGCTGCCCACTGGAAAATATTATTTGAATTGTCCCCTTACAAGCCCCACCCCACCCCCAGTAGTATGTACCTGACTTCACATCATAACTATGCCCTAACATTGGAAAAAAAATTGGGCAATGATTATATAGATTGTGGATCTTTTTTAATGCTTTCATGTATCATGCAGTACTTTCATCCTGTGGAATTTTTAGGGAAAAGGCTATTTTCTAGCAAAGGGTAGCTGGTGGCTGAGGCTGAAAAGTTGGATATGCTTGACCTTTAGAACTTACTGCTTGTGAAGGTGTTTGACATCGACCATCCAAAATTGAGCGCCCAGGATCTGGGAGCGACCTACCCCAAGGTGGGGAGTTCGCTCCTTTTCTGGTAACGAAGAGAGCAAACTCTTATTCCATCATGATGGAAAGTGACATGGAAAAAGGAAGACAGTATCCGGAGAGACCAAGAACATTTTCCACTGTACGAAGTAGATCATCTATACCACTGGTATGACCTATTGGCTATTGCTAATATTTCTCCACCTTTTACATACAAAATATGAACTTAGTAGTTACTAGGAGGAGTATCAGACTATCAGTTGAATTCACTTGCATCTTTTCATGCATCTTGCTCACACATTCCTTCCAATGTGTGAAATATATGCAATTGCAGGGAGGTGAGAGTTCTTTCTCCTTAATTTCTGTCAGTGTGAATGGTCCATGATTTTGTTTGTCAAAATATTCACTGTATCCTTTTGTATCAACCATTATTTTCTTACAACATTATATATTGAAGTACCCACTAAACAGAAAAAAATTCATATCACAGAACGCTGCATCATGATTAGTCTTTGCCCTATTCAACTTTATATTTGTTATACTCTTTAGAACTTTCCTCTCTTAAATGATGTAATCTACCGTAACCAAATGAATCAATGCTGTTTATTGCTGCTTGTATGCCAACGAAAAAGTTATGTAACTCAAAAGTCGCTAGTTCAATATGTACAACAGTACAAGTGCACAGCGCTGTGTTTTGTTATTTTTTCTCGAAGTTGTTGCAGTTGCAGGCTTTGAAATGATTTGACCTAAGTAGTTGTGTTATATGGTTTACTCTAGCCGTTTTCATCTAGATGTTATATGCACTTATATCTTATTTGCTAACTTCAGATTTTTTTTGACTAATCAGTTGATCCAATTTATTTTGCCATGCTATCTGTTGTTTATTTGCATCTCAACTAAGTTACTATTCTGACTACTGCAGGTCTTCCGAATGCTGATGAAGATAAATCCTCGGGCCTTGATTGTTCTTCTACTTTTGGTTGTTTGTGGTGTGTTCTACTTAGGAGCCAGTACATCACCAATTATAGTCTTCGTGTTCTGTATATGTACCCTCAGTTTATTCTTCTCTCTCTACCTCACAAAGTGGGTTCTTGCCAAGGATGAAGGACCTCCAGAAATGTCCGAGGTATTAAAAATGCTTGCGTGCATCTCGTGAGGATATACCAGTGCCTTCATTTTTCTTAATGTGCACTGCATATTATTGGTTTTCTTCGTCATATGAAGTTTCACATGACTGTAAAATGCTGTATAACACATTATCTGTCATCTCTTGCTTGACGCAGTGAACCATACCAACATATGAGACTTCAACTGGCTTGTTTTATTCTACAGCTTTAGATTTAAGATTTAATTTGTTTGGTTTGTAGTCCTTGTGTTGATATTTGATAATCGTTGCTATATCGTGGCTAGAACTTGCAGTGTAAAATGCTATCTGTATGTGTTGGTTGGGGTGTAGAATGCTATTTAGCTGCGGCATATGGGACTGTGGAAGCTGCTCAGTTTAATGCAAATTGATAACATGTCCCATGTCATAGTATGTTACAGAACACATCACACAATCTAGCATAACCCCATTTTAGTAGGTTATGATGGATCAGCTCATGGAGGCGTCTAAAACACCCTTTTGGCAATATTACATATCACACAATGTATATTAGCTTTATTTGACTAGTTTAATGACATCTGTAAATGCAAAGAGAACTGGTCAATATCCCAGTGGTAGGGTCACAGTGGTGCATCCCTGCTGACCAAGGTTCTACTCCTCTCAGGATCTTAATTATATTCCATGAGGCCCCTCCGTGGAACCATATTAAATGCACAAAGCAACACCTGTACACTGTTATGTGTGACTACTCATGTTGCTAATAAGTAAAATTTTCTCAGTATAATTTCGTTTGGACCTGTAAATTGGACATGGATTGTCGTATTGTAGCGAGATGTTGTCCTGATTCCAATATTTTATTCTGGCATATAATGTCGTCCCTTTTGGATGTCCTGATTCCAATATTTTATTCATTATCTACTTTTTTGAGTTCTGCATATAATGTTGTCAGGTTCTTAATCTGTCATATTGCATCTACTGTCCAGATATCTGATGCCATTAGAGATGGCGCTGAAGGATTTTTTAGGACACAATATGGGGCTATTTCTAAAATGGCATGCATTCTGGCACTCGTTATCCTCTTCATTTATCTCTTTCGCACTACTACCCCGCAGCAGGAGGCATCAGGCCTAGGAAGGTGATTTTCTACTGTTATTATGAAACCTCTGTTGTACCCAGCTTTTGTTGTCTCATGAATCTCTTCAATACACAGGACAACATCTGCATATATTACAGTTATTGCCTTTCTCCTTGGAGCTGTGTGTTCTGGACTAGCTGGATTTGTTGGGATGTGGGTGTCTGTACGTGCAAATGTTAGAGTTTCAAGTGCTGCTCGACGTTCTGCGAGGGAAGCATTGCAGGTTTTGTTTTGCATCCTTGATTTACTTTTCCTTCAGGTGTTTCCCCTATATGGATTGGTTTGAATACATGACTGGTTTCTCGAAACAGATTGCTGTCCGTGCAGGTGGTTTCTCAGCTATCGTAGTTGTTGGCATGGCTGTATTTGGTGTGGCGTTACTCTATGCAGCATTTTATGTTTGGCTTGAAGTAGATTCACCTGGTTCAATGAAGGTTACAGACTGTAAGTTTATTTCAAACATGATATTTTCAATACCTATGTCGATAGAACTCTGCTCTAATTATGAGTTGACCTATATGGTCTAGCATACAAAGCTCAAAGACTGTTAAATTTCTCCATACATAATGTTTTCTTTTTTGAACTGGTGACTAATGTTAAGTTCATAAATGAAAATTCTACCAGACTAATGTTGAGTGAGGGAAGTTATTTTTCTTTACGAATTCCAGGATTTAACTTTGACCATTACTTTTACAACATAAGTATTTATATCATTAAGTAAATACTAAAACATAATACTAAAAATACTTTTAACAATAAATCTAGTTATGTAGCCTTCAAATGGCCAATTTATATAGTTTTGAACATATAATCAAACTTTTAAAAGTTGGAAGATGCACATTCTAAAACATGAATATGAAAAGATCAAAATATGGGAGTAAATATTTATTGGAGAGTACCACACTGGGACCAGCATTCAAAGTTTGAGTGGATAAAATAGCTGAATAAAAAAGCTGTTCTCTCTAAAAAAATAGATTTAGGTCCTAAATGGACACCAGTAACTAATCCACCGGTGATATGCTTGTAGTTGCAAGCTTGTATAAGTTCTTTCAATGCAAAAGCAACGTCTCTACCGTTGCTGACTTCATGTGATCTTGTGTAGTGCCTCTTCTGCTTGTGGGATACGGTTTTGGTGCGTCGTTTGTTGCCCTTTTTGCTCAGTTGGGGGGTGGGATATACACCAAAGCTGCTGATGTCGGAGCTGATCTTGTTGGAAAAGTTGAGCAGGGAATACCGGAAGATGATCCTCGTAATCCTGCTGTCATTGCTGACTTGGTAATGGTGTTTCTTTAATGAAGTTTTGGAGTATTTTTTTTCTTCATATTCTTAATTGAAATTGTCTGAAGTATTGTTCATCATATATACCTAGACATAATGGATGATATTCAGGACTGATGAGCTTCATAAGTTTTATCAGAGATGATGTGACCTCAACAGCTTGCATTCATTTTGAAATCCAAATAAATTATTGTTTCTTTAAGGGGTGGACAATCATTGTTGCTCAATGCGTTGTAGAATTCCAAAGTTCAGTATATGCATGTCCAATGATGGAATATTTGTGGCTTGTGCTGGAATACAAGATTTGCCTGCCTCGACAACTAATTATCGGGTTGTCATTATCCTATATTTCATTTGCTGCTAGTACATATGCTAATAATAAGAAAACTACACAGGTTGGTGATAATGTTGGAGATTGTGCTGCTCGTGGTGCTGATCTCTTTGAAAGCATAGCAGCAGAAATTATCAGTGCAATGATACTTGGTGCAACAATGGCACAGAGCTGCAAAATCGAAGGCAAGACTCTTTTGCTTGTCATGCTAGATCTCTGATTGGGATGTCGAAGTGACATGTTCATATTTTTCTCCAATGTATGTGCTTTTTTCCATGAGAACACTGGGAACAGGTAGTTGCTAATATGGATAATATAATAAACTTCCTTTAATCTAGGGCTAATGTTATGAAATAATCTACGAATGATTCTCGGTGCATGAGATGTACTTGGTTTTGAATAAAATTGAGAATCACCTTTTTTTTGCGGGTCAACATTCCCTGCAATTATGCTGTATTATAATGAGCAATGTTTACTATTGCAGATCCCTCTGGCTTTATTCTGTTTCCTCTTGTTGTCCACTCTTTTGATCTGGTGGTGTCATCAGTTGGAATTCTCTCAATTAGGGGAACACGTGACTCTGGATTAACATCCCCTATTGAAGATCCCATGGCAATTATGCAGAAAGGGTATTCTATTACTATACTGCTTGCTGTTATTACCTTCGGAGTGGTAAGTGCAGTTGTTTGGTGTATAGTCCTCTTGTTTGACTATTGTCGTATCTCTCTATGGAAATTTTCTATTATACACAAAAAATGATTTTCATGATTAAATGCTCTCAGAGAAAAATCACACACATTCTCAACAAAAGAAAGACATTCAGGCTCTAGTCCTCAGTCTAGTAATTATGACTAATTTAAAATTGGACTTGAACCAATCACATTCAAACTAAAGGAGAAATTTGTAGCCATAACATTGAGTATTCCACGTGCTTGTGGGTTTGTGGTGTCATGTGGGTACAAAATCCAGTTTAATTTCTGTTATTCCCGAACTTATTTATTTATTTACTTCTGTTCTGTTTTCCAGTCTACTCGGTGGCTCCTGTACACTGAACAAGCACCTACTGCATGGCTCAATTTTGCCTTGTGTGGCTTGGTGGGCATCATCACAGCATATGCTTTTGTCTGGATTTCCAAGTATTATACTGATTATAAACATGAGCCTGTCCGCCTTTTGGCTCTTTCAAGTTCCACAGGACATGGAACTAATATTATTGCTGGAGTAAGTTTGGGAATGGAATCAACAGCTTTACCAGTTCTAGTGATAAGTGTGGCCATTATATCAGCATTTTGGTTGGGACGTACCTCTGGCTTGGTAGATGAGTCTGGCAACCCAACTGGTGGTCTTTTTGGGACAGCTGTAGCTACAATGGGGATGCTTAGTACAGCAGCATATGTTCTCACCATGGACATGTTTGGTCCTATAGCTGACAATGCTGGTGGTATTGTGGAGATGAGTCAGCAGGTACTACTCCTATATTTCTTCGTGCATATGGATAATTCAAACAGATATTTCACCTTTGCTGTAGGTCTAGCAAACCATCTATGCTAATCCTATTTATATTTTTGTTACCTGTACAAATTCCAAGTACTCCAAAATTTAATGGCTATAATTATATTTATTAAAAGTTCACTAGTCATTTTTATACATGGGTTTTGATTATTTATGTTATCTTTCATCATTGTAACACCGATTGAATAAGTTCTGCAGCCTGAAAGTGTTAAGGAATCACAGACATTCTAGATGCTGAGGGTAACACTACGAAAGCTACCACAAAGCTACAAAATAGATTTAAAAGTTAACTAGTCATTTTTATACATGGGTTTTGATTATTTATGTTGTCTTTCATCATTTTAACACCGATCGAATAAATTCTGCAGCCTGAAAGTGTTAGGGAAATCACAGATATTCTAGATGCTGTGGGTAACACTACGAAAGCTACCACAAAGGGATTTGCTATAGGGTCAGCAGCACTGGCTTCGTTTCTCCTGTTCAGCGCATATATGGATGAAGTAGCTGCTTTTGCACAATTACCATTCAAACAGGTATTATTATTGCATCGATACTTGGAATGTTGAAATCAGGTGCTTATCAGCTTATTATGACATATAGGGTGGTTTTACACAATGGTTTGCAGGTTGACATAGCAATTCCAGAGGTTTTTGTTGGTGGTTTACTAGGCTCGATGCTTATATTCCTGTTTAGTGGATGGGCTTGCTCAGCTGTTGGCAGAACTGCACAAGAAGTTGTTACTGAGGTCAGGAGACAATTTATTGAGAGGCCTGGCATTATGGTGAGTGCCTGTTTATCATCAAGTACTTCAGTTTTTATGCCTGGGAAACCTAACGCTAACTTACAACATAATATCATACAGAACTACAAAGAGAAGCCTGATTATGGTCGTTGTGTTGCAATTGTGGCCTCTGCATCCTTGAGAGAAATGATAAAGCCAGGGGCCTTGGCGATTCTGTCACCCATGGCCGTTGGTGAGTTTATAGTTGTGGGAACTGTTGTATTCTCGTCCCGATGTTTGATTGTTTGGTGCTTTGTGAAGTTTAAATTACATGATCTGCAGGCATCATCTTCCGGATTTTGGGCCATGCTACTGGGCAGCCTCTTCTTGGAGCTAAAGTTGTTGCCTCTATGCTCATGTTTGCGACCGTCACTGGTATCCTCATGGCACTCTTCTTGAACACTTCTGGTGGTGCCTGGGATAATGCTAAGAAGTACATCGAGACTGGCGCACTTGGTGGTAAAGGCAGTGAGTCTCACAAGGCTGCAATTACTGGTGATACGTAAGTTTCTACTCATACTTCGCTGATCAAATGAGTAAAAATGCGTGCGGACCTTATAGACCCGAAATTCTTATATGCTGCTGCTTTTGGTTACCTGAACTGAGTTTCCAATGATGATGACCTAGCATTGTCTTTGCTCGTTCTTAATGATCATGATATCTCGTTCTTAATGATCATGATATCTGATTATGTGTATGTTGTGCTACAGGGTTGGAGATCCATTCAAAGACACGGCTGGGCCTTCAATTCATGTTCTCATTAAGATGCTCGCGACAATCACATTAGTCATGGCTCCAATCTTTTTGTAATTAACCATACATCGAGCTTGTCATTAACCTTGCAAAGAAGTATCTTGTAGATGAGGTATTGACGTGAATGGGATGTACGGATTTGATTTTAGCATTATTTGCCATATCGAAAGGAGAGAATCAGTACTTTGCCCGTTTTGATGGTACCCTATTGCACTGATGCTATTGGACAAATGATACATTGACAGATTTGGAATGTACTTTATCTCAATTTCTGTGTCGATAATTTTCATTAATGAAGGTCTTTTTTTGTTTACATGGTTGTGAAAACAGAGAAATAGTAAAGCCACAGAAAATATGGTATGCACGCATATATGCAAAAAATAGATGGTTGAAAAACACATGGATTTTGTAAAATTGCATGTTTGGTTTGTAGAACATACACTGAATTCAATTTTTTTGAAGTTCGCAGATCTAATGATAATAATCCGTAGTACTACAAGGAACCCAAAAAATAACAAAAACTACAAATAGCTCTTTGGACCACCTATCGATGATTACAAATACTGGCACAAGCCGAAGATGCCGAGTTGTGCAAAGCTTGCATGTGAGCAACCATGCCAAAGATGGGACTCACAAATCACAAATCGGAAGAGCAGACTGAAACCACACCAACAAACACGAAAACCGATTGGATCCCAAAAAGATCCATTGGTGCTAGACACACCACTATATGGCAGGAAGGACCTTATTCTGTCTTCAGAATGTAATTGTTGCCTCACCATATGAAAAAGACAGCAAAAAAATTAAAACAAAGAATGGGAACCCTTCGGCCGACGAGGAGGCGTGGTCCGTCAAGCTCCTAAGACGAACGGACCGGTGACATTGCCATCGAGAGGACAAAAATGTAGATGGGTTTTTTACAATCGCCTGGCTCCTGCCTACTCACCTGCGCCTCACCTACTGGTTTGATACAACTCGATAATAAATTATATTATTTTAAAATACACTGAAATTCTAGTCAACATAGTTAAATCAATGTTGATTAACAAGAAATGTTTTAACTAGGATAGTATTATTACGCCCCTAAAGAACTCGGTCTCGCATTTCATGCATATAGGGATTAAAAAAAGATCCAAATAAATTGTATAAAATATAATATTTCCTTCGAAAAAGAAGGGGTAACTAATTCTTGGTATCTAGAATCTAAATTAACTTAATTCTCGGTCACATGATGTCACCATACTATTTGTAGTAAGTAAACATATTTTGTACCAATGAGTGTTATTTTTATTGTGTGAACATTTATTTGTAATTTGAAAAAAGATCTCAACTCAACCTGTTTCTAACTCTTACGGGCATGAATCACGACAAAACTAAGGGCCCAGCGAGATTTAGCAAAACCAATACTCGTAAAATAAATATTTTTCTTTGCTTTTTTCCTTTAAACCAAAGAATTGATGAATAATGCTAGCAAAGAAAACAATTCCTATCATCATGTTTCCTCTAAAAATAACGCTCTCCGCTTGAATCTAAGTTCGAGTCTATGGAGACCACACGGTTTGTCAAACTTATGCCGAAATTTCAAATTTGTACTGTACTTCCTTCGCAAAATAAAAACAAATACTCCTATTGGTCTCTGAAATACGTATTGCAGATACGGATACGGATATGGATACGGATACATTTGCAGGCCGGCCGGCTTCTTCTTGGAGCTGAAGTTGATAGTCAACAGAGTAATAGACCACCGCATCGCACCCGCACTCTCACAAGTCTCGCACGCGGCCGAGAGAACCACCGCCTCTCCTCTCCTCTCTCGCCTCGCCGCCCGCCCGCCGGAGAAGACGCGGGGAGACCATGGCGCCGGAGCCGGAGGACGACATCATGAACGAGAAGAACCCGCGCCCGCTCGACGAGGACGACATCGCGCTCCTCAAGACCTACGTACGTGCCGCGAGGACCCCCTCGGATCCCCTTCTCATTCGAATCTCGGTTTTGGTTCGCGATCTGGTCCGCGCCCGGGATTAGTCTAGGGTTCTGGGCTCCTGCTCTCTGGGGAAACCGCCGTTCCCCCCTTCTGTGGATTTGCCGGGGGGAGGCCTGTTTACGTTTCGCGGTTCTGTGTGGGATCGCTGTTGATCCGGTTAGGGCTTCGATGCGGGCGACGGGCTGTTGTTTTGCTTCCTCGTTTCCGCGGTAGAATTGGGGTCTTTTAGGCGAGATATAGAGTGCTGGTTGTGTGGTTTCTGCTCAAGTTTTGCTGATTCTGTCTGCTCTTGACAGGGGCTTGGACCGTACTCCACGAGCATTAAGAGGGTCGAGAAGGAGATCAAGGAGAAGTCCAAGAAGATCAATGAGCTCATTGGTGCGTAAGGATTTTGGTCATCTACTATTGCCTAGTTTTGCTCTAGGGATGTAGCTCAGTTTGCTTGCTGCTTAGCTAGAGATCGATTGTCAGCACTTCGTTTAGTTGTTTCACCTAGCAGCTTTCTTTCAGATGGTAGAAGGCTTCTAATTTTATTTACTGAAGACAGCATGTATAGTTAGTAAGCACTTTATTATGGATATACTTCTCATTATTACACACTCAACTGGCTTAGGGTATTAGTTGCTTGATTAGTTGGTGATATGGGCATTGTATTCCTGCTCATATGCAACATGTCCCCTGTTTGGTTTCTGTTCTACAATTTAATTTTTGTTTGCATAGTTTTGTTGAACGGATAAGTAACAGTTGTGCACTTCATGAGTTCATGTGGTTATAGTATGTTAGGAGTGTACAATACTTCTGAATTAGCTTATCTGATCCATATGCGCTTCTATGGAATCTCAGGGATAAAAGAGTCTGATACTGGGCTGGCTCCACCTAGCCAGTGGGATCTGGTGTCCGATAAACAGATGATGCAAGAAGAACAACCGTTACAGGTATATTACTTGGCCTGATGTGTTCCTACTACTTCTACATTTACACGTTAGGTCCTAGCATGCATAGTAGCAGGGTTATATCATTTCTGTTTTGCTTCTCTATATACGCCACCGCTCTTATAAGTTATCTTCCTCACACTGCAGGTAGCAAGGTGCACCAAGATTATAAGCCCTAATACCGATGATGCCAAATATATGATTAATGTAAAGCAAATTGCAAAGGTATACCATGCTTATGCCACCCTGTTTCAATCATATACCCCTAGATTCATGCTGGCCTCTTATGCTTTATTTTGGATCATGCAGTTTGTGGTTGGATTGGGGGATAAAGTCTCCCCAACTGATATCGAGGAAGGGATGAGAGTCGGGTAGGTTACTACTTGTCTTTTGGTCTTAGTGTACACCTTTCATTCAGTTCTTCCCGAGCAAGTCTGGCCTGCTGTTTTATGTGTGTGAACCTAAACCAAGCTATAAGGCTGCAAACATATACTATACATGTAGGATGTATGCCAGATAAGTATTTTTTAATGAGTGGGCCATTGGCTGTTACTGTGATATATCATTCATAGTGTTATCTGAATACTGGGCAGATGTAATTGATCATTTCTTCCCTAGTGTTATTGATTGTAATTGGTTTAAAAGGCAATGATTATTATTCATTAAAGACACGTTGAACCTATTAAGCAGTATCTTGTCGTATCCTTGGCTTAGGTACAAGTTCTTTTTGGTTCTCATAGAATGCAGAAGATTTTGGTATACTGCCCTACCTGATATTTAGAGCTAACAAATTTGACTAAGCTAAAACATGAATCCTTTTCTTTTTGGATAAACATAATTGGCTATTTTCTTGTGCTTATGTACTATATTCTCACTGAGTTAACTTGTCATCTCATGCATAATGCAGTGTTGATCGAAACAAGTACCAGATTCAAATTCCTTTGCCTCCAAAGATTGACCCAAGTGTTACAATGATGACTGTTGAGGAAAAACCCGACGTGACATATAACGATGTTGGTGGATGCAAAGAGCAGATTGAGAAGATGCGTGAGGTATGCCAAACTTTTCCCCCTTGGATTTAGAAGTTGTAACTAATCTCTACATTCTAGTCTCGTGCTTGCCTTATTTACTCTTCGCTTAACAAAATTTTGCAGGTTGTTGAGCTACCTATGCTTCACCCAGAAAAGTTCGTAAAGCTTGGTATTGACCCTCCTAAAGGTGTTCTTTGCTATGGTCCTCCTGGCACTGGCAAGACTCTTCTTGCTAGAGCTGTAGCTAATCGCACAGATGCTTGTTTTATCCGTGTAATTGGAAGTGAACTAGTTCAGAAATATGTGGGCGAAGGGGCTCGTATGGTTAGAGAGTTATTTGAGGTATTACCCAGCACTGCAGGGATTCATCTTTTTTCTTGGACTTCAATGTTTCGCCTTATCAACAATCTTTATGATTTTTTTTGTGCTATTGTAGATGGCTCGCTCGAAGAAAGCATGCATTATCTTCTTTGATGAAGTTGACGCTATTGGTGGTGCTCGCTTTGATGATGGGGCTGGGGGAGATAATGAGGTTCAGCGTACTATGCTAGAAATTGTAAACCAGCTGGATGGGTTTGATGCTAGGGGGAATATCAAGGTTCTCATGGCCACTAATAGGTACTCATCTTTTCATTCTTATGTTTTCTTCTAATTAATGATCCAATATGGTAAGTTGCTCACCTCATGAGCATCTTATTATGGTTCAGAAACTTCAGTGATCTGCATAAGAATGCGCTATTTAAACATCTTCATGCCTTCAGGAATAAATTGCAGTGAAAACAATATGTCCGCAGTAATAAAGCTGGGAACCTAACAACATTTTCTTATTTCACAGGCCTGATACATTGGATCCTGCACTTCTGCGGCCTGGACGTTTGGACAGAAAGGTTGAATTTGGCTTACCTGACCTGGAGGGCCGCACTCAAATATTCAAAATCCACACACGCACAATGAATTGCGAGCGAGATATTCGATTTGAGCTACTGGCACGACTCTGCCCCAACTCCACTGGTGAGTACATTGACCTGCATCGCAAATGGTTTCTGTTCGGTTGTTTCAGGCATCACCTTGGAATTGGATCGAACCTCTGAAAAATTTTAGCCAGTCAATCATGTTTACGCGTCCTTGTGTTTGTTGTTCCAGGTGCTGATATAAGGAGTGTGTGCACCGAAGCTGGGATGTACGCGATCCGTGCCCGCAGGAAGACCGTGACGGAAAAGGACTTCCTCGACTCGGTCAATAAGGTCATCAAGGGGTACCAGAAGTTCAGCGCGACTCCAAAATACATGGTGTATAATTAAGAAAATAGGATTTTTTTCTTGTCTGTACTGTACATGTTTTACATCCGTGTGGTAGCAGTGCTTTGGGGGGTTTTTCGTATCCATCCTTTTCGTTGCGTGATGGCTGTAGTCTTGAAAATCACTGTGAGTTGGGTGCCCTGGGCGGACCAGACCAGGCCGCTTTTATCGTCCTGTATTGCTGGGTTGAAAGATACTTCATCTACTACAATTTTCTTTAAGCAATCAAGCTTCCAGCAAGTACGCAAATCAGAATTGCGTATGACTGTATATGTAGCAATACCTATTGTGCCTGTTGAGAGCAGACGCTGCGTCCATACGTGCGCCTTTTCTTTTCCACATGCAACACTGAAAGGGAAATGCGGCTCACCAGGGCGTGAATGCCCGTTCATGTAGCTCCTCAGCTGCATCTTCATGTAGCAATACCTAGGCTGCATCCATACGTGTGCCTTTTCTTCTCTATACATGCACCTCTTGTCAAGCGTTTGTTTGGGCGAAAAGTCCTCTTGGCACAATAGAACCAGTGATTTTGCTTTTTATTTTCTAAAAGTCGGAAAGTTCATCTTTAGGCTCTAAAAATTCTGAAAGAAAACATACATGTCTAAGATGTGCGACCAAATTTGCATCGAAATATATTGTCATATGGGATCTGCACTAAAAAGACAAATGTTGGAAGGAAAAAAAAGGATTTTTTGTTTGACTTTTCAGATCCATGATTTTATGATTAGGATACAACATAGTAACATATTGTCTAGCAAAACATTGCAAATATATAGATACCACGGTCGAGTATGTATCCACCTAATTTTTTTTAGAATTTTTTAGAACTCCTCTGGGAGGGTATACATACCCGCTAATCACTCAATTACATTAGCATCAACAGTCTTTTGGTATGCTCATTTTAATATCCCAATACAAATTTCTCCAAAAAAAACAATTGAATATGTAATATAGATATACGTCTCCTTATAAAAATGTAAAGAACTCCCCAAAAATCAACGAACTAGGAGTCGAACTTGTAGAACTTGGAGGACTGGAGGCCGGCGGTGAAGTTGAAGTATGCGAGCGTGTGCGCCCAGCGCGGGTTGTCCTTGAGGCGGTGCACGGCGATGGTGTCCGGCACGAGGTCGTGTGCGCATTTCGTGAACGGCACCGACAGCGGGTGGTCGTACATGGCGGGCTTGGCGTTGAACCTGTTCTTCCCCTTGCCGCCGGACTTGAGCCACTCCCCGGTCATCCTGTCCTCCATCCCGACGGTGCGGCCCCGCGTCACGTTCTCCGCGCCCGCGATCCACTCCACCAGGTCCCACGACAGCGCGTACCCCATGCCGGACATGTACCACCCGCGCCTCGTCGTGTCCATGGCGTCGCACGGGATGGTGGCGCCGTAGTAGGCGTCCTGCCGCGGCATGGCGCCCAGCGACGCCGCCAGCTCGGGGAGGCGGAGGAAGATGTCGTCGTCGGCCTTCATCACGTAGTCGTAGGGCGCGTCGGCGTAGAGGGCGGACACGGCGGTGAGGAAGGCGTGCGTCTTGCCGCCGTCCATGTTCTCCGCGCACGCGTCCAGCACGATGATGTCGCCGTAAGTGAGGATCTCCAGCGGGACCAGCACCCGCTGGTCGTCGTTGGAGAGGCGGCAGAAGACGAAGCGCACGTCGATGTGCGCGGCGAGGGGTGGGGAGGCGGCGGAGGAGGAGAGCTGGAGGCCGTAGACCATGCGGAGGAGGTGCCGCCGCTCGTAGAAGTCGGCGGAGGTCAGGATGCCGATCAGGAGCCGGAAATCTGGCTTGCCAGCGGCCGTCGCGGTGGTGATGGCCTCGTTGCCGGCTGGTGGCGGGCTGCTGCAGGAGCCGATGAGCGCCTGCAGCTCGAACTCCATTGGGTACACGAAGAGGTAGATGAAGGCGAGGAGGAGGAGAGGGAGCAGGATGAGTCCTTTGCTCGAGGTGGACAGCCTGGGGAAGCCGGCGTGCTTCGTCCTCATGCCGGCTTGCTCGTCTCCTCCTCCTCCATGCTTATTCGCGTCGTTGGCGGCCATGAATCTAACAAGATTGCTCGGCGCCGGCCGGAGAAGAAGAAGAAGGCACAGTGCGGTGTGTCCTGCGCGCGCGCAAGTGGGCCAGACGGCGGGGCTAGGTACGTAGGTATAGCTAGATAGCTTAGTGAAATGAAGCTCCTCGTGTGATCGATCGATGCGTGGTTGACTCGCAACTCGCGGGTGTAGCTAGGGGGAGCTTGGAATGCACGGTAAATGGCCACGCTTTGCGTAAAGGATGTGAGGGGAACCGGAGACGCGGCAGGAAGCAAATTTAATCCGTGCACAACCGTCAACGCCGTCCATTTTTACGTGGCACAACCTAGCTACTACGTGTGTTAGCTTGCTAAAAAAAGCTTTCATTATGGAATCGGAAGGAGTACTGGTTTGTAAATTAACTGTTCTTCCAAGGATTACTTAGGTTTTTTTTTCTACTCCTCTTCTAAGAAGCACCTCACCAGTTGGATACGAACGTCGATCAACGGTTAAAATATGTTGGACTTTCATGTGGAGCTACCAACACACCTCCATGTGGAGTGGAGGGACATGGCCCAACATAAACTTGAGTGGAGGAATCGAGAGATCTCAGACTTTAGAGGTGCTCAACAATAAAAGAGGAAGAAAAGAAGAGGTCTTGTTTTTTTAGCTTAGGCAACACGCCTTTGGAGGAGTGGCTTATATAGTACCATAGAAAACTTAGCCGTTTTTGGCGACATGTGGTCGTCTGAAATTTGGTTCGGAATTTTGAGCGGGGTTTCAGGCCATTCGGATTATTCCAATTGAGACCAACTTAATCTGGTTGAAAACGGAGGCTTCTAGTTTCACTTGATTCATACCGGAATATTCCATATAGTTGGGAACTTCATGTGGAATTCCGGACTAGATTTCGAGCCACACAAAATTGTCAAAACTAAGTTGTTTCTCAATAATGAACCTTTGAGACTCGCTTTTGTGGAGGAAAAAGACATGATGTGTGTATATGAAAATGGCTTTATATGTGATGATATCCGCTTGTCCAGCAAGAATTTTTTAGATGAAAAGGGATCGCTCCCTCGGCCCCATTTTATTGATAAACGAGACCACACCAAGTACCATCACACACCCAGGAAAAGCAAAAGGCTACAGAGTCTTAACACGACGCAGTCTGATAAAGGGAAAACGCTAAGTCCCTCTTACAACTCAAACTAGAGAGAAACAAGCTCAAAAACACACCCAAGAACAGAGGGGAGAGAGGGAGTAGACTGAAGAGCGATCAACCCAAGACCACGTGAACCGAGTATTCTTCTTCAGGGTGCGCCTTCAGGTACTCCATCGTCGCTCTTCCAGCATGTTTAGAGGAAGCGCTAGACTTCCAGGTGAATACCCACTCAAATCCAGTGCACCTCAGTTTGCTAGGAGCCCCAATGGTGTTCTTAGGTTGTGGATCAGCTTGTTTGTGAACACCTCCAGCTTTCCCCCCTCCAATTCCTTGAAGAGAACTTTTCAGTTCCGAAGGTAGAGGAGAGTGAGACGCCAAACCTGCTTCATGTTAACCCAAGAGCAAGAATTAAAGACTAAACTATTTCTATTATTCCAAATACTCCAGAGAATTGCCGAAGATACAGTATTAAAGCGCGTATATCTCTTATTCGCAGTCCATTTAGAAGCAACGGAGAGAAAACTATCTACTGTGATACCAAAAACCTCAAAAACATCATCCCACAGTAACCTAGAGACAATGCATTCAAAGAAAAGATGGTTCACAGATTCAAACTCAGAGCAAAGATTGCATTCTAGAGGTTTAGGGATATCCCTGGCCCTCAAATTATCTCTAGTCATAATTTTGTTTTGAGAAAGCAACCACAGGAAAAATCTGGATCCTAGGAGGAATTTTCAAACACCAAATTGCATGCAGAAAAACTGGAGACACCCCTCTAAAGTTAACCACAACATACATGGATTTAGAAGAATACACACCAGATGTTTCATATTTCCAAACCAGTTGATCAGCTGAATCATCCAAGAGAATAGTAGCTGCAATGCTATTAAGGTCTAACCATTGAATCATCTCATCAGAGAAAATTCTTCTAAAATCACATCTAAGTTGGGAGCCATCCCATAAGTCAGCTATGGTCTTAGTTTGTTGATTAGAAATCAGGTATAAATCCAAGAATTGGGTAGCTAAGGGAGAATTACCAAACCAAATATCTTCCCAGAACCTGATTTGTCTACCATTACCCACTTTCCATTTATAACCTAAAGAAACATCTCTAGAAGCCCACATAACTCCTTTCCAAAAGGTTGATGGGTGTATATCTTTACATCAGAGAATGTTAGGAGAGCTAGTATTATATTTAGCATCAATTACCCTTCCCCAAAGAGTCCCCTCCCCTTGAATGTACCTTTTAACCCAAGAACCTAGTAAGCACAAATTAAGATCCTTAAGGTTAGGAATGCCCATCCCCCCAAAATCTTTTTTCATGCAGACTGAGGCCCAGTTAGCTAAATGTATTTTGTGATTACCTTCCTCATCATTCCAAAAGAAATTATCTAAGTGTGAGTCTAGGATGTTAAGAGCCCACTTAGGAAATTTGAAAAAGGAAAGCAAGTAAATAGGGATACTTGAGAGACAGTCCTGAATTAGAACTCTCTTAGCAGCATAAGGGAGAAGCTTGCCTCTCCACCCAGTTATCCTATGGAGAATGCTTTCAATTAAAGGTTGAATATCCTCCCTCCTAAGTTTGTCAAAATGAAGAGGGATACCTAAGTACTTCACAGGTAACTTGCCTAAAGAACACTGGAAAATTTCAATGAAAGGCTGACATTCCTCAGGCCCAAGGTTTATTTGAATGAGTTCACTCTTAGAATAATTGATTCTCATACCAGAGATCTGCTCAAAACAGGTAAGGACCCACTTAAGATTCACAGCAATTCTCTCATTATTCTCCAAGAAAAGCAGGGTATCATCAGCATACTGTAAACAGACTACCCCTCCAGGCACAAAATCAGGACATAGGCCTCTAATCACTCCTGCCCTAGTACCTTACAAAGCATTCTACCAAAAACATCAATCATGATGTTAAACAGGAGAGGTGCAATGGGGCCCCCTTGCCTAAGACCTTTTCCCGTGAGGAAAAAATCACTTTCAACATCATTTACTATAACCCCAATCGATCCTCAGTGAGAAATCTGCTTAATCAACCTAATAAAAAAAGGATCAAAACCCCTTAATTCTAGAATTTTAAAAATAAAAAATCTAAATTAACTCTATCATAAGCTTTTTCATAGTCAATTTTAAAAACTAAACCTTTATATTTCTTCCTATGAACCTCATGGATAACCTCATGGGCAGTGACCACACTCTCAAGAATGAATCTGCCCTGAATGAAAGCAGACTGGTTAATGGAGATGATCCTATCAATCACTCGAGATAGCCTGTTAGTAAGGACTTCAGTGAAAATTTTAAAGGCGGAATTTAATAAACTAATAGGTCTAAATTTCTTCATAGATCTAGCATTATTTTCTTTTGGAATGAGAGTAATCATGGCAAAATTAAGCCTAAAAATATCTAATCTATCTTCAAACCAAGCTTTAAACATGAGAAGCAAATCATTTTTGATAATGTCCTGGTAAGTTTGGTAAAAGAGGAAATACAAGCCATCAGGGCCAGGAGCTCCAACCCCATAGGAACTAAAAACTGTTGGAGATATGCCCTAGAGGCAATGATAAATGTAGTTATTATTATATCTTTGTGTTTATGATAAATGTTTACATTCATGCTATAATAGTATTAACAAGGAAACATTGATACCTGTGTGATTTGTAGACTTAATTTGAAGTCCCTAGTATAGCCTCTATACTTCACTAGCTTGTTGGTTGATAAATGATTGTGGTTTCCCTATCATGAACATTGAGATGTTATCAACAACAAGATCATATCGTTAGGAGAATGATATGGTGGACATACTCCTATAGATAAGCGTAGCATAAAGATCAAGTCATTTCAATAGTTCAATTGCTATATGCTTTCTGATACATAGTAACCTAATTCATTCGACCATGAGATCATGCATATCACCTTTACCGGATGGATGCTTTGATGACATCAAACACCACACTGTAACTGGGTGGCTATAAAGGTGGCATTAAGTGTTCGGAAAGTATTGGTTGAAACACATGGATCAAGAGTGGGATTTGTCCATCCATATGACGGATAGATATACTCTGGGCCCTCTCGGTGGAATGTCATCCAATTAGCTTGCAAGCATGTGACTGGCTCACAAGGGATCACATATCACGGGAACGAGAAAAGAGTACTTGTCGGTAACGAGGTTGAACTAGGTATGCAGAGATACTGACGATCATAACCTCGGATAAGTAAACTATCGTGAGACAAAGGGAAATTGGTATCGTATGTAAGTGGTTCATTCGATCGCAAAGTAATCGTAGAAATATGTGGGAGCCATATGAATTTCCAGATTCCTCTATTGGTTATTGTTCGGAGAAGTGTCTCGATCATGTCCGCATAATTCACGAACCGTAGGGAGACACACTTAAGGATTCGACGTTGTTTGAGTAGTTATGGTATTATGAGAAAGAGACCGAATGTTGTTCGGAGTCTCGGATGGGATCCGGGATATCACGAGGTGATCCGGAATGGTCCGGAGAATAAGATTCATATAAGGAAAGTCCCGTTTCGGAGTTCGGGAATGATTCCGGTGTTTTCATCGGGAATGTTTTAGAAGGTTCCGGAATGTCCGGCACTCCGGAGGGGAAGGGGTACATGAATGTGTCATTGCATATTGGAATGATTGCATCATGTACTAAGTGTTCTCGCTGTTCCAAATAAAGGATTAAATTGAATCTTAAATTGAAAAGTCAAATAGCAAGTTTGAAAAGTCAAACGGCTAAAATTGGAAAGAGGGAAAGAGGAAAGAGAGGGAAACCGAGTTGGGGAGGGAGACCCTCCTCCAACCGGCGCGCCTCCTCCAAGCCGAGTTGGGGAGGGACTCCCCTCCCTCCCCATGGCGCGGCCGGCCCCTCCACCTATAAAAGGAGGGGCATGGCCCCCTCCTCTAGACACACAAGTTCCTATCCTCTAAATCTAAACCCTAGCCCTAGACTCCGGTTTAGAGCCGCTTTGGTTTAGAGCTTCTAATTGCACTAGCCTTCGGATAAGAGCCTTATAATTGGTGTGTCTAAACCCGAGACCACTAAAGCTCTCTCATACTCCACCATACTCGCTCCGGCTTAAGGCGAAGCCCTGCGGGATCTCCCCTCTACTTCCGGTATCACGCCGTTGTGCTGCCGGAATCGCAAGGAGAGTGCTACAACCTACGCTGCCTGCTGGAACAAGGGAGAGGAAGGTCTTCGTCGAGTACCGAACGTGTGACCGACTGCGGGAGCGCTGCCGGAACGCAGCGCCAGAAGGATCGTCTACACGATCTTGAGATCGGGAAGAGTACGACTACATCACCCACGAGAATCCGCTCTCGTTAAACACTTTGGAATCTTCGAGGGTAAGTTATTCCATCGACTCGTTGCTACAATCTAGTAGATAGATCTTGGCTTGTTTGTTTGTATGCGATAGAAAATTTTTGTTTTCCATGCTACGAAACCCTACAGTGGTATCAGAGCCGTGTCTATATGTAGATCTGTTGCACGAGTAGAACACAATGGTCATTGTGGGCGTTGATGCTTTTATTGTCGATTGCTTCTTGTGTACTTTGCATCTTGCGGTATGTTGGGATGAAGCGGCCCGGGCTAACCTTACATGACATCGTTCATGAGACTTTCTCCACGCTTGACATGCAACTTGTATTGCATAAGTGGCTTTGCGGGTGCCTGTTTCTCCTAGCATAGTTAAGATCCAATTTACAACGGGTGATCAACAATGCTAGTATCAATGTTGTGGTTCTTGTTCGTAAGTTAGAACGACACTTATTGAAAGCCCCAAACCACGTAAAATATGCAAAGAAAGTAGAGGCGTCTAACTTTGTTTTGCAGGGGTGTGCAGTGATGTGATATGGCCATGATTGTGATTATATTTGATGTATGCAATGTTCCTTATTGTAAGTTGGCAACCGGCAGGAGCCATATGGTTGTCTTTAATTTATGTTAAGACCCGCGTGTCTATTCAAAGTAGTTGTAATAGTTGAAGCCGGTGGACGACAACCATGGAGAAGCGTCATTGAACTTGATGCAATGCCGGTGATGATGGAGATCATGTTCGTGCTTGAAGATGGAGATCGGAAGCACAAAGAAGAAAGGCCATATCATATCACATATTATTGAATTGCATGTGATGTTAATCCTTTATGCATCTTGTATTGCTTAGTAGACGACGGTAGCATTATAAGATGATCCCTCATGCACATCAATTTCAAGTCATAAAGTGTTCACCCTTAGTTAGCACCGTTGCTAAAGCTTGTTGTTTCGAAGCACCACGTGATGATCGGGTGTGTTAGATTCTGCAAGTGTATACAACGTGAGCAAGCCAGATTTGCTCATGCGGAAACTAAGGTTTGATCTTGACGAGCCTAGCATGTACAGACATGGTCTCGGAACACGGATCACCGAAAGGTAAAGCATGAATCATATAGTAGATATGATGAACATGATGATTGTTCGCCATTGAAACTATATCAACTCTCGTGATGATCGGTGTTGATGTAGTGGATTTGGTTCGTGTGATCACTAAAACAATGTGAGGGATATTGTTTTGAGTGGGAGTTCACCTAGTTTAATTTCATTATTAATTTGAACTCAATTTGTCATAAACTTAGTCTAAACTATTGCAAATATGTTGTAGATCAATGGCAGCCCCTACCATCAATTTTAATGCGTTCCTAGAGAAAGAAAAGTTGAAAAACAATGGAAGCAACTTCGCGGATTGGTTCCGCAATTTGAGGATTGTCCTCACAGCTGGTAATTTGACCTATGTGCTGGATGCACCGCTGGGTGACCCACCTGCAGCTGATGCTCCCGATGAAGTAAAGAATGTTTACCTCGCTCGGAAGAATCAGTACTCCATAGTTCAGTGTGCTATCTTGTATGGTTTGGAATCGGAGCTTCAGAAAAGGTTTGAAGAATCAGACCCATATGATATTGTCGAGGATCTCAAATTGATTTTTGAGACTCATGCGGCAATTGAAAGCTATGAGGCTTCTGAAAAGTTCTTTAACTGCAAGATGGAAGAAGGCAGCTCCGTCAGTGAGCATGTGCTTAAGATGTCTGGGCACGCAAACAAACTTCAAAGCTTGGGTATAGTGATTCCTAATGCTTTGGGGATTTACCGTGTCCTACAATCACTAGCACCAAGTTACAAGAACTTTGTGATGAACTACAACATGCAGAACATGAACAAGACGTTGCCAGAACTCTTTGCCATGTTGAAATCTGCAGAAGTGGAGATAAAGAAAGAGCACCAAGTGTTGTTGGTCAATAAGACCACCAAATTCAAGAAAGGCAAGTCTAAGCAAAAGGGACACTTCAAGAAGGGTGGTAAGAAAGTTACCACGCCGGCGAAGAAGACCAAGGCTGGACCCAAGCCTGATACTGAGTGCTTTTACTGCAAGGGAGAAGGTCACTGGAAGCGGAATTGCCCAAAGTACTTGGCGGATCTGAAGAACGGCAACATCAAGAAGAAAGGTATATCTGATATACATGTTATTGATGTGTATCTCACTAGTACTCGTAGTAGTGCCTGGGTATTTGATACTGGTTCGGTTGCTCATATTTGTATCTCGAAACAGGTGCTGCAGAATAAACGGAAGCTAGCGAAGAACGAGGTGACGATGCGCGTGGGAAACGGATCAAAGGTTGATGTGATCGCGGTCGGCACGCTACCCCTTCATCTACCATCGGGATTAGTTTTATACTTAAATAATTGTTATTTAGTGCCTGTGTTGAGCATGAACATTATATCGGGATCTTGTTTATTGCGAGACGGTTACTTGTTTAAGTCCGAGAATAATGGTTGTTCGATTTATATGAGTAATATGTTTTATGCACATGCACCTTTGATAGATGGTCTATTCTTATTGAATCTCGATAGTGGAAATACACATATCAACAACATTGAGGCTAAACGTTTGAAATCAAGCGATAATTCGACCTATATGTGGCACTGTCGTCTTGGTCACATTGGAGTGAAACGTATGAAGAAACTCCATTCCGATGGACTTCTTGAATCACTTGATTTTGAATCACTTGAAAGATGTGAAGCATGTCTGATGGGAAAAATGACTAAGACTCCATTTTCTGGTATGATGGAGCGAGATACGGACTTATTGGAAATCATACATACCGATGTGTGTGGTCCAATGAGTGTAGCATCGCGCGGTGGTTATCGTTATGTTCTTACCTTCACAGATGACTTGAGTAGATATGGGTATATCTATTTCATGAAACATAAGTCCGAAACTTTCGAGAAGTTTAAGGAGTTTCAAAGTGAGGTAGAGAATCAACGTAACAAGAAGATGAAATTTCTACGTTCTGATCGTGGAGGTGAATATCTATGTTACGAGTTTGGCGAGCATTTGAAGAAATGCGGAATACTTTCACAGTTGACACCGCCGGGAACACCACAGCGTAATGGTGTGTCCGAACGTCGTAATCGAACTCTCTTAGATATGGTTCGTTCTATGATGTCACTTACAGATTTACCGCTATCATTTTGGAGTTATGCATTAGAAACAGCCGCATTCACTTTAAATAGGGCACCGTCTAAGTCCGTTGAAACGACACCGTATGAATTATGGTTTGGGAAGAAACCTAGATTGTCGTTCCTTAAAGTTTGGGGGTGCGAAGCCTATGTAAAGAAGTTACAGCCGGACAAGCTTGAACCCAAAGCGGAAAAATGCGTCTTCATAGGATACCCGAAGGAAACTATTGGGTATACCTTCTATCATAGATCCAAAGGCAAAATCTTCGTTGCAAAGAATGGATCCTTTCTAGAGAAGGAATTTCTCTCGAAAGAAGTGACTGGAAGGAAAGTAGAACTCGATGAGGTTGTCGAACCTTCTCTCGAAATTGCGAGTAGCGCAGCACCGGAAGAAGTTCCTGTGGTGCCTGCACCAAATAGAGAGGAAGCTAATGATGGTGATCATGAAACTTCGGTTGAAGTTGCTACAGAGCCTCGTGTAGGGGTTTGTAGCATGGAAAACAAAAAATTTCTATCGCATACAAACAAACAAGCCAAGATCTATCTACTAGATTGTAGCAACGAGTCGATGTAATAACTTACCCTCGAAGATTCCAAAGCGGTTAACGAGAGCAGATTCTCGTGGGTGATGTAGTCGTACTCTTTTCGATCTCAAGATCGCGTAGACGATCCTTCCGGCGCCACGTTCCGGCAGCGCTCCCGCAGTCGGTCACACGTTCGGTACTCGACGAAGACCTTCCTCTCCCTTGTTCCAGCAGGCAGCGGAGGTTGTAGCACTCTCCTCGCGATTCCGGCAGCACAACGGCGTGGTACCGGAAGTAGAGGGGAGATCTCGCAGGGCTTCGCCTTAAGCCGGAGCGAGTATGGTGGAGTATGAGAGAGCTTTAGTGGTCTAGGGTTTAGACACACAAATTAGAAGGCTCTAAACCGAAGGCTAGGGCAATTAGAAGCTCTAAACCAAAACGGCTCTAAACCGGAGGCTGTGGCTAGGGTTTTGATTTAGAGGATAGGAACTTGTGTGTCTAGAGGAGGGGGCCCTGCCCCTCCTTTTATAGGTGGAGGGGCCGGCGCGCCAAGGGGGAGGGAGAGGAGTCCCTCCCCAACTCGGCTTGGAGGTGGGCCGCCGGTTGGAGGAGGGTCTCCCTCCCCAACTTGGTTTCCCTCTTTCCTCTTTCCCTCTCTTTCCTGTTTTAGCCGTTTGACTTTTCAAACTTGCTATTTGACTTTTCAATTAAGGATTCAATTTAATCCTTTATTTGGAACAGCGATAACACTAAGTACATGATGCAATCATTCCAATATGCAATGCCACATTCATGTACCCCTTCCCCTCCGGAGTGCCGGACATTCCGGAACCTTCTAGAACATTCCTGATGAAAACACCGGAATCATTCCCGAACTCCGAAACAGGACTTTTCTTATATGAATCTTATTCTCCGGACCATTCCGGATCACCTCGTGATATCCCGGATCCCATCCGAGACTCCGAACAACATTCGGTCTCCTTCTCATAATACCATAACTACTCAAACAACGTCGAATCCTTAAGTGTGTCTCCCTACGGTTCGTGAATTATGCGGACATGATCGAGACACTTCTCCGATCAATAACCAATAGAGGAATCTGGAAATTCATATGGCTCCCACATATTTCTACGATTACTTTGCGATCGAATGAACCACTTACATACGATACCAATTTCCCTTTGTCTCACGATAGTTTACCTATCCGAGGTTATGATCGTCGGTATCTCTGCATACCTAGTTCAACCTCGTTACTGATAAGTACTCTTTTCTCGTTCCCGTGATATGTGATCCCTTGTGAGCCAGTCACATGCTTGCAAGCTAATTGGATGACATTTCACCGAGAGGGCCCAGAGTATATCTATCCGTCATACGGATGGACAAATCCCACTCTTGATCCATGTGTTTCAACCAATACTTTCTGAACACTCAATGCCACCTTTATAGCCACCCTGTTACGGTGTGGTGTTTGATGACATCAAAGCATCCATCCGGAAAAGGTGATATGCATGATCTCATGGTCGAAGGAATTAGGTTACTATGTATCAGAAAGCATATAGCAATTGAACTATTGAAATGACTTGATCTTTATGCTACGCTTATCTATAGGAGTATGTCCATCACATCATTCTCCTAATGATATGATCATGTTGTTAATAACATCTCTATGTTCATGATCAGGAAACCATGATCATATATTAACCAACAAGCTAGTTTAACAAGAGGCTTTACTAGGGACTCTTATTTTAGTTTACAAATCACACAAGTATTAATGTTTCCGGTTAATACAATTATAGCATGGTATGTAAAAATTTATCATAAATGTGAAGATATGATAATAACCACTTTATTATTGCCTCTTGGGCATATCTCCAACAGTCTCCCACTTGCACTAGAGTCAATAATCTAGTTTCAAACCTTTGTGTATTCAACACCTATGGCTTTCCGGTGTTGTATGTACACGATTGCTAGTGGTCAACTGATCTCCGGATCTAACACTTCCAGGTCCGTGTGTAATTGCATGTCTTTGCGTCTCTACGCATCACTCATTCTCTAATGAGATGACTTTGTATAAATTTGGTCTTTCGGTGTGACCTTTAGCTCTTTGGGGTTAAAACATGTTGATAATATTGTCGCACAATATATCTTCATAGTATTATCCCACTGTGAACTACACCTAGTTTGATAACAAACTACTTGACACAAATGCCCTCTTTTGCTGCTAAAATAGCAGTCATATACTTAGCCTTTTGTTGTAGTATCTGTCACAATGTCTTAACTTTGGAACTCATCCAAATCCATTATGGAACTCACTTTCCATTATATTGTGCCACCCTTAGTTTAGATTGAGATAAACTTAATTTGTACTTTGTGACAAGCTAGTATCAATGTAGTACTTTTACAATGAACTAACCATCTATTTGTCACTTCTACAAATATTATACTCTTAGTTCTTCCAAAAGATCATAAGAATATCCTTACTATTGTCCAATGATCATCTTACGAATCATTCTGGTATATGCTCACAACATTTAGAGCATAGGACATATCTGGATTTGTACATATCACAGTATGATTGATATAAATACTCTTTGTGATTTCATACATCAAGTATCAATCCATACTTGATTATTTGTTTCACTTTACCAAATGTCAATACACTTGAATATATCATCAACATTGAACTCATTCAATCCTTTCTGTGCGACAAGAACCTCTCTTGTAGTTTCTATATTGAACTCATTCAATATCTTGTCTATGTACTTCTGGCACAACCATATTAGCGTCTATTGATGCCAAATATTTGGGTTTTGCCTAAGTCTTTCATCAAGATGAAATTCTTATCTTGTGTTAATAAAAGATACATCATTTCCAATCAACAATATGTCTTCCACATAATGTATTAGAAACATGTCTTAGCGCTCCCACTTAATTTCTTGCAAATGCAAGCATCTTCATCATCTCTGACGAATTGAAACTCTTTTAACAGTTTCATCATAGTGAAGATTCCAACTCCGCAATGCTTACTTTAACCATTGAAGTTTGCATATGCTTTTAGCATCCTTTGAATTAACAAAACCCTATGGACCGTGTTATGCACATGTCCTAGGTAACGATTCTATTAGAAGAACTTGTTTTGTTTATTCAACTACCATATAACAAATTATATGTAGTGGTTGGTACATTAATCCGTCTAGACTAAATATCACTATGAAAGATCAAATCTTGTCATAGTCAACCTTTGAACATTTTGTGAACTCTTTCCCAACATGTCGACTATTTCATAGATGTAAAACATCCATGTCTATTTCTTTATAGATCCAGACACAACTGTAAGGTCTTACACCTTTCTCGAGGGTCCTTCAAGTTCAAAACTTGATTTCTCGTGTATGGAACTATCACGGATTTTATGGCTTCAAGCCATTTGACGGAGTCAGGGCTCATCATCGCTTCTTTGCACGTAGTCGGTTCATTATTCTCAAATAATGATTTAACTCTCAAATCTTGGTATTTGATTGTTTACCCGACCTACTTGTTTCAATAGGAACTTAGATCTCCATAACCACAACCTTTGAGGCACGTGAGCCATGAGCATTATTGCTGCCTCCGGAACACTTTTCGGCGCTGCGCAACTTTGCACATATAGCTAAGGTTCTTTTAACCTTATCAAAGTTCTATTGTCCTCCCACTTAACTTTTCACGAAAAATTCCTTCTCAAAGAAACTTGACGTTCTAAGCAACAAACACTTTTGTCTCCGGTGTTTATGGAGGAATACTTAACAGTTATACAAAGACAGGTTCATCCGACTTTGGTTGCACACATCTTTCTTATGCATAGCATACCAATGTTTTTAAGAAAGGACTACTTGGGTTTTATCCCAAACCATAACCTTATATGGTGTCATTTCAACGGATTATGATGAAGCTCTTTTCAGTGGAAAAACGGTAATCTCTAAAGTTTTTTTTTAATCTTTAAAATATAATGGCAGTTTTATGAATTATACCTTTGATCTTACCATGTCAAACAAGGTTTAATTACATACCTCGAACGCTCCATACCCTTATGGTGTTTCGGGAAATGCAAATCCACGGAATGATTCCTTAAATCTTAGGTATTATGCTAAACTCTGTAACTCCAATATCTTCCTTTATGATCTTTATCATAAACTGTTTATATTCTTGTTACAATGATTTTGCACTTCATCTTGAAATTCTTTGAACTTTTCAAATGTTTCATACTTCATCCTTATTAAGTAAATATTCATAGATTCACTCAAAATTTCGGAAAAAGCAAATGAAGTTAAAATCCATCGCTCTTGACTACACATAATGGACTTCGTACAACAATATGTACAAATTCCAATAAGCTAGTCTTTCGTTCCCTTTTGGCCTATGAACAAAGTTTCAATTATCTCTAGGAAAGTTTCACAAGCGTCATGTGATCAGAATCAAAAGACTCCAAAATTCCATCCACATGGAGTTTCTTCATGTTTTCTTTCCAATATAATTTAAACGGCGATGTCACTTCCTAAGTGATCTTTCAATCAATTTGTCTTTCGACATCTTTAGCACTAGTTTTATGGATGTGATGTCTCCAACGAGATTTGCGAATCCATCTTTTATGGATTACGGCAATTATTTGAACAACCCTTTTGTTCTCATAATACCTGATAAAACAAATCTTGAAGGCAAGCTTTGATGTTTAACGAGCAACACAATAACCCTTTATTTGTTCTCGATGAACATTATCACATATTCTTTTGCTAGTTACTTAGGCCATTGTAGTTCATGAATTGTGTTGTTTCGTATGACGATTCACACCAACAAATTCAGTATCAAATACTTAAGAACCACATTGTTTAATAAGCAAAGAATATAGCCATAACATGTATATCATCTATATACTTAAGCTGAACAATTCTAGTCTTTTCCTTTCTGCCATATACTTATGAGATTTTCTTTCAATATTTCCTTTTCTGTTTGAAAGAATCTATCAACATCAATAGTGGAGTCATACATATGACATATAATCCAAAGCATGTATAATTAAATACCAATGTCTTTGGACTTGCACTTTGAAGTAGATCACCATCATCAAATGTTTGGTGTTCTTTCAAATTCCTTTCTTTAGTAATCTCTTGGTGTAGTAAATATTTTACCTACATCAAATATTCACCCTTATCATGGAATTATCCATGATCAAGCTACTTTTAGCTTGTACCGGTGAATCGTGAGTATAATGTTGCTTTCCAAAACCTTTTGGAGGATTAGGACAACTAGTGTCTCCAACCTTTTGCAAATTCTCATCAAAATATGAGAACATGAACTTTGCCATATTATACTCTATCATGTTGTAACCAAAACTTCGTTTCCGATATAACAATATCTACCACACATCATGGTTTCTAAAACAACTCTTTCAGATCCTAGATAACCTTGATATTAAGAGAATCCTTTGAATATCAAGAATCATGGAGACAAACATGATATTTATATACTAACACTTGGAATTGTTACTCTTGATTTAATACTAATTATTAAACTTCATGGAGTAACCGGAACTTACTGAAAGTTTGCAATAGGACTTTTAAACTTTAGATTAACACTTCAAAACAATACGATACCAGTTCGTAAAGTAACTAACCAGAATTCTATAGTTCTATCATCTCAATTATAACTAAGCGCAAGGTGGTAAACGGATGCCAATGACTACAACAACTATGCAAATTCACTTTGATTTAGTTTATGATAAATTGAGTTCTAATTAATAATTAAATTAATCTAGGTGAACTCCCACTCAAAACAATATCCCTCACATTGTTTTAGTGATCACACGAACCAAATCCACCACATCAAAAACCGATCATCACGAGAGTTGATATAGCTTCAATAGCGAACAATCAACATGTTCATCATATATACTATATGACTCATGCTCTACCTTTCGGTAATCCGTGTTCCTGAGGCCATGTCTGTACATGCTAGGCTCGTCAAGATCAAACCTTAGCTTCCGCATAAGCAAATCTGGCTTGCTTACGTTGTATACACTTGCGGAATCTAACACACCCGATCATCACGTGGTGCTTCGAAACAACAAGCTTTAGCAACAGTGCATACTAAGGGTGAACACTTAAGAACTTGAAATTGTGTGCTTGAGGGATCATCTTATAATGCTACCGTCGTCTACTAAGCAATACAAGATGCATAAAGGATTAACATCACATGCAATTCATAATATGTGATATGATATGGCCTTTCTTCTCTGTGCTTCCGATCTCCATCTTCAAGCACGAACATGATCTCCATCATTACCGGCATTGCATCAAGGTCAATGACGCTGCTCCATGGTTGTCGTCCACCGGCTTCAACTATTACAACTACTTTGAATAGACACGCGGGTCTTAACAGAAATTAAAGACAACCATATGGCTCCTGCTGGTTGCCAACTTACAATAAGGAACATTGCATACATCATATATAATCACAATCATGGCCATATCACATCACTGCACACCCCTGCAAAACAAAGTTAGACGCCTCTATTTTCTTTGCATGTTTTACGTGGTTTGGGGCTGTTAATAAGTGTCATTCTAACTTATGAACATGAACCACAACATTGATACTAGTATTGTTAATCACCCATTGTAAATTGGATCTTAACTATGCTAGGAGAAACAGGCACCCGCAAAGCCACTTATGCAATACAAGTTGCATGTCGAGCGTGGAGCAAGTCTCATGAACGATGTCATGTAAGGTTAGCCCGGGCCGCTTCATCCCAACATACCGCAAGATGCAAAGTACACAAGAAGCAATCAACAATAAAAGCATCAACGCCCACAATTACCATTGTGTTCTACTCGTGCAACAGATCTACATATAGACACGACTCTGATACCACTGTAGGGGTTCGTAGCATGGAAAACAAAAAATTTCTATCGCATACAAACAAACAAGCCAAGATCTATCTACTAGATTGTAGCAACGAGTCGATGGAATAACTTACCCTCGAAGATTCCAAAGCGGTTAACGAGAGCAGATTCTCGTGGGTGATGTAGTCGTACTCTTTCCGATCTCAAGATCGCGTAGACGATCCTTCCGGCGCCACGTTCCGGCAGCGCTCCCGCAGTCGGTCACACGTTCGGTACTCGACGAAGACCTTCCTCTCCCTTGTTCCAGCAGGCAGTGGAGGTTGTAGCACTCTCCTCGCGATTCCGGCAGCACAACAGCGTGGTACCGGAAGTAGAGGGGAGATCTCGCAGGGCTTCGCCTTAAGCCGGAGCGAGTATGGTGGAGTATGAGAGAGCTTTAGTGGTCTAGGGTTTAGACACACAAATTAGAAGGCTCTAAACCGAAGGCTAGGGCAATTAGAAGCTCTAAACCAAAATGTCTCTAAACCGGAGGCTGTGGCTAGGGTTTTGATTTAGAGGATAGGAACTTGTGTGTCTAGAGGAGGGGGCCCTGCCCCTCCTTTTATAGGTGGAGGGGCCGGCGCGCCAAGGGTGAGGGAGAGGAGTCCCTCCCCAACTCGGCTTGGAGGTGGGCTGCCGGTTGGAGGAGGGTCTCCCTCCCCAACTCGGTTTCCCTCTTTCCTCTTTCCCTCTCTTTCCTGTTTTAGCCGTTTGACTTTTCAAACTTGCTATTTGACTTTTCAATTAAGGATTCAATTTAATCATTTATTTGGAACAGCGAGAACACTAAGTACATGATGCAATCATTCCAATATGCAATGACACATTCATGTACCCCTTCCCCTCCGGAGTGCCGGACATTCCGGAACCTTCTAGAACATTCCTGATGAAAACACCGGAATCATTCCCGAACTCCGAAACGGGACTTTCCTTATATGAATCTTATTCTCCGGACCATTCCGGATCACCTCGTGATATCCCGGATCCCATCCGAGACTCCGAACAACATTCGGTCTCCTTCTCATAATACCATAACTACTCAAACAACGTCGAATCCTTAAGTGTGTCTCCCTACGGTTCGTGAATTATGCGGACATGATCGAGACACTTCTCCGATCAATAACCAATAGAGGAATCTGGAAATTCATATGGCTCCCACATATTTCTACGATTACTTTGCGATCGAATGAACCACTTACATACGATACCAATTTCCCTTTGTCTCACGATAGTTTACCTATCCGAGGTTATGATCGTCGGTATCTCTGCATACCTAGTTCAACCTCGTTACTGATAAGTACTCTTTTCTCGTTCCCGTGATATGTGATCCCTTGTGAGCCAGTCACATGCTTGCAAGCTAATTGGATGACATTTCACCGAGAGGGCCCAGAGTATATCTATCCGTCATATGGATGGACAAATCCCACTCTTGATCCATGTGTTTCAACCAATACTTTCTGAACACTCAATGCCACCTTTATAGCCACCCTGTTACGGTGTGGTGTTTGATGACATCAAAGCATCCATCAGGAAAAGGTGATATGCATGATCTCATGGTCGAAGGAATTAGGTTACTATGTATCAGAAAGCATATATCAATTGAACTATTGAAATGACTTGATCTTTATGCTACGCTTATCTATAGGAGTATGTCCATCACATCATTCTCCTAATGATATGATCATGTTGTTAATAACATCTCTATGTTCATGATCAGGAAACCATGATCATATATTAACCAACAAGCTAGTTTAACAAGAGGCTTTACTAGGGACTCTTATTTTAGTTTACAAATCACACAAGTATTAATGTTTCCGGTTAATACAATTATAGCATGGTGTAAACATTTATCATAAATGTGAAGATATGATAATAACCACTTTATTATTGGCTCTTGGGCATATCTCCAACACCTCGGAGGTCAACGAGAGCTCGTACCACTCCAGATTGGTATGATCCCGTTATGAGTGTCATGTTGGTGGACAACACCGATGACCCCGAGACATATGAGGAAGCAATGATGAGCCCAGATTCCAATAAATGGCAAGAAGCCATGAAATCCGAGATTGGATCCATGTACGAAAACCAAGTATGGACTTTGGTGGACTTACCGGATGGCCGGAAGGCTGTCGAGAACAAATGGATTTTCAAGAAGAAAACAGATGCTGATGGTAATGTTACTGTCTATAAAGCTCGACTTGTCGCAAAAGGGTTTCGACAAATTCAAGGAGTTGACTACGATGAGACTTTCTCACCGGTAGCGAAGCTAAAGTCTGTGAGGATTATGTTAGCAATCGCTGCATATTATGATTATGAGATATGGCAGATGGATGTCAAAACAGCATTCCTCAATGGAGATATTGATGAAGAGTTGTATATGATGCAACCCAAAGGTTTTGTTGATCCTAAAGATGCTAACAAGGTATGCAAACTTCAACGGTCCATCTATGGATTGAAGCAAGCATCCCGAAGTTGGAATCAACGTTTTGATAAGGTGATCAAAAGTTTTGGTTTTATACAAACTTATGGAGAAGCTTGTATTTACAAGAAAGTGAGTGGGAGCTCTGTAGCATTCTTAATACTATATGTGGATGACATATTGTTGATTGGGAATGATGTAGACCTTCTTAATAGTGTCAAGGAATATTTGAATAATAGTTTTTCAATGAAGGATCTTGGCGAAGCAGCTTACATATTAGGCATAAAGATTTATAGAGATAGATCGAAACGCCAAATATCATTGTCACAGAGTACATATTTGGACAAAGTTCTAAAGAGGTTTGGAATGGAAGATAGCAAGAAAGGGTTCTTGCCCATGTTGCCCAATACGACCTTGAGTAAAACTCAAAGTCCGACATCGGCAGAAGATAGAGAAAGGATGAGTAAGACTCCCTATGCCTCAGCCATAGGATCTCTAATGTATGCCATGCTATGTACTAGACCCGACATTGCATATGCTGTTAGTTTAACTAGCAGATATCAAAGTGATCCAGGAGTGGATCATTGGACAGCGGTCAAAAACATCCTTAAGTACTTGAGAAGAACTAAAGATATGGTTCTTTCTTATGGAGGTGATGAACAGCTCGTTGTTAATGGTTACACCGATGCTAGTTGGAACACCGATCCGGATGATTCTAAATCACAATCTGGATACGTATTTATTTTGAATGGTGTAGCAGTTAGCTGGAGGAGTGCAAAGCAAAGCGTTGTGGCGAGATCTTCAACTGAATCGGAATACATGGCTGCTTCGGAGGCTTCACAAGAAGCGATATGGATGAAAGAGTTCATTACAGAGCTGGGTGTGGTTCCTAGTGCGCTGGACCCAATGTCTATCTACTGTGATAACATGGGAGCCATAGCCAATGCGCAAGAACCAAGGTCACACAAGAAGCTGAAGCACATCAAGCTGCGTTTTCACGCTATTCGAGAACATATCCAGGATGGGGATATAAAGATTTGCAAAGTACACACAGATCTGAATGTGGCGGATCCGTTGACTAAACCTCTCCCGAGGGCAAAACATGACCAACACCAAACTGCCATGGGTGTTCGGTATATTACCATGTAATCTAGATTAGATGACTCTAGTGCAAGTGGGAGACTGTTGGAGATATGCCCTAGAGGCAATGATAAATGTAGTTATTATTATATCTTTGTGTTTATGATAAATGTTTACATTCATGCTATAATAGTATTAACAAGGAAACATTGATACTTGTGTGATTTGTAGACTTAATTTGAAGTCCCTAGTATAGCCTCTATACTTCACTAGCTTGTTGGTTGATAAATGATTGTGGTTTCCCTATCATGAACATTGAGATGTTATCAACAACAAGATCATATCGTTAGGAGAATGATATGGTGGACATACTCCTATAGATAAGCGTAGCATAAAGATCAAGTCATTTCAATAGTTCAATTGCTATATGCTTTCTGATACATAGTAACCTAATTCCTTCGACCATGAGATCATGCATATCACCTTTACCGGATGGATGCTTTGATGACATCAAACACCACACCGTAACTGAGTGGCTATAAAGGTGGCATTAAGTGTTCGGAAAGTATTGGTTGAAACACATGGATCAAGAGTGGGATTTGTCCATCCATATGACGGATAGATATACTCTGGGCCCTCTCGGTGGAATTTCATCCAATTAGCTTGCAAGCATGTGACTGGCTCACAAGGGATCACATATCACGGGAACGAGAAAAGAGTACTTATCAGTAACGAGGTTGAACTAGGTATGCAGAGATACCGACGATCATAACCTCGGATAGGTAAACTATCGTGAGACAAAGGGAAATTGGTATCGTATGTAAGTGGTTCATTCGATCGCAAAGTAATCGTAGAAATATGTGGGAGCCATATGAATTTCCAGATTCCTCTATTGGTTATTGATCGGAGAAGTGTCTCGATCATGTCCGCATAATTCACGAACCGTAGGGAGACACACTTAAGGATTCGACGTTGTTTGAGTAGTTATGGTATTATGAGAAGGAGACCAAATGTTGTTCGGAGTCTCGGATGGGATCCGGGATATCACGAGGTGATCCGGAATGGTCCGGAGAATAAGATTCATATAAGGAAAGTCCCATTTCGGAGTTCGGGAATGATTCCGGTGTTTTCATCAGGAATGTTCTAGAAGGTTCCGGAATGTCCGACACTCCGGAGGGGAAGGGGTACATGAATGTGTCATTGCATATTGGAATGATTGCATCATGTACTTAGTGTTCTCGCTGTTCCAAATAAAGGATTAAATTGAGACCTTAATTGAAAAGTCAAATAGCAAGTTTGAAAAGTCAAACGGCTAAAATTGGAAAGAGGGAAAGAGGAAAGAGAGGGAAACCGAGTTGGGGAGGGAGACCCTCCTCCAACCGGCGCGCCTCCTCCAAGCCGAGTTGGGGAGGGACTCCCCTCCCTCCCCATGGCGCGGCCGGCCCCTCCACCTATAAAAGGAGGGGCAGGGCCCCCTCCTCTAGACACACAAGTTCCTATCCTCTAAATCTAAACCCTAGCCCTAAACTCCGGTTTAGAGCCGTTTTGGTTTAGAGCTTCTAATTGCACTAGCCTTCGGATTAGAGCCTTCTAATTGGTGTGTCTAAACCCTAGACCACTAAAGCTCTCTCATACTCCACCATACTCGCTCCGGCTTAAGGCGAAGCCCTACGGGATCTCCCCTCTACTTCCGGTATCACGCCGTTGTGCTGCCGGAATCGCAAGGAGAGTGCTACAACCTCCGCTGCCTGCTGGAACAAGAGAGAGGAAGGTCTTCGTCGAGTACCGAACGTGTGACCGACTGCGGGAGCGCTGCCGGAACGCAGCGCCGGAAGGATCGTCTACACGATCTTGAGATCGGGAAGAGTACGACTACATCACCCACAAGAATCCGCTCTCGTTAAACACTTTGGAATCTTCGAGGGTAAGTTATTCCATCGACTCGTTGCTACAATCTAGTAGATAGATCTTGGCTTGTTTGTTTGTATGCGATAGAAATTTTTTGTTTTCCATGCTACGAAACCCTACAAAAACAACAACTTTAATCTCCTCTTCAGTAAAAGGAGCACTCAAGACCAAGTTCTCCTCCAAACTAATTTTTTTCTCTGCACTAAAGAAATCATGACTTAAACGAATGTCAGGTCTATCTTTTTTCCTGAACAAATCCCTATAGTAGTCAGTAGCTACCTTAAGCATATCCCCAATCTCAAAAACAGGGCCCTCTGGAACATCAAGGATGTGGATAAGCTTCTTCCTTCTACGATGATTAGCCACAGCATGGAAATAAGCTGTATTTCTATCCCCCTCAAGAATGTTTCTGCCTCTAGACCTCTGTCTAGCCTTAATTTCTTCTAACACCCAGAATGAATTTAACTCCCTTATGATAGAGTCTAGCCTTTCTTTTTCCCCTGGGGAAAGAATGCAGATTTCAGCCTTAATATCCAGAGAGTCATACTCCTCCATTAGGGCTTTCCTATCTCTTCTAAGAGCAGCCTCAATATTAATATTCCACCCCTTGGCAAGCTTCCTAAAGAGTCTAACCTTGCTCTGCCAAATATCTAGAATATTAGAGCATTCACTCTGAGAGACCAAGCTTTAGCCACAATATCTTTAAATCTGGCCTACTAATCCGCCTTTTTTTCAAATCTAAAATTCCTATGCCTAATCACCTGACCTTCACCTGAATCCCAAATAATTGGAGTGTGATCACTACCAATCCTAGGTAAAGCTCTAGCATTAGCTAAAGGAAACTTAGCATAAAAATTAGTGGAACAAAAGACTCTATCAATCCTACTCATAATAAGATCTTCCTGGTTGTTTCCCCAAGTAAAGGATCTACCAGAAAGACCAATATCCATCAAGGCCTAGAGCTCAACCCAGGCATTAAATTTATCTATCCATCTAAAGTCTATATTACCATTACTCTCATCTTCAGGGGATCTAACTAGATTGAAATCCCCCTATCAAAGCTAAACCATCCCAATTAAGGAAAAGTTCATGTAATTCAGAAATAAACTCATGTTTTCTCTCCTCATAGATAGAGCCATAGACAGTAGTGATCCTACAAGTAACATCAGAAATCCTATTTTTAATAATAACACTAACAGAGAAATTCCTAATATCCCAAGCTATGACATCAAATAAATCTAAGTTAACACCAGCAAGGATACCTCCTGCAGTCCCAATAGAGGGCAGAAAGTTCTAGGCAAAATTCTATTTCCTAAGAGATTTTTCAAAAAAAGTATTGCTAAACTTATCTTTCTTAGTTTCCTGGAAACCAATGTAATCAACCTTTAGAGGAAAAATATAATCTTATAAGAAGCACATATCATAATTTTTTCTTCCTAGGGTGCTTGCCCCGAGATCTATTAACTACTTCTATACAAACATCAGCAACTCTTTCTAAGTCCTCATCATTATGCAAGGAGCTAGAAGGAGTGCTGCTACTAACAACTACTTCATCTAAAGGAAAACCTACACCTATATCATTTGAAACTGCTTCAATATCAGAAACAGAAAGCACATCAAATGGATTAGTTTTCATTATACCTTTCATGGATTTTGGAGCATCTAAGTTTATCACCTTCTTCAGATCCATAGCTTTCTCCAGGATATTTTTAGAGTTGTACACCCTAGCACTTTGTTCGACAGCTTGAATAGGACCCCGGACTTTCTGTTTCTTCTTGTTGTTGTTCCCAACATCTTCTCCTCTAGTCTGGGTACTAGCAAAGTCTGGCATAATATCCTCAGGTAAAGCAGCTATCTGATCAATGACATTCACTTCCTTATCTTTACCATAAACCATCCTTTCCCCCTGTTCAGCAGCCCAGAAACTATGAGCCTCCAAAACTGCCAAATCAACAGCCTTCTATTTATCTTCCACTCTGATACAGTCAGCACTAATCAGGCCTTTTTGCAAGAGCAGCCTGAAAACAGTAGTAGCAGTACTAGCATCACCAACCATCCTAACCCTGGAAGTGCCAACTCCACCAGTCCTTGTATCATTTCCATTGTCCTGAGATTGATTATACCAGAGTTCCTATTGTTACCAGAATCTCTAGAAGAACCTCTTCCATTCCCACCTGAAACATCATCCTCATTATCTTTCACGTGCTCATTCAATTCATCAGTAAGCAAGTCATCTTCCTCATCCATAATGGGAGAGGCCACATCAAGGGTGAAACTCAGTTGGAAGAGATGATTATTGAACTCAAAGAGTCTTCCTATTGGCAGCTTGGAAGGATCCCTACACTTGATCAAAACCCTCACCTCCTTAGCATTATCCTTAAAGATTGACAGTCAGTCCACATCTTCCAGAATTCCACAAGCAGAGACAGCTTGGTCAAGAGAGTTCCGTTCACACCACTTTGTTTGTAGTCCAGTGATGATGATCCATACCTTTTTGAGAGATTCAACAGGTTTAGGGTCATCATTTCATGCCTCAACTTTAACCCAGACACCTGGTTTGGATACTCCAAACTTGGGGTAGCCAATCACCTGCTCAACAACAATGTGTGGAGGGAACTTCACAAGGAAAGTATTGTCTGCCCCTAATTCCCTAATCTGCCATGGCCAATTGGTCTTGTAGATTTTTGAGAACTCCTCGGCAAGCTCAGTAGCTGACAGAGAACCCTCTTCTACCAACACCACCCCACAGTTTTTGGAAGAAGTAAAAGGGTGAGTAATAACCTTAGGATCTCAACATGATAAAAGCCAAGACCTGGGGCACCACTGCCAATATACCTAGCTACCTGATGAGGCCTTTTACTAACAGGACACTTATCCACCAAATGACCAAAACTCTTGCAGATGAAGCACAAAGGTTTCTTATCACAGCTCACTTGCAAATGACCAGGCTCTCCACAACATAGGAAAATAGCAACCACATAGTCCATCTGACCACCTGAGCCAGCCAACACCTGGACCTCTCTAACAGCTGCAGCACCCTGCTTCTTTTTGCCTTTCTGAGCATTCTTCAACTTATCATCTTGATCCACCCCCTAAGCCTGCTGCTGTTGTTGTTGTTGTTGTTGTGGATTATTGTTTGGGGCCAACCATTGGTTTGAACCACCTCCAAACTGAGGATGCTGCTGAAAAGGAGGGAAAGGACCATTGAAGCCCCAAGGTGGAATCATACCTCTAGGAGCAAAACCAAAGGGAGGTTGCGCATCAAAGAATTGGGGAGCAAACTGCCCAAACTCAAAAGATCCTTGTTGGTTCCCTTGTTGCTGCGACTGCATCTGTTGTTGTGGCTGCAAATTTTGCCACTGATCTCGCCCATTAGAGATACTCCTTCCCCTACCCCTTCCTCCTCTGCCACGATCTCCCATCTCCTCTTCCACAACACAGGCAACAGAATCAAGAGGAATCTCTACTCCTAAACACTGAAGGCCTGTAGTTTGCTCTCTCTCTCTGCGCCGCCACAAAGAGAAGAGGGACACGAACCCTAGACTTCAGAGAGTTGGGTTTTATACCACAGGGCAGGAGCAGATGAGCATTTAGTGGTGGAGATGGACGCAGGTGGGAGCGTGGATCTCCATGCATCCACATCTGGGAGAAAAAATCCTCAGCACTTTCCCCAACCCCCTCAACCACCACCACCCTTTTTTCCTAACTGGCCACTGGACCCCTCAGCAGTCTAAATCTCCTTCTGTGTTGTCTCCTTCCTCTCTGGACAATCTAAACTGAGTTCTCGTCTGATGAGAAGCATTGCTGCAAGGAACCAGGCCCTCCTTCAGAGCTTCGAGAATCAAATCGAACAGAGTCACCTGCTGATTCAGATCGAGCATTGCAAGTGCAGCAGAATATTCCATCCTTGAGAACCCTGGAACAACCACCACAGACTGTAACCCTCTCAGCATCTCCTGGCAACGATCCTGCACGAAACGCGGGAGCGGGGAGCCTGCCCTCTTCGGCCTCCCCCGTTTCCTGGCAACCTTCTCCATCAAACCCTCTGTCAAGCTGACTGGCTTGGAATTAGTGAGCTTCAAAAGCTCGGCTATCGCCATGCTCTTCTGCTTTAGTCTCCGCCGCCTGGGAAGCTTGCTCCGACTGCGCCGGGGGTTCGACTCCACCAAACCCTTGTCCAGCTTCAATGAGGAACGGATCAAAAGATCCAATGCGGAGGTTGAAGCTCTCATCTGCCCCTGATCTGACTGAAACCTCACCTGACTCCGCCGCAATCGATTCTGGCGAAGACCCCAATCCACGGGCAAGGCATCTGGCCTGGATTGCCGAGTATTCCTGCCGCCAACCTTCTCCTTCACACCCCATCCTCGGATCCCCTCGAGCTTCACCTCTAGCATCTCCGTTAATCGCTAGGGTCAGCCTCCGGTGAGACCCAGATCTAAAATCGAGGATTCTCGCGATGGGGGGAGAACACGGCGGAGAACGGAGTCGATAAGGGTTTCTGGGAGTGGGAGGTGGTGAAGCAGACGAGGCCAGAGGTAGGTGAGGGCTCGGGCTTGACCTCCAGGGGCCGCCATGAACGGAAACCGAGATGGTTTCGCCATGAACAGTACCCCGAGCCAGAACAGGGGAGAGGACGTGTCGGGGAGACGTCATCTCGCTGTGTCTTGCCTTGTCCAGCAAGAATACCCTTAATAATAGTGTAACATACATATTGCCTGTAAAAAAAATAGTGTAACATACATATGACTCAAGCAAGTATAAAATACTTGAAGTGAAGTGAAGCTTGCACTTTTCCACTTTTTAAAATGAGGGGTCTCTTTCCACATTCCGTTAACACCTCATGGGACTAAAGTCATGTGTATACACTTATAGGGTTCCATCGAGCAATCATTATTTGGAAGACACAAGTGGTTGGATGGTGAAAAACTACCCTAAAATTCTAAATATGGAGTATATGCATCCACTGATGATGCAGAGACCAGGAGTAATAATGTAGCTTCCATTTTAGAGGAAAAAACGTGAGCTTTTGTTATAGCTCATCTCTATATAGTTTATCTTTCGTATGCTCAATTCAATATAGCTAGGCGTCGTCAAGTAAAAATTCCTCCAAAATAAATGACGACCGATATATAGTAGGATTGTAGATACAAGTAGAATTAAAACATGTAAAAAATCTCCCAAAATTAATAACGAGTCAACACAGCCGTGTGTGCCGGCCGGCTAGGGGTCGAATTTGTAGAACTTGGATGGCTTGAGCGCGGCGGTGAAGTTGAAGTAGCTGAGCGCGTGCGCCCACCTGGGGTTATCCTTGAGGCGGTGCACGGCGATGGTGTCCGGCACGAAGGCGTGGGAGCAGCTGTCGACGGGCACCGGCAGCGGGTAGTCGTACATGGCGGGCTTGGCGTTGAACCTGTTCCTCCCCTTGCCGCCGAGCCTGAGCCACTCGCCGGTCATCTTGTCCTCCGTCCCGACGATGCGGCCCTTGGTGACCTCCTCCGCGCCCGCCAGCCACTCCACCAGGTCCCACGACAGCGCGTACCCCATCCCGGACATGTACCCCTTGCCGGGGTCCATGCTGCCGCAGGGGATGGTGGCGCCGTAGTACATGTCCTGCCGCGGCATGGTGCCCAGCGACGCCACCAGCTCCGGGAGCCGGAACATGATGTCGTCGTCGGCCTTCATCACGTAGTCGTAGGGCGCGTCGGCGTAGAGCGACGCCACGGCCGAGAAGAAGGTGTGGGTCTTCCCGCCGTTGAGGTTCTCCTCGCATCCGTCGAGCACGATGACGTCGCCGTGGGCGAGGATCTCCAGCGGGACCAGCACCCGCTGGTCGTCCTTGTAGAGGCGGCAGAAGACGAAGCGCACGTCGATCTGCGCGGAGAGGGACGGGGAGGCGAGCTGGAGGCCGTAGACCATGCGGAGCAGGTGGCGGCGCTCGTAGAAGTCGGCCCGGGTGAGGACGCCGATGAGGAGGCGGAACTCGGGATTCGGCCGGGCGTACGCGTGGACGGTCGTCGAGAACGGGAGGGAGGAGGAGGGGTTGTTCGCGGCGGTGGTGTAGCTTCCCGTCGGTGGTTGGCCGCAGGAGCTCATGAGCGCCTGCAGCTCGAACTCCTTGGGGTAGACGATGAGGTAGATGAAGGCGAGGAGGAGGATGGGGAGCAGGATGAGCGCCTTGCTGGAGGCCGACAGCCTCGGGAAGCCATGGGCGACGGCCTGCTTCCTCATCGCGGCTTGATGCTTCGCGCTGCTGGCCATGGACTTGAGGAAATTGCTCGGCGCCGGCATCGGGGTGATGGATCGATTAAGCTAATAATGTACGTCGTGTGCTAGACTGCTAGTGGCCGGCGCTAGCGAGCTAGCTTAGCTTGGTGTAATGAAGCTATAGCTTCTCGTGCGGTGCGGCATGGGGCAGCTTCGGGTGCACGGTAGGGTCTCGCGCTTTGCGTAAAGGTTGCGGAGCGCGGCATGCGAGGCCGGAACTTACGTAGCCTCGTGCAGTCAACGACGCGGCTACTACCCAATCGGTAAATTTGGAGGGAAAACTCTGCTGGTTCTTTTGTCAACAAAAAACACTTGAACTGAAATTAAGATGCAGGGAATCGTTGACAACTTTTGGCGTGGCAGATTAGCAAACAAAACCAGGCTTTGCGACTGAGATCTGTCGGCGTGTGAACTCCAAGAGCTAGCTAAGTTACCGGCAGGCGTCTTTGCTAATAATGAACTTCTCCCGGTGTATCCGTTGAGTAAGTGCGTAATTCTTTTTAGCGGGCTTTTTCGATAAGCTGCCCTACCTCTAACTTTTCGGAGAAGTCAGTTCTAAGATTTTGTCAAGCTTTCAAATTATATATGCTAAAATAATTTATGAGCCTCTTAGAAGTCGCCAAAAGAACTAGACCATGCTTTGTAAAAATTGGCGGAGTAGATTGGGAAAATATCGTTATTTACAATATTAAAAGCAAGAATTATAAAGGAATAAGCTTGGGAACGAATGCTAACAGAAATGTCATAGACAAGGCCACTTTAATTTGGCTTATGTGTTGAAGTGGAGGAGGGAATCGAAAGGAGGAAGTTTGGTTTGTATTGGCTCGTTTTGGAGTCAATGGTCGCAAAGTGAACTAGACCGGAAGTTTAGGGGTGTAAAGTGCCCGAGTGGACGATTTAGTTGTGTTTCTAACAAGGCGACTCTCGTAACGACAGCTGACGACAATAATGATAAACGATGGAGGCGGGATGGCGGGTAATGGTAGACTCGTCGGGCCTAAAGCACGGTCTTGACGTGGGTGGTTGCAAGAATTCGGGTAACTAGTGGTGCAACAACCAACAACTCTGAAGATGGGTCATTGATTTGTCTATCATTTTGTAGTTATAAAAGAATAATACTTGCATGCATGAATTCTAAACAAAAAGTCTTCCCCATTTCAAACCTCAATGTTCTTTATTTGGAAAATATTTTTTTTGTAGAACTTTTCTAAAGTAGATATATAACTATTGATGAATTTATCATCTCTAACTGCTAACTCAAGTCTTGGCCTTCTTTGATTTTATACATTTGGTCCACAGAAGAAACTACTAAATGGATAAACAAGCACGGGCCAAAATAATTCAAATGTTTTTAGCCATTCGAGCCCTAATGCAGTGGTGTCAAGATCACCCCAAATTCACCAGCATCTTAGCCCAGACAAAAGAATCTTAAGTGATCGTCCAACGTCCATTGGGAAAATGACAAGTGCTTGAGCTAAAGCTCTAAAATAGGAGGTGAATCTACTTCATGTAGGCTGCTTATCTACGTGATAATGGTGTGCTGGCTAATATTGACGATATCCATCATTAGGTTATGTGTTTACCCCTTTCCCTGCCCAATTTTTGGGTTATACAATGACCATATTCAAGGCCTCTCTCTCCGTGTGGCGATGATTCTAGAACCTCAAGAAGATTTTTTCCCTCATGTTCAATCTTTTCTATTGGATCCAGTTAATTGAACCAATAAACCGATTGAGCGTATTTGGTTTGTAAGTGAGAGCTTTCATTGATTTGAGTTCAATTTTTAAAGGCTACCACAATAACCTTTTTTTTTTTGCCTCATACTTGCTAGGCTAGTGATCCTCCAATTCGTAAAGGTAGATTGACATATTGTATCAATTCTCCCATGGGTGGATCTAAGGTCTCTCCAGCCTGGGTGGTCGCCCGGGTTAGCCAACCACTACGGGACACGCGCGCTACGCCGAGGGCAAAAGGCCGTCGGCGTAGGCCAAAATGCACTCGGCGTATGGTACGCCGAGGGCTGTCCTCGGCGTAGCCTCCTCGGCAAAGATCTCCCTCGGCGGAGCACACTCAAGCCGTCGGCGTATCAAAATGCCATCGGCATATGCTACGTCGAGGGCTTTGCCGTCGGCGTAGCGGCCGTCGGCATAGCCCGTCGACCGGTTGCAAAAAAAAAAATTTGATTTTTTTTTGAAAAATAATATTTTTTTTATTTTTTTTCTTAATTTTTTTATTCTTTGAATTGTTTCACTTGTTAATCTCCTACTTTGAACATTTTTAACACTAATTATACTTATTATTTGATTAAATTCCAGTCTTAGTCAAACTTCCCAGCAGGTCACCCATCCTAATACTACTCCAGCTTCAGCACGCTTAACATCCTCGTTCCTTCAGAATCCGTTTCCGCAAAGTAATTCATACATTGGTGTCAATACTATGATATCAATCCTATTAACTCTTATATCATCATGTCACATGTTTGTATTTTTTGAAATTACAAACAATTATTTAAGTAAATATTAATGAATAAGTAAAAATATTATTGAATTCAAATAAAAATATAATAATTTTTTTTTTGTATTTTTCTATTTAATATAGAATAATTAATATCTTTAAATCTGTAAATCGAAATTGAACAAATAATATGTTTAAATTGATCAGAAAAATGAGAGGAATCCAAATATGATATCCATATCAACTAATCACAAACCCTCCGTTTTTGAATTAGCTATTTGGTGGTTGCTTTAGAAAATTCCCTTTTTGCGCTCGGATAATGAAAAATGCCTTTTTGGTGCGATGAAAAGGAAAACTTGCATTGGATCTTTGATAAAATAGCATATTGTGAACCTAAAAATGATTTTTGTAAAAAAACATGAGCATCGGATCATGTACCTGTAGTTCATATCTCACCCACTTCCTACCGATTCGGCAGGAATTTGTCTTTTTCACCAAAGGTGGACGGAAAGGTTTCGGATCCCTCTGTTGGGACATTGTCCATATAAGATGGTATAGTATTTTTGTAAAATGTGGTGGTAGTATTTTGAATTAGATATTTGGTGGTTGCTTCACAAAACCGTCCGTTTTTTATGCTCGAAAAATAGAAAATGGCCTTTTGGTGCGACAAAAAGGAAAACTTCCTCCTGCAACATTGTTCGCCATCCCATGATGCATGTGTATGCATAATATGGGCACATTATCACAAACTATGACTTGATTCTAGCCATAACATTGATCATTTGACCCGAAAGCCAAGAAACCTCGAATGAGATAGGTCATTTTGTGAAGGGTTTTTTGAGACATAATCAATATATCAATTTTGCTATTTTTCCTTATAAATATGTCACATAATATGACACCACGCGAAGGTTTCGCATTGTTTCGATCATTTTTGAATTTTTTATGCCCGTTTTAAACTATCGTTAAACTTTGTCGAACGACGGACATAAAGATTCTTAGCTTGGGGCCGAGCCTCGCTAAACTTTCATTAGATATTTGATCAATAGCATATTGTGAACCTAAAAATGATTTTTGTAAAAAAACATGAGCATCGGATCATGTACCTGTAGTTCATATCTGACCCACTTCCTACCGATTCGGCAGAAATTTGTCTTTTTCACCAAAGGTGGACGGAAAGGTTTCGGATCCCCCTGTTGGGACATTGTCCATATAAGGTGGTATAGTATTTTTGTAAAATGTGGTGGTAGTATTTTGAATTAGCCATTTGGTGGTTGCTTCACAAAACCGTCCGTTTTTTATGCTCGGAAAATGGGAAATGGCTTTTTGGTGCGACGAAAAGGAAAACTTCCTCCTGCAACATTGTTCGCCATACCATGATGCATGTGTATGCACACTATGGGCACATTATCACAAACTATGCCTTGATTCTAGCCATAACATTGGTCATTTGACCCGAAAGCCAAGAAACCTCGAATGAGATAAGTCATTTTGTGAAGGGTTTTTTGAGACATAATCAATATATCAAGTTTGCTATTTTTCCTTATAAATATGTCACATAATATGACACCACGCGAAGGTTTCGCATTGTTTCGATCATTTTTGAATTTTTTATGCCCGTTTTAAACTATCGTTAAACTTTGTCGAACGGCGGACATAAAGATTCTTAGCTCGGGGCCGAGCCTTGCTAAACTTTCATTAGATCTTTGATCAATAGCATATTTGTGAACCTAAAAATGATTTTTGTAAAAAAACATGAGCATCGGATCATGTACCTGTAGTTCATATCTGACCCACTTCCTACCGATTCGGCAGAAATTTGTCTTTTTCACCAAAGGTGAACGGAAAGGTTTCGGATCCCCTGTTGGGACATTGTCCATATAAGGTGGTATAGTATTTTTGTAAAATGTGGTGGTAGTATTTTGAATTAGCCATTTGATGGTTGCTTCACAAAACCGTCCGTTTTTTATGCTCGGAAAATGGGAAATGGCTTTTTGGTGCGACGAAAAGGAAAACTTCCTCCTGCAACATTGTTCGCCATCTCATGATGCATGTGTATGCACAATATGTGCACATTATCACAAACTATGCCTTGATTCTAGCCATAACATTGGTCATTTGACCCGAAAGCCAAGAAACCTCGAATGAGATAGGTCATTTTGTGAAGGGTTTTTTGAGACATAATCAATATATCAAGTTTGCTATTTTTACTTATAAATATGTCACATAATATGACACCACGCGAAGGTTTCGCATTGTTTTGATCATTTTTGAATTTTTTATGCCCGTTTTAAACTATCGTTAAACTTTGTCGAACGGCGGACATAAAGATTCTTAGCTCGGGGCCGAGTCTCGCTAAACTTTCATTAGATCTTTGATCAATAGCATATTGTGAACCTAAAAATGATTTTTGTAAAAAAACATGAGCATCGGATCATGTACCTGTAGTTCATATCTGACCCACTTCCTACCGATTCGGCAGAAATTTGTCTTTTTCACAAAGGTGGACGGAAAGGTTTCGGATCCCTCTGTTGGGACATTGTCCATATAAGGTGGTATAGTATTTTTTTAAAATGTGGTGGTAGTATTTTGAATTAGCCATTTGGTGGTTGCTTCACAAAACCGTCCGTTTTTTATGCTCGGAAAATGGGAAATGGCTTTTTGGTGCGACGAAAAGGAAAACTTCCTCCTGCAACATTGTTCGCCATCCCATGATGCATGTGTATGCACAATATGGGCACATTATCACAAACTATGCCTTGATTCTAGCCATAACATTGGTCATTTGACCCGAAAGCCAAGAAACCTCAAATGAGATAGGTCATTTTGTGAAGGTTTCTTTGAGACATAATTAATATACCAAATTTGATATTTCCCCTTCTAACTATGTCACATAATATAACACCACGCGAAGGTTTCGCATTGTTTCGATCGTTTTTGAATTTTTTATGCCCGTTTTAAACTATATATAATGTTTTATGTTTTACTTAATTTTTATTTATAAATATGTAATATTTAAGTTCAGATAGATAGGTCTTATTTTTCTGCAATTTTTGATATATTATTTGTATTTTTTCGAATCAGAATAATTTAGTTATGATTTTTCAAAGTTTAATGAGATAAAATAAAAAATAGCTACGCCGAGGGCAGCCGTCGGCGTATGCTACGCCGAGGGCAGCCGTCGGCGTAGCATAGAATATGTCGAGGGCAATTTTACGCCGACGGCTGCTTAGCGGGGCTGGTCTGGACGATGGCTACGCCGACAGCCCCGACGTTTGGCCGTCGGCGTAGCGACCGGCCGTCGGCGTAGCTTCCCAGTCCTGTAGTGAACGGTGCCGCAGCTTGCAATATGAATTTTCTGCAACAATTTTCTGAAAATGGCATTGTAGGTTAGTCTTTTGAAAGTTTTTAGGTTTGAACTGAGCGGATCTAAGGTCTCTCCGGTCCAGACGGCCATCCGAGCTTGTCAACGGCACCCCAGCTTGCAATATGAATTTTCTACAGCATTTAAAAAAAAACATTGGTATCGTATATATGTTTGTCTAGGCTTCTAGAAGTTTCAAGGTCCTTCCCTAAAGTCGCCCACATCGAAGATGTGAGATTAGAATGCAAGTCATAGTAGATATTTTATATCATTGAAAATATCAAGAGATACTAGACCTTGAAGTCACGCGTTGCCGCGCCCGTCTATATTTAAGAGAGTAGATAATATGCAATAAAATTTTAACAATTCAAATAACTTGTCAAGAGCTCAAGAAACACGCAATCAATATGATATATCCTTCACAATTTAGGAAATCACTCCATTCTCTCAAGTTGGTCAATATAGAATGTTAACATGGTAGAAGGTAATACCACGAATTTGGCTACTCTGAGAAGCAAGCGCTTACGAGCATAACATGAGAAATTGAATAATTAAGATCATCTCACCGGCAAGCATATCCAAGAACCAGAGAACTCACCGGCAAGCATATCCAAGAACCAGAAAAGGGGATCTAAATCAACGAGAGGTTGCCACCACAAAACATGCCAAGCAACTCAGAAACAAGCATGCTGCATCTCTCATTGTCTCGAATGCTTCCTCGTGCAGCTCCGAGGTACGTCCTCAAACCTCCAGGTTTTGGCTCCCTTTGATCTCTATATAAACTGTATATACAAAGGAAAAAAGGAGAATAAATTATTTGTCTCTGCCTCTCCTATTTTACCCCCATGTTTCGAAGATTCCATACCATGGACACAGCCTCAAAAGCACAATCAAATGGCTAGAAATTCATCCTTGGCCTGGTAACGATCTAGGCAGCAGCCCCAAACAAGAATCCATCGATGCATCTGTTGAGGAAGACGCAAACAAATCAGTCAATCACATACTTGGCGCGTGAAAACGTTCAACCAGGGTTGTGGCCGCGCCTGATGCATCTCATCTCAGCGCTGTCGTGGCCGTCATGGATGCAGACAAGAGGGTCACTCTGCTGGGTCTCGAACTATGGGAGGTCGAATGGAGAGGAATAATAGAAGAATTGGCGATTGTGCACAGAACGTATAAGCAACCGATTGAGAAGGGGAGGCAGTAACGCAGCTGCACTTACCAGCTGCGGTTACGGAAGGAAGATGGTGGAGCTTCATCCTCCCTAGCATTACGGCGCCGCCGACGGTTTCAGCTCGGTCAATATATTAATAGACGCACAAACGTATTATTATAGGAGAGAAAAGATGATAGACTACGCCGGTGCGGCGAACAAACAGAGGCTACAAAGGCCCATTGCACGTCGTTCGACCTTTGGATTCGCGGCCCGTAAATGTTAAACACATTTCAATGAGAAGAGATACGAATAGAACAGGCTAGTCTGTTAACCAGATTTCCAGCCCGTTGATGCATTTTGCAGCCCGATTAACGAGGGAGCACCGAGTTCAACCTTCGGAGTAGAGGCCCAGAAACGTCGGGCTGCTTGCTGGTATAGCATGGGACGCAACGAGACCCAAAGTGTGCTGGTGCGAGAGGACAGAACGATCTGGTACGTTCATGACGGCAATCAGACGGCTAAGAGCTCCAAATCGCTGTGGATGGGCGTGAGTGGATGAGTTTTACTGTTTCTTAATTATTAATGGCACACTATGATATATACTCGTGACCACATGCCCCTTTGCAAGAAAAAAACTTTAAACCAAAACAAGCCCTTTGCATGTAGACGTGATTTCCTGCAGCCCATCTACACTCCAAAGCTACTCGGTCCCATCGCGGGCCTATCCGAACTACTCCCAATATCAAAGTCCGGCCCGCCTCAACTGCCCAATCTTAAAGCTAATCAGCACCCTCCACACTTACCAGTTACCACCACCATCCAATCCCTACCGTCCACTCCTGTGACCGACGGATACATAAACCACTACTAGCGCCGCCCGCTAGGGTTTCTCCCTTCCCTGCTAGCGCCGGCCTCGCAGCTCCTCCGAACCCCAGCTCTCGTCTCCGGCGGCCGAAGAAGCAAGATGGTGAAGGGACGCACCGGCCAGCGCGTGCGGCTTTACGTCCGCGGCACCATCCTCGGATACAAGAGGTGAGCTACCGAGCCACCGCTCCGCCCCTCCGCTCAACGACGGCGTGATTTCCTTCGTTCCCCTTCCCGTGTTTTTGTTCCTGAACCCGTTGGTTTGGGCGGCGCGCCGCAGGTCCAAGTCGAACCAGTACGAGTCCGCCTCGCTGGTGCAGATCGAGGGGGTGAACACCAGGGAGGACGTGGCCTGGTACGGCGGCAAGAGGATGGCGTACGTCTACAAGGCCAAGACCAAGAGCAACGGCACCCACTACCGCTGCATCTGGGGCAAGGTCTCCCGCCCCCACGGCAACACCGGCGTCGTCCGCGCCAAGTTCACCTCCAACCTGCCGGCCGAAGCCATGGTGAGTTGTCTTCACATTCCGATTTTTCTGGTCGGTGCTGTGCTCGATGTTCATCCTTGTGTTGTCTGCTAACGTTGCTTTTGTGCTTTGTTCAGGGGCGCAAGGTCAGGATCTTCATGTACCCGAGCAGCATCTAAAGGTTAGAATCGAATGATTGCTGGTTCTTTATTTACCATCAAAACAGTCGGTTCCAGAATGGGCTGTTGCCAAAACAAATTCATAGACAATTGTTAGTTATCCATGACCCATCTCTATTCGACGCTGTCATTCTCCCATTGAGCAAATTGTGCAACCTGGATATGTGAAAATGGGCATGGCATGTATGAACCTGAATTAGCTGGACATGGACCATCATTATTTCTGTTCTTACAACATTGCCGGACATATGCACACCTCTGCATTATTTAACCTGTAGGCATTCGTTTGCATTATGGCTGAGTCTCCAGCATGGCATGTATGTAGCTCTTGTCTAGTGTGGTGTCACGTAGCATGTTTTTTCCTGCACTCCATTTTGTGTTGCTGTTGCTCTCAGTCTCTTGTTTACTGTATATCACATTTTTTATCAAGGAATACACTACTTGCCCCAACTTACGTTTCATTAGATCTTGGCTTGCAGCTAAATATGTGAATGTTCATGTAGTTCACTCTACCTTTTTTTATCCCTTCGACCATGTATGTAGTTAGCATCAAAGCAATTGTTCTCTGACTGTAGGAACATCACCAAATGGAATACGTTATTCTTCTTTACCCTTGGCAACTATGATTTCCTTTGCCATGCCGATTAGCCTGAGTGCAGTAATTAGAAGTGGATTTGTGTGGACTTCACTGTTATCATGTGGTTTTTTGACCATTACTAAGTACTCCAATTGCCAATTATACTATCACATGTGCTTATTCCTGGATGAACATTATCTTATATGCACTATATACTAGAGGGATGGCGGATGGTAGAGTTGTGATGTGGAAATTTCTCGTATAATTCCTGATCCCAGTCTTCCCGTTTGAACTTTGAAAGACTTCTAATGTTATGTCCAATCGAATGCAGGTAATTTGGAAGTGCAGAAGATTTTGCTTATCTGTTAGGGTGTCTTGTGAGATGAATTCAGGCCGTGTTGGCAAATTAAACCTCTGTTTCCTCGAGAACTGTAGTTTTTATGTTATCTGGAATGTGTGGATCACTCGTTATATGATGTTATATGCAGTTGGAACTGTAAGTTGTGTTTTGACTTTTAGCCCATTTTGTGTTACAACCATCCTACCTGAAACAAAGATGATTTTACTCTTTGTTCTTCGATGTGTTTATGTCCTGTGTGATGATTGGAAGAGTTCGGCCATGTTCTGCGTGCCCTTTTGTTTGCAAACGTTGTAAATGCTGATTATATTCATGGCGAATAACCCATAACAAGAAAAGGTATGAAGGAGAAATTTTTGAGCGAAGTGTGCTTTTTCCAAAAAAATATTTGAAATTGTAAGTAAAAAAATTATGGGTTCACTGAACTTAAAGAAGGAAGCTTACTATGGTCAAGGGTCACTGCAATCGTTGGTGTTAAAATAATTTAAACCCAATTGCTAAAAAGTCAGCGGGAGCTAGGGCGGGGGCGACGAAGACCGACACGCGCCGCTGGGCGGGATGGTTGGCGACGTAGAAGGGCGTGGACCAGCTCGGTGGTGGGAGAGTTCACGGGCAGAGGAGCGTTCTGAGGACACTGGGAGGTAGATCTGGTCTTCTTTGGCCAGCTCCAGATTTTATGGTCTAAAATCTTGTCCAACGTGTGATTGAATTGAATCATCTTGTAGTTCAACATCTCGGTTCAGTTTATACGGGTAGTTTTTGGACTAGAATTGCGTCTTGAAATCGATTGATCTATTGTTTTGCGCCCGGCTCTGGTTCGCGTCCATGGCAGATCATGGCCACGGCTTACTTCATCTCTCATCACACTCACTCCCCCGTGTCCGCGTCGCCTTGAACAAACAGAGTTGTGTTCACCGAAGCGGCGGTTGATTCTTATTTGCCGCAAGAAGTCCCCGAACCTGTGGCTGTGGTCGGCGTCGGGAGCAGGAAGGGCACCGTCATGGTCTTGTAGAACACACCTTGCTTTGACTCCCATTGTTGGACCAGCCCCTGCTACACGCCGAGTACTTCCGGTGTCGACGACGACGACGAGTTTGGTGAGACGCGCATGTATCAGTAGCTAGCTCTATGTTAAATGGATCTGATGTATCAGTAGCACACAATGCACACAATACAACAACAAGAATCAATTTTGCCACAGTAATGTACCATGCATGTTTGTTTATGCATCGGAGTCACGATGTAGTTACAAGCCAGGGGATTACATGCTTGTACAATCTACCTTAGCTACTAGCTGAGCTCGGCTGACATACGACGCGCTGCTGGTGTCTGATCTTGATTATTGGTTTCAACACCCGCACCTCTCCTCCACACACACATCCACTTCTATTTGGTACCACACTGATCCATTTTTCTTAGTGCCACTGTAGTTGTGAGTAGTAGGAGTATCGATTTAGTGTGTAGGTTTGACTTTGCACTAGGGGAATTGGCAAATTTGGAAACGAGATCATCGTGTATTTCCTCGTCGTGTATTTCCAAATTTGGAAATACACGATGATCTCATTTGCACTAGGGGAATTGGCAAATTTGGAAATGAGATCATCGTGTATTTCTAAGTTGCTCATCGCATTTAATTAAGCCATGGACATTATAGAAACAATTCTCGTCTATGGATGCACACATGTGCTTGTTCCCCACTAAATTGCGGGCCCCTTAGCACTTTATTTGTCGAAATCACCACCCCCTGCCTCTTGGTAGTAAGGACCGGGTCTAGAGATTTCCTAAAAATCACTTTGGGGCATCTTGAGTGCAGAACACACTTCTACAACATGAGAAAGTAATTTAGTTATGTAGATTTTTTTTTGCATAGCTAGTGCTACAAGACATATGAAAGTAACTTATGCATGCCTTTGCAAACTAAAAACATGACTTATGTTTGTTTCTAGGTGCCACTTTTTAATTATGCGGACAAGGAATGTACTATACTGTGTTGGCATCGTGGAAGCAACAATAAATATTATCCTATTTTTTATTCTAGCGGAAACTATACCCTAAGAACTTTAATATGTTGACATATTTTGTTTACATGAGACCTAGGAAATGTTACCTAAGTTCTGTTTTGTGAAAAGGTTTCTCCGTTCTTTGTTGCATGAAACTTGGGGTTTTCTATCTATCTAAGTTGATGTAGATTTGTTATTATGTTGTTACAATTGCATGAAACTTAGGGTTTCCTTTCTATCTAAGTTGATGTAGATTTGTTATGTTGTCGAGCATGAAACCTGGAGTTTTCTATCTATCTAAGTTGATCCAGATTTGTTATGTTGTTGTTGCATAAAACCAGGGGTTCCTATCTATCTAAGTTGATGTGGATTTGTCATTGTAACATCCCAGGATTAGCACCTCGAAATAGACAAGACACTTGTTTGTGCATTGCATTCATGCATAAGAAAATCCGGAGAATTTTTGCGCAAAATTAAAGAAGCTGTAGAGGGATCGAGATCTCTCTTGTTCTGATGGAAACATCATTACAGGTGCGATGGATTTCTACATGACCTCTACTATAATTTTGTATTTGAATGAAAGACCATTCAAATTTGAATATTTAATTGATAGATTATTAATTGGAAATTAAATAGTAATAAGAAGTAAGAGGTGAACTCTTATTTATGAAAAGATATCATAATTACAAGTCTCAAGTAATAAACAAAATTGAATGAAATGATTTATAATAATAAATAAGAATAGAATTCTTATTTATAAATAAGATATACATATTTTAGTCCCAAGGATAGTGGAATCCTTTATTATAGAATACAATGTTTTAAGTTGTTACAATAAAAAAACTACTATAAAACAATTGATATAAAAATGAATTACATACATGAATAACTAAAAGGATTCTTAATTACAAGCAAATATAAATATTACATTGTCTTTGCAAATGCATTATAAAAGAAAGAAGAAAACTAGTAAAATTCATTGAATAAAATACAATAATACAATATTTCTTTACAAAATAAGAATGAATAAAGAAAAAGAATTCCTTTATTACAATTCTATACTGCTTTATATTTCACAAAAGAAGAAGTGGATTACAAAAGAATAAAAAAACTTAAAACTAAATTTATCTTCATCTTCTAAATCCTCTCTTTATATTCCTGATCTTGTTCCTGCAAAACAAAAACAAAAGACAAACAGAGGAAATAAAATAAGAGAGGTTAGTGTTAGGAAGGGTGCTCTTAGATATATAGGTGTAATGCACCTATTCCAATCATCATATAGCTAATCCCAAATAAGGTGCCAAGAGTAAATATATGTTCTTATCAGTATAACAGCCTCAGCTTAACTTCATTGGCAATGGATCCAATAATTTAATTATAGAGGGAAGGTAAGGTCAATGGATAAGCACTGGGTGCACATAGCAAAGGTTGCTAATGCACAATCTGGATAGGAACAGATCCATCGATGAAGCAAGCACACAGCTCACAAGCACCTTATTTACACATGCACTCAGTGTGCTGTCAACATCACAAGGAAACAGCAAGCTGAGAAGGAGCTCCAGCCGTTACAAAGCTGCTACCACATCATCTCTCCACACACACATACAACCAGACCAACAGATTCTTTATTAGCCCAAGAACATCATCAGACCTCGTTTGTTCTTATCAGTTCTCTTTAAAGAACACACAAACCACAGGAAACTAACATACCACCAAATAAGATCATCCTTGTTCTTATCTGTCTATCATTTCACCAAACTGATCCCAACAATTAGCATACATAACAGCTTCCACAAACCAGTGGAAGAATATGTGGAATCAGGAAGAGGAAGGAGAGGAGAAGCTTACCAACAGCAAGAGGAACTAGCCAATAGTAGCGCATGGGGAGGAGGCCAGCATCAAGGAAAGCAGGTCACCAACAACATTAGGAGGGCAGAGTAACAAGAAGAGGAGCCAACAACAACACCACAAGACAACTCTAATCCAAACCTCACATCCCAGTTAAAGGTCAATCACTTTTCCCTTTGATACTTGTTCTCATCATTAATAAGGAAAAGGGAGTGTTGTGAGGAAAGGTACTTTCAGAATTGCATACAAGTGGTATGCAAAATCATCACCAAGTATTTGGGAAAAAATAACATTTGTTATTTTCAAACTAGCCCAATTAACAACATATCATTTCACTATGGAGCATACTACTGTGCACACTCTAATGAGGCACCACAGTAGAGTATCCACCAACAATGGAAGCCATTATAGGGTAAAATGATAACCATAAATGTTATCACAATTAAGTGCCTCAGCCTTTGCATCATTGGCTGGGTTAAGAATTTCCTCCACAAAAATCAACCATAGCAACTGATCTTAGTCAGGAAAATAACATCCATGCACTATTCAGCTTCAGACCAGCATCATTAGCTTATTATCTAGTTTTACTAGATAAACATACCAACATACCACAGCTGTTAGGCTACAGGGCACATTCCCAGAGGGTAGCACCTCTGTACCTAGCAGATTCAGAATGTCTTGAGCATAAACTCAAGTCCATTTTCTTAAATCCACAAATCATTTTCCTAAAAAGATTCAGGAATCATTTAAAATGGTTGTTGTCATATAGGCAGTGTACTCATATTGGCCACTCAGTTACACTTACTAACCAAACAATCTTATCATTTCCCTAGTCAACCATCTAGGAAATCATTTATCCAGTTATCAAGAAATTGGTAGATAAAGAGAATCTACATTGTTTATTCCAATTCATATTTGTCCAAGGACATGCCTTTGTAAGATATGATCATCAATAGCTCATTAAAAGACATATGAAAGCAACCAACATTAAAAAAATAGATCATTTTCCTAGCTATATGGCTAGGAATCATTTGTGTGTAACAACTCTGTCATATTGACAGACATAGAATTCAGTTGAACATTGTGAATCCATAACTTATAAAAAAAATATGAGTACCACCACAAGATTAGATTGGCAGTGCTAATGCATAGCTTACACATATTTTAATTCAATTCCAAGAGCATCACATAGTTCTGTAATAAATCCAGGAAGTTTACTTATATCATTTCCCTGAATACTTGCCTCCAGGAATCATTTTTAACACTAGCTGTCAACATAGATATCTAAGTTTAGTTCAATACAGACTCCAGATCATCATTGAACCAAAGGTTCAATAACTCAAAGCCTAGCATATTATCATCTTAACCAGCTACCAATTTAACCACATTCTTTTAGCAAAACCACTTGTTTTCTGATCAAACTAATAGCCAAAGGTAGATGTTCAAGTGACAACTACTAAGTACTGGTACTGTGAAATTGATATACCTGTGTCACACTTTAGACCTGAGGATAACTGTAACACCCCAGCATTTGGGAACCAACGAAGGGTAGATTTTGGAATTTGGAATGTTGCATGCATTCATCTGTGAAAATGTGGGTAAAATTTTTGCCAAATAAAAACCTTAAGTGATCAAGGTTTCTTTCATACTTTGAGATTAGGTTTAGTCTTAAAGGATGATTGCTATAGACTTTGAGATGAACTCTGAGGAATTATGTGTTTTGGAAAATGAATTTGAATTTTAAACTTGAGTGTTTGAATTATAATTCAAATGAATTAGGAATAAGGTTTGAATCTTGATTTAATTAGGAGTTAATTATTATAACTCAAATTTTAACTAAAGAAAACAATTAAGAATATGAAAACTTATTTCATATTTTTATTTTATAATAAGTTACAAAATTGTAACTTATTGAAATCATCCACACACTTCACAAAAGCAAATAAATAAAGACTAAGAATAATCTTTATTGATAATAATATAATCTTTATTACAAAAAATAAAATGAAGACTACAAAATAATAAAATGAAAATTACAAAAGTATGAAGAAGATTACATTGGATTGTTCTATAACTAAACCTAAACTAAAATCTTCACTTTAAATCTGTACCTGCAAAACAAACAGAAACTAAATAGAAAAAGGAAAGTTAGGGTTAGTATTGTTTTTCTCTCAGACATGTCAGTGAAGTGCACTGAACAAGTTCATCATTGAGAAATTATAGAAGGGGCAAGTTTCACCAAAATGAAAGAATAAATCTTCCATAATTTTTAAGCCAGAAGTCAAATGACAGCCAAGAGGGGCAAGTTTCACCAGCTAGGTAAAAGTAACCAGATAACAGTCCATTTCAAAATTCTGAACATATCCATAAGTGCACAGCAAGCACACAAGCAGGACACACAACTAAATGCATGTGATGTGCTGTCAGCTTCACAGCACAGCTCCAACTCACAAAACCAGCAGCACAGCCGTGGAGAGGCACTAGTGCATCTCTCCACTGCTTACACACAAGAACAACCAGCAGCTAACCAAGCACAACAGCCAGCAACCAAATCAACCAAAGCCCAGATCTCATCACCAGGATGGTGACATAAGGAGGGGGAAGGATCAGGTGGACAGCAAGATCAAGTCCAGGAGCTAGGAGGAGCAGGCTAGCTCAAGGGCAAGCACAGGAGTTCAGAAAAACCAGATCAAGATCATCACCACCTTACTCCACAATCATCAGAATTTTGTGGTGAGCATCATAAAACCCTCACATGATCTAATCATATTATCTAGACAGAAGCATGTGTTGTTTTATTAAACAAACTCTCAGAAAGCACCCAAGTGGGGTGAATCCATCATAGTGATTTTAAACTCTAAAAGCAAACAGCAAAGTACAATGATCCAACCAAAGCTCAAAACAACATCATTGCTTTGGTTGTCAAGCTATATATTTCAATTCAAACACAAATATAGCTAAGATCTAATTTCTAGGCACATCCCTAAAGTAAGAGTAGCATCTTAGAAACTAATCTTTTGGATCCAGATAATGATCAAGCTTACTATTATTCTTACCAAGCTTTGATTCAAGAAACAATAGCTGGTACCACTACCAGGACTATCTATATGAATCAATAGATAAGGCCTAACACCCTAAGCCTCAGACCAACATCATTGGTCTTAGGGATTTCAAAGAAGAACATTTATATTTATCTTATTAATCCAAGCTTGTCTTAAGCTTAAACCAACCCAATCAATGAATAAGAATCAATCTTGTGTGCCATACCAAGATGGTATCACAAGAACAATTCTATATGAATCAAGATAAACATCCAATCATCACAGATTCAACAAATCAATCTACTAATCATTTTCCTGTCAGGAATCATAACTAAAAACATTTCAATGTTTATTTGTACTGTTTGAGATCATTGTGATCTCAAACCACATATTAATTTCTAAGCCAACAACACTAAGACAGTGATTTCATCACACCATAATCATGATCAGAAACCAAGAAATGACAGTGGAAAGTTATCAAGTCACTGGCTTTACCAAGCATGGATTCCAAAGCCAATATACCATCTGAATCATATGTAAACCAAGCATAAAATCATCTAATCAGCCACCAGAAACATTATAGTTCATCTCAAGCAACAAGCCTCAGGCCAATAACCATCTAGCATGCTTACAGACAATCCAGACATGATCTAATTCATCCAGTATAGGATCAATCACAGGATAAGAACCCTAAATAGAATAATCATCTTAATCAGGACAAGATAGTAACCAGAGAGGTCACTGTCAGCATCTAGCATCGAATCAGCAAGCACAGAGAGCACTAGGGGAGAGAAATCGAACTCACCGTAGGTCCTCGCTGAAGACTAGAAGAGGAAGCGGAGGGGCTGACGACCATGGAGGCACGGGGAGCACCCTAGGAGGGGCGCTGCAACCCATACGGCGCCACGACGGCGACCATGAACATGAATAGAGGCGAGGAGCATCACCACGACGCACGGCGGTAGCGGCAGCACGAGGATCCACGCCAACCCCCAAACCCTAGGGTTCGGGACGACATCGATCCGTCACAGGAGAGCCCCATACCCAAATCCAGATGGATAGAAAGGACGGGCATCGTCGACAACCTCCCGTTGCACCACGGCGGCGACCAGAACGGCCCAGGGCGGCGACATCACCGACCACGGGGTCGAGGTCAGAGGAGGAGAGGATGAGCACGAGGGAGAGAGGCAGCAATGAGAAGTGGGCTGAGTTGGGCTAGACCCTTTTGGGGTGGTCATTTTTGACTATGTCTAATGGGCCACTAGAGCCCAATAAGAATAAGCCAGCCCAGGAATCTTTTAAAGGCCTCTTTTAATAAAAAGGAAAAGACCAAAATACCCCTGAACTTAATTAAATTCTAGAAAATAGAATAAAAGTTCAAAAATTATAAATAAAATATTTTTGGATTCACAATAATCCACACTAACCAAATAAATTTTAATATAAAATTTTAGACATTTAAATCTTATTAGGAATTTTGTACATTATATATTCCTTATGGAATTTTACAAAATTATTGGAAGGTGATAAAATTAACTAAAATTCACTTTCATTATGTATTAAAATTGTAGTATTTTTGAAAAATACTAAAAATATTTAATAACAATTTTTAATGTGTAATTGATAATTCCTAAAAGAATTATTAAATCAATAAAAGTCAAATAAAAGGGAAATAAAATAAAATAATTCAATATATATATTACAAATATTAAAAAGTAATATTTATAAATCCTTTATTATTAAAAATAACTTTTTATAATAATGGGGTGAATGCATATCAAGTTAAATGATGCATTACATTATTGCATAATCAGTTTGCTTCTTTAAATATTGTCCTTACCGGGCAATAATGATGTTTTTGTAGACATAGAAGCTCAAGGTCTAGTGCAAGAATCAGACTTCACTACCTTGCCATCACAAGGCAAGTTCATCACTTGCTCATGTCCTTTGAAGAGTCTTTATCAAAGTATTTGCAAATTGTGTGTTATCATATATGCTATAAAAGAAAGAAAATATTATTTTAACAAATAAAGAAATCATAGATATCATCCTAAGTGGTGATATAATGGAGCAATAGAACTTATGGTTCTATTTGCAACAATGATGATCAAGTAGGGACTTAATAACCCCTGACATCAGTGATTCTAGCGCTGTATATTACGCGTTAGCTATGAGATTTGTGTGGCATCCCGTAAAACCACTACTAGAAAATCGCGTTGTCTTTGTGCATTGCATCATCATGACATCATCATACACATTTTGTTTCAAACTATTTTGCTAAGAACCCTATTTTGTTTTCTATATTAATCCCCTCCCTTTTATTTCAAATTAACACCGGTGCTTCCGGATATCTCAGTTGTCTAAAAACAATTTGCAAAAGGCTTTTAAATTAAATTATAAAACCCTAGTCTAATTTCTAGTCCTAAGTTCACCCAAAACTATCCTACCTACCTATCCCAGCTTGCCACCTCACCCCTCCCCCAATTCCCTACCCACCTTGCCACATCATCAATCCTTACCCCAGCTCTCTCTCTCTCCTTCTCTCACCCCAGCCCCACCTACCCCCTCTCTTACACCCTGGCCCCACAAGCCGACCCCACCACCTGCCTCACCCCCTCTCTCTCTCTCTCTCCACACCACACAGCCACTCCCCACCACACCCCATCACAGCCCCACGCCCTGGCCCACCGCCCCTGGCCCGACACCACCACGCACCCGACCGACCCGGCCCCACCCCGTCGCTCCTGCCTCCCCACGCGCTCGCCCCGCGTCTCTCCTCCCGCTCCCCTCCGCTCTGCCTCGCTCCCTCCTCTCTCATGGCCTCGCTCGCGTCCGGCCGCTCTCCCCTCCGGCCGCCGGCGCCTGCTCGTCTCGCCCGCCCTCTGCTCCTCTTCCGCCGCCGCCCGCTGCCTCCCTCCCCGCTGCTCGCCGCCGGCCCGCGTCCGTGCCTCCCCGTGCTCCGGCCGACCCCCTCGCGAGCCCCGCCTCCGGCCACCGCCACCCGAGCCGCGGCCTCCTCTCCCGCCTCAGGCCGGCCTCGCCCCTCCCCTGCATCGCCCTTCCCCGCTCCGCTCCGGCCGAGCCCGGGCCCTCTCTCCGGCGCTGCCCTCCTTCCCGCCTCCGCCTCCTTCCGCGCGGCCCGCCCCCGCCGTCACCAGCGCGCCCGCGTCCGGCCCCGCACGTCCCGCGACCCGCGTCGCCTTCCTCTCGGCCTGCCCGTGCGCCGCCGACTCGCTCGCCCCTCTCCTCCGTGCCGCGGCCCTCCGTCGGCCTCGCCGCGGCCGCTCCTCCCTCCTCCTCCGCGAGCGTCGCCGGAGCCGTCCTCGCACCGCCGGTCTCCTCGCTCCCTCGAGCTTCCCTTCGCGTCCGCCGCAGCACAAGCGCATGCACCTTCCCCCCCCCCCCCCCGAGAGCCCTCTCCGTCGGCCGTTGTCTGGCTGCGCGAGCACGTCTGTGACCGACCGCGGTCTGCCCCGCCATCGCCTCAGGCCGAAGGCACCGAAGTAGCGGGCCCTGTCGGCCCCGTCCTCATGCCGTCGATGCCGGCAGCGAGCCCGCCGCCCGAGACCGTCCTCCTCCGGCCCGAACTTCCTCCTGCTCAAGCACGTCCCCGTCCCCGTGCCGTCGACGTGACCCTGCGTCGCCTCTGTCAAGTACCGCGCACCCTCTACGAGCTCCTGTGAACATTCGTAGGGAGACAATACAAGATCAACACCGACCCGGCCAAGCCCGATGAAACAACGGCACCGTACCCGAGTCCGATGACCGAGGCCCCGAAGGCATCTCCTTCTTGGAACGTGAAGGCAATGCCGCTCGAGTACTCCTTCCCGGACCCGATGACACGCAGCTCCCCTTTCCGGACCCCTCGAAACGCCAAGTTCGCCTCATGAACCCCGAAGACCCGAACCCGAAGACGCCAAGGTCGCCGACGCAGCATGCCAAGTACTTCACCCCAGATGAGGCAAGTACTACTTCCCGGTACGCGGACCGACAAGATCTCCGCGTGAGACGACAAGACCGACAACATGGCCCGACCATCGTGGATGCGACAAGATCTACCTCAGTTATCCGAGAACGATCCCGCCGAGACCGAACCTCAGATCCGAACCCTGAGACCCGACCCCAAACCCCGGAACCCCAAGATCTGCCGAACCCTAATGTGTGACCCCTTTCTCGAGCCTATTTTATAAAAGTAATATCAAATTGTTGCATATTAAATTGTTCATGCATGCATATTGTCTGTGGTTTGGGGGCCTTATGCCGATTCACCTAAATTAAATATGGGGCCCATATGCGGGCAAATCTAGTCTTATATTGGCCTCATTTAAATTGGTGTAGCGAACCGGTGATATATTTCGCCATGTTAATACAACATTTAAATTGCGGGTTAGCTAAACAACATGAACCACCTAAATATTGTCGGGACCCCGGTTCCGATTAATATGACCTAATTGCATCGCATCTTTGCCATGCCATACATCATGCACGCATCATGCCCGATCTTCTGCTGTTGTGTTAAATAGTACATCCGGTGTTTATTCTAGTGTTTTGCTTCTTCGCGGATAAGGCCGTTGAGTTGATGCGAGTGTCGACCCAATCTTCGGTTGAACCTTCGACAATGTTTTCAGGCGAGCATCTCCCCCTTTCTACCTATCTTACTTTTATAGTATTTATTTCCCTCCTTTTGATCTGTTGCTATCTGTGTTGCGATGCTCTAGTTTTCGTACCCGTGATATCCCTTGCAGCCTTATATTGCCTTGGACACCTCCTATTACCTGTTGTTTGGTAGATAGTTGGACCTGCGCGTCGTAGTCGCTTGCTCAAGTACTGTTGCGTGTCGTCAAGTACCACAGTTGTTGGAGCATTGCCGCATGTTTGATGTTGGAGATGATCAGGGCTTTAATTATTGTCCACTTTAATTACTGTTTAACAACTAAAATTGAAGTAAGTAAGCAGAGGCACAGGTGGGCAATAGATGTTATTTGGTTGTTAACCGTCCACTTGTGTCCCGTAGGACCCCGAGTACTTGATACCTGTTTCTTGAATATTCGCGCTATCCACATACGGGGAATTATGGGACCTCCCCCTGAGCCAGAGCTTGATTCATTCTTATTTCTTGGGGCCACAAACTAGTTTGAGGTTTTATTTACTATCCTGTACCTATGCCATGCTTTACTGCTTTATTTACGATTGTGCGAGGAGCACACTGTACTGTTTAGGTAAGCGGAATGTTTTCGCGGTATCGACAAGCCCAGTTTTGGGTTCCCAGTCGTTTACAGCCATTGTCGCAAACCTTGAGTCCGTCTCGGAGTCAGCTAGCTTCGTTGCGGGTCTACTCAATGGGATGGCCCCCTGAAATATTTCTGAATCCTGTGATTGCTTTGTCGTGAAGGCCTCGTTGGGTTTTGATTTGGTTTTTCCGAGGTTGATCGAGTGTGTGTTGCTATTGGTGCACCCCGGCCGGGTAAAACTTTCTGAAAGCCGTGTCCGCGGTTATGGACGACTTGGAGCACAGTATCTCGATCATAGACAACTATAACTAAAGTAGTGCTATAAATTTGACTTTATAATGACTAGTAATCAGCTTCAACTATAATGGAATGGCTAAATAAAACTGCCAACAACTGCTTGTTTGGGTGTCGCTTGCGACCATTGTACCTGACTAGTAAGTATTGCAACTATAACGGAATGGCTAAATAAAAGTACCAATAAATGTTGGGTTTTGGGTTATCTCATGCTATTTGTATCTGACTAGTAAGTGTTGCAACTACAACGGAATGGTTAAATAAAAGTGCCCACTGCTTATTTTATCAGGATGACTATATACCTGACTAGTAATAGCTGCAACGATAACTGAATAAATAAAACTACCAACTGTGTGAGTTCCTCGGTCGACTTCCTCGTTTGGTAACGAGGGGAAACACCAGGATGGGTGTGCTTGATGGTAGTATCAGTTTGGTTCCGAATAGGTCTTTCTTGCCCCTCTCTGATAGCCGTCAGTTGTATCGAGTCCCTATAGGTTGTTTAGTGCATGCTGCCGCTGCCGCTTCAGTCCACCATACCTATGTAGGCGAGGACCGCCGAATTCTAGTCTCGCCGTGTACTGGCCTCAGTACTGACGCTCCTCCTTTTCCTTTGCCCTTTGTCGGCACCCCTTTTGTTTAAGCAGGTTTTGAGATCGACGTCGTTAGTAGGGTTACCCTTCCGGCTTGGCCTGGGCAGGGTTATGGACCCCATTGGTTATTCTTCAGGTCTCTTAGCCCCATTTGCATCTTGTCCGTAATAGGACGCTCTATCATTTTTAAGGTGATTGGATCTTTGTTCTGTATATCTGTATTCTTGACTCTTTGAGTCGCTGTTGTATATATATCTGTTCTGTGGGTCCCATCGAGGACTGTTGTGTAATGTTATTACTTCGTTTTCCACCCGCACGAAAGTGCCTGGTGGGCACCTTTGAATCGTTTCTATGCGGGTTTGGCGGGAATCGCTGAAACTTGCATAGGGTCGATTCTGAGGGTGTTACAGAGTGGTATCAGAGCTCAGCAGTTGCGATACCCCACAAGTCCAGCCTGTAGGATAACCTAGCTAACGGCCGAAGTAGAGTGTCAAACTATTTTTGCAAAATCGGTTGGATAGTTCTTATTAGGTCTGATTTTACTCCTTACCCCTCTGCTGCTCTCCTCTCACCTCAGCGTGTTTTGAATCCGCTCTCTTTTCTCTCTTCAAGTCCAGGATTTCTCGTGGTTGGGTTCCGTCATACCTTCAGGGTTTCGCTTCCTCCTTTGGTAACGGTGTTGCTACATCTGGTCTTCATGCTATCCGAGGAACCCTTCGTCTAGTGGACTTCTCTTTGTTCCTTCTCGTGCCTTCCGGTGTTTTCCGACGCAACGACATCATCTACGCCAGATTCGATGCAGAGTCTGCATCACTCCTTTGTTCCGAACCTCCTTTGTTGAGATCTTCAGTCTGCTTCCGAGAGTTGGTTGCATAACCCGCCTATTCGTGTGCAGAGTAATGGTTTGGGTGCGCGATGGACTGATCACCATCCGACTACTCTTATCATTCGCTCTTGTACATCGAATCAGTGGATCCAACAATTTTATTCTTTCCATCGAAGCTAGAGGTGGCTTTATTTGTTGATACCTCTACCTTCGACCTTTTGTTCCCGGAGTGTTCCCTCGACGATCACGGACAACGACCTCTTGTTAGTGGTGTCGCGAGGATCTACACGAAGCGCGAAGGATCAGATCGTCGGCCTTCTTTCCGGTACCATGAGGCGGATCTCGAGGGAGAGATCCATTGTTAGTGGTGTCGAATTGTGGCATCCCGTAAAACCACTACTAGAAAATCGCGTTGTCTTTGTGCATTGCATCATCATGATATCATCATACACATTTTGTTTCAAACTATTTTGCTAAGAACCCTATTTTGTTTTCTATATTAATCCCCTCCCTTTTATTTCAAATTAACACCGGTGCTTCCGGATATCTCAGTTGTCTAAAAACAATTTGCAAAAGGCTTTTAAATTAAATTATAAAACCCTAGTCTAATTTCTAGTCCTAAGTTCACACAAAACTATCCTACCCACCTATCCCAGCTTGCCACCTCACCCCTCCCCCAATTCCCTACCCACCTTGCCACATCATCAATCCTTACCCCAGCTCTCTCTCTCCTTCTCTCACCCCAGCCCCACCTACCCCCTCTCTTACACCCTGGCCCCACAAGCCGACCCCACCACCTGCCTCACCCCCTCTCTCTCTCTCTCCACACCACACAGCCACTCCCCACCACACCCCATCACAGCCCCACGCCCTGGCCCACCGCCCCTGGCCCGACCCCACCACGCACCCGACCGACCCGGCCCCACCCCGTCGCTCCTGCCTCCCCACGCGCTCGCCCCGCGTCTCTCCTCCCGCTCCCCTCCGCTCTGCCTCGCTCCCTCCTCTCTCATGGCCTCGCTCGCGTCCGGCCGCTCTCCCCTCCGGCCGCCGGCGCCTGCTCGTCTCGCCCGCCCTCTGCTCCTCTTCCGCCGCCGCCTGCTGCCTCCCTCCCCGCCGCTCGCCGCCGGCCCGCGTCCGTGCCTCCCCGTGCTCCGGCCGACCCCCTCGCGAGCCCCGCCTCCGGCCACCGCCACCCGAGCCGCGGCCTCCTCTCCCGCCTCAGGCCGGCCTCGCCCCTCCCCTGCATCGCCCTTCCCCGCTCCACTCCGCTCCGCTCCGGCCGAGCCCGGGCCCTCTCTCCAGCACCGCCCTCCTTCCCGCCTCCGCCTCCTTCCGCGTGGCCCGCCCCCGCCGTCACCAGCGCGCCCGCGTCCGGCCCCGCACGTCCCGCGACCCGCGGCGCCTTCCTCTCGGCCTGCCCGTGCGCTGCCGACGCGCTCGCCCCTCTCCTCCGTGCCGCCGCCCTCCGTCGGCCTCGCCGCGGCCGCTCCTCCCTCCTCCTCCGCGAGCGTCGCCGGAGCCGCCCTCGCACCGCCGGTCTCCTCGCGCCCTCGAGCTTCCCTTCGCGTCCGCCGCAGCACAAGCGCATGCACCTTCCCCCCCGAGAGCCCTCTCCGTCGACCGTTGTCTGGCTGCGCGAGCACGTCTGTGACCGACCGCGGTCTGCCCCGCCGTCGCCTCAGGCCGAAGGCACCGAAGTAGCGGGCCCTGTCGGCCTCGTCCTCACGCCGTCGATGCCGGCAGCGAGCCCGCCGCCCGAGACCGTCCTCCTCCGGCCCGAACTTCCTCCTGCTCAAGCACGTCCCCGTCCCCGTGCCGTCGACGTGACCCTGCGTCGCCTCTGTCAAGTACCGCGCACCCTCTACGAGCTCCTGTGAACATTCGTAGGGAGACAATACAAGATCAACACCGACCCGGCCAAGCCCGATGAAACAACGGCACCGTACCCGAGTCCGATGACCGAGGCCCCGAAGGCATCTCCTTCTTGGAACGTGAAGGCAATGTCGCTCGAGTACTCCTTCCCGGACCCGATGACACGCAGCTCCCCTTTCCGGACCCCTCGAAACGCCAAGTTCGCCTCATGAACCCCGAAGACCCAAACCCGAAGACGCCAAGGTCGCCGACGCAGCATGCCAAGTACTTCACCCCAGATTAGACAAGTACTACTTCCCGGTACGCGGACCGACAAGATCTCCATGTGAGACGACAAGACCGACAACATGGCCCGGCCACCGTGGATGCGACAAGATCTACCTCAGTTATCCGAAAACGATCCCGCCGAGACCGAACCTCAGATCCGAACCCTGAGACCCGACCCCGAACCCCGGAACCCCAAGATCTGCCGAACCCTAATGTGTGACCCCTTTCTCGAGCCTATTTTATAAAAGTAATATCAAATTGTTGCATATTAAATTGTTCATGCATGCATATTGTCTGTGGTTTGGGGGCCTTATGCCGATTCACCTAAATTAAATATGGGGCCCATATGCGGGCAAATCTAGTCTTATATTGGCCTCATTTAAATTGGTGTAGTGAACCGGTGATATATTTCGCCATGTTAATACAACATTTAAATTGCGGGTTAGCTAAACAACATGAACCACCTAAATATTGTCGGGACCCCGGTTCCGCTTAATATGACCTAATTGCATCGCATCTTTGCCATGCCATACATCATGCACGCATCATGCCCGATCTTCTGCTGTTGTGTTAAATAGTACATCCGGTGTTTATTCTAGTGTTTTGCTTCTTCGCGGATAAGGCCGTTGAGTTGATGCGAGTGTCGACCCGATCTTCGGTTGAACCTTCGACAATGTTTTTAGGCGAGCATATCCCCCTTTCTACCTATCTTATTTTTATAGTATTTATTTCCCTCTTGTTGATCTATTGCTATCTGTGTTGCGATGCTCTAGTTTTCGTACCCGTGATATCCCTTGCAGCCTTATATTGCCTTGGACACCTCCTATTACCTGTTGTTTGGTAGATAGTTGGACCTGCGCGTCGTAGTCGCTTGCTCAAGTGCTGTTGCGTGTCGTCAAGTACCACAGTTGTTGGAGCATTGCCGCATGTTTGATGTTGGAGATGATCAGGGCTTTAATTATTGTCCACTTTAATTACTGTTTAACAACTAAAATTGAAGTAAGTTAGCAGAGGCACAGGTGGGCAATAGATGTTATTTGGTTGTTAACCGTCCACTTGTGTCCCGTAGGACCCCGAGTACTTGATACATGTTCCTTGAATATTCGCGCTATCCACATACGGGGAATTATGGGACCCCCCCTGAGCCAGAGCTTGATTCATTCTTATTTCTTGGGGCCACAAACTAGTTTGAGGTTTTATTTACTATCCTGTACCTATGCCATGCTTTACTGCTTTATTTACGATTGTGCGAGGAGCACACTGTACTGTTTAGGTAAGCGGAATGTTTTCGCGGTATCGACAAGCCCAGTTTTGGGTTCCCAGTCGTTTACATCCATTGTCGCAAACCTTGAGTCCGTCTCGGAGTCAGCTAGCTTCGTTGCGGGTCTACTCAATGGGGTGGCCCCCTGAAATATTTTTGAATCCTGTGATTGCTTTGTCGTGAAGGCCTCGTTGGGTTTTGATTTGGTTTTTCCGAGGTTGATCGAGTGTGTGTTGCTATTGGTGCACCCCGGCCGGGTAAAACTTTCTGAAAGCCGTGTCCGCGGTTATGGACGACTTGGAGCACAGTATCTCGATCATAGACAACTATAACTAAAGTAGTGCTATAAATTTGACTTTATAATGACTAGTAATCAGCTTCAACTATAATGGAATGGCTAAATAAAACTGCCAACAACTGCTTGTTTGGGTGTCGCTTGCGACCATTGTACCTGACTAGTAAGTATTGCAACTATAACGGAATGGCTAAATAAAAGTACCAACAAATGTTGGGTTTTGGGTTATCTCATGTTATTTGTATCTGACTAGTAAGTGTTGCAACTACAACGGAATGGTTAAATAAAAGTGCCCACTGCTTATTTTATCAGGATGACTATATACCTGACTAGTAATAGCTGCAACGATAACTGAATAAATAAAACTGCCAACTGTGTGAGTTCCTCGGTCGACTTCCTCGTTTGGTAACGAGGGGAAACACCAGGATGGGTGTGCTTGATGGTAGTATCAGGTTGGTCCCGAATAGGTCTTTCTTACCCCTCTCTGATAGCCGCCAGTTGTATCGAGTCCCTATAGGTTGTTTAGTGCATGCTGCCGCTGCCGCTTCAGTCCACCATACCTATGTAGGCGAGGACCGCCGAATTCTAGTCTCGCCGTGTACTGGCCTCAGTACTGAGGCTCCTCTTTTTCCTTTGCCCTTTGTCGGCACCCCTTTTGTTTAAGCAGGTTTTGAGATCGACGTCGTTAGTAGGGTTACCCTTCCGGCTTGGCCTGGGCAGGGTTATGGACGCCATTGGTTATTCTTCAGGGCTCTTAGCCCCATTTGCATCTTGTCCGTAGTCGGACGCTCTATCATTTTTAAGGTGATTGGATCTTTGTTCTGTATATCTGTATTCTTGACTATTTGAGTCGCTGTTGTATATATATCTGTTCTGTGGGTCCCATCGAGGACTGTTGTGTAATGTTATTACTTCGTTTTCCACCCGCACGAAAGTGCCTGGTGGGCACCTTTGAATCGTTTCTATGCGGATTTGGCGGGAATCGCTGAAACTTGCATAGGGTCGATTCTGAGGGTGTTACAATTTGGAATGGGACGAAGAAGTCAGATGTATCTTCTTACTCTCGCATGAAGCCGGATGTGCAGGTCGTGGCTGTTATCCTCGTAGTGTGCATATTAATTGGTAATTCGTAGAGGATATGCAGCATATGGGTGGGAACCCTCATTGTCCCATGATAGTTCTGGCATCTAACGGTTTGTACAAACCATTGCCGTAATTCATTATGTGGGCATGGTGTACACCAAGGAGGCATGCGGGGTCGCGAAGGGGGCAGTGATTGGCTTGGACCAACTACTGGGCCCCACATCATGGAATTGTGGACGGGAAAGTACGCCCGATTGTGCAACAAGGAGTTGTTCTCTCATGGGTAAAGTAACGCACCTCTGCAGAGTGTAAGAATTATAACCTGTTACTCCCTGTTCTGGGAAGGATCTACGAACGCGGCAGGAAAGGAACTCCATGAAAGTTCTGGTCAACCTGTGAAGGCTGATTGTCATAGTTTTTCAGAATAAAATCAATCTTTGAAGAAAGATTTACAAAAATTGCATAGTGCCAAGGATTTATAATCCGAGGTGGTAGTTAGAGCATCAAACTTCCCACCTTGCATATAATGAACTTGTTGGGTAACGCTATTACTTATTATTTCCTTTGATCCCTTGCTTAGACTCTGAGGATCCCGAAGACGTGCCAATGTATGCAGCCGAATGTCAAGAAGATGTGTTTTACGAGGAACCCGATCTGTCCGGAGGATTTGAAGGAGTGGATTACGAAATCCGCTATGGTGTCGATGATAACAAGTCCAACTAAGTACCTAGTTAGTGGTAACTAATGGAGCCGAGAAGCATGAACTCTATAGAATAAGCTGCTGAGCTCAACTCCTAGTCGGAGTTGCTACTTTTAAATTCCGTTGAAACACTTTATATTTTGGTTTGTAAGTTGAATCTTTTGAAGTCTTGAACTTCTGGTATTGTAATAATAATAATGTGTGAATGTTTTTAATATGGACCCGCAATGTTTCTGTTGTACCACTCTGAGGGATGTGATATTTATGGAATGGTGTTCTGTGAGTGTCATGTCAACGACTATAGTGTACTACACATGCAGTGGTATGCTGGGTCACCGCAATAACAGTAATCACAAACCTCTCTTCTAACAATAAATTTCACAAGCTATCCAATATATTTCATCAACACAATACAAACACTAGGACAGCGCATTCGTGCTACTTAGGATAATCCTATCATCACAGAGAGAAATCTGGAGAGGAAGACGACACCATCTCCTCACCAAGGCACCAGGGCGATGCCAAACAAGCGTCGGAGCACCACATCCTCGGCAACAGCGCAAACCCTAGCCATCATAGAGAGAAGCACGGCTAGGAGAGGGCTCGAGCATCAAATCGAGCTGGAGCCATTGATGCAGCATCATCCACAGCGTCATTTCACACCGCGATGGCGGTCGTGGTGGCCGGAGCAGGCCATGATCAAAGAACGGCGGCGGCGGCACCAGAGAGTCGCCTAGAGAGAGAGAAGGATTCGAGCAAGGAGGAAGACGCACTAGACCGAGTGGGTCAGTTTGACCGGCTTGGTCCACCGATCGATTTGGTTTAGCCCAACCATGGGCCAGACTGACTGGTGGGTCCAAGGTAAAGTAATATCAAGAAAATAAATAAAAAGAAAAAGGAAATAATAATTACCAAGATAGCCTCAATATAATATTAGTTGTAGAAAAATAAATAAAAATCCTAAAAATACATATAGTATATCAAAATGTTCACAAAAATAAGATCTACCTAATAAAAAAATAACTTTATTTGTTTACAATAAATATAAAGCAAATAAATCTTAACACCATTACATCCTAAGTAAAATCTCATAAAATAAGGAAAAATCCTAAAAATAAATAAAAATCATTTTTGTGTATAAAAAGAAATCCACTATTTTATAAAAATACTAACTCAACTCTTCTATAAATAAAATGTAAAGTAAATATTTAAATACATTTAATCCTTTATGGAATTTTATAAACATAAAATAATACTTAAAAATAAATAAAAATCATTTTTAAGGTCTTGAATAATTATATTACACCAGAAAAATATTAAATATATTATTAGAAAAGTCTTTAATATTTTAAATAATAAATCCTTATCTAATACTTATTTTGTGAATTTGTGAAAAACAATTCTTAAGGAAGAAATGATCACAATTCTTATAAAACCTTGAGCAATTAGTGTCTTAGTACTAATTCTAAACCCATAACTTGAATTCATAATCAAACTTAAGTATAACTTTTAACTTTAAAATATTCTTTTAAAAATCTTATTAAAAACCCTTTTAAATGAACATTGGGTATCACTCATATATATAATATGGTGAATAATCATTATATCTTAACCACTATTAACATAACTTCAAATTCTAACAAATTACTAAGATCATATAATTATGCTTCCATTAAATAAATACATATTCTTTCCATAATAGCAAAACAAATTTAATCTAATCATTCACTTAAATAGAAAGTGAATAATTCCACACCTTAGTTATACTTATCATAAATCTAAAACTTGGGAATAATTAAAACATATTACATCTTAAGTTTACTTACCCTTTTAAAGTTAACTTTAGTCTCAAAGCTTATAAACATCATGTCTAATACACTATTTATGTTTTTATAGTTAACTTTGGTCTATTTCAATTAAGACATAATGCATCTCAAGTCCAAACAAATCAATCAAATACCAAAAGGCATTGATCACATTCTGTTAAATATAAAGATTGCTTAAACATTATAAAGGAAATATTTTCTTCAAATGTTATTCTTTTGCCACTTCAAATAACAATCTTATGATAAGTTCTTCAACTCTTAACAACTCAATCCCAATGACTTTTATCATAGTCACCACATAACAATTAACCATAATCACATCATTTTATACTTTACTTGCATATTTTGGATTGTTAACACTTAGGTTCCTTACAAAGGTCATTACTTATAAAGTAAAATTTGAAGATAAACCAACTCTTAAAAGAATCACTTGAATTCACTTCACTCAAAGTATTGGGGATTCAATTTGAGATTTTTACAAAATGCATAGCATTACTTATGCATAACTTCATATTTCTTCTTTAAACATTAGTCCTTACCGAACCAATGATGCAGATTTGAAATATTGGATCTTATGTCGTCTCGAAGACCGTGAGTGCATAATCTTGCAATCATAAAAGGAAAGTTCATACTAGCTCATGTTCTTTGATTATTTTCTGTAAAGTATTTTACAAATCCAGTGTTGTCATCACCTGCATTTGAAAAAGGTCAGAAAACACTATTTTCATAATAATATGATTATAGGTTATTTACCATGAGGTAATAACCTAATATGATAGTTCCGGTGGTAAAGGAACATATTATCTAGGACTTAACAACCAATGTCGCTAGTGATTCTTGCGCCGTATATCACGCGTTAACCATGAGATTTGGAATGGGACGGAGAATTCAGTTGTATATTCTTCCTCTCGCATGTAGCCAGATGTGTAGGTCGTGGCTGTTATCACTCGTAGCATGCATATTAATTGGTAATTCGTAGAGGATATGCAGCATATGGGTGGGAACCCTCATCGTCCCACGATAGTTCTGGCATCTAACAATCTGTACAAACCATTGTCGTAATTCAATGGGTGGGCATGGTGTACACCAAGGAGACATGCGGGGTCGCGAAGGGGGCAGTGATTGGCTTGGATCTTAGTCTGGGCCCCACACCAAGGAAGTGTGGAGAGAATGCAACTCGGATGTGCAACAAAGCTAAGATCTCTCATGGGTAAAGTAACGCACCTCTGTAGAGTGTAAGAACTATAACTTGTTACTCCCTGTTCCGGGAAGGAGCTGCGAACGCTGCAGGAAAGGAACTCCATGAAAGTTCTGGTAAACCCGTGAAGGCTGACGGACATAGCTTTTCAGAATAAAAGCAACCTTTGAAGAAATGTTTACGAAAACCTGCATTTCCTACGACCTATGGTCTGTGGCTGTAGATATAGTGCATCAAACACTCCTTTTCTAGTGAACTTGCTGAGTACGCTCGTACTCAACATATCTTCTTAACCCTTGCTAGATTCTGAAGCCATTAAGACGACGTCTACATCAAGTTATGCTCCAGAAATCATCATCAAAAGCTAAAGCTCTTCAATGAAGTTAAGAAGGTCAACATATACACCAACCCAAGTGAAGATGAAGTTACTGATTAGATAGGAATATAATCTATAGCCCTAGAACCTATTTATGTAGTGTATTGTGATAGCAGCAATGCCAGACCATTAGTTAAGATTCTAGTCTTAATAGTATGATAGTTTTGGAGTTATTTATTTCTGATTCTTCTTTGTAAGAAGTTTATTTCTCTCTCTTTAACCTAGAGTGTTCTATAGATCTTGTGTAGAGAGTTGAGTTGTAACCTATAGTCATGTCTTGGACCTGCTATGTTTCTATTGTACCACTCTGAGGGATGTAATACTAGTGAACGGTGTTTCATTGGTGTTATATCAACGACTATAGTGTACTACATCATGCAGTGGTATGCTGGGTCACCGCAGTCATATTGTTGTATGCACCTGGGACCTCTAGTTTTAACTAGTTGCTGCAAGGATTGTTGTTCTTCCTAGCTAGCAACAACATGGACTTTTCTATATATCTAATTTAATAAGTTTTATCAGGTTTGCTCTTTTATTGCATACACCTAGTATTTGTGGATACAACTAGGTTGCTCTAGTGATTGTTCTTGTTGTCAAGGACCAAGATTTTCTAGTTGCCTAAGGTGTCCCATGTTTGTTCTTTGTTGCATACACCTGGTATCTATGAATACAACTAATTTATAACAGATATCATGTAGAGTTGTATGATGGTGTATGATTAGTTTGTTTCTCCTAAATCCCTATAACTAAGTATGGGCACATGATTTTTCATATAATTGTTTTTTACTCTAGCCTAAGTTGGAGTAGGGATGATGTATAGTTGTATGGTGATTTCTTGTTAGTTGCTTTTTTTAATCGATGCGACCAAGTTAGGTTACATGGTTTTTGATCTAGTTGTATCGACTATACACCTTAGTTGCAGTAGGATGATGTAAAGTTGTTGTGATTTTTGGATAAGTTTTTTCTCGAAATCCAGGCAACCAAGTTTGGGTACATGGTTTCCCATCTAGTTGTATTTTATTGTACTCCTTAGTTGCAGCAGGGATCATGTAGAGTTGTATGGTAATTTCTAGTTAGTTGCTTTTTTTGAAATCAATGCAACCAAGTTGGGTACATGATTTTTCATCTAGTTGTATTTACTGTACCTCTAAGTTGCAGCATGAGTCATGTAGAGTTGTATGCTGCTTTCTGGTTAGTTTTTTTAAATCCATGCAACCAAGTTGGATACATGGTTTTTTATCTAGTTGTATTTACTGTATCCTTAAGTTGCAACAGAGATCATGTAGAGTTGTATGATGATTTCTGAAATCCATACAACCAACTTGGGTTTTTTCAATGCTTGTCTCATCCTATAGGGGGTGTTTTTTTGCTTCACTATCCTCTTGTTTTTAACAACATACTTAACCTACTTTGTAACAAGCACACAAGTTGTTTACATGTTGCACTATAAGCTGATTTTTTACTTTCCGTTTTTAGATTTTGCACCCACTTACACTTGATATGCGCAAGCACAACCTGCGCTTACCAGAACCTGAAGAAGGTGGAGAGATTCACCCTGCACTTCAGGTACAAGTTGATTATTACATATGTGAAAGGGAGGTCACACGTTGTTTTTAGAGTTCATGACATGTTTTCTTCCACACTAATGCATTTTTTAATGTATTCCCTTATTAATCAGCAAAAAACTGATGCACATAGTGGACATCCAGTTGTTGCATCAAACTCTAGCGTGGGTGCACATAAAAGTTATGTAGGCGCACCTGCAGATACCAAGCCGCCTCGCACACGACTAAAGGTTGAGCATAAAATAGTGGCCTCGATTTATTGACATCAGCTTCATTGTCCACATCCATGGTGGGTGCATTCAGGTTCGGATTTGATGACCCACAAGTATAGGGGATCGCAACAGTCTTCGAGGGTAGTATAACCCAATTTATTGATTCGACACTAGGGGAGCCAAAGAATACTTATAAGTCTTAACAATTGAGTTGTCAATTCAGCTGCACCTATAAATAGTCTTTCTCACAGTAGTTTATTAGTAGCAACAGTTTTGTAGTAGCAATAGCAAAGTAACAACGACAGTAAAATAAAGGCAGTAGTAACGACAATAGCAAATGGTAGGATTTGAGTGCGGTAGGCATAGGGATGGATGGACGGACGTTGCATGGACGAGACTATTCATGTAATAACGAGATCTAGGGCATTTGTAGATAAATAAGATATGAAGGGTTCGCAACATAGAAAACGATAAATTTCCTACAATGGGAACAACTAAGTACCAAGATCTATCTACTAGATACTAGCAACGGGTGGATATACATCCATAGAATACATACCCTCGAAGACCGAATAGCGTTAACGAGGTTGTACTCGTGGATGATGTAGTCGAACGCTAGCTTTCCGATCTCAAGATCGTGATGAATTCCATCTAGTCCAACCGGTCCAGCACTATCAAGTCCAGCACCGCAAAGTAGTGGTGCATCCGTGATCGCACACACGTCCGGGTACCCCGACAACCTCCGCGCCCTCGCTCCAGCGAAGCAGCGGAAGCAACAAATCCTTCCAGAAAAAGCCACCGGGAACATGTATCTCGCTGATCCGAGACCATGGAGAAATTCTAAAGGGGGGAGAGAGATCCTTCGTGAGGAGGTGTGAGTGAGAAGTGAGAGGAGGGGCTCCTTATATAGGGGAAGGGCGTAGCCCAAGGGGCATGACCACCGGCCATGGAGGGTGCCCCCACCTCTCCCTCATTCATATGGTGGTAGCTCCACTCACATAAAGGTGACCCTCCATTTTCTCCACTCAAATTTCCACCAAATTTAATGTAATCTCTCTTTAAATAAAACTCTTTTATTTATTTATTCAGAATTCTGTTAATTACTCTATTTAAAAAACATTCACATAAAACCCCTTATAACATTTCAATTTCACATGCAGAACCAGTTTCATCAATTTCAACCGAAACGATTCCGGTATCTAGTGAAATAAATTCCTGCGCTTTCCTTTTTCTTTCTCTGTCATATTATTTGCTCCAAATGGTGTTGGTATTCCTTAAGTGTGTCACACTATGGTTCATGAATAATGTAGACATGATCGACACCCCTCTCCGATCAATAATCAACAGCGGGACTTGGAGATCCGCCCACACATTCAACGATGACTTTTGTGATCGTGTGAACCTTATACGCATGTAAATCAATCCCTTTGTCTCGTAATATATTACGTGTCCGAGATTCGATCATCGGTATCTCCATACCTAGTTTTATCTTGTTATCGACATGTACTCTTTTCTCGTTCCTGTGATATAACATTCTAGTGCTCAAATCACTTGTTTGCAAGCTAACTAATGCGATATCACCGAGAGAGCCTAGAGTATATCTATCCGTCATCGGGATGGAAAAATTCCACTCTTGATCCATGAGCCTCAACATAACACCTTTGTAGCATTGAACCCATCTTTATAATCACCCTTTTACGGTGTGACGTTTGATGTTATCAAGATACTCTTCCGGTGTTAGTGATTGACATGATCTCATGGTCTAAGGACTAAGATTACTTTGGATGAATGTTCATCGTAATGTTGTACTTCGGATGAATGTTATAGCAATATAAACACAATGACCTTGATCGTAATGCTATACTTCGGATGAATGTTCATCACATCATTTCAATAATTCTGTGACCTTGTTATTAACAACATACAATGTCCATGATCAGGAAACTTTTGATCGTCTTGTTAATCAACGAGCTAGTTTATAAGAGAGGCATAACTAGGAACTTTCTATTTGTTTATTAAACACACATGTATTAACGTTTCCGTATTAATACAATTATAGCATGCAAAATAAACATTTATCATAAATAAGGAATACGATAATAACCACTTTATTATTGCCTCTCGGGCATATTCCCTTCAGTCTCTCACTTGCACGAGAGACAATAATCTAGTTTGAAAACTTTGCGTATTGAACGTCTATGGCTTTCCGGTGTTCCATATACGTGATTACAAGTGATTAACATAATCTACAGATCTGACGCTTTCCGGTCCGTGTGTATTTGCATGTATTTGCGTCTTCACGTATCACTCATTCTCCAATGAGATGGCATTGTATAAATTTGGTCTTTTGGTGAGACCTTTAGTTCCTTGGGGTTAAATCATGTCGATACTATTGTCGTATAATATATCTTTAGTGTTATCCCATTGCGAACCACACCTTAGTTTGATAACAAACTACTTGACACAAATGCCCTCCTTTGCTGCTACTATAGCAGTTATATACTTAGCCTTTTGTTATAATATCCATCACAATGTCTTAATCTTTGGAATTCATCCAAATACATCATGGAAACTTTCTTTCAATTTCATTGTGCCACCCATAGTTTAAATTGAGATAAACTTAATTTGTATCTTGTGACAAACTAGTATCATTTTTCAATGAACTATTTGTCCCTTATACAAATATAATATATTCTTAATTCTTCCAAAAGACTATAAGAATATCTTTACTATCGTCCAATGATCATTTTATGATTCATTCTGGTATATGCTCATAACACTTAGAGCATAGGGCATATCTGGATGTGTACATATCATGGTATGATTGATCAAATCATTCTTGTGATTTTACTCATCAAGTGTCAAAGCACTTGAATCTTGTTTCACTTATCAAGTGTAATTACATTTGAATCTTGATTCAATTCTTTTCCATGTGACAAGAAACTTTTCTCGTTGTTTCTATATTGAACCCCTGCAATATCTCATATATGTACGTTTGGCATAACCATATTAGCGTCACAGTCTATCTATGTAGACATTCATGCTAAATATTCGGGTTTTGCCTAAGTCTTTCATCGAAATGAAATTCTTAACCTTTGTCAATAAAAGATACATCATTTCCAATCAACAAGATGTCCTCCACATAATGTATTAGAAATATGTCTCGGCGCTCCCACTTAATTTCTTGCAAATGCAAGCATCTTCATCGTCTCCTGATGAAAACTCCTTTAACAGTTTCATCGCGGTGAAGATTCCAACTCCGCAATGCTTACTTCAACTATTGAAGTTTGCATGCCCATTTTAGCATCCTTTGAATTAACAAAACCCTTTGTATCGTTTCATGTACACGTCCTAGGTAACCATTCTATTAAAATAAATTTGTTTGTTTATTCATCTACCATATACCAAATTATATGTAGTAGTTGCTACTTTAATCCTTCCAGACTAAATATCGCTATGAAAGATAAAATCTTGTCATAATCAAGTCCTTGAACATTGTCGTAAAAACTTTACCGACATGTCGATTATTTCATAGATGTGAAACATCCACGTCTGTTTCTTTATAGATCCAAATACGACCGATAGGTTTTTACACCTTTCCAGAGGGTCTTCCAAGTTCAAAAAACTTGATTTCTCGTATATGGAACTATCACGGATTTTATGGATTCAAGCCATTTTACGGAGTCAGGGCCCATCATCGCTTGTTTGCATGTAGTCGGTTGATCATTGTCAAACAAAAATGATTTACTCTCAAATCTCAGCATTTGATTGTTTATCCGACCTACTTGGTTCAATATGAACTTAGATCTCCGTGACCACAATCTTTGAGGCACGTGAGCCATGAGCATTGTGGTTGCCTCCGGAACATTTTTCGGTGCTGCGCAACTAAGCACATATAGCTAAGGTTCGTTAACCTTATTAAAGTTCTATTGTCCTCCCACTTAATTTTTGTGAAAAAATCCTTTTTTAAGAAACTTCACGTTTCAAGCGACAAACCCTTTTGTCCTCGGTGTTATGGAGGAATACCCAATGGTTATTCGAAATAACCTACAAAGACATGCTCATCCGACTTTGGTTATAAACATCTTACTTATGCTTAGCATACCAAAATTTAAGAAAGGACAACTTGGGTTTTATCCCAAACCATAACTTACATGGTGTCATTTCAACGGATCAAGATGGAGCTCTTTTCAGTGTAAAAGCGGTAGTCTCTAAAGATTTTAATCTTTTAAAACATAATGACAGTTTTATAAATAACACCTTTGATCCAACCATGTCAAACAAGGTTTCATTACAAATCTCAAACACTCCATATTCCTATGGTGTTCCGGGAGATGCAAATTTAGGTGTTTTGCTAAACTTGTAACTCAAATAAATCCCTTTATGATAAAATCATAAATTATTTATTTTCTTGTTACAATGATTTTCCACTTCATCTTGAAAGTCTTTGAATGTTTTCAAATATTTCATACTTCTTTCTCATTAAGTGAATATTCACTCAAATTCCGGATAAAGCATATGAAGTTGAAATCCATCGCTTACAACTATACATAATGGACTACATACATCGATATGTATAAATTCCAATAATTTAGTCGATCGTTCTTCTTTGGCCTTTGAATGAAGTTTTAATTATCCCGAGGAAAGTCTCACAAGCATCACTTGATCAAATCAAAGACTCCAAAAATCCATGAAAATGGAGTTTCTTCATGTTTTCTTTCCAATATAATTTAAACGGCGATGTCACTTCATAAGTGATCTTCCAATCATTTGTCTTGCGACATTTTAGCATTAGTTTTTATGGATGTGATTTCTCCAACTAGATTTGTAAATCATCCATCTTGTATGGAATATGGTATTTATTTGAACAATATTTTTTCTCATAATATCTGATTTAAATAATGATTATTAAAACAAATCTTGAAGGCAGACTTTGATGTTAACGAGAAATACAAACAACGGCTTGTTTATTTTCGATGAACATCATCACATATTCTCTTGCTAGTTACTTAGGCCATTGTGGTTCATGAATTGCATTGTTCTGTATGAAATTTCATACCAACCAATTCGGTATTCAATATCCAAGAACCACATTTTTTAACAAGCAAAGAATACAACCATAACATGTATATCATCTATATACCTAAAGTGGATACTTCTAGTCTTTTCTTTTCTGCCAAATATATTTTATAGATTCTTTTTCAGCATTTCTTCTTTCTTTTTAAAAGAATCTATCAACATCAAAAGTGGCGCCATATAAATGACACATAGTCCAAAGCGTGTATATTCAAATACTAATACCTTTGGACTTGCACTTTGAAGTAGATCACAATCATCAAATGATTGGCGTTCTTTCAAAAAACCATTCTTTAGTAATCTTTTAGTGTAGTAAACACTTTACATACATATTCTATTCATCCTTATCATGACGACTTTCATGATCAAGCTAATGTAGCTTACAAAGTCGAATCGTGAGTATAACATTACATTCCAAAACCCTTTTGGATGATTAGGATGTCTAGCATCTTCAACCTTTGCAAATTCTCATCCAATATGCGAACATATATTATACTCTATCATATTGCAACCAAAACATTGTTTTAGATATTGTTATATCTGCCACACATGATGGTTTCTGAAACAATTCTTTCAGCTCCTAGATAATCTTGATATTTAAATCAAGAATCATGGAGGCAAACATGATACTTTAGATACTAACACTGGAATTGACACTCTCGATTTAATACTAATTATTAAACTTCACAGAGTAAACAGAGTTTGCTGAAAGTTTGCAATAGGACTTGAAAATTTACATTGACACTCAACACAATACGATACCAGTTTGTAAAGTAAATATCCAGAATTCTATAGTTCTATTATATCAATTACAACTAAGCATAAGGTGGTAAACAAATGCCAATGACTACAACAAATTATGCAAATTCACTTTGATTTAATTTATGATAAATTGAGTTCTACTAATCCAAATTAGAAATGAACTCCCACTCAAAAACGACATCCCTCGTGTCTTTTTGGTGATTACATGAACCAAATCCACTACACCAAGTCCGATCATCACGTGAGTCAGTGTAGCTTCAAAGGCGAGCATCCATATGGTCATCATACCAAAACATATGACTCATGCTTAACCTTTTGGTCCGTGTTCCGAGGCCATGTCTGCACATGCTAGGCTCTCCAAGTAAGAACCTCAGTATTCGCGTGTGTAAAACTATCTTACACCCGAGATATGCTCGTGGATTCAAGTACATCCGATCATCACGTGATGTCTTGAAGCGGCGAAACATTGTCGGTGCATAATTAAGGAAGAACACATTTTTATCTTGATATCTAAATGAGGGATCATCTTATTATGCTAATAAAACGCCAAATTAGCAATATAAGATGCAACAGACATCTTATGTGAAAAGTGAAATGATATGGTCCTTGCACTTGATCTCCATCATGTGCATCATGGTATGATCGTCATCATTCCTCTATGTATAAGGCCAAGGTCTATGGAACTTACACGTTATGTGTGTTGTAAGAGTATCGACTTATACTTTTATTTACAACATCACCATATCATGACACTAGCCCAGCAACAATCTAAACTAGACGCTTCTAATTTATCCATTGCAAGTTTTACGTGGCTTAGGGATTTCGAAGATAGAACCGTTCTTACCTATGAACATGAACCACAACGAGGATAACCAAATTATTGACAAATCGTTGCAAATTAGATATTGACTATAGTAGGATAGACAGACACCCGCTAGCCACTTATGCAAAACTAGTTGCATGTCAAGCGTGGAACAGGTCTCATGTGCGAGGACATGTAAAGTTTGTCCAGGCCGCTTCATCCCACTATGCCACAAATATCCAAAGTACAACTAAGAAGCAATAAAATTATCATCATCGCCCACATACTCATATATGTACTACCCGTGCAAAGCATCTACACATAGATCCGGCTCTGATACCACCGAAGGGTTCACAACATAGAAAACAAAAAATTTCCTATGATGGGAACAACTAAGTACCAAGATCTATCTACTAGATACAAGCAACAGGTGGATATACATCCATAGAATACATACCCTCGAAGACCGAATAGCGTTAACGAGGTTGTACTCATGGATGATATAGTCGAACGCTTGCCGATCTCAAGATCGTGATGAAGTCCATCTGGTCCAGCACCATCAAGTCCAGCACCGCAAAGCAGTGGTGCATCTATGATCGCACACACGTCCGGGTACCCCCAACAACCTCCGCGCCCTCGCTCCAACAAAGTAGCGGAAGCAACAAATCCTTCTAGAAAAAGCCACCGGGAACATGTATCTCGCTGATCCGAGACCATGGGGAAATTCTAAAGGGGGAAGAGAGATCCTTCGCGAGGAGGTGTGAGTGATAAGTGAGAGGAGGGTGTCCTTATATAGGGGAGGGGGCAGCCCAAGGGGCAAGGACGTCGGCCATGGAGGGTGCCCCTGATACGTCGAAAATGTATCTATAATTTTTGATGCTCCATGCTTGTTTAGTATCTACTTTGCTTTACTTGTCTACACTTTGAGGTGTTTTTTACATGTTTTCTGGTACTAACCTATTAACCAGTTGCAATAGTGCCAGATGCTTGTTTTCTGCTGTTTTTTGTTTCAGAAAAGTTAGTAAAGAAATATTATCGGAATTGGACGGGACAAATGTCAAAGTCAATTACTTTCCGTGGGGAACAAGAAGACCAGAAGGGAGCCGGAGGGGCCGTCCAGGGGGGCCAGACCCACCCTAGGCGCGGGTAGGCCCTAGCCCGCGCCTAGCTAGGGTTTGCATCCCCTGGCTGCCTCCTCGACCTCCCCCTTCGCCTACAAGAAGCCCCCGATGCAGAAACCCTGAGGACCTGATCAAATATCCACGAAACCATCTGTATCCGCCGCCACCATCGTCCCTAGATCGGGGGATCTAAAGGCCTTCCCGGCACCCTGCCGGAGGGGAGATCATCCCGGAGGCCTTCTCTCCGGTATGATGCGTGAGTAGTTCCACCTTGGACTATGGGTCCATGTAGTAGCTACATGGTTGTATTTCCTCCTTTGTGCTTTCATATATAGATCTTGTGAGCTCCGTTCATGATCAAGATCTAATCTATTTGTAATCATGCATGTTGTGTTTGCTGGGATCCGATGGATATTGAGATTATTATTTTGGTTTGATTAATGGTTTTGTCTTTATGATTCTATCATGTCTGTGTTGTTTGTGATCTTGCATGATCTCCGTTGTTAGTAGCTATCTTGGCCAAGTAGTTGCTAGTGACTCCAAGAGGGGGTATTTATGCTCGATAGTGGGTTCATGCCTCTAGTTTCCAAGGGAAGTGACCATAATATCTTCGGTTGTAGATGTGTTGTTGCTACTAGGGAGAAAACAACGGTATCTTGTTCATGGAACATGTGGACTGTTTACCTTACACACTTTGATTAAAGCAGTTGTCTGTTGCTTGCAACTTAGTACTAGAGGGGGTTCGGATGATAAACTGAAGGTGGACTTCTAGTCATAGATGCAGTTGGATTGAGGTCTATGTATCTTGTTGTATTGACCAACCGAATCTCATAGGATCTTTCTGACTAGTAATTGCATTGTTATGCCTTGCTCAGTTCCTGTCAATTGCCCTGCTATAATTTTTTGACCCTTCATGCCATGTTGTTTATCTAAGGAGGGCACCTTAGTGAACTATGGACCCCGGTCCAATCTTTACCATCAATACATCCTCCACTGTTACTTGTTTACTTGCTGCAAACCATTACCTTCCACACCATATGTTTAATCCTTTGTTACATCAAACCGGTGAGCTTGACAACCTCACTGATTCGTTGGGGCAAAGTCTCGAGTTTGTGTTGTGTAGGTCTCCACATTGCTAGCAACACATGTGTAACGTTTCCTTCCTCCTACTGGTTCGATAACCTTGGTCTCTACTGGGGGAAGACTTGCTGTTGTGCTGCTTCACACCTTGCTCTTGGGGTTTCCAACGAAGCACTCCTACATCAACTTAGGCGCCATCAACAAGTTTTCTGGCGCTGTTGCCGGGGAACGAAGAAGAAGAAACTCCCACGTCAACCACGCGCCAGCCAACACAAGTTTTCTGGCGTCGTTTCCGGGGAGGCCAAGGACGTCTTCACAAGGGGAGTCCTTCACTTCCTTTCTCTTTACTTTGTTTTTAGTTTGCTTTGTTTTTTTGCTTGGTTTTGTTTGCCTCTTTCCAAAAAAACAAAAAAATAGTCTAGTTTGGTTTGCTTTCTTTATTCAAAAACACAAAAAAAATAGTTCCTGCTCTAGCTGCTGCTGCTATTTTTGGCTTGCCCACTTTTGCCAAAACGAACTCTGCTGAGAACACCAAGTTGTGTGACTTCACTAGCACCAACAACAATGATTTCCTTAGCACACCTATTTCTCCACCTGCTCCTGATGCTACCTTTTATGAAATTAAGCCTGCTTTGTTGAATCTTGTGATGAGAGAGCAATTTTCTGGTGCTAGTTCTGATGATCTTGCTGCCCATATCATTAGCTTTGTTGAACTTTGTGAAATGCAAAAGTATAAGGATGTAGATGGAGATATTATTAAGCTCAAGCTTTTTCCTTTCTCCTTAAGAGGAAAAGCTAAAGAATGGTTGCTTTCTTTGCCTAAAAATAATATTGATTCTTGGACTAAGTGCAAAGATGCTTTTATTGGAAAGTACTATCCTCCTACTAAGATTATTGCTATGAGAAGTGACATTATGAAATTTAAACAACTTGATAATAAACATGTTGCTCAAGCTTGGGAAAGAATGAAAACTTTGGTTAAGAATTGTCCCACTCATGGACTCACTGCTTGGATAATTATCCAGACTTTTTATGCAGGTTTGAACTACTCTTCAAGGAACCTGTTGGATTCAGCTGCTGGAGGTACTTTCATGGGCCTCACCTTGGGTGCTGCAACAAGACTCCTTAACAATATGATGCTCAACTACTCTGAATGGCATGTTGAGAGAGCTCCACATGGTAAGAAGGTAAATTCCGTTAAGGAAACTTCCTCTTTGAGTGAAAAGATTGATGTTATTATGGCTATGCTTGTTAATGGGAAAGCTCCTTTAGATCCTAATAGTGTTCCTTTAGCCTCTTTGGTTGCTCAAGAAGAGCAAGTTGATGTGAACTTCATTAGAAACAACAATTTCAACAACAATGCATATAGGAATAATTTTGGTAGCAACAACAATTATAGGCCTTATCCTCCTAATAATGGCAATTCCTATGGAATCTCTTACAATAATGTTAAAAGTGCCCCCTCTGAACTTCAAGTCATGCTCAAGGACTTTATTAGTAAACAAACCACTTTCAATAAGACTATAGAGGAAAAGATTTTAACTGTTGAGAAAAATATATCCTCTTTGTCTGAAGCTCAGTCCTCCTTGATTAATAAAGTGGCTGCTAAACCTGAAACTATGGAAAACACCTTTGGTACTGCTCATGCCATACAAGTTACTATTGATGAAAATGTTAGGCTGCTAGCTCAACTTCATGCCAAGTGGGAAAGGGAAGCTGAAATTGATAGAAACAATAGTGTGTGCACCATCACCACTAAACCACAAGTAGTCTCTATTCCTCCTCCTACTATGCCTAAGACTATTGAGCCTACTACTAGTGATGCTAAGATTGACTTTGATATTGATGGTTGCAATATTTCTGAAGTGATTATGTTCCTACAAAAGCTTGCTAGAAGTCCTGATGCTAGTGATATGCATGTTGCCTTTACCAAACACATTACAGATGCTCTTGTTAAGATTAAGGAAGAGAAGCTAAAATACAAAGATTCTATTCCTAGGAAAGTAGAAGATAGTTGGGAACCCATTATTAATATGCAAGTAAATGACTTTGATCTCAAAGCTTCATGTGATCTTGGTTCTAGTGTCTCTATTATGCCTAGGAACATTTATGAAATGCTTGATTTGCCACCATTAGAAGATTGTTATTTGGATGTCCCACTCAATGATAATGCTAAGAAGAAACTCATGGGGAGTATTAATGATGTTCTCATTATGGTTAATAATGCTTATGTCCCTGTGGATTTCTATGTTTTGGATGTTGAATACAATGCTTCTTATCCTATCACTTTGGGAAGACCTTTTCTTAGAACAGTTGGTGTCATCATTGATATGAAAGAAGGCACCATCAAATATCAATTTACATTCAAGAAAGGTATTGAACACTTACCTATGAGGAGAGATAAGTTGCTTTTTGCTCCTCCTTTGAAAGCAAGATTTGATATTAATGCTTCTTCATTTGAAAATACTTGATTCTTCTTGCTTCTTGTGCCTAACTTAAAGGCGTTAAAGAAAAGTACTTGCTGGGAGATAACCCAAGAGTTTCCTTGAGTCTTAAAAGTTATTACTTCAGTAATGACCTCTCCTTATTCTTTTTATTTGCTTTTTGTGCCAAGAATGACCTCTAATGAGAGGGAAGTAAGATTTGGGGAGTTGCTGTCCCGAAACAGATTTCTGTTCTCCATCAAAAAAATTCGTGAGGAGTCTCTATAACTCGGATTGAGCTCAAAATTTACGAATAAATCCCCCAGTATGTTAGATAACTTTCGTTAGTCCAACACATTTTGATTTGAGTAACAGAAGATGTTCGAAAAAATCGTTTTCTACCTGCTGGTCTGTTTTGACAGATTTCTGCCATTATTTGCATTTGCTTCTTATTGATTCCTTTTTTGAGTTCTCTTCAGGTAATTGAGCTTTTTGAAGGAGTTGCTACAGTTTCTTGTGTTTTTAGTGAAAAGCCTTGCTATTTCAAAGCTTTGCCAGTGGTCTAATATCTTTTGAATAAGCTAATGTTGCTAATGAAGATTGTGTGAAGTTTTGTATGAAGGAAAAAATTCAGGTGTAGAGAGAGAGAATGATGTAATAAGATGAAGAATGGAAAAAAGCTCAAACTTGGGGATGCCACCATGGTGTCACCCTGGCCTGGGCATTCCCGGTTTAAATGGGTTTCTGCAGGTTCGTCAAACCACCCCGTCCCTATCAGTTTAAACTGGTTTGGTTTGGTTTACTCTGTTGAGATAGATGGCGATACCACGGGTTGGTGTGGGCTGGTTACGCGGTGTATACAGTTTAAAATCGGTGTAGTAGACAACGTATACAGCGGCATCTGGTCCACGGCAGAGAACACTAACGTCTGGCGTCTGCCACTCTCGGACGACGAGTGATGCTTTCCGCGACCACGCCTCCGTCCTGCGCAAGCTGCCAGCCTTGCGGCCGCGAGCGCGGCCTCTCACGGCCAGTTATACATGTTCGAGGCTGCAACCTCATAGAAAGCCTAGCACCTTCAGCCTCCATTGAAGAGCGCCGAGCTAACCTCACGACCACTGTCTGTAGGGCCATCCGCCACCATGTCCTTGTAGCACCATGACCCATGTCTTCCCCGTGGCGACATCATGCCCCCGATCAAGGCGAGCGGCACCAGGACTTGCCTGGCGCGTCCGTGCAGCAAGTGCTTCCCATCCTATGCCAGAGCGGAGGAATCCACAGCCAGCAGTGAACGGATCAAGGATGTTGTGGTGCGGCTCGATTCAAAAGCTTGCTCCTACTCGTTGTGCCAACCTGCAGCCATGGACGCCGCGACAACGCGCACACGCTAATGGGCATGGACGAGATGCCATGGTGCATGCGGTGCGCCGAGATGGCGTTCCTTGGCACCTGCAGGACGTGCTCCGGGCTTCCGAGCTGGCGTTCGGTAGCGGCGCGGCGTCATCTCCGTTTATGGTGTCTGAGGCGCACGACCTCCTGTCCCAGTTCATGGTGTCGGAGGCGCACGCCGTCCGAAACCTGTCACTAGAGACGTGTGAGATGCATGCGACTGATTTACGGTTTGATCAGTTTCACTGGGGTCAACCCGTCCAAAACCACCTCATGATTTTTTTTCGTACAGTTTAGCCGGTTTGTTACAACTAAACCGCCATAAACTGCTAATCTGGTGCGGTGTGGGTTGGCCTGAAGGTTTTGCCGGGTTAAGACCAAACAGTGCCCAGGTTTAGTGTCACCCCAAGAAATATCCAAGAGGTACAAGCTTCAAAGCTTGGGAATGCCTAATACATCCCCTTCTTCATCAATAAAAAGCTTAGGTCTGTCTAGACACTTCGTTTTTATCGTTTCGTGCATAGTTGTGTTGTTCTTGGAGCGTCTTAGTTTTCGTTTGATTTGCTTAGGTTGTTTAGTTTGCTTGAATAAAGTAGCTTGGACCCCCGTTCTCGTTGTGTTATTTTGCAAATAAGTTTGCTTGGTGTTGGAAAGGAGTAGTAAGTTCTTGCTTGAAGTGCAAGAGGAGCTTGCGTTGGCTGTGACTTAGACTTTAGCATGACATGCTAGGTGTTGTTTTAGCATTATGCTTAGTGATTATTGTTGTAGCATGTCTTGTTCCAAACAATTGGGATTGCTTAGTGTGCCTTGAAAAAGTTATGCGTTGTTTTAGCATGCAAAAGCGTAGTATTATGGTATTCTCCTTTGATGCTTTGCTTGGGTTGACTTGGCACATGCTTACACCATGTTATGACTCTCACAAGTCACCATTAGCCTCTATGATCATTTAGTCCTTGACTTGTAGTACCACTCTTTGCTTTGATTAGTATGCTTTGTTGCATTGCATGATTATGGCCATTATGCTCTCTTAGTTGGTTGCTCCCAGACATTTGCTAGCCTCCACTTGTATGAGTAAGTTCTACTCATGCCTCTAACTCCCAAGAAACCAAGTTATTCCAAAGTGTCCACTATAAACTCCTATGCATGGTGTGTTACACCATTCCAAGTATATTCTTGTTTTCAACGATCTTCCAATTAAAAACTTTTTGTTATGTGAAAACTTAGTGATTAAATCCCTCACGAACTTGATAGCACATTTTATTCTTTGCCCCTAATAAACTTGAACCATTGTGACAACTTTGTTGTATATGCTTGCACTTATAAGTTGGAATTAGCAGAACCATGCTGTCACGGGGAACGTTTTCAAGATTGGACTTGTACTTTTGTACTCAGTTAATATAATGCTCTTTTGTCTATGGATGTCACCAGTGTGAAATGAAGTGGGAACTTGTAAGTCCATGGAGTTTGTTTTCTGTGTTAGAGAAACGCCTAGGACGCTAGCCTAAGCCATGCCTAATCATGGTGAAAACTTGCAGCATCACCATAGTGAGATATCTATGGAGCATCCTCAATAATGCATATGGTAAATAAAAATATTGCTGAGATGCTTATTGTCTGCTTGCCTTGTCATTTTGGTTATGGGAAAGCTCATGTATCATGTGCAAGGGGTACCCCATTGGCGGTTCTCAATGATATGCAAATACTTACACTAACAAGAACTTGCCTGGGCCCAAAGTTGAGTATCCATGAGGTGTGGCCCTCATATTCAAGGGACTTCAGATTGCCAACTTATACTTCGTCAAACATATACTCCATCTTTGCCACTTTAACCTTAACCACTTCAAGATGCTTATGATAGGGGAAATGAGGGCTGAAAGCTAATAAGTACCATAATTTATGGAAGCTCTTTTTGAAACTTGTAATCCCTGCTTCCTTTACAAAAAGGCCTTTCTTCCACCATTATTTGAGTCTCCACCTTCTACCTTTAGGAACCATTAAGAGAGCATAGCTGTCATCTTGTGTGAAGTGTTCCAAAGCTTATTAATTGATGCATATTGTGATATTACTTGCTCTTGTGTTATTTGTTTCTAGTCACCCTTGTGAACTTTGCAGGTGTCCCATGCATCTATATTTCTACTCTATGAGGGACAATCTGATTTCCACTATGCTATGTTTTCTGTATGTGAAACAAACAAATGTTCTTCAATGCATGTTATTCATGATCTTTGTTTGTAGTCTTTCATGTTGCATGCATAGTTACTATGTCCTACTATTAGAACTCCATTCTTTCATGCACATGTTTAAAGTTATTTGATCCCAGCTTTCAATGTTTGAAAATGGTTGGATCTTTATTGTGAGGGTGCATGTTCACCTCAAAAATTATCCTGGTTATCACTTACCTACTTGAGGACGAGCAGGAATTAAGCTTGAGGATGTTGATACGTCAGAAACGTATCTATAATTTTTGATGCTCCATGCTTGTTTAGTATCTACTTTGCTTTACTTGTCTACACTTTGAGGTGCTTTTTACATGTTTTCTGGTACTAACCTATTAACAAGTTGCAACAGTGCCAGATGCTTGTTTTCTGCTGTTTTTGGTTTTAGAAAAGTTAGTAAAGAAATATTATCGGAATTGGACGGGACAAATGTCAAAGTCAATTACTTTCCGTGGGGAACAAGAAGACCAGAAGGGAGCCGGAGGGGCCGGCCAGGGGGGCAGACCCACCCTAGGCGCGGGTGGGCCCTAGACCGCGCCTGGCTAGGGTTTGCAGCCCCGGGCCGCCTCCTCGGCCTCCCCCTTCACCTATAAGAAGCCCCGATGCAGAAACCCTGAGGAACCGATCAAATCTCCACGAGACCGTCTGTAGCCGCCGCCATCGTCCCTAGATCGGGGGGAATCTGAAGTCCTTCTCGGAATCCTGCCGGAGGGGAGATCATCCTGGAGGCCTTCTCTCTGGTATGATGCGTGATTAGTTCCACCTTGGACTATGGGTCCATGTAGTAGCTAGATGGTTGTATCTCCTCCTTTGTGCTTTCATGTATAGATCTTGTGAGCTCCGTTCATGATCAAGATGTAATCTATTTGTAATCATGCATGTTGTGTTTGCGAGGATCCGATGGATATTGAGATTATTATGTTGGTTTGATTAATGGTTTTGTCTTTATGATTCTATCATGTTTGTGTTATTTGTGATCTTGCATGCTCTCTGTTATTAGTTGCTATCTTGGCCAAGTAGTTGCTAGTGACTCCAAGAGGGGGTATTTATGCTCGATAGTGGGTTCATGCCTCTAGTTTCCAAGGCAAGTGACAATAATCTCTTCGGTTGTAGATGTGATGTTGCTACTAGGGAGAAAACAACGATCTCTTGTTCATGGAACATGTGGACTGTTTACCTTACACACTTTGCTTAAATCAGTTGTCTGTTGCTTGCAACTTAATACTGAAGGGGGTTCGGATGATAACCTGAAGGTGGACTTCTAGTCATAGATGCAGTTGGATGGCGGTCTATGTATCTTGTTGTATTGCCCAATCGAATCTCATGGGATCTTTCTGACTAGTAATTGCATTGTTATGCCTTGCTCAGTTCCTGTCAATTGCCCTGCTGTAAAATTTTTACCCTTCATGCCATGTTGTTTATCTAAGGAGAGCACCTTAGTGAACTATGGACCCCGATACAATCTTTACCATCAATACATCCTCCACTGTTACTTTTTTACTTGCTGCAAACCATTACCTTCCACATACGTTTAATTCTTTGTTACAGCAAACCGGTGAGCTTGACAACCTCACTGATTCATTGGGGCAAAGTCTTAAGTTTGTGTTGTGCAGGTCTCCATGTTGCCAGCAACACCTGTGTGACGTTTCCTTCCTCCTACTGGTTGGATAACCTCGGTCTCTGCTGAGTGAAGACTTACTGTTGTGCTACTTCACACCTTGCTCTTGGGGTTTCCAACAAAGCGCTCCTACATCAACTTAGGCGACATCACCCCACCTCTCCCTCATTCATGTGGTGGAAGTTCTACTCACATCAAGGCGACCCTCCATTTTCTCCACTCAAATTTCCATTAAATTTCCACCAAATTTAATGTAATCTCTCTTTAAATAACACTCTTTTATTTATTTATTCAGAATTTTGTTAATTACTCTAATTAAAAAACATTCACATAAAACCCCTTATAACATTTCAATTTCACATGCAGAACTAGTTTCAACAATTTCAACCAAAACGATTCCGGTGTCTAGTGAAATAAATTCCTGCGCTTTCCTTTTTCTTTCTCTGGCATATTGTTTGCTCCAAATGGTGGCGGTATCCCTTAAGTGTGTCACCCTACGGTTCGCGAATAATGTAGACATGATCGAGACCCCTCTCCGATTAATAATCAGCAGCGGGACCTGGAGATCCGTACTGACTCCCACACATTCAACGATGACTTTTGTGATCGTGTGAACCTTATACGCATGTAACGTAATCCCTTTGTCTCGCGATATATTACATGTCTGAGATTCGATCATCGGTATCTCCATACCTAGTTTGATCTCGTTACCGACATGTACTCTTTTCTCGTTCCTGTGATATAACATTCTAGTGATCAAATCACTTGCTTGCAAGCTAACTAATGTGATATCACCGAGAGGGCCTAGAGTATATCTATCCGTCATCGGGATGGACAAATTCCACTCTTGATCCATGAGCCTCAACATAACACCTTCGTAGCACTAAACCCATCTTTATAATCATCTTGTTATGGTGTGGCGTTTGATGTTATCAAGATACTCTTCCGGCGTTAGTGATTGACATGATCTCATGGTCTAAGGACTAAGATTACTTCGTATGATGTTATAGCAATATAAACACAATGACCTTGATCGTAATGCTATACTTTGGATGAATGTTCATCACAGCATTCCAAGAATGTTGTAACCTCGTTATTAACAACATCCAATGTCCATGATCAGGAAACCTTTGATTATCTTGTTAATCAACGAGCTAGTTTATAAGAGAGGCATAACTAGTAACTTTCTATTTGTTTATTAAACACACATGTATTAACGTTTCCGTATTAATACAATTATAGCATGCAAAATAAACATTTATCATAAATAAGGAATACGATAATAACCACTTTATTATTGCCTCTCGGGCATATTCCCTTTAAGATAAAGCATCCAAGTACTAAACAATCATAGGCATGTGTTCCATATATAGTCATACGTGCTCGCAATGAGAACTTGCACAACATCTTTTGTCCTGCCACCAGTTGCAGCGGAGCCTTAAGGGAATCTACTGGCAATTAAGGTGCTCCTTTTAATAGAGCACCGGGGCAAAGCATTAACACTCTATGAACACACGTGATCCTCATATCACAGCCATCCCCTCCGGCTGTCCCAATTTCTGTCACTTCGGGGCCTTTGGTTTCGGACAATAATATGTGTAAACAACTTGCAGATAAGATCACAAACAATACTATCATCATGAATCAATAACATGTTCAGATTTGAGATCATGGCACTCGGGCCCTAGTGACAATAATTAAGAACAACAAGTTGCAACAAAGTCAAAAAGCACTAACAAAGATACTAGGCACCATGCCCTAACAATCTTATTCGATTACATGATAGATCTCATCCAATCCCTACCATCCCCATAGCCTACAACGAGGGATTACTCACTCATGGACGGGGGAAACATGGATGGTCGATGGAGAGGTGTAGGTGATGATGATGGCGATGATCTCCTCCAATTCCCTGTCCCGGCAGGGTGCCAAAACGGAGTTTCTGGTTCCGAATCGCGGTTTCTGGTGGTGGTGGCGCAGCGGAACTCTATCTGTAAAAACGTCAAACCCCCCTCTATTTTTAGGTCAGAAGGCTTTTTATAGGCGAAGAGGAAGGCCGAGAGGGTGCCCGAGGTGGCCACACCCCCCAGGCGCGGCCTGGCCCGGCCCGCGCGGCTAGGGGTGTGGGACCCTGGTGGCCCTTGATTTCAATTGATGACATCACTTGCAGTATTAAGAAAAGGTCTCCCAAGAATAATAGACATATTATCATCTTTAAGCATCTCAAGCACACAAAATCAGTTAAAACCAAGCAATTATGAGCCACTTGAACAGGAACATCCTCACATATACCAAAAGGAATAGTAGTTGACTTATCAGCCATTTGCAAATATATATCAGTTGGTATCAATTTTTCTAGCTGAAGTCTCTTGTAGAGAGAAAAAGGCATAACACTAACTCTAGCTCCCAAATCACACAAAGCAGTTCTAACATAATTATTTTTAGTAGAGCAAGGAATAGTTGGAATACCTGGATCACCAAGTTTCTTTAGAACCTTACCATTGAAGGAATAATTAGCAAGCAAAGTAGAAATTTCCTCATTAGGAATCTTCCTTTTATTAGAGACAATATTCTTCATATACTTTGAATAAGGAGGCAACTAAATAGCATCAGTCAAAGGAATTTGCAAAAATAAAGGTTTCATCCACTCACAAAACTTGTTATAGTGTTCTTCTTCCTTTGACTTGTGTTTCTTATTAGGAAAAGGCATTGGTTTCTGCACTCAAAGTTCTCTTTCACTACCATGTTTATTAGCAATAAAATCTTCCTTAGTGTACTTAGTGTTCTTAGTGTGCTTCTCAGGTTATTCTTCAATTTCTTCCTTATCTGGAGCATCATTGTTATTATTACCACTTTCAGTTTCAGCATCAGAGACAGATATACTATTAGGATCTACAGCAGGTTCAGAAGGTTCCTCAACTGTTTTATGTTTCTTTTTCTTTCTCTTAGAAGGACTACCACTATTTTTAGCTTGTTGAGAATCTTTCTCAATTATTTTAGGATGTCCTTTAGGATATAGAGGATCCTGAGTGGTAGCACCACTCCTAGATTTAATTTCATAAGCATGTTTATCTCCAGAAGCATTGACTAGCATATCTTTTTGTACTTTAGCAAGTTGATCAATTTGGGTTTGAACCATTTGGAAGTGTTTAACAAGCATTTTAACATCATTAGAAATTCTTTTCACAATATCTTTCAACTCATTAATAGCCCTAGAGTTTTCCAATAAATGATTCTGAACTTGTTTATTAAAATTACCTTGTTTAACAATGAAAATATCAAGTTCCTCTTAGCATTGATCAGGAGGTTTACCATAAGAAAATATCACCTTCATCAAAGTGTTGGAGAGAGTGTACCTCAATAGTGGATGAGTAGGAAATTGGCTTACATAATTCTTCTATAGGAGGTAAACTCTTCACATCTTCAGATCTAATACCCTTCTCATTAAGACATTTCTTAGCTTCTTTCATCACTTCATCATTTAATTCAATCATTCCCCTCTTCTTGGGTGTTGGTGTTGGAGTTGGTTCAGGCACAATTGGTTCAGGTGTAGATGGCTCGGGTGTAATTGGCTCAGTTGTAGTCTAATCATCATAATTCTTGCTTATTTTAGCCATTAATTCCTCAGCTTCCACATGAGTTCTTTTTTTGAAAACACAATTAGCAAAACTATCTAGGTATGTCCTAGATTTATCAATTAGTCCATTATAATAGATATAAAGAAGCTCATTTTTAGGTAATGGACATCCAGGATGTGCATGAATCAAGGCACAGAACCTTGTCCATGACTCAGGCAATTTCTCCTCTTCTCCCTGTTTAAAATCAAAAAAATTCTGCAAAGCGGCATGTGTAGCACTAGGAGGGAAATATTTCTAAAAGAAAGTAGCAATCAGGTCTATCAATGGATCCAGGAGGTAAACTATTAAACCAAGCTTTAGCTTCTCCTTTTAGTGAAAAAGGCAAAATTTTAGCAACAAAGTAGGTCGCATCTTAACATCATCAGAAAATAAGGCACTCATAGTAGAAAGCTCATTCATATGTGCCACAACCTTTTCATTCTTAGTCCCACAAAAAGGTTCTTTCTCAACAATGTTTATATAAGATAAATCAAGAGAGAAATCATAATCTTTATCTTTAATATCTATGGGAGAAGTAGCAAACTTAGCATCAGGAAACACTTTTAGTATAATAGTACGTTTCTCAAGGAGACTCTTAATATCACTAGCACCACGTGTGTTTCGATATTCTTCAATAAATTCATCAGTCATTTCAATGTAACCATCATTAATATCATAACTCTCTCTAGACTCAAGTGAGCTAACAGGTGTAATAGTTTCTTCACTAGGAGTTTCAGTGTTTTCCAATATAGTTCTAGCAATAGTAGCATCTAGAAAAGGACCTAATGAACCACTCTCATCAAGCACAGTAGAAGTAACATCATGAGCATCAGAAGCAATTTCAGATTCAGCAGTAGTAGCAGTGTGTGTAGCAGGTGTATGTGATGGTGGTGTAACAAGCTTACTTATAACAGACGGTGAATCAAGTGCAGCAGAGGTGTTTAGAACTGTACCTCTTCTTGTAGTGGATGGTAAAATAGGAAACATTCTATCACGAGACTTCCCCATGATGAAAAAGGATAGCAGCGAACAATAATATATCCAAGTGAACTTATAAATAAAGTTATCCTCCCCGTCAACGGCGCCAGAAAATAGTCTTGATGACCCATAAGTATAGGGGATCGCAACAGTCTTCGATGATATTATAACCCAATTTATTGATTTGACACTAGGAGAGCCAAAGAATACTTATAAGCCTTAACAATTGAGTTGTCAATTCAGCTGCACATGTAAATAGTCTTTCTCACAGTAGTTTATTAGTAGCAACAGTTTTGTAGTAGCAATAGCAAAGTAACAGCAGCAGTAAAACAAAGGCAGTAGTAACGATAGTAGCAAACAGTAGGATTTGAGTGCGGTAGGCATAGGGATGGATGAACGGGCGTTGCATGGACGAGACTATTCATGTAATAACGAGATCTAGGGCATTTGCAGATAAATAAGATAAATCATCCAAGCACTAAACAATCATAGGCATGTGTTTCATATATAGTCATACGTGCTCGCAATGAGAACTTGCACAACATCTTTTGTCATGTCAGCCCGTTGCAGCGGGGTCTCAAGGGAATCTACTGGCAATTAAGGTGCTCCTTTTAATAGAGCACCGGAGCAAAGCACCATGCCCTAACAATCTTATTCGATTACATGATAGATCTCATCCAATCCCTACCATCCCCATAGCCTACATCGGGGGATTATTCATTCATGGATGGGGAAACACGGATAGTCGATGGAGAGGTGTCGGTGATAGTGATGGCGATGATCTCCTCCAATTCCCCGTTCCGGCAGGGTGCCAGAACGGATTTCTGGTTTCGAATCGCAGTTTCTGGTGGTGGCGGCGCAACATAACTCTATCTGGAAAAATGTCGAACCCTCCTCTGTTTTTAGGTCAGAAGGCTTTTTATAGGCGAAGAGGGAGGCCGAGGGGGTGCCCGAGGTGGCCACACCACCCAGGCGCGGCCTGGCCTGGCCCGCACGGCTAGGGGTTGTGGGCCCCTCATGGCCCTCCTCCGTCTCATCTTCTGGCTCCGTGAGTCCTCTCGTAAAATAGGAGTTTTGCCATATTTTTCGGGATTTTTTCTGAAAGTTGATTTTCTGCACAAAAACTAGACACCAAAGCAATTCTGCTGAAAACAGCGTTAGTCTGTGTTAGTTATATCCAAATCACACAAATTAGAGGAGAAACAATAGCAAAAGTGTTCGGGAAAGTAGATACGTTTTGGACGTATCGGGATCACACATCTGCAACATGAAAAATTCATTACTGTTAGGGATTTTATTTTTCCTACAACACCTGGTAACGAAAGCAAGATGAAAGTAATTTATGCATTCACTTGGACAAAAATACTTCACTAATATTTATATTGTTGTCTGCAACTTTTTAGGTTTCTTCGTAAAAAAACATATCAATGTGGATGCCGATAAATGGCAGTAACAAAGAATGGTATCATACGTCAGCGTATGTACAAAAAACACAATAAACCATGTGCCAACTCTTTGACCACTAGCCTAATTTTGTAGCTAGGAAAAATATTATAAGCGTTCCAAATTACTAGGTCCTGCAGAACCAACTTCTAGTGAATGCACTTCTTTCAGTTTCTGTACTTTCCATATTGCTACAAAATATTCACTCTTTTCATCACAACTATCTTGTTAACTTTTTACCCAACTTGTGGGTAGCGTGTACCAAAGTTTGATTTTCTACCTTTTAAAGTCAAGTTGCTTACTTGATGTCTGCTAAGTTGCTCACTAGGTCAATGTTAAACATTTCCCTTTTTATTTCATTGACTGCAGGTATTTATCAATGTCTTGCTCTTGCTGTTCCGGTAAGATAAAGACTACCTGATGGCCCCTATTCCATGTGAGGGGAATCACGCACACCTAAGGGAAGAAAATTGTACAAGCGCGTATATAGTAGTGGCATTCACATATGCTTGCTGATCTGGTTAGGCATCCCAACTATTTGTTATTGGGGGATGATTCGATGCAATATCAGCTGGTAGTATCTTTAAAAGAATTGACTATCTCAAGTTGGCTAGTAGTTGTAGCTAAGTTGTTTGTTTTCTGTAGTTAAGTTGTAACTATAAGTCTTTATGTTCCTCTCAAAGTCAGTTTTAATTTGCCAGGTTATATGCACTATATTGGTGTTTCTGTCAAAGGGGATTTTCTATGATTTCTAATTACCTTCCTTTGATCCCTTCTGATTCACGAAATATAAAGAATTGCATATGTAATGGAGATCCGCATGAGAGGAACAAGAAGAGAGTGAGAGGAGGAGGCCCGGCTCTAGCCCATGGCATGGTTGTGCGACGGCCTAGGGCCCAGGTCGGGGAGGGGCCCAAGAATTTTTATGCGCCGAGCGGCAACAAATCACGAGCAAGGCCTGGTCGGTGGTCGCGAGCAGCAAGGCCTGGACGCCTGCGACTGGTGCCTTGGTTCGTTGGTCGCGAGGCTCCTACCCTCCTTGCGCCTGACGAGGAGATCGATCGATCCTCGATCATGAATTGGAAACCAGACGTCACGACGCTCGCCCTCGCCCATCTCGCGGACTCTTTGTGTCTCATCTCTCTTGCCGCCGTCTCGAAGCTCGCCAGACGCCCAACCCTCTCATCCGCTCTGCAGCTCCAGGCCCTGTTGCTCTCCATCAATAAACTTGGACACGCCCTGCCCTCTGTAAGTTTACGCCCTTAATCCTTTATTAGTCCCTCGTCTAATTCTTCTAATTAATCCCTTGATTAGGGCTATAATTTTTAAGATTATAATTTGATATAAATTCCTTCACATTAATCTGTGATAGGTGTTACAATGGGAAAACAATTGTCGGGTGTTGCGAAAAAGAAGAAAAAAAAGAGAGAGAATCAGCTTATTGAATCATCTTATCGATGAACTCATTGGAGGCTGGTTTTTTTGAGGTGTTCGCTAGCATGAAATACTTGTTATGTTTTCCTACCATTTTTATATTTTCTATCTAAATATCACAATGTTTTAGTGTATGACAATTATTTATAGACATCTCAACTATGAGTGTGGTTATTTGCTTTTAAATATTTCAACTAAAATTGCACATATATCGTCTATATATCTAGTTATCGTATATACATTGTCATTAGGAGCCCTTTTATCGACTTCGTTCGGCCGGCCCTGGAGAGGAGGATGAGGGGATGAGGTGGTCACATGGTCTGTGAGTGGTTGGTGCATGTGGTTTTGGCGCGTACTGGGGAAGCGTGTGTCTGTGAGGGTGTGTTCTAGTCTGTTTCGGGGTCGTTGGCAGGAGTGAAAACTTTCCTAATTGATTAGTGGCTGGTTTTGACTAACCAGCCGACTAGACGTTGCCTAATTTAAACAACAACGACGGTAAACTTTGGGTGTCTTGTTCCCCATCGACAATGGCGCTTGCTGTCGCAGTCAGACAGCAGCAAACGCAACGGCACCATATATACCTCACCTACGCCTTGCTCCCATGGCGTCCACTACCTCTACCGCCGTGATGACGACGACGCTAGGCCTCACCCAGCCCAGCGCCGTGGAACCGCTCCAGGTATGCTTGTGTTTGCACTGAACTTGCTCACAATAGCTGCAAGTGTCCGTGAGCTCACTCAGTCTCTGCCGCTCTTGCAGGTCACTTTTGCCGCCATAGACATCGAAGCATCCGACTGGAAGGGAGACGTGCTGGCAGTCCTGGTCACGGAGAATGATCTGCGCAGAAGCCCGACGTTCGAGAACGCCGTGTTGGACGGCCAGCTCGGCGGCGGCGGCTTTCTGTCGGAGGCCTTGGCGGAGGAGGATTTCGCAGGGCGGTCCGGCCAGTCGGTGGTGCTCCGCCTCCAAGGGCAGGGCTTCAAGCGGCTGTGCCTGGTCGGCCTCGGCCGGGACGCCCCATCCACCACCGCGGCGTGCCAGAGCATCGGTGAATCTGTCGCATCGATCGCCAAGTCCGCTCGGGCCGGCAGCGCTGCTGTCGTCCTCGCCTCCCCCGGTGGGATCCAGGAAGAGTTCAGGCCTGATGCCGCCGCAGCGATTGCTTCCGGTGCGTGCTGCCATTGTTGTTTGTGTTTTGGTATCCTTGTTTTTTCCATGGGTAACTAAAAAACAAACTAAATCGTCTCTGTCCATTTTGACCGCAGGAGTTGTGCTTGGATTGCATGAGGACAACAGATACAGATCCGAGTCCAAGAAAGTGCATCTCAAACAGGTTAATCTCATTGGGTTTGGATATGGTCCTGAGGTGGACCACAAACTTAAACTAGCTGATCATATTGCCTCCGGCGTGATCTTCGGAAAAGACCTCGTGAACTCCCCTGCTAATGTCCTTACCCCTGGTCAGTACGCTGCTTATTCAGACATTTACATGTTGCTCATAGGTGTTTTTATTAGGAGAAATGGAAGCTCTATTGATCTCAATTCTCAACACTGTATCAAGCGACACAATCGCAAGAGTTCACCCCCCGGACTCTGCTCTGCTGCACACAGACAAATGATGTTCATAGCTTATACTGCGATATTAATTCCGTCGCATTCACCTATGGCTTTTTCAGTCGTGCTCGCGGAGGAGGCGTCGAAGATCGCTTTGACGTACAATGATGTATTCACCGCCACCATATTAGACCAAGAGAGATGCAGAGAGTTGAAGATGGGCTCCTACTTGGGTGTTGCCGCAGCTTCTGCAAATCCTCCTCGCTTCATCCATCTGTGCTACAAACCTCCTGGTGGGAATATCAAGAGAAAGCTCGCTATTGTGGGCAAGGGTCTGACTTTTGATAGGTCTGTGCAAAGCTCTGCATATTGTTCTGAATTATTACTGTGATGGATGATAATGGACTTGATATTGATATGTCATCTTCAGTATGATTTGCCACAATATCAATTTAATTATGTGCATAGGTCAGTAACTGTTAGTTCTAATAACTCTTAAGTTTGCTAATTTGTGTTGTGTGCAGCGGTGGATACAATATTAAGGTCGGACCAATTTGCAGCATTGAACTGATGAAGTGGGACATGGGAGGCTCTGCAGCAGTATTTGGTGCAGCAAAAGCTTTGGGCCAAATCAAGCCTCCTGGAGTAGAGGTACCTCTTCACCTTTTCAAATAATTGTCTGCATGAGTAGCCTTCTATGTGAGGGTGTACTATCTGCTAACCATTTCCCGTTCCGCAGGTCCATTTTATTGTTGCTGCCTGTGAAAACATGATCAGTGGGACAGGCATGAGACCTGGTGACATTGTGACTGCTTCTAACGGCAAGACGATCGAGGTATGTTTATTGTAACGCGTCGCAGAGGGCCGGCTAAAATCTGTGTGATCCATGAACTAGCATAATAACAGTGTGATTCTAGTGCTTATCCTCCTTTTTTGGTGATTTAGTCTAAGGAGGTCCTAGGTGTCCAATTTGCACTCATCATTATGTAAATATGTTCCTTCAGGTTAATAACACCGACGCGGAGGGGAGGCTTACACTTGCCGATGCTTTGGTGTATGCTTGTAAACAAGGTGTTGACAAGGTAATCCGTTGTTTCTTAAGAATGCTGGCATGTTCTGTTCATATAGCTGCCGTATTTGGATGCTTCGATGGTTGCTGTGTATAACTGTTTGCAAGAGTCTCTACTTCGTATTCCTGTTGTTGTTGCCACCCTGAAAGTACTCAGTTACTTGTTCTGGAGTAGTATCTTTGGATTTCTAACTTAGATGCTACGAGCGCAATTTATACAGTTGTGGTCTACAGGAAGGCCACACGGACCATGTCTTGCAAGTTCTAGCTTGAGTTACTGAACTTTTCTGCAACTGTTGCATGCAGATTGTAGATCTGGCAACACTAACCGGTGCCTGCCGTGTTGCACTTGGTCCTAGCATTGCCGGTAATTTTAACAAAATACTATCTCATCTGCACTGCCCTCTTTCTGCCGGCTGCTATATCAGTTCTCTCGGTTATTCAGTTTGTCCGCTGTGTTTGTAAAGAAGTATCTCTACAGGGATTCTGACACAAAGCGATGAACTCCACGATGAAGTCGCTGCTGCGTCCGAGGTATCGGGAGAGAAGTTCTGGAGGCTGCCGTTCGAAGAGAGCTATTGGGATTCGATGAAGTCCGGAGTCGCTGACATGCTCAACACCGGTGCTCCGCAGGGCGGCGTCATCACCGCTGCACTATTCCTGAAGCAGGTATCCATATGCTCCGTTGCTTATTTCCAGTTCAATTGTTGAATGAAAGTTGAGCATTGTGCTGCCGCCACTTGGCCTTTAAGCACTCAGCATGATAGAGAATTCCCAATTTGTGTTGCAGTTTGTGGATGAGGAGGTCCAGTGGATGCACATCGACATTGCGGGGCCGGTGTGGAGCCACAAGAAACGGTCTGCCACCGGATTCGGCGTCTCCACCATGGTAGAGTGGGTCCTCAAGAACTCCTCATGAGTCATGACAAAACCCTTTCCCAGCTCCACGATGCAAGGGGAGAAGGGTACATTGCCTAGTGCGAATAAATCTTGTTTTGGCAAGGTTATTGAAAGATTGTTGGCGATGTAATAAGAATTTATGATCTATAGTGTATAGGCCGTGGAAGATTGGAGCATATATTTTCAGTTGCGAACTCAGCAAAGATATGTAATCTGCTCATATTATATTGAAACAGTTTCAGCAGTGGTCTCCTTCAATTCGTGTATTATATTACCTAGTCTGCTTGCAGAATTAATGTTTCTACTCTTAAGCAGAGTATAAGGCCTTAGGGTTCCACGTCAGATATGATTTGGAGAAAAGTTGCAAGAGGTGTTCTGCTGATGTTAAAGGAAGAGAGAAACAAAGATGACAATATCCAATAGCATCAGCAGTGCAGCTCCAAGTGAGTACAAAAAATTCAGTTAGATTTGGTTGGGGCGCGCCAAGCACCAGGCAGCAGTGCAAGGCCTAGGAGACGCTTGAGGGCCCGAGTGGCAAGCCACTGCGGTGGGCCCTCCCCCATAAAAAATAAATTTAATATCAGTGAGGACGAGGCCTCACATATCAGATATTAAACTGATAAGAACAGATACTACACTTGATCTTAGCCAAAAGGCCGAGAAAGGTATGCTTCGGAACGCTGCCCTCCGCCTCCTCTTATACACCGCTCGACCGCGTCCTCCGTTCTGCGCCAGCGAGGTGGGACTAAATAAACGAATAAGATACCAGGCAACCAGAGGCAGGCATCGCGCTCGGGCTTCACCGATGGTGAAAAGGCCCGATTAGTAGACCGCGGCCCGGTAGTACGGTTTCCCTACGCCCCCACATGCCAGTGCTCCTGTAGTCCGGTCGTCTCATCCACCGTTCTGCTTTTCCTTCCCGCTTGCCCGCCCAAAAGAAATCCAAAAGGTTCTCCCCCAAAAAACACGCACCCCGCCGGCGTCGTCGCCAAGCAGGCAGGCAGGCATGGCGGAGGAGCAGATGGAGGAGGCGGCGTCGTCGTCCGTGTCGGAGGCTTCCGGCACGCCGTTCCAGCTCCAGTTCGACAAGCCCATCCCCTTCCAGGTCCCGTCTCCCTTCCTTCCTTCTCCCACTAGCCGGAACTTCCACGCACGCACGCACGTCGGTGCTCAGCCGATCGATTCAATCCCGCGCTGAAGCCTCTACCTCGCGTTATGCGCTCGATGTGACCCGAATCAACGGTTGAGCGCGGGTGGACGGGGCGGGGTCGTCAAGGGGTAGCCGTCCCCTGCCCTGCGTGCCAACCGTTTGCTGAAATTCCTAGCAGGGTTCGGCCGGAACGAACCTAGTACTCGCTTCCTGCTGTCATTCCGAGCGGCTGTGAGGGGTGTGTGGCTACGGTTTAGCGGTTAATCGATTCATCTTACATCGGCATTGATTTCTCCTTTATATACCCTATTCGGTATCAGCATTCCTTATGCAGTAGTGAAGTGTACACAGTAAGCACACAGATCTGATATTTGTTGCTGCTGAATTTCACTGTTCACCTCTCTATGTATTTTGTGTTCAGCTATTCCATTTTATGTTGTTTATTACTTACCATTGATTCATCTTAATATGGTATATTAGCAATTAACTTGCCCGTGGTCTACCATTTTTTAGATAAAATTGGCAGAGTGGAATCCAGAGAAGGATCTGCTTGCTATGGTTACTGACGACTCCAAGGTCCTCCTCCACCGCTTCAATTGGCAACGGCTATGGACGATATCCCCTGGTTTCTACTCTCCCACCCCTTGGTGCTCATAAGACAAATGATGAAACATCTATAGCATCAGTCTTTTTTAGCTGAGAATAATAATAACAATAGTTGTTGATATTTCCTCATGTCTGCTATGTTCAAAGAAGACGAACTCCTATGGATCGAAATCCTACAAAATTCCTATAGAAACCCTTCTATCCAGAGGGGCCCTTAAACTCGAACATGTTCGTTCTCAAGCTCAAAGGTAGCGGACACTAAATTGTTTCTTATTTTCAGGGAAGTGCATCACATCTATTTGCTGGAGCCCTGATGGTAAAGTAGTAGCGCTTGGTACAGAAGATGGTTTGGTTCTATTGCATGATGTTGAGGTGCGTATGCTGAAAGTAATGAGTAGATATTATTAGTGCCTTCTTTTTTTTTGTTCCTGGACATTTTTTCATACTTCATGCAAACTTGATTGATGGATGGTCCCTCTTTATGATTTGTTGATGGCTCTGGTCTCGTTTTGACCTTCATCTTTGATGATTTTTATTTATGGAACTATTAAGAGATCAGTGGGAGCACATGCTCTCAAGGACCTCTAACACAACTATGTGCATACATATGGCCATCCAAATCTTCTTCAGAAAAAGTGTCTCGGCTATATAATGAAGTGGTTAATTGACGCTAAAACCAGACATGTTGACACAACACATTTTGAATTGCTATTATTTCTATTGAGCACCATTTCTAATTTGTGACCTACTGCAGCTTCGTCATAACTGAGTTTGCGATATCATTTTTTTTTTCCTTTTTATCATTGTGTTAGTAGTTATTGTAAAACTCTTTATATGCTTTCTGACAGCCATAATGTAAGTCAATGACCTATTATGTGTTTTGACTCCTGTGCATTTTGCCTTTTTTTGGTTAATCTCCAAATGACCCCGAATGCTATCACAGCTTACTTGTTACTTCTATTTACTTTACAACTCTGTGCATGTATAACTGAAGTGAGTGCTAATTGCAGAATGGCAAGATGTTACGAACTATTAAATCTCACGATGTTGCTGTGGTATGTTTGAATTGGACAGAAGATGAACCTCCATCAAGGGTATATTATTTTCCTTTTCATTTTATTCAAGATATTACTTGTCAAATATGGTATAGCTTGCATTTTATTGTAATATACTCTATGCTAGCCAGTGAAACTTGCAACTAGAGATGATGAACTCATGCATGCATTTTGCACTATTGAAAATAGTGTAGGATTTCAGTGAAATGTTCTTTACTAGAGCCCTCTGCTAATAACTGCAGACTGACAAGGATGACCTGTTATCTTATGAAGACCGCACAACCCGTTTCTTTCCTCCCGCTCCTGTGATGCCTAGGGTAGGTGGGCTGAATTCAGGAGATACTGGTCTTGCGGATGAGAATGAAGAGGCCATTCAGGCATTTTCAAGTGCTTTCTGTCAACTTTTTAATATTCTGTCCAGTGGTGATAAAGATGGCTGCATTTGCTTCAGTATTTTTGGAATATTTCCAGTTGGAAAGATAGTAAGTAAACACCATGACTGAGTGCTACTCTACATTTAATGTCAATAGAATCAGTTATGCATGCTTTCATATTATTCTGAAGGTTGTTCTTATCATATCTTTGACATTTCAGAACATAAATAAGGTTCCAATCCATGTACAATCCTCACAAAAAAGAACCAGTTACCGACTCCAGGATGCTTCCATAAGCAAGGTCACTAATTCCTGACTTCTTAGATTCATATGCACGTGTCAGTCTTCCGGATATGATATTCTGAGCAATCATTATTCTCCATATCAGGTCTCTTTATCAAGAAACCTCCATGAGTTGGTTCTTCTGTGCTCCGGAGAGCTGATTAACACTGACAACCTTTCTAGCAGTAAAGATATTTCTGTTGGGTTACATTGTCTGCACCTGGACACTTCTATCTTTTCCAACAGGTAATGGCATACCAGCACCATTGCCTTTTAATGGCCTATGTCCTTGTTCAGGAACCATCATTTTGTTATGGTCCTGTACAAAATAAAAGGAGATCCACAGAAGTTCCTAGAATAACGAATTCTGACAAAATGGGCTTATTCACTCATCTTAAAAGCTTACTATTTTCACTGTTCAGGTGCAAATATCTTAGGCTTTTGTTATTTCTCTATAATATAGCAGCAGTGTTTTATTACTAAAGTTTGTAAGGATTTAGACTGCTGCACTGTTCCTACTAAAATTGATCAAATAAAGATTTTCTTGTTCTGTTTCTGATATCACCAATCAATGTTGTGAAGGAAAAATGAGCTACATCAGGTGTCACAACAAGCGTCAAGTATTCAGGATCTGGTCGAAGTTGTCCGTGCCTCCATATCTATGATGTCCAAACAATGGTCGAATGCTATGAACTTATTTCATGAGAAATTTAGTGCCTTGCCTTCTCTCATAACTGCCAATGGTATGATTGATTTCTGTTGAAGCCATAACCATAAAAAAATCACATACCTTTTTTCTTCCTTGTTGGTGAAAGTTTTTGACTGTTCACAGGGATAGAATCTAGCTCTGAGGATGAGTTTTTGAGCCTTTTGTTTGGGACACGTACAAGTCCAGCGCTACACCAATTTCTAGTCACCTCCCTTGGTGAAGCGGTATTTGTTTCTGCTGCCACAACTTGCATACCTTATTTTCTTAAATAACCTGTCTAAATTTGTCATTTCGTATGTGGAAGGGTCTCAAAAGGATAGCTAAGGCTATTGACAGTTCTGGAAAAGAACTTCGTATTGTTGTCAGTGAGCATCTTCAGGTAAGCTACTACATACTGATGCCACATCAATATATATTTGTACTGTTCTCTGTGTTTCTGGTTTATTTCTAGTTGATACTAGAGTTTATAGGGCAGCAGGCAGATTCACACCTTTCTGGTACAATCAGTAAAGTGGCTGTTGTACTGGTAATGTTTTACTAGCTAGGTGACTCAGTGATTAAAAAAATAGTGACTCAAATCAGGAAGGGCTGTTAGTATGTTGGAATAACATAACTATATTGCTTTGCGGAATGTTGGAAGGGCTCTTAGTATGTTGGAATAACATAACTATATTGCTTTGCGGAATGGTGATGAAGTCATACTGTTCTCTAATTGGAGGCCTGGCCATCTCATTTGACCAGACTAAACATGTGCTATACTTGTAACCTATTTCTAGTTCCTGTTATTAAAATTGAGTTGCTTGCTTATTTGTTTTTATTTTAGCCTGCAGTCGAAATTATTTCATTCAGACTTGCAGAACTGAGAGGCCTTGCAAGATGGCGTTCACGATTTCAGAACATTGGGTTAGATGAAAAGCTTATGGATGGTGTAACTGAGAGGGTAGGGATGCTGGTTGTGCAAGTCGAGCGCTTTTCAAGGGTTGCAGCTACAGTTCTTTATCTGGTAATCTTTTTTTTTTCATGTTGCATGTTTTTACTGTTATCAAATTTCGTTGAAAATGAGACTTTTGCCCTCTTAAGCTGAAGCTTCTTCCTGAACAAGTGGGGATATCATTTTCCTATATGTTTTCGTATGTTCAGTTATGATTACTTGATTAGTGTACTTGCTGTACCTTTGGGAGTTTATCATGCAGTAGCTTTCATTGATTTATGGACTTCCCAGTTTCAAAATTTCTTCAGCTTGGTATTGAAGTGTGTTAAGATATTATTAAGTGAACCAACCGAAGTGTGTTAAGATATTATTGACTTCCATTGATTTATCATGTACTCCCCCCGTTCAGAAATATAAGACGTTTTAGCTTTGTGAATCGAATGTATCTAGACGTCTTTTAGTGTATAGGTTCGTAGAGGTTCGGAGTGAATCTATACACTAAAAGGTGTCTAAATTCATTCATTTCACAAAGCTAAAATGTCTTATGTTTCTAAACGGAATTGATTTATCATGTACTCCCTCCGTTCGGAAATGTAAGACGTTTTAGCTTTGTGAATCGAATGTATCTAGACGTCTTTTAGTGTATAGGTTCGTAGAAGTTCGGAGTGAATCTATACACTAAAAGGCGTCTAGATTCTTTCATTTCACAAAGCTAAAATGTCTTATATTTCTAAACGGAGGGAGTAGTAACTCTCATTGATTTATTGACTTTCCAGTTTCAAAATTTCTTCAGCTGGGTATTGAAGTGTGTTAAGATATTATTAAGTGAACCAACTGATCAAGTACCACCCGCAAACAGGTTTATGTCTTTTCTTCTATTGTTCTCTCCACTCTCATATCATGAATCAGCACTTTGTTATTAACTACCAGGGAATCATCTATTGTAGTGAACTTGTGGTGATTTTTCTGAAGTTTCTTCTTGATAAGGATCCAATCAGACAGTTACTTGAAACAGATCAGATATTTGAATGGGATATGTAAGTAGCATGTGAGTTGTTGATTTATGTTTCCTGTTAATTTGTTGGTCTTTAGTACCGTGTGTATAGATTTGAAGATTTATAGTACCTATTCCCAAGTTGTTATTTACTTGCCTATAAACATAACCTGGTCATATCTGGACACGGATAGGTTGTACCATTACACTATGGAAGTTTTCGTAGATGCACTCTCAGAAGGAAGTAGTCTTGAAATGTATATTTTTGTGACATTTCTTGTATACCATGTGTCTTGGTGTTGCTAACTGCACTACCTAAAAAGAAATATCATTCCTGCATTTATATGTATACCCCTTTACTCTAGAAATCTTTGGCATTGGTTTCATAGGTTTGAATATTTATGGTACCTAGTCCCATGTTGTGATAATGTGTTGCTATATCCTTGAATTGTGTTCAACATGCTTTTTTTTCAGAGATACTGCAAGACATGTTGAGCAGCTAGTAGTTTTTGGAGGATTTACAGACACCCAATTTTTGGAAAGGAGTTTGGCCAAACAATTTAGCGAGTTGGAAGAAAGGTAAATCATTTTGTTGCTTAAGATTACTTGCCAGTACATGTGCTAGATTGCTTGAGATTGACGGTTCGTGTTTCAACTCAATGTACTGTCAGTCAAGTCTTTGTGCATTCACTTTCTACGGACAGAACAGCTTTAAATATGTTCCTTGTTTAAAATTAACTAATCCTTCCCTTCTGTGAACCATTTTTTATGCTATTGCTAACAACTCTTTATCCCATTTTTTAGCTTGAAGGAGGCTTTCTTGATGCCATTCACCACCATCTCTTCACAAATACATTGTCAAGGACTGTTTCCTCTTTATCCTGTTACATCGTCTGATGCGTTGTCATCAACCTGCACTGCATCATCAATTTCGTTCTATAAGGTTTATGTTCTCTTTGGTAATTTCTTCCTAATGCATTAGTAACATGGTCCTGAAGTGAACAAACTCATTGTTTATATCAATGTTTATCTGTAATCTATTGTATGCATGCTTTGCAATGGGTCAATGATCTGTTGCTCTTTGGAGTCTTAATTGATTGTTCAAACTAGCAGGATGAAGATTCTCAGCATAGCGCGTCTTCATATAGCTTGACTGACTACACGTGCTTCAAGATACCTGATGGATCGTTAAATCTAAGAAATTGCATTGGTGTGGTAAAGGACTTTTGCAACTCAAGTAGTACCTTCAGCACACCAGCACTTTCAGGTTTTCTGCTGCGTATACCTGACGAATATGAGTGTGTTGATCTGTCTCTTTACAAGGTATCACCTGTTGCAACTATTGAGGCAATACTTCGTTTTTGTGAAGTACTTTGCATTTCTTACAAAAGAAACGGTTACTCGCAGGACAACCAAGTGGTTTTACTACTTAGTGGAAAGTCCAGTTCTGAAAGTTCTGGAAAATCTTTGATGATTATGCTGCAGATGGAGAACTTTTCTTTTTCACAGCTCTCAAGAACATTCCCTGCAAATTGTTACAGTCTCCAGGAATTGGTGGTACGAATTTTCTCAACTGAGAACAGTATGGAAGAAACCTACTGTAAATATTACTGCAAAAATTAAACTAGTTGCATTAGTAGTTAATCATTGCAACAAGATAAACAACAATGTACTGGATCTTCAAATTGGTGTATTGGCAAGAACCTATTTTCTATTATGTTATTCATTATTTGATTATAAGGATACACATAGCGTTGGTAAATCTTGATCGTGTTATTAAACCAAACATGCTTGTTGAAGTTGACCTACGTTTACTAGCAAATAGTAATTTCTTGCCATGAACATGTATAGGCACTGGAACTCCAATTGGACACAGACTATGGGAAAGTTCGTAGCATCCCTCACCCTTTGTCTACTCCGCTGGCAGTCAGTGGTAGGTTGAGCATTTATTTCCACTCTTGAATTGTATTTGCTATGAATATCACATAACCAGTAATGGCTGGAGCTCGTTTTCCCTTGATGTTTGCAGCCTCAAGAGGAGTGGGTTGTGTCTTTTCGTCACGGAGGCATGCTCTGGTCTATATCCTTGATGAGGATGAGGACGAGAACGAGGATGAAGATGCTGAGATGGAGTGACCATTGTACGAAAGCCAGTAGCTTCAGCTCACCATGTAGCAGGATCACACAACGCCATATACTGAAACAAAAATTAGGGAACGGAATTGCACTGTCCTGCACTGGAAACAGAGCAGAAGCTGCCACGAGCACAACTGTCATGATTGCCATGAGCCTAGCGCATGGGATTCTGAAACTACCTTGCCTCTCGTTCATGACTACGCACGGTTGCTCTGGTCCTGATTTCTGAAGCCATGTTAAACATCCCAGCTGCTGCTACTTCAGGCGGTGATACCGTCACTGGTTTGGTCAGGTCGGGAACTCGGAGTTAGGGTGTACTTTATCTGCGGAGTGAACTTAGGACTGTAACTGGTTTCAGCAAATCAGCAGCATCTTATCTTCACCCCAAGGACAGATGTGTTCCAGTTAGAAATGTACATAGTTTCACTGTTTTTAAGTTAGTTTCACTGTTAATCATGTTAAGTTATTCTGCAGATTTATGTAACACCAGGCCAACTAGTTGGAGTTGTTCTCTGGTTTTGTTATGTAGCATTTGATCTATTTCGGAAGAGGTAGTTAGTGCAAGGTTGTTTTGGATCTAACAAGCTGGTAATTGAATATTCGAATTATTGTGGTTAAATCCAGTGATGCATTGCGTATTGAGTTGCCCCAATGGTGACAGTTCTCCCTTTTCATGCACGTACTTGAACTTAATCTCACTTAATTAAGTGAAGGTGCGCTAGGTGTTGGCTGGGTAATAGTTTCACCTGATTGGCTACCTCCCTAGCTGTTCGATCTGACTTGAGTTACAAACCTGGGTGCTACATCATCGTTATCGTAAACCGGCATGCACCATTTTTATAGTGTGTTTGCAATGTTTGTTTGGTGACCGTATAAAAGTTCATCCCAAATTGTTGCATCATTCAAACATGCTGGTATGATACTAACAAAAATGATTAAAATCGCAACTCATGCAACAGGAAATGCAAATGCATGTAATATATGGAAACAATAGATACAACAACAAAACACATTTGCAACATGAGTTTGACCCTTTTTAGCGTATATGTAGAATGTGTTGGTCATACACAACAAACACCATACATGTTTGCAACTTGCCGGAACACTTTTTGCAACACTACAATCATCAATTTCACTATGTCTCATGATCAACGATGGAGAAACTAATCTTCACCAATTTGGACTTGTATGCAACAAAGCTTCTTGCTCGAATGTCGTTGACATCGGATCAGACAACCCCTAATCTATTTCTGGTAGTCCTGATGCCTTCCCGAAGCTCGGTGGCGTGACCGTGAGCTTTACCATGGAGTCAACCATTCATTCGAAAGCTATGTGGAGAACATATAGGCGGAGGATTGGTGTAGAGTGGAGGATAAATGATTTGTTGGGAAATGTTGCTTCATTAGAGACCAATACGACTAATGAATTGCCGCCTAGGAGAAATTATTTCCCTTAATCAAAGAAGTCAAATCTTTTGCTTCCATTCCAATGTACGGTTTGGAGCATGGAATTTTGTGAGGAGTAACCCGGGATTGAGACAACTACCAAAGATGTGATGATATGGGTGTGTTTGGTTGCTCGCGGAGGCCTTTCTCGGCTCCAGTGGACCAAAAATCACGCATTTGGTTGTCGAGCCCATCTCAAAATCTTGGCCCGCATGCTCCTTAAAGTACCTTTTTGCCTGCACACCGAAAAACGCCCAAATCAACTGTTTCCATCAAGCCAAGCTATGCAATTATGGAGGGTTTATCATTAATGCTGCATTGGTGTTCATTACCGGTGATAACTGAAACTGATTGTTTGGAGATATTAAAGCTATTGAAGAGTGAAGAGTTAGATCGTTAGAAGTATGCGACTATCATTGAAAAGATCAAGACCTTTCTTAAGATCCGTGAAGCTTGTGGTACTCATGTAAGGCGATGCCAAAATAAATATAGTCACTACGTGGCAAATTTTGCTAGAACCCAAGGACGTATGGCAGTTTGGCTCAGTTCTAGGCCAGATGAGCTAGTTAGCATCTGCTTTACCGATTGTACTCCTGGATAATATGAGTAATACAAGTGTTTCTTCCGCAAAAAGGGGGAAAGATTCTACCACGCTTGTGAAAATCGGAGATGGCGCAAGCTCGTGCATGATCCCGAAAAGTCAGCGGGGAGAAATTTTGTCGCCTCCCACTGCTATATATCACCACTCAATGATGCACCACCATTTCCCCCCTTCGAGCTCTCCGTCGCGGGAAAGATCTTCACCGACGAGCAGGTAACCGACGCCGTCTACCTGGGTTGCTATAGGATGGTGGTGTCAAGCGGTCTTATTTCTCTTATCCGAACTCTTTGCTGCTCTGTTTCTCCACTCCTTCGATGGCGGTGAGTACGGCAAACCCTATGTAGCTAAGATCTTTGATCACATAGTAGATCTGAGTAGATGATGCGATAGATTTATGGTTGTATGGCTCATATTGGGGGGCGGTAGTGAATGATCTGCATGATGTAGCGATAGACCGAATATTTCGTGGTTGTTGATACGTTGGAAACGTATCTATAATTTTTGATGCTCCATGTTTGTTTTGTATCTACTTTGTTTTGCTTGTCTACACTTTGAGGTGCTTTTTACATGTTTTCTGATACTAACCTATTAACAAGTTGCAACAGTGCCAGATGCCTGTTTTCTGCTGTTTTTGGTTTCAGAAAAGTTAGTAAAGAAATATTCTTGGAATTGGACGGGACAAACGTCAAAGTCAATTACTTTCCGTGGGGAACAAGAAGTCCAGAGGAGAGCCGGAGGGGCCGGCCAGGGGGTCCAGACCCACCCCAGGCGCGGGGGCAGGTGGGCCCGTGCCTGGATAGGGTTTGGTGGCCCTGGCCGCCTCCCGGTCTCGCCCCTTCGCCTATAAGAATCCCCTGATGCAGAAACCCTGAGTACCCGATCAGAAATCCACGAAACCGTCTGTAGCCGCCGTCACCATCGTCCCTATATCGGGGGGATCTGAAGTTCTTCCCGGCACCCTGCCGGATGGGAGATCATCCCGGAGGCCTTCTCGCTGGTATGATGCGTGAGTAGTTCCACCTTGGACTATGGTTTCATGTAGTAGCTAGATGGTTGTATCTCCTCCTTTGTGCTTTCATGTATAGATCTTGTGAGCTCCGTTCATGATCAAGATCTAATCTATTTGTAATCATGCATGTTGTGTTTGCGAGGATCCGATGGATATTGAGATTATTATGTTGGTTTGATTAATGGTTTTGTCTTTATGATTCTATCATGTCTGTGTTGTTTGTGATCCTGCATGCTCTCCATTTCTAGTGATTATCTTGGCCAAGTAGTTGCTAGTGACTCCAAGAGGGGGTATTTATGCTCGATAGTGGGTTCATGCCTCTAGTTTCCAAGGTAAGTGACAGAAATCTCTTCGGTTGTAGATGTGCTGTTGCTACTAGGGAGAAAACAACGGTCTCTTGTTCATAGAACATGTGGACTGTTTACCTTACACACTTTGATTAAAGCAGTTGTCTATTGCTTGCAACTTAATACTGGAGGGGGTTAGGATGATAACCTGAAGGTGGACTTATATTCATAGATGCAGTTGGATGACGGTCTATGTATATTGTTGTATTGCCCAATCAACCTCATAGGATCTTTCTGGCTAGTAATTGCATTGTTATGCCTTGCTCAGTTCCTGTCAATTGTCCGCTGTAATTTGTTTACCCTTCATGCCATGTTGTTTATCTAAGGAGGGCACCTCTAGTGAACTATGGACCCCAGTCCAATCTTTACCTTGATACATCTTCCACTGTTACCTGTTTACTTGCTGCAAACCATTACCTTCCACACCATACATTTAATCCTTTGTTACAGCAAACCGGTGAGCTTGACAACCTCACTGATTCATTGGGGCAAAGTCTTGAGTTTGTGTTGTGCAGGTCTCCGCGTTGCTAGCAACACCTGTGTGATGTTTCCTTCCTATTACTGGTTCGATAACTTCGGTTTCTTACTGAGGGAAACTTGCTGTTGTGCTGCTTCATACCTTGCTCTTGGGGTTTCCAACGAAGCGTCCCATGACAAGTGGTGGGCTCCATCAAGCTATTTTCTGGCGTCGTTGCCGGGGAGGCTAAGGACGTCTTCACTAGGGGAGTCCTTCACTTCCTTTCTCTTTACTTTGTTTTTAGTTTGCTTTGTTTATTTTGTTTGCCTGTTTCCAAAAAACCAAAAAAAAATAGTCTAGTTTGGTTTGCTTGCCTTATTCAAAAACACAAAAAAATTAGTTCCTGCTCTAGTTGCTGCCATGTCGGGGTCTGCCTTTATTTCCCCTATGGTAGAAATATCCACTTTTAAGCAAAAAAAGTGAAGAAAGTTTTAAGGAAGCTTGGTCTAGAATCTCTGCTTTCCAGAGGGAAACTAAGCCTGAGGTAAGCCTCAGCTTGGTTATTGCTAGTTTCTACCGCGGTATTGCTCTTTGTTATAGATATGCTTTGGATGCTATGGCTGAAAAAGATTTTTTGCTTTGTACTGAGGATGAAGCTTATGATGCTATAAGGAAATTAATCATGATCTATGGTACACCTGGCAAGTCTGATTCCTCTTTCATAAGTATTTTTGCTAGGTTGAACCATCTTGAGACCAGTATTGCTGCCATGAATAGTTGCTATCACACTCTTATGGCTTACCATGATTATGTTCCCATAAATTCTGAGTCTTCAAATTGGTTTCCCACAATTAAAGTCTCAATAAACACTACACTTTTTGATGCTCGCTGTGATATCATGTCTGAATTTTGTCTCATGCCTAAAGATATTTTTGATTCCTTGAGTATTTGGGGGATTATTGAAGGAGGAGAGGAAATATCTCTTACCAACAAATCCACTATATTTCCCATTGGAATAGCTGAAGTTCTGTTACAAAAATCTCAGGGAAAATGGTGTCTATTAATTATCTTGTTATTGAATGTGTAGGCAAAGGACAGATCACACTTGGAAGATCTCTACTGAAACACCTTGGGGGCGGTAATAGATGTGGGAGAAGGAATCATGCACTTTAATCCCCCGGTAAGCAATCATATCTTCTCTAAAAAGAAAAATAAAGGTAAGAAAAGAAGGAACAATAGGGGCAATTCTTTATTTGAAAATACTTGATTCTTCTTGCTTCTTGTGCCTAACTTAAAGGCGTTAAAGAAAAAACTTGTTGGGAGATAACCCAAGAGTTTTTTTGAGTCTTAAAAGTTATTACTTCTGTAATGAACTATCCTTATCCTTTTTCTTTGCTTTTTGTGCCAAGAATGACCTCTAATGATAGGGAAATAAGATTTGGGGAGTTGCTGTCCCGAAACAGATTTCTGTCCTCCACCAAAAAATTTCGTGAGGAGGCTCTGTAACTCGGATTGAGCTCAAAATGTACGAATAAATACCCCAGTATGTTAGATAACTTTCGTTAGTTCAACACTTTTTGATTTGAGCAACAGAAGATGTTCGAAATAATTCATTTCTACCTATTGGTCTGTTTTGACAGATTTCTGCCATTATTTGCATTTGCTTCTTATTGATTCTTTTTTGAGTTCTCTTCAGGTAAATTAAGATTTTTGAAGGATTTACTACAGTAGATTGTGTTTTTAGTGAAAAGCCTTGCTGTTCCAAAGCTGCCAGAGGTCTAATATCTTTTGAATAAGCTAATGTTGCTAATAAAGATTGTGTGAAGTTTTGTATGAAGGAAAAATTTTAGGTATAGAGAGAGAATGATGCAATGAGATAAAGAATGGACAAACTATCAAGCTTGGGAATGCTACCATGGTGTCACCCCAAGAAATATCCAAGAGTTACAAGCGTCAAAGCTTGGGGGTGCCCAAGGCATCCCCTTCTTCATCAATAAAAAGCTCAGGTCTGTCTAGACACTTCGTTTTTATTGTTTCATGCACATTTGTGTTGTTTTTGGAGCATCTTAGTTTTTGTTTGCTTTTCTTAGGTTGTTTAGTTTGATTTAATAAAGTAGTTTGAACCCCCGTTCTCGCTGTGTTGTTTTGCTTGGTGTTTGGAAAGGAGTAGTAAGTTCTTGCTTGAAGTGCAAGAGGAGCTTGCATTGACTGTAACTTAGACTTTAGCATGACATGCTAGGTGTTGTTTTAGCATTATGCTTAGTGATTATTGTTGTAGCATGTCTTGTTCCAAACAATTGGGATTGCTTAGTGTGCCTTGAAGAAATTATGCATTGTTTTAGCATGCAAAAATATAGTATTGTGGTATTCTCCTTTGATGTTTTGCTTGGGTTGATTTCGCACATGCTCACACCATGTTATGACTATGACAAGTCACCATTAGCCTCTATGATCATTTAGTTCTTGACTTGCAGTACCACTCTTTGCTTTGATTAGTTTGCTTTGTTGCATTGCATGATTATGGCCATTATTGCTCTCTTAGTTGGTTGCTCTCAGTCTCTTGCTAGCCTCCACTTATATGAGTAAGTTCTACTCATGCTTCCAACTCCCAAGAAACCAAGTTATTCCAAAGTGTCCACTATAAACTCCTATGCATGGTGTGTTACACCATTCCAAGTATTCTTGTTTTCAACTATCATCCAATTAAAAACTATTTTGTTATGTGAAAACTTAGTGATTAAAGCCCTCGCGAACTTGATGGCACACTTTATTCTTTGCCCCTAATAAACATGAACCATTGTGACAACTTTGTTGTATATGCTTGCACTTATAAGTTGGAATTAGCAAAACTGTGTTGTCACGGGGAACATTTTCAACATTGCACTTGTACCTTGTTGTACTCAGTTGATATCATGTTCTTTTATCTATGGATGTCACCGGTGTGAAATAAAGAGGGGACTTGTAAGTCCATGGAGTTTGTATTTTGTGTTAGAGAAACGCCTGGGCCGCTAGCCTAAGCCATGCCTAATCATGATGGAAACTTGCAACATCACCATAATGAGCTATCTATGAAGCATCCTCAATAAAAAGCTATGCATATGGTAAATAAAAAGATTGCTGAGATGCTCATTGTCTGCTTGCCTTGTCATTTTGGTTATGCGAAAGCTCCTGTACCATGTGCAAGGGGTACACCGTTGGCGGTTCTCAATGATATGCAAATACTTACAGTGACAAGAACTTACCTGGACCCAAAAGTTGAGTATGCATGAGGTGTGGCCCTCGTATTCAAGGGGCATGAGATTGCCAACTTATACTTTGTCAAGCATATACTCCATCTTTGCCACTTTAACCTTAACCACTTCAAGATGCTTATGATAGGGGCAATGAGGGATGAAAGCTAACAAGTACCATAATTTTTGCAAGCTCTTTTTGAAACTTGTAATCCTTGCTTTCTTTACAAAAAAGGTCTTTCTTCCACCATTATTAAGTCTTCACCTTCTACCTTTAGGAACCATTAAGAGAGCATAGTTGTTATTCTGTGTGCAGTGTTCCAAAGCTTATTAATTGATGCATATTGTGATATTACTTGTTCTTGTGCTACTTGTTTCTAGTCACCCTTGTGAACTTTGCAGGTGTCTTATGCATTATATTTCTACTCTATGTGGGACAAGCTGAATGCCACTATGTTATGTTTTCTGCATGTGAAACAAACAAATGTTTTTTAATGCATGTTATTCATGATCTTTGTTTATAACTTTCCATGTTGCATGCATAGTTACTATGTCCTATTGTTAGAACTCCATCTTTCATGCACATGTTTAGAGTTCTTTGATGTAGGGTTCGCAGCATAGAAAACAAAAAAAATTCCTACGATGGGAACATCTATGTACCAAGATCTATCTACTAGATACAAGCAACGGGTGGATATACATCCATAGAATACATACCCTCGAAGACCGAATAGCGTTAACGAGGTTGTACTCGTGGATGATGTAGACAAACGCTTTCCGATCTCAAGATCGTGATGAAGTCCATCTGGTCCAGCCGGTCCAGCACGATCAAGTCCAGCACCTCAAAGCAGTGGTGCATCCGTGATCGCACACACGTACGGGTACCCCGACAACCTCCGCGCCCTCGCTCCAGCGAAGCAGCGGAAGCAAAAAATCCTTCCAGAAAAAGCCACCGGGAACATGTATCTCGCTGATCCGAGACCATGGGGAAATTCTAAAGGGGGGAGAGAGATCCTTCGCGAGGAGGTGTGTTTTGAGAGGAGGAGAGGGGGGCCTTTTATAGGGGAGAGGGGGCACCCAAGGGGCATGGCGCCCAGCCATGGGGCTGCCCCCACCTCTTCCACATTCATGTGGGTGGAGCTCCCACTCAAAATGAAAAGCCTCCACTCCCATTAAAAAGCCTCCACTCAAAAATCCACTCACATGCATTAAATTTCCACCAAATTTAATGCAAGCTCTCATTTAAATAAAACTCTTTTATTTATTTATTCAGAATTTTTTTAATTACTTTAATTAACAAACATTCACATAAAACCCCTTACAACATTTCAATTTCACATGCAGAACCAGTTTCAGCAATTTCAACCGAAACAGTTTCGGTGTCTAGTGAAATAAATTCCTGCGCTTTCCTTTTCTTTTTCTGGCATATCATTTGCTCCGAATGGTGTCGGTATCCCTTAAGTGTGTCACCCTACGGTTCACGAATAATGCGGACATGATCGAGACCCTTCTCCGATCAATAATCAGTAGCGGGACTTGGAGATCCATACTGACTCCCACACATTCAACGATGACTTCTGTGATCGTGTGAACCTTTTACGTTAGTATCTTAATCCCTTTGTTTCACGATATATTACATGTCCGAGATTCGATCATCGGTATCTCCATAACTAGTTTTATCTCGTTACCGACATGCACTCTTTTCTCGTTCCCGTGATATAACATTCTAGTGATCAAATCACTTGCTTGCAAGATAATCAATGTGATATCACCGAGAGGGCCCAGAGTATATATATCCGTCATCGGGATGAACAAATTCCACTCTTGATCCATGATTCTCAACATAACACTTTATTAGCTTTGAAGCCATCTTTATAATCACCCAGTTACGGTGTGACGTTTGATGTCAACAAGAAACTCTTCCGGTGTTAGTGATTGGCATGATCTCATGGTCTAAGGATTAGGACTACTTCATAAGTTGTTTATAGCAATATAAACTCAATGAATTTGATCGTAATGCTATACTTCGGATGAATGTTCATCACATCATTACACTAATGTTGTGACCTCGTTATTAACAACATCCAATGTCCATGATCAGGAAACTTTGATCATCATGTTAATCAACGAGCTAGTTTATAAGAGAGGCATAACTAGGAACTTCCTTTTTGTTTATTAAACACACATGTATTAACGTTTCCGTATTAATACAATTATAGCATGTAAAATAAACATTTATCATAAATAAGGAATACGATAATAACCACTTTATTATTGCCTCTCGGGCATATTCCCTTCAGTTGATCCCAACTTTCAATGCTTGCAAATGGTTGGATCTTTATTGTGAGGGTGCATGTCACCTCAAAAATTATTCTGTTTATCACTTACCTACTCGGATGCTGATACGTTGTAAACGTATCTATAATTTTTGATGCTCCATGCTTGTTTTGTATCTACTTTGCTTTGCTTGTCTACACTTTGAGGTGCTTTTTACATGTTTTGTGGTACTAACTTATTAACAAGTTGCAACTGTGTCAGATGCCTGTTTTCTGCTGTTTTTGGTTTCAAAAAATTTAGTAAAGAAATATTCTCGGAATTGGACGGGACAAACATCAAAGTTAGTTACTTTTCGTGGGGAACAAGAAGTCTAGAGGAGAGTCAGAGGGGCCGTCCAGGGGGCCAGACCCACCCCAGGTGCGGGGGAAGGTGGGCCCGCGCCTGGCTAGGGTTTGGTGGCCCTGGCCGCCTCCCGGTCTCGCCCCTTCGCCTATAAGAAGCCCCCGATGCAGAAACCCTGAGTACCCAATCAGAAATCCACGAAACCGTCTGTAGCCGCCGCCACCATCGTCCCTATATCGGGGGGATCTGAAGTTCTTCCCGGCACCCTACCGGAGGGGAGATCATCCCGGAGGCCTTCTCTCACGTATGATGCGTGAGTAGTTCCACCTTGGACTATGGGTCCATGTAGTAGCTAGATGGTTGTATCTCCTCCTTTGTGCTTTCATGTATAGATCTTGTGAGCTCTGTTCATGATCAAGATCTAATCTATTTGTAATCATTCATGTTGTGTTTGTGGGGATCCGATGGATATTGAGATTATTATGTTGGTTTGATTAATGGTTTATCTTTATGATTCTATCATGTCTGTGTTGTTTGTGATCTTGCATGCTCTCCGTTGCTAGTGGTTATCTTGGCCAAGTAGTTGCTAGTGACTCCAAGAGAGGGTATTTATGCTCGATAGTGGGTTCATGCCTCTAGTTTCCAAGGGAAGTGACAGAAATCTCTTCGGTTGTAGATGTGTTGTTGCTACTAGGGAGAAAATAACGGTCTCTTGTTGATGGAACATGTGGACTGTTTACCTTACACACTTTGCTTAAAGCAGTTGTCTGTTGCTTGCAACTTAATACTGGAGGGGGTTAGGATGATAACCTGAAGGTGGACTTCTATTCATAGATGCAGCTGGATGGCAGGTTATGTATATTGTTGTATTGCCCAATCAACCTCATAGGATCTTTCTGACTAGTAATTGCGTTGTTATGCCTTGCTCAGTTCCTGTCAATTGCCCCGCTGTAATTTGTTTACCCTTCATGCCATGTTGTTTATGTAAGGAGAGCACCTCTAGTGAACTATGGACCCCGGTCCAATCTTTACCATTAATACATCCTCCACTGTTACTTGTTTACTTGCTGCAAACTATTACGTTCCACACCATATGTTTAATCCTTTGTTACAGCAAACCAGTGAGCTTGACAACCTCACTTATTCGTTGGGGCAAAGTCTTGAGTTTGTGTTGTTGAAAGGATACGGATGTCGCCTAGAGGGGGGTGAATAGTTGATAAAAACTTTTCCTAGAGTGGCTCAACAAAGGCGGAATAAAACTAGCGTTTACTTTGTCAAGCACAACCTAGAACAACTAGGGTTCACCTATATGCATCAACAACTTATGCTAAGCAATACAAGCAACAAAGTGATAGCAAGATATAGATTACTTCAAGCACGAAGGCTATCACAATGTAAAGTGCATAAGTAAATAGCTCGGGTATAGAGATAACCGAGGCACGCGGGGACGACGATATTTTACCGAGTTCCTCCCAACATGGAGTACGTCTCGTTTGGAGAGGGGGTGGTACCAAACCACCAACGCCACAAAAGGCCTCCCTTATTCTCCGGTGAATCTCACCCCAACGGGATCGATCCACGCTTCCACTATCGGCGCACTTGTCGGTGGCAACCGGAACCTCTCACAAGGTTGGGGCACTTCTCCACAACTTAATTGGAGTCTCCCAACAAATGCCACCAAGGCCACAATGCCACCAAGGCCATAAAACCGTCTAGGGTTCCAAGAACCCAAGAGGGACAAGCTCCAATGAGTAACACGAACCAAATCCTCCGAGGAGAACTCAAATCGATGCACCGAATGCAAATGGCAAGAACACCATAAAGGTGCTCAAATTCCTCACTCTCAAGTTCCAACAAAGCTACTAAAGCTATTGGGGGAACAAGAGAGGAGGAATCAAAGAGAGACACAATATTCCCTAAAATCTATATCCCCAACGATACACTCACGAAGAGATGAATCGGTTAGGTCAAAACGTAGATCTAGATCACCTCCAACTACCCCTCAAATATATGCAAGAATCAATGGAGGGGTGAGTATAAATCAAGCTCAAAGAGTAAGGCAAATGTGGGCAAAGCTTAGACAAAAGGAGGAGTGAAAAAGAAATCCTAAAAGACAAAGGGGCAAAGCTATTTAAAGAAACTGGCAGATTCTGCTCGTTGGGGCGTTTTTGTTGGAATTATGCCCTAGAGGAAATAATAAAGATGTTATTATTATAATTCTTGTTCATGATAAAGTTTATATTCCATGCTAGAATTGTATTAAGCGGAAACATTAATACTTGTGTGGTTTGTGAACAACACCGTGTCCCTGGTACGCCTCTAAGGACTAGCTCATTGATCAATGATGGTTAAGGTTTCCTAACCATAGACATGAGTTGTCAATTGATAATGAGATCATATCATTGGGAGAATGATATGACGGACAGACTTAAACTAAGCGAAGCAATTAGATCGTATCATCGTGTTCATCTTTGCGTAGATTTCCCTATGTCAAATATTGTATTCCTTAGACCATGAGATAATACAACTCCTTGGTATCGGAAGAAAGCTTTGAGGTCATCAAACGTCATCCTATGAGAGGGTGATCATAAAGGTGTCTCTCAGGTGATCGGAAAGTATCTGTTGGGTTGTATGTATCGAGATGGAATTTGTCCCTCCCAAGTCGGAGAGATATACTTCGGGCCCACTCGGTAATCGATATCAACACCGCTTGCAAGCATGTGGTTAAGGAGTTAATCACAAAGTGATATCGGATTACGGAACGAGTAAAGTACTTGCTGTGAACGAGATTGAACTAGGTATGACGGTACCGACGATCGAATCTCGGGCAAGTAAAATATCGCGAGACGAAGGGAATATATATATGGGATTGTTTGAATCCTGACATCGTGGTTCATCCGATATGATCATCGATGAATGTGTGGGAGTCAATATGGGTGCCCAGACCCCGCTGTTGATTATTGATAGAAGATCATGTCTGCATATTCTCGAACCCGCAGGGTCACACACTTAACGTGTCTCGACGCTAGGATAGATTGGATAATTGGTTTATGAATTTTTGTTCGGAGTCTCGGATGGGATCCGGGACATCACGAGAGGTTCCGGAATGGTCCGGAGAATAAGATTCATATAAGGCAGTGCAGTTTTTGGAGTTCGGAATTGTTCCGGGTTAATCGGTATTGTACCGGAAGCTTCTAGAACCTTCCGGAAGGGGACCAACGTGGCCCCACCTTCCGGGAGGGGGCATGGGCCTATGAGGGAGTGTCCTGGCCGCATTGGGCCAGGGGCACAAGGCCCCATAGGGCCCAGCCGATCCTAGAGAGTTTAAATCGTTTAAACTAGAGATAGGGTTTCTAGAAGAGGGGAGAATCCATGCCCCCCACTCCTTATCCTTTGGGCTTGGGGGAGGGGCTAGGGCTGCACCCCCCTCTATATAAAGAGGGGTGGGGGCGCACCAACCCCCTACACCTCTCCTCCAAACCCTAGCCGCCTTGCTAGCTTTCCTCTCTCCCTCCCGACTATTTGTAGGCGAAGCCCTGCTGCAGAAATTCTCCACCATATACACCACGCCGTCGTGTTGTAGATCCAATCTATCTCTCCACCATACTTGTTGGTCCGAGGAAGGAGGAGACGTCGAGGTGCTGCACGTGTGCATCTCACGGAGGCACCGCCACTTGTGGTGCTAGATCGGATCGGATCGCGAGGAGGAGAAGCGAGTAGGACTATATCACCCACGTTCCGACGAACGTTCCGCTGTGCGAATCTTCAAGGGTATGAAGATCTAATCCAATCTCTCTCGTTGATTGCATCTCCTAGATTAGATCTTGGCTTTCCCTCTGTTCGCATCCGTAGAAAATTTTGATTTACTATGCCGCGAAACCCTTCAGTTTTTCCTGGACTAACCGGTAGTACCGGATCAGCCGCAACATCGTACTACCGGACTCTACCCAGCAAACCCAGAAAAAAGCAAAGCAGCAACATCGTGCGTAGTGCGCCAGGACAGGGAGTGGGGCAGCCGCGCGGGGCCAGCTACGAGGCAGCGCGCGCCAGTAGCAGTGGCGGTCAACGCAGCAGGGCAGGGCAGGGCCCAGCGGGAGCCAGCGTGCAACGCACGCGGGCAACGGCACGCGCGGGATCTGCGACAGCATGCGCGACAGCGTTAGGCGTGCGCGGGCGAGCGAGCGTCAGCAGCGGCCCAGCGCGCGGGCTGCGCAGTGAGCAGAAGCGGGGCCGCATGCGGGTGCGCGTAGCGAGGCGGCGGCGCGCGGGGCCAGCTGGGCAGCAACGCAACGAGCGGGGGATCTGGCGATGCATGCACGCGAGCATCGCGCGCGGTCAACGCGCGAGCGGGGAGAGCGGGGCCAGTGGCGCGCGTGCAAGGCCAGGCCAAGCGGGGAGCAGGCCTGTGCGGCTGGGCGAAAATGTTCCCAGGGCCAGCCGGTAGTACCGGCCTACCCGGGCGCTACTACCGGGTCGGCCGGTACTACCGAGAAGAGGTACCGGGCCACACAGGAATGGGCTGCACGCAGCCAGGCACGAGCGGTACTGGGCTGCGGTAGTACCGCTCGGCCCAGACATGATATTTCCTTTTCCTTTTTCAGAATAAAATCGGCAAATATTCAAACGGTTGTAACTTTTGAATGGTAGCTCCCATTGACCCGATTCCAATTGCGTTGGAAAGAGGACGACACAAGTGAGAAAGTATTGGTTATCACCAAGTGAGAAAGTATTGGTTATAGATACGTTGGAAACGTGTCTATAATTTTTGATGCTTCATGCTTGTTTTGTATCTACTTTGCTTTGCTTGTCTACACTTTGAGGTGCTTTTTACATGTTTTCTGGTACTAACCTATTAACAGGTTGCAACAGTGATAGATGCCTGTTTTCTGCTGTTTTTGGTTTCAGAAAACTTAGTAAATAAATATTCTCAGAATTGGACGGGACAAACGTTAAAGTCAATTACTTTTCGTGGGGAACAAGAAGTCCATAGGAGATCCGGAGGGGTCAGCCAGTGGGCCAGACCCACCCCAGGCGCGGGGGCAGGTGGGCCCGTGCCTGGCTAGGGTTTGGTGGCCCTGGCCGCCTCCCGGTCTCGCCCCTTCGCCTATAAGAAGCCCCTGATGCAGAAATCCTGAGTACCCGATCAGAAATACACGAAACCGTCTGTAGCCGCCACCATCGTCCCTAGATTGGGGGGGGTCTGAAGTTCTTCCCGGCACCCTGCCGGAGGGGAGATCATCCTAAAGGCCTTCTCTCTGGTATGATGCGTGAGTAGTTCCACCTTGGACTATGGGTCCATGTAGTAGCCAGATGGTTGTATCTCCTCCTTTGTGTTTTCATGTATAGATCTTGTGAGCTCCGTTCATGATCAAGATCTAATCTATTTGTAATCATGCATGTTGTGTTTGCGGGGATCCGATGGATATTGAGATTATTATGTTGGTTTGATTAATGGTTTTGTCTTTATGATTCTATCATGTCTGTGTTGTTTGTGAGCTTGCATGCTCTCCATTGCTAGTGGTTATCTTGGCCAAGTAGTTGCTAGTGACTCCAAGAGGGGGTATTTATGCTCGATAGTGGGTTCATGCCTCTAGTTTCCAAGGGAAGTGACAGAAATCTCTTCGGCTGTAGATGTGCAGTTGCTACTAGGGAGAAAACAACGGTCTCTTGTTCATGGAACATGTGGACTGTTTACCTTACACACTTTGATTAAAGTAGTTGTCTATTGCTTGCAACTTAATACTGGAGGGGGTTAGGATGATAACCTGAAGGTGGACTTCTAGTCATAGATGCAGCTGGATGGCGGTCTATGTATATTATTGTATTGCCCAATCAACCTCATAGGATCTTTCTGACTAGTAATTGCATTGTTATGCCTTGCTTAGTTCCTGTCAATTGCCCCGCTGTAATTTGTTTACCCTTCATGCCATGTTGTTTATCTAAGGAGAGCACCTCTAGTGAACTATGGACCGCGATCCAATATTTATCATTGATACATCCTCCACTGTTACTTATTTACTTGCTGCAAACCATTATCTTCCACAGCATACGTTTAATCCTTTGTTATAGCAAACCGGTGAGCTTGACAACCTCACTGATTCGTTGGGGCAAAGTCTTGAGTTTGTGTTGTGCAGGTCTCTGCGTTGCTTGCAAGACCTGTGTGACATTTCCTTCCTCCTTATGGTTTGATAACCTCGGTCTCAACTGAGGGAAGACTTGCTGTTGTGCTCTTCATACCTTTCTCTTGGAGTTCCCAACAAGACTCCACATCAAGCACCAAGTTCTCTAGTGCCATCAAGGATTCACCACACCTCCTCTCAGATATATTGCCACGCATCCTTTGCGCCTACAATTCCAGAGCACTGTGCTACCTTGTCTTCCCCATCCTGTCTTGCGGCGTGCACCGCGAGCCGGGATAGTAGGCCTCCGAGACCCTGCTGCTTCGAGTCCTGTACGGGAGAAGGGCGATAAGGTTTTTGGGGAGCGCTATTGGCGCGACTACTGGCTTCATCCTCTCTCTCGGATAGCGATTGCGGTGACGTCTTCCCCAACGAGGACTTCTTCCCCGACATCAGCACCCTCTTCCTCGACGACATGTCTAACGACGGTGCCAATTCGAACGCCGGCGGTTCCTCTGCTGCTACTGCCGTGTATACTTTCTTTCTCAACCTTGTTCTGATCGCATCTCAAGTTATACACCTTACAATCTGTTTGATTATGTGCCTTAATTTATATTCGCTATTTCACATGATTAGTAAATTGTCTATTATCCTAATCATGTTTTATCTAGCGTTTATTATTCGTAATTCGCTTGGTAAATTGCTCTTTATCTCAACAATCCAAAAACCTTATTTCAGGCAATTTGTCCCAAGTGGCTTTGTTGCTTCTATGAAGCCACCTGTGTTCGAAGGTGTGAATTACAAACGATGGCGTGGAGAGCAGTGCTCTGGTTTCAGACCATGAGCTGATATAACGCCATCTATGGCGCACCTAAGGGAGATCTTAATCCCGCTTAGGAAGAGGCGTTCCAAAAACTTGATACCACTTTCAAGGCTGTCTTGATCAGCATTCTTGGTGACAATATTGTCGATTCATATCTGTCGTTTAGCAATGGCAAGGATATGTGGGATGCACTCGAGAGAAAATTTGGAGTCTCCGATGCTGGCAGTGAACTGTATGTCATGGAACAATTCTATTACTATAAGATGGTTGCTGACCACTCCATTGTGGAGCAGGCTCATGAGATACAGTCACTTGCCAGGGAGCTTGAGCACTTCACTTGTGTATTACCGGACAAGTTTGTTGCCGGAGGCATTATTGCCAAACTTCCCCAATCATGGAGGAATTTCACTACTTCTCTGAAGCACAAGAGACAAGATTTCTCTGTGACAGATCTCATTGGGACTCTTGATGTGGAAGAGAAGGCGAGAGCAAAAGACACACGTGCTCGAGGTACCGAGGGAGGTTCTAATGCTAATATGGTACAAAAAAGGAACTTCCAGCCTCACAAGTTCAAGAACAAAGGCAAGTTTGACAACAAAGGAAAGTTCGATGGTAAGAACAAGGCCTCACAGTCTACCAGCTTCAAGAAGAATACTGATAAGAAGAAAGGTGCTTGTCATGTGTGCGGTGATCCTGATCATTGGGCTCCTGCTTGTCCCAACCGCTTTGACAAGCGCCAGCATGGGAAGGGCAGTAAGACTGCTAATGTTGTCATGGGCGACGTTGATATGAAAGATGTTGGGTATGGTATATTACCTACTGTTCTTTCATTATGTCATTATCCTGATTGGTGGATTGACACGGGCGCTAATGTACATGTTTGTTCTTATATTTCCATGTTTTCTTCATATCGGGTCAGAGGGACTCAAACCGTGTTGATGGGGAACGGCTCGCATGCTTCTGTTCATGGTGTTGGTACGGTCGATCTGAAGTTCACTTCAGGAAAGACCGTGTGCCTGAAGAACGTTCATCATGTTCCCTCAATAAATAAAAATCTTGTTAGCAGATCTCTTCTGTGTTAAGATGGCTACAAGATTGTATTCGAGTCCAATAAATTTGTAATTTCGAAGTATGAAACCTTTGTTGGTAAAGGCTATGAGTGCGGAGGCTTGTTCCGCTTATCTCTGTTCGACATTTGTAATAAAGTTGTTAATCATATTTACACGAATTTTGAATCAAATGTCTGGCACTCTCGTCTTTGTCATATTAATTTTGGTTGTATGACGCGACTAGCCAAAATGAATTTAATACCTGATTTCACAACTGTTAAGGGATCTAAGTGCCAAGTCTGCATGCAAGCTAAACAACCTCGCAAGTCACATACGACTGCAGAAGTGAGAAATTTAACACCACTAGAGCTCATACATTTTGATCTTTGTGAGATGAATGGTGTGTTGACAAAAGGTGGAAAGAAATATTTCATGACTTTGATCGATGAATCTATGAGATATTGTCATGTATATCTTCTGAAATCAAAAGATGAGTGCAGTGACCCAGCATATCACTACATGATGTAGTACACTATAGTCGTTAACATAACACCAATGAAACACCGTTCACTAGTATTACATCCCTCGGAGTAGTACAACAGAAACATAGCAGGTCCAAGACATGACTATAGGGTACAACTCAACTCTTTACACAAGATCCAGAAAACACTCTAGGTTAAAGAGAGAGAAAGAAACTTCTTACAAAGAAGATCAGAGATAAACAACACAAAAACTATCATACTAATAAGACTAGTATTTTAACTAATGGTCTGGTATTGCTACTATTGCAATACGCTACAGAAATGGGTTCTATGGCTAGAGATTGTATTCCTATCTAATCAATAACTTCGTCTTCACTTGAGTTGATGTATATGTTGACTTCCTTGACTTTATTGAAGAACTTTAGCTTCTGATAATGATTCTTGGAGCATAACTTGATGTAGACATCGTCTGTACTGGCTTTTGAACCTAGCAAGGGTTAAGAAGATACGTTGAGTACGAGCGTACTCAGCAAGTTCACTAGAAAAGGAGTGTTTGATGCACTATATCTATAGCCACAGACCATAGGTCATAGGCAATGCAGGTTTTCGTAAACATTTCTTTAAAGGTTGCTTTTATTCTGAAAAGCTATGTCCGTCAGCCTTCACGGGTTTATCAGAACTTTCATGGATTTCCTTTCACGCCGCGTTCGCAGCTCCTTCCCGGAACAGGGAGTAACAAGTTACAGTTCTTACACTCTGCAGAGGTGCATCACTTTACCCATGAGAGATCTTAGCTTTGTTGCACATCCGAATTGCAGGTTCGTTCACACTTCCTTGGTGTTAGGCCCAGACTAAGATCCAAGCCAATCACTGCCTTCTCCGCGACCTCGTATGTCTCCTTGGTGTACGCCAGCCCACCTATTGAATTACGTCTTTTGGCAGTACAGACCGTTCAGATGCCGGAACTATCGTGGGACGTTGAGGGGTCCCACCCATATGCTGCATATCCTCTATGAATTACCATATAATATGCACGCTACGAGTGATAACAGCCACGACCCGCACATCCGGCTCCATGCAAGAGGGAAAAGTTACAGCCGACTTCTCCGTCCCATTCCAAATCTCATGGTCAACGCATGATATACGGCGCAAGAATCACTGGCGACATTGGTTGTTAAGTCCTAGGTAATATGTTCCTTTACCACCAGAACTCTTATAGTAGGTTATTACCTCATGGTAAATAACCTATAATCACATTATTATGAGAATAGTGTTTTCTGTCTTTTTTTCAAATGCAGGTGATGACAACACTGGATTTGCAAAATACTTTACAGAAAATAATCAAAGGACATGAGCAAGTGTGAACTTGCCTTTTGTGATTGCAAGATTATGCACTCACGGTCTTCAAGACAATATAAGATCCAATATCTGAAATCAGCATCATTGGTCCGGTAAGGACTAATGTTTAAAGAAGCAAGATGCTTTTATGCATAAGTAATGTAATGCAAGTTGATAAACGCGAATCCCGAGAATAACTTTGTTCTAGGGTTTGGATACTGGAAAGGTTTTCCTTGGAATGTGTTGCCCTTTTAGATTAAGTTTAACACGTGTGCTTCTTATTAAGGCTTGTGAGTATGTGTGAAACAATTAGTACACATAATGGCACACAACAATAAAATATAGTAATGAGATGTGCTACTCAAGGACTACTTATATGTGAATTATCTTATCTTCAAGTTTTATCTTGCAAGTGATAACATTTATAATGAACTAAAGTGTTAATAATCCTAGGTGTATAAGTAAAGCTTAGTATAATGTGATTATTATTAATTGTCATTTGATGTTTGAATTGGCAAAAAGAATAACATTTGAAGAAAATCTTACTCAACTAAGCAGAAGGATTTAAGCTTTTAAGTTAACCTTATGAGGTGTTATTTTTAGTTATAGTCTTTAAGTAAGGAATAATTACTCCATTTGAATAATGGCAACATTAGTATTGGATACTTATCTATCTTGGTTTTTAACTTGGTTGGTTTGGTATTAAGATACTTTATAACTTAATTGTAACAGACTAAATTTAACTATAAAACATATAATAAAGTATTTAGCTCCATACTTAAAGCTTTGAAAATTAAAAGTAACTTTAAGAATGTAGATAGACTTAGGGTGTATTACTTATGATACTTGTATCTTGTTTACTTTATATTGTTTCCTTAGAGTTACTTAAGAATGGCATTACTTCTATTGGAGTAGTGGTTTCTTTACATTATAATGGTATAAAGGGATTTGTCTCTCTATAAGGGTGTGATTAATGTTTGTGAATAAGTAAATATTATTACTAAACTACTTATGGATTCAATATAGTGTTTAGGTTTGTTTATAACTTGTAGTTGAATTATTGGAGTAGGTTTTATTTCACTACAAAATTATTCTTGGAGATCTTATAATGGATAAGGATTCTTTTATAAAATAATCTACATTAATGGTTGAGAGATAATTTAATAAAATTGTATTTAAAATGTTTTGAACCATTTTAACTTCATATTATAAATATTTAAGACTAACACTATTTATTAGACTTAATTAGCTAATTTTTAGAATTATTAGCAATTTTTATTTACCCTAATTTGAATTATCAATTAAGGAAATAAGTTTATATTTAAGTTATTAAAGTTGTTTAACTTTTTATTTAACTCAAAAGTGTAATATTACATTTTTATCATGTAGTTATTATTTTTGTGATCATTTTGGTATATTACATTTATTTTTGTGATTTATAAATATTAAGATATGATTTAATAAGGTTTATTACTTTATAAACACTTAATAAACAATAAATATTTAATTAAGTGTAGTAAGAATGTATGATTATAGTTTTAAAGTATTGTTTTTATTTTTCTAAGATTTTTGGTATTTTATTTATATTTTTAGTATTTATCAATTTTAAAATATGAATTATCAAAGTTTTATTACTTATAGAACTTTTATTAAATAATATTTATTTAAATAATCATCATAATAATAATTTATAATAGTTTTAAGTTATAGATTTTATTTTCTAAACATTTTCATATAATATATGTATTTTTCTGATTTATAAAACAAAAGATATCAAATTTACAAGATTTAATCATTTTGTTTTATTTCTAGAATATTGATATTTGAATTTATATTGTTTTAACTATTTCTTAAACAAACACTAAACCTTTTTACACCTAGACGGGATCTACCTCAGTCACAGACAGGTGGGGCTTAGGGCCACGTCATATGCCACATCAGCAAAGACCAGTCAACACGGTGGACTTAGTCAAGATGACGCAAGCATGACGTCATCATGACGTCACACGAACTGTCACGCACAAATCGAAGTTCGATCGATCGATTGGGAGGATGCTTGCACGCGGGAAGGGGTTTGCTGGACGCGGACGAGCACGCTGAGTTGAATGGTGGCGGCGCCGCTCCGTTTTGGTCGTCGGAACTACTCCGGCGACCAACAACTGCGGTGGTCGATGGCAGTGTTCGGCCAAATCTTAAACTAGGAAGAGAACGAGAAAAAGGAGAGCATCATCATGCTCAGAGCATTACCAGGAATCTTGTGGAGTAGTTGGCGAGACGGGAGATGGTCAAAATTAGCGAGGACCACGGTGGCCGGACTTAGGGAAGGTGACCTCGCGACGTCGATTCCCATCGGCTCGCCTCGATTCCTTTGACTAAGAGGCTCGGATGGGCAAGGCGAGGATGATTGTTTCATCAACGGAGCACGAGAGAGCTCAGAACGATGGCAATTGCTGGCAACAGGGTGTTAGGGTTTTGGTTCGGAAGAGGAAAATGGGGAAGCGAGATCAAATGAGATAAGTACAGGGAGGGAGAAGACGGCGACGGCATTCTTATCCCTAGCTCCAGGGTTGCGGGGCGAGGATCTTGGCGCCAGGGAGATTGACGGTGAGAGCTCCGCCATGCAGGTGCTTGTCGTCGGTCGTGAGTAAGAAGAAAAGGACGAAAGGTTATGCAGGCCGGTACTGGGCCGAAGTGGGCTGCTGAGCAGTGGGCAAACTTTGCGAGGCTGCACGCGGGCGACGAATAGTTGGCGAGAAGATATGGGTCGTGGGCCAGATTTGACTGAAACTCCTTTTCCTAATATTTTCTGTTTTCTGTTTGTAATTTCCTGTTTTCTTTTCAGATTTGAATTATTCACACTTTTGTTTTAAGTTTTCCCAGAAATTTTTCTTTAGAAATTTTACTTAATATTCTGGTATGAATTATTATTATTTTTATATACGTTATTTATTTACTCTTTTACATTCCCTTAATCATTAACATGTAAGGAGTTATTATATTAAAGGGAATAAATAGAATCTAGGGTTTGGGATTTGTTTATAATCCTATAAAAATGATTTCATTATTTCCTCTTAATGAGTGTTATTATAATGGTTTAAGATACCTAAAGGTATGTAAATAATATATCCATATTTATTTTGTATAACAATCATTATATAAGATGTTTTAATTATTAAAATTCTTAATACGATAACTCTTATTATCCTAATTTCACTAATAGATGAATGTTGTTTTAAGGATCTTGGTTATGACATTACTTATATATTTATAGTCATGATTGAAATAGAAGTTAGGGTTTTAGATTATAAGTATTTACCATGAATTCTGGAAGTTTTTCATATGGGAATATCCTTTTATAGTTATAAATGAAAGTGAATGGTTAATATATATTGCCTTTATGTTTATAATTTTTAATGTTAACACCCTTTGAAGTAAAATAGTGGGATTGTTTTCTAGGCTATCTTATGAGAAAGAATTGATAAATATGGTTCCTAAGCATCTATGATGATGATGGTTGAAAATGACAAAGATGTGCTCAGGTGATTTGATATAGTAAATATTTTTATGAAACTTTGTGTAAGTAAGATAATAGATCAATCAGATGAAATGGATAATAGGTTTGATTATAGAATTAGGTTTTAGTTTTTACCAAGAATTTCTATATTCCATAATTCACAATTCTGGACTTCTGATTAAGGAATTCCTTTCCTAGATATATTACTTCTCTATGTCCATCATCATGTGCTCACATGATGAGCTTTGCTTTACAGAATATTCTTATCCACCTTTTATTCTTCTAAATCCATTTGTAAATCGAATAAGCTTAATTCTAAAGCATTTTCTAATCTTTTCATATCTATACTTGGGTATATCCACTACTCTGCTGTTGATAATACCCAATCCAACAAGTGGTTACCTCTAACTCCACTCATATACTTCCTTTATCACCATCACTAATATTACTCCAATAGATGTATACATCAAATCCTACTTTACCTCAAGTGCTTAGTATTTTCAAAGAGGAAAATACTACTTCTTTAATCCAATGTTGCTCTAACATCATTTTAATCATACTATCTTGTCCCTACTTGACTCCAATATCTAACATTCCAACCTCACATTATATTAATGTGACTTGTAATGACTAATCTAGGATAATATATCTATACTATGGTTCAATCATGTTTTATCCACCAATGTCACTTATACATGGTATAAGCATTCAATATTTGTGAATAAGGCATGATCATTATAATCCTTTGATCCTTTATGATTCAGGTTTCCAGTTGGCTAAACAAGGCTTCCATCCATACAACATTACAGTTGTATTCTAATTATCTTTTGTTTAGCTCTATTGGATTAAGAGATATAATTCATTGACTATACCTACTTGATCCAATAGGGATACTCCTGGTAACTATCTTCAGACTTCATCCTTGTAATCTTCTTTGTTACCATATTGATTTGATTTCCTCCAATCACTCCCATCCTATAGATAACATATAAAACTATCATCACTATTTACCTCTTCTGACTTCTTTCTTTATAAGCCTTAAGTGAATGCTATAATAAGTACAAGAGTTGATAGGTCAAGAATTGATAGGTTAAGAATTGGTGAATCAATAGTTGATTTCTCAATATTGATGAACAACAAATATAAGGATAGGATTCAATAGAGATGATAAAGATTGATATGGAAAGAAAGATATATGGTGAATGATCTTAACTTTGGTTTCTTTCCTACTCAATCTCACTAGAGAATTAAAGTTAGGTATTTCCATGATACTCATGGTATAAGTAGATGAGATTAAGATATAGTTGTTACATTCTTATTATTTGTGTTACATTTATAATTTGGTATTCATGAGTGATTATAATGAATACTTATGATATGATCACCTAAGGATCAAATATAAATCACTAAGTAATGTATTAGGGTTTAATTTTATTACATTTGATCTACCCTTAGATCAAATCTTGTTTACCCAAAATAAGGTTTTAGCAAAGGTCATATTGAAACTTATCGCAGTCAACTTGATGATCTACTTCAATTCCATCAAGTTGAGAGAAGCTTCAATCACTATGACAAGTTTTTATTTAAAAGCGCGAAAATTATTCAGATTTTCTATGCATGAATGCAATGCACACATCTGTGTTCAGCTTATTTCTAATCTTTAATGCTGGGATGTTACAATGAGGCTTTGAGTTTCTTCAAAATCTATAAATCTGAGGCAGAAAATCAACTTGATCGAAAGATTAAGAGGCTTAGGTATGATCGTGGTGGAGAGTATTTTTCCAACGAGTTTGATTTCTTTTGTGCGAAACATGGCATAATTCATGAGAGGATGCCTCCCTACTCACCCCAGTCAAATGGAGTAGCCGAAAAAAAGAACCGTACTCTAACAGATTTGGTTAATGCCATGTTAGACACATCGGGTCTCTCCAAGGAATGGTGGGGGAGGCACTATTGACTGCGTGTCATGTCCTAAACCGAGTTCCCACAAAGAACAAAGAAATTACTCCATTCTAAGAATGCGAGAAGAAAAGATTAAAACTCTCTTACTTACGTACTTGGGGTTGTTTGACAAAGGTTAATGTACCAATCCCCAAGAAGCGCAAGCTTGGACCAAAAACCATTGATTGTGTTTTTCTGGGCTATGCTTTCCATAGCATTGGTTATAGATTCTTGATAGTAAAATCTGAAGTACCTGACATTCATGTCGGTACAATCATGGAGTCGACTGATGCGACTTTCTTTGAGGATATCTTTCCTATGAAGGATAAACCTAACTCATCAAATCCGGAGATACCTAGTTCATCTAATCAGGAATTTGCTACATTTTATGAACCTACCATTCCAATTGAACACTCTAAAATTCCTAAGGAGGATGATAATGAAATTCCTAAAAGAAGCAAGAGACAAAGGACTACAAAGTCCTTTGGTGATGATTTTATTGTGTACCTTGTGGATAACACTCCCACTTCCATTTCAGAAGCATATGCATCTCCTGATGCTGACTACTGGAAGGAAGCCATTCATAGTGCGATGAATTACATCTTAGCTAATAGAACATGGGAGATCACTGATCGCCCTTATGGGTGCAAACCTGTAGGATGCAAGTGGGTGTTTAAGAAAAAGCTTAGACCTGATGGTACTATTGAGAAGTACAAGGCACGGCTTGTGGCCAAGGAATATACTTAAAAAGAAGGTGAAGACTTCTTTGACACTTACTCACCCGTTGCCAGCTTGACCACCATTCGAGTATTACTCTGTAACATCCCAGCATTTAGGAACTAACGAAGGGTAGATTTAGGAATTTAAGATGTTGCATGCATTCATCTGTGAAAATGTGGGTAAATTTTTTGCCAAATAAAAACCTAAAGTGATCAAAGTTTCTTTCATGCTTTGAGCTTAGGTATAGTCTTGAAGGATGATTGCTATAGACTTTGATATGATCTTTGTGGATTAGAGTGTTTTGGGAAATGAAATTTGAATTTAAAACTTGAGTGTTGGAATTATAATTCAAAAGAATTTTGAATATTGTTTGAGTATTTGATTTAATTAAGAATTAACCATTAATAACTCAAACTTTAAATAAAAAGGAAGATAATCAATAAAATGAATATTCCAAAACTTCATTCAATAAATAAGTTACACAAATGTAACTTATGCACATAAGCAACAATCTTTACAATAGTAAATAAATAAAAGAATAATATTTTTTATTGATAATAGTACAATCTTTATTACAAAATAATAAAAAAATAAAAAGTACAAAAGAATAAATTAAAAATTACAATTGAATCAGAGAGTTATTACAATTTAATATTCTATAAATAAAAAGAAAAACCTAAACTAAGGTCTTAATCTTCAAATCTGGTACCTGCAAAATAAACATAACCAAAAGAAAGAAAGTTAAAGTTAAAAGGATATTACTCTCATACTTGACAGTGAAGTGCACTGATCAAGGTTCATCATTGAGTAATTTAAGGGGCAAGTTTCACCAATATGAAAGAATATATCTTTCATAATTTTAAGCCATAAGTCAAATAAACAACAAGGAGGGGCAAGTTTCACCAGCCAAGTAAGAGTAACCAGATGAAAGTAACTTTCAAAATTCAGAACATATCCACAACTTGTGCATCAGGCACACATGCAACACACACACCAAACTGCATGGGTGTGCTGTCAGCACCACAACAACAACACAATCAAACAAAACCATCAACAGAGCCGTGGGAAGCCAATCCCCACACCATTCCATTGTTCTTACACACCAAGCATAGCAGCCACCAGCTAAACCCAGCCAAAGCCAAGCTAAATCACACCAATCAAAACCTCGGATCACACCACAAAAATGGTGACATAAGGAGGGGGTGGATCAGGTGGATAGCAAGACCAAGATCAAGCCATCAGGACCAGGAGGTGAAGGGCTAGATCAAGGACAAGCTAGGAGCTGGAAATACCAGGAGAGCATCAGATCAAGCTACCACAAGATAAACCATAGGAAACCCCACATCAAGTGACAGTGGTGAGTAAATAGACCATCACATGATCTATCTGTCCAAGATTAGACAAGCATTCAATATTTGTGAATAAGGCATGATCATTATAATCCTTTGATCCTTTATGATTCAGGTTTCCAGTTGGCTAAACAAGGCTTCCATCCATACAACATTACAGTTGTATTCTAATTATCTTTTGTTTAGCTCTATTGGATTAAGAGATATAATTCATTGACTATACCTACTTGATCCAATAGGGATACTCCTGGTAACTATCTTCAGACTTCATCCTTGTAATCTTCTTTGTTACCATATTGATTTGATTTCCTCCAATCACTCCCATCCTATAGATAACATATAAAACTATCATCACTATTTACCTCTTCTGACTTCTTTCTTTATAAGCCTTAAGTGAATGCTATAATAAGTACAAGAGTTGATAGGTCAAGAATTGATAGGTTAAGAATTGGTGAATCAATAGTTGATTTCTCAATATTGATGAACAACAAATATAAGGATAGGATTCAATAGAGATGATAAAGATTGATATGGAAAGAAAGATATATGGTGAATGATCTTAACTTTGGTTTCTTTCCTACTCAATCTCACTAGAGAATTAAAGTTAGGTATTTCCATGATACTCATGGTATAAGTAGATGAGATTAAGATATAGTTGTTACATTCTTATTATTTGTGTTACATTTATAATTTGGTATTCATGAGTGATTATAATGAATACTTATGATATGATCACCTAAGGATCAAATATAAATCACTAAGTAATGTATTAGGGTTTAATTTTATTACATTTGATCTACCCTTAGATCAAATCTTGTTTACCCAAAATAAGGTTTTAGCAAAGGTCATATTGAAACTTATCGCAGTCAACTTGATGATCTACTTCAATTCCATCAAGTTGAGAGAAGCTTCAATCACTATGACAAGTTTTTATTTAAAAGCGCGAAAATTATTCAGATTTTCTATGCATGAATGCAATGCACACATCTGTGTTCAGCTTATTTCTAATCTCTAATGCTGGGATGTTACAATGAGGCTTTGAGTTTCTTCAAAATCTATAAATCTGAGGCAGAAAATCAACTTGATCGAAAGATTAAGAGGCTTAGGTATGATCGTGGTGGAGAGTATTTTTCCAACGAGTTTGATTTCTTTTGTGCGAAACATGGCATAATTCATGAGAGGATGCCTCCCTACTCACCCCAGTCAAATGGAGTAGCCGAAAGAAAGAACCGTACTCTAACAGATTTGGTTAATGCCATGTTAGACACATCGGGTCTCTCCAAGGAATGGTGGGGGAGGCACTATTGACTGCGTGTCATGTCCTAAACCGAGTTCCCACAAAGAACAAAGAAATTACTCCATTCTAAGAATGCGAGAAGAAAAGATTAAAACTCTCTTACTTACGTACTTGGGGTTGTTTGACAAAGGTTAATGTACCAATCCCCAAGAAGCGCAAGCTTGGACCAAAAACCATTGATTGTGTTTTTCTGGGCTATGCTTTCCATAGCATTGGTTATAGATTCTTGATAGTAAAATCTGAAGTACCTGACATTCATGTCGGTACAATCATGGAGTCGACTGATGCGACTTTCTTTGAGGATATCTTTCCTATGAAGGATAAACCTAACTCATCAAATCCGGAGATACCTAGTTCATCTAATCAGGAATTTGCTACATTTTATGAACCTACCATTCCAATTGAACACTCTAAAATTCCTAAGGAGGATGATAATGAAATTCCTAAAAGAAGCAAGAGACAAAGGACTACAAAGTCCTTTGGTGATGATTTTATTGTGTACCTTGTGGATAACACTCCCACTTCCATTTCAGAAGCATATGCATCTCCTGATGCTGACTACTGGAAGGAAGCCATTCATAGTGCGATGAATTACATCTTAGCTAATAGAACATGGGAGATCACTGATCGCCCTTATGGGTGCAAACCTGTAGGATGCAAGTGGGTGTTTAAGAAAAAGCTTAGACCTGATGGTACTATTGAGAAGTACAAGGCACGGCTTGTGGCCAAGGAATATACTTAAAAAGAAGGTGAAGACTTCTTTGACACTTACTCACCCGTTGCCAGCTTGACCACCATTCGAGTATTACTCTGTAACATCCCAGCATTTAGGAACTAACGAAGGGTAGATTTAGGAATTTAAGATGTTGCATGCATTCATCTGTGAAAATGTGGGTAAATTTTTTGCCAAATAAAAACCTAAAGTGATCAAAGTTTCTTTCATGCTTTGAGCTTAGGTATAGTCTTGAAGGATGATTGCTATAGACTTTGATATGATCTTTGTGGATTAGAGTGTTTTGGGAAATGAAATTTGAATTTAAAACTTGAGTGTTGGAATTATAATTCAAAAGAATTTTGAATATTGTTTGAGTATTTGATTTAATTAAGAATTAACCATTAATAACTCAAACTTTAAATAAAAAGGAAGATAATCAATAAAATGAATATTCCAAAACTTCATTCAATAAATAAGTTACACAAATGTAACTTATGCACATAAGCAACAATCTTTACAATAGTAAATAAATAAAAGAATAATATTTTTTATTGATAATAGTACAATCTTTATTACAAAATAATAAAAAAATAAAAAGTACAAAAGAATAAATTAAAAATTACAATTGAATCAGAGAGTTATTACAATTTAATATTCTATAAATAAAAAGAAAAACCTAAACTAAGGTCTTAATCTTCAAATCTGGTACCTGCAAAATAAACATAACCAAAAGAAAGAAAGTTAAAGTTAAAAGGATATTACTCTCATACTTGACAGTGAAGTGCACTGATCAAGGTTCATCATTGAGTAATTTAAGGGGCAAGTTTCACCAATATGAAAGAATATATCTTTCATAATTTTAAGCCATAAGTCAAATAAACAACAAGGAGGGGCAAGTTTCACCAGCCAAGTAAGAGTAACCAGATGAAAGTAACTTTCAAAATTCAGAACATATCCACAACTTGTGCATCAGGCACACATGCAACACACACACCAAACTGCATGGGTGTGCTGTCAGCACCACAACAACAACACAATCAAACAAAACCATCAACAGAGCCGTGGGAAGCCAATCCCCACACCATTCCATTGTTCTTACACACCAAGCATAGCAGCCACCAGCTAAACCTAGCCAAAGCCAAGCTAAATCACACCAATCAAAACCTCGGATCACACCACCAAAATGGTGACATAAGGAGGGGGTGGATCAGGTGGATAGCAAGACCAAGATCAAGCCATCAGGACCAGGAGGTGAAGGGCTAGATCAAGGACAAGCTAGGAGCTGGAAATACCAGGAGAGCATCAGATCAAGCTACCACAAGATAAACCATAGGAAACCCCACATCAAGTGACAGTGGTGAGTAAATAGACCATCACATGATCTATCTGTCCAAGATTAGACAAGCATACATGATCTGTCTTTTATTCAAATTCTCATAAAACACCCAAGTGGGGTGAATCCATCAGTGAACTTTAAACACTAAAAGCAATCAGAAAACTATAAAGATCCAACTTAGATCTCAGGACAACATCATTGATCTAAGCTATCAAGCTATATTTCAATTCAAGAATAAATATAGCCAAGAACTAAACCTCTAGGCACATCTCTTCAATTAGAGTAGCACCTTAGGATTTAATCTTATGGATCTATATAAGTTATCAAGCTTACAAGCATTTTTCCCCAACTTTGATTCAAGAAACAGTAGATGGTATCACTACCAGAACCAATCCATGTGAATCAACAAGATAGAGGTCTAAATCCCTAAACCTCAGACCAACATCATTGGTTCTAGGGATACAAGGAAAGAGGATTTCACTTATCTATCATGACAAGCCAAATCTTAAGCTTGAATAAAACCACACCAAGTAAAAGAATCTAGTCTTGTGTGCCATACAAGGATGGTGTCACAAGAACGGTTCTAAACTAAGAAGGTTAAGCATCCAATCTTCACAGATACAATCAACCAATTATAAATCATTTTCCTGTTCTTAAACATAGGAATCATAAACAGGATATTCATACATATATGTCTTCACTGTAAGAGACCATTTTGATGTCAATTTATACATGAATTCTTAAGCCAACAGTACTAAGACAGTGACTTCATCACACCATACTCACTGTCATTAACCAATTAATGACAGTGGTAAGTTATCAAAACCACTAGCTTTACCAAGTATTGTTTCTAAAGCAACTTTACCATCTGAATCATATGAAATTTAACCATGTAATCATCAGCAGTAAACCACCAACATTACCACAGCTAATCATTAGCAGTAAGCCATAGCTAGTCACCACTTAACAGGTTCAGGGATCATCAACACATGATCCAATTCATCAGTATCTAATCCACAACAGGCTATGAACCCTAAGTAGAACAAACCATCCTAATCAGGACAGAACAGTCACCAGGAAGGTCACTACCAACATATAGCATAGGATGGCCTAGCACAGAGAGCACGAGGGGAGAGGAATGACTTACCGAAGGTCCTCGCTGTAGAATAGAAGAGGAAGAATAGGGGCCGATGACCATGGCGACATGGGGAGCACCCCAAGGGGGCGCTGTGACCCATACATCGCCACGACGGCGACCATAGCCACGCCTAGGGGCGAGGAGCATCACCACGGCGCACGACAGCAGCGGCGGCGCCAGGATCAACGCCAACCCCAAACCCTAGGGTTCAGGACGACATCGATTTGGAGAGCTCCAAGTCCAAATCCAATTGGACAGGAGGGTAGAGCAGGGCCGACAACCTCATCCTGCACCACGGTGGCGGTCAGGAAGGTCCACGGCGGCGCGAATCGCCGGCGACAGCACCGTTGACCACGGGGTTGGGGGAGGAGAAGGACAGAGGTGAGCTCGAGAGAGAGACAGAGAGTGATGGGCTGGATTGGGCCAGAAACCCTTCGGGGTGGTTGTTTTGACTTTGCCTAATGGGCCACAAGGGCCCAATACAACCAAACAATTAGCCCAAATCCTTTAGAGCCTGTTTTAATAATTGGAAAAGACCAAAATGCCCTTGAAATTAAATAAATTTTAGAAAATAAAATAAAAGTTCAAAAATTATAAATAAAATATTTTTGGATTCACAATAATCTAAACTATCCAAATAAATTAAGAAATAAAATTTTAAACATATAAATTTTATTAAGAATTTTGTAATTTAAATATTCCTTTTGGAATTTTACAAAATTATTGATAGATGATAAAAATAAATAAAAAACACTTTTATTATATATTAATATTGTAGTATTTTAGAAAAATACTAAAAAAATATTTCATAATAATTTTTGGTATTCAAATAATAATTCTTAAAGAAATTATTAAATCAATAAAATTCAAATAAAAGGAAATAAAATAAAAAGAGTACAATATTCAAGTTAAAGGAATTAATATTTAAAAATCCTTAATTAATTAAAAATGATTTTCTATAATGGGTTAAAATACATATAAAGTTAAATAATGCATTACATTACTTTTGCATAATCATTTTGCTTCTTTAAATATTGTCCTTATCGGGCAATAATGATGTTTTTGTAAACATAGAATCTCAAGGTCCAGTGCAAGCATCAGACTTCACTACCTTGCCATCACAAGGCAAGTTCATCACTTGCTCATATCCTTTGAAGAGTCGTTATCAAAGTATTTGCAAATTGTGTGTTATCATATATACTCCAAAGAAAGAAAATCATATTTTCACAAATAAAGAAATCATAGATATCATCCTAAGTGATGATATAATGGAGCAATAGAACTTAGGGTTCTATTTGCAACAATGATGATCAATTAGGGACTTAATAACCCCTAATATTAGTGATTCTAGCGCCATATATTACGCGTTAGGCATGAGATTTGGAATGGGACAGAGAAGTCAGCTGTATCTTCTTCCTCTCGCATGAAGCCGGATGTGTAGGTCGTGGTTGTTATCCTCATAGCGTGCATATTAATTGGTAATTCATAGAGGATATGCAGCATATGGGTGGGAACCCTCATTGTCCCACGATAGTTCTGGCATCTAACGGTTTGTACAAACCATTGCCGTAATTCAATATGTGGGCATGATGTACACCAAGGAGGCATGCGAGGTCGCGAAGAGGGCAGTTATTGGCTTGGACCAACTACTGGGCCCCACATCATGGAATTGTGGACGGGAAAGTATGCCCAGTTGTGCAACAAGGAGTTGATCTCTCATGGGTAAAGTAACGCACCTCTACAGAGTGTAAAAATTGTAACTTGTTACTCCCTGTTCCGGGAAGGCTGATGGTTATAGATTTTCATAATAAAATCAATCTTTGAAGAAAGATTTACAAAAATTGCATAGTGCCAAGGATTTATAATCCGAGGTGGTACTTAGAGCATCAAACTTCCCACCTTGCATATAATGAACTTGTTGGATAACGCTGTTACTCATCTTTTCCTTTGAACCCTTGCTTAGACTCTGAGGATCTCGAAGACGTGCCAATATATGCAGCTGAATGTCAAGAAGATGTATTCTACGAAGAGCCTGACCTGTCAGGAGGTGTGAAAGGGTGGATTACGAAATCCGCTATGGTGTCGATGATAACGAGTCCAACTAAGTACCCTAGTTAGTAGTAACCAATGGAGCCGAGCAACATGAACTCTATAGAATAAGCTGCTGAGCTCAACTCCTAGTTGGAGTTGCTACTTTTAAATTCCGCTGAAACACTTTATATTTTGGTTTGTAAGTTGAATACTTTTGAAGTCTTAAACTTCTGGTATTGTAATAATGATAATATGTGAATGTTTGTAATATGGACCCGCAATGTTTCTGTTGTACCACTCTAAGGGATGTGATATTTACAGAACGGTGTTCTTTGGATGTCATGTCAACGACTATAGTGTACTACACATGCAGTGGTATGATGGGTCACCGCATACTCTCATCGGCTGCCTCTCATGGTCTTCTCGTTCATCAAATGGACGTTAAGACAGCTTTCCTTAATGGAGAGTTGGATGAGGAAATTTACATGGATCAGCCAGATGGCTTTGTGGTAAATGGTCAAGAAGGAAAAGTGTGCAAGTTGTTGAAGTCTTTATATGGACTAAAACAAGCCCCTAAGAAGTGGCATGAGAAGTTCGAAAGAACTTTAACTGCTGCAGGATTTGTTGTAAATGAAGCTGATAAATGTGTGTACCATCGCTATGGTGGGGATGAGGGAGTCATCCTTTGTTCGTATGTTGATGATATACTGATTTTCGGAACCAACCTTAATGCAATTAAGGAGGTCAAAGATTTCTTATCTCGTTCCTTTGAGATGAAGGATCTGGGAGTAGATGATATCATCCTGAACATCAAGCTATTGAGAGATGATGACGGTGGGATTACATTGCTTCAGTCCTACTATGTGGAAAAGGTCTTGAGTCGTTTCGGGTATAGCGACTTCAAGTTTTCTCCTACACCGTATGATCCTAGTGTGTTGCTTCGAAAGAATCGAGGAAATGCTAGAGACCAACTAAGATACTCTCAAATTATTGGCTCGCTTATGTATTTAGCTAGTGCCATGAGGCCTGGCATCGCCTTTGCTGTAAGCAAACTCAGTCGATTTGTTTCAAATCCAAGAGATGTTCACTAGCATACTATTGAGAGAGTTATGCGCTATCTAAAAGGCACTGCGAGCTATGACATTCACTATAACGGGTATCCGAGGGTACTAGAGGGTTATAGTGATTCAAATTGGATATCTGATGCTGACGAGATAAAGGCCACAAGTGGATATGCATTCACACTTGCTGGTGGCGCTGTTTCTTGAAAGTCTTGCAAGCAGACCATCTTAACGAGGTCAACTATGGAAGCAGAACTCACAGCATTAGACACAACCAATGTTGAAATAGAGTGGCTTCGTGAACTCTTAATGAACTTACCTGTGATTGAAAAACCAATACCCGCAATCCTTATGAACTGCGATAATCAAACTGTGATTTTCAAGGTAAATAGTTCTAAGGATAACATGAAGTCATCAAGACATGTGAAGAGGAGACTGAAATCTGTCAGGAAAATGAGAAACTCCGGAATTATTGCATTGGATTATATCCAAACATCTAAAAACTTGGCAGATCCCTTCACAAAGGGTCTATCACGCAACGTGATAGAAAATGCATCGAAAAAGATGGGTATGAGACCCACGATTTGAGATTTCCACAGTGGTAAACCACTCTATATGATTGAAGACCCCGTGAATTAGAATTGGGAGACAAGCTGTTGGTTAGCTAAGAGGAAAGTATCCCTACTTTAATAAACACCACTAGATAAAGATGCAATACTTTCCTATTCTACACAGCAGGTTGATTTATTATATTAATGTGTTCTAAGAGGCTTATCCTAAGCAAAGATGTTGTCTTGCAGAACATCTTTTAAAGAACACACCTATATGAGTCTGAATGTTAAAACGTCGCAGTCTATGAGAGTAGGGTGCTCTCTAATAAACTCATGAAAGGTCATGGAGTATGACGCATAAGCTCTACCCGCGGGGAATTCCCACGATAGCCTAGTATCGGTCAAGACCTTTTGTAAAGCTAGGTTCACAGCAAACTTGCAGTTCAAGGCATAGTCCACTGTACAAGTTGCAGCCTAGTATAACATAGAGCTCTAGGTGGAAGTTCAACTTAACAGTCTCCACTAAAGTACCGATATATAAACAATGTTTAGAACCAAAGGCAAACTTTATGTGCCTCTGGGATCTGGTGGAGGATTGTTCGAATTTTGCCTAAATAGGCCAGCCCATTTATTATATACCAATAAATTACTGAAATCCTAGAGGCCCATTTGACCCATTCATGCAAGGCAAGAGTTGAGACAAATGTTTAGTCCCATATTGCTAGTTGAGTAGAAGTTGAACCAGCTTATAAGGAAAGCTCTTCCACCACTTGTACGAGCTTGAGGAGAGAAGACATATACACGTGCGCTCCTCCTCCTCGCTCGTCTCGTCACGCCTCGCCTTGCCTCGCCGCGCGTTGCGCGTTGCGGGTTGCGGAAATCTCGCCGATCCGAGCTTTATTTTGCCACGCATGAATGATATATGAACAGTCGTACAGAAGGTGAAACGCGTGTTTATATACCGGCGATTGCGGCGATATCTTCCCCGACATCAGCACCGTCTTCTCTGCTGCTACTGCGGTGTATACTTTTTTTCTCAACCTTGTTCTGATCGCATCTCAAGTTCTACACCTTGCAGTCTGCTTGATTATCCGCCTTAATTTATATTCGCTATTTTATATGATTAGTAAATTGTTTATTATTCTAATCATGTTTTATCTAGCGTTTATTATGCGTAATTCGCTTGATAAATTGCTCTTTATCTCAACAGGGAGCACTTGGACACTCGGGAGCCGAAAACATTTTCCGAACATTGGCACTGTGAAGTTCTTTTATCAAAGGTGAGAGTCACGAGACGGAAAAAAAAGACCCCTTCGTGCTCCTCTCGCCCCCCCGAGGGCGACGGGATCACCCCCACCCTCCCCGGCGCCCAACCCCCCTCCCCACCTCCTTCCCTCTATCGCCGCTGGCGCGGGCCGCCGGGCAAAGTCCCTGCAGCGCCGACGGCGGCGGACCTGACCTTCCCCGCTCGCGAGGCGAGGAGATCGGGGCTCTCTCGGCCTGGCGGCGGTGCACCATGGCGGCGCTGGAGCTCGGGCGGCGGGGGCTGGTCCTGGCGGAGCAGAGCAGCGCGACGGCACCCCCTTCTCTCTTGGCGATGGGACGGCTCAGGAGCGGCCTCCTCTCTCTCTCTCTCGGCGACGGGGCAGCTCAGGCACGGGCTCTAGGCGTGGGCTCTTGGCCCGAGTTCTGGCGGAGGCCACGGCGCTGGGCTGGCGTAGCGGAGGCAGGGCTGCTCGGAGTGCAGGGGACCGACGGCGGCGGCGGATTGGTTGCAGCAGCACGGCGGCGGAGCGGAGGGGGCCGGATTTGGGTCTGATCTGGGCCTGGCCGGCGGGCCAGGCCTGATCTGGGCCTGTTCCAGCCCTATCTGCTGCTGCTGTGTCCGGACGGCTCTCACGGTGAGTGATGGAGGGAAGTTCCCCTCCCCCAAGCCGCCCGTGCCTCGATGCCTTCACGCCCGTGAGCCCTACCCGGTCTTCTCGTCGGCGATGCGATGTGGCGCTGGTCGGAGCTTTGGCTAGAGCTCGAGGATGCCGGGGTGGCGGCCCCGAAAGGTGGACTGCACGGGCGTCTCTTCGGCGAGCGTCGTGGCAGTGGTGGTGATTTCTCCCCTTGGTCATGTGGATGGCGAGGAGAGGGCGATGAGAGGCTTAGGTGTTGGCGGCGCTTCGGCTTTGGCAATCCCAGATCGCGTGTCGGCAGCCTATCTTGGGGACAACGAGCGTGGCGGACGCCGGGGACGTTCGAAGGTTTTTCCGGACGAAAGCTCTATGCCTCGGCACCATCGGCGGCGATGCCTGCGGGTATCGTTACCTTCTTGGGGGCGCCGATGCGGCTACCTTCCGCGCGACAGGGCTCCGGGTGAAAACCCTTGACCTTTGGTCTCGGCGACGGCGGCGCGGTGTGTCGTGACCCTCTTGGGGGCGTCGCTGTGGAGTCCCGGGTCTCCCCGGTATCGGCTCATTATCCTTGGTGGCAAGTTTAGGCTACCGCGGTTTTCTTGTTTATTTTGATCTGCATTGTAAATGGGGTCTCCCCTTCACGTTGTATCTATTCGGCCGATGTGGCTTTATTTATAAAGCGGGGCGAAAGCCTAGTTCGAGGAGGAGGAGGAGGAAGTTCTTTATCAAATGGATGCACAGCACAAAAGCTTGTCGCGGTAATCCTTTGCTGTCATGGACTCATGGGCGAAACCGTGACAGGCAGCAAAATCAGCAACGATCCGTTGGCTTTGAATCTCTGATCCGGTTCATTGAAATAAACAATTGGAGGAAAAGAGAAAAAAAAAAGGAGCGAAAAGCCAAAAAGGAAAAAAAACAGGTGTGCATCTCCCGCATCGCCTACCAGCAGCATCCCTCTCTCCCCAGATCTCCCCGACCGCACCGCACCGCATCGCATCTCGCCCAGCCAGACGACAGCCACCTCCCACCGGCGAGGGGGCGCTCGCCGCCGGCGCCGCCGACGCCGCGATGTACATGGCGTACGGGTGGCCGCAGTCGATCCCGCTGGACCCGGGCGACTCGGACGGCGTCGTCCTCCTCCGCGTCCTCGGCCGCCTCCTCCTCGCCGTCTGCCCCGCCTCGCTCCACCTCTGGTCGGCCTCCCACCACAAGGTCCGCCTAGCCCGCCTCGACCGCTCCCCGGACTCACTCGCCGAGCACGGCCCCAACGCCCACGCCGTCTGGAGCCCCGACGGCAAGACCGTCGCCGTCCTGGTCAGTGCCCCTCCTGTCTTGCTCCACCCCGCGCTCTCTCTTTCGAGCGCTGAATTACCGTCTGTTTGTGTGCTGTGAGCAGACCTCCTCCTTCCACCTCCACATATACAAGGTGCAGCTCTCTGGGAAGCCTCTGATCGTCGGGGGCAAGCAGCTCCCCGGGCTCTGCCTCGCCAGTTTATCCCTGATCATCGTCGAGAAGGTTCCTCTCGCCAATGAAATTTCTATAACGTACGGTATCCTCCGCTGCTCACCGCATAAATGACAATGGCAAAATTCCTGCCGCTGGGAGCTAATTTGGAAGTATGGGATCATGTTGCAGGAGCAATTTTGCGTGCGACAGCAAGAGCATGCTCTTTGGGCTGTCCAACGGGCACTTGCAGGTCGTGTCCTGGAATGCTGAGGTACATGGAACTGCTTTTGTTTCTCGTAAGTTACTCATTAGAAGCAGAGTATATGTAGTTAACTCATGTCTGCTTCCTACTCGCTATGCTAAGCGTGTACTGTTGTTGCTTGCCAGTTCTCGGACAGCTTCAAGCTTCGTTGCTCCGCGTGTTCCCCCGACAAAACTACTGCCGTCGTAGATGCCTTGGTGTTTGATCCGCCTAGCTTGCGGGGAAACTCTAATGCAAGGCCTGCTCCCTGCTGCACAGGGGACTTCGCTATCGTCAATGTCGAGTTGTCGGTGAAGCTAAGGCTGCTAGTTGCTTTGTACTCGGACTGTCAGGTCGCACTCTGTACGGTCGGTAAGAAGGGATTAAAGCAAACCAGCGGCATCAGAGTAGAGAGATGGCTGAACACTAGTGATGCAATGTGTACTTCTGTGGCTCCTGATCAGCAGATTCTTGCTGTTGGGTGCAGCAGAGGTGTTGTCGAATTGTATGACCTGGCTGAGAATGCACGGCATATGCGCACCGTTTCTTTGTTTGATTGGGGGTAAGTCTCTCATACTGATAGTTCAGAGTTTTGATGACATAATTTTCTGGCAGTTGATTGCCAGTTTGTACTGATTTAGGATACCCTTTCTTGCATGTAAATTAGAGGAAATTTTAAGACATTTTGTTACTTTAATAGATGTCTTCAACTCTGCATCTCTAAGTCTTATAAATTCAAGTGAATTTTAAATGCCTGATTGTATGGGTTATACATAAAGCCAATATGTTGTATTGTTCTTAGGCTTAAACATGTCATTTTGCCAGAACGGTGAATGTTTCAACATTTAGTATGTGGTTTGTGACTGACGTGTACTAGGTTGATTTACCAGCAATGTTTTCCAGTTATTATTCTATTGAAGCTGAGACAACTGTTCTTTTTTTGGGGTACAAATTTGTAGGTATTCAGTGGAAGATACGGGCCCTGTTACTTGTATATCTTGGACGCCTGACAATTGTGCTTTTGCAGTTGGATGGAAATTTAGGGGACTTACTGTTTGGTCTGTATCTGGATGTCGGTTGATGTGCACAATTCGTCAAGCCGGATCAAATTCTGCTTTATCTCCAATGGTTAAACCTAGTGCCCAAAAATTTGAACCTCTAATGGGTGGGACATCACACATTCAATGGGATGATTATGGATATAAATTATTTGCAGTTGAAGAAAGCTTGTCAGAAAGAGTTCTTGCTTTCTCATTTGCCAAATGTTGCCTCAACAGAGGACTTTCAAGCACAACGTATACTCGCCAGATTCTTTATGGCGAAGATCGAATCCTATTAGTGCAACCAGATGATACTGATGAGCTTAAGATATTGCATCTTAATATTCCAGTTAAGTCTTTTGATCTTTTGATTTGTTTCTTAGGCAAAAGTGTTGCAACATAGTTGATGCATGGCTCATTATAATACTTCTCTTTTGGAAGCAGGTGTCCTATAGTTCACAGAACTGGCCAGTTCTGCATGTAGTTGCAAGCGATGATGGTATGTACTTGGCAGTTGCTGGCTCTCATGGCCTAGTGCTGTATGATTTGCGAAACAAAAGATGGCGTTTCTTCGGGGATGTTACTCAAGAGCAAAAGATTCAATGCAAAGGCTTGTTATGGCTGGGTAAAATAGTCATTGTATGCAATTATGTTGAATCATCAAACACGTTAGTCTCACTTCCTTAACTTCTTTTGCTATCTGGTAACTATCTCAAGTTGGAAACTTACGAGCTGAAAACATATGAAGGCTCTATATTTATAATTCGTGTATGGGAACTGAGTTTCATGCTTTGAACTAGTGCTTGAACTCACATAGGTATTGGCTTATCTTCACAGTTCGCTAATATGTCAAAAAATTCTTCATTATCTTCTATTGTTAGTGCCTTGTTACGTATTTAAATACCATGTTTTTCCCTAATGTGTATGCCTTGTTATTTAGCATTAAGCTATATGATATGTTTGCTGCATCTGTCTTAGGTACGAGTTGCTGTTTTTCCCAAGATATCATCTTGATCATAGCTCCTTACTTTACCGGAAACCACTGCTTGGTAGACCCATTGTCATGGATGTCTTTCAGGACTACATTCTTGTTACCTACAGTCCATTTGATGTGCATATCTTCCATGTGATGATCTCAGGAGAATTATCACCTGCCAGTAGTCCAGTTTTACAGGTGATGTGAAAATTTTGCAGCCTCAATGCAGTGTTATGCCAGCTCCTGTCTGACATCGTGCATTTATCTATGATTAAACAGCTTTCAACAGTCCGAGAACTTTCAATTATGAGTCCAAAGAGCCCACCTGTTTCAATGCGCTTGATTCCTGAACCAACTGATGAAGGAGTGCTGAAGCAGGATACAAATGGATCTTCTGAGTTGTTGTCCCGACAACCTTCAAGGTATATTTTAATCCAAGTGTCACCTGGTCATATGCCCCTCGATATTTATTTGGTTTGCGATATATCAGATGTCTGATCTTGCGTGTGAATGGGGAACTTTCTGTGCTGGACATGGATGATGGACATGAACAAGGACTTACAAATTCAGTAGAACTCTTCTGGGTCACTTGTTCTCAAATGGAAGAGAAGGGTAATCTTATCAAAGAGGTTTCATGGCTTGACTATGGCCATCAAGGGATGCAGGTTTGTAATGGGGTTGTTCAATATGTATTTTCTCCATTATGCGCACATATTTTGAGGCCATATATGTTTTTTTCCAAGATTCGTGTGCTATCCTTATATGCAGAAACTGCTTTGTTCCAGGTATGGTACCCGTCACATGGAGCAAATCCTTTTAAGCAAGAGGATTTTTTACAGGTACTGATCTTACTTCCTGGATCAGACAAGTTAGAACTGCTTCATGATGTTATATATTATAATTGGCACGTCTTATTGGATTCTGTAGTTGGATCCAGAGCTTGAATTTGACCGCGAGGTATACCCTCTTGGTCTTCTTCCAAATGTCGGTGCAGTTGTTGGCGTTTCTCAGAGAATGTCCTTCTCAACCTCAGAGTTCCCATGCTTTGAGCCTTCTCCAAAAGCGCAAACAATATTGCATTGTTTACTGCGGCATCTTCTTCAGGTAACATTAGCAATGATAATTCCTCTTTAATATATGTTTTCTATTAGTTGACCTTTATAAAGCTAAAGGCAATCTTCAGAAAGTTCTCCATTTATCCGATGAGAATGAAAAAAGTAGGATTTTTACTTTAGTCAAATATATATTTTCGACTCCTAGCAGTCTACGTAAATACGAGTTCTTACATTCTGGTTAGTTGCTTGTGCACAACCAAGTGAAAAACATGACTTATGCTTCAAAGATAAAAATGAAATTACCAAGTTTGATGAGGATTGCACACAATGCTACACACATCTGATGTGGTCTAATATTTGTTCATATGTTGGCATCTAAACCTTTTCTTAAACCATTAATTTTAGCTTAATAAGTGGCTCTATCTTGTTGTTTTAGTGACTGAATTTGCAAAGTTGACATCATGGCTTGTACCTGTTAACTCGTTATATCTTTGGCCATCCCGCTTTTCCGCAACTCATTTTATAATTTTCTAAAGACTCATCGCTGAACCAGAAATAGCATAGGGATAACAAGGAGTTGTTCTACTTAGGGTGTGTTTGGTAGGTCGGGTGACCTTTCTTACCTCATACAAGCTGAGTCTAGCTATGTGGACCTCATACAAGTGTGTATTATTGTGTTTTGTTTGGTAGGTAGGGTGAGTTGAGCTGAGCTCAGTTGAGATCATGTTTGGTAGGTCGGGTGAGTTGAGCTGAGCCACACAAAAATAAAAAGCAATCGGGTTCCTGGATACAAAACATAAAAGCAATCGGGTCCCTGGGAGGTCCGGCTTGGGCTCTGGCGCCGTTGCCGGCGAGAGCAGCCGCCGCCGGCGCGCCAGGAGGCTGAGCCCCTCCTCAACCCGGCGCCAGGAGGTCGCGGTCGACCTCCTTCTCAACGGGCCGCCGCCAGGAGGTCACGGTTGAGCTTCTCGTCAACAGGTCGCCGCTGCTCCACGCGCGCTGGACGAGGCCGGGAGAGGCGGCGTGGTCTGCGCCTGCTCGAAGGCCGGTGGAGAGCTGGGGCGGGAGCAGGGCAGAGAAGAGAGCGCGGCTGCAGGAACGGGCGAGGTAGAGGAGAGACGGGGTGGGGCGAGGTAGAGGAGAGCTGGGACGGGGCGAATTCCACGTGTGAGGCGAGCGGGATCGCGACCCCTGTCTGGCGGAGTCGCAGGCGCGGGATGGACTCGGCCCTGCTGAGTTGCGAAGCTTGATTTCAGCTTCACAACTGGGCAGGGCTGAGGGACGTAACAAACAAGAAAAGGTGGGACGAGGTGGGAATTTCTGGGTACGCCGAGTCGCCGACCTACCAAACACACCCTTAGTTCTTTGTTCTGGTTTAATCTCTCTGAGACAACCTCTGCTAAGGTCAAACAATTTTTGAAGTCATTGTGGTATCTCTTGCAGAAATATTCGATTCAGTAGGGGGAGCAGGTAGATTTGTTTTTGAACTTTTATATTGTGATATTTGGCCGTGCTTAACTGTGTAGCAGGACTTTGTTACAAATATAACATAACCACTGGAAGAAGATAATTTCTCCTATATTAAACTATGTTGATGTCTTCAGAAGCTTATTTTTGTGGCTTTATTTTCTATGTGGCCTGTCTTGTAGAGGTTATATGCCAATTGCCAAGGTTGTGTGCGTAAATAGTTTTCTTGTGCCTCCAAATTTACTCTTCCCATTCTCTTTTCTTAACAGAGAGACAAACACGATGAAGCATTACGTTTGGCTAACTTGTCAGCAGAGAAACCTCACTTTTCTCACTGTTTAGAATGGCTTCTGTTTACGGTATTTGAAGCAGATATATCAAGGTATTTTGATTCTGACTTGCACTGTCCTGTACAGATGTACTGCATATTTACAGTATGGAGCTAAAACAAAGATGAAAACCTGCTATACTTCATTGTATATTGTCTATAATAAGGCGCTTTCAACTGGATGCCATCCATCACTCTAATGTTTCAATTTAATGCTGTACTGGTAGCGTGCTTAAATCATTCGTTGACTAAGTTGCTAGCTTTCTTGTCATCATTGCTGAAACAATGTCTCAGCTTGTTTTCTGAATGGCCACTTTGCTAATTGCAGGCCAAGTGCTTCAAAAAATCAACTTCCACAAAAGAGTGTATCTCCAAAGAAGTCTCTTTTAGAGAAGACATGTGACCTACTTCGAAATTTTTCTGAATATATGGATGTCGTAGTCAGCGTTGCTAGGAAAACTGATGGTCGGCACTGGGCAGATCTTTTCTCTGCAGCTGGACGATCCACAGAGTAAGTGTGCAGTAATTTTTTCTGCATACCTTATGGATGTAAATTGCTCCTAGTAATTATGAATGTACCATAGAAAAATACCTTAACTTCAGAGAGCTCGGGGATTTTGTTGAACTTACCGGTTTCTTAGTTCATAGAGGATATATATGTCATTTGATTCGTCTCGGCAGTCATTTTTTACAATTGCATTGTTTCCACATTGGTGTATATAAATACGTGCAGAAGATTTATGGTTATCACTTACCAATCCAGTACCCACATTTGGCATGTTGGGGGTATGCAGCCTCAAAATAAATGTTCACCAACAAACTACTACTCCCTCGGTTCCTTGATATAAGGTGTATAGTTTTCTTGCATGAATATTAACGCATAGGCTAAAAGGAAAAAAATTTGATACTTTTAGATGTTAATACATGTAGGTGACCGATGTGAGAATAGAGGAAAATAGGGAAATCTCGGTATCTCATCTCTCCAAATCAGTTTGACTCCTAAATTATGTAAAAAAATCCCGCGATCCCACCATATACCTTATATTATGGATTTTTTTACAGAAAACTATACACCTTATATCAAGGAACGGAGGGAGTATGTAGCATGGCATTGATTATCAATTAATTAACATTTTCAATAAATATAATTACTATGTTCTTATTATGACTGATCTTCCGTCGTAGGATGTTTGAGGAATGTTTCCAACGGAGATGGTACAGGACTGCTGCTTGCTACATACTGGTACACCCTTTTAGGATACATTAAATGATATCCGATGCATGATAGTATTGCTCAGAGTTATGCACTAACAGAGATTATTATCATTTAGTTCTGCAATAATTAGTGCTTAAACTGTTGTGTGGTTATAGGTCATTGCTAAGCTGGAAGGCCCTGCCGTCAGTCAGTATTGTGCACTCCGTTTGCTTCAAGTAATTCTTTTACCTTAATCATAAGGTGGTTTTGGTCTGTGTGCTAATTGTCTCGCATGTTCAAGCTCTCAATTTTGAGTGTTTATTACTTTGCAGGCTACACTTGATGAATCTCTGTACGAGCTCGCTGGGGAGTTGGTATACTTTTTATGCTATAGCTTGTCTATTTCCTATATTTATAGTCTGCAGAGGAATAATGGGACGCCATTAATTAATGTTCTTAGGTCCGCTTCTTGCTAAGGTCTGGTAGAGACTTCGAAAATGCCAATACGGAATCTGAAAAACTATCTCCAAGGTTTATGAGCTATTTCCTATTCCGTTCACCATATAAGCGACAATCTTCTGATTTGAAAAGGTACATTTTGTAGTTACTCATTTTAAAAGGTTTATGATGTTTGTTTTTTAAATGTTATGGTGTTGTTAATTGTTATTAGTATTTCTTAATTGTTATATTCTGTTTGGACAGTAACTCGATGAAAGAACTTAGCCCACATATTGCGTCTGTTATGAACATTCTGGAGAGCCATGCCAGCTATTTAATGTCTGGCAAGGAACTTTCCAAGCTCGTTGCTTTTGTAAAGGGGACTCAGTTTGATCTTGTGGTGAGATTCTCACCATTCATCATTATAACAGTTTTATTGATTTAAAGCTACATGTTATCAGACTTCATCGTAATTTTATGCAGGAATATCTTCAGCGAGAAAGGCACGGGTCTGCTCGACTGGAGAATTTCGCATCTGCACTTGAACTAATTGGAGAAAAGGTTTTTATTTAACAATTCATGAAGACTTAATACTTCAATAATACTTGTGTGCTCAATTTATTTGCAAATTGGGGAGCCTTTTGTCTTGCTTATCATTATTCACTGTGCATAAACATTTAGGCCTGTTTGTACATATCATTTCATATTTCAAATTTTGAAAAATCTTTAGTCCTGAATGGTAAAATTTAGGGCCGTCAGCACGATGACCTCAATTGATCACACACAGGCTCGGCAGCTTGATTTATACCCTGAGCCTAAAGCTAGGCTTCAGCAGTCGACTTGTCAAAGTCTTGGACAAGCCTGAGCTCGGCTTGGCAATGCTTTAAAAAGACTACGCCATACTCATTTGCACAAGAGGCAAGTGCTAATTTAGCCTTAGTGCCTCATCCAAGCCTTCCTTTATAGGCAGCGCTATAATTACATGCTCATTCCATGCACAATGTGTTACTATCCAGCACGTTCTACTATCACATGTGGTGTTACTTAATATCTAGCACGTCCTACTATTATCCCACAGCAGTAATGGGCCAGTGCAGCTCCTCTTGTGGGCTTGAAATTATATTTTCCTGTAAAAGGCCAGTACAATTTTCTCTCTTGGGCTTGAATTTCTTTTGTGGGGAGTAGTCTGTGGACCAATGGATCAATGCTTACGTGCAAACTGAGAAAGTTGAATGAGTTCAGTGCAGTTGCTGTCATATCTATTTTTTTTATTATAACTTCGGTCTTCAACACACGGGCTGAAGAATGGCTGGCTTGTGAAGTTGTGATCCTAAGCGGGCATGAGGCCTTTTGCCTTGTCACAGAAATGAGAGTTGATGATCTGGTATAAGCTGTTTTGAGCTTTACCACACTTTTCAAGCTTGAGGTCAGGCTTGACCTTGGCTTGTTGGTCTCTTGAGCCGAGCCTAGAACGTTTTGTCGAGCCTAAACTTTACCAAACTCTCCATCTTCAATACATAATAAATAGTATTAATGTTCTTAGTCTTAAAAAATTGTAGTAGTGTTTAAGGTCGAACCTGAACATTGTGAATGTCTGTTTAATAGATAGGGAGATGCTTTACTCAGATCAAATTAACATATCACTTGAAAATATTGAAAAGACAAAAGAAACAGTTAGCTGAGACAATCTCATGTTGATCATCTGCGTACTTGGTTCAAGAAGATGCATCACATACCCCTTTGGTTGTTTTGCAAGTTTGTCAGCCACACATTGAAAATATATATTGTTTTGTCTCCTTCTGCTTTCTTGAAAAAAATTCACTTGTGCACTGGTTTTTTGATGACAGCTCCGAATGGACACACTTCAGAGCCGGCTCGATGCTGAGTTCCTTCTTTCTCATATGTGTTCTGTCAAGTTTAAGGAATGGATTGTGGTGCTAGCAACTTTATTGAGGCGTGCAGAGGTAATACTTGTGTAGTTCTATGCTTTGATATGGTTAATTGTTGTACGAAAGTTAAAATGCTTGACTGTGCCATGCTTTGTTGATCTTGTCGTTGACTTTTGCATCTGCGCTCGAGTTTTTTTGGCTTTTACTATGGGTTGAACATTAGATATGTCTGGTTCTTTCCTACTGCCCCCTATTATTTACTTACCGCAGAACTTGTACTTAACTGGATGGAGTGATTGTTGTAAAATACTTTTTAGATCAAATGTTAATTTTAGTTGGTACACTGTTATCAGTGAATTCTAGCTCTATTTGACTTCTAGAGGTGAATTATTATACATCAAATTGTTTGATTATGCAAAAGTACTTATCCTTGCTGATGTAATACATTATTGTGACTTAGGTTTTGGTGGATCTGTTTCGACATGATCTGCGGTTGTGGAACGCGTATAGCATTACTCTACAGGTTAGCGACCATAAAAGGTGCTTGTTTTCTTGGGTTTATTAACTTTGTAAGCGTCTCTGACATGTGCACAAATCACTTGCAGTCACATGATGTATTTAGTGAGTACCTTGATCTTCTTAGCGCCTTGGAGGAGGAGCTTTCTTCAGTTTCCGATCTTACATTGCAAAATGGACCACTGTCGTGATAGCGAAGGACAATGATTTTTTGAATGCCCAACAGTTTAGCCTGGTGTTAATTTAACACATACAGTTAGAAAGAGAGAAGCGCGGGGAATCATATGTAAATAGCATTATTTGGGGGTTTCCCCTTAGAGCGACACCGTGGAGGCTACGGCAGCCTTCTGTGCAGTGAATGAGTTGATCACCACATTGTTGTATCATTAGTTGCGGCAGAGTGAGAGTGTGCATTCTTCCCCTTTCTGTAAGTATGCGCTGCTCCCTAACAATGAAAGGCATTGTTGTATCATCCTTTTCTGAAGTATACGTCTTTTTGTTCCTTTATCATGTGTACGCTCGATCACCTCTATTGCACAATATGTTCATATATAGTTTTCCTTGAAGACTGGTATGTTTATACTATATTCTTGTAACTTGTAATGATATCCTGACTTTTCCCATGTGAACGTAGTCTTTTGGTTTCAGCATCATATAGCTCGATGGTCGATGAAACACCTTAAACCTGCAGGATGGAACAAAATCACATACTGGAGATACTTGGTGCACTTCTTGGCCACAATGAGAAATTCTGATCGGATCACATACTTCACCGCCCTTGTCACCTATCTTTAGCACTCCTGCAGCTGGGACGCAAAGGAACCTGCAATAGCAGTGGAAATTATCAGGTGGACTAGGCACATCAGTTCCCAACCTCGTCTGTCCATTTTGCTGTTGAGGTCCGGTTTGTCAGATTAAGTTGTAAAGTTTGAAACTTAGTACTGAAGAAAATGCATACAGTTTTCATTTTATATCGATAACAAATGGATATATCTAAGTTTCAAACTTAGCACCCACATACCTGCATTTGTTATCCAAGTGCAAAGACTTTTATCGGAATTTTCTGATACTTACAAATATGTTTTGGTTCTGCCTGTTATCTACGTGCATCTGTTATCTATTTAGAGTGTATACTGATGGATTTGTGTTTAGTCGGACCATCTGAGCGGGGCGTTCAAATAAATTGGAATACTACATAGACTTCTTGCATTCGATGCCTCTCTTTGAGCAAGGAATATTTGGAACATCCGATACAATAGTGTGACAATGATGTTTGGGTCGGACTCTCTGTGTATCTATCTGGTCAAACCCAGAATGTTGGTGAATAGTCATGAGGCTATCAGAGGGATGTTCACTATCTAAGATAAGGACGGGTACATGAAATTCCAGATCTGAACATTGTGATGAGATATATCCCCTCGTTTCATTTGGAATCGGGTCAGATTGTATTGTACCTTAGGATCGAAAACTTGGAGCTAAAGAAGCTCACCGCTATACAGAGAGAATATGAAGATGTTCTTCAAGGTCAATCCAATCTGCCTCAACAAAACACCCGCGACAACCATAGTAAGGACCTATATGTAGTTTGCCAAAACATACTATATTATGAAACAGAGGATGTAGATTGTAAGATTAGCTGGGAATTAATCATGGAAAAAGATACTAGGAGGCGCCACACCGCGTGCTCTCCCGTGCGGCGCACAACATAGAATTGGAAAAAAACAACACATGCACGTAAGAGAATCTCTACTCGCCCCCCCCCCTCCCCACCCCCAATACGGCGTCTGGCGGTAGCCCGTATGGGGGGACGTCAGATGATTTTTAGTTATAAGGGGTGGATGCTCCCTAATCATACTCTCAATACTAAAGATAGTGGGGAGGCTACGTGGTGGGTCCTTGGGACCAAAAGTGGTAGCTCCATGGCGGCGGTGGTGGGAGGGGGAGCGAGGGAAGGAGAGGCGCCAAGATATATCAGGGAAAAGGGTGTGAAGACGGAGCTGGAAGCGGCGAAAAGTGCGGGAATGAAGCTTTCTTCCACTGGCTAGCCCGTGTCGTTTTCAGCTCCATCCGGCGCCCCCGCTTGCCCCCATGTGTGTAGGGTTCGACCTAGGGGCTCCGGATAACTAAATGGGCCTCATCAACACGAAAAAAGATATATATATATATATATATATATATATATATATATATATATATATATATGTGTGTGTGTGTGTGTGTGTGTGTGTGTGTGTGTGGGGTGGGGGGGGGGGGATTTTGAGCGCTGGCACCCCGCATAACCCTTTCTAGGGCCCCCGAGCGGAGATGCTCTAAGATTTACATATCCATTTTGATTTTTTTAGAAATGGGATCTGAGCCCCGGCCTCTGCATCAATCGAAGCACACAGCCTTTATTGCAAATTCAGTAGGTTCAGTTTATTACAATCATGGATCATCGAGGGTTGAGACAAGTATCAACCATCGGAAAACTAAAAGAAGCATAAAACTAGCCATTCTGCAATCTACTAGTACGCCGCCAGCCAGTAGCTAGGAAATAGAAGTCCTGAGCGACTGTTAGCAGACGGTTGTATCCAGAGGCCATGGATTCCCGCTGGTCCGCCGGGAGGAGGTAAGCCCATAGCTATATCCACTATGTAGCCATACGAACAACCTGCAAAAAATTGGTACCAGTTTGTTTATGAAAGATAATATTATTGCGGCATCTCCAAATTGTCCAACATAAAGCTGAAACCCCAATTTGAATTTTAGCTTTAGTTTTCTTATCAATTCCATTCAGCCACATTCCAAACATATTGGTGATGTTGGTTGGAAGTGTTATGTTATAAGTATAAAAAACCAAACGCCAAATAATCGTAGCAAAAGGACATGTGATAAATAGATGTTCAACAGTTTCTGCTGAATCATAGAAGCAACACTTTTGACATCCATTCCAATTCCGTTTTGCTAGGTTGTCCTTTGTTAACAGGACTTTATTACTGAGGAACCACATGAAGACCTTAATTTTAAGTGGAATTTTAACTTTCCACAAGTATTTACGCAAGTATCTAGTATGACATTCATTAAGTCAATATACATAGATTTAACCGTAAAAAGGCCCGTGAATGATAATTTCCATACAAATTTATCCGATTCGTCCTTAAGGTGAACTTCCATTAAACGTTGACATAAATATAACCATGTGTCCCATTTATTACCCACAAGAGCCCTCCGAAAACCAATATTCAGAGGTACTTGGCCTAAAGTGTCTGCGACTAAAACATTTTCCATGCGTACAATATTATATAATGATAGGTACTGTTGAGCGAGTGGAGTGTCGCCCAACCATACGTCTTTCTAAAAAACGCACAGTTGAACCATCCCCTACTTGATAAAAACCTCAATGAAAGAAATCAGCCTTTACCTTCATGAGACCTTTCCAGAAAGGTGAATCAGTAAGTTTCGCCTCAACTTGTGATAAAGTTTTATTTTGTAAGTACTTGTTATGAAGCAATTGTTGCCACATTCCATCTTCCATAAGGAGTTTGTGTTGGAGATATGCCCTAGAGGCAATAATAAATGTAGTTATTATTATATCTTTGTGTTTATGATAAATGTTTACGTTCATGCTATAATAGTATTAACAAGGAAACATTAATACTTGTGTGATTTGTAAACTAAATTAGAGTCCCTAGTAAAGCCTCTTTATAATACTAGCTTGTTGGTTAATAAATGATTGTGGTTTCCCTATCATGAACATTGAGATGTTATTAACAACAAGATCATATCGTTAGGAGAATGATATGATGGACATACTCCTATAGATAAGCGTAGCATAAAGATCAAGTCATTTTAATAGTTCAATTGCTATATGCTTTATGATACATAGTAACCTAATTCCTTCGACCATGAGATCATGCTTATCACCATCACCGGAAGGATGCTTTGATGACATCAAACACCACATCGTAACTGGGTGGCTATAAAGGTGGCATTGAGTGTTCAGAAAGTATTGGTTGAGACACATGGATCAAGAGTGGGATTTGTCCATCCATATGACGGATAGATATACTCTGGGCCCTCTCGGTGGAATGTCATCCAATTGGCTTGCAAACATGTGACTGGTTCACAAGGGATCACATATCACGAGAACGAGAAAAGAGTACTTATCAGTAACGAGGTTGAACTAGGTATGCAGAGATACCGACGGTCAAAACCTCGGATAAGTAAACTATCGTGAGACAAAGGGAAATTGGTATCGTATGTAAGTGGTTCATTCGATCGCAAAGTAATCATAGAAATATGTGGGAGCCATATGAATTTCCAGATTCCTCTATTGGTTATTGTTCGGAGAAGTGTCTCGATCATGTCCGCATAATTCACAAACCGTAGGGAGACACACTTAAGGATTCAACGTTGTTGAGTAGTTATGGAATGATGAGTAAGAGACCGAATGTTGTTCGGAGTCTCGGATGGGATCCGGGATATCACGAGGAGATCCGGAATGGTCCGAAGAATAAGATTCATATAAGGAAAGACCTGTTTCGGGGTTGGAGAATGGTTCCGGTGTTTTCATCGGGAATTTGGGAAGTATATAATATTTGGAAATTTGTTTTAAAACAAAATAACATTTTATTTTAGAGTCCATTATTAATTAAATAAAAAAAATAGACTTTCATTATTAAATCAACTTGGGTTTGTTTTATTGAGAATATTTATTTTAAAATCTAAAATAAAGCTAAAACACTTTAGTAGGTTTTATCTGAGAATATAAAGTACTTGGAAAATTTTATTGAATTAAACAAATAAGTTTTTGATGGTTTATAAATGATAGAACCTTTATTAATAAAACTTGGATATTAAATCCTTATTAATTTATTTTAAATAAACCTTTGCTAATTTTATTTAGAATAAAATGTTTTTAATTCCAAAGCTTGGCCAAGGTTTAATTTGGCTTAATAAAATAATCTTTATTTAAATCCATCTTTTCTTTTGAATACCAAATCTTTTATTTTAAAAGATCCAAAATAGTAATTCCAAAACATTTTTAATTTCCTTTATTAAATGTTTATCTTTATGAATCCCTTTGGGATTTTATTTAATTCAAATGGGTTTGAAGCTCCAATTGAATTCAAAAAGTTTCTTATGGCTCTGAAAATCAAACAAAGTTTTATTTTATTAATTTATTTTCACATTACAAGATTTGGAAAATCTTGGGATGTGACAGGCTACCACCCTTAAAATAAATCTCGTCCCTAGATTTGGGGAGGTTAGGGTTACAAGCAAGTTCAAGCAACTAGGGTTCTACCACCCTTAAAAATTTTCAATCAAAAATTACATATTGGCCTTCTTGGGTCCTGGGAAAAATCTCTCTAAGCAAACAGTTGCATGTGTCCTTGGTTTCTTCACTTGACTCATGGGCCAAGGTTGAGCTTCTCCATAGGCTTGTTCAACTTTTCTGGACAATTGTTTGCATAATGGCCTAGTTCCTTGCATTTGAAACATGTGACAAGGTTGATATCCCTCATAGGCTTGTTTATCTTATACTTCATCTTTTCTGGACAGTAGTTTGCATAATGTCCTAACTCTTTGCAGTGTTTGCACATCACTTGGCTAAAATCCTTCCTTATCTTGGGTTTCACTAACTTTTGTTTGTTTTCTTGGCTCTTCTTCTTTTCTGGGCATTCATTGTAATAGTGTCCCATCTCTTTGCAAGTGTAACATTGCTCTTGAGTAATATCCTTCTTGCTAGTGTTGGGGAATTTCTTCTTCTTCTTGGGTCTCTCCAAAGCTAAGAGTTCTTCTAGTTCATGTTCTTCATAGGTGGGAGATCTTTCTCTCTTCTTGGGGCATTGATCTTCATGCTCCTTGATTGCATGATCTTTGTCTCTAAAACTATTGTTGGCTTGGGTTCCTTCTAGAATAGCATCATTGTCATCCTTGTTGTCATTAGATTTTTGGGAAAAGTTTTCTCTCATGTTGATCATTTGAGTAACCAATCCTTGCAACAATTGGGATTGAAGTTTCAAAATCCTTTGTATGGCTGAGCTGAGTTGTCTCTTGGCTCAACTGGTTTTGGGTTTCTATAAGTTCTCTCATGTTGTCTTCTTGGTTGTTGTTGGTGTCATCAACCTTGATGTTGGAGTCCTTTGGAGTCGTCATCTGTTTAGGTTTGAAGGGAGTTTAGAATAGGCAAGATATTTCTAAGGAAATATTTCTAATCACACACATCACAATTCACACAAACAATGTGCATGCAATCACAAACAAACATTTCACTCAAACAAAGTTCAAGCTCATACTTAGGCTACAAAAATATTTTTAATACACCACATAAGTTGGTGGTTTTGACTTAACTAAATTATGGTGGTCCATCTATATGGTTCGCTTGTGATCTTTCCTTTCTTCATGATTCTTCTTACTTGAGATCTTGGTTTCCTTGAGGAAAACTCTTGGTTGCAATACTTCAAAGTTGTTGTTGGCTTCTTCTAACTTTTGCATTCCCTCAGTCTCTAAATCTTGAGCAAGATTTCCTTGTCTCACTTGTAGTCCTTAGTGGTATCCAAGTTGGAAGTCCTTGGTGAACATGCTGAAGATGTTGAAGTCATTAGAGTTGAAGAAGTTGAAGTCATCCTTTGCACATGGTGTAGTCTTTGGTCATGGGGTAGGTTTTTCCATCAAGTTGAAAATTAGAAGAGATGTAGAGTTGAAACCAAAATGGTTGAGGAAAGAGTTTACAAGATTTTGTAAATAAGTTTTTGGAACAAGTATAACTCCTATTTTTCTAAGGGTTTTTGTCCAATCCTAGGGTTTACAAATCCTACAGGCAACACAATGCTCTGATACCATCTGTAGGAGTCCCAACCTAATAAGGTTGATCCCTCCTGTGTTTTACAATGCTAGTCCCTGGATCAATAGCTAGCATCCACAGTTAAGATGTAATATCAAGAAACAAAGGTCATAATATAACTTTATAACCAGGAATAACATAATTTTATTACATCTTTCATAGCTCATATGGCTATTACATTACATTGCAGCGGAATAAATATAGTCATGGGTCCTTCATCTTCAAAGTGCCACAGGCAGATGTTGGTTGTAGACTTTGTAATCCTAATCAATCAATCTTCACTAAAAACAATCAAACCTGCAACATACAAGTTACAGCCACAAAGGGTCAATACATTTGAATTGTATTGGCAAGTGATACTATGGTAGTATAGTGAAGTCTATCATCTATATGCATTTGGCTAAGTGGAGTTGAGGCTTGCATTGCTCAAAATAGATTTTTCTTATCATTTTGAAAATACTAAGTTTTTGCTTGACAAAATCATTTTTCTCAATCAAAGATTTCAAGATCCTTGTACCAAGCCATCTCTCCATCAATGATTGAAGAATTCAAACAACCCTTGTTCAAACCACAAGATTTTAATTTAGAAATTGGAGTGATGAGATTCTTGATTGCTTCCATGTCTTGATGCTCAAATTGTCCTTTACCAGGGACATGGCTAAGTACTTAGATTTTACACTCTGCAGAGGTGGTGCACTTTCCCCGCAAGACTTGGTTTCCCAAGACAAGATCTTTCAGAAGCTTTCCCTTAGACCAAAATGGACGCGTTCCAACCTATCAAACACTACCACCCACTGTCCATATGGCTAAGTTCTTGCAACCTATATGATCATGGCAGAGCCCATATTGCCAAGTGGTTGCACTTGAAGCTTCTCAACATTTGACATCTCAAATCCCTTTGTTTCCTAGGTGGCATTCCACAAGTGAGATACACAATCCAAGCCCATGGCATTGTGAACCACTCAACCATTCTCCACCAAGCAAGCCCATTCCACCCAGGGGATTCATTAACTTAGTTGTTTTATTAAACAAAAACATAAGTCCTCAGACTTAGAATATTTTTGTATAGTGTGAATATATATTCCACCCATGTTTTCTATTAGCTAGGCTAAGCTTAGTAGTAGTAGGAAACTTAACTTAGGAAATCCTACTAAGGATTCATCTACTAGGTTTTTCCATAGTAAGATCTATACTTAGCAAAATCCATGCAGTTTTACTTAACAAAATCACTAATGCATAGTGAAAGTAATGGGATAGAAAGTATGAAGCATCACTTGCCTTTTTGGTAGAGTATAGGTTCACTTCTTGATCTTTGCAATAATCACACTCTTCAAGTCACTACAAATCAATCAAGCAAGACACAAACTCAATCTACCATTCAAGCAAAACAACACACATAAATAACAAAGTCAAAGAAATGCATGCAAGCATGCCAAGCTTTGTTTTGTTTGAAAAAGTGGTTCCTAGTGAGTCATAGTCATTTGGGTACATCTAATGGTCATTTCTTAAAGTGGCCAAGTCATTTGCAAAAGGTTTCACTCAAAAACCATTTTCAAAACAAAGTGTTATTTTATGTGGTGTAGAAATATTTTTATTAAGGCATTAGCCTATAGGGTTCACCAAATGAGTTGCTATTGCAAAACTTGGTGTTTTGGGTCAGTAGGTTTGGTTCAAAACATTTCCTTGAAGTTTTCTTTTCATAAACATTTTTATAACAAAACCATTTCTTTTTATTTGGCTAGAAATTGGCTAAGTCAATTAATCTAACCTAAATCCTTCAAAAATCATTTTTAATACCAAGGGTTGGTTCCTAGGGCCAGTAAGGTCACAACAAACCATTTTGCAAAGGTTTTAATCCAAAAACCATTTTTAAACAATTTTTATACTCTACACAAGCATACAAATGTTTCTGCAAATTCAAACAAGCTAACAGATACTATTTTCAAAACTAAGGGCATGGTTGGCTAGGTCTTGTTCTCCTGAATCCATTGATATAAAATTTGCATAATTTGAACGTGTGGATCAAAAGATATAAGGGTTTGAAGTTTGCTAGAGTTTCTGTTTTTAAATTCTGTTTTAAACCAAATCCTGGCCACGTGTCTGTATCTTATTGGCTCATAACGGTTCGGTAGGATCGCGTGATGTGGACCGCAGGATTTAAGTGGGAGTGTGCGGTGCAGATCAAACGTAACGGTTCAGTTTAAGTGATCTATCGTGTGCATAGGATCATGATCTAACGACTCACATTGTATCAGCCAGGAACTGGCGGCGCGATAACGACGGCGAGCGGCGGAGCGGCCTGGCGGTGACGTTGCCGGCGATGCAGGAAGCGGGAGAGGAAAAGGGGATGCTCACCGAGTTCGTGAGGTGACGCTGATGCTCAACTCGCTTACGGTTTGTCAGGGGGTGCACTGGTTCAGCCGTGATTGCTCGTCGGAGACATTGTCAGCGTCGGGCTTGCTCAGGCGTTGTCGAGGACGAGGCTACAGCGCGTACCAGGGCAAACGGAAGGCAGGTTCAGATGCGTACAGTCCTGGCGAGGATGCGTGCGTGAACGAGAGTGGAAAGGGCGGACGGAAACCATCTGGGGTACTCACCGGAGTGAGGCAGACGCGGCGGCGCGGCCAGATGTTGTCGAGGTCGGTGCTCTGGGCGCCCGCGGTTGATTGAATGGCACAGAAATATGCGCTAGGGTGCGGTGAGCATGCTCGTGTGTTCGGGGAGGCAGAAGGTGGTGAGAGGCTGCCGGAATCAGCGAGAATGGTCGCCGGAGACAGAGGAGGTGCAGAAGGAAATGGCAACAGCCTGGTGGCGGAAAGAGGGTGGCGTCTGAGGGAAATAGAAGAGGGGTAAGAGGCGGTTAAGAGGGAGTGGTCGCTGGTGGGGGTTACTCGGCCAGTAAAGAGGATTTACGCCGGCATTCAACGGCAGTAAACGGCGAGGAACGGGTCGCTGCGGGTGGAGAAGAAGAACAGGGGAGTGGGGTCCTCTGTCAGTGAGAAAAGGAGAGAAAGGGGGAGGTCCACCTGTCGGTTGCTGGGTGGGTGCGGTTCTGAGTGAAAAAGGAAAACGGTTCGGGAGGGGAAGAATAGGAGCTGGGCTAGATGGGCTGTTTGGGCCGGGGTAGTGGGTTGGGTCTGTTTTCTTATTTTTTTCTGTCTGCTTTATTTTCCTTTTCTATTTTTATTTTCTGTTTTGAATTCCAATCAACAATTCAAACAATCAACAAGGTTCAAGTCAATTCAAACAAACAACAAACTTTTCATTTGAATTTGGTTCTGTTTGACAACATAATCCAAATCCAAAAGGAAATAATATTTTATATTTATTTTAGGATTCATTTATTAATTAAATAAAATGGATCTTTAGTTATTTAATAAAATAGGGTTTGTTTTATTTAATAAAATCTTCATTTAAAATCCAAAATGTTTTCAAAATCCAAACAGTAGGTTTTATTTGGAAATAAAGAATATTTGGAAAACTTGTTTAAAATAAAATAATCCTTTTACTTTAGGGTCCATTAATAATTAAATAAAATGGAACTTAGTTATTAAATCAAAATAGGGTTTGATTTTATTAATAAAATCCTTATTTGAACCTAAGTATTTTCAAAGTCAAATTAGTAGGTTTAATTTGGGAAGTATATAATATTTGGAAATTTGTTTTAAAACAAAATAACATTTTATTTTAGAGTCCATTATTAATTAAATAAAAAAAATAGACTTTCATTATTAAATCAACTTGGGTTTGTTTTATTGAGAATATTTATTTTAAAATCTAAAATAAAGCTAAAACACTTTAGTAGGTTTTATCTGAGAATATAAAGTACTTGGAAAATTTTATTGAATTAAACAAATAAGTTTTTGATGGTTTATAAATGATAGAACCTTTATTAATAAAACTTGGATATTAAATCCTTATTAATTTATTTTAAATAAACCTTTGCTAATTTTATTTAGAATAAAATGTTTTTAATTCCAAAGCTTGGCCAAGGTTTAATTTGGCTTAATAAAATAATCTTTATTTAAATCCATCTTTTCTTTTGAATACCAAATCTTTTATTTTAAAAGATCCAAAATAGTAATTCCAAAACATTTTTAATTTCCTTTATTAAATGTTTATCTTTATGAATCCCTTTGGGATTTTATTTAATTCAAATGGGTTTGAAGCTCCAATTGAATTCAAAAAGTTTCTTCTGGCTCTGAAAATCAAACAAAGTTTTATTTTATTAATTTATTTTCACATTACAAGATTTGGAAAATCTTGGGATGTGACAGAAATTTTTTGTTTTCCATGCTACGAACCCCTACAGTGGTATCAGAGCCGTGTCTATATGTAGATCTGTTGCACGAGTAGAACACAATGGTCATTGTGGGCGGTGGTGCTTTTATTATCAATTGCTTCTTGTGTACTTTGCATCTTGCGGTATGATGGGATGAAGCGGCCTAGGCTAACCTTACATGACATCGTTCATGAGACTTGCTCCACGCTTAACATGCAACTTGTATTGCATAAGTGGCTTTGCGGGTGTCTGTCTCTCCCATTATAGTATAGATCCAATTTACAACGGGCACTTGATAGTTCAAACATCAACGTTGTGGTTCTTGTTCGTAAGTTAGATCGACACTTATTGAAAGCCCCAAACCACGTAAAACATGCAAAGAAATTAGAGGCGTCTAACTTTGTTTTGCAGGGGTGTGCTGTGATGTGATATGGCCATGATTGTGATTATATTTGATGTATGCAATGTTCCTTATTGTAAGTTGGCAACCGGCAGGAGCCATATGGTTGTCTTTAATATATGTTAAGAACCGCGTGTCTATTCAAAGTAGTTGTAATAGTTGAAGCCGGTGGACGACAACCATGGAGCAGCGTCATTGACCTTGATGCAATGCCGATGATGATGGAGATCATGTTCGTGCTTGAATATGGAGATCAGAAGCACAAAGAAGAAATGCCATATCATATCACATATTATTTGCATGTGATGTTAATCCTTTATGCATCTTGTATTGCTTAGTTAACGACGGTAGCATTATAAGATGATCCCTCATGCACATGAATTTCAAGTTCTAAAGTGTTCACCCTTAGTAAGCACCGTTGCTAAAGCTTGTTGTTTCGAAGCACCACGTGATGATCGGGTGTGTTAGATTCCGCAAGTGTATACAACGTGAGCAAGCCAGATTTGCTCATGCGGAAGCTAAGGTTTGATCTTGACGAGCCTAGCATGTACAGACATGGTCTCGGAACACGGATCACCGAAAGGTAAAGCATGAATCATATAGTAGATATGATGAACATGTCGATTGTTCGCCATTGAAGCAACATCAACTCTCGTGATGATCGGTTTTGATGTGGTGGATTTGGTTCGTGTGATCACTAAAACAATGTGAGGGATATTGTTTTGAGTGGGAGTTCACCTAGATTAATTTAACTATTAATAAGAACTCAATTTGTCATAAACTTAGTCTAAACTATTTCAAATATGTTGTAGATCAATGGTAGCCCCTACCATCAATTTTAATGCGTTCCTAGAGAAAGAAAAGTTGAAAAACAATGGATGCAACTTCGCGGATTGGTTCCGCAATTTGAGGATTGTCCTCAATGCTGGTAATTTGACCTATGTGCTAGATGCACCGCTGGGTGACCCGCCTGCAGCTGATGCTACCGATGAAGTAAAGAATGTTTACCTCGCTCGGAAGAATCAGTACTCCACAGTTCAGTGTGCTATCTTGTATGGTTTGGAATCGGAGCTTCAGAAAGGTTTGAGAATTCAGACCCACATGATATTGTCCGTGAACTCAAATTGATCTTTGAGACTCACGCGGCAGTTGAGAGCTACGAGGCTTCTAAAAAGTTCTTTAACTGCAAGATGGAAGAGGGCAGCTCCATCAATGAGCATGTGCTTAAGATGTCTGGGCACGCAAACAAACTTCAAAGCTTGGGTATAGTGATTCCTAATGCTTTGGGGATTTACCGTGTCCTCCAATCACTACCACCAAGTTACAAGAACTTTGTGATGAACTACAATATGCAAAGCATGAACAAGCAGTTGCCAGAACTCTTCTCCATGTTAAAATCTGCAGAAGTGGAGATCAAGAAAGAGCACCAAGTGTTGATGGTCAATAAGACCACCAAATTCAAGAAGGGCAAGTCTAAGCAAAAGGGACACTTCAAGAAGGGTGGTAAGAAAGTTACCGCACCGACGAAGAAGACCAAGGCTGGACCCAAGTCTGATACAGAGTGCGTTTACTGCAAGGGAAAAGGTCACTGGAAGCGGAATTGCCCAAAGTACTTGGCGGATTTGAAGAACGGCAACATCAAGAAGAAAGGTATATCCGATATACATGTTATTGATGTGTATCTCACTAGTACTCGTAGTAGTGCCTGGGTATTTGATACTGCACTACAAGAAATGTGGCAACTTATGACCTTCTGGTAGTGACCGTGAACGAAATCGTCATAGATCTATGACGATTTTGAACCAGATGGTGTTAAGCCATTCGAAAGGGTCAAAACACTGGAAAATTAAGACGGTCAGACTCAAAAACGTCGTAGTTGCACTATCCAAAATCGTCATAATATGACGGACCAATCAAATTACATGAAACAACCACCTGTGGATTGCCCATCTCAGCCTAATCTGGACCGTTTAAACACATCCAACGACCAACAAAGAAGCACACATATCCCACCAAACTACCTCCACCATCCACCACATCCCACCAACTCCTAGTCCCCAACTCCCCATTCTCTCCCACAGCCGCATCGCCCTCTCCCGAAACCCTAGCGGCGCCTAATCCCTAGGGTGCGCTGAGCCAGATCCGCCGCCAGCCACGCCCCTCCCTCCCTTCTCCGTCATTCTCGGCCCGTCCCCATCCCTCTCGAAATCGAACCAGGATCCACTCGCGTTCCCTGCTCCCCTTCGCATGATGGCTCCAAATCGCTGCGATCCAGGTAAACTCCGTCTGATCCTCTAGGTCTCTTGGCCGAATCCGTGCCCTCTGCTATTCAAATCGATCTACTCCTTCGTGCCCCGTGATTAATTTGGTGGTTCTTTCGAGGGTCGCAGGAATGCGTCGACCTCCGATGAGATCTAGATGCGAATCGATCCGCACCTCGGTGCCAAGCCCCCTCGGTTTCGTTCAGCGTCCCGCACCACTGAGCCGCCACGCCCAAGACAGAGGAGGATGGGGATCCTTCGCAGCATGACCTGTATCAGGACAACACGCTGACCAGGTGCCGGTGCCCCGCGGGGTTCCAAGGCGACGACCACACATGCGAAGGTGAGACCTCCGTTGTTACCTTCCTGAAACCGATAGTGCAAGAGATGATCAAGAGACGAGTTGCTGATAACGGCTTGTTTATGGTGGTGCTTTAGATCTGGACAAGTGCAAGGAGAAGCTGGCGTGCACCTGCCCCGACTGCCGCTGCAAGAACACCTGGGGCAGCTACGAGTGTAGCTGCGGCAAGGGCAACCAGATCTACATACGAGGGGAGGACGTTTGCATAGGTAACTAACACACTACTAGTCTGCAACTCTGCATCCTACCAGTTTCATTTGACAGCCATGATGAGATCATGGAGAAAGAGAACACTTCTAGACGCTCATCATCCCCTTACTTCTCTGCCTGACGGATGCAGCTAGCTACTAGTGATATAGAAAAGAAAATGATGGTTTGTACAAATCCACAGGGGTGAGCTTTAGATATAATTATCTAGGTAGGCATTTCTGCTCCCCTGGTGGAACGGAAACAATGCAGGCAGATTACTTTGGCAAACTGAAAAATATATATAGGGATGAACAAACCAATACCAGGATAGACAGCTCAGAACTTGCTAGTTTTCTATACATAGGTACTCTCTAGACTTGGTTAACCGATGAGCTTTTGCATGTTGTTCAGTCAACAGAGCTTTTAATTATTATTATTCTGTGAGTTTTGCTGCTATATTGTTGGGTCTGCATTGCTTCAGTAATAGAGCACATATGCAGTTAGTTAAGCGCCTATCCTATTCTCTGCTATGTGATATCCTATATAATTTGTACACTGTGTGATGCTATACTAAAATCCTTTCTCATTTGCAAATCTACCATGTCCACTATGCTGTGCAACGACGAGATAGGGACGGGGATAGGGGACTTTGATTGCACAAGGACAAGGCAGAAATGGAAGTCCCTGAGGGGGTAGACCTATTGCAAACCATGATACATGTTTATTACTTGTTTGATTTGCTTGCTGCGCCACTGTTTCTTCTTCATGATACATGCAAACCATGTTTTAATTGACTTGGAGGTCCTCTATATTCTCTCTTGTAGGAAATTCATGACATACTTGTTTTAGTTTCTCATCCCTATGTATTTAACCAATGCTTACTGTTTATGAGACTTTGGAGTCTCTGTTACATTCCATTTGGAGTCTCTGTTGCATCCCATTGACTGGGGTGTTCTTGATGTAAAATCCCATTGACTGGGGTGTTCTTGATGTAAAATCTAGTAGGAGAGTAATGTTTTCTTTTGAGCACTTCGATTGCATAATTCTTGTTTGTTTGTACCAGTGACTGTTATTTTCACACAATTACTTGTGTAGATAAAACTTATATGTTGTGATTATTGTTTTTTCTATCTAGATGTCCCATGTATGTCGTTCACTCCATTCTTCCCACACTCATCATTTAGACCTGTCATATTCTATGAATCCGAGTGGCTTCAGTTAAATGTTTAGAAATCCAACGACTAGATGGATCCTTAAACACTTAATATTCTCATGCAAGTATCTCTTATCCAGAATAAATGCATGGCATCCTTATGTCTCCCTGATTGTTACCCCTGAAAGTTGTGCTAGCTCTCTAACTCTAATTTTTTTCTGTATCCCAGATAATGCCAGAAGCATCGCGAGGGTGTTGTTTGATCATAACAAGGCAGCATGACTGAAACTGGAACATGTGGCCAGACCAGATTTAGAACTAGATCACACGGGAATGTTTACTGGAGAAACATAGTATGTGTTTATTTTCTTTCCAGCTAATCTTTGTTATTTTTAGAAGATACTGTTGTATTTTCAACTAACAGCCATTACCATATTTTCCTTTCTTTTACAGGAGCTCCAGGATGAAGGTGGAAGAAGCGAAAGCTTCATAGTCAGGAATCAGTTAACTTTACGAATTTCTGAATATTCTCTGTTTATAGCACACTCTTGTACTGCTAGCTTTACCTGAGATTTGATGCTTGCTGAATGTTCTCTGTTTATAGAACACTCTTGTACTGTTAACTTGTATTCATGCTGGTTGTTCTCGGAGACCTGATGGAGTGCTGCAACTGCAGGAACACTATCTTCTACAAATTAGATAAGTGTTCGATCTATCCCACTCTACTCTTTGTTACTTGGTTGATGGTTAATGATGCCATGCGTTATTTTGAGTAAAGTCCCTATGTGATAAGGAACCTATTGTCTGATTAGCTTTGTACTAGGATCTGGCTGGTCTATGATGTTAATTTGGTTATTGTTGTATGTTTTTGTTCCGAGTCATGGTGTAAGTGGTAAGTGATAATTATCTGTATAGGAAAACCATGCACTCTAGTTTTTAATAAATGCTAGGCATTGCTGATGATACTACCAGCCAGTTTTTTTCTCAATGCAACTAGTTCCTTTATGTTTTTCATATCAGGTGCAAGTATGCATTGGTTGTGTTTCAAATATAAGTTACATGATCTGTTGTACATGTTATCAACTTGCCTAGTTCTTGCTAGTAATATTGTTTTGTCAGCTTTTTCTGTTATCAAAGATGTGGTAGATCATCTATTCATATACAGATGATCGTGTCAGCTAAGTTTTTGTAATCTTTTGATAATGGTACTTTTCTGTTTGAAATGCAGAAGGAAGGGAAGCCCAAGCCCGAGTAGACCATTAAAATCGTCTTTACAAGAGCTACATGCTGATGAAGTTTTGGAGTAGCTAGCTTTAGTACTTACTAAGAATTTAGTTTTTATATTCTAGGGTATGAAAGATTTCATGGCTGAATTCGTTGTGATGTGATCGTTGTAATATGTGTTCTAACTATTCCGATATTGTAACAAAGCAATTTGGCTGTTATTTATATATTTTCATGTGTTTTCATTCTCCTTTCTGATTAGTATATTGGTTAATAATTTGATGTGAAAAAAAATTCAAATCTCACAAATGAGAACTGACAATTGGGATCCATTGTCTGGAACAACCTGATAATTGGGATCCATCTCACAAAAAGGCCAAAATTGGAATTAAATGGATTGTAAAAAGGCCAAGACATAAAATAAATAGGCAAAAATGTTGAATTTGGCCCATTTAGCTGAGACCAGAATTAATAAGCATAAATTGACTGAATTGTTGGGCTTGGCCCATATAAATGGGTGAAGTGGACCGGGCTGAATTCTTGCCACGTAGGATCTGCCATGTAGGATCTGACGTGGCCAGGCTAGATGTCTCGTGACGATAATAGATCGTCACAGAGGTTATGACGTTATGAGATCGTCATAGCGGTTATGACGATTTCGCAAAAATCGTCGTTATAGTTCATTTGCGACGCCCAGCTTTTGACGATCTCAAAATCGTCATAGAATCGTCATAAACAGACTATTGTGACGATTCTGTGACGAAATTAGAGGGTCATATATAGCCAGATTCCTTGTAGTGCTGGTTCGGTTGCTCATATTTGTAACTCGAAATAGGTGCTGCAGAATAAACGGAAGCTAGCGAAGAACGAGGTGACGATGCGCGTGGGAAACGGATCAAAGGTTGATATGATTGCGGTTGGCACGCTACCTCTTCATCTACCATCGGGATTAGTTTTATACTTAAATAATTGTTATTTGGTGCCTGCGTTAAGCATGAACATTATATCGGGATCTTGTTTATTGCGAGACGGTTACTTGTTTAAGTCCGAGAATAATGGTTGTTCGATTTATATGAGTAATATATTTTATGCACATGCACCTTTGATAGATGGTCTATTCTTATTGAATCTCGATAGTGGAAATACACATATTAATAACACTGAAGCTAAACGTTTGAAATCGAGCGATAACTCGACCTATATGTGGCACTGTCGTCTTGGTCACATTGGAGTGAAGCGTATGAAGAAACTCCATTCCGATGGACTTCTTGAATCACTTGAAAGATGCGAATCATGTCTGATGGGTAAAATGACTAAGACTCCATTTTCTGGTATGATGGAGTGAGCTACGGACTTATTAGAAATCATACATACCGATGTGTGTGGCCCAATGAGTGTAACATTGCGCGGTGGTTATCGTTATGTTCTTACCTTCACGGATGACTTGAGTAGATATGGGTATATCTATTTCATGAAACATAAGTCTGAAACTTTCGAGAAGTTTAAGGAATTTCAAAGTGAGGTTGAGAATCAACGTAACAAGAAGATTAAATTTCTACGTTCTGATCGTGGAGGTGAATATCTAAGTTACGAGTTTGGCGAGCATTTGCAGAAATGCGGAATACTTTCACAATTGACACCGCCGAGAACACCACAGCGTAATGATGTGTCCGAACGTCGTAATCGAACTCTCTTAGATATGGTTCGTTCTATGATGTCACTTACAGATTTACCGCTATCATTTTGGGGTTATGCATTAGAAACAGCCGCATTCACTTTAAATAGGGCACCATCTAAATCCGTTGAAACGACACCGTATGAATTATGGTTTGGGAAGAAACCTAAATTGTCGTTCCTTAAAGTTTGGGGTTGCGAAGCCTATGTAAATAAGTTACAGCCGGGCAAGCTTGAACCCAAAGCGGAAAAATGCGTCTTCATAGGATACCCAAAGGAAACTATTGGGTATACCTTCTATCATAGATCCGAAGGCAAAATCTTCGTTGCTAAGAATGGATCCTTTCTAGAGAAGGAATTTCTCTCGAAAGAAGTGACTGGAAGGAAAGTAGAACTCGACGAGGTTGTCGAACCTTCTCTCGAACTTTCGAGTAGCGCAACACCGGAAGAAGTTCCTGTGGTGCCTGCACCAATAAGAGAGGAAGCTAATGATGATGATCATGAAACTTCAGTTGTAGTTGCTACAGAGCCTCGCAGGTCAACGAGAACTCGTACCACTCCTGATTGGTATGATCCCGTTATGAGTGTCATGTTGGTGGATAACACCGATGACCCTGCGACATATGAGGAAGCGACGATGAGCCCAGATTCCAATAAATGGCAAGAAGCCATGAAATCCGAGATTGGATCCATGTACGAAAACCAAGTATGGAATTTGGTGGACTTACCGGATGGCCGGAAGGCTGTCGAGAACAAATGGATTTTCAAGAAGAAAACAGATGCTGATGGTAATGTTACTGTCTATAAAGCTCGACTTGTCGCAAAAGGGTTTCGACAAATTCAAGGAGTTGACTACGATGAGACTTTCTCACCAGTAGCGAAGCTAAAGTCTGTGAGGATTATGTTAGCAATCGCTGCATATTACGATTATGAAATATGGCAGATGGATGTCAAAACAGCATTCCTCAATGGAGACATTGATGAAGAGTTGTATATGATGCAACCCAAAGGTTTTGTCGATCCTAAAGATGCTAACAAGGTATGCAAACTTCAACGGTCCATATATGGATTGAAGCAAGCATCCCGAAGTTGGAATCAACGTTTTGATAAGGTGATCAAAAGTTTTGGTTTTATACAAACTTATGGAGAAGCTTGTATTTACAAGAAAATGAGTGGGAGCTCTGTAGCATTCTTAATACTATATGTAGATGACATATTGTTGATTGGGAATGATGTAGACCTTCTTAATAGTGTCAAGGAATATTTGAATAATAGTTTTTCAATGAAAGATCTTGGCGAAGCAGCTTACATATTGGGCATAAAGATTTATAGAGATAGATCGAGACGTCTAATATCATTGTCACAAAGTAAATATTTGGACAAAGTTCTAAAGACGTTTGGAATGGAAGATAGCAAGAAAGGGTTCTTGCCCATGTTTCCCAATACGACCTTGAGTAAAACTCAAAGTCCGACAATGGCAGAAGATAGAGAAAGGATGAGTAAGACTCCCTATGCCTCAGCCATAGGATCTCTAATGTTTGCCATGCTATGTACTAGACCCGACATTGCATATGCTGTTAGTTTGACTAGCAGATATCAAAGTGATCCAGGAGTGGATCACTGGACAACGGTCAAAAACATCCTTAAGTACTTGAGAAGAACTAAGGATATGGTTCTTTCTTATGCAGGTGATGAATAACTCGTTATTAATGGTTACACCGATGCTAGTTGGAACACCAATCCGGATGATTCTAAATCACAATCTGGATACATATTTACTTTGAATGGTGCAGCAGTTAGCTGGAGGAGTGCAAAGCAAAGCGTTGTGGCGAGATCTTCAACTGAATCAGAATACATGGCTGCTTCAGAGGCTTCACAAGAAGCGATATGGATGAAAGAGTTCATTACAGAGCTCGGTGTGGTTCCAAGTGCGCTAGACCCAATGTCTATCTACTGTGATAACATGGGCGCCATAGCCAATGCGCAAGAACCAAGGTCACACAAGAAGCTGAAGCATATCAAGCTACGTTTTCACGCTATTCGAGAACATGTCCAAGATGGTGACATAAAGATTTGCAAAGTACACACAGATCTGAATGTGGCGGATCCGTTGACTAAACCTCTCCCGAGGGAAAAACATGACCAACACCAAACTGCCATGGGTGTTCGGTATATTACCATGTAATCTAGATTAGTTGACTCTAGTGCAAGTGGGAGACTGTTGGAGATATGCCCTAGAGGCAATAATAAATGTAGTTATTATTATATCTTTGTGTTTATGATAAATGTTTACGTTTATGCTATAATAGTATTAACAAGGAAACATTAATACTTGTGTGATTTGTAAACTAAATTAGAGTCCCTAGTAAAGCCTCTTTATAATACTAGCTTGTTGGTTAATAAATGATTGTGGTTCCCTATCATGAACATTGAGATGTTATTAACAACAAGATCATATCGTTAGGAGAATGATATGATGGACATACTCCTATAGATAAGCGTAGCATAAAGATCAAGTCATTTTAATAGTTCAATTGCTATATGCTTTCTGATACATAGTAACCTAATTCCTTCGACCATGAGATCATGCTTATCACCATCACCGGAAGGATGCTTTTATGACATCAAACACCACACCGTAACTGGGTGGCTATAAAGGTGGCATTGAGTGTTCAGAAAGTATTGGTTGAGACACATGGATCAAGAGTGGGATTTGTCCATCCATATGACGGATAGATATACTCTAGGCCCTCTCGGTGGAATGTCATCCAATTGGCTTGCAAGCATGTGACTGGCTCACAAGGGATCACATATCACGGGAACGAGAATAGAGTACTTATCAGTAACGAGGTTGAACTAGGTATGCAGAGATACCGACGATCAAAACCTCGGATAAGTAAACTATCGTGAGACAAAGGGAAATTGGTATAGAATGTAAGTGGTTCATTAGATCGCAAAGTAATCGTAGAAATATGTGGGAGCCATATGAATTTCCAGATTCCTCTATTGGTTATTGTTCGGAGAAGTGTCTCGATCATGTCCGCATAATTCACGAACCGTAGGGAGACACACTTAAGGATTCGACGTTGTTGAGTAGTTATGGAATGATGAGTAAGAGACCGAATGTTGTTCAGAGTCTCGGATGGGATCCGGGATATCACGAGGAGATCCGGAATGGTCCGGAGAATAAGATTCATATAAGGAAAGTCCTGTTTCGGGGTTGGAGAATGGTTCCGGTGTTTTCATCGGGAATGTTCTAGAAGGTTCCGGAATGTCCGGCACTCCGGAGGGGAAGGGTACATGAATGTGTCATAACAAGTTGGAATGGTTGCATCATGTACTAGGTGTCATTGCTGAACAAAATAAAGGGTTAAATCAAATCCTAGTTTGAAAAGTCAAACGCCAATTTGAAAAGTCAAACGGCTATTTTGTTTGGTGGAGGGAGAGTAGGAAACCTACTTGGGGAGGAAGTCCCTCTCCCTCCACCGCCGGCCAAGGAGGCCGAGTTGGGGAGGGACTCCCCTCCCCTTGGCCACGCCCTCCCACCTATATAAGGAGGGGCAGGGCTGCCCCTCCTAGAACTACACCTTGCCCTCTCTAAACCCTAACCCTAGCCGCCGCCCACCATAGCCGTCGCCGCCCTAGGGTTTCTCCCAAGCCGCCGAATTGGGTCTTCTAGTTGCCCTAGCCACCGGCCTAGCCCCCTCTACTTGGTGTGTCTAAACTCTAGATCACCGAGGCTCTATCATAGTCCACCATACTCTCTCCGGCTTAAGGCGAAGCCCTGCGAGATCTCCCCTCTACTTCCGGTACCACGCCGTCGTGCTGCCGGAATCGCGAGGAGAGTGCTACAACCTCCGCTGCCTGCTGGAACAAGGGAGAGGAAGGTCTTCGTCGAGTACCGAACGTGTGACCGACTGCGGAAGCGCTGCCGGAACGCAGCGCCGAAAGGATCGTCTACGCGATCTTGAGATCGGCAAGAGTACGACTACATCACCCACGAGAATCATCTCTCGTTAAACACTCTGGAATCTTCCAGGGTGATTTATTATATCGACTCGTTGCTACAATCTAGTAGATAGATCTTGGCTTGTTTGTTTGTATGCGGTAGAATTTTTTTGTTTTCCATGCTACGAACCCCTACAGTTTGAATAACCACCTTATAAGCAAACACCTGTTTTTAATTTCAAGTACCTCAATACCTAATCCACCCTGATCTTTTGGCCGGCAAATAATATTCCACTTTGTTAGCCTATATTTCTTCTTAGTATCATGACTTTGCCAAAAAATCGTGATCGAAAGAAGTCTAAACGCTTTCTCACCCCTTTAGGTATTTTGAGGAATGAAAGCATAAACATGAGCAAACTAGTCAGAACAGAATTAGTGAGCACCAATCTGTCCCCATATGAGAGCATATTGCTTTGCCAACACCCAAGTTTGGACACGAACCGACTCTCAACAGGATTCCATTCTGCGTTTCGAAGTTTTCTATAATGGATAGGTACCCCCAAATACCGAAAGGGCAAGGAACCAGTCTCACAGCCAAAAATCTGTTTGTACTGATTTTCCATGTCCTTCGCCTCTCCAAAACAATAAATTTCACTTTTATGGAAGTTTATGTTTAATCCCGATAATTGTTCGAAGTTGTTTAGGATTAACTTCATATTTAGGGCTTTCTCCAAATCATGCTCCATAAACAATATAGTGTCATCCGCATACTGAAGTATAGAAACCCCTCTCTCTACCAAATGAGGATGAGGAATGAGACTTCCAACTAAGCCATCATCCTTAGCCTGTGCAATTAGGATAGCTAACATATCTGCAATAATGCTGAAAAGAATTGGAGATAACGGATCACCTTTGATGCATTCAAGAAATAGAATTATGAAATTAAATGTTAGTCAGTAAAATTCATGAGTGCCACTTTATTTTAGGTTAACATTATTGTCATGATACAAAAAAAGATATTCTCCAAATTCTCATAAAGTCAAATAGTGCACCCTATTTTATTACCTCATAGAATCTGATAGATCAATTCGATGTGTAACTACACATTTGATCATCATAAAGTTTACAAAACAAACAACAGGCCGTAGATTTTACACCCAACATCCCAGCTTCAAGTCCTAACAAACATATATTTTTCTATTTATTTATTTTAAAAACAAAACTATGTTGGGGGGGGGGGCCTTGCCACATTATTTCAACAAAAAATTGATCTTCAAATTTATAGGTACATAAATAATATCCAATGTACGTAGTATCAAAGTTGTTCCCAAACATATCACAATCACATATCCAACCCAGTCTGACCAAATGTATCGCCCTTGAAAAAATCTTAAGTATTGTAACTAGAATAGCCGTTGACGAGGTTTAATCTCGTCAATGCCCATTGTTATGGACTTGGGTTTTGGAGAACATGGGGATACTGGAGATCACGGAACGGTTAGCAAACAAGCAACACGGGGACACGAAGTTTACCCAGGTTCAGGCCCCCGGAGGGAAAACCCTACTCCTGCTTGTCTGCTCTTGATTATGGCGGAACCAAAAGTTACAGGGGTACGCAGATGCAATCTGGCATGGAGGTGTGTATGCGGTGAGTTGAGGTGCCCTTCTCGCCATGCCCTCCTAGCCTTTATATAGATAGGCAGGTTCCGGGTATAGGACGAGTCGGTTACAGATTAAGGTTTGCCCCTTTGAAATTCTATCTATTCTAGTCTTGTTCTCCAAGGATCCGAAGATGTCATGGGCTTGGGCTTCCCGAAAGTATCCGCACGACGCATATGTTCTTGTGGGCCTTTCTTGGACTAGACCAGGTATACTAATATCGTGTACCCGTAGGGTATAACCATTTCAGTAGCCCCCGAGTGTTCAGTCGAATCGTAGATTCGGCTGAGGACTTTTCAATCTTTTGGGTGCAGTTGGTCCCGTTTATATAAGAAAAAGAATGATTTTAGTTTGTAGGGATTGTTGATGCGTGTGCCTGACTCTCCTGACAGATTATGGCCAGTTAACTTTCTTAGGACAAAACAACATGATCTTCTTCAGACTCGAGTCCCTAGACTCGAATCTGGAACGAATGCTGGCGTAATTCGACTCAGGCCGCTGAGGTCTTACAGGAGTCAAATCCCAGTAGTTTTCGAGTGATGTACCCAATGCGTCCATCAAGATTTTTCATCGTGCCTGTTGACACGGTATTTTACGGGCAGAGCGCAGTCAGGTGCGTTACCAGGCCATCAGATGATATCTGTATGTCTTATCTTTGTGCCGTAGACACAACATACGAAATGTTATCACCGCGGAGGTGTTTCGGGTGGCTAAGGAAAATGTTTCCCACTTTAGCGTTTGTTTGGGAAAAGTTGCTAGAATTTTTTTTGCCTTTTGACCCGAAGGATCACAGTCGAAGAATTCATAGGGTGCGCGACCAGCGCTCCTTATGGGAGTAGACCCTGAGTGTCTGTTCGAGTCGTAGACTCGAGCAGAGACTTTTAATTCAGTTGTTTTTTAGCTTCTGGTCCGAAGGACACAATTTTTTCAGATGCTTGATCAATCCTCCCTATGGGAGTAGGCCCCAAGTCTGTAGTGGAGTCGTAGACTCTACGTGGGACTCGAAGATAGTTGAGAGTTATAGTTCTTCAATCATTTCTTAGGTGCGTGGCCAGCACTCCTAATATGAGTAGCTCCCGAGTAATTGCTCGAATCGTAGATTCGAGTGAGTACTTTAGTTATCAGCCGAAGATTTCCAACCGTTGCTAGATTGGTTTTGATGACGTCAGTGCTGACGATTGGTGACCTCAACCGTCCACGGCGCCAGAGGTGACGTGCCAGGACGAACATGAGTCCCACTTCCTGACTTGGAGTTGACTGGTCAAGCGCGACGTGGCGAGAATTACGGTGTCTCCTCGATTTCCGTGCGTAGTGGACGGCGTGCGGGCGACGGTTTGCTGCTGTGTTGACACGTGTACGGTTGTATCTGTCCCTAGCGTTAGGGCTTCTGGATGAACGGTTCCTGTTCGTCATCTTCGTCCTTATAATCGTGGGGAAAACAGTGATTTTGTTTTCACCCCTTGCCATTTGCTTTCCACCATTGTCTCCATTTTCACAAGAACATGCTTTCTTGCACGCACTGGACATTCTTCGGTCCTTCCCTTCGTCATTTCTTGGCGTGCATCGTCATCGTCGATGCTCCACCATGGTCAAGTCGAAGAAGGCCTTCGCCGGAGCTGGATCGAGCGCCGCCGGCGGCGGCAAGAAAGGTGCCACCACCGCTCGCATTAGTGATGGAGGGTGGAGGCACACAGAGGTGCGCGACGGTGATCTGCGCAAGCTGCACGATGCATGGCTGATCCCGCAGGACAAGGAGGCCGTGAAACTTCCAGGCAAAGAGGTAACTCCCCGTCCTCCCGTAGGGTTTCGGGTGATGTTCATCGCTTTTGTTTTTCGCGGTCTCTTGCTTCCGGTCCACGATTTTCTTTGTGGACTTCTTTTCTTCTACGACATCCAACTTCATCATCTTTCCCCCAATTCTCTTCTCCACATCGCTTGTTTCATCACTCTCTGCAAGTGCTGGCTTGGTATCGAGCCGCACTTTGGCCTCTTCTGGAAGCTCTATTCCGTAAAGAGGCAATCTGGCACCGGCGAGGTCTACCCGCTCGGTGACTGCGTCATTTCCATCCGATATTCTATTCTCTTCTTTTCTTTTTCTATGTGTGAGTCCGTCCAATACTGGCGGAAGAAGTGGTTTTATATCCGCGACTCCACCGTGGACGGTCAAGATTTTGGCCTCGCTCCCTTTGACTCCTCCCAGGAGATCCTTCCGAAGAGATTCTAGAAGAACCATGTCCTGGAGGGCGAGGTGGCGGAGGTAGAGAAGCTCTACCGTCGAGTGGAGGCGCTCCAGATGGTTTCAGAGAAGGAGGTGAATGGTGTGGATATCATCCGCACCTTCCTCAAGCGTCAGGTGCAGCCACTCCAGGCGAGGGCGCATCCGATGTTTCTCTACACTGGCCGCAACGACCCGACGAGGGTTTCTGCTGAGGAGCTGTCCAGGGGCGACCTCGATAGGGCTCTTTGGCCGCTGCTAAAGTTCAAGGCTGAAGAGGACCTCCCAAAGAAGTCCTTGACCGACCCCTTCAGCTCTTCGAATCTAGTTCCTCAGGTGTAGAATTGCGTTATGCGTGTTGCGCTTTTTTACTAGTGCTGTTTCCATATGAATAGCGTTGCTAATCACGTTCTTTCTCTTCTTTGGTTTATAGGAACTCAAGGTAGCTGGCATGATGCCTCCGCTGCCTGAGAAATATCCGGTTGCGCCTGACAACGAGGTTGTGGACTCTGAGTACGAACTTCCGCCGGCGCAATATCCAACTCATGAAGCCACCGAGGCGAGCGAGGGGCAGACCCGAAAGTGCTCCCGGAGTGAATCTTCGGATGCGTCGACGCCGCCTACTCCTCGGGGACCTTCCTTCCTGGAGCGGCATGGTGAGGATGATGGTGCTTCCTCCGCACCGTTTCCAGCTGTGCCTCTTCGAGCGATGGCGTCGCAGCCGCGGCCAAGAAGAAGAAGGAGGCGCCATCCATCTTCAACTTGTCAGACATTGACTCGTAAGTATTTTCAGCTGCGATTTATCCTGTGCACAATTCTTCTTATTGTCTTGATCGATATTGTCCTTGCAGCCACTCCTCGGAGGGCTCTCTTAATGAGGGCACTCAGGAGGCCGTAGGGGAGTCGAAGCCGATGGCCCCTCCCTTTCATATGGTGGCCAACTCTGAGGATGACGCCTCGAATCCCTCTCCACGAGAGGCTCGGGTGGTCGTTACTCAGAAGACCCGTTGTGGACCTTCGGACTCTCCATCTGAGCACATAAGTTGTTCTCTTTTATCGTCCTGGGGGGAGCCCCCGAGCCCTATTCGGGTTGCTTTGTTGAATGTTTTGCTCTTTGCGGGGCACAACCCCCGAGCCTTTTTTCCGATGCTTTCTTGATTGCTTTCTTCGGTTTCTTTTCGCAGCCCTTTGTGCACATCACGAACCTTCTCATCCAGCAGCATCTGGCGCCGGAGGCCAGTATGCAGCAGCTTCGAGGTACTTGTATTGCTCGTTTCTATTTTTATTGCACCCGTCACATGAACAATTTTGTGTTTCTCATGTGTGCTCTTTTGTTTCGTAGATGAAAATAATGCGGACCTTCATCGAATGGACGCTCTCGACAAGAGCCTCAGTCGAGCAGAGAAGAAAGCTGTAGATGCAGCTGAGGCAAAGGAGCGCCTAGAGAAGGAGGTGGCTGCTACTGCCGAGGTGCAGGAGCGCCTGCGGAAGGAGTCTGCGAATCGCGAGAGGGAGCTTGCTGCTGCAGCTGCCGTTCGTGAGAAGGATATGGCCGACAGGCTGATGGCTGTGGCCATGGCTTTCTCTGGTTAGTTTATTTGATTCGTCCTTGCTTTTTCGGTTGCTCCCTATCTCGTTCTTATTCGGGTCCTTTTCTTCTTTCTCTGTCTCAGATGCTGCAGGCATCGCGTTTGATCACGGTGTGATGGAGCACAGGAATGCTCTGGATGATGCTACCGTAGCGGTCGAAGATCGCTGCAGTACTGCTGTTGGTGCCTTGGAGAAGGCCAAAGGGGCGCTCCAACGCTTCTACAAGGAGATCGTCCCCAAGGGTGCTGCTATTGAGGCTGTCGACGCGTTGGCGGATGCCTTGTCAGAGGATGCCCCTGCGGCCTACAAGCGCAAGCAGAAGGGACTTGGCGCCTCGATGGGGTTGGCCATGGCCTTGGCATCCGGAGCAGAGCTGGACCTGCCGTACGTCACCTCCTAGATGCCAACGGCTCCGGACGGCTCAGAGGTAGCCTTCTCTCCCTTCGCTTCCCGTTGTAAGCGGCATGGGCCGAAGCTCATTGACCTGCTGGCGAAGTACGCGGCAAAGCAGTAGGAGGAGGCTAAGAGCAGGCAGTCTAGCTCTAAGGCCACTCCAGATGCGGGTGCCTAGGCTTTGTTGCTGTAGTTTAGGATAGTATATCCTTTTCCTTTTGTAATGTATGCTTTTGTTGATGAACAATCTTGACTCATGCCACGGGGTGGCCTTTAATGTATATAAAGTATTTTTCGAGCTATCGCTAGAGATGTGTGTGATCTTCATCTTCCTTACTTGTTTGTCTTTAGGGTCCTTCAGGAGGGGCACCCGTTGGTACTTTGACTGCTCCAGATCCGCGACCATCGTTGGATGATGCGTTGCAGCTTGTTTTCCTTTGCGGCCGTGTCCGTAGCTTGGATAAAGAGATCCTTGGCGTTCGAGGCCACGCAGGCATGTGGAAGTCGAAGGCTGAGAGAGCTACCGCCAGGGAGGAGTATCTGATGGGGGAGCTGCGGCAGTTGAGCGAGCAACTGCAATGTGAGTTTTCTTTGAGCTGCTGCTCATTTTCGGATGCGCCTTGTTTGTGTGTTAACTTATTCTGAGTTTTCTGCAGGTGCCAATCTCATTCCAAAGGAAGAGAAAGAGCGCGTTGCGGTTCGGATAAATTGTTTGACCCAACAGGACTTGGAAGCTGGCGGCTTCTTATAGAAGGACCGTGACCGGGCCACCGTCCTTGCGATGGTGCAGGATCGTGTGCACCAGGTTTCGCGGGTGCTGAAGCTGGCGAAAACTTCCCTAGCGTCGATTTTGTATGTCATGTCCGCCCTAGACGAGGCACCTTCCACTCTTTGGGGTTTGTTGTCGAAGTTTCGAGACGTGGGTCACGTGAGGGAGTTGGTGAGGCACCAGTTGGTTGCAGGGGTGAAAGCTGCCCTTTCGCTTGTTCATATGCATCGCCCTGATGTCGATCTCGCGGCTATGGCGACTGGGCCGCCCCTTCGGCCAGACAGTGGCCTCTGGTACATGCACCCGCATTATGCGGCTGTTAGGCAGTATGCTGAAGAGATCGTGGATCTCTTTGAGCATCGGGCACACGTGATTCTTCAGAATAGACAGATCCTATAAAAAGATAGATGTAAAACTTGTATATATTAGAGTGGGCTTGTGATGCCCTTTTCTGTAAAGCTTATTTGTGCGAGCACGTGGTGCTTTTGTTGTGTGCATGTCCTTTTCGTTAGCCTGACGTGGTCAGCTACTCATGTTACATGCGTTATTCTTAGTCGACAAACTCGTGAGGTGAGGCATAGCCCCCGAGCGTGTTATAGCGAAAAGTAATGCAAGGTAAGAGAAACTTTTTTGGGTGAGGGACTTAGGTTTTATTCATATCGTAACGAGGAGGTACATTGTTCGGCTGAGTAGCCTTGGCTGAGTAGCCTTATTGAAAGTAAAGGGATAACTAGGGGTAGAAGCGTCATAGACACGTGACGTTCCAGGGGTTGGAGTATTCGACTCCTGACGCGATGTCCATGAGGCGGTAAGAGCCGCCTGGGATGACTTTCTGTGACGATGTAGGGTCCTTCCCAGGGTGACTCGAGCTTTTTCGGCCGCTCTTGCTTGAGTCACAGGATGAGGTCTCCTTCGACGAAGGACCTTGGTCGCAACCGTTAGCTGTGGTAGTTGCGAAGGCTCTGCTGGTAGACCGCTGAGCGAGCCGCGACGATGTCGCGTGCTTCGTCGAGTGTGTCGACGGCGTCTTCGAGTGCGGCCGTTGATTCGGCTTCGTTGTAGGCGACGACCCGTGGGGCCTTGTGGCGTACCTCGACAGGTAGTACAACTTCGGCTCCGTGCACCATGAAGAAAGGTGTGAAGCCAGTTGCGCTGTTTGGCGTTGTGCGTAGGCTCCAGAGGACGGAGGGTAGCTCCTCTGCCCAGGCTCCCGCAAGCCGTTCAAGTGGGCTGAGCAGGCATTTCTTGATGCCACCGCCTTTGATGCCGTTGGCCTCTTCGACCTGCCCGTTGGTCTGCGGGTGTGCCACGAAGGCGTATGATATGTTGATGCCCCTCGCAGAAGTCCTGGAATTCCTTCGAGATGAAGTTCGAGCCATTGTCCGTGATGATGCTGTGCGGCATGCCAAACCTGTATACTATGGACTCGAAGAATTTGACGTCTGTTTTGCCGCTTTTATTGGTGATGGGCATGACCTCGATCCGCTTGGTGAACTTGTCGACTATGACCAAGAGGTAGACGTGGCCTCCTTTCAAAGATTTGTGAAGTTTGCTAATCATGTCGAGGCCCCATTGGGCGAAGGGCCAGGCTAGTGGTATGGGCCTGAGCTCCGATCCTGGTGCGTGTGACTTGTACGCAAACCTTTGGCAGCCGTTGCACCTTCGGACGATGTCCTTGGCATCGTTCATGGACGTTGGCCAGTAGAATCCAGCTCATAAAGCTTTAGCGACGAGGACGCGGCTGCCTGCGTGATGACCGCAGATGCCCTCATGGATGTCTTGGAGGATGGTTTTGCCATCACCAATGGTGACGCACCTTTTGAGTACACCAAAAATACTGCGCTTGTAGAGCTTGCCATTGTGGAGGGTGAGTGCTTTGGACCGGCGTGATATGTGTCGGGCGTCTGTCGGGTCGTTAGGAAGTTCTTTGTTTAGCAGGTACCGAAGGTACGGCTGCATCCACGTCTCCTCGATTGCCATGACCTGCATTAGGCTGACAAGTTCGACCTCAGTATCGAACTTTTCGGGTCCTTCTTGTCCTTCGGGTAACGCATCCCCCGAGTGTTCTGCTTCTTCGGGTGATCCCTTGGGGAATTTCCTTTTGATAAAGGGTACGCAGATTTGTTCGAGGAACACACCTGGTGGCACCCATGCGCATGTGGAGCCGATGTTGGCGAGCCTGTCAGCTTCCTCGTTGTTTTCCCGTCCAATGTGCCAAAGCTCGCAGTCGTCAAAGTCTCCTTCGAGTGAGTTGTAGAGTGCGCGGTAGGCAATCATGTTGGCGGCATGGGCGTCACATTCGTTCATCGTCTGCTGGACACGAGGTTCGAGTCACCGTAGATGACTAGGCGCGTTGCACCGCAGATCTTTGCCATCCTCATGCCGTGGATGAGGGCCTCGTATTCGGCCTCATTGTTGGAGGCGTGAAACTTCATCCGAAGGACGTATTTCATCTTATCGCCTTGCGGGGACGTCAGTATGACGCCAACTCCTTCTCCAGCCTCACGCTTGGAGCCGTCGAAGTGCATCGTCCATGACTGTGTCATGTCCGGGGTGTCTGGCAGCTAGAGCTCCATTCAGTGGACGAGGAAGTCCGGGAGGACCTGAGATTTGATGGCCTTGCGCCGCTCATAGACTATGTCTAGAGGGGATAGCTCGATGCCCCATAGGGCTACGCGTCCTGTGGCTTCGGGGTTGTTCAGGATGTTGGACAGTGGCGCTTCGTTGACAACCATTATCTGATGCTCCTGGAAGTAGTGGCTCAGCCGACGAGCCGTCATGAACACGCCATAGGCGAGCTTCTGGTAGTGAGGGTACCTCTGCTTTGTTGGTGTCAGTACCTCGCTGAGGTAGTAGATTGGGCGTTGGACCCCATGGGTATTGCCATCTTCGGGTTGTTCGACCATGAGTACGGTGCTTACCACCTGGTGCGTGGCTGCGATGCATAGCAGCAGAGGCTCTCGTTCCTTCGGCGTGACCAAGACAGGCGAGGTGGAGAGAAGCCGCTTGAGTGCTTTGAATGCGTCATCTGCTTTGGGTGTCCACTCGAACTTGTCTTACTTACGCAACAACTAGTAAAAGGGCAGGTCCTTCTCACCCATGCGGCTGATGAATCTGCTCAACGCCGCGATGCACCCAGCTAGTTGCTGGACACCTTTGAGGTTCTTCGGCTTCTCCATGGTTAGTATGTCCCGGATTTTCTTTGGATTCGCCTCGATCCCTCGCTGGGAGATGAAGTAGCCGAGTAGCTGGCCAGATGGGACACCGAAGGCGCACTTTTCTGTATTCAACTTGATCTTGTAGTGATCAAGGTTATCAAACGTATCTCGGAGATCGTCGATCAGTGTCTTGGCCTCTTTGGTCTTGATGACTATGTCGTCGACATAGACTTGGATGTTGCGAACAATCTGGTTTTTCAGACACGCCCGCATGCACCTGGTACGTGGCACCTGCGTTCTTCAGCCCAAAAGGAATGGTGTTGTAGAAGAACACTCCGAACGGCATGATAAACACCGTTTTCTCCTGATCTTCGACCTTCAGCAGAATCTGGTTGTAGCCTAAGTAGGCGTCGAGGAAGGAGAGCTTCTCGCATCCTGTAGTCAAATCGATGATCTGATCGATCCGCGGTAGAGGGAAGTGATCCTTGGGGCAGTGCTTGTTAAGCGACGTGAAGTCTACACACATCCGAAGGATGTCCGTATCCTTTTTGGGGACCAGCACAGTGTTGGCTAGCCATTAGCTCTCCTTGATTTCTCGGATGAAGTTGGCGTTGAGTAGTCTGTTAACTTTGATTCCAACTACTTCTGCTCGTGGTTCGGACAGTCGTCGGATCGACTGCTTGACCGGCCTTGCGTCGGGGAACACATTGAGTGCGTGCTTGGCGAATTCTCTGGGAACTCCTGGCATGTTCGCAGGACACCAGGCGAAGATTTCCCAGCGCTCATGGAGGAATTCGACGAGCGCGCTTTCCTATGCGGGGCTGAGGTCGTTGGCGATCAACGCCGTCTTGGAGGCATCGGTTGGGTGGACCTACACCTTTTTTGTGTTGACTGTGTAGTCGAACGACATGTCAGGTGAGTTTTGCCTGGCGACTGGGGGTGCCCCGTTGTCTGTTACTTCTACGGAGCCTCGTGAGCTCCTCTTGCATGCCGAACGACTAGGCGATTCTGTTGAAATCTCTATCACAGTGGTCCGATCGGGTGAAGCTCCCCTGGACTATGATGACGCCCTTGAGCCCTGGCATCTTGAGCAGCAGGTACGCGTAGTGTGGTACTGCTAGGAATCTTGCGAACGCTACGCGCCCGAGGATGGCGTGGTACTGTGATGACCAATCCACCACTTCAAACTCGAGCCGCTCGCATCGAAAATTTTCGGGCTTGCCGAAGATGACGTCGAGCCATATATTTCCCAGGGGATATATGCCCTTCCCTGGGACTATGCCTTGGAACGTTGTATCGGACTTTTCCAGGCTGCACAACGGGATCCGCATCGCTGCGAGGGTGCTGGCGAACATTAGGTTGATGCCGCTGCCGCCGTCCATGAAGACGTGACTCATCTTGAATCCTTCGATATGCGCCTCGAGCACCAGGACAGCATGACCTAGGCGAGGGATCTGGCGGGGGGGGGGGGGGTGATCCGAACGATCGAACATGATGCAGGACTCCGAGCCACTAAGGTACTCAGGGATGGCGGGCGGAGCGGTTATAGCGAGGCTGACCTGTCGAGTGATCTTCTTTTGCACCCTATTGGTAGGCTGTCCCTTCTGGATCATCAGGGACCCTTTTGGCGGCGGGTATCCGCCTGTGTCATTGTATGGCGCGGGTGCGATTGCTGGATTCGACGGTCCCACGGGTGGTGGTGGAGGAGATCCATGGGCGATGTCACCCGGTGCAGGTGCGGGGTCTGAACCCAGGGTTCACGATCTGGCGTGGCATTTGGGTGAGACCCTCGCTGAGTTTCTAGAACTCGCGGCAGTCCTTGAGCATGTGGCTGGCCTTCTTTTTGCCATCCTGCTTGTCGATGTAGAAGTGGATGGTGCATGGACCGGACAACTTGTCGTATGCCAAAGGTTCATCATCACGACCGCGACACTGCCATGTTTGTGTGGGGCGCCCTCCATCGCGGAAGTTGCCTCCACGGTATCCTCCGCTGCCGCGGTTGTTTTCGTTGCGGTGGCCAGCATAGCCTACCGCAACCATGTCGGGTCCGTCACGATCATCGTAGACGCGCGATCTTTGTTTGCTACGGCGTTCGCGCCTGCGGCCGTAGTCATCCTCGTCATCCGAATGTGCTCTGTGGAGGGAATCCTCGCCATCTGCCCACCTGTTGGCGATGTCCATTAGGTGGTCAAGTGTTTTGGGATTGACGCGCCCAAGTTCTTCTTTGAAGTCTGGGCGTTTGACACCGTCCTTGAAGGCGTCGATCGTCCTCTCCTCGGAGATGTTCACTGCAGAGTTCTTGATGTTGGACCAGCGCAAGATGTACGAGCGAATGGATTCGCCCGTACGTTGAGTGCAGGCCCGCAGTTCCTCGATCGAGGCTAGCCTCTTGCTGGTTCCCTTGAAGTTTTGGATGAAACTGGGCCAACTCCTCCCAGCTTCGGATGGAGCCAGAGGATAGGCTACTGAGCCATATCCGAGCTGCACCTGTCAGCTGCAGCTGAAGGCATTGCAGGGCGGTGTTCCTGTTACCATCGTGCAGCTTGACGAACGAGAGGTGATCGCTGAGCCAGGCCTTCGGGTCCTGTGTGCCGTCAAACTTTGGGGTGTCCGAAGGAAGCTTGAAATTTTTCGGCATCCGTGTGCACCGAATAGATCTGCTGAAGCATCGAGCTCCGCACAGTTCTCCGTTGTTATCCTCTTCGGATTCGGTTGAACACGCACGTTTGGCGCGTGCCTTGTCGACCTTGCGCTGGGCGAGGTTGTTTCGAGCGTCGTAGTCGCGGCTGCGATGTCTTGGGCTCTTGGAACATCGAGGTAGATCGTGCTCGTCCTCGTCGGATGAGTGTGTGGGGCTATGATTGAATCTGATCGCAGCCTTTTTCTTCGGCTCCGCGGGAGCTTCTTCGTGGAGCGCAACTCTAACGAGTCCGAGTCCGACTAGTGCAGACTTGTGCATGGCACTCTTCGGGTCCCCCACCGGAGGTGGATGGGACGCTAGGTACGTGGTGGCTGCCATGGTCGCAGCCTGTGGCATCTTCGGTATGACGTTGCCATTGACGTCCATCTCCATGAAGGACGTGTTGAGGGTTTTGGTGACCTCACGTTGTGCGGCGGGGTCCATGTTATCCGTGCGAGAGTGATGCTTGTTGGCATGATTGCCGTGCGAGCTAGAGCCACCAACGGCAGAGAGCGCAGCTCATCGCGCGCTAGACTCCAAAGCTGCCTGCTTGCGTTTGTCGAGTTCCTCCTACATCTTCACCTGTCGGTTATGCTCGCCGATGAGGAGCAGGTGGTATGCCATCAGCAGGTCCCGTGAAGCATTCACAGGTAGGATATTGTTGCCCGCCACGACTTCGTGTTCCTGGCGCCATCCGTCCTCGTTGAGGTTGATCCTCTGGTAGGTGGCAGCATCGCCTTCGTTTGGCTGGAGGTTAGGGTTTCATCCGTTTCCTCCGTTCCCAGCCCGCGGGTTGGGCGGTGGATTTGGTGGTGGGTTGGGTGTGGTCGAACCTAGTGGCACTTTCGATTCACCATGGATAACCACGACGCATTGGTAGCGCCTGTGGATTGGATCGCTGTTGCCGCAAGTTTCGGATCCAGAACCGTAGGTTCCTTCGTCTGATGGAGGGCCGCACAAATCTGAGTTGCAGCTACTGCTGTCATAGGACTCATCTGTCAGCGTCGACGTGGGTAGCATGCTGATGGGTGGGACCCACGAAGCGGGCCTGATGGATGGTGGCGGCACCCGCTGTGGGAGGCGGAGGGTGCCAGTCTTCCCCACCTAGAAGCAGAAGGTTCCGAACAGAATCTCGAGCCCGTCGCCTACGGGCTCGAAATCCTTCATGGTGTCTAGCGAGTGGGCGGTGAAGTCGAAAGCGCCGAAGAGGAGGTGGATCTCCATGGCCGATGAGTTGTAGATCACTTCAAATGGGACCGTCATGATCGCACAATCAGCGCTCCTAGTTCCCACAGACGGCGCCAATTGACGAGGTTTAATCTCGTCAATGCCCATTGTTATGGACTTGGGTTTTGGAGAAGATGGGGATGCTGAATATCATGGAACGGTTAGCAAACAAGCAACACGGGGACATGAAGTTTACCCAGGTTCAGACCCCCGGAGGGAAAACCCTACTCCTGCTTGTCTGCTCTTGATTACGATGGAACCGAAAGTTACAGGGGTGCGCAGATGCAATCTGGCGTGGAGATGTGTATGCGGTGAGTTGGGGTGCCCTCCTCACCGTGCCCTCCTAGCCTTTATACAGATAGGCAGGTCCCAGACATAGGTCGAGTCGGTTAAAGATTAGGGTTTGCCACTTTAAATTCTATCTACTGTAGTCTTGTTCTCCAAGGATCCGAAGGTGTCATGGGCTTAGGCCACCCGAAAGTCTCCGCATGCCGCATATGTTCTTGTCAGCCGTATAGATAAATCTTTCTAAGCGTATTTAAATGAATCACAATCAATAAGGCTTTATTTACGATCAATGGACTTACTTATTGTTTATCGAAACAAAAAAAGTTATACATATGTATCATACAATTGATGTTCTGCTTACCTTAATATTTATGTTGGATAAAGAACCTTATTATTGTAATCATATGACATGAGTATATATGCAATCTAATTCTTATATTACTCAAACAACTGAAACGTAATGGAGATGATGCCAAAGTGCTAGTTCATACTATAATACACTAGTAGAAAACAGACCATCCGTTCGCGCCCCCTTAGAGCATTAGTCCCGGTTGCGCCACCAACCAGGACTAATGCTGGCACGCGTCCCGGTTCGAGCGGGCCCGGGGCCCAGAGGCATGCGTCCCGGTTGGTAAAGGGGCATACGTCCCGGTTGGAGCCAGCAACCGGGACTAAAGGTTTGGCCACAGCCACATGGCCTGGCACACACCTTTAGTCCCGGTTGGTGGCTCCAACCGGGACGTATGCTCCCGCCCTCTATAAATGCAACGCCCCAGCCCCCTCTGCCTCCACTCTGTTTTTTTCTCTTGGTGGAAGGTGTGAGGGGTGTGCTAGTTTTTTATCCCCTATGCATGCATTCAAGGTGTTTGATGAAATGTTTGAGTGAATAATCCCGTTCAATTTCTCATAGAACAAAAATATAGAAGGTGTCCGAGACGCACTTGAGCTTTCTCCTCTTTATTTCCCTCGATCGAGGTTAGCAATCTTATCTTTTCTCTGTCATTGATACAATGCATGTGTATATGTGAATTGGTCATTTCACTATTTATGATGTCCTGTTTTTTGATAAACTTACTTATATGATGCAGATGAACGGTCGGGATGGATGTACGGTGACCGGCGCGTAGCCGGGTATATGAAAGGCGTGGATAAATTTATCGATGTGGCTACGGCAAACAAAGACAATGGTTTTATACGTTGTCCATGTGTTCAATGTCGGAACAACAAGGAGTACTCTTCCTCGAAAATCATTCGCGGCCACCTGATTATGAAAGGTTTCATGCCCAACTATAATTGCTGGACCAAGCATGGGGAAAGAGGGGTTATGATGGAAGATGGTGAAGAAGAAGATGATGATAACAACTAGCATCATATGTTTCCTGAATACATTGATACTGCAATGGAAGACAATGGAGAGGAAAGAGGTGAAGAACGGGCATCAGATGAGCCGGCTGATGAACTTGGTAGGGTCATTTTTGATGCAAAGCGAGACTGTGAAATAGAAAATGAGAAGTTGAAGTTAGAGAGCATGTTAGAAGATCACAAGAAATTGTTGTACCCAAATTGTGAAGATGGCAGCACAAAGCTCGGTACCACACTGGAATTGTTGCGATGGAAGGCAGAGTGTGGTCTAACTGACTCCTCATTTGAAAAGATGCTGAAAATAATGAAGCCGAAGTTTCCAAAACATAACGAACTTCCCAAGAGTACCGACGAAGCAAAGAATACTCTCTGTCCTCTAGGATTAGATGTGCAAAAGATACATGCATGCATTAATGACTGCATCCTCTACCGCGGTAAGGAGTATGGGAATTTAGATAAATGCCCGATATGCAATGCGTTGCGGTATAAGATCAGACGAGATGACCCTGATGATGTTGAGGGAGAGCCCCTCCGGAAGAGGGTTCCTTCTAAGGTTATGTGGTATGCTCCTATAATACCAAGGTTGAAACGCATGTTCAGAAACAAAGAGCATGCCAGGTTGTTGCGATGGCACAAAGAAGACCGTAAGAAAGACGGGAAGTTGAGACACCCTGCTGATGGGTCACAGTGGAGAAAACCGAGAGAGACTTCCCAGACTTTACAGGTGACGCAAGGAACTTATGGTTTGGTCTAAGTACGGATGGCATGAATCCTTTTGGGGAGCAGAGCTGCAGTCACAGCACCTGGCCCGTGACTCTATGTACTCCCTCCGTTTGGGATTATAAGTCCCGCGCGGATAACTTGCTAATTTGAACAACAAAATATAAATAATATAGCATAAAAATTATACCATTAGAAACTTTAGAAGTTATATTTTCTAATGATATAACTTTTGTGATATATAAGTTATATTTTATTGGTCAAATTAACAACCTAGGTATGCGTGTGAGACCTATAATCCCAAACAGAGGGAGTATCTACAACCTGCCTCCTTGGTTGTGCATGAAGCGTAAGTTCATTATGATGCCAGTGCTCATCCAAGGCCCGAAGCAACCGGGCAACGACATTGATGTGTACCTTAGGCCATTAGTTGAAGAACTCTTACAGTTGTGGGGAAAACCAGGTGTACGTGCGTGGGATGAGAACAAACATGAGCCATTTGATCTACGAGGGTTGTTATTCGTAACCATCAATGATTGGCCTGCTCTTAGTAACCTTTCAGGACAGACAAACATGGGATATAAGACATGCACACACTGTTTAGATAAGACTGAAGGTACATATTTGCATAAATGCAAGAAGGTTGTGTACCTGGCGAATCGACGATTTCTTCCGACCAATCATCCCGTAAGAAAGAAAGGCAAGCATTTCAAAGGTGAGACAGATCACCGGAAGAAGCCTGAACTCCCTGCTGGTGATGATGTATTTGGTATGGTCAAGGACATAGAAGTAATCTTTGGAAAGGGTCCCGGCGGTCAATCAGTTCCGAACGACGCCGCTACAGGACACGCACCCATGTGGAAGAAGAAATCTATATTTTGGGATCTGCCATATTGGAAAGTCCTGCGTGTCCGCTCTTCAATCGACATGATGCACTTGACGAAGAATCTTTGCGTGAACCTGCTAGGATTCCTAGGCGTGTATGGGAAGACAAAAGATACACCAGAAGCACGGGAGGACCAACAAATTATGAAAGACCCAAAGAACATGCATACACATAACAAGACGGATAAAGGGCGTCACTTAAGTCGTGCTAGCTATGCTCTTACCAAAGCAGAGAAGGAAATCTTTTTTGAAGTCCTTTACAGTATCAAGGTGCCGTCGGGCTTCTCATCTAATATAAAGGGGATAATAAATATGGCAGAGAAAAAGTTCCAAAACCTGAAGTCTCATGACTGTCACGTGATTATGACGCAGTTGCTTCTGATTGCATTGAGGGGGCTTCCACCGGAAAATGTTCGAGTACCCATTGTGAAGCTATGTGCATTCCTCAATGCAATATCTCAGAAGGTAATCAATCCAGATATTCTGCCAAGGTTACAGAAGGATGTGGTACAATGTCTTGTTAGTTTTGAGTTGGTGTTCCCACCATCCTTCTTCAATATTATGACGCATCTCCTGGTTCACCTAGTGGAAGAGATTGCCATTCTCGGTCCGGTATTTCTGCACAATATGTTCCCCTTTGAGAGGTTCATGGGAGTCTTAAAGAAATATGTTCATAACCGTGCTAGACCAGAAGGAAGCATCTCCAAGGGATATGGAACAGAGGAGGTCATTGAGTTTTGTGTTGACTTTATTCCTGACCTTAAGCCGATTGGTGTTTCTGACTCGCGGCATGAGGGAAGACTAAGTGGAAAAGGCACGCTGGGAAAGAAAGCAATGATATGTAGGGACGGGGATTATTTCACTAAAGCACACTACACAGATCTACATAATTCCACCTTGGCAGCTCCGTATATCGAGGAACACAAGAATATTGTACGCTCCAAAAACCCGGGGAAGCCTGAATCATGGATTACAGATGAACACATGAAGTCTTTCGGTGGTTGGATGTGGACACATCTCTTGAATGACACCACTGTTGGAGATCAGCTATACTTGTTGGCCGCGTCACCATCTTCTACTGTATTGAATTTCCAAGGGTACGAAATAAATGGGAATACATTCTACACGATCGCCCAAGATAAAAAGAGCACCAACCAAAATAGTGGTGTCCGCTTTGATGCAATAGACGAGAATGGACAAAAGGACACATATTATGGTTACATAGAGGAGATATGGGAACTAGACTATGGAGTCTCTTTTAAGGTCCCTTTGTTTCGCTGCAAATGGGTCAACCTGAATGGGGAAGGGGTAAAGATAGACCAGTTGTACGGAATGACAATAGTGGATCTCAACAATCTTGGTTATAGAGATGAACCATTCGTCCTAGCCAATGATGTGTCTCAGGTTTTCTATGTGAAGGACATGTCCTCCAGACCGAAAAAAAGAAAAAATATGCAAACGAATACATCATATGATGAGCCAAAACGTCACATAGTTCTTTCAGGGAAAAGAAACATCGTGGGAATCGAGGACAAGACAGACATGTCAGAAGATTATAATAAGTTTGATGAAATTCCGCCCTTCACAGTGAAAACTGACCCAAGCATTCCGTTAAGTAAATAAGATGCTCCATGGTTACGTCTGAAGCGATCATAAGGAAGAACATATGCCAAGAAGTTCATGCTCATATTATGTAACTCTAGTTCATGTCTTTCGCGGTTTGTGGCTTGACCGAAGGATATCTTTCGCGGTTTGTGGCTTGACCGGGACTATATATAGGGGGGCCTTTAGTCCCGGTTTTGTAGTCTCAGTTTTTAATATTAATAAATGTCTTGAGTGTTAGTCCCGTTTTGTGGCTGGACCGGGACTATGAAGAAGTTGTCCCGATTCGTACTTACCATTAAGATCTGATCTCCAAACGCGCGCGGTCACATATTAGGGAGTGCCTCTATGACCAGTTTCTTGGAGATGCCAGAGGACTGGGATCCGGCAGCATCTCCCTGAAACTGGTCGTAGTGGTGTCCCTGCTCTCGAAAGCCATCTTGCAGCTTGTAACTTCTATAACTAGATGAATACACCTGGGAGCTAACTAATTTCACATATTAGGGAGTGCCTCTATGACCAGTTTCTCGGAGATGCCGGAGGACTGGGCTCCGTCGGCATCTCCCTGAAACTGTCCGTAGTGGTGTCCCTGCTCTCGAAAACCATCTTGCAGCTTGTAACTTCTCTAACTAGATCAATACGCCTCGGAGCTAACTAATTTCACATATTAGGGAGTCCCTCTATGACCAGTTTCTCAGAGATGCCGGAGGACTGGGCTCCGTCGGCATCTCCCTGAAACTGGCCGTAGTGGTGTCCCTGCTCTCGAAAACCATCTTGGAGATGCCTCAAACTGGCTGGAGGACTGGACTCGCAAGGATGCCTATTTATAGTACAAGCAGCTCGGCATAGTGTCGACACTTATGAAATAATGTCGACACTTACGAAATAATGTCGACACTCACCCCTATTATTAGTGCTGACTCATGTTTTGTCCCGGTTGGTGTCTCCAACCGGGACTACATGTTCATCTTTAGTCCCGGTTGGTGACACCATCCGGGACAAGGTACACGTCGCACGACATAATGTCGACACTCACCCCTATCATTAGTGCTGCCTGGCCCAGCCTGCCGAAATCCCTCCGCGTGGTGTCGACAATGAAAATCCTGTTTCAGAATGCTACCGTCCCATTTTTAGAACAATCCGAACAATGAAAATCCTTCACGTGGTGTCATATTATGTTACATAGTTGAAAGGAAAAAAATACCAAACTTGGTATATTGATCATGTTTCGAAAAACGGGTCGTTTTGTGAAGTAACCACCAAAATGCCATTTCAGAATGCTACCGTCCCATTTTCCTAAAATACTAGACCACCTTACATGGACTATCTCCCAGCCAGGACATCTCAAACCTTTTCGTCCATCCCGGGTAAAAAGGACAAATGTCTGCCGAATCGGGCAGGAAGTGGGTCCGGTTTATACTACAGGTACATGATCTATCGCCCGTGATTTTTTGAAAAAAATCATTTTTAGACTCGCAATATGTGGTTTCTTCAGAGATCCAATGCAAGTTCTAACGATGCTCGTCCCCTATCTTCATGCACACCGGTTCGACCATAGTTAGAAATTCAGATAATTCAAAACGGGCATAATAAATTCAAAAAAAATCCGAACAATGAAAATCCTTCGCGTGGTGTCATATTATGTTACATAGTTGAAAGGAAAAATACCAGACTTGGTATATTTATTATGTTTCGAAAAAACCTTCACAAAATGACCTATCATGTTCGAGGTTTCATGGCTTTCGGTCCAAATGACCGATGTTATGTGCTGAATCACGACATAGTTTGTGATGTTGTGCCCATATTATGCATGTGTGTGTACATTGGTATGGAGAACAATGTTGCAGGAGGAAGTTTTCCTTTTTGTCGCACGGAAAAGCCCTTTTCCATTTTTCGAGCGCAAAAAACGGGTCGTTTTGTGAAGTAACCACCAAAATGCCATTTCAGAATGCTACCGCCCCATTTTCCTAAAATACTAGACCACCTTACATGGACTATCTCCCAGCCGGGACATCTCAAACCTTTTCGTCCATCCCGGGTAAAAAGGACAAATGTCTGCCGAATCGGTAGGAAGTGGGTCCGGTTTGTACTACAGGTACATGATCTAGCACCCATGATTTTTTGAAAAAATCATTTTTAGACTCGCAATATGTGGTTTCTTCAGAGATCCAATGCAAGTTCTAACGATGCTCATCCCCTATCTTCATGCACACCGGTTCGACCATAGTTAGAAATTCAGATAATTCAAAACGGGCATAATAAATTCAAAAAAAATCCGAACAATGAAAATCCTTAGCGTGGTGTCATATTATGTTATATAGTTGAAAGTAAAAATAGCAGACTTGGTATATTGATTATGTTTCGAAAAAACCTTCACAAAATGACCTATCATGTTTGAGGTTTCATGGCTTTCGGTCCAAATGACCGATGTTATGTGCTGAATCACGGCATAGTTTGTGATGTTGTGCCCATATTATGCATGTGTGTGGATATTGGTATGGAGAACATTGTTGCAGGAGGAAGTTTTCCTTTTTGTCGCACGGAAAAGCCCTTTTCCATTTTCCGAGCGCAAAAAACGGGCCGTTTTGTGAAGTAACCACCAAAATGCCGTTTCAGAATGCTACCGTCCCATTTTCCTAAAATACTAGACCACCTTACATGGACTATCTCCCAGCCAGGACATCTCAAACCTTTTCGTCCATCCCGGGTAAAAACGACAAATGTCTGCCGAATCGGGCAGGAAGTGGGTCCGGTTTATACTACAGGTACATGATCTATCGCCCGTGATTTTTTGAAAAAAATCATTTTTAGACTCGCAATATGTGGTTTCTTCAGAGATCCAATGCAAGTTCTAACGATGCTCGTCCCCTATCTTCATGCACACCGGTTCGACCATAGTTAGAAATTCAGATAATTCAAAACAGGCATAATAAATTCAAAAAAAATCCGAACAATGAAAATCCTTCGCGTGGTGTCATATTATGTTACATAGTTGAAAGGAAAAATACCAGACTTGGTATATTTATTATGTTTCGAAAAAACCTTCACAAAATGACCTATCATGTTCGAGGTTTCATGGCTTTCGGTCCAAATGACCGATGTTATGTGCTAAATCACGACATAGTTTGTGATGTTGTGCCCATATTATACATGTGTGTGTACATTGGTATGGAGAACAATGTTGCAGGAGGAAGTTTTCCTTTTTGTCGCACGGAAAAGCCCTTTTCCATTTTTCGAGCGCAAAAAACGGGTCGTTTTGTGAAGTAACCACCAAAATGCCATTTCAGAATGCTACCGCCCCATTTTCCTAAAATACTAGACCACCTTACATGGACTATCTCCCAGCCGGGACATCTCAAACCTTTTTGTCCATCCCGGGTAAAAAGGACAAATGTCTGCCGAATCGGTAGGAAGTGGGTCCGGTTTGTACTACAGGTACATGATCTAGCGCCCATGATTTTTTGAAAAAATCATTTTTAGACTCGCAATATGTGGTTTCTTCAGAGATCCAATGCAAGTTCTAACGATGCTCATCCCCTATCTTCATGCACACCGGTTCGACCATAGTTAGAAATTTAGATAATTCAAAACGGGCATAATAAATTCAAAAAAAATCCGAACAATGAAAATCCTTAGCGTGGTGTCATATTATGTTATATAGTTGAAAGTAAAAATACCAGACTTGGTATATTGATTATGTTTCGAAAAAACCTTCACAAAATGACCTATCATGTTTGAGGTTTCATGGCTTTCGGTCCAAATGACCGATGTTATGTGCTGAATCACGGCATAGTTTGTGATGTTGTGCCCATATTATGCATGTGTGTGGATATTGGTATGGAGAACATTGTTGCAGGAGGAAGTTTTCCTTTTTGTCGCACGGAAAAGCCCTTTTCCATTTTCCGAGCGCAAAAAACGGGCCGTTTTGTGAAGTAACCACCAAAATGCCGTTTCAGAATGCTACCGTCCCATTTTCCTAAAATACTAGACCACCTTACATGGACTATCTCCTAGCCGGGACATCTCAAACCTTTTCGTCCATCTCGGGTAAAAAGGACAAATATTTGACGAATCGGTAGGAAGTGGGTCCGGTTTGTACTACAGGTACATGATCTATCGCCCGTGATTTTTTGAAAAAATCATTTTTAGACATGCAATATGTGGTTTCTTCAGAGATCCAATGCAAGTTCTAACGATGCTCGTCCCCTATCTTCATGCACACCGGTTCGACCATAGTTAGAAATTCAGATAATTCAAAACGGGCATAATAAATTCAAAAAAAATCCGAACAATAAAAACCCTTCGCGTGGTGTCATATTATGTTAATAGTTGAAAGGAAAAATACCAGACTTGGTATATTGATTATGTTTCGAAAAAACCTTCACAAAATGACCTATCATGTTTGAGGTTTCATGGCTTTCGGTCCAAATGACCGATGTTATGTGCTGAATCACGGTATAGTTTGTGATGTTGTGCCCATATTATGCATGTGTGTGGACATTGGTATGGAGAATAATGTTGCAGGAGGAAGTTTTCCTTTTTGTCGCACGTAAAATCCCTTTTCCATTTTCGGAGCGCACAAAACGGGTCGTTTTGTGAAGTAACCACCAAAATGCCGTTTCAGAATGCTACCGTACCATTTTCCTAAAATACTAGACCACCTTACATGGACTATATCCCATCCGGGACATCTCAAACCTTTTCGTCCATCCCGGGTAAAAAGGACAAATGTCTGCCGAATTGGTAGGAAGTGGGTCCAGTTTGTACTACAGGTACATGATCTATCTCCCGTGATTTTTTGAAAAAATCATTTTTAGACTCGCAATATGTGGTTTCTTCAGAGATCCAATGCAAGTTCTAACGATGCTCGTCCCCTATCTTCATGCACACCGGTTCGACCATAGTTAGAAATTCAGATAATACAAAAACGGGCATAATAAATTCAAAAAAAATCCGAACAATGAAAATCCTTCGCGTGGTGTCATATTATGTTACATAGTTGAAAGGAAAAATACCAGACTTGGTATATTGATTATGTTTCAAAAACCCTTCAGAAAATGACCTATCATGTTCGAGGTTTCATGGCTTTCGGTCCAAATGACCGATGTTATGTGCTGAATCACGACATAGTTTGTGATGTTGTGCCCATATTATGCATATGTGTGGACATTGGTATGGAGAACAATGTTGCAGGAGGGAGTTTTCCTTTTTGTCGCACGGAAAAGCCCTTTTCCATTTTCCGAGCGCAAAAAAGGGTCATTTTATGAAGTAACCACCAAAATGCCGTTTCAGAATGCTACCGTCCCATTTTTCTAAAATACTAGACCACCTTACATGGACTATCTCCCAGCCGGGACATCTCAAACCTTTTCGTCCATCCCGGGTAAAAAGGACAAATGTTTGCCGAATCGGGAGGAAGTGGGTCCGGTTTGTACTACAGGTACATGATCTATCGCCCGTGATTTTTTGAAAAAATCAATTTTAGACTCGCAATATGTGGTTTGTTCAGAGATCCAATGCAAGTTCTAACAATGCTCGTCCCCTATCATCATGCACACCGGTTCGACCATAGTTAGAAATTCAGATAATTCAAAACGGGCATAATAAATTCAAAAAAAATCCGAACAATGAAAATCCTTCGCGTGGCGTCATATTATGTTACATAGTTGAAAGTAAAAATACCGGACTTGGTATATTGATTATGTTTCGAAAAAACCTTCACAAAATGACCTATCATGTTTGAGGTTTTATGGCTTTTGGTCCAAATGACCGATGTTATGTGCTGAATCACGACATAGTTTGTGCCCATATTATGCATGTGTGTGGACATTGGTATGGAGAACAATGTTGCAAGAGGAAGTTTTCCTTTTTGTTGCACGGAAAAGCCCTTTTCCATTTCCCGAGCGCAAAAAACGGGTCGTTTTTTGAAGTAACCACCAAAATGCCGTTTCAGAATGCTACCGTCCCATTTTACGAAAATACTAGACCACCTTACATGGACTATCTCCCATCCGGGACATCTTAAACCTTTTCGTCCATCCCGGGTAAAAAGGACAAATGTCTGCCGAATCAGCAGGAAGTGGGTCCGGTTTGTACTACAGGTACATGATCTATCGCCCGTGATTTTATGAAAAAAATCATTTTTAGACTCGCAATATGTGGTTTCTTCAGAGATGCAATGCAAGTTCTAACGATGATCGTCCCCTATCTTCATGCACACCGGTTCGACCATAGTTAGAAATTCAGATAATTCAAAACGGGAATAATAAATCCAAAAAAATCCGAACAATGAAAATCCTTCGCGTGGTGTCATATTATGTTACATAGTTGAAAGGAAAAATATCAGACTTGGTATATTGATTATGTTTCGAAAAAACCTTCACAAAATGACCTATCATGTTCGAGGTTTCATGGCTTTCGGTCCAAATGACCGATGTTATGTGCTGAATCACGACATAGTTTGTGATGTTGTGCCCATATTATGCATGTGTGTGGACATTGGTATGGAGAACAATGTTGCAGGAGGAAGTTTTCCTTTTTGTCGCACGGAAAAGCCCTTTTCCATTTTCCGAGCGCAAAAAACGGGTCGTTTTGTGAAGTAACCACCAAAATGCCGTTTCAGAATGCTACCGTACCATTTTCCTAAAATACTAGACCACCTTACATGGACTATCTCCCAGCCGGGACATCTCAAACCTTTTCTTCCATCCCGGGTAAAAAGGATAAATGTCCGCCGAATCGGTAGGAAGTGGGTCCGGTTTGTACTACAGGTACATGATCTATCGCCCGTGATTTTTTGAAAAATTCATTTTTAGACTCGCAATATGTGGTTTCTTCAGAGATCCAATGCAAGTTCTTACGATGCTCGTCCCCTATCTTCATGCACACCGGTTCGACCATAGTTAGAAATTCAGATAATTCAAAACGGGCATAATAAATTCAAAAAGAATCCGAACAAGGAAAATCCTTCGCGTGGTGTCATATTATGTTACATAGTTGAAAGGAAAAATACCAGACTTGGTATATTGATTATGTTTCGAAAACACCTTCACAAAATGTCCTATCATGTTCGAGGTTTCATGGCTTTCGGTCCAAATAACCGATGTTATGTGCTGAATCACGACATAGTTTGTGATGTTGTGCCCATATTATGCATGTGTGTGGACATTGGTATGGAGAACAATGTTGCAGGAGGAAGTTTTCCTTTTTGTCGCACGGAAAAGCCCTTTTCCATTTTCCGAGCGTAAAAAACGGGTCGTTTTGTGAAGTAACCACCAAAATTCCGTTTCAAAATGCTACCGTCCCATTTTCCTAAAATACTAGACCACCTTACATGGACTATCTCCCAACCGGGACATCTCAAAACTTTTCGTCCATCCCGGGTAAAAAGGATAAATGTCTGCTGAATTGGTAGGAAGTGGGTCCGGTTTGTACTACAGGTACATGATCTATCGCCCGTGATTTTATGAAAAAATCATTTTTAGGCTCGCAATATGTGGTTTCTTCAGAGATCCAATGCAAGTTCTAACGATGCTCGTCCCCTATCTTCATGCACACCGGTTCGACCATAGTTAGAAATTCAGATAATTCAAAACAGGCATAATAAATTCAAAAAAAATCCGAACAATGAAAATCCTTCGCGTGGTGTCATATTATGTTACATAGTTGAAAGGAAAAAATACTAGACTTGGTATATTGATTATGTTTCAAAAAAACCTTCACAATATGACCTATCATGTTCGAGGTTTCATGGCTTTCGGTCCAAATGACCGATGTTATGTGCTGAATCACGGCATAGTTTGTGATGTTGTGGCCATATTATGCATGTGTGTGGACATTGGTATGGAGAACAATGTTGCAGGAGGAAGTTTTCCTTTTTGTCGCACGGAAAAGCCCTTTTCCATTTTCCGAGCGCAAAAAAGGGTCGTTTTGTGAAGTAACCACCAAAATGCCGTTTTAGAATGCTACCGTCCCATTTTCCTAAAATACTAGACCACCTTACATGGACTATCTCCCAACCGGGACATCTCAAACCTTTTCGTCCATCCCGGGTAAAAAGGACAAATGTTTGCCGAATCAGCAGGAAGTGGGTCCGGTTTTTCCCGCCATTTTTTCCCGCCAGTTCTTCCCGCCATTTCTTCCCGCCAGTTTTTCCCGCCGGTTCTTCCCGCCAGTTCTTCCCTCCAGTTATCTTCCTGCCATTTCTCACTATATATATATGTAGGGTTGGCCTCCATTGTCATTGCACATATCTAGACTCATATCTGCAACCTCATCACTCTTTCCCATGACTTCCACCGTAGCACTAACTCCCAGGGAGGCGGATGCGCTTTGCGCCTTGAACTTCCCCTGCCCGCCGGGCTACTGTGTCCCCGTCGGTTGGATGCTGAGCGCTGGAGGCGTGCCGGTTCCTCCTGTCCCTCTAGGTGTGGCGCGTCGGATGGCCATCACGAACCACTACTACTTCGAGCTCACGCCGGAGCAGCGGAGGAATCCCAGATGGCATCCCGACTATTTCCTGACTTGGGAAGCCTTCTTCGTGGATCGGCGTGAGAGGGCGCTCGCCAGGCAAGAGGAGGACGGCCCACCTCCTCTGAACTTCAACGAGGCCGGCCGTCGGTTGTGGTGGCGCGGTCGGACTCTCCAGAGCGTCATTGCCTACGACACGGCCGCCGACTCGAGCCCCCGTCTGCGCTACCCTCAAGTCCAGCCCACTCGTACTCAGCCTTCAAGGTTCAACTACGGCGACCCCGACGACGACAGCGACGACGGCCGCGGCGAGTACGATGACTACAGTGGCGAGTATTACAGGTGTAGGCAGGAGCATGAATGAATCATTCCAACATTGCAAAACAAGTTCGGCCGATTGTGGCTTAATCTGGCCATGTATCTTAATTTTCAGTTCTTCTATGTAACTTTGTGTTAGTTGCGTTATGTACTTTAATTCCAGTTCTATCCTAATCAAATTTTCTTTCCGCCCATTATTTTCCGTCCTTTTTTTCCGCCCATTAATATATAAAAATATAAGTTAATTCAAATCCAAATTAAAAACAGAAAATGGTTTTGAATTACTTATTCAAATCGAAACACTTTTTATGTTTAAAGTTTTTCTAAATTCCAAATTAATATTAAAAAAATATAAGTTAATTCATTTTTAATTGTAAATGGTTCATATTTTAAATGGTTACATTAATTATTTTTTAAAACAGAAAATGGTTTTGAATTTTTTATTCAAATCCAAACACTTTTTATGTTTAAAGTTTTTCTAAATTCTAAATTAATATTCAAAAAATATAAGTTATTTCATTTTTAATTTTAAATGGTTCATAGTTTAAATGGTTACATTAATTATTTCTATAAACAGAAAATGGTTTTGAATTATTATTCAAATTCAAACACTTTTTATGTTTAAAGTTTTTCTAAATTCCAAATTAATATTCAAAAAATATAAGTTAATTAATTTTTAATTTTAAATGGTTCATATTTTAAATGGTTACATTAATTATTTTTTAAAAATAGAAAATGGTTTTGAATTAGTTATTCAAATCCAAACACTTTTTATGTTTAAAGTTTTTCTAAATTCCAAATTAATATTCAAAAAATATAAGTTAATTCATTTTTAATTTTAAATGGTTCATAGTTTAAATGGTTACATTAATTATTTTTAAAAACAGAAAATGGTTTCGAATTAGGTATTCAAACTCAAACACTTTTTATGTTTAAAGTTTTTCTAAATTCCAAAGTAATTATCATTTAAAAAACATTACAAATTTAAACCCCAAAATAAAAAATAAGGCGGGAACAGAGAGAAAATTCATGAATTTTTTTGAAAACAGGGTCATATGTCCCGGTTGGAGCCACCAACCGGGACTAAAGACCCCTGCGCGCGCCAACCCTTGGTCTGCTGAAAAAATTGGAGTATACGTCCCGGTTGGTGGCTCCAACCGGAACGTATGACCCTTTAGTCCTGGTTGGAGCCACCAACCGGGACAAAAGGTCCTTCGGTTATAACTGGATCGCCTCCTCTTCTTTTTCTGCCCCATCTTATTCATCGACGCGCGCACACAGGAACCCCCCCACGACGCCGGCAGGCTGCCCACCGAGCTCGTCGCCGCTGTTCGATGCAAGGATAGGAACCGCCGTGTTGCCCTCTCTCTCCCAGTACCAATCTCATCCCCTCTCGTTCCTTCTCGCGTTCTTCCCCATTTAAGCAGAAACCCTAACTCATCGTCCTCGCCGTTCAGAGCCTCCCCGAGCCAAGCCAAGGTGCCGAGGAGCTCCGCCGTGCTGGACTGCGTCTCTACGCCAAAGGAATCGTCCCCGCTCGGCCTTAATCAAGCTCTGCAACCCATCTTCCCGAGCTTCGACCGCCGTCGATTCGCCTCCGCCCGACCACCCCTTGCTTCCCCGACCTCGGCATCACATTCGTGGTGAGCCACTGGTGCTCTAGCACCTCTTCACACGCTCCCTCTCGCTCTCTAGCTCTACCGCGACGACCATCTGTCGCCGCCGCCTCTGTCCGCCGCTATGCTCGTCGCTCCGGCGACCAATAATGGGCGGCGCAGCCACCATATGGTTCGCCTCGACGAGCTCTTTCGAACGCGCATAGCCCCGCAGTCCCACGCGCTCCCCAGGGTCGCCGTCGACCACCGTCTGCCGCGCCGCCCGTCATGGTGATGGTGCTCGCGTGGCTACCGCGTGGTGCCCGCGTGGCCCCGGTCCCACCTGCCAGCCTCAGAGGCTAGGTGCCTTTGTGGTGCAGGTTAGCCGTGGCCTGGTCCAGGTCCCACCTCCCTGCGTGGAGGCTGAGGTGGCCACGGGCCCCTCTGTCAGCCACTGTGGCTAGCAGTGGCCTCGGTGTAAATTCTGTTTTGTTTAAATTCAGAAATGGTTTAATTAAATCCATAAATTGATATAATATTGTAAATTCAATAATTAATTATTTATAACTCAGAAAAATACAAATAATATATCAAAATGTTCAGAAAAATGAGATCTAACTATTTAACCTATAATCATGCATTGTTCAACAACTTTCAAGACAAGTTTAATTAGAAAACAAAATTAACCCCTCTCATATACTCCGGAGTTTTGCCGAGTTAGGGTTTTCACCCCTCGGAACCCCGTTTAAATTGCCGAGCATGTCTTAGGGTTACTTTTTAATACAAATTAACTTGTCATATCATCATCCTTGTTTGATCATTGCATCGATGCCATGTGTTGATTGTTCCCCTCTCTTTCCGGCGTTCGGTTCTTCGCGGTAGAATATGAGATCGAGATCAAAGACCGAGGTCAACACCATCGAAGATCGAAGATTTCTTGATAGCCATCGCATTGTAGATGCTTAGCCATGATATTAGTTGTCATAGACCCTAGTTGAATCGATGTTGCACCTAGGGTTAGCCGGTGTGTCCTCGCCAGGGCATCCCAAACCCGAGGGTTGATTGATTGCCGCCTTTCTTTTCGGTATTGGTTCTTCGTGATAGGATCCGAGCCCGATGGTTTCTCCTTAGCCGCTTTGACTTATCCGAGCCCGATGGATCCACCAACCGGGACTAAAGGCCCTTTGGTTATAACTGGGTGCCCCTCCTATTCTTCTTCCCCATCTCACAATCTTCTCGCGCACAGGCTCTGAAGCGACGCCGTCAGGCTGTCCCGCCGTCCTGCACGCCCTACAGGTTTAGGGTTTAGGGTTTTCTTCATTTTTATTATTGTGTATGTATATATTAGGGTTTCTCTTAATTAGGGTTTATATCTCTCAACACCGTACCTAACTTTATCCCTTAGCCGCTTTGACTTATTCGTTTTTCCACCTATGCAGAAAATATGGACCCACACGTCAGAGACGAAGAAAAGGAAGAGTTGATCCAAGGTGTGATCCGCGGGGAAGAAAATTTAGATGTATCAACGTTTCTGAACAACTCCGGTGAGGGTGATCCTCTTTTTACCGGAATAGACGACTTGTTTGAGGTTGAAGGTGTTGCCTTCCGCGAGGGAGAAGGCGATGCCTTGTGTAATCGAGAAGACGACCGCTCCGGCGACGTGCATGTAATATAATTAATTCATTAATTAATCATCTGCTATCTATATAGAAATAGTAACGACGATCTTTCTTCTTTTAGCCCTCCAGATCGAACAAATCTACTGAAAAGAGCAGACGATGCCCAACCAAAAAGTTGCAAGACCATGAGAGGTTCAGGATCGAAGATGTCGCTGAAGACGGCAAACCGACGGCTCCCGAAGTTGTCGCAAACAAATTTGTGGCACAATGCAGAGTAATCGTTAGGGACTTAATCCCGATCACCATTAGAACTTGGAATAGGCTTGCTAATGCGGATGAAGAGGGAACATGTTTATTTGTCCCTAACCACGCCAAAGATTTACTGTGGAAGAGGCTCATGGTTAATTTCAAACTACCGAAGATAGAGCTGGATCCAAATGCGGAGGATCCAGTTGAGGACGCCTTAGAACATGGGAGAGCCATGGAGGCTAAGGTCAGGGAGTGGGATTTGAAGAAGATGGCCCAGTGTTTCACCAACTGGAAGAAAAGATTGCACCTTGACTATGTCGTGAAAGAGAAGACTCTCGATTTCAAGAATATTCAGTTTGAGAAGATAAAACCATTCTGGGCTGAGTTTGTGGAATACAAGACATCATAAAAAGCTAAGAAAATGTCTGCAACGAATAAGCTGAATGCTGCTAACAAGAAGTATCACCATACTATGGGGCAAGGTGGCTACAGGGCTGTCATTCCTAAGTGGGAGAAACTTGAGAATGAACTGCGTGCTAAAAAGATCACCCTAGAGACAGACGATTGGGTAGAACGTGTAAGGAATTGGTTTTACGGGCATGGGGGCACGTTGGACTCGGAAGGGATGTGTATATATAACATACGACATAAAGAAGACCCCTTGCCAATCGAGAGGATGAGAAAAGCAGTAAAGGCTGTTAAAGATGGGGACTTCATTCCCGATAGAGAGAATGATGAGCTCACACTCGCCCTTGGAAATAAGGAACATGATGGACGAACACGAGGCACAAGAGGCTCCCAACCGTGGAGGACTGGGTTTCCCGAAGAGAGGAAGAAATATCCTGATAGAAGCCGTTAGAGGAGAAATGACAGGGCAAAAGTTGAAGCAGATAGTCAGAAAGAGCGAATGCGTATAATTGAAGAACGAATAAAGCAACAACAAGATGAAATTAACGCACTTAAAGAGCAAAGTACTACCGGCCCATCTCAGCAGCACACTGCATTCGATACTACCAGCCTATCAAATAATCGAAAAAGCAGTGTGGCTTCCACCGAGGTCCCGGGTGATGACAATGGCGATGATGATGGTGCACCGACGATGGCTCCTGTTGGCTACCCAGTGGATGATATCACAGAGATGACACACTGCGAGATACATGTCAAAGTTGTGAACATATCAATGAAGGTGGCGGTCGGCTATGCCTTACCAATTGGACCCACACCAACTTACCACTGTCGTTTGGTTCCAGAGGGCTACGCTGTTGTCGGGGTGGATGAAATCATGCCCACCTTTGAAGTTTTGGATCTTGACTACCCTGCAGGTGAAGGGGATGTGACTGTACTGGGAGATGCAACAAACGTCACCATTCTATGGCCGAAGGAATGTATCGTTCTTCGAAATCACACGCCAAGGCCATCTTCGCCGCCGCCTCACCCGTCTCCAGCGAGGTCGTCGCCGCCGCGGCAGCCGTCATCGTCGCCTCACCCGGCTCGGTGGCCTCACCAATCTCCGGCGCAGCCATCGCCGCGGGAGCCATCGCCGGCGCCTCAGGGTAAAAAGCGTAAGCGTACCGCTACTCTGCGTCGTGGTAAGCGATCGCCGAAACGTAAAAAAGAGCCTCTTCCAAAAGTACCAAAGGTTCCTCCCAAGAGAGCTTATGACTGTACTGAAGAGGAGACTGCGGCGATCATTGATGCGGAAACGACAGCGTTTTTCGCTAAGCTGAGGCGATCGAAAGAGCCAGAGTTCCCCAACACCAAAGAAGAAAAAGCCAAAGTGTTGAAAATGCTAAAGACTCTTCATCAACCCGAGCCAAAGCTGTCATCAGACTATGAGCGTTCTATTCTCAAGTCACATGCGGCACAAAAAGCCTCGAAGAGCAGTACTGATGCAAGCAAGAAATCTGTTGCCCAGCTCGGAGAACAAGCAAAACAGTCTTGCGCCCCTCTCAAGGTGATTTCCCAAACCAATGTGGGGTCGAGCAAATATGGGGCCGAAGAGCAGTATGATCCTGAGGTAGTTGCACAATACGGAGAAGCTGCCGCTGCTCAAGGTATGAGTATTGCCCAGTACTTATCCCAGTTAGAGTACTTCCCCGTGAGTGAAGTAGCATACAAATACCAGTACGGCAAACCTCTCATCAAACCTGAGGAGGTAAACAATCTTCCAACAAAAATGCGAAGATTGCATAACTGGTACATGCATGCCACAAAGGCCGGGGCTAAATGGATAGTGCTGATGGTTACAAAAAAGCATCATGGGAAAGAAAAGGATGATATGATATCCATTGAATTTGATGAACTATTTCAATTATTCAATCAAGACGCCTTGGACAAATCGATCATCAGTGCCTATTGTCTATAAGTACTAATTCTGTAATTAATTTAGTCTCCAGCTATCTCACCTTGTTTATTGCATGTATATAATCATACTGTAATATGTAGAATGAAGATTCTCGAATACAACAGAGGACAAATCTATGACATTGGTTTCATTGACCCATATTGGGTTCATGAAGCTAATCTCAAAACAAGCCCCAAGGATACGGAGGATAATATAGTACACGCGTTAAGGTTTCAAGAAACCAGAAGGGAAATACTTTTTCCTTACAACTTCGAGTGAGTGTTATTGTCTTCTATACACTTTCTATTTCGCTTACTCGATGGTAAGTATATAATTGATTAGTTATGCATTCGCAGCTTCCACTATATTCTATTAATCATTCAACTTGACAAAGGGCGTGTACTAGTCATGGACTCGAAACATAAACCCCTTGAGACGTGGAAGAACATGCAGATGCTTCTCCAGCGGTAATTCTAATCATTACGACACTATATCGGCAGCGTTCGTGAATTTTATGATATCAAGTAATTAATAACTTCTTTTATTCGTTTTCTTCGCCGGGCAGCGCTTGGAAACGGTTCACCAACAAGGCTAGGGGTGTTTGGAAATAGGAGCTTACATTTCAACCACTAGATGTAGGCACCACTAGCTATATCCACGCATCTCTTTGATTCTAGTTTTGATACAGTTATTATCATGCTTGATTATTATTTTGATTGAACTCTGTTCTTGTAAAGTGCCTGACGCAGGGACCAGGTAACAATCTATGTGGATACTATGTTTGCGAGTTCATCCGGCAGACGTGCGATGAGAAGGGCAGAAATTTAGAGCAACTCCACGTACGTAAACAATTTCTATAGTTTTTAATTACAATCAAATTGTGTTTAGTTTCATTCATATAGGCTGACTCCTTTTTTAAATCAGATCGAACGTCTACGGGACGGTCTTCTGCCAAAGGATCGCATACGAGCAATTCAGGAGGAATTGGCGGGATTCTTGGATGCAGAAGTCCTAGACCCAAAAGGGGAATACTATTCGGCTGTGTATAGACAATAGAGATTGTATAAAGAGCAACTTTTGTATTGTATGTAGTGCATGAACTCGATCCGTGTATCGAATGTAATATTGTCATGATGATCTTGTATAATATAATGGTTCCTTCATTGATGAGTGCAAAATACTAAATAAACAATAAATCAACTTAAATAAATTCTCCGCCGCGGCACAAAAAGTGGCGAAAATGCTGCCGCGGCAACAAAAGTTGCCAAAATGAATTCTCTGCCGCGGCAGAGAAATGAGCCAAATCTCTGCCGCGGCAGAAGGTTATTTATCCCGGTTCGTACTAATGCTTCATCCCCCTCGCCCTCTGACGCCGCCACGTGTACTCCTATTTGTCCCGGCTCGTGGGGCAACCGGGACTAAAGGTTGGAGCTTTAGTCCCGATTGCCCCGTCCCGGTTGGGTAACCAGGACTAAAGCCCCTTACCAACCGGGACGCATGACACGTTCTCCACCAGTGATAGTAAAACACATATACATTTAACTTTAGTATACTCTATCCTTCTCAAAGTAGATGCCAAAGATTTGTCGAAATTTGAAATAATCAAGACACTATTTAGTATATAGATACATCTAAATTTAGACAAATTCTCGACATCTATTTTAAAACGGAGGGAGTAGATACATCAGTTTTTATTCGTATATATAATCTTTAGAGGTATGCAGAATCCGTATTACAGACGAAAGAGGGAAGAGAGCTTATTAATGTTTACCACTAAATTTCTCGCTTCTTGAGGTTCACCATGAAGCCATTTTTCATCTGCAATATACAAGACATTTTGGGCTGGATGCGGTGACCTTCCACCAGCTCCATATCGAAGTTCCATACTAGTGCGGCTACGATGGTCTTCATCTGCATAACCGCAATCTCCTTGCCAGGGCACATCCTTGGTCCTGAGTTGAAGGCCAAGAACTTGTGAGACGGCACGTACCTCAGCTTCTTGCCATCCTGGAGAAGCCACCTATGTGGGTTATAGTCAAGACAGTCTTTGCCCCACAACCCCTCCATCCTCCCCATGGAGTGGACAGCAATGAGGATGGTGTCGCCGGCTTTCACCTCATGGCCACTCGGCATGATATCATCGGTTTTCACTGTCTTGCGCTCGATAGCCGCTGGTGGGTATAGCCTGAGAGTCTCGTACAGGACAGCTTTCAGGTAGAGAAGAGGTTTGGTCTCCTCTGGCTCAAAGATCACCATGGAACCCATAGCAGCAGCACCCTCTATTACTACTTTGCGTGAAGCAATGATGGGTGAGAGTTCATTGCGGATGTTTGACACGACGTCGGGGTTCTGGGCGAGGTTGTAAAAGATCCATGGCAGGGTTGTGCCAACCGTGTCCCTCCCAGCGAGCATGTAGCTAATGAGCGTCCTACAAAGCAAGTTATCGTCGGCGTAGTTTGGGTCATTGATTAAGGAAGACAAGATATCCTCCACACTACTCTCTTGTTCCTCGTCATTACGGCCGACATGTTTTCCGTTGGTTTTCCTCCTCTCTATCATCTCTGCGACGAACCTTCTTAGCACCACGTGTGCCTTGCCAAGTTTTCTCTCCGGTCCGATGTTTAGCCGCCTCAGTGCTTTCCAGCAAGCGGCCGGCACAACGTGCCTGAAAAACCCCACCTCCATGACCGTGTCCATGGCGGCCGGGGCGTCCATGGGCGGCAGGTCTGAGGACAGGAGGCTAGAGTCTACGCCGAAAACCATCGTGGAGGTCAGATCAAACATTAACCTCGATGTCAGTTCTTGCACTTCTATCGGAGTGCGGGTGCTCTCCATGTGGGCAAGCAGCGGGAGGAGGCCGTTCTCCACCTTGTCGCGGCAGCAAGCCGCCAGACGAGAAACCATCCGCGGGCTGCTGAGAACTCTCTGGAGATTCGCGCGCGGACGACGACATGGCTCGCCGTCCATGGTGAAGAGGGCGCCGCCCATGATATCGAAGATTGCGGCGAACTCTGCACCCTTGGGGAAGTTCGTGTAGTTCGTCGTGAAGATGTGCCGGACATTCTCAGGGTCGCAGGTGATGAAGAACCGTATCCCCATGCCAGGTGGGCTGTGCGCCCTGAAGTTGTGGTCTGATCCGGCGAGGACCACGGCGAGATAGTCATGTAACTTGTGGAGGTTGGCCATGAAAGAAGGGAACATGTATATTATTGGCCAGTTCCTGGGGAGCACTGATGGGTTCTTTGATCTGATGCTACTCGACGACCGCCTGAAGTACACGTACAAGGGAACAAGTAGAACCAGTACTGTGGAGATGAGCAGCTGTCGTGAGAACGAAGCTGACATCATCATCACGGTTGTGGGGGATATGCTACGTGTACCACTTGCTGGATGTATGCTACATGGCCGTGGCGATGGCTTCATTTATAGGCTAGCTTGTTCCTTCAAGATATGGCTCGATCAGTCCATTGGTACTACTCTGCCCGTTATCCGTTGGTAAACTGATGACATTTTGGACCTAGACAAGGTCTCTAATTTTATAAAATAAAATACAAGCAGTGGGGATACCTACTGTATAGATTAAAAAACATAAAATATATGCAAAATAGTATCTTATGAATCTGTGATGTTGTGGAAATATTTTTCATTTTTTATCTGAAGAAAAAATAAGAATGCTTTCACAACATCACAATTTCTTAAGATATTTGTTGACAATCAATTTAATAAGATATTATTATCGCATTGGAGGAAGAAAAGTATGACTTACAAATTTTAGCAACAAAGAGTCACTATAAATGTATGTGTGTCATAATCAGTTTTCTGTTATGGTGATAAAATATTATATTTCTGGTGCTTGCTACTAATGTAATATATCATATTAACAATTTTCTAGCTCAGCATTTGGATTTTAAGCACTAATCTAATATGGGTGAACTGACCCGTGCATGCAATTCTACAATCTCATGTACATACACCACAACAATAGTTGATATACTATTTTCTATATACTCCATCCAGATTTCTAATAGTTGATGATTTGGGCATCAACATATATAGTATTCAAAATTGAACCGCTAGCTTACTGTAGTACAATTGTAAGTGCCCAGAAAATCATATGTTATAGAGGTACTTATAATGATAAAAAAAACATGTTTCGAGTATCCAATCTAAAGTATTATTAAAAAGGATGGTAGTCCAAGACTTTTTTGTTATGCTTAAAACTACTTTATTAAGAACAAATATAGAAGGGTAGTAACAAAAACATATGAGTTCACGGAATTAAAGATGGTTAGAAATTTAATATTTCCCACATAAGCTTACCATATTTTTTTGGGGAAAACATGCAACAATGAAACGAGGGAAACACCATAGTTCCATATCATGAAATAGGCAGGCCAAATTTATTCACATCTTTCATTTTTCTCAATGTAGGCTAAGTACATACTTCGGCCGACATCTAGATAGTACCTTTTTCTACTATAAAATCTTGCAAATAATGATAAAATGAATAGGTTTCCCTCGCAATTGCGAGGGCCACACTGCTAGTTTTGGCAAAAAGCGCAACGTTCATAATTTTCGTGTTAATTTGTAAGTCATACTTTTCTTCCTCCAATGCGATTATGGTGCATCACTGTTTGTGTTACAATACATAGTAAATAGACTCCAAATGTGACATGTTTTATTGTAAATAGACTCCTGTATTAATTATTTTTTCTAAATTTGATTGGTAATGAAATAAATACTAAGTGATAAAAAATTAAGAAACAATTTAACTGCACTCACAATGTAGCTGCGTCATTCCCGTTTCTGCTGCACCACCTTGTACACGTCGGCTAAATTTTGTACCCGTATAATCTTGCCAAAAATTCTGAAGCTCAAACAAATTATAGACTCCTTCAGATGAAGTATTGACACCTTATTATCTCAAATTTACATTATACTATCAGTACTTTCCATCATATTTATTTGGAGTATTAACAAATTGGCTACTCCACACCCTTTTTTAATAATGCAATGTATTTATTGTCATTCTCTGGTTGGTATATATGCAAAGCCACCGAATCAAATGAATTGATCAGTCCATCTTTCCTACTACTGTGCTTAGATTGCACTATCTATACAGAAATTAAGAGACAAATTAGTGAAAAACTAAAGAAAGCTACCACATCACCTCGGTTCGTGTAGCCTTCTTTCCGGCAGCGCAATACTCCTGGATCTGCATCAGTGTGAAATTTCAGGCTTCGTTCCTCCATCTATACAATGTCGAATTTCATGGGGCCGGCAGAGCTTGAGCTCGAGTAAGAGATGCCGCTGCATGCCGATGATGGAAATAGACAGCACCGAGATCGGGCCAAGACTTGGTCTTGACTAAGAGATCTTCTGCCGCATGCCGCCGATGGAAACGCGCATCGGTGAGATCGGTCCAGGACACGGTCCAGTGCCAAATCTTGGATTAATCTTGTGCAGCTACATACGTGAGCCAAGATTGAAGTATGCCCCGTTGATGTGCATACACGTACCGAGGTATGGGCTACGGGAAGAGAGCCGGCCGGCCGGCAAATGGCATCAAGATCAATAGTTGCGGCGCCATGAGGAGAAGCTACATCAGCCCATATATAATTGGCATCTCTGGTAAAACCTGAACTGGAAATACAGGAATAGAGCCGGACGGTCAAGGGCATCGAGGCCGGTCTGTCTGGGGCGTGCATGCGTGAGGAGGAGACCAAGGCAACCTGGACAAATCTTAACCGTATATGTTAGATCTAACTGTCTGTATAATTTGGATGATGTGGATCAACGTGGTGCCTCTAAAAACAACCTTATATTGCTTTTAGTATATAATAGATAGATGTTCCACCCTCACATGTCCTTCTCTCCCATCCTCTCACCTACTCTTCTAGCTGCAGCATGTGGCGAGCAGTGGGACAGCCCACATATACGAGCGCACCCGCACCCGAGAGATCTAGAAAATTAAGGTAGAATGGACAAAAATACCTATTTTTGAAAGAATTTTACAAACTGAACTCTCGGTGAAAGAATTTCACAGAACTAACCCTTTTGGGTAGCGCCTAACGCAAAAGGCGTTATGCTCAACGGTATAGCGCCTCTCGGAAAGGCGCTACACTCTTTGGCAGCATGGCACGCGGGTCCCACGAACATTCTAGTAGCGCCTTTGACTGAGGCGTCACTGTATATAGCATAGCGACTATGTGTAAGGCGCTACACTAGTCTATATATACTTGACAGAAAAGTATAGTTGTTGAGTTGGTAGAAGTCATTGTTGCCTAACTTGTAGGTCATGAGTTCAATTCCCAAAAACAACACTTTTTTTTTCAAAGGCTGCGACATTGGTCTATATTGTTGTACATATGGAAATATATTAATTCTTGCATCCTTATTTATTTAAAAATAAAAACCGAGTATAAAATTTTATAATCTTTATTAAAGCAAAAATTCTTTCACCCACATAGATATTTTTCTAACAATTTTGCAAGTCTAGTCTCACATTGCTAGTGGAGAGTGAATTGGACACGCGGGAATATATTAATTCTTGCATCCTTATTTATTTAAAAAATAAAAACCGAGTATAAAATTTTATAATCTTTATTAAAGCAAAAATTCTTTCACCCACATAGATATTTTTCTAACAATTTTGCAAGTCTAGTCTCACATTGCTAGTGGAGAGTGAATTGGACCTCGCGGTTGGTGTTCTGTTATCCGCTAGAAGTGTGAGAAGAGGAGTGATTCATGCACTCTCGCTTATCTATCTAGCCACACCCGCTGAGCGCCGTGAACCAGCCATGATCAGACTTATGCAAAGTTTATTTATTCCTAGCTTGCATTCATAGTTTATTTATTGTTTTTATCATTTCCACCATTACTACACTACTATATCGCCATTGCACTTATACTTTAGTTTTACTTGTTATTTTGTTTTCATCTCACTTACACGCCTTACGCTTGATAATATATTGGGTGGAATTGGAGACACGAGACATATCATCTTGTTTTGTAGGTTGCGAGAGGAGGACTAGGAAAGTGATGTACCTATTTTTTTTTAGAGTTCGATATTAATGTCAAGCTTCTTGCACTAACCAACTATTCTAAAAGACCGAACTAATGAAAAGTGGTAGATAAATTCACTTATACACTTCAACACCTCTCCTCACATGTGACAGGAAGACAAGTCAACACGTGTAAACTTAGAGATATGACTCAAGAAGTCAATACGTGGAACACCAGCAATTTTCAGAAAAAATTACCCAATCTATACTATTGTACGCTACAAAATAGTTAATGCACGCAAACAATTAAATTACCGCTCCTACGTGAAAATCAAAGAGGAGATTCATGAAATTTTCACCAGAATATCAGGTCTTGTATGTACAACTCCATCTTCACGTTCACGTCAAATGGAGGGAAAGTTGACGATCACATCAATATGGACCACATGCTCTCCGTTTGAGTGGTTAGGACTATCACCACATGGACACTTTACTTCCTAAAGATGACGCGGAACCAAAATTTGCCCAACTGTACATACACAGTACGAAAAATGAAGTGCGGCACAGGATTGATACATCGAGCTCCCAAGAGAGCAAGGCACAGCCAGGAGAAAACAACGTCAAATCCTGCCCGGTTCGGGGCCGAGTTTGCCCCCCATACCCACAACCGACCCTCCTCCCCCTCCCTGCGACCTGCCCCCGAACCGGTTGTCAGGTCAAAATCTCCACCAGATCCGCCACCCGGGATCCGACGGGGACCCGCGTCGTTCCATGTCTCATGTGCCTACTGGGAGCATGGCGGCGCCAGATGCGCAGGCGCCGGCGGGCTTGGTGGCGCAAGATGGGGGGCGACGTCGAGGAGAGAGGGGACACGACACAACGGCGCAACGCTGCAGGAGAGAGGGGCAGGTCCGGGAGGAAGGGAGCGCGACCGGAGGAAGGGGCGATGCCGGGAGGTAGGCAAGAAGGGAGCATTAGGGGTTGGTGGCGACTGGCGATGGGGTTGGGGAGGGGACGAGGGATGCATGCAGAGTGCATGTGGTATGTGCATGTCCACGTGTGGTGTACTGGTGTGCTCGTGAATCATGACGCCCCGTGTGCAGTGTGTGCGTGGTGTGGCAGTGTGGGTGGTGTTAGGATATGTACGGTATACGAGCTGTAATAGGTGGTTGTGTCTATCGTTAGGGTTAGGATTTAGGAACATAGGATTAGTGGGTTTTGGCGGGTTTGCGGGTCTAAGGGTATGGGTTTGGCACACCTGTCCGTACCCGTACCCGCTAGACTCATGAGGTTTAGTTTTTTCTGCTAAGTAGCCCCACGGATTTTTTTTACCAAACCCTTCCTATTAGAGAGGGTACCCTTCATGTTAGCGGTTTTGGGTGCCCATTGCCATCCGGAGCGTCAAAGGACCACGAATGGGCTTATTATGATGGGTTGATACCAAAAGCTGAACCGTAGAAGCTTGCCATGTAAGATAGGCATGTCATATCCATCTCAGTTCCATTTTTTCTGAATGTTAGCATGCAACAAAAGTGCTAGATCCATTGATTAGAAAGAAACTAGTCAAGAGACCAACAATTCTTGGTTTATTAGACGAAAATCGGGTGAAAACCTAAACAACGGCAAGCCACACATAAGCACATAAGCCCACCACCACACATGCTCGCGATCCATGGGCCCCTCTGACTAAAAACTACGTCCACGATGATGCCCCCAAAAGGGAATGCGACGCCGAGTGGCACAACCATCATTGATCTAGAAGACCAGATCTAGGGCTTCCCCTGGAGTATGTCGGGAAAGGCAAGTGAGGGATACATCGATGCCTCCAACAAGGAAACAATGCCCTTAGGAGCCGCCGTTGATGACTCTTACCATAGCCAGAGTACCTCTTGCCTCCATGGCCACCCGAACCTCCTAGCAAGCTCGATGTGCTTCCATCCCTCCTTCCTCTTCCCTGTACTAGAGGGAGGATGCAACATATGCAACATCGCCATCCTCTCCTTTTGGGAGGATGCAACACCTGCACAACACCATTCGTCTCCTTACATGAAGATGCAACACCCACAAATGGCGCTATTTGTTTCCCTTCAAGAGGATGAAACACCCGCACAACGTCATTCATCTCCCAAACAGAAGGGTGCGACCCCGCAACTACGCCATTCGTCTCCCTCTAGCCACCACCATCTCACCGGGCGCACACATTGGCATTGGTGACTATAGCTTGCAGGAAAGAGGAGTCACACGCATGTAGAGACCACGACCTTCTAGGCCCAAATCAGGACCAAATCATGTGAGTGCTTCCACCATCAAGGCCAACATCGTGCTGCTGGCTCCGGGAGCTGCACCGCACCAGAGAACTCTTCCCCTAGCTGTCGCCCCGCCTGTTCCGCCGCTACCTAGTGCCACAGGCTTGCTAGCCTAGAGCACTCTTAGATTGCCCGCACGGCTGCCGGTGGCGCCTCCCATACCACAACGTCCGCCCCTCACCCGTGCAGCACTACCGAGATCCTCTACCTTGCCTTGCCCTCCTCCATTTCCCTGTGACACCCCACTCCAACACACCATACGCGACCGTAGACCACCTCCTCTCCGCCCGAAGAATGGGTCATTGGGGTGCGCCTCACTCCCTCTGCCTTTGAGGGCTAGGCGGCCGCCACCGCCGGCGGCAACAGTGGCCAAGATATCGTGGTGGTGGGAGGATCTCTGGCTAGGGTTTGGAGCGCCAGAGTCGCCCGCCGGAGCGATCCAGGGGGTGCGTTTTTTCTATCTTCCAATACTAATCCATCTCAGTTCCATTTCGTTGATAGAGGAAGACCATTCTTCGGCTCCAACTAAAGTAGAGTTAGCTATTCAACTTTAAATCTTAGACTCTTGGTTGATTATTCATTGCTCAACGAAGTTCTTAATCGATCTCCTACTTGTTAGGTTGTTGTTGGAATTAAATTTCCTTGTCGATATGCCAATGTAACATTGCGAATAATGAGATAGCTCAGTTGCATACGAAGCTCAAATACAATTATACAAGCATTATATCATGTTCTTAGGTGGGCATAGACTCTAGTTACCCTATGTTTCTTCAAATGGTCTTTTCACAATTCATTACAGAAACTATCACGGTGGACCACCGAAGTGTGTGAGCGACATCTAAGAATATATTCGTGATATATTTCTATTGTTCCGAGCTCGCATGAATGCACAGGTTAACAATATATCCTCTAACTTTCAAAATAAGGCTCCGTTTGCCATCAAAGTATTTTTAAAATATCAAGAAAATACTTTGGTTTCTGAAAGTATTAAACTATTAAATACTTTGAGGTGTTTTGATCCAACAAATAATATGGTTTTAAAATTGAAGTATTCTCTATTTGAGAAAGAGGCCAGACCCTCTTTTTTCTAAAACTGAGAAAAGAGAAAAACTGAAGTATTGGTTTGCCAGGCACTAAAATACTATGGTATTGATATACTTCAGTTTTAGAAAAACTTTGTTGCCAAACTAGATCTAAGTGACGTAGTTTTGTCTAGGTACGTGTACGAGAAAAAAATTATTGGAATCATATATTGTGCTAGTAAAATTATAATTCATATAATTTACAATTTTTCATGTTATAAATATTATTATTCTGTATTTTTTTTACAAATAAGGATAACCGGGCGTCTGCATCAATGGATGCACACGACCTTTTTATTACGTAGTTCAAAGATATTAAGGTTTATATCTCACTGACTAGAGAAGGTTGATAGAATAATCAACCAACGAAAAATGAGCAACATGCTTAAAAATCTAAGCATCTCGAATCGTACTAATAGGCCCCCAAGTAGCCTAGTAGAAGATGTCTTAAGCAACCATCAGCCGTCCGACTGCATCCAGTAATCACGCATTCCGCTGATCCTCCGGGACCATGAAACGTTATAGTTGTATCCAGTGAATAATTATATGGATAACTTAAAAAATTGGTAGAATATTTTCTGTTAAAATAAATGTTATTTCTATACTTCCATATCGATCAAACTGAAGCGGAAACTTCAATGAGAATCCTAGCCTTAGTATCTTATCGATTCCATTTAACCACTTTCCAAACATATTTATTATATTGGTAGGTGGTGGTACGTTAACTTGACAAAAGGACATGAGAGAAATAGATGTTCAACTATTTTCTCCCCGTCAGAGAAACAACATTTTTACTCTCATTGTAGTTTCTCTTGGCCAGATTATCTCGAGTTAATAGAACTTTTTACTTAGGAACCACATGAAATTTTTATCTTTAGTAGGATTTTTAACTTCCATAAATATTTGCCAACAAGGAACCTTGCATGACCATTAGTGAGGTCGGCGTACATACTTTTAATCATAAATTGTCTAGAGGCTGTTAATTTCCAAAGGAAAACACCAGGTTCGTTATTTAAAGATACCATGATTAATCTTTGACATAAGTGTAATCACGAGTTCTACTACTACTTCATAGGCGAAGTTGATGAACTCGTCATCGTCGTGAGTCAACGCCATTTTCGGCGTTTGAAAGAATATTTCTTAATCCCTAGTGTTTTGTGTGTTAGATAAAAATATCATGGATATCCTAAATGTGTGTTGAGTGCTGTAGATATAAAATATTATTTATATGGGGAAACATCGACTTGTCAAATGAGGGAAAAGAAGCGACCTGTTAAATTGGCAAAACTAAGGTTGCCCAGGCCGAATTATCTGCCCCTGAGAAGGGGCGGATAATCCTTCCCTCCTCAGAATTGACTAAGGAACGAAGTCGTGACTCCTAGATATGGGGGCGGAGGATTGGGAGGAGAATTTGGCCAGTGTAGTGTTTTGCCTAGGCTGGATAATTCGTCTCAGGATAATGGCCGGATAATCCTCCCACTCAAAATCGGCTAAGGACCAGAGTTTTGGGCGGAAGTTTGGGCGGAGATTTTGGCCAGGGCCAGAGTTTTGCCCGGGTCGGATAAATCCGTTTATACCGAGTGGCCGGATAATCCAGCCCCTGGCATTTTCGCTAAGGACCAGGGAGCAGCTCCCAGTTAAGGGGGTGGAACATTCAACCGTATTATTAGCATCGGGCCAGATCATTCCCTTGTCCGGATAATCCGGCCCCATCTTCGGTCGGATAATCTGCCCCTAGTCGACACCAACGACTTCATCTTGGGGGGGGGGGGGGTTAAAAATACACCTCAACTTCTTCAACCTCAAGCGGCTCGTCCTGCATCTCAAGAACCCTTACAGCTGAGCCACCAAAACCGCTCGATCTCCTCCTCCAACCTCTCAAAGACGGTTATATTTGGGGAATTGAAGGAGGAGACCTTGATCTACATCGTCACCAAACCAATTTTATTTCCCCCCTCATTCACTTGAGGGATTTTCTTCTAGTGTTCCCTTTGGAAACCCTAGTTCTTGATTTCACCCTTGCTAAGTTTTTCTATTGTTGTGACAACTTGTTCCGATACTCGGGAGCCTCCAATTCAGTTGTGGATATGTGCCCCGAGCTTGTTGTAAAGGCGCTGATTCCCGCATCGAAGGGTACCGTATAGTGTAGAAGTGAATCATACCAGTTGTGGCACGATTCGCCGAAGAATAGGGTAAGGCTTTTGTGGCGTGGTGGTCTTAGTACCACCAACCCTTCCAAAGCAGATGTACTTCTCGTCAAAAGGAAGGAACCGTGGGAAATCATATCTTGTGTCTCTGCGTGCTCCACTCTCGGTTACCTCTATCCTTTAAACGTCCTTTACTTGTTTGTCGTTGCGTGTTAGTTGCTAGTTTGTCTTATAGGGAAATTACCTTAGTTGCATATCAAGAGAATTTACCTTTATGCCAAGCCTAAATTGAAAACGAATTAAAATTTGGAGTAGCACCTATTCACCTCCCCTCTAGGTTCCCATACGATCCCATTTCAATTGGTATCAGAGCCTTGGATCTTTATTGGGGCTTTACCGCCTAAGAGAGTATGGGTAGCAATGGATAAGTGAGTGATATTGCGGGTTTGGTCACCATGGAGGATCTCAAAATCTTGGAAACAAGCTTGATTAAAACCATGGAGACTCAATTGCAATAAATGCGTGAAATGATAGTGCATCTTTTTCAATCCAATAAAACCACACCTCCTTCTCCTACAGAGGTCACAACTCCTCTTTCAAAGGATAAATCTTCGGCTAAATCAAATGATGAGGAGTTGGGGGATGATGACAAACATAATGGTTCCACTTCCAAAAAGGGAAATGGGAAGGAAGGGTATAGTGAGGTTCCTCATTGGTACTCTCCCGACCCACCAATCCATCATCCTCATGTAAACAACAGGGTGATCCACCTAAGTAGTGCATCTTATTTTACTCAATGGCAATTTTTGATAAAGTCTCATGTGTACAGCTCTTCAATTGAGTTGTGGAAAATTATTGAAGGAGGGCTCAAGACAGTAGATGAAACCAACTTGACAAGACGAGAGTTGTTGATAGACAACTCAATGCCACTGCCTTACACATGATTCAACATGGTGTGTGTAACACCCTCGGATCGACCCTATGCAAGTTTTAGCGGTTCCCGCCAAACCCGCATAGAAACGATTCAAAGGTGTCCATCAGGCACTTTCGTGCGGGTGGAAAACGAAGTAATACATTACACATTAGTCCATGATAGAACCCACATAACAGATATATACAACATGACTCAACGAGTCAAGAATACACATATATATATAGTACAAAGATCCAAATCACCTTGAATACATATATATATATATATATATATATTAGTATGGATAAGAAGCAAATGGAGCTAAGAGCCCTGAAGTATAACCAATGGTGTCCATAACCCTGCCCAGGACAAGACGGAAGGGTAACCCTGCTAACGACACCGATCTTAAACCTGCTCAAACAAAATGGGTGCCGACAAAGGGAAAAAGAAAAAGAGAGCGGTCAGTACTGAGGCCAATACACGGCGAGACTTAGAATACACGACGAGAACAAACAAGGAAGTCATTCCGAGGAAACTCACGCGAGCAGAGGCCATAGACAATATATTTCCATGACAGAGTGCCGCACCTACGCAATAGTAATAAACGCTCATTGAGCAACAGGTAATAAACATCTCATACATGGCATAAGTACAGTAGTAACGTATAAAGCCCGAACTAGTTTGTGGCCTCCAAACAGTACTTTGGAATCAGGTACTAAGGTAATGTTTGGTTGTGCTTATTTATGGCTTTTGCTTTTAGCTTATAAGCCACAAAAGCACCTAAATAGGTGCTTTTCATTTTGGCTTTTAGCTTATACCATCATACATACTGTTCAGTTAAAAGACAAAAGCCAAAGCCAAAAGCATCTATTTCGGTGCTTTTATGGCTTATAAGACAAACTCCAAAAGCTATATTTAAGCCCAACCAAACATGCTCTAAGCCGATAGGGGTGCCCATACACCCCACATGTTGGTGATGTAGAAGTCTTGCTCATGTTGAAGTTTTTGTCCATCAAGTTGAAAAGGAAGGGATGTAGAATAAAAACAAAATGTTGAGGAAAGAGTTTACAAGTTTGTTTGTAAATAAGTGTTGAACAAATACAACTCCTATTTTTCTAAGGGGTTTTGTCCAATCCTAGGGTTACAATCCTACAGGCAACACAATGCTCTGATACCATCTGTAGAGGTCCCAACATGATAAGGTAGAGATCCCTGTGTTTATAATGCTAGTCCCTGGATCGAATAGCTAGCATCCACAGTTTAAGATGTAATATCAAGAAACAAAGGTCATATTACAACTTATAACCAGGAATAAAATAATTCATTACATCTTACATAGCTCATTTGGCTATCTTATTACAATGCAGATATAACTATATAGGATGGATTCCTTCATCTTCATATGCCACAGGCAATCATGTTGGTTGTAGACTTGTAATCCCTACTCAACAAACTTCACTAACATCAAACAAACCTGCAACATAATAAGTTACAGCCACAAGGGTCAATACATTTGAATTGTATTGGCAAGTGATACTATGGTAGAATAGTGGTATCTAACATCTATATGAATTTGGCTAAGTGTAGCTTAGGCTTGCTTTGCTCAAAATAAGGTTTTCCTTATTAGTTGAAAACACAAAGTTTTGTTTGTCAAAATCTCCCAAGGAACCACCAATATACATTGGTGAACCTTTAACCCTTGTTCAACCACAAGTTTTTAACTTAGAAATTGGGATGAGGAGATCCTTGATAGCTTCAATGTCTTGATGCTCAAATTGTCCATTTCCGGGGATACGTCTAAGTACTTAGGTTTTACCCTCTCGAGAGGTGGTGCACTTCCCCACAAGACTCGACATGCATCGAAACGAGATCTTTCAGAAGCCTTCCCTTAGACCAAATGGACGCGTCTCATCCTAGCATCCCTACCACCTTATGTCCATCTGGCTAAGTTATTGCAACCTATATGATCAAGGCAGAGCCCATATGCCATGTGGCTGCACTAGAAGCTTCTCAACATTTAACATCTCAAATCTCTTTGTTCCTGGGTGGCTTTCCACAAGTGTGATACACAAGGTAGCCATCAACATGGTCCTTGTGTAACCACTCAACACAAACCATTCTCACCATTCCACCCAGGTGATTCATTCACATAGTTTTTTTATGAAGCAAAAACACAAGTCATAGTCTTAAAAATATTTCATAGCATGAATAATACACCCTTGTTTTCTATTAGCTAAGCTAAGCATAATAGTAGCAAGAATCTTAACTCAGGGAAAATTCCACTAAGACAACATCTACTAGGATTTCCCAAGGCATAGCATAGTATAGATACTTAGAAATTTTCCATGCAAGTCCTACTCAAAATATCACTAATGCATAGTCAAAATAATAGGACAAAATATATGAAGCACCACTTGCCTTTTTAGTAGATAAACTAGGTTCACTCCTTGATCTTGCAATTGTCACACTCTTCAAAGTTCACTACAATTCAATCAAGCAAACACATATTCAAAACTAGCACCCATACAATTCATCACATAAAATAATAAAAACAAAGAAATGCATGCAAGCATGCAAAAGATTGTTTTATTGAAAAAGTGGTTTCTAATATGGCTATAAACATTTTAAAACACCTACTGGTCATTTATAAAAGTGGAAAATCATTTGAAAACAAGTTAGTGAAAATAGCCGTTTTAAATCATTTTTGTTTTACTAGAAATGCTTTTATTCAAAGGAATATTTCCTTGTGTTAGATAAATTTATTTTTAAATCCAAATGTTAGTGTTTATGGTCAGAGAGTTCAAAACAAACCATTTGTAAAAGGTTTCACTCAAAAATATTTTTAAAACAATTTTTATACTCAAAATAGTCCTAATAATGTTTCTGCAAAAACACCTAATTTTTCAGAAGCAAAATACTAAGGCCATAGTTGAAAAGTTTACATTTTTCTGATTCCATTGATATAAAATTTGTAATTTTTGATCAAGCAGAACAAAAGTTATGATTTTTGCAAGTTTAATCATTCAAAACCATTTTCTGGATTTTTAAACAGACAGAACTGGCCACGCGTCATGTTCCTATTAGTTGATACCGTTTCATTTGGATTGAGCAACGTGGAGTGTTGGATTTAAAGGAAATCGCACGACACAGGTCAGCGCGTACCTCTTCGCTAAGTCATTCTATCCTATCCTCACAATCTAGATCTAACGGTCCAGAGCAGCTGACCACTAACTGGCGGCGCTGGCTTGACGACGTGCGGCGGCGACGCTATGTAAGCGACATTCTGGCGATTAAAGGAAGCAAAGTAGAGGGTGCGGGGTGGTACCGTGTTCGTGGGGTCGTCGCGGTGCTCAAGGTGGCCACAGGAGGGATAGGGGCGTACGGAGTCGCCGTGGATTGCTCACCGGAGTTGCGCTTGTCGTCGGGCACGCACAGTCATCGACGGAGGTGAGCTTGTAGGTCACGCGCGAGTGATTGGCGAGCATCTGGAGATTCACATGACACGGGCTAACAATATCGTATGAGTCAGGGGTCGAGGCGCGCACGGGTTCGGGCGCTAGGGCTCACCGGAGTTGTGGGGGTCGTCGGTGACGCACAGGCGAAGATGGAGCCAACGCTCTGGGCGCGCGCGAGCAAGCGAATACTACTGCCAGGTGCGCACGGCTAAGGCGAGCAAGTTAGTGGAAGCTAGGGGGCAGGGGGCGGTCGGAGCTAGCCGGAATTGGCCCTGGGAGTCGTCGGAGCAGCGGCGGAGCGAGCTAAATTCTGTAGCCTGGTGGCTCTCTGGCAGCAGGGTCTGAGGGGAAAGAGAGGGGAGAGGGAGGGGAGTAAGTACATGTGGTCGAGCGAGCAAATTATTGCGGCGTTTCAGTGAATTGAAGCGAGTCATCAACGGCCAGAAACGGCGAGGGGAATTGGGGGCGGAGTCAGTGGGTTGGAGACGATGATGAGCTGGCAGTGGTGGGGTCGCGAATTCAGCGAGGTGCGGGTTGATTCGCGGGTGAGAAAAGAACAGGCAGAGAGAGGGGAGGTGCCGGGTGGGACGGGAGTTGGGCTTGCTGGGCCTGCTGGGCTGGGTAGGTTACTTGGACAGGTTCTTTCCCTTTTTTCTTCTGAATCCTTTTTCTTTTTCTTTTTCTATTTTCTATTTTCTATTCAAATCATTTGATTTCAAACTAATTTGAATTCAGATTAATCCCAAATTTTCTTCAGTAGGTTTTAATCAAGTTATGTGTTGATTAATTAACTCACTTTGGAATAGTTTCAAATATTCACTTATGATTTATTATTTATTTAAATTAGGCATTTTGTCTTTATTTAAATAAAATTGAATATGGTTCCAACCCATATAATTTTATTTAATTAATCTTTTATTCTTTTTAAGTTAATTAGATAACTTTTAATCTATTTTGCAATTCAATTATTTTTCTCATGATTTAATTAATTATTTATATTAGGCAATTTTGTCTTTATTCAAATAAAATTGAATATGGTTCAAGCCCATATAATTTTATTCAAATAATATTTTATTCCTTTATTTTATTCAGTAAACTTTTATTCCATTTGCTTATGGATTTAAGTCAAGGTTTATATTGTCTTTTAAATAATTTCTTATTTATTTATTTAATTCTTTCTTTATCTTATAAAATCCATATCTTTTTATTTATAGTTCCAAAATTGGTGATTCCAGTTTGTATAATTTTATTTAATATTTGTTTATCTTTTTAAATCCTTTTAGGATTACTTTGCTCACAAATTGGTATTGAATTTAGTTAGGATCTTTATTAGCTTTGGGAATTATTTCCTTTTATCTTATTAAATTCATAAGTTTTTATCCATGGCTCCAAATTTAGTGAAACCAATTTCCATGGTTTTATAATATTTTTTGTTTACCATTTTTAATCATTTAGAAATGTTTGTTGCTGAATTTTTATATGGAACAACTCCATAGTCTTGGGGTGACCTTGAATGATTTCTTTCATTAAGATTTAGGGTTTTGGTTTAACTTTTCCAAGTGTTTTAAATTCCAGATTCTTTCCATGCATGAATGCATTTGATCTTTGAATATTTGTTTGTTGCTTTATTATTCAAATTTTGTTCAAGTAGGGTTTTGATGTTTCCATTTAGAAGCAAAAAGTTTCTTTTCACCCTAAATTTCAACAAGTGTTTCTTTTGTTTATTTATTTTTCACATTTCAAAATTTGGCAATTTTTGGGATGTGACAGACTACCACCCTTAAAAGGAATCTCGTCCCGAGATTTGGGAAGGCTAGAGGTTACAAGTTGGCTTCAAGACAACTAGGGTACTACCACCCTTAAAAGATTTTTAACTAGATTACATCTTGGCTTAGTTGAGGTCTTGGTATAACTTCTCTGGACAGTTGTTTGCATAGTGTCCTTTGTTACCACATTTGAAACATGTGACAAGGTTGATGTCTCTCATAGGTTTGCTTGTCTTGTCTTTCTCCTTTTCTGGACAATGTGATGCATAATGGCCTAGCTCTTTGCATTTGTGGCACATCACTTGGCTAATATCCTTGTTCTTCTTGGGTCTCTCCAAAGCTAGGAGTTCTCTTAGTTCATGTTCTTCATACTTCACCACAAAGGTGGGAAAAATTCCTCGATTCTTAGAATGATTCCTAGGATAATGTCCATGTTTCCTCTTTTATCCACCATGGTGAGTTACAATGTATGGAGGTGCATACTGAGATTTGAATTTGTCTTCATCCTTCTTGGTAGAAGTTGTTCCTTTATGGAGGTTTCCAAGCATTTGATGCATTCCATCTTGTTTCATCTGTTGGACTATAGGATAGATGGGGCATTGGATAGGGACATGATCATTTCCTTCACATAGGAAACAAGAAACTTGAGATGTGGGGCATTGTCTAGTTGGATGTTTCTCTTCACAATTAGGGCATTGGTCCTTATGTTCTTTATAAGTGTGTCCTATGGCTCCACAGATTTTGCAAGCTTGAGTTCCTTCTATAATATCATCATTGATATCATTGTTGTCACAATCTCTTTGGGAAGGGTTGCTTCTCATGTTGATCATCTGATTGGTCATCCTTTGCAACAGTTGGGATTGGGTTTCCAAGAATTTTTGCATGGCTAGGTCTAACTTAATGTTGTTGGCTAAAAATTGAGTTGTCACTTGATTCAACTGGGCTTGGGTTGCTAGCAGTTGTTCTCTCATGTGTATCTCTTGGTTGTTGTTGTTGTCACCATCCTTGATGTTGGAGTTGTGGTTTCTTGGAGAAGTCATCTGTTTGGGTTGGATTGGGATTAGATTAGGCAGAAGATTTCTAGAGAAGGAATTCTGCTCACACAAAACAATTCACACAAAGCAATGTGCAAGAAATCACAAACATGCATTTCACTCAAACAACAAGATTCAAGCATATTTTTAGGCAACAAAATATTTTTTCAACACCACATAAGTTGGTGTGATCAATAAATTGGTTTAAACTAAACACTAGTATGGTGGTCCAACTATGGGGTTCACTTGAGATCATTCCATTCTTCTTAGTTGTTTCTTCATGTACAAGATCATGGTATCCTTGGAAGAAAAATATTGCATCTTGGTCACAAGTTCAAAGGTGATGATGGTTCCTTCTAAGTAGTGTTTCCTTAATCTCCAAGTCTTGAGTAATATTTCTTGTCTCACTTGTATTCCTTAGTGATGTCCAAGTTGAATTCCTTGGTGAAACCGAAGTTGAATTCATTGGTGATGTAGAAGTCTTGCTCATGTTGAAGTTTTTGTCCATCAAGTTGAAAAGGAAGAGATGTAGAATAAAAACAAAATGTTGAGGAAAGAGTTTACAAGTTTGTTTGTAAATAAGTGTTGAACAAATACAACTCCTATTTTTCTAAGGGGTTTTGTCCAATCCTAGGGTTACAATCCTACAGGCAACACAGTGCTCTGATACCATCTGTAGAGGTCCCAACATGATAAGGTAGAGATCCCTGTGTTTATAATGCTAGTCCCTGGATCGAATAGCTAGCATCCACAGTTTAAGATGTAATATCAAGAAACAAAGGTCATATTACAACTTATAACCAGGAATAAAATAATTCATTACATCTTACATAGCTCATTTGGCTATCTTATTACAATGCAGATATAACTATATAGGATGGATTCCTTCATCTTCATATGCCACAGGCAATCATGTTGGTTGTAGACTTGTAATCCCTACTCAAAAAACTTCACTAACATCAAACAAACCTGCAACATAATAAGTTACAGCCACAAGGGTCAATACATTTGAATTGTATTGGCAAGTGATACTATGGTAGAATAGTGGTATCTAACATCTATATGAATTTGGCTAAGTGTAGCTTAGGCTTGCTTTGCTCAAAATAAGGTTTTCCTTATTAGTTGAAAACACAAAGTTTTGTTTGTCAAAATCTCCCAAGGAACCACCAATATACATTGGTGAACCTTTAACCCTTGTTCAACCACAAGCTTTTAACTTAGAAATTGTGATGAGGAGATCCTTGATAGCTTCAATGTCTTGATGCTCAAATTGTCCATTGCCGGGGACACGGCTAAGTACTTAGGTTTTACCCTCTCGAGAGGTGTAGCACTTTCCCCACAAGACTCGACATGCATCGAGACGAGATCTTTCAGAAGCCTTCCCTTAGACCAAATGGACGCGTTCCATCCTATCACCCCTACCACCTTCCATCCATCTAGCTAAGTTATTGCAACCTATATGATCAAGGCAGAGCCCATATGCCACGTGGCTGCACTAGAAGCTTCTCAACTCTTAACATCTCAAATCTCTTTGTTCTTGGGTGGCTTTCCACAAGTGTGATACACAAGGTATACATCAACATGGGCCTTGTGTAACCACTCAACACAAACCATTCTCACCATTCCACCCAGGTGATTCATTCACATAGTTGTTTTATTAAGCAAAAACACAAGTCATAGATTTCGAAATATTTCATAGCATGAATAATCCACCCTTGTTTTCTATTAGATAAGCTAAGCATAACAGTAGCAAGAATCTTAACTTAGGAAAAATTCCAATAAGACAACATCTACTAGGATTTCCCAAGGCATAGCATAGTATAGATACTTAGAAAATTTCCATGCAAGTCCTACTCAAAATATCACTAATGCATAGTCAAAATAATAGGTAAAAATATATGAAGCACCACTTGCCTTTTTATTAGAGAAACTAGGTTAACTCCTTGATCTTTCAATTGTCACACTCTTCAAAGTTCACTACAATTCAATCAAGCAAGCACATATTCAAAACTAGCACCCATACAATTCATCACATAAAATAATAAAAACAAAGAAATGCATGCAAGCATGCAGAAGATTGTTTTATCAAAAAAGTGGTTTATAATGTGGCTATAAACATTTTAAAACACCTACTGGTCATATATAAAAGGGAAAAATCATTTGAAAACAAGTTAGTGAAAATAGCCCTTTTAAATCATTTTTGTTTTACTAGAAATGCTTTTATTCAATGGAATAATTCCTTGTGCTAGGTAAATTTTTTATACCAAAATTTTAGTGTTTATGGTCAGAGAGTTCAAAACAAACCATTTGCAAAAGGTTTCGCTCAAAAATCATTTTTAAAACAATTTTTATACTCAAAATACTCCTAATAATGTTTCTGCAAAAACACCTAAATTTTCAGAAACAAAATACTAAACTAAGGCCATAGTTGCAAATTTTACATTTTCCTGATTCCACTGATATAAAATTTGTAATTTTTGGCCAAGCAGGACAAAAGTTATGATTTTTGCAAGTTTAATCATTCAAAACCATTTTCTGGATTTTTAAACAGACAAAACTGGCCACGCGTCATGTTCCTATTGGTTGATACATTTTCGTTTGGATTGATAAACGTGGAGCGTTGGATTTAAAGGAAATCGCACGGCACGGATTAACGCGTACCTCTTTGCTAAGTCATTTTATCCTATCCTCACGATCTAGATCTAACGGTCCAGAGCAGCTGACCACTAACTGGCGGCGCTGGCTTGACGACACGCGGCGGCGGTGCTTTTTCAGCGGCATTCCGGTGATTACAGGAAGCAAAAATAGGGCGCGGGGTGGTACCGTGTTCGTGGGGTCATCGCGGTGCTCAAGGTGGCCACAGGAGGGACAGGGGCGTACGGAGTCGCCGTGGATTGCTCACCGGAGTTGCGCCTGTCGTCGGGCACACACAGTCGTCGACGGAGGTGAGCTTGTAGGTCACGCGCGAGTGGTTGGCGAGCACCTAGAGATTCACACGACACGAGCGAATAAGATCGTATGAGTCAGGGGTCGAGGCACGCACGGGTTCGGGCCCTAGGGCTCACCGGAGTTATGGGGGTCGTCGATGACGCACATGTGAAGACGAAGCCAATGCTCTGGGGCACGCGCGAACAAGCGAAGACTACTGACAGGTGTGCACGGCTAAGGCTAGCAAGTTAGTGGAAGATAGGGGTTAGGGGCGGTCGGAGCTGGCCGGAATTGGCCCTAGGGCTCGTTGGAGCAGCGGCAGAGCAAGCTAAATTCTATGCAGCCTCGTGGCTCTCTGGCAGCGGGATCTTAGGGGAAAGAGAGGGGGGAGGGAGGGGAGTAAGTACGCGTGGTCTAGGGAGCGAATTATTGCGGCGTTTAAGTGAACTGAAGCGAGTCATCAACGTCCAGAAACAGCAAGGGGAATTGGGGGCGGGGTCAGTGGGGTGGAGACGACGATGAGCTGGCAGTGGTGAGGTGCGGGTTGATTCGCGGGTGAGAAAAGAACGGACAGAGAGAGGGGAGGTGCTGGGTGGGCTGGGAGTTGGGCTTGCTGGGATGGGTAGGTTAGTTGGGCAGGTTCTTTCCCTTTTTTTTCTTCTGAATCCTTTTTCTTTTTCTGTTTCTATTTTCTGTTTTCTATTCAAATCATTTGATTTCAAACTAATTGGAATTCAGATTAATTCCAAATTTTCTTCAGTAGGTTTTAATCAAGTTATGTGTTGATTAATTAACTCACTTTGGAATATTTTCAAATATTCACTTATGATTTATTATTTATTTAAATTAGGCATTTTGTCTTTATTTAAATAAAATTGAATATGGTTCCAACTCATATAATTTTATTTAATTAATCTTTAATTCTTTTTAAGTTAATTAGATAACTCTTAATCTATTTTGGCAATTTCAATTATTTTTCTCATGATTTAATTAATTATTTATATTAGGAAATTTTGTCTTTATTCAAATAAAATGAATATGGTTTAAGCCCATATAATTTTATTCAAATAATCTTTTATTCCTTTATTTTATTCAGTAAACTTTTATTCCATTTGCTTATGGATTTAATTCAAGGTTTATATTGTCTTTTAAATAATTTCTTATTTATTTAATTCTTTCTTTATCTTATAAAATCCATATCTTTTTATTTATAGTTCCAAAATTGGTGTTTCCAATTTGTATAATTTTATTGAATATTTGTTTATATTTTAAAATCGTTTTAGGATTACTTTGTTCACAAATTGGTATTGAATTTAGTTAGGAGCTTTATTAGCTTTGGGAATTATTTCCTTTTATCTTATTAAATTCATAAGTTTTTATCTATGGCTCCAAATTTAGTGAAACCAATTTCCATGGTTTTATAATATTTTTTGTTTACCATTTTTAATCATTTAGAAATGTTTGTTGCTGAATTTTCATATGGAACAACTCCGTAGTCTTGGGGTGACCTTGAATGATTTCTTTCATTAAGATTTAGGGTTTTGGTTTAACTTTTCCAAGTGTTTTAAATTCAAGATTCTTTCCATGCATGAATGCATTTGATCTTTGAATATTTGTTTGTTGCTTTCTTATTCAAATTTTGTTCAAGTAGGGTTTTGATGTTTCCATTTAGAAGCAAAAAGTTTCTTTTCACCCTAAATTCCAACAAGTGTTTCTTTTGTTTATTTATTTTTCACATTTCAAAATTTGAAATTTTTTGAGATGTGACAGTGGCTATGGGAACATGGCGAAATTTTCGCACACGTTCTCGCATGCGCTGTCCACGCATCAACCGTTAGATCATCTTGCACGAATCTTGACGCCAGAGCTATATATTTTAACCATAGTGACAATTTTATTTTTTCACCTCATTCGCTCCTACGTCATCGTCTTTCTCTAGCCTAAGCCTCTCTTCGAGAACATCGTGTGCACGCAGAGGAAAAAACTAAATTCCCCAATCTCCAATCCACCTTCTCCACTTTCAATGGCGAGCAGCAGTAGCACACCAGCGATGACAGTGTCCGGCGAGGCTTCCGCCAAGACATCCATGTCCCACCCGAGGGCGTGGTGGTGCCGCGCTCTGTGGTGGTTGAATCCACCGGTGGTGACCATATTCCAGCGGCGCTGGAACCGTTGGAGGAGGAGGCTGACTCCCACAAGAGAGAATGGTGAGGCTCCGACATCTTCGATAGAGACATCAAGGAGATGCCTTCTGAGGGGCACCTCCCTGCAATGGAGGGCCTGGTCTAGTGGGCGGTGCCGGCCGGCGAGGTCGTCCCTTCTCCCCAACCCAGAGAAAAGGTATACCTCGAAGCTCAGTTCGTATGTGGCGTCTCCCTGCTATTGTCCGACTTATTCGTCCAAGTCCTCGAGAACTTCCGGGTTCAACCTCAGAACCTGTCCCCCAATAGTATTCTTGCACTTAGCAACTACACGGCTTTGTTCCAGGGATACCCAGGGATTAGGCCTAGGTTAGATATATTCATATACTTCTTCACCATGAAGAGGGAAGCCGGAGTGAGAAGATAGGAGCTTAGGAACTGCATGACCATTAGCTTTAAGATCCGGACTGGCCGGCGGTTCCCCGACATTGTAGGACCTGAGTCCTATAAGAACTGGCAGTGTACATACTTCTACGACCCAGATATCACTTTGTCCGGCCGAGTAGCATCATACCCGGATTTCATCGACGGGGCCGCTGCTGAAGCCCTAACATGTAGATCACAAGCCCTCCTCCCTCCGACGACGAAGCCTCCCGCTCTGTAAGGCGGATCGACTGGTTCATAGAGACGGGTCTGACCATCTTAGACCTGGCCATGTGCTGGTTCATCAGGCGGATCTAGCCTCTGAAGCACCGCGAGAAGCTGATGTGTCATTACACGAAGGACATAAAAGATAGCCTCCGGATTTCTGAGGATAACTTTTCCAGTGACTCCATCAAGATCCACCTCAAGGACATCGTCAAGGTGAAGGATCGCAAGCGTGGCTTCACTATCACCTATGACATGTTCGAGGATGACAAGTGCCCAAAGGTAACTTTCATTTACTAATTTGACATATGCTCCAGTTCTTCCGACTTGAATACGTACTTCCGTCTAACACATTGGTTTCACTTAATAGCTGGGGGACTTGGAGGAGACCTGCATGGCTCCCCAAGTCAATGACCCAAAGATGAAGGAAGTCACTTTCATGTCCGACGATGAAGTCCCACTGGCGCGAAAGCGGAAGAGCTCCACCTCTAACGCCGCCAGCGAAGGCAAGAAGAAGAAGACGGAGGGTGGAGCCTCCAAGAAGTCCACCGCCTCCCTAGAGGCGGAGAAAAGAAGATTAACCAGCATCCCCTTGACCAAGGCACCAAGTGTTGTGTAAGCCTCTCTTCCTCCGACATTGTCGTTTTGCTCCTCTTATTCCTGTACTTATACATGATACGTTTCAGGAAATAGTCTAGCTTGAGTTTGAAGAATACCTCCAAGACATCGGGGGCTTCTAAAAACATTAGAGATATGATTGTACAAGCCTCTCCCACCATCGCTCATCCAACCCCTGCCGTCCAGCTATCTGCCGTGCCCGTCGGATCTTCGACTACGATAGCATCTAAACCTTCCGCCATGGAAGTGGACAACACTCCTTCTCAAGAGGTCCCAGATGCTACCGCAGTGATTGATGCGTGTTGAACGCCCCGTTGGGAAACCCCAAGAGCAAGGTATGATGCAACACAACAGCAAGTTTTCCCTCAGTAAGAAACCAAGGTTATCGAACCAGTATGAGGAAGGAAATGCCTCAAAGGTGTTGCAAGCAACGTGGCAACCTGCACAACACAAACTGAAGACTTTGCCCCAATTAACAGTGAGGTTGTCAATCTCACCGGTTGCTGTAACAAAGGATTAACTGTATGGTGTGGAAGGTGATGATGGTTTGCAGCAAGTAAACAGTAACAGTGGAAGATGTATCAATGGTAAAGATTGGACCGGGGTCCATTGTTCACTAGAGGTGTTCTCCTTAAATAAAGAAACATGGCATGCTAGGTAAACAAATTACAGCAGGGCAATTGACAGGACTGAGCAAGGCATAACAATGAAATACTAGACAAAAATATCCTATGATATTCGATTGGGCAATACAACAATATACATAGACCGCCATCCAACTGCATCTATGACTAGAAGTCCATCTTCAGGTTATCATTCGAACCCCCTCCAGAATTAAGTTGCAAGCAACAGACAACTGCTTTAACCAAAGTATGTAAGATAAACAATCCACTTGTTCCATGAACAAGAGACCGTTGTTTTCTCCCTAGTGGCAACAATACATCTACAACCAAAGAGATTTCTATCACTTCCCTTGGAAACTAGAGGCATGAACCCACTATCGAGCATAAATACCCCCTCTTGGAGTCACTAGCAACTACTTGGCCAAGATAGCTACTAGCAACGGGGAGCATGCAAGATCACAAAAAACACATACATGATAGAATCAAATAGACAAAACCATTAATCAATCTGACATAGTAATCTCAATATCCATCGGATCCCCGCAAACACAACATGCACGATTACAAATAGATTAGATCTTGATCATAAACGGAGCTCACAAGATCTATACATGAAAGCACAAAGGAGGAGATACAACCATCTAGCTACTACATGGACCCGTAGTCCAAGTTGGAACTACTCACGCTTCATACCGGAGGCTGGCATGATGAAGAAGAAGGCCTCCGGGATGATCTCCCCTCCGACAGGGTGCCAGGAAGAACTTCATATCCCCCCGATCTAGGGACGATGGTGGCGGTGGCTACAGACGGTTTCGTGGAGTTTTGATCGGGTGCCTAGGGTTTCTGCATCGGGGGCTTCTTATAGGCGAAGAGGCAAGGCAGGGGGCCACCAGGGCGGCTGCACCCCCCAGGCACGGGGTGGGCCCACCCGTGCGGCCAGGGGGTGTGTCCCCCTGGTGGGCCTCCTCCGTCTCGTATTTTGGCTTCGTGTTGACCACGGTAAAATATTGACTTTGACTTTTGTCCCGTCCAATTCCAAGAATATTGATTTTATGCCTTTCTGGAACCAAAAACAGAAGAAAATAGGCAACTAGCACCGTGGCAACTTGTTAATAGGTTAGTTCCAGAAAACATATAAAAACACCTCAAAGTGTGGACAAAGCAAATCAAAGTAGATACTAAACAAGCATGGAACATCAAAAATTATAGATACGTTTTTGATGTATCAAGCATCCCCAAGCTTAACTCCTGCTCGTCCTCGAGTAGGTAAGTGATAAAAGAATAATTTTTGAGGTGACATGCACCATCAAAACCAAGATCAAACCATTTGCAAGCATTGAAAGATGGGATCAAAGAACTCTAAACATGTGCATGAAAGATGGAGTTCTAACAATAAGACGAAGTAACTATGCATGCAACATGAAAGGCTACAAACAAGGATCATGAATAACATGTATTGAAAAATGTTTGTTTGTTTTACATACAGAAAACATGGCATAGTGGCATTCAGCTTATCCCTCATGGAGTAGCAAATAGATGCATAGGACACCTTCAAAGTTCATAAGAGTGACTAGATACAAGTAGCAAAAGAACAAGCAATATCAACAATATTCATTAATCAATAAGTTTTGGGACACTGCACATAGAACTAAGAATGATAACAATGCTCTCTTAATGGTGCCTAAAGGTAGAAGGTGGAGACTCAATATAATAGTGGAAGAAAGGCCCTTCATAAAGGGAAGCAGGGATTTCAAGTTTCAAAAAGAGCTTCCAAAAATTATGGTACTTGTTAGCTTTCAGCCCTCATTGCCCCTATAATAAGCATCTTGAAGTGATTAAGGTTAAAGTGAACAAAGATGGAGTATATGCTTGACAAAGTATAAGTTGGAAATCTCATGTCCCATGAATACGAGGGCCGCACCGCATGCTACTCAACTTTAGTCACCTGTAAGTTCTTGTCATAGTAAGTGCATGTGTATCATAGAGAACTGCCAATGGGGTACCCCTTGCACATGGTACATGAGCTATCCCATAACCAAAATGACAAGGCAAGCAGACAATGAGCATCCCAGCGATCTTTTTATTTACTATGTGCATAGCTTTTTATTGAGGATGCTTCACAGAATTCTCATTATGGTAATGCTGCAAGTTTCCACCATGATTAGGCATGGCTTAGGCTAGCGGCCCAGGCGTTTCTCTAACACAAAATAAATAACTCCATGGACTTACTGTAGGGGTTCGTAGCATGGAAAACAAAAAATTTCTACCGCATGCACACAAACAAGACAAAATCTATCTACTAGATTGTAGCAACGAGTCGATAGAAGCACTCACCCTCGAAGATTCCAAAGCGGTTAACGAGAGCAGATTCTCGTGGGTGATGTAGTCGTACACTTGCCGATCTCAAGATCGTGTAGACGATCCTTCTGGCGCTGCGTTCCGGCAGCGCTTCCGTAGTCGGTCACACGTTCGGTACTCGATGAAGACCTTCCTCTCCCTTGTTCCAGCAGGCAGCGAAGGTTGTAGTTCTCCCCTCGTGATTCCGTCAGCACGACGGCGTGGTGTCAGAAGTAGAGGGAAGATCCTGTAGGGCTTCGCCTAAGCTGGATGCGAGTTATGGTGGATTAGGGTTTCCTGGAAATCTAGGGTTTAGAAATCCGGGAGGAGGAGGAGGTGTCGGTGGCAGCTAGGGCGGCGGCGCTGGCGGCGGCTCGTGGAGAGGGGCTAGGGCTTGTATAGTGTTGGGGCAGCCCTCCCCCTCTATTTATGAGAGGGGGGGCAGCCTTGGGAGGGGTGGGTTTGAATCCAAACCCAAACCCAAGTTGGATTGAGAGAAGGACTTGTTTCTTCTCCCACTAGGAAACCATTGTTCCAGTTTGACTTTTCAAACTTCCCGTTTGACTTTCAATTTATAGCTTTATTTCTCTCTTGCATATGCCAACACCAAGTGACCTTAGATATGATCCAATCATTCCACATACCCATGAAACATTCATGGACCATTCTCCTTCCGGACCGGTGAACCTTCTAGACCCTTCTAGAACCTCTCTGATGAAATCATTGGAAACTTTCCCGAACTTCGAAATAGGACTTTCCTTATATGAATCTTATTCTCCGGACCATTCCGGATCTCCTCGTGATATCCCGGATCCCATCCGAGACTCCGAACAATATTCGGTATCCCTACTAACATTCCATATCTACTAAACAACATCGAATCCTTAAGTGTGTCTCCCTACGGTTCGTGAATTATGTGGACATGACCGAGACTCTTCTCCGATCAATAACCAACAGAGGAATCTGGAAATTCATATGGCTCCCACATATTTCAACGATTACTTTGCGGTCGAATGAACCACTTACATATGATACCAATTTCCCTTTGTCTCACGATAGTTTACTTATCCGAGGTTTTGATCATTGATATCTCTGCATACCTAGTTCAACCTCGTTACCGACAAGTACTCTTTTATCGTTCCCGTGATATGTGATCCCTTGTGAGCCAGTCACATGCTTGCAAGCCAATTGGATGACATTCCACTGAGAGGGCCCAGAGTATATCTATCTGTCATATGGATGGACAAATCCCACTCTTGATCCATGTGCCTCAACCCATACTTTCAGAACACTCAATGCCACTTTTATAGCCACCCAGTTACGGTGTGGTGTTTGATGTCATCAAAGCATCCTTCCGGTGATGGTGATTAGCATGATCTCATGGTCGAAGGAATTAGGTTACTATGTATCAGAAAGCTTATAGCAAACGAACTATTAAAATGACTTGATCTTTATGCTACGCTTATCTATAGGAGTATGTCCATCATACCATTCTCCTAATGATATGATCTTGTTATTAACAACATCTCAATGTTCATGATCGAGAAACCACGATCATCTATTAATCAACAAGCTAGTATTATAAAGAGGCTTTACCAAGGACTCTAATTTAGTTTACAAATCACACAAGTATTAATGTTTACGGTTAATACTATTATAGCATGAATGTAAACATTTATCATAAACACAAAGATATAATAATAACTTCTTTTATTATTGCCTCTAGGGCATATCTCCAGCAGTCTCCCACTTGCACTAGAGTCAACTAATCTAGATTACATGGTAATATACCGAACACCCATAGCGGTTTGGTGCTGGTCATGTTTTACCCTTGGGAGAGGTTTAGTCAACAGGTCCGCCACATTCAGATCTGTGTGTACTTTGCAAATCTTTATGTCACCATCTTGGACATGTTCTCGAATAGCATGAAAACGTAGCTTGATGCGCTTCAGCTTCTTGTGTGACCTTGGTTCTTGCGCATTGGCTATGGCGCCCATGTTATCACAATAGATAGACATTGGGTCCAACGCACTTGGAACCACACCGAGCTCTGTAATGAACTCCTTCATCCATATCGCCTCTTGTGAAGCCTCTAAAGCAGCTATGTATTCTAATTCAGTTGAAGATCTCGCCACAACGCTTTGCTTTGCACTCCTCCAGCTAACTGCTGCACCATTCAAAGTAAATACGTATCCAGATTGAGATTTAGAATCATCCGAATCGGTGTTCCAACTAGCATCGGTGTAACCATTAACAACGAGCTGTTCATCACCTCCATAAGAAAGAACCATATCCTTAGTTCTTCTCAAGTACTTAAGGATGTTTTTTACCGCTGTCCAATGATCCACTCCTGGATCACTTTGATATCTGCTAGTTAAACTAACAACATATGCAATGTCGGGTCTAGTACATAGCATGACATACATAAGAGATCCTATGGCTGAGGCATAGGGAGTCTTACTCATCCTTTCTCTATCTTCTGCCGTTGCAGGACTTTGAGTTTTACTCAAGGTCGTATTTGGCAACATGGGCAAGAACCCTTTCTTGCTACCTTCCATTCCAAATCTCTTTATAAATTTGTCCAAATATGTACTTTGTGACAATGATATTAGGCGTCTCGATCTATCTCTATAAATATTTATGCATAATATGTAAGCTGCTTCGCCAAGATCTTTCATTGAAAAACTATTATTCAAATAATCCTTGACACTATTAAGAAGGTCTACATCATTCCCAATCAACAATATGTCATCTACACATAGTATTAAGAATTCTATAGAGCTCCCACTCACTTTCTTGTAAATACAAGCTTCTCCATAAGTTTGTATAAAACCAAAGCTTTTGATTACCTTATCAAAACATTGATTCCAACTTCGGGATGCTTGTTTCAATCCATATATGGACTGTTGAAGTTTGCATACCTTGTTAGCATCTTTAGGATCGACAAAACATTTGGGTTGCATCATATACAACTCTTCATCAATGTCTCCATTGAGGAACGCCGTTTTGACATCCATCTGCCATATCTCATAATCATAATATGCAGCGATTGCTAACATGATCCTTACAGACTTTAGCTTTGCTACTAGTGATAAAGTCTCATCGTAGTCAACTCCTTGAATTTGTCGAAACCCTTTTGTGACAAGTCGAGCTTTATAGACAGTAACATTACCATCAGCATCTGTTTTCTTCTTGAAAATCCATTTGTTCTCGACAGCCTTCCGGCCATCCGGTAAGTCCTCCAAAGTCCATACTTGGTTTTCGTACATGGATCCAATCTCGGATTTCATGGCTTCTTGCCGTTTATTGGAATCTGGGCTCATCATTGCTTCCTCATATGTCGCAGGGTCATCGGTGTTATCCACCAACATGACACTCATAACAGGATCATACCAATCAGGAGTTGTACGAGTTCTCGTCGACCTGCGAGGTTCTGTAGTAACTTCAACCGAAGTTTCATGATCAATATCATTAGCTTCCTCTCTTATTGTTGTAGGCACCACTGGAACTACTTCCGGTGCTGCGCTACTCGCAAGTTCGAGATAAGGTTCAACAACCTCGTCGAGTTCTACTTCCCTTCCAGTCACTTCTTTCGAGAGAAATTCCTTCTCTAGAAAGGATCCATTCTTGGAAACGAACATTTTGCCTTCGGATCTTTGATAGAAGGTATACCCAATAGTTTCCTTCGGGTATCCTATGAAGACGCATTTTTCCGCTTTGGGTTCAAGCTTGTCGGGTTGTAACTTCTTTACATAAGCTTCGCAACCCCAAACTTTAAGGAACGACAATTTAGGTTTCTTCCCAAACCATAATTCATACGGTGTCGTTTTAACAGATTTAGATGGTGCCCTATTTAAAGTGAATGCAGCTGTTTCTAATGCATAACCCCAAAACGATAGCGGTAAATCTGTAAGTGACATCATAGAACGAACCATATCTAAGAGAGTTCGAATACGACGTTCGGACACACCATTACGCTGTGGTCTTCCCGGCGGTTACAATTGTGAAAGTATTCCGCATTTCTTCAAATGCTTGCCAAACTCGTAACTTAGATATTCGCCTCCAAGATCAGATCGTAAAAATTTAATCTTCTTGTTACGTTGATTCTCTACCTCACTTTGAAATTCCTTAAACTTCTCAAAAGTTTCGGACTTATGTTTCATGAAATAGATATACCCATATCTACTCAAGTCATCCGTTAAGGTGAGAACATAACGATAACCACCGCGCGATGCTACACTCATTGGGCCACACACATCGGTATGTATGATTTCCAATAAGTCCGTAGCTCGCTCCATCATACCAGAAAATGCAGTCTTAGTCATTTTACCCATCAGACATGCTTCGCATCTTTCAAGTGATTTGAAATCAAGTGATTCAAGAAGTCCATCGGAATGGAGTTTATTCATACGCTTCACTCCAATATGACCAAGACGACAGTGCCACATATAGGTCGAGTTATCGTTCAATTTCAAACGTTTAGCTTCAATGTTATTAATGTGTGTATTTCCACAATCGAGATTCAATAAGAATAGACCATCTATCAAAGGTGCATGTGCATAAAACGTATTACTCATATAAATCGAACAACCATTATTCTCGGACTTAAACAAGTAACCGTCTCGCAATAAACATGATCCAGATATAATGTTCATGCTCAACGCAGGCACCAAATAACAATTATTTAAGTATAAAACTAATCCCGATGGTAGATGAAGAGGTAGCGTGCCGACCGCGATCACATCAACCTTTGATCCATTCCCAACGCGCATCGTCACCTCGTTCTTCGCTAGCTTCCGTTTATTCTGTAGTACCTGTTTCGAGTTACAAATATGAGCAACCGAACCAGTATCAAATACCCAGGCACTACTACGAGTACTAGTGAGATACACATCAATATCATGTATATCGGATATACCTTTCTTCTTGATGTTGCCATTCTTCAAATCCGCCAAGTACTTTGGGAAATTCCGCTTCCAGTGACCTTCTCCCTTGCAGTAAAAGCACTCAGTATCAGGCTTAGGCCCGGCCTTGGTCTTCTTTGCCGGCACGGCAACTTTCTTACCGCCCTTCTTGAAGTTTCCCTTTTTCTTAGACTTGCCTTGCTTCTTGAATTTGGTGGTCTTATTGACCAACAACACTTGGTGCTCTTTCTTTATCTCCACTTCTGCATATTTCAACACGGAGAAGAGTTCTGGCAACGACTTGTCCATGTTTTGCATATTGTAGTTCATCACAAAGTTCTTGTAACTTGGTGGCAGTGATTGGAGGACACGGTAAATCCCCAAAGAATTAGGAATCACTATACCCAAGCTTTGGAGTTTACTTGCGTGCCCAGACATCTTAAGCACGTGCTCACTGATGGAGCTGCCCTCTTCCATCTTGCAGTTAAAGAACTTTTCAGAAGCCTCATAACTCTCAACTGCCGCGTGAGCCTCAAATATCATTTTGAGTTCACGGACAATATCATGTGGGTCATGGTTCTCAAACCTTTTCTGAAGCTCCGATTCCAAACCATACAAGATAGCACACTGAACTGTGGAGTACTAATTCTTCCGAGCGAGGTAAACATTCTTTACTTCATCGGTAGCAGTAGCTGCAGGCGGGTCACTCAGCGGTGCATCCAACACATAGGTCAAATTACCAGCATTGAGGACAATCCTCAAATTGCGGAACCAATCCACAAAGTTGCTTCCATTGTTTTTCAACTTTTCTTTCTCTAGAAACGCATTAAAATTGATGGTAGGGGCCACCATTGATCTACAACATATTTGCAATAGTTTAGACTAAGTTTATGACAAATTGAGTTCTAATTAATAGTTGAATTAATCTAGGTGAACTCCCACTCAAAACAATACCCCTCAAATTGTTTTAGTGATCACACGAACCAAATCCACCACATAAAAACCGATCATCACGAGATTTGATGTAGCTTCAATGGCAAACAATCAACATGTTCATCATATCTACTATATGACTCATGCTTTACCTTTCGGTGATCCGTGTTCCGAGACCATGTCTGTACATGATAGGCTCGTCAAGATCAAACCTTAGCTTCCGCATGAGCAAATCTGGCTTGCTCACGTTGTATACACTCGCAGAATCTAACACACCCAATCATCATGTGGTGCTTCGAAACAACGAGCTTTAGCAATGGTGCTTACTAAGGATGAACACTTTAAAACTTGAAATTTTTGTGCTTGAGGGACCATCTTATAATGCTACCGTCGCAAACTAAGCACTACAAGATGCATAAAGGATTAACATCACATGCAATTCATAATATGTGATATGATATGGCCTTTCTTCTTGTGCTTCTGATCTCCATCTTCAAGAACGAACATGATCTCCATCATCACCGGTATGGCGTCAAGGGCAATGGCGCCGTTTCATGGTTGTCGTCCACCAGCTTCAACTATTACAACCACTTCAAATAGACACACATGTCTTAACAGAATTAAAAGACAACCATATGGCTCCAGCCGGTTGCCAACTTACAATAAGGAACATTTCATACATCATATATAATGACAATCATGGCCATATCACATCACAACACACCCCTGCAAAACAAAGTTAGACGCCTCTAATTTTCTTTGCATATTTTACATGGTTTGGGGCTTTCAATAAGTGTCGTTCTAACTTACGAACAAGAACCACAACTTTGATGCTTGAACTATCAAGTGCCCGTTGTAAATTGAATCTATACTATGATGCGAGAGACAGACACCTGCAAAGCCACTTATGCAATACAAGTTGCATGTTGAGCGTGGAGCAAGTCTCATGAACGATGTCATGTAAGGTTAGCCCGGGCTGATTCATCCCATCATACCGCAAGATGCAAAGTACACAAAAAACAATTGATAATAAAAGCACCACCACGCATAATGACCATTGTGTTCTACTCGTGCAATAGATCTACATATAGACACGGCTCTGATACCACTGTAGGGGTTCGTAGCATGGAAAACAAAAAATTTCTACCGCATGCACACAAACAAGCCAAGATCTATCTACTAGATTGTAGCAACGAGTCAATAGAAGCACTCACCCTCAAAGATTACAAAGCGGTTAACGAGAGAAGATTCTCGTGGGTGATGTAGTCGTACACTTGCCGATCTCAAGATCGCGTAGACGATCCTTCTGGCGCTGCGTTCCGGCAGCGCTTCCGCAGTCGGTCACACGTTCGGTACTCGATGAAGACCTTCCTTTCCCTTGTTCCAGTAGGCATCGGAGGTTGTAGTTCTCCCCTCGTGATTCCGGCAGCACGACAGCGTGGTGTCGGAAGTAGAGGGAAGATCCCGCAGGGGTTCGCCTAAGACGGATGCGAGTTATGGTGGATTAGGTTTCCCGGAAATCTAGGGTTCAGAAATCCGGGAGGAGGAGGAGGTGTCGACGGCGGCTAGGGCGGCGGCGGCTCGTGGAGAGGGGATAGGGCTTGTATAGTGTTGGGGCAGCCCTCCCCCTCTATTTATGAGAGGGGGGGGGGGACAGCCTTGGGAGGGGTGGGTTTGAATCCAAACCCAAACCCAAGTTGTATTGAGAGAAGGACTTGTTTCTTCTCCCACTAGGAAACCATTGTTCCAGTTTGACTTTTCAAACTTCCCGTTTGACTTTCAATTTAGAGCTTTATTTCTCTCTTGCATATGCCAACACCAAGTGACTTTAGATATGATCCAATCATTCCACATACCCATGACACATTCATGGACCATTCTCCTTCCGGACCGGTGAACCTTCTAGACCCTTCTAGAACCTCTCTGATGAAATCTTATAGCAAACAAACTATTAACATGACTTGATCTTTATGCTACGCTTATCTATAGGAGTATGTCCATCATACCATTCTGCTAATGATATGATCTTGTTATTAAAAACATCTCAATGTTCATGATCGAGAAACCACGATCATCTATTAATCAAAAAGCTAGTATTATAAAGAGGCTTTACTAGGGACTCTAATTTAGTTTACAAATCACACAAGTATTAATGTTTCCGGTTAATACTAGTATAGCATGAATGTAAAAATTTATCATAAACACAAAGATATAATAATAACTGATTTTATTATTGCCTCTAGGGCATATCTCCAACACTTACAAGCTCCCTCTTTATTTCACACCGGCGACATCTAAAGACAAAAGAGCATGATATCAACTGTGTACAAAGTACAAGTGCAATGTTGAAAACGTTCCCCATGACAGCATGGTTCTACTAATTCCAACGTATAAGTGCAAGCATATACAACATAGATGACACAATGATTCAAGTTTATTAGGGGCAAAGAATATAAAGTGTGCCATCAAGTTCGTGAAGGCTTTAATCACTAAGTTTTCACATAACAAATACTTTTTAATTGGAAGATAGCTGTAAACAAGAATATACTTGTGTAACATCCCCAAAATCATGAATTACAAAAGCTTTCATATCATTCATGCATTCATAGCATCCTTGGCTTGCACAAAAAATTTCAAAGCTTGAATTCAAACAGAACCATTTCAAATGCCCATTTTATCTATCTTATGAGGTATGGTTTTGAATTATTTTTCAAAGGGACAAAATGGTTCTGAGTAGATTTGTGTGTTTTACACACTCTTGGACACTAGCTTGGCCACATAAAATTTTGGAAGAAGTTTGAATTGATTTGGAGTTGTTTTGAGCATTCAAATCTTATTTAGAAAATCAAATCAGAAAAAGAAAAATAAATAGAACAAAAAAAACAGGAGCAGACCAGCCAGAATGGCTCGGCCCACCCCACGACCCAACACGAGCCCACCCGGGAAACCCCCTCGCTCACCCCTATGTTTCTCACCCGCACCCGCGCACCCCCTCTCACTGACACGCTGGCCCCACAACCACGTCACCTTCTTCCCCAATCAACGCCGCAGACTCGCCGTCGCCGCCCATTTCTGACCGATTGATTCACGAATCAATTCGCGTTAAACCTCGCAGTAATCCTGTGCCTAGACCCCCTCTACTTAACCCCCTCCCCTCTCCGCTCCTTTCCCCTCACTCACTACCCTCTAAGCGCTGCTAGGCTGTTCACAATACAGCTCGCGCCGCCGCTGTCCCGAACAACTCTGGCGAACGAATTCAGTAAACCCTAGCCCCTTCTCTCTGGTTGATATGCGTGTACTCGCCATGTCCATGCACGTCTAACGCCACCTCTGGCACGTCTTTCCGTGCCTTGTAGCGTCGCCAATGACAACTCCCGAGTGAGCCCGACGCCGATGCTAACTCCGACGAGGAATTGTAGCCGTGTCCGTGCACCCCAGCCCCGTCCACGAGCACGTTGAGCTTCACCGTGTCTCCACGACCTTGGTAAGCACCAGTACCCCCACCCTTGCCCTCTGGCCTCACCGGAGAATCGCCATCCGATGCGCAGCCTCCGCGGTGGCCATTTGCGCCGCCCGTATATGGTCAAAGCGATGAGATCTGCTGGATCTAGATCCAGCGGTCAAGATTAGAACCATAAGCGAATCGGTACGCGTAGATCTAGGCCGTAGGATTTAGATCTAGCGGTGTAAATTAGATTGTCAGCGAAGAGGTATGTTGCGATCTGGTGTGTTGGATCTGATTAGATCCAACGGCGCGGAAGCGCGATCCACCCCGAAGCGGTACCATCCAATCTGGCGCTGCCGCGTGGCTTGATTTTTAATTTAAAAACCAAAATTTGATTCAAACTTAGAAAATTCATAACTTGAGTTTTGTTTATCCAAAAAATGCAAATAAGTTATCATTGGATTCACAAAAATAAATCCTACAATACTGTGGGCTTGTTTTTATATTTTATTTTTGAAAAATTGGGTTTTTGTGCAGAGAGAAATATAGGCTTATTTTGACTATATAAATTATATAGAAAAATGTTTTTAAAGCAAATTCAAGTTTATTTAGACTATAATTAGTTAGTTTTGGTTTCAGTACTGTTTGACTTGAATGTTTTAGTTTAGAATTCATTTCATTGCATTTACATGCATTCATATATTTTTGCTTGAATATTTTGAATGAGAATTTGGTGCTATCATTTTATGTGTAGATTTTGGTGCTAGTGGTGATTGTGATTGTGAAGATTGTTGCTACTCCCCCAACTACCAAGGCAAGTGGTGCTTCATGTATTTGTCCCATTATTTTGAATATTCACTAGTGATATTTTGTATAGGGCTTGCATGAAATTTTCTAAGTATCTATATGCTATTTTATGGGAAATCCTAGTAGTTGTGGTCTTGGTAGAATTTTATCTAAGTTAAGATACTTGTATACATGCTATGGAAATTTTGCTAAGTCCTTTGATTTTACTTAATAAAACAAATATATGAATGAATCACCTGGGTGGAATGGAAAGAATGGTTTGTGTTGAGTGGTTACTCAGGGCCCATTTCTATGGCCTCCCTGGTGTATCTCACTTGTGGAAAGCCACCCAAGAACAAAGGGATTTGAGATACTTAGTGTTTAGAAGCTTCTAGTGCAGCCACATGGCATATGGGCTCTGCCTTGATCATATAGGTTGCAATAATTTAGTCAAACGTACAGATGGTGGTAGGGTGATAGGATGGAACGCGTCCATTTGGTCTAAGGGAAGGCTTATGAAAGATCTCGTCTCGATGCATGTCGAGTCTTGTGGAGAAAGTGCACCACCTCTCAAGAAGGAAAAACCTAAGTACTTAGTCGTGTCCCCGGCAACAGACAATTTGAGCATCAAGACATTGAAGCTATCAAGGATCTCCTCATCCCAATTTCTAAGTTAAAACTTGTGGTTGAACAAGAGTTGAAGGTTCACCAATGTCTATTGGTGGTTCCTTGGGAGTTTTTGTCAAACAAAAACTTAGTGTTTTCAACTGATAGGAAAACCTATTTTTTTAGCAAAGCAAGCCTAAGCTACACTTAGCCAAATTCATATAGATGTTAGATACTAATATTCTACTATGGTATCACTTGCCAATAAAATTCCAAATGTATTGACCCACTGTGGCTGTAACTTATGATGTTGCAGGTTACTCTGATGAGGATTAGGGTTATGAGTCTACACTCAACATGCTTTCCTGTGGCACATGAAGATGAAGACTTTACTTTGTTTTACTTATGTTATGAACTCTTGTACTAGCCTTTAGCTATGGAGTTGTAAAAGACTATGTTTATCACTGTAATGACGATGTAATAAAGAGCTTTGTATCTGTGTACTTCATCTTAAACTGTGGATGCTAGCTTTTGATCCAGGGACTAGCATTGCAATCACAGGGACCTTTACCTTATAAAGGTGGGGTCTTAAAGATGGTATCAGAGCACTGTGTTGCCTATAGGATTATGACCCTAGGTTGGATTAGACTAAGAAAACCTCTAAGGAAAAATGCAACTCTTTGCAAATTCCACACTTGTCTTTTTCTTCTCGTAAACCTTTCCTAATCTTCTTTCTCATCTCTATTTGTAGATGGCCGCCATCAACGAAGCCATCAAGAAGGGACCACTCATGACCATGACTTTAGAGTGTGAGATGGAGTTTCCCAAAGCACTCAAAACCCTTATGGTTAGCTTGGGAATACATGGTGAGGCCGTATACAAAGGATTTCCAGTTATGGATGAAGGAGAAGAATATTGGTGGGTGCAACTTCACTTGTATAAAAACAAGGGAGACAATCACAAAGACTCTGGATTCTACATGGGCACCAACTCAGAAATGTATACAACATTCTTTGACTCTGCAAGAAATGCAGATTGGAATGCTATCAAGGAGCTTGGTGAAAGACTCAAGTGTAGAATGATCAACACTAAAAATGACCTTGAAGAGGAGAGGAAGTTTACCCAAGACTTAGAGACCGCCATAAAATGTCTAAGGGAGGATATCATAGACTTAGCATATGAGTGAGAATTATAACGTACTCTGCTAGTTGGACCACCACACTTGTTGTATTTTCACAAAAATTTGTCTAAGTTATGTTGAACCTTAGTGTTTGCATTGGATTGTGTATGCCATGACTTGTATGCTTTACTGTGAAAAATGTGCTTTGTGTTTTTGTTGTCTTGTAAATTTTCTACTTGTATTGATTCTAATGTTTCTCTATCTTATACAATAGATGCCTAACATTGTTATCAGCACTGCCGAGGAGTTCAAGGGAACTCATTTCGGTTCTCGTCTTGTGGAGCTCACTAGTGTGCTCAACCTCCCACTTCCTAGTATCAAGGCACTCCAGCTCACCAAGTTTGAGAGGAAGGACCTTTGGGCTTTAGAGTCACATAGCCAGGACGCCAGACGGAGCCACCCACGGAGGAGATCACTTTCAAGCTGATGCATGATGACAAGGAGAAGGGATTAGATGTAGTCATGCATGAGTTACTTGGACGCCTTGTTGGACAACACTCCACTGAGCTCAGGGCCTCTACTTTCACCTGTTCGAGAGATGTGACGAGCAGGGTGAGGCTGTAGTGTACGATAACGCTACTAGAGAGACGATTGAGCCAGTTCGTCTGTACCTTCAGGACCTAGAGGGTCTTATTAGACACCTCGACACAGATAGGACAAACGTCATGCTTAGCAATGAGGAGCTTCAGGTTCAGTTGAGGGAGAAGTACAAGCTCTTCGCGGAGCAAGACGAGATCGTATAGGAGATGGAGGCCAGATTCGAGAGCCAGGACAAGAAGTTCAAGAATCAGGAGAAAAGGGTCCAAGACAGAAACAAGAAGATCAAGGACATGAAGGCCGAGATAGAGGCCAATGACTTCGAGCTCGAGACCCAGCAGGGAGTGATTGAGAGGCTGTGCTCACAGAAGAGAGCTCTCCGTGCGAAGGTCGAGGCCTTGACCACTAGTGTCGAAGAGTACAAGACAACCATGGAGGCAGTCGGACTTACACTTGTTGACGTGGAGGTAGACATGGAGGAGTAGTATAGACTATTCAACTATCTTTTATCTATCATACCTTGATTATTGAGTCGCAATGACCATCTAACATGTGGATGGCTTGCTATGGTGTGTTTAATTTTTTCCAAAAACTTGTTGTTTACTTTGTTCAAACTCTATGTTATTTTGAGCTTGGTTATTGTGATGGTTGTTTTGTGATGTATTGTGCATGTTAAGCATCTATGGGTTATCTCATTCCTTATCCTTATTGAAACCACAAATGCCTCCTCGTCATGCCAACCCCAACCCCAATAACAACAATAACGTCACCCCCGAGATGCAGCAGTTGATGACAGCTCAAGCTCAACTGATGCAGATGATGACTCAGTTCATCCAGAACCAAAATCAGAATCAGAACAACAACAACGACAACAATCCCAACAAGCCACCAGCATTTGACATGCTTACCAGATTTTTGAGGTTGAGGCTAGCCAAGTTCTTAGGAACAACTAATCCAATGGTATCCAATGACTGGTTACGTTCCGTGAACAAGGACTTAGTCACTGTGGGCTGCAAAAATGAAGAAAAGGTCAGATTCGCAACACATTTGCTCAAAGGACCAGCAGCTACCTGGTGGGATAACTTTCAGATCACCACTCCCTTGAGGATGTGACATGGGCTATCTTTGAAGATGGTTTCCGCACTGCCCACATCTCATCCGGAGTGATGAACTTGAAGAAGAAAGAGTTCCACAATCTGAAACAACGTCACCGCAGTGTGGCTGAGTACATTGAGGAGTTCAACAATCTAGTGCGCTATGCACCGGATGAGGTTGATACAGATTCCAAAAGGAAGGAGAAGTTCCTTGAGGGACTTAATGATGAGTTGAACCTGCAGCTGTTTGTTGCCTATGTCCCAACATATCAATCACTTTGTGACAAGGCCACCATCTTGGAAAAAAAGATGAAACAGGTTGAGGGCAGGAAGAGGAAGCATAACTTTGATAAGCACAGCTCGGGATTGTCTCACAAGCGTTCCCATAATGATGATAGTGGAAGTTCTAGATTCCACAAGCATGGGAAGTACAACAGCCACCACAACCACAACCATCATCATGACAACAAGCACCATCGCAGTCATGATAGTGACAAGTATAAGAACCACAAGAGTGGACACAAGAGCCACCACAGTGGAAGTGGTAATGGGAGTCAGCCTGTAACGAAATATCTCAGTCAGGTTGAGTGTTTCAAGTGCAAGAAGATGGGGCATTATGCAAATGAATGCCCAAAAAAGAAAGTTGAAGGAGACAACAAGCCCAACCCTTTTCAGAAAGGACAGGTGAACCACATCAATGTGGAAGAAATATATGAAGAATCTGATGTTGTGGCTGGTAAGTTCAAGCTCAATTATTTTCCAGCACTTGTTCTTTTTGATACTGGCGCATCGCATTCATTCATATCAAGAGCATTTGTTGGTAAAAATGGGCTTCCAACTGAAACTATTGTGTGTCCAATAAAAGTAAGCTCTCCCTGAGGAGATATGATAGTGAACCTTGGATGTCATGATCTAGTAATAGAGTTTGGAAAGTATAAGTTTACGATTAGTTTGATAATCCTAGATTCCCAAGTATTGGATGTAATTTTGGGAATGGATTGGATGACTAAGTATGAAGGAGTACTGGATTGTGCCAATCGTACTGTCACACTCACAACCCCAGATAAGAAATGAATTAGGTTCAAGTCTAACTTTGAATCTAAAGGGAGTAAGCTAAATTCTCTTAAGGGGGTTAGCATAGACAATGTGCTAATTGTGAGAGAGTATCCAGATGTGTTTCCGGAGGAATTGCCTGGAATGCCACCAGATAGAGATGTAGAGTTTCTGATTGACTTACTGCCAGGATCAAGACCAATAGAAAAGAGACCCTACAAGATGTCAGTGGTTGAGTTGAAAGAACTCAAGAAACATCTTGGAGAACAATTGCAGAAAGGGTTTATTCAACCAAGTTCTTCATCTTGGGGTGCACCAGTTCTGTTTGTTGAGAAGAAGGATAGAAGCCAAAGGTTATGCATAGATTACCGTTCACTCAATGAAGTGACTATCAAGAACAAATATCCTTTGCCTAGAATCAATGATCTGTTTGATCAGCTAGAAGGAGCCCGTATGTTCTCGAAGATTGATCTTCGATCAGTCCATTTTCAGCTTAAGATTAGAGAGCAAGACATACCTAAGACTGCTTTCACCACTAGGTACGGTTTGTATGAGTACACCGTGATGCCATTTGGTTTAAAAAATGCACCAGCCTACTTCATGAATATGATGAACATGGTGTTCATGGAATTTCTTGACAAGTTTGTTATCGTATTCATCGATGAAATTTTGATCTATTCCAAGAGCAAACAAGAGCATGAAGAGCATTTGCGTTTAATACTTGAGAAGCTCAGGGAGCACAAGCTGTATTCTAAGTTTAGTAAGTGTGAATTCTGGCTGAATGAAGTCGTATTTCTCGGACATATTGTGTCGGGAGATGGTATAGTTGTCGATCCCACAAAGGTGTCAGCTATGACAGAGTGGGAATCTCATAATTCAGTGAAAGAAGTACGTAGTTTCCTCGGCTTGGCAGGATACTATAGAAGATTCATTGAGAATTTCTCAAAGGTAGCTAAGCCAATGATGGAATTACTCAAGAAAGATAAGAAGTTTGATTGGACTGAAGGATGTGAACTCAGTTTCCAGGAATTGAAAAAGAGACTAGCGACAACACGAGTCTTATGTCTACCAGATTTGGAGAAGGATTTCCAAGTTTATTGTGATGCATCTCACCAAGGATTAGGTGGAGTTTTGATGCAGGAAGGGAAAGTTGTGGCTTATGCCTCGAGACAACTCAAAAATCATGAAGTAAATTACCCTACTCATGATTTAGAGTTAGCCTCTGTTGTCCATGCACTCAAAACATGGAGACATTATCTTTTGGGAAAGCGTTGTGAAGTGTTCATAGATCACAAAATTTTGAAGTATATTTTCACTCAGAAGGAAATCAATATGAGACAAATAAGATGGATATAGCTTATCAAGGACTATAACTTGAGTTTGTAATACCATCCCGGTAAAGCAAATGTTGTAGCGGATACTTTAAGCCATAAGGTTTATGCGAATGGCCTTTACTAAGGGATAATTGCCAGATGATATGTGTGCCCAATTTAAATATCTCAGATTGGAGATAGTACCGGAAGGACATCTCATGTCATTGGATGTGCAACCCACATTGTTGGACAAGATCAAAGAAGCCGAAAATTTGGACAAGGAAATTGAGGAGATTAAGGGAAAAATTAGCAAAGGTAAAGCCAAAGGATTCCATGAAGACGAACATGGTACTTTATGGTATGGAAAACGTATCTGCATTCCGCAAGATCCGGAACTTCGGAAACTGATTCTGCAAGAAGCACACAACTCACCATATTCCATTCATCCAGGTAACACAAAAATGTACATGGATGTGAAGGAAAGATTTTGGTGGAATAACCTCAAGAAAGATATTGCGGAGCATATTGCCTTGTGTGATGTATGTAGTCGAGTGAAGGCGGAACATCAGAAACCGGCAGGATTATTGCAACCACTACCTATTCCTGATTGGAAGTGGGACAAGATTGGTATGGATTTCATCACCGACTGCCAAGGACAAGATCGGGATATGATTCTATTTGGGTTGTTGTTGATCGCCTAACTAAAGTGGCTCATTTCATACCTGTGAAGACAACCTATACAAGTGCTAAGTTAGCCAAGATTTACATGAACATGATTGTGTGTCTGCATGGAGTACCCAAGATTATTATGTCTGATAGAGGAACTCAATTCACCTCGCATTTTTGGTGACAACTACATGAGTCGTTGGGAACGAGACTAGAGTTAAGTATAACTTTTCACCCCCAGACTGATGGACAGACAGAAAGGACCAATCAGATTTTGGAGGATATGTTGAGGGCATGTACCCTAGACTATGGTGCTAGTTGGGATGAAAGTCTGCCTTACGCAGAATTCTCTTACAATAACAGCTATCAAGCCAGTATTGAGATGGCATCGTTTGAATTTCTCTATGGAAGGAAGTGTACGGTTGTTGGTTCACTTAGGTGAACCTAGTGGTTAGGTTTTGTGCCCAATAAATTAAACATTAGTTTTATTCCACATTTACTTGAGCCTAAACCGTAATAATGTTAAAATCCTATTCACCCCCTCTAGGCGACGTCCATTGCACTTTAAACATAATATATGTATAAAATAGGTGGGAATTCATAGCAACAAACTAGAAAGTTCATGTATGCATTTTACATGCATCAATAAGCAGCCCCCGGGATGTGAAGATCCTAACTTCCCAAACCATGTCTACAAACTCTATGAGGCGACTTAAGCAAACTCACACGTGCATGGTATGAGCACCTTAGAGAGTTGTTTGACCGTGAGTTTGAAGTTGGGATAATCGATCCTACTCTTTTTACTAAGAGGGTCAAAGGGGAGCTTTACGTGTGCCAATTATTTGTTGATGATATAATCTTTGGTTCTACTAACAAAGATTTTAATGATGAATTCTCAAAGCTTATGACCGATTGGTTAGAGATGTCTATGATGGGAGAAATGAGGTTCTTCCTTGGATTTGAAATCAAGCAAGTAAGTGGAGGGACCTTCATTAACCAAGCCAAGTATATCCAAGACATGCTCAATTGGTTTAAGATGAATGACCTTAATGGGGCTACTTGTAACATCCCAGCATTTAGGAACTAACGAAGGGTAGATTTAGGAATTTAAGATGTTGCATGCATTCATCTGTGAAAATGTGGGATGATTAGGTATAGTCTTTCATACTTTGAGATTAGGTATAGTCTTGAAGGATGATTGTTATAGACTTTGATATGATCTTTGTGGACTTATGTGTTTTGGGAAATGAAATTTGAATTTAAAATTGAGTGTTTGAATTATAATTCAAAAGAATTTTTGAATAATGTTTGAGTATTTGATTTAATTAAGAGTTAACCAATAATAACTCAAACTTTATATAAAGAGAGCAATTAAGAATATGAATCTCCATTTCATAATTTTATTCAATAAATAAGTTACAAAAATGTAACTTATGAAAATCATCAACAATATTTACAATAGCAAATAAATAAAGAATATTTCTTTATTGATAATAGTACAATCTTTATTACAAAAGAATAAAAATAAAGAGTACAAAAGAATAAATTAAAGATTACAATTGAATATGAGAGTTATTACAAGTGACTAATCTATAAAGAAATAAAAACCTAAACTAAAGTCTTGATTTTCAAATCAGGTACCTGCACAATAAAAAGAAACTTAAAAGAAAAAGAAGGTTAGGATTAGAATTGTTTTTACTCTCAGAGTTGACGGTGAAGTGCACTGTTCACTTTTTCATCATTGAGTATTTAAGGGGCAAGTTTCACCAATATGAAAGAATGTATCTTTCATAATTTCAAGGAGGCAAGGAGGGGAAAGTTTCACCAGCCAGGTAAAAGGTAACCTGATAACAGTAACTTTCAAAATTCAGAACATATACACAACTGTGCAGCAAGCACATAGGCAACACACACACCAAACTGCATGGTGTGTGCTGTCAGCACCATAGCAACAACCCAATCACACAAAATGCTCAGCATAGCCGTGGGGAAGCACTAGTGCATCTATTCACTGCTCACACCACACAAGAACAGCTAGCTTAGCCAGAGCCAAATAAACCAGCAACACCATCTCACACCATATCAAGCCACATATCACCTGATGGTGACATAAGGAGGGGAAGGATCAGGTGAATAGCAAGGCCAAGATCACAGGAGCTAGGAGGAGCAGATTTCCTCAAGGCCAAGCATAAGCATCAAGGGAACACAAGAACAACATCAAGAGGAGAAGGACTGGACCAGACCAGCAACCTCACTAGCACATCAAGCCATCACAAGCATAGATTTTGTGGTGAGTATCATAAACCACCATAGGATCTGTTTATCTTATCCAAGCAAAATATATGTGCTGATGCATAAGAAAACCTCTCAATAATCACCGAAGTGGGGTGCAGCTATCCTAGAGGTTTTAAATATAAAGATCAAGATCAAATTCTATTAAAAACACCAAATTCTCAGACCAGCTTCACAGAATTGGTGATACCAAAGGCAACCTCTATATTTTATCATTTGTTCTTACAAAATCTAGGCACATCTCCAAGAAGGAGTAGCACCTCAAATTTTATAAGCCACAAACAAAACCATATATATTTAACCAACTTGGATCCAAGATCTCGTAAGCAGCTGATGTATTAATCAATTTTGAAAATGACAGCAACATAGGAACTTAGTTCCTAGAGCCTCAGACCAGCATCATTGGCTGGATCAAACAATAAGTTCCCAACTTATCTATCAACATCCATAAAGTCCCAGAAATGACTATAAGTATAGTCAGTAATAAGATCTACTTATGTACCATCTTAAGAAGGTTTCATAAGCACTGACCTTATGAAGGGAATATACCCTGAGAGGCAATAATAAAGTGTTTATTATGTATATTCCAAGTATATGATAGATGTTTATTTTGCATGCTATAATTGTATTAATACGGAAACGTTAATACATGTGTGTTTAATAAACAAACAGAAAGTTCCTAGTTATGCCTCTCTCATAAACTAGCTCGTTGATTAACAAGATGATCAAGGTTTCCTGATCATAGACATTGGATGTTGTTAATAACGGGATCACAACATTAGTGTAATGGTGTGATGAACATTCATCCGAAGTATAGCATTACGATCAAAGTAATTGAGTTTATATTGTTATAACAACTTATGAAGTGAACCTAATCCTTAGACCATGAGATCATGTCAATTACTAACACCGGAAGAGTTTCTTGATAACATCAAACGTCACATCGTAACAGGGTGATTATAAAGATGGGTTCAGAACTAATAAAGTGTTATGTTGATTGCCATGGATCGAGAGTGGAATTTGTTCATCCCGATGACGGATAGATATGCTCTGGGCCCTCTCGGTGATATCACATTGGTTAGCTTGCAAGCAAGTGATTTGATCACTAGAATGTTATATTACGGGAACGAGAAAAGAGTGCATGTCAGTAACGAGATCAAACTAGGTATGGAGATACCGATGATCGAATCTCAAACATGTAATATATTGCGAAACAAAGGGATTAAGATACTAGTGTAAAAGGTTCCGACGATCACAAGAAAGTCATCGTTGAATGTGTGGGAGTCAGTATGGGTCTCCGGATCCCGCTTCTGATTATTGATCCGAGAGGGGTCTCGATCATGTCCGTATTATTCACGAACCGTAGGGTGACACACTTAAGAGACACCGACATCCAATTGGAGCAAAAGTTTCATGCCAAAAATAATAACAAGCGCAGGAATTTATTTCACTAGATACCAAAACAGGTTTTTGGGTGAAATTGCAGAAAGTGTTTTTGCATGTGAAATAGAATTCTAGCAAGGGGTTAATTGTGAATGTTTGTCATTAAAGTAATAGACAAAATTCTGAATAAATAAAAGAGTTTTATTTAATGAGAGTTTGCATTAAATTTGGTAGAAATTTAATGGCAAGTTTGAGTGGGATTTGTGAGTGGTAGAAATTTGGTAGAAATTTAATAGCAAGGAAATTTGTGAGTGGAGTGTCCACCCACATGAAGAGGGGAGGGCAAGGGGGCACCCCCATGCACCGGCCACCCCCTTGGGGTTCCCCCTCTCCTATAAAAGGCACCCCCTCCTCACTTCTCACTCACACCTCCTCGTGAAGGATCTCTCCCCCTCTAGAATTTATCCCCCATGGTCTCGGACTAGCGAGATACATGTTCCCAGTGGATATTCAGCAAGAAAGAGTTGTGCTTCCGCTGCATCACTGGAGCGAGGAGGCGGAGGTTGCTCGGTGCCTCAGACGTGTGTGCGAGCACGGATGCGCTGCTGATTTGCGGCGCTAGGACTTCCTCTCAATCTTGAGATCGGCAAGAGATCGTCTACATCAACCACGAGTTTAACTCGTTAAGCTTTGTCGGTCTACAAGGGTATGTTCTCTACGGATATACATCCGCCCGTTGTTTGTATCTAGTAGATAGATCTTGGTACATAGTTGTTCCCATCGTAGGAAATTTTTTGTTTTCTATGCTGTGAACCCTACAGTGGTATCAGAGCCAGGTTCTATGCGTAGATGCTTTACACTGGTAGTACACATATGAGTATGTGGGATATGATGATCATGTTGTTGCTCCTTAGTTGTAATTTTCGATATTGGTGGCATAGTGGGATGAAGCGGCCCGGACAAACTTTACATGTCCTCGCACATGAGACCTGTTCCACGCTTGACATGCAACTAGTTTGCATAAGTGGCTAGCGGGCGTCTGTCTCTCCTACTGTAGTCAATATCTATTTTGTAACGAGTTGTCAACAATTTGGTTATCCTCGTTGTGGTTCTTGTTCGTAGGTATGAATGGTTCTATCTCGAAAGCCCTAATCCACGTAAAAACTTGCAATGGATAAATTAGAGGCGTCTAGTTTAGATTGTTGCTGGGTTAGTGTTATGATATGGTGATGTTGTAAGTAGAAGTATGATATGATACTCTTACAACACACATAACATGTAATTTCCATAGACCTTGGCCTTACACATAAAGGTATGATAGTTATCATACCACGGTGCACATGATAGAGATCATATGCGGGAACCATATCATTCCACTAATAAACATGTGATGTTTGATAGCATCTTATATTGCTTGTTTGGCGTTTTATTAGCATAATAAGATGATCCCTCATTGAAATATCAAGATAAGAATGTGCTCTTCCTTTAGTATGCACCGATTATGTTTTCGTCGCTCCAAGACATCACGTGATGATCGGGTGTTCTTGGATCCACGACCATATTTCGGCTGTAAGACAGTTACACACGCGAATACTAAGGTTCTTACTTGGCGAGCCTAGCATGTACAGACATGGCCTCGGAACACGGACCGAAAGGTTAAGCATGAGTCATATAGTAGATATGATGCCCATTTGATGCTCGCCTTTGAAGCTACACCGACTCACGTGATGATCGGACTTGGTGTAGTGGATTTGGTTTATGTAATCACCAAAAAGACACGAGGGATGTCGTTTTTGAGTGGGAGTTCATTCGTAATATGGATTAGTTGAACTCAATCTATCATAAACTTAGTCTAAACTTTACAAATTCTGTTGTAGATGGCACCACCTGCTTTTAATTTCAATGTGTTCATGGAGAAAGAGAAACTTGCAATGAACGGTAGCAAATTTACCAAATGGGCCATGAATTTGAGGATTCTCCTCTCTGCTGCACAAAAGCAATATGTGCTAGAAGCGCCGCTAGGCCCCCCACCTTTTGAGGATGCTCCTGACGAGGTTGTGTCAATGCTTAAAACTGCAGAAGTGGAGATAAAAAAAGGAACATCAAGTGTTGATGATCAATAAGAACACTGGTTTCAAGAAATACAAGAAGGGAAAACGGAAGGGAAGTAAGGGCGGCAAGACAGTTGCCGTGCCTGAAAATAAACCCCGAGTTGGACCTAAGTCTGATACCAAGTGCTACTATTGTAAGGGGACTGGCCACTGGAAGCGCAACTGCCCCAAGTATTTGGCAGACAAGAAGGCCGGCAAGGCAAACAGAGGTATATATGATATACATGTTATTGATGTGTACTTGACTAGTGCTCGCAGTAGCACCTGGGTATTTGATACCGGTTCAGTTGCTAATATTTGTAACTCGAATCAGGGGCTGCGGAACAAGCGACCGCTAGCAAGGGGTGAGGTCAAGATGCGTGTCGGCAATGGATCAAGCGTTGATGTGATCGCCGTCGGAACGCTACCTCTCCACTTGCCGCCGGGATTAGTAATAAACTTGAATAATTGTTATCTGGTGCCTGCACTGAGCATGAACATTGTATCTGGATCGTGTTTGATGCGAAGTGGTTATTCATTTAAATCCGAGAACAATGGTTGTTCTATTTATATGAATGAAATCTTTTATGGTCATGCACCAATGATGAATGGTTTATTTCTATTATATCTCGATGATAATGTTACACATATTCATAATGTTGATGCTAAAAGGATTAAACTTAATGATGATATATCCGCATATATGTGGCACTGCCGTCTAGGTCATATTGGCGTTAAAAGCATGAAGAAGCTCCATTCGGATGGACTTTTGGAATCACTTGATTTTGAATAATTTGATACATGTAAGCCATGCCTTATGGGCAAGATGACTAGAACGCCGTTTTCCGGTTCAATGGAACGGGCGACAGATTTATTGGAAATCATACATTCTGATGTATGTGGTCCAATGAGTGTGTCAGCGCGAGGTGGATATCGTTATTTTGTTACTTTCACGGATTATTTGAGTAGATACGGTTATATCTACTTGATGAAACATAAGTCTGAAACCTTTGAAAAGTTCAAGGAATTTCAGAATGAAGTGGAAAATCATCGTAATAGAAAGATCAAATTTCTACGGTTCGACCGTGGATGTTAGTATCTAAGTTACGAGTTTAGCACTCACATGAAAGAGTGTGGAATTGTTTCACAACTCACACCTGCCAGAACACCACAGAGAAATGGTGTGTCAGAACGTCGTAATCGTACTTTATTGGATATGGTTCGATCTATGATGTCTCTGACGGACTTTCCGTTGTCATTTTGGGGTTATGCACTAGAAACTGCTGCATTCACTTTAAATTGGGCACCATCTAAATCCATTGAAAAGACACCGTATGAATTGTGGTTCGGAAACAAACCTTAGCTGTCATTTCTTAAAGTTTGGGGATGCAATGTTTATGTGAAGAAACTTCAATCGGGTAAACTCGAACCCAAAGCAGAAAAATGCGTCTTCATAGGATACCCTAAGGAAACAATTGGGTATTCCTTCTATCATAGATCAGAGGGAAAGGTTTTTGTTGCCAAGAATGGATCCTTTCTAGAGAAAGAGTTTCTTGCGAAAGGTGTGAGTAGTCGGAAGGTAGAACTCGAAGAGGTTATTGAACCTTCTCTTCAAAGTATGGCGAGTAGCACAGCGCCGGAAGTCGTTCCGAAGTTGGGTTCACCAGTTGAAGAGGGAACAAATGATAATTATCATGAAACTCCGAAAGAGAGTACTACCAAACCTCGTAGGTCTAGCAGGACGCGTGCAGCTCCCGAGCTGTACGGAAACCCTGTTATGAATTTCATGGTTGATGAAATTGATGACCATGCAACGTATGAAGAAGCGATGATGAGCCTGGATTCCAACAAATGGTTAGAAGCCATGAAATCCGAGATGGAATCCATGTATGAAAATCAAGTTTGGAACTTGGTGGAATTACCTCACGACCGAAAGGCCGTGGAGAACAAATGGATTTTCAAAAGGAAAACTAATGCTGATGGTAATGTGACCGTCTATAAAGCTCGACTTGTCGCAAAGGAGTTTCAACAAATTCAAGGAGTTGACTACGATGAGACATTCTCTCCCGTAGCGATGCTAAAGTCAGTTAGGATTATGTTAGCAATTGCTGCATATTTCGATTATGAGATATGGCAGATGGATGTCAAAACCGCGTTTCTTAATGGTAATATTGAAGAAGAGTTGTATATGATACAACCAAAGGGTTTTATCGATCCTAAGGATGCTAACAAGGTGTGCAAGCTTCAGCGATCCATCTATGGATTCAAGCAAGCATCACGAAGTTGGAATCTCCGCTTTGATGAGGTGATCAAAGAGTTTGGATTTGTCCAAACTTATGGAGAAGCTTGTATTTACAAGAAAGTGAGTGGGAGCAATGTGGCATTTCTGATATTATATGTGGATGACATATTATTGATTGGAAATGATATGGATCTTTTAAACAGTGTTAAAAGTTATCTAAACAGCAAATTATCAATGAAGGACCTAGGTGAAGCATCATACATATTAGGCATAAAGATCTATAGAGATAGATCTAGGCGCCTAATAGGGCTATCACAAAGTACATACCTTGATAAGATTTTAAAGAAGTTTAAAATGGATGGAAGTAAGAAGGGGTTCTTACCTATGTTGCAAGGCAAGACATTGAGTAAGACTCAAAGTCCGGTTACGGCGGAATAAAGAGAGATAATGGACAAAGTCCCCTATGCTTCAGCCATAGGCTCTATAATGTATGCCATGCTATGTACAAGACTGGATGTGGCACATGCTATTAGTTTGACTAGTAGGTACCAATCGGATCCAGGTTCGGAACACTGGATAGCGGTCAAGAATATCCTTAAGTACTTACGAAGAACTAAGGATATGTTTCTTGTGTACGGAGGTTAAGAAGAGCTCGTCGCTAAGTGTTATGTCGACGCAAGCTTTGACACCGACCCGGATGACTCTAAGTCTCAATCCGGATACGTATTTCTCATGAATGGCGGAGCGGTTAGTTGGAGGAGTTCCAAAAAACCTGTGGTGGCGGGATCAACAACGGAGGCCGAATATGTTGCTGCTTCGGAAGCGGCTCAAGAAGCGGTTTGGATGAAGGAGTTCATATCCTAACTAGGTGTGGTTGCAAACGCATTGGACCCAATGGTGATCTATTGTGACAACAATGGTGCCATTGCCAATGCCAAAGAGCCAAGGTCTCACAAGCATTCCAAGCATATTAAGCACCAGTTTCACTCCATCCGCGATCATGTCAAGGATGGATATATAAATATTTGTAAAGTACACACGGATCTCAATGTAGCAGATCCATTGACTAAAACTCTCCCTAGAGAAAAACATGATCAACACCAGAACTCCATGGGTGTTAGATTCATCACTATGTAACTAGATTATTGTCTCTAGTGCAAGTGGGAGACTGAAGGGAATATGCCCTGAGAGGCAATAATAAAGTGTTTATTATGTATATTCCAAGTATATGATAGATGTTTATTTTGCATGCTATAATTGTATTAATACGGAAACGTTAATACATGTACGTTTAATAAACAAACAGAAAGTTCCTAATTATGCCTCTCTCATAAACTAGCTCGTTGATTAACAAGATGATCAAGGTTACCTGATCATAGACATTGGATGTTGTTAATAACGGGATCACAACATTAGTGTAATGGTGTGATGAACATTCATCCGAAGTATAGCATTACGATCAAAGTCATTGAGTTTATATTGCTATAACAACTTATGAAGTGAACCTAATCCTTAGACCATGAGATCATGTCAATCACTAACACCGGAAGAGTTTCTTGATAACATCAAACGTCACACCGTAACAGGGTGATTATAAAGATGGGTTCAGAACTAATAAAGTGTTATGTTGAGGCCCATGGATCGAGAGTGGAATTTGTTCATCCCGATGATGGATAGATATGCTATGGGCCCTCTCGGTGATATCAAATTGGTTAGCTTGCAAGCAAGTGATTTGATCACTAGAATGTTATATCACGGGAACGAGAAAAGAGTGCATGTCAGTAACAAGATCAAACTAGGTATGGAGATACCGATGATCGAATCTCGAACATGTAATATATCGCGAAACAAAGGGATTAAGATACTAGCGTAAAAGGTTCCAATGATCATAAGAAAGTCATCGTTGAATGTGTGGGAGTCAGTATGGGTCTCCGGATCCCGCTTCTGATTATTGATCCGAGAGGGGTCTCGATCATGTCCGCATTATTCACGAACCGTAGGGTGACACACATACAACTGGAGCAAAAGTTTCATGCTGGAAAGAATAACAAGCGCAGGAATTTATTTCACTAGATACCAAAACAGGTTTTCGGGTGAAATTGCAGAAAGTGTTTTTGCATGTGAAATAGAATTCTAGCAAGGGGTTATATGTGAATGTTTTCATTAAAGTAATTGACAAAATTCTGAATAAATAAAATAGTTTTATTTAATGAGATTTTGCATTAAATTTGGTGGAAATTTAATGGCAAGTTTGAGTGGGATTTTTAGTGGAGGGAATTTAAAGGAAATTTGTGAGTGGAGTGTCCACCCACATGAAGAGGGGAGGGCAAGGGGAAGCCCCCATGCTCCGGCCACCCCCTTGGGGTCCCCCCTCCTATAAAAGGCACCCCCTCCTCACTTCTCACTAACACCTCCTCGTGAAGGATCTCTCTCCCCCTCTAGAATTTATCCCCCATGGTCTCGGACTAGCGAGATACATGTTCCCGGTGGCTATTCGGCAAGAAAGAGTTGTGCTTCCACTGCATCGCTGGAGCGAGGAGGCGGAGGTTGCTCGGTGCCTCAGACGTGTGTGCGAGCACGGATGCGCTGCTGATTTGCAGCGCTAGGACTTCCTCTCAATCTTGAGATCGGCAAGAGATCGTCTCATCAACCACGAGTTTAACTCGTTAATCTTTGTCGGTCTTCAAGGGTATGTTCTCTATGGATATACATCCGCTTGTTGTTTGTATCTAGTAGATAGATCTTGGTACATAGTTATTCCCATCGTAGGAAATTTTTTGTTTTCTATGATGCGAACCCTACACCTTATCACAAAGACAATCAAATAGTCCAATCTACACAAATCATCAATCAAATCATCTCCCTGAAACTAGATACATGGATCATATCCTAGTTATTTATTCATGATCAAAGAATCATTAGATTCTATTGAATAAAATTCAGACCAAGCATAACCTGGCAAGCCAACAATAACTAGGTCAGTAAATCCACACTGACTAGATCATTATCAGTATCAAGATACTGACAACAGATAAACACATCAATTCACCAGAGTACCAAGAAGAGGCAATACTATGCAACCCTAGCATTTAATCCAGTCTTAGTCACAAACCAACAACAACACCACACAGTCAGAGGGGGGTGACCACAAGCACTGAGGTGCAGAGCACCCAAATCCCCACTAAACAGCATAATCAGATCATAGGAGCATATTACAAGCACCAGAGATGAACCCTAGTAGCAATACAAGCACAAAACTATAACTGGCCACTAGATACACACAAAGGAATCCAAGGTATTAAGATGAACTGGGATCCACAAAGGCATAACTCACCAGGGTCCTCGCTGACGAATTGAAGAGGAAGCAGAATGGCCGACGAGCTCGCGGTGGCACGGGAAGCACCCCAGAGGGCGCTGCAACCCGCACCAGCCACGGCGGCGGCCAGAGTAGCACACGGGCACCACACCTCACCATGGGAGGGTCCGCGGCGGCGGCAGCAGCACCATTTCCAAAACCTAGGGTTCGGGAAGGGGCTAGCCTGACCATGGTAGGACCCGAGGATCAAATTGAACTGGACCAAATGGACGAGCGTGGTCGACAACCTCGCACCGCACCACGGCGGTGGCTAGGACGGTCCACGGCGGCGCGGATCGCCGGCGACAGCATCGCTGACCACGTGGTCGGGAGAGGAGAAGAAGAGGGGTGAGATCGAGGGAGAGATAGAGAGTGAGTTGGGCTGGGTGGGCCGAAAACCCTTTGGGGTGTTATTTTGACATTGCCCTACTAGGCCACAAGGGCCCAATAAACCCAAATGGACAACCCAAATCATTTAGAGTTTGTTTTAATAATTGGAAAAGACCAAAATACCCCTGAACTTAAATAAATTCTTGAAAATAAATTAAAAGTCCAAAAATTATAAATAAAATATTTTTGGATTCACAATAATCCAAACTATCCAAATAAATTAAGTGATAAACTTTTAGACATATAAATTTTATTAAGAATTTTGTAATTTATATATTACTTATGGAATTTTACAAAATTATTGAAAGACGATAAAAATAAATAAAAATCACTTTCATTATATATTAATATTTTAGCATTTTAGAAAAATACTAAACAAATATTTAATAACAATTTTTGGTAATTAAATGATAATTCTTAAAGGAATTATCAAATCAATAAAATTCAAATAAAAAGGAAATAAAATAAAAGAATAAAATATTCTATTATAAATATTAAAAATTAATATTTATAAATCCTTTATTATTAAAAAATAATTTTTATAATAATGGGGAGAATGCATATCAAATTAAATGATGCAGTACATTACTATGCATAATCATTTTGCTTCTTTAAATATTGTCCTTACGGGACAATAATGATGTTTTTGTAGACATAGAAGCTCAAGGTCCAGTGCAAGTGTCAGACTTCACTACCTTGCCATCACAAGGCAAGTTCATCACTTGCTCATATCCTTTAAAGAGTCTTTATCAAAGTATTTGCAAATGGTGTGTTATCATATATACTCTAAAGAAAGAAAATATTATTTTCACAAATAAAGAAATCTTAGATATCATCCTAAGTGATGATATAATGGAGCAATAGAACTTAGGGTTCTAATTGCAATAATGATGATCAATTAGGGACTTAATAACCCATGAGATCAGTGATTCTAGCGCTGTATATTACGCGTTAGCCATGAGATTTGGAATGGGACAGAGAAGTCAGATGTATCTTCTTCCTCTCGCATGAAGCCGGATGTGCAGGTCGTGGCTGTTATCCTCGTAGCATGCATATTAATTGGTAATTCATAAAGGATATGCAGCATATGGGTGGGAACCCTCATTGTCCCACGATAGTTCTGGCATCTAACGGTTTGTACAAACCATTGCCTTAATTCAATATATGGGCATGGTGTACACCAAGGAGGCATGCAAGGTCGCGAAGAGGGCAGTGATTGGCTTGGACCAACTACTAGGCCCCACATCATGGAATTGTGGACGGGAAAGTATGCCCGGTTGTGCAACAAGGAGTTGATCTCTCATGGGTAAAGTAACGCACCTCTACAGAGTGTAAGAATTGTAACTTGTTACTCACTGTTCCAGGAAGGAGCTACGAACGCGGCAGGAAAGAAACTCCATGAAAGTTCTGGTCAACCTATGAAGGCTGATGGTCATAGAATTTCTTAATAAAATAAATCTTTGAAGAAAGATTTACAAAAACTGCATAGTGCCAAGGATTTATAATCTGAGGTGGTAGTTAGAGCATCAAACTTCCTTGCATATAATGAACTTGTTGGGTAACACTGTTACTCATCCTTTCCTTTGATCCCTTGCTTAGACTCTAAGGATCCCGAAGACGTGCCAATGTATGCAGCTGAATGTCAAGAAGATCTATTCTACAAGGAGCCTGACCTGTCAGGAGGTGTTGAAGGAGTGGATTACGAAATCCGCTATGGTGTCGATGATAACGAGTCCAACTAAGTATCCTAGTTAGTAGTAAACAACGGAGCCGAGCAACATGAACCCTATAGAATAAGCTGCTGAGCTCAACTCCTAGTCGGAGTTGATACTTTTAAATTCCGCTAAAACACTTATATTTTGGTTTGTAAGTTCAAACCTTTTGAAGTCTTGAACTTATGGTATTGTAATAATAATAATGTGTGAATGTTTGTAATATGGACTCGCAATGTTTCTGTTGTACCGCTCTCAGGGATGTGATATTTAAAGAACGATGTTCTGTGGATGTCATGTCAACGACTATAGTGTACTACACATGCAGTGGTATGCTGGGTCACCGCACTACTACACCAATGCAAACCAAATGTCATCTTGAACTAAATCCCAATGGTAAAGATGTGGATCAAAAGGTATATCGGTCGATGACTGGATCCTTGCTTTACCTTTGTGCATCTAGACCCGATATTGTGTTGAGTGTAGGAGTGTGTGCAAGATATCAAGCAACTCCTAAAGAAAGACACTTGGTAGCGGTCAAGATAATCTTTCAATATTTAGTTCATAGCCAAACTATGGATTATGGTATCCAAAAGGCTCAAGTTTCTATCTCCGTAGGTACATGGATTTAGATTGGTCTAGTGATAAGGATGATAGGAAATCAACATTTAGGGCATGCCAATCCCTTGGTAGGTCCTTGGTTTGTTGGTCTTCTAAAAGGCAAAATTGTATATCTCTCACCCCCGCCAAAGTTGAATATGTGGCTGCTGCAATTGGATGCACTCAATTGTTATGGATAAGGCAAAATTTAGAGGAATATGGTTTCATTTGTGACAAAGTGCCTCTTTTGCATGACAATGAAAGTGCTATCAATATTTCCTACAACCCGGTGTAGCATACAATAACAAAGCATATTGAGATTCACAATCATTTCATTAGAGATCATGTTGCTCGCAGGGATATTGAGATGCTATATGTGAGAACCAAGGATCAACTTGTTGATATATTCATGAAGCCTCTTGATGAAGCAAGATTTTGCTATTTGAGGAATGAGCTAAATATCGTAGATTCATGGAGCTTGAATTGAACACCTTCCATACTCATCTATATCTTTATCCTTATTTTGTTTAGGTCCAGACATGGATATAGGGGTAGTGTGGTCCTAATTAATTGGGCTAACCCTCCCCCCATGATGCCAAAAGTTAGAAAATCATTCCTCTTAAACACTCCTACATGGTGGCCTCGGCCATCGACCTCTTCTTGGTGAAGAGTTAATTCTTTGTGGATCTTATTTGGGTTTTATTGGATATCTTTTGTTCTTATGGAAAACACACTCAATCTTGGCTTATTTATTTTGGCGGCTCTGAGTGATCTTCTAGGGATGTTTTAGTATCACTCTTTTCCCTTTTTGGCGTTTCGATGCCAAAGGGGGAGAAGTAGTTCTATTAGGATCTCCGAGGGATTTGCATGGGTCAGGCACAAGTAGCTATTTCCCTCTTATTTTCTTTGTTTTATCCACACTTGTGTCCATTTATCTTAGCATTGAATCATTTGTGTTTGTTCTGTTTGAGACTATGTTTAAGTATGATTGTGATACACTTATGGATTTATCTATGGAGTCATTGGATTTATCTTCTATGATACATATGTATTTATCTATCTATCGTTGAGACTATATTATGGTTGGTAGGATAGCATGATCTCTATCCAAAGTCTCAACTTTTACTTTATTTATGTCTCTTGGTTAATTGCAATTTGTCCCTAGAATCCAATTCGTAAAGATACTTTGAACCTATATGTTATGCTTTTGTATTCCAATGCAAATTACTTATATGCACACATTTAGCGGGAGTTTCTTTATCTTTTGGGATTTTGTTGCTGCTTGGATTAGTGCTCTATTACAAATCCTAGTATTGTCATCTAACACCAAAAAGGGGAAGATTGAAATAACATTTATTGATCTCTAGTGTTTTGCGTGTTAGATAACAATACCATGGATATTCTAAATGTGTGTTGAGTGCTGCAGATACAAAAGATTATTTATATGGGGCATCATGGACCTCTCAAATGAGGGAAAAGAAGCCACCTACTAAATTAGAAAAATTGAGGTTGCCCAGGCCGGATTATCCACCACTAGGAAGGGCCGGGTAATCCGCCCCTCCTTAGAATCGACTAAGGAATGAAGGCGTGACTCCCAGATATGGGGGCGAAGGATTGGGCAGAGATTTCGGCCAGGGCCAGAGTTTTTCCCAGGATGGATAATCTGCCTCGGCCAAATGGCTGGATAATCCTCCCTCCTCAAAATCGGCTAATGACCGAAGGCACGACTCCCAGTGATGGGGGCGGAAGTTTAGGAGGATATTTTGGCCAGGGCTAGAGTTTTTCCCGGGTCGGATAATCTGCCCCTACAGAGTGGCTGGATAATCCTCCCCCCGACATTTTCGCTAAGGACTAGGGATGTGGCTCCTAGTAAGGGGCGCGAAACATTCAGCCGGATTATTGGCACCGGGCTAGATCATTCCTTTGGCCGGATAATCCGGCCCCATCTTCGGTCGTATAATCCTCCCCAGTCATCACCAATGGCTTCATCTTGGGAGAGGCTACAAATACCTCTCCCCTTCTTCAACCTCAAGCGGCTCCTGCATCTCAAGAACCCTTACAACTGAGACACCAAAACTGCTCGATCTCCTCCTCCAACCACTCAAAGCCGATGATCTTTGGGGAATCAAAGGATGAGACCTTGATCCACATCATCACCAAAGAGATTTGATTCCCCCCTCATTCACTTGAGGGATTTGCTTCTAGTGTTTCCTTTAGAAACCTTAGTTCTTGACTTCACCATTGCTAAGTTTTTCTATTGTTGTGACAGCTTGTTGTGATACTCAGGAGCCTCCAATTTAGTTATGGATGCATTTCCTGAGCTTGTTGTAAAGGCGCTGGTCCCTTCCTCGAAGGGTACCATATAGTGGAAAAGTGAATCAGGCCAGTTTTGGCGCGATTCACCGGAGAATAGGGTGAAGCCTTTGTGGCATGGTGGTCTTAGAACCTCCCAACCCTCCAACACAGACGTACTTCCCCTCAAAAGGAAGGAACCGTGGGAAATCATATCATGTATCTCCGCGTGCTCCACTCTCGATTTCCTCTATCTTTAACCGCCCTTTACTTGTTTCTTGTTGCATGTTAGTTGCTAGTTTGTCATATAGGAAAATTCATCTTAGTTGCATATCTAGAGAATTTACTTTTATGTCAAGCCTAAATTGAAAAAGATCTAAAATTTGGAGTAGCACCTATTTACTCCCTCTAGATGCCCATATGACCCCATTTCAGCGTTGTCAATAACCTAGGGCTCAGGCGCTGTCGAGGCCTCCTATCCCGTGTGCTCGTAGAAAGGGCTCTACGGCGGATGATCCTTCATCCGCTCCTCATAGAAGGCTTTTACACTTCCACCACCAGACCTCATCCTCATGCTCCTCCCCCTCCTTGCCATTCTCTTCCTCCTCCTTGTGGCACTCATCCATCGTAAAGGGTGAGCGCACTGATGCTTTCTGATGAAACATGTGACTCCACGTGCAACGTGAATTGGTTAGGGGATTATAGGCTGCTTGGCTAAGGTTTGCTGTTGCAAACCATTTTCTAGGGAGGGGGAGAGAGAGAGAGAGAGAGAGAGTGCGAGAGTAATGGTCGGTGTTCTTTGATATGAGGGTAGGGCTCCTTTTAAGGCATCAGTCGGTTCCAATTCAATCTAATTCATGCCCAAATTTCCAAACCCTCAACTAGGGATGAAAACGGAGAGAAAACGAATGGAACTGAATGGTGCCACATTTGTTTTCATATTTTTTCGCAGAAGCGGAAACGAATTCAGAAACCCCGGAAACAAAAACAGAAGTAGATTTTGTCGAAAACAGATATGGACCGAATACGGTGCAAAAGCAAAACAATACAAATTTTACACAGAACCAAGAGAACTCTGAAATCATACAATAAATCTCAAACATTTAAGAAAACCAACAAATTTGTTCCCTGGTTATAGCATGGTGCTAGGTTTACAAGGGAATAATGAAAATATCAAATCATAGAAGCCTACTCGATTGCGTGAAGGGATTACATGGCTGCCGGTTTTAGGATCAGCAGCTTTGCGAGTTTGGTTTGACAAGGTCATGTGATGGGTCTATTAGATTTGTTCATGCACATCAACCCTAAAACAGAAATTCCATATTACACGAAAACAGAAATTCCGTTTCCGTGTTTGTTCCACCGGAAAAGGCTGTTCCGTTTTTGTTTTCGTTTCCGTCAAACCAATTACATTTCTATTTTTTTTTTTTGCAAAATTCCGTTTCTATTTCCATATTTTCACTCTGTTTCCGTTTTTTCATGAAAAAGTCGAAAACTTTTCGCTCCACTTTTGTCCCTACTCTCAACCGTTTACATTAATAGTCCCATGTAATAAGTGCTAGTCCAACACGATAAGGATGGGATCTTGGGTAATTGCGGGTCCGACATATAGGTGCAGGTTACACACATAAGGGTGGGACCCACATGTAAGTGTGGGTTCCACATGTAAAGCAGGTCCCACATGTGTGAAAGTGGGATCCCACTTATCCTAAATGTCCCGCTTCTGCCTTCCTAAACTTACCTAGTTACCCTGTTCCGATTGTACATGGTGTCTGGCGCCCTGGCCTGATTAAACCGCCTTTCTTGTTTGGAATCTGTGGAAAGCCCGGAACGATTTTGTTTGCAAAGCAGCTATCTTCACACGATCGGCCGACGAGATTGCTGTTTGGTCCTACCAGTTCAGCTCTGGCGACAGAACGGCGATCAACTCCCAACAATTAATCATTCTTCATGTAGTGTAGTGGCTGAGTTTGGGGAAATCTTATTTGGCTCATAGGTGCATTTGCACCCATAGTGAGAAAACATATTTTAAAATATTAAAAAAAATTTAAAAAATGTCTACATGTATATTCAAATATTTTATATTCATTTACAAGTTTTTTTTGGATGAAAGAACATTTTATATGTCATGTATAAAAAGACAAAAAATATCACGTGAGTATGACTATTCACATAACATTTTTTGTCTGTTTTGCACGAGACATGTAGAATGTTATTTCATCCCAAAAAACTTGTGAATAAACATAAAATGTTCGGATGTATATATAGATAATTTTTTAAAATTACCTTTATTTTAAAATATATTTTCTCATAATAGGTGCAAATGTAGCCGTGAGCCGAACCACCTCCCTGAGTTTGCTTCTCATATTAATTTGATGTAAATTGCTATGTACGTTGGCGTCCGTGGTCAGTTTGAGTTAGTAAATACTCCATGGTGAGTTAAATGTGTATGATCGCTATTACCGATGAACGCAAACATCAACTTTAGAAGATAATCAGTATAATTAATGGACCCCTGCTACCCGGCTGCGTTGTAGAGATAACCAAAATCGACGGACAATCCGACCAAACCGCGTGAGACGCGTTCACATGTCTTGACCGATCGCTGTAATGTTCCATTGACAGCCCAAGCCAAGATCTCATTACCGCTAGCTAGTACTACTAGGTATTAGAATTTATTACAAAGCACTATGCGACAAACCTGATTGCTTAACCGAAATTACAGAAATTTAAAATATTTCATAGGTCATATCCTATTTATCATATGTTTTTATCGTTGAACTAGTCGTTATGAGATTTTCGAAATTACATCTCATATTCATATGTTTCGATAATATTTTTTTAAACCTAAAAGTTACCCATCATATGAAAAGGATGTAAAGGCTTTTTGATGCCTGCAAAAAATTAAATGTGAAATTCAAAAAATTAAAATTTTGTGTAGCTAAAACCGTTTATCCGATTTACGATTTCTTTTGAATGTTGTATTAGTCGCGACTAGATCATGAGAACTATATCCTATCTTTATATGTTTCCACGACCATTTCTCTAGACCCAAAAGTTAACCACATGTAACATAGTTATATCGGCAAGCCAATCGATGGATAACTTTTATCGGTTGGTAACTATACCCGATCAGGCGGGTAACTCTTTAAGCAATTGGTGAATAACTTTTATCTAGAAGGTAGGATAACTATATTGAATTGGTGCTGATAGCTATACTGTAAACACCGGGATAACTCCATAAGTAGTGTACCTAGAGAGCATGGTAACTACAATGATCTAGTGATGATAACTATATGATAAACACACATGAGTAATTATACCCTGAACACCGAGATAAATCCGTATAAAATCAGTTTGTAACTATAACTAGATCAGGTAGGGTAACTTTATAAGCAATGGGCGGATAATTTTATCTAGAAGGTAGGGTAACCACGTCGAATTGGTGATCATAGATATATTGTAAACACCTACCCCTATAACTCTATATGTAATAGGTAGATATCTATTACCTAGAGAGCATGGTAACTATATTAATATCGTGGTGATAGTTATACAGTGAACATATGGGTAACTATAGCCTAAACACCAGGATGATTCTATATAGAATTGGTTGGTAACTATACACTGATTAGGTGGATAATTCTATAAGAAATGGGAAGATAACTATTATCTAGAAGGTGGAGTAATTACGTCGAAGTGGTGATGATAGCTATATTGTAAACACCCAACCGGATAATTCTATAAGTAATAAGTGGATAACTATTACCTTGATAGCATGGTAATTACATCGGTCTGGTGATGATAGATATAGACATGGGTAGATCTACCCTCAACACATAGATAATTCCATATGAATCAGTTGATAACTATAACCTAATCAGGTGGGTAACTCTATAAGCAATGGATGGATAAATTTTATCGAGAGGGTAGGATAACTACATCGAATTGGTGATGATAGTTATACTTGTTGGGGGGATGACCCTAGATAGGGTCAAGCTAAGGTAAAAGGGCAGAGCCCACCGAGATATTGACCAGGTTAAATAAGCGCTGGCCGAATAAGGGTCGGGTTACACTGAGCAAAACAGCTCTGGCTTGACTCAGCCGATATATAAGCTATGTCGGCACGATGTTTAGCATGTTATCTATTTGCAGGTACGGGCTTGGCCGAGTCATATTGTACAAGTCCGAGTCATGAGATGGCTTGCTCGAGAAGGAGAGAGCAAGCCCCAAGGTCAACATTGTCCTCTGTCACTCGCTCTGAAATCCACATAGTGCCAAGTGCTATAGACAAGGACCAGAGGAGCAGAGGGACAGATGAGATGTCATAGAGGTGACAGTCCCAGAGTCCAACAATCACATATTGTGGGCTCTAGGTCTTTGCCATTGATATAAGGGCGACAGGGAAAGAGGGTCGCCAAATTACCACTTTGGGAAGAGCATATTCCAGGAATATGCTGTCCATGTCATCCCTGGATGTAACCTGGCCACCCCTGTATACGGTGAGCTAGGGCCTCCTAGAGGGGGGATTGATTCATTTTACACTTAGAGAGTACGTGATAGCTTCTTCCTCCTCTCTCTGATACAGATCAAGGAGGAAATGTAACCATTGTTGATTAAAGGGAATATCGTGAGAGTATTCTGTGTGTGTAGAAACCACTACACTATTCCTCCCTGGATCCCACTACTGCATATTGGCCCCAACTTTATCCTACCCATGTCATCTGCCGTGCCAACACCATGACGGTTGGCGCCTACCATGGGGCCAGCTGCGGTGCTAGCTGGAGTTGTGATCTGGACGGGAAACCCCATCGTCACCGGAGATCACATCGTCTCCAAGATAGTCAAGTGATTCGACTCAAGGGACTACGTCAACGACAAAGCGCAGAGCTTTGGCAAGCGCCCTCCCCCGTACAACCGTGTCTTCATCAGCCTTGGCGCACACAAGATCTACGTCGGCGTGGACGTCTCCTGCGTATATCCGCAACAAGTCGTTCTCGCGGGGGAGACTCCCCTCTGCACTGCTAGTGATCAACGTATCACTCGCCCTGCAGGCAGCATCAAGGTGATGATGACTGTACCAGTTGCAGGCGCAGGAGCTGGCACAAGCAGAGATCCGGCGGCAACAGATCCGGCAGCAGCCAACCCGGCAGATGCGGGTAATATCAGTCCCAGGGTCCTTGTACGAGGGGCCCTCCGCTAGAGAGGCCAGAGAATATCTTGCAAGAAACTATAGATAGCTTAGCTACTCCCTTAGCTCCTATCTCAGATCCGGCTCAGGTGCAGACCGAGCTAGAGGAAACCCGGTGAAGAATGTTAAAGGAAGCCAAAAGAGTAGAAGCAATGCAACAGTCACTTAACATTACTCTGTGTGAATAGGCTAGGGCGAATAAGCTAGACACTAGTCTGACTCGTATGGGCGATGCAAGAATAAGGGGAAAAATCTCCTTAGTGATATAAACAAAGAACATGTAGAAAGACCAGCAGATTCAGTTAACCTAGGATTGTCGAGGTATAGCACCCCAACAAAAAACCTCAGGGCAGCAGATGCAGTAGCTACTGACATACCTGCTCTAACCGGGAAGCCCGGTAGAGGCAGCAAGAAAGAGTCATTGAACTGGTGCGTATAGCAAACCAGCAGAATGAGGAATTGATCAGGAACAACCCGACAAGGCCCGGAGGCTCCCGCATCGTTCATTCGACTGGAGGTGCTCCGGCAAGATCAGCTGCTTCATCATCTTCACCCAGCGAAGGCACAAGAAGAGAGGAGGTGGTGACCTCGAGAAGAAGGAACAAGAAGATGGTACCATATGACCCGACAGTGGCTGGAAAGGCAAAGACAACACAAGCTCGTGACCAAGGAAGTGGCAGCTGAGGTAACAAAAACCCCGGGAGAGGTCATGAGGGCCAGTGCAATTCGGCCGGAGGAGGGCAGAATCCACCCCAACAACATGAGCCGAGGTATATGCCTCGACAAGAGCGCAGTACATGGCCAGCTCAGCAGAACCTAGAGCATAATAGGTATAATGATGGTTACTCGGCAATGGAGAACGTCGGATTCCGCAGGCCAGATCACCATATGCCGGAAGCAAGGATAGGGAACAGTAACTTGCGGCCAGATGACGCAAGGTTGAAGTTGGACGGAATATACCGGTCCAAACTATTGGAAGGACAAGGTCCACCGGGTTCTGCGTGCTTTGGACCTCGGATCATGAGGGAAACCCATGTGGCACATTTCCAGTTGGCCAGGGGGACAAAAACATATGATGGAAGTAGAAAGCCACAAGATTGGCTAATAGATTATTCTACTGTTGTATACATCGCATGAGATAACCTAAGGTGGGCACTGAGATATGTTCCACAGATGTTAGAATGGACAACGAGAGTCTGGTTGAATAATCTGCCGGCAGGAAGTATCAACTGTTGGTTGGATTTTGAGGAGATGTTTGTGATCAACTTTGCGGGCACATACAAGAGGACGAATAGACCTCAACAGCTCGCCATGTGCAAGCAAAAGCCGAATGATACTGAACGAGAGTTTTTAACTTGGTGGTGCATCCTAAGAAACTCTTGTGAGGGAGTGATCGAGTCTCAGGCAATAGCATGGTTCGCCCAGGGTTGCAGGTATGCAAGTGTGCTATGTCAGAGGCTATAGAGAGATATGCCAACTACATTGGCTGAAACTATTAACATTGCTGACTCATACGATTGTGATGGCATCGGGTTTAGGGTTTAGGGTGACCTGACTTAGCGCGAACTTATGTCGGTAGAGCAGAATGAGGAGCATTACGCTTGTGATGGCGTCAGATCATCCCAAAGGAATGATTTCCGGGGTAAGAGAAGAGATAATAGGTTGGACTATCGATATAATTTGAATCAAGTTGCAGCTATAACCCAAGATCAGCCAGGGGATAGGGGCAATCAACGTCAGAAAAACAGTGCCCAGCAATGGACACCGAAAAATGATGGAAAGAAATAGTGGACTAATGAGAAAAAGAAACAATGGCAAGAGAGGCCGAAATACACTTATGAGTCTATGTTGGATCAGCCCTACAAGTTCCACATGCCGAATCCGGCTAAGCCAACGAATCACACAACTCAGCAGTGTGCATGGATGAAGATGGCAATGGGCGGAGCCGAGCCAAACTAGCCAAATCAGAGACCATAGCTCACTGGAGGGAATAACTAGCACCAAGATAACCATGATAAGAGAGATAAAAGAGAACCATGATAGAAGAGATGCAATGCATCAGGTGAATAACTAGCACCAAGAGAACCATGGAAACCCCGGCAATGGTGGACGGAATGAGTATAGAGAGCATCACCAGAGCTTATGTGTGTTCATCAGAGAGCAGAATGAAAGACAAAGTGTGCAGAGGGGGCACATGGAGGTCAACGCAGCAATGCCGACAATGCCGAGATATATGCATTGGTCAGAACAAGAGATTACTTGGAGCATAAAGGATCACTCCAAGATTATGCCAAATCCTGGATCATATGCCTTGGTGCTCGATTCGACATTCATCGGGCCAAATATCAATGTAAAATTCTCCAAGGTGCTCATTAATAATGGCAGCAGTATAAATATATTGTACAAAGATACAATGCACAAGCTGGGAATCTCGGAGAACATGTTGCAGTCGACTAAGACTACCTTCCATGGCATTGTGTCGGGGTTGTCCTACGAACCAATTGGCAAGGTCCGAATAGATGTATTATTCGGGACAAGAGAGAACTGCAAAACTAAGAATTTGGAGTTCGAGGTTGTAGACTTGGAAAGTTCTTACCATGCACTGATAGGCAGGCCGCCATTGTCCAAATTCATGACCGGTTGCCACATTGGTTACTTAAAGATGAAGCTTCCTGGACCCAATGGAGTTATCACCATTACGGGAGACTACAGAAAGTCAATGGAGTGTGCCTCGGCCGGATCAAACCTGGCCAAGTCATTAGTGATTGCAAGGGAAAAAAGAATGATCCAGGAGGTGGAAGCTTTGGCTCAGTCGACATAGATGAATATGTCGGCACTCGCTAACCCACATGGGAGTGTCTCCTTTCAGCCGACTAAGGAGACAAAGAAAATTTAGATTGACAACCGGTTCCCAAAGCGCACTGTCACTATTGGTGCCGGCCTAAACACTAAATAGGAAAGCTAGCTCGTCAGCTTCCTCCGTGAGAATTGGTATATCTTTGCTTGGTCCACACAAGATCTGCAAGGTGTGCCGAGCGAGCTGGCAGAGCACTCTTTGCATGTTAGGCCAGATGCAAGGCCGTTGAAGCAACCTCTCTGCCTCTTCGCCGAGGACAGGAAAAAAATCATTGGAGATGAGATAGCTCGGCTCCTTGTAGCCGGGTTTATAATGGAAGTGCTTCCCAAATTGGCTCTGCAATCCGGTGCTGGTAGAGAAAAAGAAAGATGACCCGAATGTAGCAGTGGTGTTGCGTTTTTGTATCGGCTACACCAACCTAAACAAAGCATGTCCAAAGGACCCATTTACTTTGCCGAGAATAGATCAGGTTATTGATTCGACTACTAGTTGTGAGCTATTATCATTTGTAGATGCATACTCTGGTTTCCACCAAATACCTTTAAATCCGGTCGATCAAATAAAGACTGCATTCATTACCCCATACGAGGCTTATTGCTATCACACAATGCCATTCGGCTTACATAATGCAGGGCCAACATATCAAAGATGCATGCAAAAATGCTTACATGATCAAATTGGCAAAAATGTCCAAGTATATGTTGATGACGTGATAATAAAAAACAAAGAAAGTCACACATTACTAGATGATATCTGGCAGACATTCGCAAATTTAAGAAGATTCCGAATGGAGCTTAACCCGGAAAAGTGCACCTTTGGTGTCTCAGTTGGAAAATTGCTCGGTTTCCTCGTGTCATTGATTCGGTTCGTAAGTCGGCTTGGAAAAAGGCATTGCCCTTATATCAATTAATGAAAAATTCAGATAAATTTATTTGGACACCACAAGCTGATAATGCTTTTCATGAGTTAAATAAAATGCTAGCCTCCGCACCTGTGTTAGCTTCACCACTATCTAAATAGCCGATGTTGCTCTATATAGCAGCGACCAACCGAGTCGTGAGTGCCATGGTAGTGGTGAAGCGTGACGAGGAAGGTAAGTCGGTGCAAAGGTCAGTATATTACATAAGCAATGTACTCTCAGCTTCAAACAAAAACTATCCCCATTATCAAAAAATGGCATACGACGTGTATATGTCGGCAAAGAAGCTTAAGCACTATTTTGAGGAACACCCTATTAAGGTGATATGTGAAGCACCAACCGTCGAGATAATGGGTAATAAAGATGCAAGTGGCCGAATAGCCAAATGGGCAATTGAGTTAGCCCCCTATGCTTCACAATTTGATAGAAGAGAAGCAACCAAGTCTCAGCACCGGCCGACTTTTTTGTAGATTGGGCTGAAATGCAATGCCTAATTCGAACTACTGGCGCATGCACTTTGACGGATCCAAGATGAAAAATGGATTAGGTGTCGGGATAGTCCTTACCTCGCCCAAGAAAGGTCAGCTAAAATATGTGTTACAGATCACTTTGCTGCATCAATAATGTAGCCGAGTATGAGGCACTAGTCCATGGTTTGAAAGTGGAAAAGGACATTGGAATATGTCAAATACAATGCTTTGGTGAATCGGATTTGGTGGTCCAACAAGTGTCAGGAAATTGGGATGCACTTGATGCAAATATGGCACTATATAGATTTCATGTGCAGAAGATAAGTGGGTACTTTGAAGGATGTGAATTCCATCATGTACTTCGGAAGAAAATGACGCAGCCGACACATTGTTAAAACTCAGCTCATGCAGACAGTCCATCCCGCCCGGCATAGCTCTTGAACACCTCAGAAAACCATCAATTGTCCCATCACCTGAATCTGAATCAATTCATATCTAGACTAGCGCAGTGTCCGAGGTTTTCCCAATGGACATATATGGGAGAAATGATCCGAGTAACCCGGCGACTGATTCGACAAACCCAGGGACTGCCTCGCAAAACCCGGGGACTGGTCAGCCTAATCCAGCAAAGGTCATGTTGGCAGATGTGATGGAAATTGATGAAGTGGTTACCTTGGCACATGAAGTACCAGAATGGGCACGACCAATCTTCGTGTTTTTGAAAGATGAAATCCTGCCGAGTGATGAAGTCCTCGCCAGGCAAATCCAAAGAAGGGCAAAAGCTTATACCATAATAAACAATGAGCTATACAAGAGAAGTGTCACCAGTGTCCTGAAGAGGTGTTGATCCGGCAGAAGGTCAAGAGATCCTCCTAGATATCCATCAAGGTGAATGTGGGCATCATGCTTCATCCAGAGACTTAGTCGCCAAATCATTCCGGCATGGTTTTTATTGGCCTAGTTCTCTACGAGAGGTAGAGGAACTAGTTAAAAAATGTAATGGCTACCAAAGATATGCAACACAAATTCATATGCCATCATCCGAGTTAAAAACCATACCTATCACTTGATCATTTGTTGTATGGTGTTTGGACATGGTTGGTCCATTTAAGCCGGCTCATGGTGGCATGACCCACATCTTGTTCATGGTAGATAAATTCACCAAGTGGATTGAGGTAAAGCCAATAAGAAAATGTGATGGCCCCACAATAGTGAGATTCCTTAAGGATGTTATCCTGGGATATGGGTACCCACATAGCATCATAACAGATAATGGCACAAACTTTGCCGAAGGAGCATTTGCTTAATTCTACCGAGATAACAAGATAAGACTTGATGTTACATCAGTCGCACATCCCACATCGAACGGGCAAGTGGAAATATCCAACAGACTAGTATTGTCAGGGATAAAACCCTTGCTCATTGAGCCGCTGCAAGATCAGTGGGGTGTTGGATTGAGGATCTCCCGGCCATGTTATGGAGCCTGAGGACAATTCTGAATCGATCAATAGTCTATACGCCATTTTTTCTGGTATATGGGGCAGAAGCTGTATTACCAGCCGACATAGTGCATGATTCGCCTAGATTCAGCCAATACATAGAAGCCGAAGTGAATGAAATATCCCGGCAAAATGATGTTGATCTAGTATAAGAGGCAAGAGAATTGGCATTGTCCAGATCCGCCGTATATCAACGAAACCTCGGATGCTATCATAGCAAGAAATTAAATCCTCGAGTTTTTCGAGAAGGAGATCTGGTGCTTCGGCTTGTGCAACACACAAACGACATGCATAAACTATCACCTAAATGGGAGGGTCCATTTATTGCGAGCAAAGCATTGCACAATGATGCATACTATCTTATAGATGCTCAAGCACAGGAGAAGAATAAGGTGGACGGGTTAGGAGAAGAATCAAAGAGGCCATGGAATCTAGCTCTACTTCATCTATTTTACACTTAGCTGAAGTGTATGTATCTCGGACTCTCATATGTCGGATTGTATGTCGGCAATGAGCTAATGAATGAAACCTCGGCACCTCGAGCTATAACTTGGGGACTGCCTTAATAAAATTGTCTCTTATGCCTTTACTTTTATATGTCGATTGGCTTAAATTTCTTTATCCTAAGGCCGGATTATTAGTGTGTCGGCAATAAAGGCCTACTCTTCGACTTGCTGCTGTCCAAAAAATAGTCTTTATGGCAAGCAAGAGAAAATCCAGTGCTTGCTGAACACATGAAAAACGACTAAGGGAGGAGAAGTACGCGAGCCGACTCATGTTTTGACTAACCCCTGTATTTACTTTCTGTACTTATTTTGTGAATTCATTTTTGAGCTTACTCTCCAAATTTCTAAGTTGTTAATTTGGTTTGTTAATCTTGGACCCGTAAGTCAAATGCCGAAAAATGGTAGACGCAGGCCGAATAACAGATTCGAGAGATCAAGCAACATGAAACTCGGGGACTACACCCAAATGAATTCAATATTTACAAGCATGATTGTAGCAAAAGCACTTAAACTGTATATTACATGCTGCCTCCTGCATACCGAGGATTTGATAAAAAAAACTCAAAGTTTTTGTGCTTAAGGAGCAGCAGAAGAAGCATCACCAACAACTTGCGAGGGAATAGCAGTTTCCAGGGTAGGAGTCTCCGAGGTGCGAGCCTTGGCGTCTGTAGTGGGAACCTCGGCTTCTGGCGAGGGAACCTCGGTTTCGGCTGAAGGCTCCTCGGTCTCATTGGGGGGGGGGGGGGGGCTCGGTTTCGGCATGGGAAGCTTCAGCCTCAGCCTCATGTTCTGAGGTTTCCTCATGCTTGTCCGAGCTGCCAGCTTCTTCTTCCATGTTCTCTTCCTCGTCGCTGGCCTCTTCCCCGGATCCCTCCTCGGTTTCCTCATCGGCATTGACTTCAATGTCGTCCTCGAGGAAGCTCGGTCCTTCATTCCAAGCATGTGTATTGGCATACTGGATAAGTTGGTAGGCTCGAGCTTGCCGGCGCCGGATATAATCCGGATCGGAGATCCACTTTGAGCCAACGCACATATTTTGAAGAGTATCCAAGGAGATACCTTCATACTAAGAGAGCACGAAGCCCAAGGCAGTGTCAGCACCAACTCGTGTGGTGGACTCCCTATAGAGGTTGAGCTGAGTCTCGCAGTCCATGAGTTTCTCGGTGAGAACTCCAACATGTTTGGGGCTCCCCTCTGTCGGCCAGAGGACATTGAAAACCCGGATGGTTGCGTCCATCAGATCAATGCCAAATGTTTTCATAGGCTTCATGCTGGAGCCCAAGTTAATCAAGAAGTCCTCGATGCTGTATGGATGGTCTGGGTCATTGGTTTCACCACGGAGTTCCCGAGATCTTACCATAGTTTTAGCACTTTGTACTTTGCACTCTAGAAAGATGTCCGAACATGAATAAAAGGATAGTTCAGTAAAATAAATCAGGCAATGTTGGATGAGAACAAGGAAGCAACAGAAAAACTTACGATGCACAACCAAGGTGATCTTGGCAAGGTCGGATAGCCAGCCAACATGTTTCTTGGTTAGCTTCTCAAGCTCAATCTTGGCTGAGTCGGTCGTGGCCTCAATCGTTGAGATAAGATCTTGATCCTTCTCCAGCTGGAGGTTAAGTCGGCTTTTCTCTTCCAAAAACTCTTGGTCGATTTTTGATAGCTCAGCTTGGTGAGTTTTCTTCAAGGCTTTATTTTCAGAACGAAGCCGAGCTATCTCGTTGCCCTTGTCCTTCAGTTGGGAGGCATGTTCTCCTACTAGTTTGAAAAAATGCATCATCAAATCAGGCATAGAAATGCATTCTTGATGGGAGTCTGCAAGAACTTGTAGTTCGGCTGGGCCGTGGTAAAACTTTAAGGAAGGTACTAAGGAGAGCAAGGAGATAAAATAAGATATGCAATGCCGAAGTACCTTCCAATCTGATGATCTTGTCTTTCAAGTAGTTGTTCTGCTTATATATAGCGGCTTAAAAAAGGGCAAGTCAGAAATTAGTTCGGTCAGCCGGCTAACAAGAAGAACCGGGGTGAAGCGTGCAAAGCGCAAACCTGTTTTATTTGCTATGGGCAACAACTTGTTGTACTTGGTACATAGATGCCGATGGGAGAAGAGCAGCTCCCGGAATTCAGCGATACGACGATTATGAGCAATCTGGAAAAGCAAAAAAGATAGAGTAGTTAGCAACATGAATATTCAAAGCTAAACTCAAGATTCGAACCAAGTAAAACTTGACTCGAATCTAGGTGGTTGGATTTTCAAAGCAATAAATGAGATCCGAATCAAGTAAAACTTGATCCGGACCTAGGTGGATGGATATTCAAAGCTAAACTCAAGATCCAAACCAAGTAAAACTTGACTCGGATCTAGGTGGCTGGATACTCAAAGCAATAAATGAGATCCAAACCAAGTAAAACTTAATCCGAACCTAGCTGGCTGGATATTCAAATCTAAACTCAAGATCCGAACCACGTAAAACTTGACTCAGATCTAGGTGGCTAGATATTCAAAGCAATAAATGAGATCGGAACTAAGTAAAACTTCATCCGAATCTAGGTGGCTGTATATTCAAAGCTAAACTAAAGATCCGAATCAAGTAAAACTTGACTCGGATCTAGGTGGCTGGATATTCAAAGCTAAGACAAATTTTGGCTAAGTTAAAATAACTCAGTTGGACACCCTGGCTTCACTATATAATATCTTAAAAGAGCATCCGTCTGAATGATAGATCATTCCCCCGGAGGCTCGGGGACTAGTGGTTATATGTTACCCTATACAAAAACATAAAGTGTGAGCCTGAGTGTTTACCTCCATCATGTGATCAGCCTCCATAATCACCCAGTTGGCAAGCTGCATCCTGCTGCTGATCTCGGCCGGGCCAAAGCTCTTCAGCGTAGGATTGCCTCTAGAGCTAACCTCGGCATAGTCAGCATCGTTCCAACTTTGTGCATATCTGGAAAGAGAGCCGATTATCTCACCACTTGGAGTGCACATCTCTATATTTCCCTTATTCACCTTAGCCTCCTTGGCCGCCAGCTCGGCTGCCATACTTTTATGAAGCACAATCTACTTGCCAACACCCGAGGCAGAGGTAGGGGCAGGGGCTCCTTTCTTGAGCATGTTGGCCACAGAAGGTTGGGAAGTGGTTTCTCCGGTCTTCTTATGGGCCCGCTTCATTCCAGATCCACCTTTCTTCGGCTTGGTGGCGGGCTCGGCCTGTGACTGCGACTTAGTGGGTTGAGACGCATTTGGTGAGGTCGGTGGAGCCGACAACGGAGAAGAAGACTTGGAGCGTGTTTGCTCTATTTGTTGAGCCTTGAAAGACTCGGACGATGTAGGAGTTTCAGTTTGTTGCTTGATGGGGCTTAGAGGAGGTGCTTCTTGAGAAGAAGCTTGAAGTTGAGCAGAGGCCGAGGTAGCATACCTCGGCAGGAGTTGGATCGGTACCACGGTCTTCAGTGGTCTTGGTGGGCACTGCCGGATCAGATGTTGATCCGGCATGGCCGTATCTCCAAAGGCATCGCCACCGTCACCGCCGACATTCCCTTCCTCCTGCCGAGATAGACCGTCATTCAACACAGGAGGATAGCCACCTAAGAACAGACTCGAAACCCGGACGTCGCCATGGGCCGGGGGAAATGGTGTCCTGGTAATGGGATATGCCATGCTAGACACACTCTGAGGAATGTACAGTGGGTCACCGCCGAAATAAAAGAGTGAGAAAAGTTGAGTCAGATAAAGAAAGAGAGAAACAAGAAATACAAGCTTGATTCAGATAAGTAAACTTACGAAGAGATGGCAGGTGCAGCTTTAGGCTTGGCAGCCCTCCTAGCGGCCACTTTAACTCGCTTCCTGCGAGACTTCGCTGGAGGATCCGAGGTTGCAATGCGCTTCCTCACCGGACCTTGGCCTCCCATGGAGACAAGAGGAACGTCATGCACCTGCCCAGCCGGATTAGCTGGAGAACAAGGAGCCGGATAGCCGTACGAGAGAGGAGCCAGATCAAGTACCTCGAGGATCTCACAGTTATCCAAATCATCATCGTTGGCCTGTTCTTTATGAACTGAAGCCTTACCCAAAGTGCGGCAAGGGGCCAAGTCATACTTGGGCATGAAATCTTCAGAGTCCGGTTCACCCTCGTTCGAGGTTTCGTGGTCCTTGCCCAATGTAAGGGCAAGGTTCTTGCCATCCTCAGCGGATTTCTTGAGAAATTCCTAAGGAAAAAGAGCATAAAAGAAGTTATATAAGAGGATGAGCCAAGATAAAAATATGATCAGGGATATACAACTAAGCAGAAAGTTACCTGGGGCGGAGGGTTATCTTGGTTGTAGGGCTTCATGCCCCAGGTCTAGTCCTCGACCATATCTGTCTTGAATATGGCCTTGACGCGCTTTCGAATTTGCTCGTCGTTTAACTCGACCGTTGAAACCTGGTTAGGGTCAAGTCAGCAACTCATGTAACAGATTTTTTGGGTGCGTTTCTGCAGAGGGCAAACTCAATTACTAATGAAAGTAGCCATGAGGTCGTCATGACATAACCTATCCCTGGTCAGCGCAATGCGCCGCTTCTCGAAGGACTGGACAAACTTGTTGGTATTCTTCGGGTCCAGGTCCTAGTTTTTCTTGGTGGGCACATCGATTGAGAAGGTTGGTAGCCGGATCTTGTCCTCGGTGCTGTTCTTCACGTAGAAGAATGATTTGTTCCATTTCTTGCACGATTCGAGTTCTGTGACCCGGGGGAAGACAGAAATTTTCTGAGGTGTAATGGAGGCAGCCCCGCACTTTGTGAGAGACTTCTCGGAAGGGTGGAGAAGCTTATTCGACACTATGTTGGCTCTAATTTGGAAAAACTTGGCCTAGAGCTCAACAGAGGGCCAGAGGCCGAAATAACCCTATGGGGCCAAGATAAAGGCGGATAAAGAGGTAATGGCATTAGCCGGCAAATGGTGGGGATGGAGGCCAAACTTCTCTAAGAACTCCTCAGCGAAATCACTAAGAGGAAGGACGAAACCTCGGGAAATATGGGAGACGAAGACCACAAACTCACCCGGTTGCGTGTTCAGGATGAGCTGTTTGCCGGGTAAGCGCTAGGAGACCCCGGGCGGGATTCAACGCGTCCGGATGAGCCAATCGATTTCCTTTTGGGTCACCTTGGACCCTTGACAGGAGCCGCGCTCGGAGACGGTGGCGCCCTCTTCATGTCCCTCGACGGAAACGACACTGTGCGAGCTCTCCATGGAATCCACAAAGGAATTGCTCGAGGAGGAAGTGCTTGTGGCAGAAGGAAGAGGCCTTGACTACCACGGGCCCGTCGCTGCAAGAAACAGGTGGCATGGTCGCAGGAGGAGAGCTCTATGGCGGCGGTGCAGCGAGGAAGATGAAGGATTTGGGAGCGAGGGAAAGTGAACGAGGGTTTCCCCCCGCTCCCCTATTTATCGGCGCTGCCCACGAACCATCGCAGGATCGTGTGCGCACGGAAATTAGGCTGTGTGCACGTGTATCGCATCGTGGCGGACTTGGAGTGGAGCCACATGGGAGGTTACTTGGTGCAAAGTATGAGGCGATGCGTAATTAACCCCGCGGTAATCGAGGATTCACTGTGTGACTTGACGAGACGTAGGGATAATTGTCCTTGTGTCAGTGATTACTGTAGCGGCCTAAAGAATGAGGCAACACACAATGATGATTGACATGTAGGATGGGAGAAGCTTACGAAGGAAGGAAGAGGAAAAACCCGGACGTATCAGAATGACTCGGCCGACGAGATAAATCTCGGATGAAGCCAGAATGAGTCAGAACAACCATGGGATCAATAATATAGTGGCGGAGTCGCACCTCAAGGATTATCTGACTAAATCATATGTCGGCAACACGGATATCAGTTCCGGATTAAGGTGAACCTGATGTGGCCTTACCGGCTAAAGCCGTTAAGTCCGCACCAGCTTCAGGGACTAATATTGGAGGGATGACCCCAGGTAGGGTCAAGCTAAGATAAAAGGGCAGAGCCCACCGAGGTATTGACCGGGTCAAGGCATGACCCGGCCGAGTTAAATAAGAGACAACGGAATAAGGACCGGGTTACCCTGAGCAAAACAACTTTGGATTGACTCGGCCGACATATAAGCTATGTCGACACGATGTTTCACATGTTATCTATTTGCATGTACGGTCTTGGCCGAGTCATACTGTACGAGGCCGAGTCATGAGATGGCTTGCTCGAGAAGGAGAGAGCGAGCCCCAAGGTCAACACTGTCCTCTGTCTCTCGCTTAGGAATCCACACAGTGCCAAGTGCTACAGACAAGGACCAGAGGGGTAGAGGGACAGAAGAGATGTCAGGAGGTGACAATCCCAGAGACCAACAATCACATGTCGTGGGCTCTGGGTCTTTGCCATTGATAGAAGGGAGACAGGGAAAGAGGGGCGCCGAATTACCTCTTTGGGAAGATCATATTCTACGAATATGCTGTCCACGTTAGCCCTAGATCACTAGTAGAAAAAAGGCTATCCGTCCGTGCCTCCTAACAGCATTAGTCTCGGTTTCGCCACGAACCGGGACTAATGCTGGCACGCGTCCCGGTTCGAGCGGGCACGGGGGCCGGAGGCATGCGTCCCGGTTGATAGGGGGCATGCGTCCCGGTTTGTAACACAAACTAAAGGTTGGGCGTCAGCCACATGGCGTGGCACACACCTTTAGTCCCTGTTTGTGTTACAAACCGGGACGCATGATCCCGCCCTCTATAAATACGACGCCCCAGCCCTCTGCCTCCCCTCTGTTTTTTCTTGGTGGAAGGTGTGAGAGGTGTGCTAGTTTTTTTCCTATGCATGCATTCAAGGTGTTTGCTGAAATGTTTGAGTGAATGATCCCGTTCAATTTCTCATAGAACAAAAATATAGAAGGTGTCCGAGACGCACTTGAGCTTTCTCTCCACTTTATTTCCCTCGATCGAGGTTAGCAATCTTATTTTTTCTCTGTCATTGATACAATGCATGTGTCGATGTGAATTGGTCATTTCACTATTTATGATGTCCTGTTTTTGATAAACTTACTTATATGATGCAGATGAATGGTCGGGAATGGATGTACGGTGACCGGCGTGTACCCGGGTATATGAAAGGCGTGGATAAATTTATCGATGTGGCTACGACAAGCAAAGAGAATGGTTTTATACGTTATCCATGTGTTCAATGTCGGAACAACAAGGAGTACTCTTCCTCGAAAATCATTCGCGGCCACCTGATTATGAAAAGGTTTCATGCCCAACTATAATTGGTGGACCAAGCACGGGGAAAGAGGGGTTGTGATGGAAGATGGTGAAGAAGAAGATGATGATAACAACTATCATCATATGTTTCCTGAATACAGTGATACTGCAATGGAAGACAATGAAGAGGAAGGAGGTGAAGAACGGGCATCAGATGAGCCGGATGATGAACTTGGTAGGGTCATTTCTGATGCAAAGCGAGACTATGAAACAGAAAATGAGAAGTTGAAGTTAGAGGGCATGTTAGAAGATCACAAGGTGAGCCAAGGCCTCCTAGAGGGGTGATCAATTCATTTTACACTTAGATAGAATGTGAGAGCTTCTTCACCTCTCTCTGATACATATCAAGGAGCAATGTAACCATTTTTAATCAAAGGAAAGATCGTGAGAGTATTCTGTGTGTAGAATGTTGGAGATATACCCTAGAGGCAATAATAAAAGTGGTTATTATTATATCTTTATGTTTATGATAAATGTTTACATTCATGCTATAATAGTATTAACCGCAAACATTAATACTTGTGTGATTTGTAAACTAAATTAGAGTCCCTGGTAAAGCCGCTTTATAATACTAGCTTGTTGATTAATAGATGATCGTGGTTTCTCGATCATGAACATTGAGATGTTATTAATAACAAGATCATATCATTAGGAGAATGGTATGATGGACATACTCCTATAGATAAGCGTAGCATTAAGATCAAGTCATTTCAATAGTTCGTTTGCTATAAGCTTTCTGATACATAGTAACCTAATTCCTTCGACCATGAGATCATGCTAATCACCATCACTGGAAGGATGCTTTGATGACATCAAACACCACATCGTAACTGGGTGGCTATAAAGGTGGAATTGAGTGTTCGGAAAGTATGGGTTGAGGAACATGGATCAAGAGTGGGATTTGTCCATCCATATGACGGATAGATATACTCTGGGCCCTCTCGGTGAAATGTCATCCAATTAGCTTGAAAGCATGTGACTGGCTCACAAGGGATCACATATCACGGGAACAAGAAAAGAGTACTTATCGGTAACGAGGTTGAACTAGGTATGCAGAGATACCGACGATCAAAACCTCGGATAAGTAAACTATCGTGAGAAAAAGGGAAATTGGTATCGTATGTAAGTGGTTCATTCGATCGCAAAGTAATCGTAGAAATATGTGGGATCCATATGAATTTCCAGATTCCTCTATTGGTTATTGATCGGAGAAGTGTCTCGGTCATGTCCGCATAATTCACGAATCGTAGGGAGACACACTTAAGGATTCGATGTTGTTTAATAGATATGGAATGTTAATAGAGATACTGAATGTTGTTCAGAGTCTCGGATGGGATCCAGGATAGCACGAGGAGATCCGAAATGGTCCGGAGAATAAGATTCATATAAGGAAAGTCCGATTCCGGAGTTCGGGAAAGTTTCCGATGTTTTCATCACAGAGGTTCTAGAAGGGTCTAGAAGATTCACCGGTCCGGAAGGAGAATGGTCCATGAATGTGTCATGGGTAAGTGGAATGATTGGATCATATCCTAGGTCACTTGGTGTGTGCATTTGTAAGAGAGAATTAAAGCTCTAAATTGAAAGTCAAACGGGAGTTTGAAAAGTCAAACTGGAACAATGGTTTCCTAGTGGAAGAAGGAACAAGTCCTTTTCTCAATCCAACTTGGGTTTGGGTTTGGATTCAAACCCACCCCTCCCAAGGCTACCCCCTCTCATAAATAGAGGGGGAGGGCTGCCCCAAAGCACACAAGCCATATCCCCTCTCCCCGCACACGAGCCGCCGCTGCGCCGCCTCCTCGCGCCGCCGCCGGTTCGTCGCCACTGCCCTAGCCGCCGTCGACACCTCCTCCTCCTCCCGGTCATCTAAACCCTAGATCTCCGGGAAAAACTAATCCACCATAACTCGCACTGGCTTAGGAGAAGCCCTGCGGGATCTTCCCTCTACTTCCGACACCACACCGTCGTGCTGCCAGAATCGCGAGGGGAGAACTACGACCTCCGCTGCCTGCTGGAACAAGGAAGAGGAAGGTCTTCATCGAGTACCGAACGTGTGACCGACTGCGGAAGCGCTGCCGGAACGCAGCGCCGGAAGGATCGTCTACGCGATCTTGAGATCGGCAAGTTTATGACTACATTACCCACGAGAATCTGCTCTCGTTAACCGCTTTGAAATCTTCGAGGGTGAGTGCTTCTATCGACTTGTTGCTACAATCTAGAAGATAGATCTTGGCTTGTTTGTGTGCATGCGGTAGAATTTTTTTGTTATCCATGCTACGAATCCCTACAGTGGTATCAGAGCCATGTCTATATATAGATATGTTGCGCGAGTTGAAGACAATGGTCAGTGTGGGCGGTGGTGCTTTTATTATAAATTGCTTTTTGTGTACTTTGCATCTTGCGGTATGATGGGATGAAGCGGCCCAGGCTAACCTTACATGACATCATTCATGAGACTTCCTCCACGCTCAACATGCAACTTGTATTGCATAAGTGGATTTGCGGGTGTCTGTCTCTCCCATCATAGTATAGATTCAATTTACAACAGGCACTTGATAGTTCAAACATCAACGTTGTGGTTCTTGTTCGTAAGTTAGAACGACACTTATTGAAAGCCCCAAACCACGTAAAATATGCAAAGAAAATTAGAGGCCTCTAACTTTGTTTTGCAGGGGTGTGCTATGATGTGATATGGCCATGATTGTGATTATATATGATGTATGCAATGTTCCTTATTGTAAGTTGGCAACCGACAGGAGCCATATGGTTGTCATTTAAATTCCGTTAAGACCTACGTGTCTACTCAAAGTAGTTGTAATAGTTAAAGCTGGTGGAAGACAATCATGAAGCGGCGCCATTGACCTTGACGCCAAACCGGCGAAGAATAAGGGAAACTTCAAGAAGGGCGGTAAGAAAGTTACCGTGTCGGCAAAGAAGACCAAGGCTGGGCCGAAGCCTAATACTAAGTGCTTTTACTGCAAGGGAGAGGGTCACTGGAAGCGGAATTGCCCTAAGTACTTGGCGGATTTGAAGAACGACAACATCAAGAAGAAAGGTATATCCGATATATATGTTATTGATGTGTATCTCACTAGTACTCGTAGTAGTGCCTGGGTATTTGATACTGGTTCGGTTGCTCATATTTGTAACTCGAAACAGGTGCTGCAGAATAAACGGAAGCTAGCAAAGAACGAGGTGACGATGCGCGTTGGAAATGGATCAAAGGTTGATGTGATCGCGGTCGTCACGTTACCTCTTCATCTACCATCGGGATTAGTTTTATACTTAAATAATTGTTATTTGGTGCCTGCGTTGAGCATGAACATTATATCTGGATCTTGTTTATTGCGATACGGTTACTTGTTTAAGTCCGAGAATAATGGTTGTTCGATTTATATGAGTAATATGTTTTATGCACATGCACCTTAGATAGATGGTCTATTCTTATTGAATCTCGATTGTGGAAATACACACATTAATAACATTGAAGCTAAACGTTTGAAATTGAACGATAACTCGACCTATATGTGGCAATGTCGTCTTGGTTATATTGGAGTGAAGCGTATGAAGAAACTCCATTCCGATGGACTTCTTGAATCACTTGATTTCGAATCACTTGAAAGATGCGAAGCATGTCTGATGGGTAAAATGACTAAGACTTCATTTTCTGGTATGATGGAGCGAGCTACAGACTTATTAGAAATCATACATACCGATGTGTGTGGTCCAATGAGTGTAGCATCCCGTGGTGGTTATCGCTATGTTCTTACCTTCACGGATGACTTGAGTAGATATGGGTATATCTATTTCATGAAACATAAGTTTGAAACTTTCGAGAAGTTTAAGGAATTTCAAAGTGAGGTAGAGAATCAACGTAACAAGAAGATTAAATTTCTACAATCTGATCGTGGAGGTGAATATCTAAGTTACGAGTTTGGCGAGCATTTGAAGAAATGCGGAATACTTTCACAATTGACACCGCCGGGAACACCAGAGCGTAATGGTGTGTCCAAACGTCGTAATCGAACTCTCTTAGATATGGTTCGTTCTATGATGTCACTTATAGATTTACCGCTATCATTTTGGGGTTATGCATTAGAAACAACCGCATTCACTTTAAATAGGGCACCATCTAAATCCGTTGAAACGACACCGTATGAATTATGGTTTGGGAAGAAGCCTAAATTGTCGTTCCTTAAAGTTTGGGGTTGCGAAGCTTATGTAAAGAAGTTACAGCCCGACAAGCTTGAACCCAAAGCGGAAAAATGCGTCTTCATAGGATACCCGAAGTAAACTATTGGGTATACCTTCTATCATAGATCCGAGGGCAAAATCTTCGTTGCCAAGAATGGATCCTTTCTAGAGGATTTTCTATCAAAAGAAGTGACAGGAAGGGAAGTAGAACTCGACGAGGTTGTTGAACCTTCTCTCGAACTTGCGAGTAGCGCAGCACCGGAAGTAGTTCCTGTGGCGCCTGCACCAATAAGAGAAGAAGCTAATGATGTTGATCATGAAACTTCGGTTGAAGTTACTACGGAACCTCGTAGGTCGACGAGAACTCGTACCACTCCTGATTGGTATGATCCCGTTATGAATGTCAAGTTGGTGGATAACACCGATGACCCTGCGACATATGAGGAAGCGATGATGAGCCCAGATTCCAATAAATGGCAAGAAGCCATGAAATCCGAGATTGGATCCATGTACGAAAACCAAGTGTGGACTTTGGTGGACTTACCAGATGGCCGAAAGGCTGTCGAGAACAAATGGATTTTCAAAAAGAAAACAGATGCTGATGGTAATGTTACTGTCTATAAAGCTCGACTTGTCGCAAAAGGGTTTCGACAAATTCAAGGAGTTGACTACGATGAGACTTTCTCACCGGTAGAGAAGCTAAAGTCTGTGAGGATTATGTTAGCAATCGCTGCATATTATGGTTATGAGATGGATGTTAAAATAACGTTCCTCAATGGAGACATTGATGAAGAGTTGTATATGGTACAACCAAAAGGTTTTGTCGATCCTAAAGATGCTAACAAGGTATGCAAACTTCAACGGTCCATTTATGGATTGAAGCAAGCATCCCGGAGTAGGAATCAACGTTTTGATAAGGTGATCAAAAGCTTTGGTTTTATACAAACTTATGGAGAAGCTTGTATTTACAAGAAAGTGAGTGGGAGCTCTGTAGCATTCTTAATACTATATGTAGATGACATATTGTTGATTGGGAATGATGTAGACCTTCTTAATAGTGTCAGAGATTATTTGAATAATAGTTTTTCAATGAAAGATCTTGGCGAAGCAGCTTACATATTAGGAATAAAGATTTATAGAGATAGATCGAGACGCCTAATATCATTGTCACAGAGTACATATTTGGACAAAGTTCTAAACAGGTTTGGAATGTAAGATAGCAAGAAAGGGTTCTTGCCCATGTTGCCCAATACGACCTTGAGTAAAACTCAAAGTCTTGCAACAACAGAAGATAGAGAAAGGATGAGTAAGACTCCCTATGCCTCAGCCATAGGATCTCTTATGTATGCCATGCTATGTACTAGACCCGACATTGCATATGATGTTAGTTTGACTAGCAGATATCAAAGTGATCCAGGAGTGGATCATTGGATAGCGGTCAAAAACATCCTTAAGTACTTGAGAAGAAATAAGGATATGGTTCTTTCTTATGGAGGTGATGAACAAGCTTGTTGTTAATGGTTACACCGATGCTAGTTGGAACACCGATCCGGATGATTCTAAATCTCAATCTGGATACGTGTTTACTTTGAATGGTGCAACAGTTAGCTAGAGGAGTGCAAAGCAAAGCGTTGCGGCGAGATCTTCAACTGAATCGGAATACATAGCTGCTTCGGAAGCTTCACAAGAGGTGATATGGATGAAGGAGTTCATTACAGAGCTTGGTGTGGTTCCAAGTGCGCTGGACCCAATGTCTATCTATTGTGATAACATGGGCGCCATAGCCAATGCGCAAGAACCAAGGTCACACAATAAGCTAAAGCATATCAAGCTACGTTTTCACGCTATTCGAGAGCATGTCCAAGATGGTGACATAAAGATTTGCAAAGTACACATAGATCTGAATGTGGCGGATCCGTTGACTAAACCTCTCCTGAGGGCAAAACATGACCAGCACCAAACTGCCATGGGTGTTCGGTCAATTACCATGTAATCTAGATTAGTTGACTCTAGTGCAAGTGGGAGACTGTTGGAGATATGCCCTAGAGGCAATAATAAAAGTGGTTATTATTATATCTTTGTGTTTATGATAAATGTTTACATTCATGCTATAATAGTATTAACCACAAACATTAATACTTGTGTGATTTGTAAACTAAATTAGAGTCCCTGGTAAAGTCGCTTTATAATACTAGCTTGTTGATTAATAGATGATCGTGGTTTCTCGATCATGAACATTGAGATGTTATTAATAACAAGATCATATCATTAGGAGAATGGTATGATGGACATACTCCTATAGATAAGCGTAGCATTAAGATCAAGTCATTTCAATAGTTCGTTTGCTATAAGCTTTCTGATACATAGTAACCTAATTCCTTCGACCATGAGATCATGCTAATCACCATCACCGTAAGGATGCTTTGATGACATCAAACACCACACTGTAACTGGGTGGCTATAAAGGTGGCATTGAGTGTTCGGAAAGTATGGGTTGAGGCACATGGATCAAGAGTGGGATTTGTCCATCCATATGACGGATAGATATACTCTGGGCCCTCTCGGTGAAATGTCATCCAATTAGCTTGCAAGCATGTGACTGGCTCACAAGGGATCACATATCACGGAAACGAGAAAAGAGTACTTATCGGTAACGAGGTTGAACTAGGTATGCAGAGATACCGACGATCAAAACCTCGGATAAGTAAACTATCGTGAGACAAAGGGAAATTTGTATCGTATGTAAGTGGTTCATTCGATCGCAAAGTAATCATAGAAATATGTGGGAGCCATATGAATTTCCAGATTCCTCTATTGGTTATTGATCGGAGAAGTGTCTCGGTCATGTCCGCATAATTCACGAACCGTAGGGAGACACACTTAAGGATTCGATGTTGTTTAGTAGATATGGAATGTTAATAGGGATACCGAATGTTGTTCAGAGTCTCGGATGGGATCCGGGATATCACGAGGAGATCCGAAATGGTCCAGAGAATAAGATTCATATAAGAAAAGTCTGATTCCAGAGTTCGGGAAAGTTTCCGATGTTTTCATCGAAGAGGTTCTAGAAGGGTCTAGAAGATTCACCGGTCCGGAAGGAGAATGGTCCATGAATGTGTCATGGGTAAGTGAAATGATTGGATCATATCCTAGGTCACTTGGTGTGTGCATTTGTAAGAGAGAATTAAATCTCTAAATTGAAAGTCAAACGGGAGTTTCAAAATTCAAACTGGAACAATGGTTTCCTAGTGGAAGAAGGAACAAGTCCTTTTCTCAATCCAACTTGGGTTTGGGTTTAGATTCAAACCCACCCCTCCCAAGGCTGCCCCCCTCTCATAAATAGAGGGGAGGGCTGCCCCAAAGCACACAAGCCCTAGCCCCTCTGCCCGCACACGAGCCGCCGCCGCCCTAGCCGCCGCCGACACCTCCTACTCTTCCCGGTCATCTAAACCCTAGATCTCTGGGAAACCCTAATCCACCATAACTCGCACCGGCTTAGGCGAAGCCCTGAGGGATCTTCCCTCTACTTCCGACACCACACCGTCATGCTGCCGGAATCGCAAGGGGAGAACTACAACCTCCACTGCTTGCTGAAACAAGGGAGAGGAAGTGACGAGGTTTAATCTCATCAATGCCCATTTTTATGGATTGGGTTTTGGAGAAGATGGGGATGCTGGAGATCGTGGAAAGGTTAGCAAACAAGAAACACGGGGACACAAAGGTTTACCCAGGTTCAGGCCCCCGTAGGGAAAACCCTATTCCTGCTTGTCTGCTCTTGATTACGGCGGTACCGAAGGTTACAGGGGTGCGCAGATGCAATCTGGCGTGGAGGTGTGTATGCGAAAGTATGAGAGAGAGAGAGAGAGAGAGATCTGGGTCGTGCCCTCCTAGCCTTTATATAGTCTCAGGCAGGTCCCAGGCATAGACCTAGTCGGTTACAGGTTCTAGGGTTTTACCCCTTTGAATTTCCTATCTACTCTAGTCTTGCTCTCCAAGGATCCGAAGGCGTCATGGGCCTGGGCCACCCGAAAGTCTTCATGGGCCGGCGTATATTTGCCGTGGGCCTTCCTTGGGCTGGACCAGGTATGCTGAGATCATGTACCCGCGGGGTATAACCATGTCAGGAAGGTCTTCATCGATTACCGAACGTGTGACCGACTGCGGAAGCGCTGCCGGAACGCAGCGCCGGAAGTATCGTCTATGCGATCTTAAGATTGGCAAGTGTACGACTACATCACCCACGAGAATCTGCTCTCGTTAACCGCTTTGGAATCTTCGAGGGTGAGTGCTTCTATCGACTCGTTGCTACAATCTAGTAGATAGATCTTGGCTTGTTCGTGTGCATGCGGTAGAATTTTTTTGTTTTCCATGCTACGAACCCCTACATAGAAACCACTACACTATCCCTCCCTAGATCCCACTAGTGAACATTGGCTCCAACCTTAGCCTACCCATGGCATCCGCCGTGCCACCACCACGACAATACTATAAACACCTAGCCGGATAACTCTATAACTAAAATGACTATTATTTAGAGAGCATGCTAACTACATTGATCTGATGATGATAGATATAGACATGGATAGCTCTACCCTCTACACCTGGATAATTCCATATGAATCGGTTGATAACTATACTCTAATTAGGTGGGTAAATCTATAAGAAATGGATGGATAAATTTTATCTAGAGGGTAGGATAACTGTGTCAAATTGGTGATGATAGCTATAATGTAAACACCTGGCCGGATAACTCTATAAGTAAGATGGCTATTACCTAGAGATCATGATAACTACATCGATCTGGTGATGATAGATATAGACATGGGTAGCTTTACCTTCAAGTCCTGGATAATTCCATATGAATCAGTTGATAGCTATACCCTAATACGTGGGCAAATCTATAAGTAATGGATGGATAACTTTTATTTAGAGGGTAGGATACCTACATCGAATTGGTGACGATAGCTATAATGTAAACACCTGCCCGGCTAACTCTATAAGTAAGATGACTATTACCTAGAGAGAATGATAACTACATCGATCTGGTGATGATAGATATAGACATGGGTAGCTCTACCCTCAACACCTAGATAATTTCATATGAATCGGTTGATAACTATACCTTAATCGGGTGGGTAACTCTATAAGCAATGGATGGATAACTTTTATCTAGAGGGTAGGATAGCTACATCAAATTGGTGATGATAGCTATATTGTAAACACCTGGTCGGATAACTCTGTAAGTAAGATAACTATTACCTAGAGAGAATGATAACTACATCAATCTAGTGATAATAGATATGGTAAACATAGGGATAACTCTACCCTAAATATCTAGATAACTTCATATGGAATCGATTGCTAACTATACCCTTATCTGGTAGGTAACGCTATAAAATTTGTGTTGGTAATTATATCTTTATCACCTAGGGTAACTCTATCAGTACCTGGTTAGTAACTACTTCCTCCGTTTTAAAATATAAGATGATTTAGCTTCGGTTAAGCAAATGCATCTAGACATCTTTTGGTGTGTAGGTTTGAAGTGAATCTACACATAAAATATGTCTAGATACATTCGTTTTGCAAAAGGTAAAACATATTATATTTTGGAATGGAGAAAGTATTAGTTGAAGTGTCGGGTAACTCCATAAGCTAGAGGAAATGACATTTTTTTTTGTTCTTATCATTTAATTTGTGTTGGCTTGTGGTACTTGGAGGCATGGTGTTGCGGGGTACCAGTGGCAACCGCGACGTGCTTTGGAGATAGTGGGTGAGGAGGTGTTGCTACTTGGCACCGTGGTGGTGTCGGTGGCTGGTGTGGTGAGAGTCAACGCATCGATGTACATGGAAAATGGTTTTGTGTAAGATAGTGGAGGCAGCGACATCCAGAGCGAGTGCGTGTGCGTTGTTGCGTGGATATGCTGGGCGGATCTGGGCCCCTGGCTTGCATGGGGCAGTTGGGTGTTTGCTAGGTCTCCGCCGAGGAGCTGGCGATATGGTTATCGCTATACTCGGTGTTTTGTTTTGGCGGTCTATGTTGTATGATCTTCGTAATGACTTTTGCCAGATTTTGTTGTTCTAATAATGAATGATGACTGTGTGCATCGCTTAATGCAGAGGCTGGGGCTTCGCTCCCTATTTCCCAAAAAAAATTCCTTTAGTTTGTTGTACAAACATCAGCAACCGACAAAATGATTCTAGTCTCGTTTAATAACCTTGTTCGAGCAGCTATACTAGATAACCTTGGTGTGTATCTTCAAGAAACTAGTTGTGAGCAATCAGCAATTCGGTATACAATATCATAGAGATGTGTTTTTGTAGTCAAAATTGATACATCATGTAACTGACCAAGCCGCAAAATCCTGGTCAGCTAGTAACCAGTTACTCTGGAAAGAAAGTTTCACTACGTACACGATTTTTAGCTAGCTAGCACTAGTACACACAAAAAAAATCTAGCTACTCTCTGAATCAGTACTAGCTAATCGATAATGCTCATTGATATGTAAGTTGGCAGCACAACTTATCTGCATATCCCAACAACATGATCCACGCGGTGATGATTGAGTTTACATTTAGGAGATTATGATGGAGGCTATCGCAGAGTCTTGTGGTGGATGTGATAAGCGATGGCAGAGATCGTTGGCGACACCATTGTTTGAAGAAAGCCAGCAGCAAATAAATCCAACGAGGATCTCTGTCGTCGTTGACGGCCAGGGCCGGAGGAGCAGGCGAGCAGCGGGCCACGCCGGGAGAGGAGGGGCATGTCAAAGAGGCGACGTAGGGAGGGTCGAGGACGGCTGGCCGGGGCGCCCCGGTGTGGCCAAGAGGGGCAGCACGGGAGAGAGATGTGGTGGCTGTCGGGCGCAGAGGAGGACGACGCCTGCTGCTAGCCCAGCGACAGTGCGGGAGCTTGCTGCTGCAATTCCTATGATGGGGATGGTCGACGCGAAAGGGAGGAGCGGCTTCCGGGCTCGGCTGGTCGCGGGTGACTCGCCAGATTTGTTCTGTTTCAGACCTGTTGGTAGATAGATTTCCCGTAATTAATTAGCAAGCAGGAAGCCAGCAACTGAGTTGCCGTTCAGCACATGACCCATCGTTGGTTGGTGGTTGGTGCTTTGTTTCCTTGTCTTCTCATACCCATCCTGGCATCCTCACTCCCGGTCTATAAATACATGCCTAGTTCCCCATCAGCCATCACACACACATAAATCTCACGTCGTCTCAAACACGCACTAGTGACCATGATGATCGGTGAAATGGATGTGGGGAGTGTTGTAGGATACTTCAGGGGCAAGAGCATCCTCATCACCGGTTCAACTGGGTTCCTAGGAAAAGGTATTACGGGTTCAGCATGATCTCAATGGTTTGTGCTGATCATCTGTCAGGCTTATATGTTGTTGTTTGGTTTCCTGGTAGTGCTCATGGAGAAGATATTACGGGTTCAGCCTGATGTCAAGAAACTTTTTCTCTTGGTTCGGGCCAACGATGTTGAGTCCGCCAAGCTTCGGATTCAGAGTGAGGTGAAGTATTTCTTTATAGCTTTTCTCCATCAGTACATACGCTATCCACAATACGACACAATTTTAAACCTAACCCAATTCATACATAATATTCAACACAAACTCAAAAAACTCTAACTTGGCAAATATTCTTCGCCACCTTGAATTCGTCAATGTGTGGTCCGTTGCTACTCCTAGCTCCACGTGACTCCACCTGCAACTATAGTCCGTTCGTTCAATACAATCACACACCTGATTTGCATGAAATTTCTGCCAACATTCAAGGAATTTCACTGTCGTCCTTGGATCACACCCAGTCAAATTCATAGTTGTATCATCCTTTTTGGATAGTCTTCTTCATGTCCCACATCTACATCACTCTGTCTTCTTCTGCATCCCGTCACATGCACTTTGCCATGTACACTAAACATCACATAATACATGACCATGTGCTCTCTAAGATTTTGACTTCAGAACACTTTTTCAGATTCCCCATGGCTAACTCTTGTCCATTACTTGACGTCAATCTCGATAGACCTAGTCACCAACTTGAACCTGGTACTCGTCAACACCACTCCTGCACCCCTGCACACTCGTCAACACCACTCCAGTCACCCCTGGCTGACTCTTGTCCATTACTTGACGTCAATCTTGATAGACCCACATCACCATCCCACCAAATTTCCGGTACAAACTTTTCTTGAACAACTATAGCTTTGACCGCAATTATCTATATCCGGGTAGCCTTTTTCGCGTCTAGCATACTCAATACAAAGTACTACCTCCGTTAGAGATTATAAGGCCTTTCACACTAGAGTGTATCTTAGCTTGTTAGTAGACAGTGGTGTATCTTAAAAGACAACTAGTACAATACATTATATCTTAAGAGTTGTATTTACATTTAATGTTTGTTATACATACATGTACTCCCTCCGTTTGGGATTATAAGTCCCGCACGAATAACTAGGTTGCCAATTTGAACAACAAAACATAAATAGTATAGTATAAAAATTATACCATTAGAAACTTTAGACGTTATATTTTCTAATGGTATAATTTTTGTGATATATAAGTTATGTTTTGTTAGTCAAATTAACAACCTAGGTATGCGCGTAGGACCTATAATCCCGAACAGAGGGAGTATTTGATAAGCTATGTGTTTTGTCTATGGTTCCGTGCAAAACTTGTATCTAAGCTAAGATACAATAACATCTTCTGTCTTTATTAAGTATGGTGCCAGATAACCAATTTGCCTATGATATCGTGCTAAGAAAAACTCATCGAAAAAGGCCTAAGGCCAATGAGTTGTGTCCAATAATGCTCTTGACAAATAAACTAGTAAACAAAATGAAAGGTAAGCCTCTTTATATGCCACAACTCTGTAGTTTTCAATATCCGGTAAATCCTCAATGCGATTAGCAGCGTTCATCTCCGTAAAACCGTAGAATACTCCCTCCTGAGTGAGTAACTTCAGAATGCATGCTACAGTAAGTCAGTAACTACAGAATACTTCCTCCGCTTCTGCTACGTAGTATTAATTTACAAACACCGTTTTGGTATTTTTTACAGGTTATAGGGACGGATCTCTTTCGAGTACTGAAAGTAAAACATGGTGTGGCATTCGATTCTTTCATCGAAGAAAAGGTATGTCCTTTGGTAGGAGATATCATGTATGAGAACTTTGGACTAGACATTATCAAGCTGAGAGAATTGTCCAAGGACATAGATATCATTGTAAACGGAGCTGCGACTACGAATTTCTATGAAAGGTTTGAGATTTTTCCTGGTTGCAGATCACTGAATGACATTATAAAAACGTATACGCCATTGAAATAAATTGGTGAAAATGTGATGCATTTTCAGATACGACGTAGCTTTCGACGTGAATGTCTTGGGAGTGAAGCATGTCTGTGCATTTGCAAATAAGTGTACTAAACTCAAGATGTTACTTCATGTTTCAACTGGTGCGAATTATATAGAGTACTATATTTGTTGTGGTTAGTGCCATGCCATTCTGAACTGTAACTCAGAAGTCATCTTATAACTTGAACAGCCTATGTAGCGGGTGAACAGAAGGGACTAATACCAGAGAAGCCATTCTTGATGGGTGAGACACTAAAGGTGGGCACACATTTGGACATCGAATCCGAAAAAAATCTGATTAAACAGACCAGGATAGAACTAGAGGCTAACTGTTGCACAGAGAAGGCTGAGAAGAAAACCATGAAGGAGCTTGGTCTCAAGAGGTCAGACACGAACAACTTATCAGAAAAATGCATATACTTATATGCACGTGTACTCTTTCTACCACTAGCAAAACCGTAGAACTGATACATTTGTTACATGCTTTATCTTATGCTGAATGAAGGGCGCGGTACTTTGGGTGGCCAAACACATATGTCTTCACCAAAGCAATGGGGGAGATGATGTTAGGGCACCTTCGAGGTGGCTTTCCTGTGGTTATCATCCGCCCGAGCATCATAACCAGTACCCTCAAGGACCCATTGCCTGGATGGATTGAAGGAATCAGGTAATCTATTCCTTGATTCTTCACGATAGTACTGTAGGGCAGTTGCTAACCCCCACCCAGAATGATCACTGAACATGTTCGTTTTTGGCAGGACAATCGACACTGTGATTATAGGTTACGCCAAACAGACTTTTTCATTCTTCCTAGTCGACAGTGAATCAATAATGGACGTGGTGATTTTATTCACAAGTTGACAACAAAAGTTTGCAATGAACTTAAACAAGGTACCACGTAACTATCTGTGGTGTGGCCCTCGTTATTGGTCGTTTGGACAGATTCCCGGGGATATGGTTGTGAACGCCATGATGGTTACCATGGCAGCACACTTGGAGGAGCAAGTGCAGGTCATCTACCATGTAACTTCGTCGGTACGCAACCCAGCACCCTACGCCATCCTCGCGGAGTCAGCCCACCGATACTTCCTCGACAACCCGCCGTGCACAGGGAGGAATGCCGGGCGTGTCTGGCTGAAGAAGATGAGATTCTTTGGCACACTCGGGCGGTTAAGATTGTACATGGCTATGAAGTACAAGCTTCCCCTTGAGGTTAGTTAGCTTACCTTTTCAATATGATAGTTACGCACGTATGTTGATTTCGCCGACGTGGTAAGAATGAGATTGATATTATATGCTTCTTCCTACGATTGGACACAGATGCTTCACCTAGTGAATATTGCACTTTGTGGTGTTTTCTCAAGGCGCTACAACGAACTCAGCAGAAAATACAAATTCTTCATGCAGCTGATCGAGCTCTACGCGCCATATACCTTGTTCAAAGGGTGGTAAGAAACTTTAAAACCTTATCAATGTCCTTCCATTACATACTAATACACGGTATATACTCATTTGCGCAAGCACACACGTCCTTCCCTTGAAATGCCAATCTTTAACTTGTTTTTATTAATCTTGTTAAGCTTTGATGATGTGAACTTGGAGAAGCTAAGGATGGCGATGAACAAAGATCAAAATAACAGTGGAGTCTATTACTTTGATTTCGACCCCAAATCTATTGACTGGGACGACTATTTCTACCGTATTCACATCCCAGGTGTGCTTCAGACATATGCGTCACTGAGTTATATTTAACTAGCCAAATTTCAAGCGCAAGCTGCGAGCCTTAAAAGTGAAAATGTACTACTAATAGAAAATAAATTGGATGTTTGATGATTAGATCAATGGTTATGGTTGTATGTCCAACGCAGTATGTATCAAACTCCAGATTTGAGCTTACTTTTGTTGGTTGTATAAGTGATCTACGGAATCTATGATCAAATAAGACTATGTCTCTAAGGGGCTGTTTAATTAACAGCCATTGGATGCCCTGATCAGGGGCATCCTGACCGTCCATCCATAGTGTGTGGTTCCCCTAATGCAGGTCATATATAAATGGGTCCTAGGGTTTGAGAAGCTCACACTCATAGAGTTTTGCTCTCTCTCACTCTCTTCCCTGCTCACTGATCAAGTTAGGACTGAAAGCACCAGAAAGAACTACTCACTGCTGAAGATCAAAAACACTAGGAAAATAAGCAAATCAAGAGGAGTCCATTGCTAGACCTCCAGATCAAGGCACATACCCCTGATACTATTCTTTATGGCTCAAATATTGTGTTAGTTGATACTAAGGGATCTAACAATGGTATCAGAGCAACTAGCTCTAAGTTTTTGAGCCATCTTATGCTTTTATTTATGATCAAGCAAGCTTGTTCTTTCTGTTTTTGATCAAGATCAAGGTTCTGTTGCTTCAGAACAATATAAAGTTGGTGTTTTAGTCCTGAAATTCATTAAATTTGAGCCCTAGCTATGCAGTAATTGAGGGTTTCATTTTCTGTATTTATGATGTTGCAAGCAACGCGAAGACCTGCACAACATAAACTCAAGACTTTGCCCCAATGAATCAGTGAGGTTGTCAAGCTCACCGGTTTGCTGTAACAAAGGATTAAACGTATGGTGTGGAAGGTAATGGTTTGCAGTAAGTAAACAAGTAACAGTGGAGGATATATCAATGATAAAGATTGGACCGGGGTCTATAGTTCACTAGAGGTGCTATCCTTAGATAAATAACATGGCATGAAGGATAAACAAATTACAGCAGGGCAATTGACAGGAACTGAGTAAGGCATAACAATGCAATTATTAGTCAAAAAGATCCTATGAGATTCGATTGGACAATACAACAAGACACATAGGCCTCCATCCAACTGCATCTATGACTAGAAGTCCACCTTCAGGTTATCATCCGAACCCCCTCCAGTATTAAGTTGCAAGCAACAGACAACTGCTTTAAGCAAAGTGTGTAAGGTAAACAGTCCACATGTTCCATGAACAAGAGACCGTTGTTTTCTCCCTAGTAGCAACAACACATCTATAACCGAATAAATTATTGTCACTTCCCTTGAAAAATAGAGGCATGAACCCACTATTGAGCATAAATACCTTCTCTTGGAGTCACTAGCAACTACTTGGCCAAGATAGCTACTAACAACGGAGAGCATGCAAGATCATAAACAACACAGACATGATAGAATCATAAAGACAAAACTATTAATCAAACCGACATAATAATCTCAAGACGGCAAGGATTTCTCCCGACCCCTCAAAAAACCACACTCTCGAACGCTTCGGAATGCTCTACCAATCTTGCTGCCCATGAGCACACGCCACCACAGTCTTGCAGTTATCGTCGTCGTCTCACCGTGACCCACGATGTGAGGCCGGTAGAGCTAAATGGAGGAAACTTTGGTGAGGATTGGAGGTCTAGCGGCACACGGGAGGAAACTACCTCCACCACCGAATGGCGGTAGCCAACCGGATGCCACAACAGGGGCAAAACAGGCCCTCCTGGCCCGGCCGAGTCCGATTGGACCCGTGAAGCCCCGCTGTCGCACTGCAGCAAGGGTACCACCGAAGCGCCAACCCCGTACTAGTCCCTACCCTTCCGTCCACCAAAAGATCTACCATGGCATATCCCCGCCACCAAGTAGCAGCGCCATCACCACCGTACTCACCCGGACATGTCGGACCGCCACGGGTCTAAGACCCCAGACTCTTCCCATTAGCCGATAGCCACGACCACGACTAACCCATTGGAGCGACCGAGGGATATTGGTGGGCAAGCCGACGACATCGAGCGAAGAGGACGCGACACCTCTGCACCGCCTGCGGGCCATACCTAGCGAATGGTGGCAACCAAACAAGGGCCCACCTGGCCCGCATCTAGCCATGCCACCAGCGTGGTTGGGCAAAGCCCGTAGCGCCCAGATCAGGCCCAGATCGAGGGTGGATCAAGCCCACGGCACCGTGCAACCACCCCACACCGCCAGAGACCTCCGTCGCCCTCGGCTAGCACCTCACCGTCGTCACCTCCGCTGGCCGTCAATCAGGTCGCGCCGCCAGAAGACAGGAACGAGGCTGCAACGTCCAAAGCCGCCGACTGCTTCCGCCCAAAGGAAGTAGCCACCGCCGCTCGAGACGGTCGCCCACGCAGCCCTCCACGCCGGCGCAGCCCTCCACCGCAGCGCCGAGCATCACCAAGGCCGCCACCGCGTCGCCACCTCGCCGAGCGCCGTCGCGTCCCACGCCCGCGCGCAGCCGCCGCTCTCCAGATCCGACCCGCACCGGAAGCCAGAGACTAGGGGGAGAAAGAAGGAGCCCCGCCGCCACCCACGTCGAGCGGCTTCGCCGTCGACGCGTCCCGGTGGCGGCGAGGGGGGAGGAGGCATGGAGAGGCCTGCCGGCGGCGCGTGCTAGGGTTCCCCTCCCGGTTGCTCGCGGGAGCGATGCGGGAGGGTCAGTTCAGCCTGCTCAGTATGTTGTTAAGATCAAACCTTTTAAACCAAACCAAACCCAACACATACATAATATTCGACACAAACTCAAAAAACTCTAACTTGGCAAATATTCTTCGCCACCTTGAATTCGTCAATGTGTGGTCCGTTGCTACTCCTAGCTCCACGTGACTCCACCTGCAACTATAGTCCCTTCGATCAACACAATCACACACCTGATTTGCATGAGCCAACATTCAAGGAATTTCACTGTCGTCCTTGGATCACACCCAGTCAAATTCACAGTTGTATCATCCTTTTTGGATAGTCTTCATGTCCCACATCTACATCACTCCGTCTTCTTCTGCATCCCGTCACATGCACTTTTCCATGTACACTAAACATCACATAATACATGACCATGTGCTCTCTAAGATTTTGACTTGAGAACATTTTTTCAGATTTCCTAGGGCTAACTCTTGTCCATTACTTGACGTCAATCTCGATAGACCTGTCACCAACTTAAACCTGGTACTCGTCAGACCACTCCAGCATTCCTGCACACTCGTCAACACCACTCCAGTCACCCCTGGCTGACTCGTTTCCATTACTTGACGTCAATCTTGATAGACCCACATCACCATCCCACCAAATTTCCGGTACAAACTTTTCTTGAACAACTATAGCTTTGACCGCAATTATCTATAACCGGGTAGCCTTTTTCGCGTCTACCAAACCGATCAAACACTCAATACAAAGTACTACCTCCGTTAGAGATTATAAGGACTTTCACAATAGAGTGTATCTTAGCTTGTTAGTAGATAGTGGTGCATCTTAAAAGACAACTAGTACAATGCATTTGTATCTTAAGACTTGTATTTACATTTAATGTTTGTTATACATACATGATCGGAGGGCCAAATTGAAGGAGTTATTCCCCATCTTGTGGATGGTGGTTTATCTATACTTCAGTATGCCGATGATACAATTCTTTTTATGAAACATGATCTCAAAAAGGCAAAGAACCTAAAACTCATTCTTTCAGCTTTTGAGCATCTTTCGGGTTTAAAAATTAACTTCCATAAAAGTGAACTATTTTGTTTCGGCGAGGCTCGGGATGAGGTTCACCTTTACGCTGAACTTTTTGGCTGTAGTCAGGTGCTTTTCCGATTCGCTATTTGGGCATTCCGGTTCACTACCGAAGACTCACAAATGCTGAATGGAAAATCGTTGAACAAAGATTACAGCTAATACTGTCTAGTTGGAAAGGAAAATTATTATCCATTGGGGGAAGATTGGTACTCATTAATTCAGTACTTATTAATATGATACTATATATGATATCATTCTTTCAACTTCCAAAAGAAGTCTTAAAACGGTTGGACTATTTCCGATCAAGATTCTTTTGGCAGGGTGATAATGAGAAAAAGAAGTATAGACTGGCTAAATGGAGTATTCTTTGTCGCCCCAAAGAACAGGGAGGCCTGGGTATACATGATCTGGAGATCAAAAATAACGCCTTACTTAGTAAATGGCTCTTCAAACTATTAACTGAAGAGGGGATATGGCAAACTTTACTTAAAAGAAAATACGTTGGATCAAAAGCATTGTCCCAAATGGTTTGGAAACCCGGTGACTCTCACTTTTGGGCCGGCCTGATGGTGACGAAGAAACATTTCTTCCGCTTTGGTACATTTTCTATAAAGGACGGGTCTCAGATATGGTTTTGGGAGGATAAGTGGCTTAGCACCACTTCACTTCGCGAACAATATCCTGCTTTGTATTCCATAGTCCGGTACAAGGAGGAAACGATCGCCACCGTGCTAGAATCATTCCCTCCTAACGTGACTTTTCGGAGGAATTTATTTGGTGCAAGGCTTGACTCTTGGATCATGTTGCTACGCCGGTTAACAAATGTTCAACTGTCAGCTGGGCATGATGAATTCCGATGGAATTTAAGTGAGAATGGATCCTTCTCAGTTAGTTCCTTATACAATGCCTTAATTCAGCCAGTCTTACCTTTTCAAGATAATAGGATGATTTGGAAGATGAGGATACCTCTCAAAAACAAAATCTTTGCTTGGTATCTCCGTCGAGGGGTCATCCTTACTAAAGATAATCTTCTTAAGCGGAATTGGCATGGGGATCCTAGGTGCACATTTTGTCAGCATAACGAGACAATAAAACACCTATTTTTCCAATGCAATATCGCAAGATCTATATGGTCAGTGACCCAAGCAGCTTCTGGCTTGTATCCACCGAGTAGTATTGCCAATATATTTGGAAATTGGTTACACGGTATAGATCGCAAGTATAAGTTACTTCTTCGGGTAGGAGCGATTGCCATTATATGGTCGCTTTGGCTATGTAGAAATGATAAAGTGTTTAATGATACAGGCTATTCACTTCTGCAGGTTATTTATAGATGCACTGGCACCCTTCGGTGTTGGGCGACACTTCATCGTGCGGATCACCGCGAGCTTTTCACGGAGGTGTGTACGCGGCTGGAGAACACGACGCGGGATTTATTCACCCGATTTGGCTAGCAACATAATCTGCGGATTGACCTACCTTCAGCTCCTTAGGCGCTTTACAATTTCTCATTATGATATGTAATTCGCCTATGTTTTTTATTTTTTTATGTTTGGATTGCTGGATTTTGGCGGCTGTGTGCATTCTAGTTATGCAGAGGCCGGGTGTAATTCTTAAAACTCTTTAAGTAATAAAACACCCTTTATCGAAAAAAATTATGCGATAAGCTATGTGTTTTGTCTATGGTTCCGTGTGAAACTTGTATCTAAGCTAAGATACAATGGGCCAGTTCTTTTGGCAGCTTAAAAAATAAGCTGCGCCCTCCCTAGGTTCTCTCATAAGCCACATGGCTTATTAGTCGAAGCTTCTCAATTAGTTATGAGATAATTATTTTGGAAGCCCTAACTAATAAGCCGAGCGGCTTATGAGAGAAGCTGGGGAGGGGGCAGCTTATTTTTTAAGCCGTCAGAAGAACTGGGCCAATAACATCTTCTGTCTTTATTAAGTATGGTGTCACGTAACCAATTTGCCTATGATATCGTGCTAAGAAAAACCCATTGAAAAAGGCCTAAGGCCAATGAGTTGTGTCCAATAATTCTCTTTACAAATAAACTAGTAAACAAAATGAAAGGTAAGCCCTGCTCACTGATCAAACTAGTAAATAAACTAGAGTTTTGCTCTCTCTCACTCTCTCCCCTGCTCACTGATCAAGCTAGGACTGAAAGCACCAGAAAGAACTACTCACTGCTGAAGATAAAAAAACACTAAGAAAATAAGAAAATCAAGAGGAGGCCATTGCTAGACCTCCAGATCAAGGCACATACCCCTGATCCTATTCTTTATGGCTCAAATATTGTGTTAGTTGATCCTAAGGGATCTAACAATGGTATCAGAGCAACTAGCTCTAAGTTTTTGAGCCCTCTTATGCTTTTATTTATGATCAAGCAAGCTTGTTCTTTCTGTTTTTGATCAAGATCAAGGTTCTGTTGCTTCAGAACAATATAAAGTTGGTGTTTTAGTCCTGAAATTCATTAAATTTGAGCCCTAGCTATGCAGTAATTGAGGGTTTCATTTTCTGTTTTTATGATGTGGGGATTTGAGTTTTGGTGCAAATCCTAACCCTAAATCCCCAAATTCTGAGGAACCCTGACCCTAGTTCGTCAAATTGATGAACCCTAATCCTAAATTTCCTCAATTACTGACGAACTCTAACCCTAGTTCCTAAATTGGAGGAACCCTAACCCAAATTCCCAAATTCTAGGGAACCCTAATTCTAATTCTAATGATCTAAGAGGAAGTGGACACATACCTTATGGGCCTCGTTGTCATCGCTGGCCACAGCAGCGCCGGAGCCACCCTCTCAAATGGGCAGACCTGCTCGGGCTCCTACCCCAGCGGTCTCGCCATCCACTGCATCGGCTGGTGGTCGAGCTCTCTCGTTCCCTTGTGGCCGTTGGAACTCATCGATGTGCTAGGTACGACGCTGTGATGGCGCCTCATTGGTAACCCCAAGCGCAGGGTGTGAAGAGCAAGCAACAAGTTTTCCCTTAGTTGAGACCGAGGTTATCGAACCAGAAGGAGGAAGGAAACGTCATACAGGTGTTGCAAGCAACGCGAAGACCTGCACAACATAAACTCAAGACTTTGCCCAATGAATCAGTGAGGTTGTCAAGCTCACCGATTTGCTGTAACAAAGTATTAAACGTATGACGTGGAAGGTAATGGTTTGCAGTAAGTAAACAAGTAACAGTGGAAGATGTATCAATGATAAAGATTGGACCGGGGTCTATAGTTCACTAGAAGTGCTCTCCTTATATAAACAACATGGCATGAAGGGTAAACAAATTACAGCAGGGCAATTGACAGGAACTGAGCAAGGCATAACAATGCAATTACTAGTCAAAAAGATCCTATGAGATTCGATTGGGCAATACAACAAGACACATAGACCGCCATCCAACTGCATCTATGACTAGAAGTCCACCTTCAGGTTATCATCCGAACCCCCTCCAGTATTAAGTTGCAAGCAACAGACAACTTCTTTAAGCAAAGTGTATAAGGTAAACAGTCCACATGTTCCATGAACAAGAGACCGTTGTTTTATCCCTAGTAGCAACAACACATCTATAACCGAATAGATTATTGTCACTTCCCTTGGAAACTAGAGGCATGAACCCACTATCGAGCATAAATACCTCCTCTTGGAGTCACTAGCAACTACTTGGCCAAGATAGCTACTAACAACGGAGAGCATGCAAGATCACAAACAACACAGACATGATAGAATCATAAAGACAAAACTATTAATCAAACCAACATAATAATCTCAATATCCACCGGATCCCCGCAAACACAACATGCATGAACGGAGCTCACAAGATCTATACATGAAAGCATAAAGGAGGAGATACAACCATCTAGCTAGTACATGGACCCATAGTCCAAGGTGGAACTACTCACGCATCATACTGGAGAGAAGGCCTCCGGATGATCTCCCCTCCGGCAGGGTGCCGAGAAGAACTTCAGATCCCCCCGATCTAGGGACGATGGTGGCGGCGGCTACAGACAGTTTCATGGAGATTTGATCGGGTGCTTAGGGTTTCTGCATCGGGGGCTTCTTATAGGCGAAGGGGGAGGCCGAGGCGGCGACCAGATGGGCCACACCCCTCCCAGGCGCGGGGCAGAGCCCACCCACGCCTACGGTGGGTCTGGCCGCCCTGGCTTGCCTCTCCGGCTCCCCTTTGCACTTATTGTTCCCCACGGAAAGTAATTGACTTTGACGTTTGTCCCGTCCAATTCTGAGAATATTTCTTTACTAACTTTTCTGAACCAAAAACAACAGAAAACAGGCATCTGGCACTGTTGCAACTTGTAATAGGTTAGTACCAGAAAACATGTAAAAAGCACCTCAAAGTGTAGACAAGCAAAACAAAGTAGATACTAACAAGCATGGAACATCAAAAATTATAGATACATTTCCGACGTATCAAGCATCCCCAAGTTTAACTCCTGCTCGTCCTCGAGTAGGTAAGAGATAAAAGAATAATTTTTGAGGTGACATGCACCCTCACAATAAAGATCCAACCATTTGCAAGCATTGAATGATGGTATCAAAGACTTCTAAACATGTGCATGAAATATGGAGTTCTAACAATACGACATAGTAAATATGCAAGAAACATGAAAGGCTACAAATAAAGATCATGAATAACATGCATTGAAAAATGTTTTTTTATTTCATATACAGAAAACATAGCATAGCGGCAATCAGCTTGTCCCTCATAGAGTAGCAATATAGATGCATAGGACACCTTCAAAGTTCACAAGGGTGACTAGAAACAAATATCACAAGAACAAGTCATATCACAATATGCATTAATCAATAAGCTTTGGAACACTACACACAGAATGACAACTATACTCTCTTAATGGTGCCTAAAGGTAGAAGGTGGAGACTCAAAAATGGTGGAATAAAGGCCTTTTTATAAAGGAAGCAGGGATTACAAGTTTCAAAAAGAACTTCCAAAAATTATGGTACTTGTTAGCTTTCAGCCCTCATTGCCCCTATCATAAGCATCTTGAAGTGATTAAGGTTGAAGTGACAAAGATGGAGTATATGCTTGACGAAGTATAAGTTGGCAATCTCAAGTCCCTTGAATACGAGGGCCACACCTCATGCATACTCAACTTTGGGCCTAGGTAAGTTCTTGTCATTGTAAGTATTTGCATATCATTGAGAACCGCCAACAGGGTACCCCTTGCACATGGTACATGAGCTTTCCCATAACCAAAATGACAAGGCAAGCAGACAATGAGCATCTCAGCAATCTTCTTATGTACCATGGGAATATGGTTCTTTTTTCTCTCTTTCCTCTTTTCTCAATGTGTCTCTTTTTTTATAAAAAGAATGCTTCATAGATGACACTATGGTGTGCTGCAAGTTTCCATGATGATTAGGCATGGCTTAGGCTAGCGGCCCAGGCGTTTATCTAACACAAGATACAAACTCTATGGACTTACAAGTTCCCTCTTTATTTCACACCGGTGACATCCATAGTCAAACACTAGTAGAAAACAGGACACTAGTCCCGGTTTGTAAGAGGCTTTAGTCCCGGATTGCAATCCGGGACTAACGTATCGGGACTAAAGGTTAGGCCTTTAGTCCCAGTTATGTTACAAATCGGGACTAGATTGTCTCCACGTGGCCGCACTGTGCGCGCTGGGCTGAGTTCTTCTGCCGCGGCAGCGTTTTGCACCAAACTGCTACCGCGGCAGGAGGTGGGGTTTTAGGGTTTTAGGGTTTTCTTTTTTTGTGTTTGATTATTTTTCATTTTGTGTTTTCATATACATATTATTCTACGCTACTACATGCTGTATACATTGATGCATATATAATATAATTTCACTCACGATAACATAAATACATATAAATATATACACAATCAAGACTAGAGCTCGTCTAATTGATTTACAGCAAGATCATCATTACAACAGATACTGTCCTTTTGTGTCTATCCACGATTACACGAAGGTCTATCTACGTTGTACTCTCCTTTTGAGTTTATGACGTCCCTGAGAAAAAATTCCGACAACTCCTCTTGAATTGCTAGTAGGCGTTCATGTGGTAGGAGCTTATCCCGCATCGCATCCAACTATATATAAAGAAGTAGATCATTATGAATGGAACTCAACAAAAAACTATGGTATAGAATAAATTGTGAATATATTGTTTACGTACTTGAAGAAAGTCTGTGCCCTGCTCCATAGACCCACGAATGAACTCACATACGTAATATCCACATAAATTAGTCCCCTGTGGCTGCGTCGCACACTTTTCGATCGAGAATATAATTCAATCAGATAATAATCAAGCATGATAATTGTAAGAATGATAATTGTAATATCCACATAAATTAGTCCCCTAGCTCTCGTACTACTTACCGGGACCGTACGAAAAGTGAGCTCCTCACGCCATTCACCCTGAACCTTCTTCGTGAACCTTTTCCAAACTCTGTCCGGCAAAAAAGAAATGAATGAGTTATTAATTAGTTTAAATCTCAGAGAATGAACAAAAGAAACAGATATAGTGATTGAAATTACTTTTGGAGGCAATCAATTATGCTGCGGTAGTCTTCTTTAACGAGTCCGAGATTTCAACTTTTGCACGGTCAACGTCAATGTTTAGAAGAATCCAGTGGAAGCTGCGCACGTTTATATACACTTAACATCGAGTAAACAAAAATTGAATGTGTACAAGACAGTAAGACTCTTACCCATAGTTGTAAGGAAATAGTATTTGTGTCTTGTAATGTTGCTCCATTAAAAACATTAGCAAGTTATCCTCCGTTTCCTCGAGGTTATCTATTAGCGTATATCCATTAACTCTGTTTGGGTCAACGAACCCAATGCTATAGATTGACTTTATTCTACATTATTGAATCTTCATTCTGCATATATAATAGCATACAGAAGGAGCTATAGTGAGGATAACAACAGGAAATGAATTGAACGAGCTGAGTTAGTGACTTAATTACTTACAGACAATATATGCTGAGGAGGGACTTGTCGAGGGCGTATAGGTTCAATAACTGAAATAGTTCACAAAGTTCAATGGAGATCTCGTCTGGACGGAAGTACTCCTCTCCAACTTTACATAGGAGAAATTGTCTCCCTTCCTTTGTGACTTTCAAGTACCAGATATGCAACAGTCGCATATGTGTTGGCAGATCATCGAATACCTCATCGCTGACCAGAGGCTCCCCGTAGACAAATTTTCGTGCTATTGGTCCCTTGGCGACATTATCTCCGCCGGCTAGAAGTGCTTCGACTGGCACATTACACTCCTTGGCTAATTTAATAGCTAATTCCATATCTATTCCACCTTGTGTGGGCTGGAGTAACACCTTGAGCGGGGCAATGGATTGTTTTGCCTGTTTGCCGAGCTGGGCAACTTCTTTTGATTTTCTCCCACTTGCAGTACTGCTTGATGACTTCTCTTTTAATGTCTTCGTAAGACAGCGTGTATAGTCATCTTTCCTATTTAACACATGTTGGGGTGGTTGCCAAGGAATTCCTTGAAGTGCTTCTTGACTTTTGGATCAACTAGCACCTGTGGCTCGGGTTGTTTTGGTGCAAAATGGGCCTTCACTTTGGCCCGGGAGATCACCGCGCTTTCCTCATCAGTCCGGTGATAAGCTAACTTGGGAGGAGACGGCGGTACTCTTGGGAGGGGATCTTGTCGTTTTCGGCGTCGGGTCTCCCTCGACGTAGCGGTGTTATTCTTCCGCTTTCTTCCCTTTGATTCAGTGGGCGGAGGCGGAGGCGCCGGAGATGGAGATGCAGTCGCGCTGCGATCCCTCTCAGGAAGGGGTTGACTATTGTTTCTTGGTGGAGACAGTGGACTCGGAGGTGATGGTGGCCTTGGAGGTGATGGATTGCTTCTCGGAGGAGAAGATTTCCTTGACGCCTAGCCTAGAAACACGATGTGTTGTTTTTTCCAAAGAATGATCCCACCCTCCACTTCTCCAAGTGTTTTCTCCCCTTAGCCTGCAGGGATGTCAAGCTCAAGTGATCGACATGTCAGTTCAACTTCATCCACACCGACGCGAGCATAGCCAGCTGGAATCTGACTTCCATGGTAGGTCGCTTCCGGTGGACAAGGTAAAGCAAAGCCGAGCGCCACCTTCATAGAAATGTTCTTCATTGTGACATGTAGCTCACAAGTTGTTCTTGCCTCGACTTCATCCACGGGGTAGCGAACCATCGTTGCACCGGCCGTATCATCTATCACCGGTGCATTATTGTCCATCGGCATTGGATTGTTAGCTTGTACCTTCGTGGAAGCCACGCTGCTTCTCCGCTGAGATGGGCCCACCAGACTTTTTAAAGCAGGATCTTACTGTCGGGCCAGTACTCTAAGTTCATTAATCTGCTCCTGCTGCAGCTTGAACATGGCTTGAAATTCCTCGTTCCTTTTTTCAACCGCCTCCAACCGTGCTGCCTCCTCCGCCTTCTGCCGGTTCGTTTTTCTGGATCGGCTTCTATAAGTGTCGATGTCAGCGGGAAACCCTGTCTTCCATGGAACAGATGGGCCAAAGCCTCGTGTTCGTCCAACTTTTTCAAGATTCCCGAGGGCATATGTCAGCTCATCGTTCTCTCTGTCGGGAATGAACTTTCCATCTTTTCTCAGTTGTATCACTTTAACAAGTTCATCTTTGGGTTTAGTAATGGCCTCCTTTGTAACAATAATCTCCCCGGTTTCAGTGTCATACGACCCCCATGCCCAAGGAGCCAATTTTTTGACCTCACGGGCCACTAATTTGTAGCTGGCGTGACCCCTTTTTTACGCATTTCTTCCTCGGTTTTTTCCCACTTCGGCGCGGCCGTCTTGTAGCCACCTGTCCCCATAGTATGGTGATATTTCTTTTTGGCCGCATTTATCTTATTCTTTTCTGACTTGGCCGTAGCTTCTTCTGATTCCTTGTATTTCACAAATGGGGTCCAGTTATCCCGCTGCTTCTCTAGCGGGCCAGTGAATGGCGGAGTCAGCCCCTTCTTGGCAAAGTTATTGTACAATCTTTTCTTCCAGTCCTTGAACTGTCCGCCCATCTTCTTAAGGGCCCACTTTCTGACTTGCAACCTCAATGCCTCAGTGAGTTCAGGAGTGTCCAATTCAGGCAGTGAGAAGTGTGCCACAAGTGAATTCCAAAGACCGTCTTTGGCTCTGTCGCCGAACTGAGACACTAGATCAATGGTGAAACGCATACCATCGGCCAACTTTTTGGTCGGGCCTCGTTTCCTTGCAGAAGATTCGCCCGATGTGGATGTCTAAGAGAAGAAACAGTCGTTAGTACATATATATATATGAATCAACTAATGCATCTACTAACTCGTGATCAGCAGAGGCTTTATATACCTCGCCGGTCTTTGCTATGGTGGTGTCTCCACCGTCAGTTCCACCGTCGTCTCCACTAAAGAATTCGGCATAGTCGTCTCTTCTGTCGGCTTCATCCAAGTTGAGGTATTGGGAGCCATCATCATCTCCATCATCGTCTGCTCCATCATAATGGTAACCTCCTATACCCTCATCTATCATGTTGTACATGATGTGCTCTTCGTTGTCTCTACCGTCCATAACTTAACTAATACAGAAGAAAGATAAAACCATTTTGCTTAATGCGATAAAATAAAGGAAGATAAAGTAATCCAGCTTAAACAATGCGATAAAGAAAGATAAAGTACCAGTTAAACAACAATAAATCTCGAATAATCCAGCTAATACAACAATAAAGTACCAATTAAACAACAATACAACCCTATTACACATCTAGCTAGCTCAGCGAAGACGTCGAGCCCCGGCTACTGAGCCGCGGGAGGTGTGCACCCAATGTGTAGGAACCATCACTGGAGAATATCTCGGGTAAGGTGCCTGAAGAAGCTGCCAGGTATTGGCGTCCCGAACTCCTAAAATGTGCATGTAGCACCGGACGTGCTCGTCCTCCTCCCTGACACGACGCTGTACCACCTCGTCGAGGGTCGGCTCCCTCTGCATCGCACCTGGACCACTCGGCCGCCACCATAGAAGATCCGGGTCGACGACGACACCCGGATTCCTCACAAGACGACGTCCCCCGGCTGGTAGCACCTCCCAGTGCCAGCCCGGCGGAGCCCAGCCCCGTGGATGCCCGGTGACACTTTCTAGTAGCGCTCCGGGGGTCACGCCGAGTGAACGAGGATGAGGAATCAGCATTCCTAAACACTAAATTAAACCTATATACTTTAAACATGATGAAAATAAATAGTATCAACTAAAATAAACTATATTACACTAAAATAAATAGTATCAACTAAAATCCTAAAATTCACTAACTAAGAAAAATTCACTAACTAAAATAAACTATATTACACTAACTCAAAATAAAATATATTAAACACTAACTAAAATATCTAAGAAAAAACTAAACTAAACTTACTAACTAATTAACCCTAAAATAACCCAAACTAATTAACCCTAAAATACACTAACAAAATTATACACACTAACTAATTAACACTAACAAAATAACTAACAAAATTAACACTACTCATTAACTAGAGCTTAATTACCTTGGGGAGGGGCGGCTCCGGAGGTGGTTGATGGTGCGGGCGGTGCGGGCGGCGCGGTGGTGTCACATCCCAAGATTTTCCAAATCTTGTAATGTGAAAATAAATGAATAAAATGAAACTTTGTTTGATTTTCAGAGCCAGAAGAAACTTTTGAATTCAATTGGAACTTCAAACCCATTTGAATTAAATAAAATCCTAAAGGGATTCTTAAAGATAAACATTTAATAAAGGAAATTAAAAATGTTTTGGAATTACTATTATTGGATCCTTTAAATAAAAGATTGGTTTTCAAAAGAAAAGGTGGATTTATAAATAAAGATTATTTTGTAAAGCCAAATTAAACCTTGACCAAACTCTGGGAATTAAAACTTTTAGTTTGAATAAAAACAACAAAGGTTTATTTAAAAATAATAATAAGGAATTAATATCCAAACTTTATTTAAATAAAAGGTTTTACCAATTTAATTGAAACATCAAAACTTGTTAAATTGTTTAAAATAAGTTTTCCAAATAGTTGATATTCACAAATAAAATCTACTAAAATGTTTTGACTTTATTTTGGATTCAAAAAAATATCTCAATAAAATAAAACCTATTTGAAATAATAATGAAAGTCTATTATATTTAATTAATAATGGACCCTAAAATAAAATGTTATTTTATTTTAAAACAAAACTCCAAGTATTCTATATTTCCCAAATAAAACCCACTGATTTGGTTTTGAAAATATTTAAGTTTCAAATAAAGATTTTATTAATAAAATCAAATCTTATTTGATTAATAAACCTTGGCCCATTTTATTTAACTAATATTGGACCCTAAAGTAAAATAATATTTTGTTTGAAACAGGTATCCAAGTATTATTTACTTCCAAATGATACCTACTGATTTGATTTTGAAAACATTTGGATTTTAAATAAAGATTTTATTAATAAACAACAAAAACTCTATTTTATTAATAAACCATGGCCTACTTATTTAATTAAGGATGGAACCTAAAAAGATTAAAGTATTAATTATTTTATTTAGGATTTTGGTTCAGGTTACTAAACAGAACCAAATTCTTAGTTACAATGTTTGGTGAAAATTTGAATTGTTATGAATGCTTGAGAATTGCTTGAAATAACAAATCAGGAAATAGAAATAGAAAAAGAAAAAGAATTAGACAGAAAAAAATAAAACAGCCCACCAATCTGGCCCAACTAACCCAGCAGCAGCCCATCTAGCCCACCTGTTCCTCCCCCCGAACCGTTTTTCTCCACCGCAAACCTAACCCACACCCTCACTGGCAGGTGGACCTCCTCCTCGTCTCTTTTCCCACTGACGCAACGGCCCCACTCCACTGTTCTTCCTCTCCACCCCGCTCGACCGTTCCTCGCCGTTTACTGCCGAGTAAACTCCCTTGAATTCGCGTTGATGAATGGATTAAACCCGCCATTGACCATGCTATGTTAAACGCCATGCTTCACGCCTCCTTTCCCCTCTGTTTCCTCTCCCGAGCACGCCTCCAGTCCATCTCAATTTCTCCTCGACTGCACTGTCTCCGACGACGCTCCGACGCCGAATTCGGAAGCCCCTCATCACCCCTTGCCGCTTCGAACACCCTCACCTAATCCCCACATCCTAGCGAACCTCCCAGAGGCATTAGCTCGCTTGCGCACGCCCCTGAGCCTCGTCAACAACAACCTCCAGTACCGCCGCCGTCTGCCTCTACTCCGACGACGCCCCAGGTTAAATCCGACCACCCAGTGTCCTCTAGATCACGCACACATCTTTGCCATGATCTTGCGCAGCTAACCCAGTCCTCCGTTTGTCCTCCCGTGAACCACAGCGCCGTCCACGACGACCACCTGACGCGCCCGACGCCGCCATCTACTCCGGCGAGCAATCGCAGCTGCCCCCTAGCGCCCCTCGATGGACAAGTACCACGTTGAGCATCAGCAAACGTCAACGATTCCGGTGAGCACTTTTTCCTCCTCCCTCGCTTCCTATTTCACCGGCGCCGCCATCGTCTGGTCACTCCGCCGCCAGCAGCCGCCGCAGCGCCGCCCGTCTATGGTCGAGCACCCCACAGCCGTCCGATCAAGATCTGACGCTCACGATAGTCTCACTTAACAGCGAAAGGGTACGCGCCCTATGCCGTGCGATCAAACTAGATCCTGCGGTCCGCAGCACGCGATCCAGACGAACCGGTACCGACCAATGAAACGGCGATGCGTGTCCAGTGTTTGAGTTAAAACAGATTTTTGAATCAGATTTATTTGCAAACTTCAAACCTTTGTAACTTTCAAACCACACGTCCAAATTTTACAAATTTTATATCAATGAAATCAGGAGAACAAGCCCTAGCCAACCATGGCCTTAGTTTGACAAATAGTATCTGTTAGCTTGTTTGAATTTGCAGAAACATTTGTGTACTTTTTTAGATTAGAAAAATTGTTTAAAAATGATTTTTGGATTAAAACCTTTGCAAAATGGTTTGTTGTGATCTTACTGACCCTAGGAACCAACCCATGGTTTGGAAAAATAAATTTGGAAAAGTTTGGAATGGATTAATTAGTTTAGTCCATTTCTAGCCAAATAAAATTGTTAATTTTATTATAAAAATGTTTATGGAAAGAAAACTTTGAGAAAATGGTTTAGACCAAACCTACTGACCCAAAAACACCAAGTTTTGCAATAGCAACTCATTTGGTGAAAAACTTAAAAGATTGGTTTGGATAAAACATTTTTCACCACATGAAATGATGAAAGGAATTAAAAATAGTTTTTGGGCAAAACCCTCTTGCTAATGACTTTGCCACATTGGTAAATGACCAGTTTGGATCTTACAAGTTTAGAAACCCCATAGAGACCCCTTTGCAAAATAAAACTATCTTGTGCATGCTCCCATGCATGAATTGGTTTCCATTGTCTTGTGTGTGTGAAATTGTTTGAGTGATTATTGGTTTGGAATGTAAATTGAGTTAGTGTTTGCTTGTTTGACTTGTAGTGAAGTGTGAGACTAACAAGATCAAGGAGTAAACTACCATTCCCTACCAAAAAGGCAAGTGATGCTTCATACTTTTTGTCCCATTACTTTTTCTACGCATTAGTGATTTTGCTAAGTAAAACTTGCATAAATTTTGCTAAGTATAGACTTTGCTATAGTAAAACCTAATAGATGAATCCTTAGTAGGATTTCCTAAGTTAAGATTCCGACTACTACCAAGCTTAGCCTAGCTAATAGAAAACATGGGTGGAATATATATATTCACACTATGGAAAAATATTCTAAGTCTGAGGACTTGTGATTTTGTCTAATAAAACAACTAAGTTAATGAATCACCTGGGTGGAATGGGATAGCTTGGTGGAGAATGGTTGAGTGGTTCATAAGGCCATGGACTTGGATTGTGTATCTCACTTGTGGTATGCCACCCAGGAACAAAGGGATTTGAGATGTCAAATGTTGAGAAGCTTCAAGTGCAACCACTTGGCAATATGGGCTCTGCCATGATCATATAGGTTGCAAGAACTTAGCCATATGGACAGTGGGTGGTAGTGTTTGATAGGTTGGAGCGCGTCCATTTTGGTCTAAGGGAAGGCTTCTGAAAGATCTTGTCTTGGGAAACCAAGTCTTGTGGGGAAAGTGCACCACCTCTGCAGAGTGTAAAATCTAAGTACTTAGCCATGTCCCTGGTAAAGGACAATTTGAGCATCAAGACATGGAAGCAATCAAGAATCTCATCATTCAAATTTCTAAGTTAAAATCTTGTGGATTGAACAAGGGTTGTTTGAATTCTTCAATCATTGATGGAGAGATGGCTTGGTACAAGGATCTTGAAATCTTTGATTGAGGAAAAATGATTTTGTCAAGTAAAAACTTAGTATTTTCAAATGTTAAGGAAAAATCTATTTTGAGCAATGCAAGCCTCAACTCCACTTAGCCAAATGCATATAGATGATAGACTCCACTATACTACCATAGTATCACTTGCCAATGCAATTCAAATGTATTGACCCTTGTGGCTGTAACTTGTATGTTGCAGGTTTGATTGTTTTAGTGAAGATTGATTGATTAGGATTACAAAGTCTACAACCAACATCTGCCTGTGGCACTTTGAAGATGAAGGACCCCATGACTATAGTTATTCCGCTGCAATGTAATGTAATAGCCAAATGAGCTATGTAATGATGTAATAAAACTATGTTATTCCTGGTTATAAAGTTATATTATGACCATTGTTTCTTGATATTACATCTAAACTGTGGATGCTAGCTATTGATCCAGGGACTAGCATTGTAAACACAGGAGGAATCTACCTTATTAAAGGTTGGGACCCCTACAGATGGTATCAGAGCGTTGTGTTGCCTGTAGGATTTGTAAACCTAGGATTGGACAAAAACCCTTAGAAAAATAGGAGTTATATTTTGATCCAAAACTTTTTTACAAAAACACTTGTAAACTCTTTCCTCAACCATTTTGGTTTAACTCTACACCTCTTCTACTTCAACTTGATGGAAAAGCCAACCCCATGACCAAAGACTACACCATATGCAAAGGACTTCTTCAATTTCTTCAACTCTAATGACTTCAATTTCTTCAACTCTAATGACTTCAACATCTTCAACTCTAATGACTTCAACATCTTCAGCATATTCACCAAGGACTTCCAATATGGATATCACCAAGGACTACAAGTGAAACAAGGAAATCTTGCTTAAGATTTAGAGACTGAGGGAATGCAAAATAAGAAGAAGCCATCAACAACTTTGAAGTTTTGTGACCAAAAGTTTTTCTCAAGGAACCATGATTTCATGTAAGAAGAAGCAACCAAGAATGATGGAAAGATCACAAGTGAACCATATAGATGGACCACCATATTTCAGCTAAGTCAAAACCACCAACTTATGTGGTGTAACAAAAATATTTTGATTGCCTAAGTATGTTCTTGAACCTTGTTGTTTGAGTGCAAAGTTGTTTGTGAATGTTTGGTTTGTGATTGCATGCACATTGCTTGTATGAATTGTGATGTGTGTGATTAGAAAAATTTCCTTAGAAATATCTTGCCTATTATAATCTCCCTTCAACCCAAACAGATGACTACTCCAAAAGACTCCAAGGTTGATGACACCAACACCAACCAAGCTGACAGCATGAAGGAACTCATAGCAACCCAACACCAGTTAAACCAACTGACAGCTCAGTTCCTAGCCAACAATAGTGATAAAGATCCAACACTACAAAGGTTTTTGGAGGAACAATCCCAACTGATGCTTAAGGTGACTAATCAAATGATTAGCATGGAAGAAATCTATCCTAGAAGAGTGTATGATAACAAGGATGACAAGAATGTTATTCTAGATGGAGCCCCAGCTTGCATTATTTGTGGAGACAAGGATCATACTTCCAAGGAGCATGAAGGACAATGCCCCAATTGTGAAGAAGATCATCCTGTAGGACAATGTCCCACCTCTCAAGCTACTTGTTACCTTTGTGAAGGAAGTGATCATACCCCTAACCAATGTCCCATCTATGCCATGGTGGAACAAAGGAAACAAGAAGGATCCAGGTCTACCAAAGGAAAAGGACCACTCATACCTCCAAACAAGACAACCCAATTCAAAGGATCAAAGAAAATCAAGAAGCCCAAGCAAGACATGAGCCTTGCACAATGTCGTATATGTAAGGAAATGGGACACTACTCCAGTGGATGCCCAGAGAACAAGAAGAATAAAGAGATTGACCAAGTGTGGTGCAACAACTGCAAAGAACCAGGCCACTATGTAGCAACTTGCCCACAAGAGCCACGTAAAGAACTCAAGGACATTCATTGCTTCAACTGCAAGAATCCAGGACATTATGCGAGCAACTGTCCAGAAAGAATGAAGAACAAGTTGAACAAACCTATGGAGAAGCTCAATCTTGGCCCATGAGTCAAGTATGGAAACCAAGGAAACCATGCAAGTGTTTGCTATGAGAAATTCTCTCCAAGATCCCAAGAAGGACAATATGTAATTTTTGTTTGAAAATTTTAAGGGTGGTAGTACCCTAGTTGTTTTGAACTTGCTTGTAACCCTAGCCTTCCCAAATCTCTGGACGAGATTTATTTTAAGGGTGGTAGCCTGTCACATCCCAAGATTTTCCAAATCTTGTAATGTGAAAATAAATGAATAAAATGAAACTTTGTTTGATTTTCAGAGCCAGAAGAAACTTTTGAATTCAATTGGAACTTCAAACCCATTTGAATTAAATAAAATCCTAAAGGGATTCTTAAAGATAAACATTTAATAAAGGAAATTAAAAATGTTTTGGAATTACTATTATTGGATCCTTTAAATAAAAGATTGGTTTTCAAAAGAAAAGGTGGATTTATAAATAAAGATTATTTTGTAAATCCAAATTAAACCTTGACCAAACTTTGGGAATTAAAACTTTTAGTTTGAATAAAAACAACAAAGGTTTATTTAAAAATAATAATAAGGAATTAATATCCAAACTTTATTTAAATAAAAGGTTTTACCAATTTAATTGAAACATCAAAACTTGTTAAATTGTTTAAAATAAGTTTTCCAAATAGTTGATATTCACAAATAAAATCTACTAAAATGTTTTGACTTTATTTTGGATTCAAAATAAATATCTCAATAAAATAAAACCTATTTGAAATAATAATGAAAGTCTATTATATTTAATTAATAATGGACCCTAAAATAAAATGTTATTTTATTTTAAAACAAAACTCCAAGTATTCTATATTTCCCAAATAAAACCCACTGATTTGGTTTTGAAAATATTTAAGTTTCAAATAAAGATTTTATTAATAAAATCAAATCTTATTTGATTAATAAACCTTGGCCCATTTTATTTAACTAATATTGGACCCTAAAGTAAAATAATATTTTGTTTGAAACAGGTATCCAAGTATTATTTACTTCCAAATGATACCTACTGATTTGATTTTGAAAACATTTGGATTTTAAATAAAGATTTTATTAATAAACAACAAAAACTCTATTTTATTAATAAACCATGGCCTACTTATTTAATTAAGGATGGAACCTAAAAAGATTAAAGTATTAATTATTTTATTTAGGATTTTGGTTCAGGTTACTAAACAGAACCAAATTCTTAGTTACAATGTTTGGTGAAAATTTGAATTGTTATGAATGCTTGAGAATTGCTTGAAATAACAAATCAGGAAATAGAAATAGAAAAAGAAAAAGAATTAGACAGAAAAAAATAAAACAGCCCACCAATCTGGCCCAACTAACCCAGCAGCAGCCCATCTAGCCCACCTGTTCCTCCCCCCGAACCATTTTTCTCCACCGCAAACCTAACCCACACCCTCACTGGCAGGTGGACCTCCTCCTCGTCTCTTTTCCCACTGACGCAACGGCCCCACTCCACTGTTCTTCCTCTCCACCCCGCTCGACCGTTCCTCGCCGTTTACTGCCGAGTAAACTCCCTTGAATTCGCGTTGATGAATGGATTAAACCCGCCATTGACCATGCTATGTTAAACGCCATGCTTCACGCCTCCTTTCCCCTCTGTTTCCTCTCCCGAGCACGCCTCCAGTCCATCTCAATTTCTCCTCGACTGCACTGTCTCCGACGACGCTCCGACGCCGAATCCGGCAGCCCCTCATCACCCCTTGCCGCTTCGACCACCCTCACCTGATCCCCACATCCTAGCGAACCTCCCAGAGGCATTAGCTCGCTCGCGCACGCCCCTGAGCCTCGTCAACAACAACCTCCAGTACCGCCGCCGTCTGCCTCTACTCTGACGACGCCCCAGGTTAAATCCGACCACCCAGTGTCCTCTAGATCACGCACACATCTTTGCCATGATCTTGCGCAGCTAACCCAGTCCTCCGTTTGTCCTCCCATGAACCACAGCGCCGTCCACGACGACCACCTGACGCGCCCGACGCCGCCATCTACTCCGGCGAGCAATCGCAGCTGCCCCCTAGCGCCCCTCGACGGACAAGTACCACGTTGAGCATCAGCAAACGTCAACAATTCCGGTGAGCACTTTTTCCTCCTCCCTCGCTTCCTATTTCACCGGCGCCGCCATCGTCTGGTCGCTCCGCCGCCAGCAGCCGCCGCAGCGCCGCCCGTCTATGGTCGAGCACCCCACAGCCGTCCGATCAAGATTTGACGCTCACGATAGTCTCACTTAACAGCGAAAGGGTACGCACCCTGTGCCGTGCGATCAAACTAGATCCTGCGGTCCGCAGCACGCGATCCAGACGAACCGGTACCGACCAATGAAACGGCGACGCGTGTCCAGTGTTTGAGTTAAAACAGATTTTTGAATCAGATTTATTTGCAAACTTCAAACCTTTGTAACTTTCAAACCACACGTCCAAATTTTACAAATTTTATATCAATGAAATCAGGAGAACAAGCCCTAGCCAACCATGTCCTTAGTTTGACAAATAGTATCTGTTAGCTTGTTTGAATTTGCAGAAACATTTGTGTACTTGTTTAGATTAGAAAAATTGTTTAAAAATGATTTTTGGATTAAAACCTTTGCAAAATGGTTTGTTGTGATCTTACTGACCCTAGGAACCAACCCATGGTTTGGAAAAATAAATTTGGAAAAGTTTGGAATGGATTAATTAGTTTAGTCCATTTCTAGCCAAATAAAATTGTTAATTTTATTATAAAAATGTTTATGGAAAGAAAACTTTGAGAAAATGGTTTGGACCAAACCTACTGACCCAAAAACACCAAGTTTTGCAATAGCAACTCATTTGGTGAAAAACTTAAAAGATTGGTTTGGATAAAACATTTTTCACCACATGAAATGATGAAAGGAATTAAAAATAGTTTTTGGGCAAAACCCTCTTGCTAATGACTTTGCCACATTGGTAAATGACCAGTTTGGATCTTACAAGTTTAGAAACCCCATAGAGACCCCTTTGCAAAATAAAACTATCTTGTGCATGCTCCCATGCATGAATTGGTTTCCATTGTCTTGTGTGTGTGAAATTGTTTGAGTGATTATTGGTTTGGAATGTAAATTGAATTAGTGTTTGCTTGTTTGACTTGTAGTGAAGTGTGAGACTAACAAGATCAAGGAGTAAACTACCATTCCCTACCAAAAAGGCAAGTGATGCTTCATACTTTTTGTCCCATTACTTTTTCTATGCATTAGTGATTTTGGTAAGTAAAACTTGCATAAATTTTGCTAAGTATAGACTTTGCTATAGTAAAACCTAATAGATGAATCCTTAGTAGGATTTCCTAAGTTAATATTCCTACTACTATCAAGCTTAGCCTAGCTAATAGAAAACATGGGTGGAATATATATATTCACACTATGGAAAAATATTCTAAGTCTAAGGACTTGTGATTTTGTCTAATAAAACAACTAAGTTAATGAATCACCTGGGTGGAATGGGATAGCTTGGTGGAGAATGGTTGAGTGGTTCACAAGGCCATGGACTTGGATTGTGTATCTCACTTGTGGTATGCCACCCAGGAACAAAGGGATTTGAGATGTCAAATGTTGAGAAGCTTCAAGTGCAACCACTTGGCAATATGGGCTCTGCCATGATCATATAGGTTGCAAGAACTTAGCCATATGGACAGTGGGTGGTAGTGTTTGATAGGTTGGAGCGCGTCCATTTTGGTCTAAGGGAAGGCTTCTGAAAGATCTTGTCTTGGGAAACCAAGTCTTGTGGGGAAAGTGCACCACCTCTGCAGAGTGTAAAATCTAAGTACTTAGCCATGTCCCTGGTAAAGGACAATTTGAGCATCAAGACATGGAAGCAATCAAGAATCTCATCATTCAAATTTCTAAGTTAAAATCTTGTGGATTGAACAAGGGTTGTTTGAATTCTTCAATCATTGATGGAGAGATGGCTTGGTACAAGGATCTTGAAATCTTTGATTGAGGAAAAATGATTTTGTCAAGTAAAAACTTAGTATTTTCAAATGTTAAGGAAAAATCTATTTTGAGCAATGCAAGCCTCAACTCCACTTAGCCAAATGCATTTAGATGATAGAGTCCACTATACTACCATAGTATCACTTGCCAATACAATTCAAATGTATTGACCCTTGTGGCTGTAACTTGTATGTTGCAGGTTTGATTGTTTTAGTGAAGATTGATTGATTAGGATTACAAAGTCTACAACCAACATCTGTCTGTGGCACTTTGAAGATGAAGGACCCCATGACTATAGTTATTCCGCTGCAATGTAATGTAATAGCCAAATGAGCTATGTAATGATGTAATAAAACTATGTTATTCCTGGTTATAAAGTTATATTATGACCATTGTTTCTTGATATTACATCTAAACTGTGGATGCTAGCTATTGATCCAGGGACTAGCATTGTAAACACAGGAGGAATCTACCTTATTAAAGGTTGGGACCCCTACAGGTGGGCTCCGGTGAGGGACGGCGCCGGAGCGGGACGGCACGCGCCGGGCGCGGGTGACACTGGCGGCGCACAGGCGCGGGCGACGCGGGGGAGGCACGGGCGCGGGCAGCGCACGTGCACGGGCGCGGGCGGCGCGGTGGTTGACGGCGCAACAGCGCGGTGGCTTTGCGCGAGGAGGAAGACGGCGGCGCGGCGGTCTGTGTGCTCCGGTTCGTGCATCGGTTGGTAGTACAAACCGGGACTAAAGTGGGACCTTTAGCCCCGGTTTGTAGTACAAACCGGGGCTAAAGTGTTTTCGGGGCACCGCGTTTCGCGCGCAGCCCCGCACCCCTTTAGCCCCGGTTTGTACTACAAACCGGGGCTAAGTACAAACCGGGGCTAAAGGTCCATTTTTAAAAGCTTTTTCAAAACCTTTTTTAAAATTAATTATTATATGCCTGTTTAAAACCTTTTTAAAAACAAAAAACCTTTTTCAAAACCTTTTTAAAAACATTTTTTAAAACTTTTTTCAAAAACATTTTTTAAAACCTTTTTTAAAAACCTTTTTAAAAACCTTTTTCAAAACCTTTTTAAAAAACCTTTTTTAAAACTTGCATTGGATCTCTGAAAAAACAACATATTGTGAGTCTAAAAATGATTTTTTTCAAAAAATCACGTACGTTAGATCATGTACCTGTAGTTCAAACCGGACCCACTTCCTGCCGATTCGGCAGACATTTGTCTTTTTCACACGGAAAGGACAGAAAGGTTTGAGATCCCCCGGTTGGGATATAGTTCACGTAACGTGGTCTACTATTTTATAAAAATGGGATGGTAGTATTCTGTAACTGCATTTTGGTGGCTGCTTCACAAAACGACCTGTCTTTTTGCGCTCAGAAAATGGAAAATGGCTTTTCCGAGCGACGAAAAGGAAAACTTCCGCTTGCAACATTGTTCTACATCCCAATATACACATGCATGCACAATATGGGCACCGTACACAAAGTATGCCACGATTCAACACATAACATCCGTCTCTTGGACCGAAAGCCATGAAACCTCGAACATGATAGGTCATTTTGTGAAGGTTTTTTGGAGACATAATCAGTATACCAAGTTTGATATTTTTTCTTGCAACTATGTCACATAATATCACACCACGCGAAGGATTTACATTGTTCGGACCTTTTTTGAATTTTTTATGCCCGTTTTGAATTTTTTGTCGTTTCGAACTTAGGTCAAAACGGCGTGCGTGAAGATAGGGGATGAGAATGTTAGAACTTGCATTGGAACTCTAAAAAAACGACATATTGTGAGTCTAAAAATGATTTTTTCAAAAATCACGGACGTTAGATCATGTACCTGTAGTTCAAACCGGACCCACTTCCTGCCGATTCGGCAAACATTTGTCTTTTTCACCCGGGAAGGACAGAAAGGTTTGAGATCCCCCGGTTGGGATATAGTTCACGTAACTGAAGGGTTTCACAGCACAGTAAATCAGAGTTTTTCTACGGATGCGAACGGGAAAGCCAAGATCTAATCTAGGAGATGCAAACAACGAGGGGGGATAGATGAGATCTTCATACCCTTGAAGATTCGCACAACGGAACGTTCAATGGAACGTGGTTGATGTAGTCGTACTAACGTTTCCTCCTCGTGATCCGATCCGATCCATATCATTCATATGACTCATGCTTAACCTTTCGGTTCGTGTGTTCCGAGGCCATGTCTGTACATGCTAGGCTCGTCAAGTCAAACCCAAGTATTTCCGCGTGTGCAAAACTGGCTTGCACCCGTTGTATGTGAACGCAGAGTTTATAGCACCCGATCATCACATGATGCTTGAACACGACAAACTTTCGCAACGGTGCATACATGGGGAGAACACAGTTTTATCTTGATCTTTAAGTGAGGAATCATCTTATAATGCTACCGTCGCGATCTAAGCATAATAAGATACATAAAAGGATAAACATCACATGCATATAATTTTATGTGACATGGTATAGCCAATCTCCGCGCAATGATCTCCATCTTGTGCGTTCCAGCATGATATCCATCACTCCACCATGATTGCCTCCACCATGAATAGCAACTACAACTATTGCTAACTACTTAGCGATAAAGTAAAGCTATTACATGGAGTATAAGAAGTTGACACACAGGTCATACACAATTATAAAGACAACCATATGGCTCCTGCCGGTTGTGTACTCATCGACATGCAAGTCATGAAACATTACAAAACATGATCATTGCATACAACATACACATCACATCTTGGGCCATACCATATCATAGAAACACTCCCTGCAAAAATAAGTTAGACGCCTCTACTTTGTTGTTGCATGTTTTACGTGGCTTATGGGAGTAACAAGCTAAGAACGATTCTTACCTACGGAAAGCCACAACGGTGATATTATGGTTGCCAACATCCGGTGTAAATCCCATGATAACTATAGTGAGAGAAACTGGCATCCACCAGCCGCATGTGTGGAACAAGCCACACGTCAAGTGCGGAGCCGGTCTCGCGAATGAGGTCGCGTAAAGTTGGCCTGGACCGCTTCGATCTCACTATCCCGCGTCATAAGAAGTACACAAACAAGAGGCTTGCAACATAAAACATCAACGCCCACAACAAGCATGTTGCGTTCTACTCGTGAAACACATCTACGCATAGATCTAGCTCTGATACCACTGAAGGGTTTCGCAGCATATAAATCAGAGTTTTTCTACGGATGCGAACGGAAAAGCCAAGATCTAATCTAGGAGATGTAAACAAAAAGGGGGGATAGATGAGATCTTCATACCCTTGAAGATTCGCACATCGGAACGTTCAACGGAACGTGGTTGATGTAGTCGTACTAGCGTCTCCTCCTCGTGATCCGATCTGATCCAACACCGCAAGTGGCGATGCCTCCGAGAGATGAACACGTACGGCACCTCAACGTCTCCTCCTTCCTTGGTCCAGCAAGTGGGGTGGAGAGATAGATTGGATCTACAACACGACGGCGTGGTGCAAAGGTGGAGAGTTTCTGCGGCAGGGCTTCGCCTACGCGCAGTCGGGAGAGAGAGAGATCTGGAGGGCAACAGTATGGGGGCTAGCATTGAAGGAGTGGGGAAGGAGGGCTGCGCCCCTGCCCTCTATATATAGGGGTCTGGACGGCCCCCTTGGCCCCTCCTCCAAGCCCTAGGGCGGCGGCCCCAAGGGTTGGAGTGGGGGGCAAGTTTTCCCCTTCCTTCTAGAAGGTTTCCCTAGGGTTTTGGCCAGCTGGGCCTATAGGGCCTTGTGCCCCTGGCCCAATGCGTCCAGGGCACTCCCTCGTAGGCCCACGCCCCCTCCCGACAAGTGGGGCCACGTTGGTCCCACTCCGGAAGGTTCTAGAAGCTTCCGGTACAATACCGAACAATCCGAAACAATTCCGAAATCCAAAAACTGCTTTCCCTTATATGAATCTTATTCTCCGGACCATTCCGGAACCTCTCGTGACGTCTTGGATCTCATCCGAGACTCTGAACAAAAACTCATAAACCAATTATCCATTCTATCTTAGCGTCGAGACACGTTAAGTGTGTGACCCTACGGGTTCGAGAATATGCAGACATGATATTCTATCAATAATCAACAGCGGGGTCTGGAAACCCATATTGACTCCCACATACTCATTGATGATCATATCAGATGAACCACAATGCCAGGATTCAATTAATCCCATATATATATTCCCTTCGTCACGCGATATTTTACTTGCCCGAGATTCGATCGTCGGTATCGGCATACCTAGTTCAATCTCGTTCACAGCAAGTACTTTACTCGTTCCGTAATACGATATCACTTTGTGATTAACTCCTTAACCACGTGCTTGCAAGCAGTGTTGATATCGATTACCGAGTGGGCCCGAAGTATATCTCTCCGACTTGGGAGGGACAAATCCCATCTTGATACATACAACCCAACAGATACTTTCCGATCACCTGAGAGACACCTTTATGATCACCCTCTCATAGGATGACGTTTGATAACCTCAAAGCTTTCTTCCGATACCAGAGAGTTGCATTATATCATGGTCTAAGGAATACAATATTTGACATAATAAAAAGCTTCGCAAAGATGAACACGATGACACGATCTAATTGCTCTGCTTGATTTGGGTATGTCCATCATATCATTCTCCCAATGATATGATCTCATTATTAATCGACAACTCATGTCCATGGTTAGGAAACCTTAACCATCATTAATCAATGAGCTAGTCCATAGAGGCGTACTAGGGACACGACGTTGTTCATAAACCACACAAGTATCAAAGTTTCCGCTTAATACAATTCTAGCATGGAATATAAACTTTATCATGAACAAGAATTATAATAATAACATCTTTATTATTTCCTCTAGGGCATAATTCCAACAGTCTCCCACTTGCACTAGAGTCAATACTCTAGTTTACATCTGGCAACAATCTAACACCCATGGCACTAAGGTGCTGATCATGTTTTGCTCATGGAAGAGGTTTAGTCAACGGATCTGCGACATTCAGATCCGTATGTACTTTGCTAATCTTCATATCTCCATCTATTATATAATCTCGAATTATATGAAACTTGCGGTTGATATGCTTGGTCTTTGGATGATATCTTGGTTCCTTAGCCAGTGCTATGGCGCCATTGTTGTCACACAATATCTCCAGTGGGTCCAAGGCACTTGGAACCACACCAAGCTCAGTGATGAAGTTCCTGATCCAAACTCCTTCACTTGACGCTTCTGCAGCAGCCATGTATTCCGCTTCTACTGTAGATCCCGCGATCACGCTTTGCTTGCAGCTTCTCCAGCTCACATCTCCTCCATTCAAAATATAAACGTATCCTGTCTGAGATTTAGAATGATCCTTGTCGGTGTCGAAACTAGCATCGACGTAACCTTTTACAACGAGCTGTTCATCACCTCCATAGACTAAGAACATTTCTTTAGTTCTATTTAAATACTTTAGGATGTTCTTCACGGTTTTCCAGTGTTCCACTCCTGGATCACTTTGGTATCTTCTTGTCAAACTAAGAGCATTGGACACATCCGGTCTGGTACACAGCATGGCATACATGATAGAACCTATGGCCGAGGCATAAGGCACTTTGCTCATAGCTTCTCTATCGTTTACCGTAGCTGGACACTGAGCCTTGCTCAATATCTTACCTGACAACATAGGCACTGAACCTTTCTTTGCCTTATCCATTCTGAACCTTTTCAGAACTTTGTCTAGGTATGTACTTTGGCATAAAGCTATTAGGTGTCTTTGTCTATCTCTATAGATTTTGATGCCTAATATATAAGCAGCTTCCCCTAGGTCTTTCATTGAAAACATTTGTTCAAATAACTCTTCACATCGTTAAGCATGTCAATGTCATTTCCAATAATCAATATGTCATCCACATATAGTACCAAAAATGTCATTGAGCTCCCACTCACTTTCTTGTAGATACAAGCTTCGTAGCAATTTGGAAAAAATCCAAAGCTCTTGATCACTTGATCAAAACGAAGGTTCCAACTCCGAGATTCTTGCTTCAGTCCATAAATGGAACGCTGAAGATATTTCCCGGGACTAAAGATATTTCCCGCCATATCCCACCGTTTCCCGCCATGTTTTCCAGCACTTTCCATCTATATATAGGCCGACCACGGCATGGCTATCCATACATCCGCACCTTCCTCTCTCACAACTATGGACAGTGCCTACTGGGCCATTCTGACCCTCGAGGAGACCCAGGCGTTGTGGGCCTCCAACTACCTTTGCCCGCTGGGCTACCGACCGGCCGCCGGCTGGATGCTGAGCACTGGAGGGGTTCCTGTCCCTCCTGTGCCTCAAGGCTCCGCCAGACAGGCGGCCATCATGAACCACTTCTACCACGAGCTCACGCTGGAGCAGCGGATGGATCCCGAGTGGGATCCCGACAACTATCACTCCTGGAATGCCTTCTTTGCTAACCGACGGGAAAGGGAGCTCGCCAGGTACGAGGGTGATGGCCCGTCCCGGTGAACCACAATGAAGCCGGTCGGCGTCTGTGGTGGGCGAACCGTACTATCATCAGCGTGATGCGCTACATCACTGGGGAGACCATCCTCGCCTGCGGTGCCCACAAGTCTACCCGCCATACAGCCACAAGAAGGCCCCTCCCCCGCTCGGCGGTAGCGGCATCGTCTTCCAGGAGACTCCTCCCCCGCCCGCCGTGAATTCGAGGCCGGAGTGGCAGGTGCCCCCGGTATATGCCATGGCTGGCTTGAGGATCTCTGGAGTGGCAGGTGACGATGACGATGCTGATGACGATGACGAAGAAGACCCTGAAGCTGTGTACTATAGGACTAGACATGATTATGACTAAAGGGGGTGGCTTTAGTCCTTAGTGTTAGCTAGTCCCGGTTTGTCCCGGTTTTTAATATTAATAAATGTCTAAGTGTTACCTATTCTACAGTTTTGGTACCTGCCTACAGCAATATCAGAAATTCCTTTATTAACCATGGAGCATCTTCCTTATTTAGCGATATGCTTGGGTTAGTTTTCACTTTGAATGGCGGAATTTCATGAAATTTGTCATAATCTTCTGACATGTCTATCCTGTCCTCAACTCCCACCATGTTTCTTTTTCCTGAAAGAACTATGTGGCGCTTTGGCTCATCGTATGATATTATATTCTTTTGCTTATCTTTCCTTTTTCTCGGTCTAGTAGACATGTCCTTCACATAGAAAACTTGAGCCACATCATTGGCAAGGACGAATGGTTCGTCTCCGTACGCAAGATTATTGAGATCCACTGTTGTCATTCCGTACAGCTGGTCTACCGTTACCCCACCTCCTGTCATCTTAACCCATTTGCATCGAAACAATGGGACCTTGAAATTAGGACCATAGTCAAGTTCCCATATGTCCTCTATGTAACCATAATATGTCTCATTTTTCCCATTCCGTTGCATCAAATCGGACACCACTTTTTTGGTTGGTGCTCTTTTTATCTTTGGCGTGCGTGTAAAATATATTCCCATTGATCTCGTAACCTTGAAAAGTCAATATAGTTGAAGATGGAGACCTGGCCAACAAGTACAACTGATCTCCAACAGTGGTGTCATTCATGATATGTGTCTGCAACCAACCGCCGAAAGTCTTCACGTGTTCATCTCTAATCAACTTGTCAGACTGCCCCAGGTAGTTCGAGCATACAATATTCTTGTGTACCTCGATATATGGAGCCACCAAGGTGGAACTTTGTAGAATTGTATAGTGTGCTTTAGTGAAAGAATGTCCATCCATACATATCTTTGCTTTCTTTCCTAGCGTTCCTTTTCCACTAAGTCTCCCTTCATGCCGTGATTCAGGTACACCGATCGGCTTAAGGTCAGGAATAAAGTCAACACAAAACTCAATGACCTCCTCTGTTCCATATCCCTTGGAGATGCTTCCTTCTGGCCTCGCACGGTTATGGACATATTTCTTTAAGACTCCCATGAATCTCTCAAAGGGGAACATATTGTGTATAAATACAGGACCGAGAATGGTAATCTCTTCGACTAGGTGAACTAGAAGGTGCATCATTATGTTGAAGAAGGATGGTGGGAACACCAACTCAAAACCGACAAGACACTGGACCACATCTTTCTGTAACCCTGGTAGACTTTCTGGATCGATTACCTTCTGATAAATTGCATTGAGGAACGAACATAGCTTCACAATGGGTACTCTAACATTTTCTGGGAGAAGCCCTCTCAAAGCAACCGGAAGCAACTGCGTCATAAGCACGTGGCAGTCATGAGACTTAAGGTTCTGGAATTTTTTCTCTGCCATATTTATTATTCCCTTTATATTGGATGAGAAGCCAGAAGGAACCTTGATACTACTCAGGCATTCAAAAAATATTTCCTTCTCTTCCTTGGTAAGAGCGTAGCTGGCAGTACCTTGAAACAACTCTGGATGCCTGCCTTCTCGGTCTTTCATACGTTGTTGGTCCTGTCGTGCTTCTGGTGTATCTTTATTCTTTCCATACACGCCCAAGAAGCCTAGCAGTATCACGCAAACATTCTTTGTTAGGTGCATCACGTCGATTGCAGAGTGGACCTCTAAGACTTTCCAATAGGGTAGCTCCCAAAATATAGATTTCTTCTTCCACATGGGTGCGTGTCCGCCAGCGTCCTTCGGAACGGACTGTCTGCCAGGACCCTTTCCAAAGATTACTTTTAAATCCTTCACCATATCAAATACAACATCACCAGTACGACGAACAGGCTTACTCCGGTGATCTGCTTCACCATGAAATGCTTGCCTTTACTTCTTAGGGAATGCGTGGGTGGAAGAAAACGACGATTCCCTAGGTACACATTCTTCTTGCACTTATCCAAATAAATACTTTTAGTGTCATCTAAACAGTGTGTGCATGCATTGTATCCCTTGTTTGTCTGCCCTGAAATGTTACTAAGAGCAGGCCAATCATTGATGGTTACGAACAACAATGCCCGTAGGTTAAATTCCTCACGTTTGTGCTCATCCCACACACGTACACCTTGTCCGTGCCATAGCTGTAAAAGTTCTTCAACTAATGGCCTTAGGTATACATCAATGTCGTTGCCGGGTTGCTTCGGGCCTTGCATGAGCACTGACATCATAATGAACTTCTGCTTCATGCACAACCAAGGAGGAAGGTTATACATACACAAAGTCACAGGCCATGTGCTATGACTGCAGCTCTGCTCCCCAAAGGGATTCATGCCATCCGTACTTATACCAAACCATAAGTTTCTCGCGTCACCTGCAAAGTTCGGGTACTTCCTCTCAATTTTTCTCCACTGCGACCCATCAGCGGGGTGTCTCAACATATCGTATTTCTTACGGTCTTCTTTGTGCCATCGCAACAATTTGGCATGCTCTTCGTTTCTGAACAAACATTTCAGCCATGGTATTATAGGAGTATACCACATCACCTTGGCGGGAACCCTCTTCCTCGTGCGCTCCCCCTCAACATCACCATGGTCATCTCGTCGGATCTTATACCGCAATGCAGTGCATACCGGGCATGCATCCAAATTCTCGTACTGCTCACTGCGATAGAGGATGCAGTCATTAATGCATGCATGTATCTTCTGTATCTCTAATCCTAGAGGGCAGACAACCTTCTTTGCTTCGTAAGTACTGGCGGGCAGTTCGTTATCCTTTGGAAGCAGCTTCTTCATTATCTTCAACAACTTTTCAAATCCCTTGTTAGGCACACCGACCTCTGCCTTCCATTTCAGCAATTCCAGTGTGCTGCCTAGCTTTTTGTGGCCATCTTCGCAATTGGGGTACAACAATTTGTTGTGATCATCTAACATCTGCTCAAATTTCAACCTCTCCCTTTTGTTATCACATTCTCCCTTTGCATCAGCAATGGCCCGACCAAGATCATCATCTGGCTCATATGATGCACGTTCTTCTGCTTCTTCTTCATCATTGTCTTCCATTGTAGTACCACCGTATTCAGGGGACATAGGATAGCTGTCATCATTCTCTTCATCTTTGTTGTCTTCCATCATAACCCCTCTTTCTCCATGCTTGGTCCAACAATTATAGCCAGACATGAAACCGAACCGAAACAAGTGGCCATGAAGGACTCTTGAGGAAGAGTATTCCTTCTGATTCCGACACTCACCACATGGACAACAGATAAAACCATTCCGCTTGTTTTCCTCTGCCACAATGAGAAAAGAATGCACGCCTTTAATGAACTCGTCAGAGATTCGGTCAGCGTACATCCATTGCCGTCTCATCTGCATTTTATAAGTTCATCAAACAAAATCACGATGCTAAGAGTAGTACTAGTCTAAAAATAAAAGAACACATCGTATACATCAAACAAGCACTGATTTAAAAAACTTTCTACTATATCTTTAGTCCCAGTTGGACACACCAACCGGGACTAAAGGGGTTGCGGCAGGCTAGGGCCGACATGAGCCCGTTTAGTCCCGAATGGTGTCTCCAATCGGGACTAAAAGTGGGTGACGACACTATATGTCGTGAGTGGACACTATGCCAGTGAGTGGCGACACAGTTTCAATGGGTGGCGACAATATGACAGGGGTGAGTGTCGACATTATGTCATGAGTGTCGACACTATGTTGTGCTGCTTAATCTATAAATAGGCTTCCTTGTGAACTATCAACTGAAAGGAAGATCGTGTGCGAGACCAGGGACACCACTACGGCGGAGCTTCTCGAAGATGTCTTAGGACCTCGTCCCCAGACATCTTCGAGGAGCTCGCCGTAGAGGCACTCCCTAATATGTGAAATTAGTTAGCCCCACCAGCATACTAATTTAGCTAGAAAAGATATGAAGCGAAAGATGGTGTGCCAGACCAGGGACACCACTATGGCAAAGCTTCTCGAAGATGTATTAGGATGCCTCGTCCTCAGATATCTTCGAGGAGCTCGCCATAGAGGCACTCCCTAATTTAATTTGGTAGCTCCTTAGCATGTTCATGTTTTTGTTCTTAATTTCTTGCTTAACTGGCCGATGATTAACTAAAATTCTAGGGCGCCACTATATATATATGTGTGCCTTCATATTTTTGGTACTTATTTTTATTTCAATGGATTTTGTGACGACAGGTAGAAGAAATAAGAATATTTTGTTGCTCGACGGTGACATGATGCACTGTGAACCGACCGGATTTCAAGACAACGTGTGAAACCAAGATATGTATATAGGATGAACTCATGTATCTATGTGCTTCGATAAATCAAATGAATTTCGAGAACTATATGTGCCAAATTAACCAGATATATAGAGATAGAACCCACACAAAATCTATCCATTTCTAGAGCATGAAATGAGCTAAAACAAGCAATAAGAGCTGAAATGATGAAGTTGCTAACCTCTTAGGACCCTTGATAGATGTGGAGCCAAAAAATCTTCACAAATCTTGAGAAAAATGGGGAAGAACTCGAGATTGAGGGGAGAAATTTGAGAGGGATGATTTATGTGAGCTTGAAATGGCTCGGGCTGGGAAGGGGAAGAAGATATAGTCGGGGACTTTAGTCCCGGTTTGAGAAACAAACCGGGGCTAAAGGTCCATGCATCTGCTCTTTTCCAGCGCCAGACCCTTTATCCCCGTTTTGTTAAACGGACCGGGGCTAAAGTTCCCATACGAACCGGGGCTAATGTCTTCTGGTCCCTGCGGCCGTTTCTAGCCGTTGGGACAATGGCATTAGTCCCGGTTTGTACCAGAACCGGGACTAATGCTCTGGACCAAAGGTCCGTTTTCTACTAGTGAAAAGAGCATGATATCAACTGAGTATAAAGTACAAGTGCAATGTTGAAAATGTTCCCCGTGACAGCACGGTTCTGTTAATTCTAACGTATAAGTGCAAGCATATACAACAAAGTTGTCACAATGGTTCAAGTTTATTAGGGGAAAAGAATAAAAAGTGTGCCATTAAGTTCGTGAGGGCTTTAATCACTAAGTTTTCACATAACAAAATAGTTTTTAGTTGGAAGATAGTTGAAAACAAGAATATACTTGGAATAGTGTAACACACCATGCATAGGAGTTTATAATGGACACTTTGGAATAACTTGGTTTCTTGGGAGTTAGAAGCATGAGTAGAACTTAATCATACAAGTGGAGGCTAGCAAAAGACTGGGAGTGTAACATCCCAAAAATATTAAACTAGAATCATCAAACTCTAATCACCAAATTTAGGGTTAACAAAAACTTTTCCAATTAAAATATGAAAGCATTCATATGTGTATGTATTAAAATGTGGATTCTTTTGAATTGCCATGATTATGTGTTTCTTGCTTGTAAAATGATTCTTAGGTGAAATAAACATCATCTAAACAATCCCCAAACTTTTCCCAAAGAAAAACAAATCAAAACCATCAACTTAAGTGAATGGTCACTTTGGCCAAATTAACTCCCATGCCTACTTTGGCTATCTCTAACTTTCAGAACTTAACAGAAACTTGTTTGGATCTTTGCACCCCTTGATAGTACTCATAACAAAGTACCAAGGCCCACTTTGTGATCATCCAAAAACATTTAAATGCATAGTTTAAATGACAGTTTAAAATTGAATCTATTTCATATGGGAAGATCCCACTTTTTCAAAAACCACTCAAACAAGCTCAACTTTCAAAACCCAAGCATCTACAGAATCACCAACACATGCCTAGTGTTGGAGATATGCCCTAGAGGCAATAATAAATGTAGTTATTATTATATCTTTGTGTTTATGATAAATGTTTACATTCATGCTATAATAGTATTAACAAGGAAACATTGATACTTGTGTGATTTGTAAACTTAATTTGAAGTCCCTAGTATAGCCTCTATACATCACTAGCTTGTTGGTTGATAAATGATTGTGGTTTCCCTATCATGAACATTGAGATGTTATCAACAACAAGATCATATCGTTAGGAGAATGATATGGTGGACATACTCCTATAGATAAGCGTAGCATAAAGATCAAGTCATTTTAATAGTTCAATTGCTATATGCTTTTTGATACATAGTAACCTAATTCCTTCGACCATGAGATCATGCATATCACCTTTACCGGATGGATGCTTTGATGACATCAAACACCACACCATAACTGGGTGGCTATAAAGGTGGCATTGAGTGTTCAGACAGTATTGGTTGAAACACATGGATCAAGAGTGGGATTTGTCCATCCATATGACGGATAGATATACTCTGGGCCCTCTCGGTGAAATGTCATCCAATTAGCTTGCAAGCATGTGACTGGCTCACAAGGGATCACATATCACGGGAACGAGAAAAGAGTACTTATCGGTAACGAGGTTGAACTAGGTATGCAGAGATACCGACGATCATAACCTCGGATAAGTAAACTATCGTGAGACAAAGGGAAATTGGTATCGTATGTAAGTGGTTCATTCGATCGCAAAGTAATCGTAGAAATATGTGGGAGCCATATGAATTTCCAGATTCCTCTATTGGTTATTGTTCGGAGAAGTGTCTCGATCATGTCCGCATAATTCACGAACCGTAGGGAGACACACTTAAGGATTCGACGTTGTTTGAGTAGTTATGGTATTATGAGAAAGAGACCGAATGTTGTTCGGAGTCTCGGATGGGATCCGGGATATCACGAGGTGATCCGGAATGGTCCGGAGAATAAGATTCATATAAGGAAAGTCCCGTTTCGGAGTTGGGAAATGTTTCCGGTGTTTTCATCAGGAATGTTCTAGAAGGTTCCGGAATGTCCGGCACTCCGGAGGGGAAGGGTACATGAATGTATTGTATCAAAGTTGGTATGATTGCATCATGTACTAAGTGTCATTGCTGTTCCAAATAAAGGATTAATCGAATCCTAGTTTGAAAAGTCAAATAGCTAAATTGAAAAGTCAAACGGCTAAATTTGGAAAGTGGAAAAGAGGAGGAGGGGGTGAAACCGAGTTGGGGAGGGAGTCCTCCTCCCCAAGCCGGCGCACCACCCAAGCCGAGTTGGGGAGGGACTCCCCTCCCTCCCCTTGGCCGCCGGCCCCTCCACCTATATAAGGAGGGGCAGGGCTCCCTCCTAGAGCACACAAGTCCCTCACCTCAAACCCTAGAAGCTGCAGCCCACCATAGCCGCTGCCGCCCCCTAGGGTTTTGCCCTAGCCGCCGACTTGGGGTCCCCGGAACCCTAGCCGCCGGCTCTAGCATCCCCTCCTTGGTGTGTCTAAACCCTAGAACACCGAGGAGCTCTCTCATACTCCACCATACTCGCTCCGGCTTAAGGCGAAGCCCTGCGAGATCTCCCCTCTACTTCGGGTACCACGTCGTTGTGTTGCCGGAATCGCGAGGAGAGTGCTACAACCTCCGCTTCCTGCTGGAACAAGGGAGAGGAAGGTCTTCGTCGAGTACCGAACGTGTGACCGACTGCGGGAGCGCTGCCGGAACGCAGCGCCGGAAGGATCATCTACGCGATCTTGAGATCGGGAAGAGTACGACTACATCACCCACGAGAATCCGCTCTCGTTATTTGGAATCTTCGAGGGTAAGTTATTCCATCAACTCGTTGCTACAATCTAGTAGATAGATCTTGGCTTGTTTGTTTGTATGCGATAGAAATTTTTTGTTTTCCATGCTACGAAACCCTACAGTGGTATCAGAGCCGTGTCTATATGTAGATCTGTTGCACGAGTAGAACACAATGGTCATTGTGGGCGTTGATGCTTTTATTGTCGATTGCTTCTTGTGTACTTTGCATCTTGCGGTATGTTGGGATGAAGCGGCCCGGGCTAACCTTACATGACATCGTTCATGAGACTTGCTCCACGCTTGACATGCAACTTGTATTGCATAAGTGGCTTTGCGGGTGCCTGTTTCTCCTAGCATAGTTAAGATCCAATTTACAATGGGTGATTAACAATACTAGTATCAATGTTGTGGTTCATATCGTAAGTTAGAACGACACTTATTGAAATCCCCAAACCACGTAAAACATGCAAAGAAAGTAGAGGCGTCTAACTTTGTTTTGCAGGGGTGTGCAGTGATGTGATATGGCCATGATTGTGATTATATTTGATGTATGCAATGTTCCTTATTGTAAGTTGGCAACCGGCAGGAGCCATATGGTTGTCTTTAATTTATGTTAAGACCCGCGTGTCTATTCAAAGTAATTGTAATAGTTGAAGCCGGTGGACAACAACCATGGAGAGGCGTCATTGATCTTGATGCAATGCCGGTGATGATGGAGATCATGTTCGTGCTTGAAAATGGAGATCGGAAGCACAAAGAAGAAAGGCCATATCATATCACATATTATAAATTGCATGTGATGTTAATCCTTTATGCATCTTGTATTGCTTAGTAGACGACGGTAGCATTATAAGATGATCCCTCATGCACATGAATTTCAAGTCATAAAGTGTTCACCCTTAGTTAGCACCGTTGCTAAAGCTTGTTGTTTCGAAGCACCACGTGATGATCGGGTGTGTTAGATTCTGCAAGTGTATACAACGTGAGCAAGCCAGATTTGCTCATGCGGAAACTAAGGTTTGATCTTGACGAGCCTAGCATGTACAGACATGGTCTCGGAACACGGATCACCGAAAGGTAAAGCATGAATCATATAGTAGATATGATGAACATGACGATTGTTCGCCATTGAAACTATATCAACTCTCGTGATGATCGGTGTTGATGTAGTGGATTTGGTTCGTGTGATCACTAAAACAATGTGAGGGATGTTGTTTTGAGTGGGAGTTCACCTAGATTAACTTTATTATTAATTTGAACTAAATTTGTCATAAACTTAGTCTAAACTATTGCAAATATGTTGTAGATCAATGGCAGCCCCTACCATCAATTTTAATGCGTTCCTAGAGAAAGAAAAGTTGAAAAACAATGGAAGCAACTTCGCGGATTGGTTCCGCAATTTGAGGATTGTCCTCACAGCTGGTAATTTGACCTATGTGCTGGATGCACCGCTGGGTGACCCACCTGCAGCTGATGCTTCCGATGAAGTAAAGAATGTTTACCTCGCTCGGAAGAATCAGTACTCCATAGTTCAGTGTGCTATCTTGTATGGTTTGGAATCAGAGCTTCAGAAAAGGTTTGAGAATTCAGACCCATATGATATTGTCGAGGATCTCAAATTGATCTTTGAGACTCATGCGGCAATTGAAAGCTATGAGGCTTCTGAAAAGTTCTTTAACTGTAAGATGGAAGAGGGCAGCTCCGTCAGTGAGCATGTGCTTAAGATGTCTGGGCACGCAAACAAACTTCAAAGCTTGGGTATAGTGATTCCTAATGCTTTGGGGATTTACCGTGTCCTCCAATCACTACCACCAAGTTACAAGAACTTTGTGATGAACTACAACATGCAGAACATGAACAAGCAGTTGCCAGAACTGTTTGCTATGTTAAAGTCTGCAGAAGTGGAGATCAAGAAAGAGCACCAAGTGTTGTTGGTCAATAAGACCACCAAATTCAAGAAAGGCAAGTCTAAGCAGAAGGGACACTTCAAGAAGGGTGGTAAGAAAGTTACCACGCCGGCGAAGAAGACCAAGGCTGGACCTAAGCCTGATACTGAGTGCTTTTACTGCAAGGGAGAAGGTCACTGGAAGCGGAATTGCCCAAAGTACTTGGCGGATTTGAAGAACGTCAACATCAAGAAGAAAGGTATATCTGATATACATGTTATTGATGTGTATCTCACTAGTACTCGTAGTAGTGCCTGGGTATTTGATACTGGTTCGGTTGCTCATATTTGTAACTCGAAACAGGTGCTGCAAAATAAATGGAAGCTAGCGAAGAACGAGGTGACGATGCGCGTGGGAAATGGATCAAAGGTTGATGTGATCGCGGTCGGCACGCTACCCCTTCATCTACCATCGGGATTAGTTTTATACTTAAATAATTGTTATTTGGTGCCTGCGTTGAGCATGAACATTATATCGGGATCTTGTTTATTGCGAGACGGTTACTTGTTTAAATCCGAGAATAATGGTTGTTCGATTTATAAGAGTAATATGTTTTATGCACATGCACCTTTGATAGATGGTCTATTCTTGTTGAATCTCGATAGTGGAAATACACATATTAATAACATTGAGGCTAAACGTTTGAAATCAAGCGATAATTCGACCTATATGTGGCACTGTCGTCTTGGTCACATTGGAGTGAAGCGTATGAAGAAACTCCATTCCGATGGACTTCTTGAATCACTTGATTTCGAATCACTTGATAGATGCGAAGCATGTCTGATGGGTAAAATGACTAAGACTCCATTTTCTGGTATGATGGAGCGAGCTACGGACTTATTAGAAATCATACATACCGATGTGTGTGGTCCAATGAGTGTAGCATCGCGCGGTGGTTGTCGTTATGTTCTTACCTTCACGGATGATTTGAGTAGATATGGGTATATCTATTTCATGAAACATAAGTCCGAAACTCTCGAGAAGTTTAAGGAGTTTCAAAGTGAGGTAGAGAATCAACGTAACAAGAAGATTAAATTTCTATGTTCTGATCGTGGAGGTGAATATCTAAGTTACGAGTTTGGCGAGCATTTGAAGAAATGCGGAATACTTTCACAGTTGACACCGCCGGGAACACCACAGCGTAATGGTGTGTCCGAACGTCGTAATTGAACTCTCTTAGATATGGTTCGTTCTATGATGTCACTTACAGATTTACCGCTATCATTTTGGGGTTATGCATTAGAAACAGCCACATTCACTTTAAATAGGGCACCATCTAAATCCGTTGAAACGACACCGTATGAATTATGGTTTGGGAAGAAACCTAGATTGTCGTTCCTTAAAGTTTGGGGATGCGAAGCCTATGTAAAGAAGTTACAGCCGGACAAGCTTGAACCCAAAGCGGAAAAATGCGTCTTCATAGGATACCCGAAGGAAACTATTGGGTATACCTTATATCATAGATCCGAAGGAAAAATCTTCGTTGCCAAGAATGGATCCTTTCTAGAGAAGGAATTTCTCTCGAAAGAAGTGACTGGAAGGAAAGTAGAACTCGACGAGGTTGTCGAACCTTCTCTCGAAATTGCGAGTAGCGCAGCACCGGAAGAAGTTCCTGTGATGCCTGCACCAATTAGAGAGGAAGCTAATGATGATGATCATGAAACTTCGGTTGAAGTTGCTACAGAGCCTCGAAGGTCAACGAGAACTCGTACCACTCCAGATTGGTATGATCCCGTTATGAGTGTCATGTTGGTGGACAACACCGATGATCCTGAGACGTATGAGGAAGCAATGATGAGCCCAGATTCCAATAAATGGCAAGAAGCCATGAAATCCGAGATTGGATCCATGTACGAAAACCAAGTATGGACTTTGGTGGACTTACCAGATGGCCGGAAGGCTGTCGAGAACAAATGGATCTTCAAGAAGAAAACAGATGCTGATGGTAATGTTACTGTCTATAAAGCTCGACTTGTCGCAAAAGGGTTTCGACAAATTCAAGGAGTTGACTACGATGAGACTTTCTCACCGGTAGCGAAGCTAAAGTCTGTGAGGATTATGTTAGCAATCGCTGCATATTATGATTATGAGATATGGCAGATGGATGTCAAAACAGCATTCCTCAATGGAGACATTGATGAAGAGTTGTATATGATGCAACCCAAAGGTTTTGTCGATCCTAAAGATGCTAACAAGGTATGCAAACTTCAACGGTCCATCTATGGATTGAAGCAAGCATCCCGAAGTTGGAATCAACGTTTTGATAAGGTGATCAAAATTTTTGGTTTTATACAAAATTATGGAGAAGCTTGTATTTACAAGAAAGTGAGTGGGAGCTCTGTAGCATTCTTAATACTATATGTGGATGACATATTATTGATTGGGAATGATGTAGACCTTCTTAATAGTGTCAAGGAATATTTGAATAATAGTTTTTCAATGAAGGATCTTGGCGAAGCAGCTTACATATTAGGCATAAAGATTTATAGAGATAGATCAAAACGCCAAATATCATTGTCACAGAGTACATATTTGGACAAAGTTCTAAAGAGGTTTGGAATGGAAGATAGCAAGAAAGGGTTCTTGCCCATGTTGCCCAATACGACCTTGAGTAAAACTCAAAGTCCGACATCGGCAGAAGATAGAGAAAGGATGAGTAACACTCCCTATGCCTCAGCCATAGGATCTCTAATGTATGCCATGCTATGTACTAGACCCGACATTGCATATGCTGTTAGTTTAACTAGCAGATATCAAAGTAATCCAGGAGTGGATCATTGGACAGCGGTCAAAAACATCCTTAAGTACTTGAGAAGAACTAAGGATATGGTTCTTTCTTATGGAAGTGATGAACAGCTCGTTGTTAATGGTTACACCGATGCTAGTTGGAACACCGATCCGGATGATTCTAAATCACAATCTGGATACGTATTTATTTTGAATGGTGCAGCAGTTAGCTGGAGGAGTGCAAAGCAAAGCGTTGTGGCGAGATCTTCAACTGAATCGGAATACATGGCTGCTTCGGAGGCTTCACAAGAAGCGATATGGATGAAAGAGTTCATTACAGAGCTGGGTGTGGTTCCTAGTGCGCTGGACCCAATGTCTATCTACTGTGATAACATGGGCGCCATAGCCAATGCGCAAGAACCAAGGTCACACAAGAAGCTGAAGCACATCAAGCTACGTTTTCACGCTATTCGAGAACATATCCAAGATGGGGATATAAAGATTTGCAAAGTACACACAGATCTGAATGTGGCGGATCCGTTGACTAAACCTCTCCCGAGGGCAAAACATGACCAACACCAAACTGCCATGGGTGTTCGGTATATTACCATGTAATCTAGATTAGATGACTCTAGTGCAAGTGGGAGACTGTTGGAGATATGCCCTAGAGGCAATAATAAATGTAGTTATTATTATATCTTTGTGTTTATGATAAATGTTTACATTCATGCTATAATAGTATTAATAAGGAAACATTGATACTTGTGTGATTTGTAAACTTAATTTGAAGTCCCTAGTATAGCCTCTATACATCACTAGCTTGTTGGTTGATAAATGATTGTGGTTTCCCTATCATGAACATTGAGATGTTATCAACAACAAGATCATATCGTTAGGAGAATGATATGGTGGACATACTCCTATAGATAAGCGTAGCATAAAGATCAAGTCATTTCAATAGTTCAATTGCTATATGCTTTCTGATACATAGTAACCTAATTCCTTCGACCATGAGATCATGCATATCACCTTTACCGGATGGATGCTTTGATGACATCAAACACCACACCGTAACTGGGTGGCTATAAAGGTGGCATTGAGTGTTCGGAAAGTATTGGTTGAAACACATGGATCAAGAGTGGGATTTGTCCATCCATATGACGGATAGATATACTCTGGGCCCTCTCGGTGAAATGTCATCCAATTATCTTGCAAGCATGTGACTGGCTCACAAGGGATCACATATCACGGGAACGAGAAAAGAGTACTTATCGGTAACGAGGTTGAACTAGGTATGCAGAGATACCGACGATCATAACCTCGGATAAGTAAACTATCGTGAGACAAAGGGAAATTGGTATCGTATGTAAGTGGTTCATTCGATCGCAAAGTAATCGTAGAAATATGTGGGAGCCATATGAATTTCCAGATTCCTCTATTGGTTATTGTTCGGAGAAGTGTCTCGATCATGTCCGCATAATTCACGAACCGTAGGGAGACACACTTAAGGATTCGACGTTGTTTGAGTAGTTATGGTATTATGAGAAAGAGACCGAATGTTGTTCGGAGTCTCGGATGGGATCCGGGATATCACGAGGTGATCCGGAATGGTCCGGAGAATAAGATTCATATAAGGAAAGTCCCGTTTCGGAGTTGGGAAATGTTTCCGGTGTTTTCATCAGGAATGTTCTAGAAGGTTCCGGAATGTCCGGCACTCCGGAGGGGAAGGGTACATGAATGTATTGTATCAAAGTTGGTATGATTGCATCATGTACTAAGTGTCATTGCTGTTCCAAATAAAGGATTAATCGAATCCTAGTTTGAAAAGTCAAATAGCTAAATTGAAAAGTCAAATGGCTAAATTTGGAAAGTGGAAAAGAGGAGGAGGGGGTGAAACCGAGTTGGGGAGGGAGTCCTCCTCCCCAAGCCGGCGCACCACCCAAGCCGAGTTGGGGAGGGACTCCCCTCCCTCCCCTTGGCCGCCGGCCCCTCCACCTATATAAGGAGGGGCAGGGCTCCCTCCTAGAGAACACAAGTCCCTCACCTCAAACCCTAGAAGCTGCAGCCCACCATAGCCGCCGCCGCCCCCTAGGGTTTTGCCCTAGCCGCCGACTTGGGGTCCCCGGAACCCTAGCCTCCGGCTCTAGCATCCCCTCCTTGGTGTGTCTAAACCCTAGAACACCGAGGAGCTCTCTCATACTCCACCATACTCGCTCCGGCTTAAGGCGAAGCCCTGCGAGATCTCCCCTCTACTTCCGGTACCACGCCGTTGTGCTGCCGGAATCGTGAGGAGAGTGCTACAACCTCCGCTGCCTGCTGGAACAAGGGATAGGAAGGTCTTCGTCGAGTACCAAACGTGTGACCGACTGCGGGAGCGCTGCCGGAAGGATCGTCTACGCGATCTTGAGATCGGGAAGAGTACGACTACATCACCCACGAGAATCCGCTCTCGTTAAACACTTTGGAATCTTCGAGGGTAAGTTATTCCATCAACTCGTTGCTACAATCTAGTAGATAGATCTTGGCTTGTTTGTTTGTATGCGATAGAAATTTTTTGTTTTCCATGCTACGAAACCCTACACCTAGCACACCCACCAACAATCTTTTCAAAATTCAAAACTTGAATTCATGCGGTCATTTCATCAAACACCTTGCAGATACAAATCAAATAAAATCAAAACACTATAGTGTGCAGTGATTCTGGCCTAACTTGTTCCCTCTCTGGACACCACTAGCCTTATTAGATCATCTAACAACCTTAACTAATCTCTAGAACCACTGTAAGATAGCCATTGTCATCAATGGTGAACAACCCGAGAGCACCATTGTCACCCCAGTGTGGACAGCAAGCTACAAGCAGCACTAGCCTCGCCAACCTTGTCTGGGAGCAAGCTAGCACCCCACCGCCACTCCCTGTCCGAGCCGCGAGTGATGCCAGCCCCTGGACCACACGCACAGACCATGCCAACCTTCTCTTCAACCATGCCTAGAGCGCGCCCCGTGCACCACGCTCGACCAGCACCCACAGACCGCGCGCCACCCTCGCGCCGTGCACGCGTGATCACCACCGTCCCAGCAACCCCGCAGACACGCCCGTTCGCCGCCGCGCGGACCACGCGCGCTGTGCGCCATTAAAACTCCCGTCGGGCCCGCGCAGAGCACCGCAGCATTCCGACCGATCAGCACCGCCCCACTCCTCGCCAACATGTCGTTGAGCTTCGCCAGGGAGCACCGCACCGCCCCCTACCGTCGCCCACACTGATAGCCCTCTGTGCCGTCGACCACGACGAGCTCACCTTGCGCCCGTCGGTACCCTCTCGCCACTATAAATAGAGGCCTCCCCCGCTCGAATTCTTCACACCACCTCACTTCCCTCACCTCACTGATCGTTCCACCGCATTCCCGGAGCAAGGCGAGTAGCGCATCGCCAGAATTTCACCGGAGTCCGCCGCTGGTGGAGCTGAAGGAAGCCGTCGATTTCGTCCACCCCAGGAGGAGCTGCCGGTACCAGGAGGTTCGCCGTCATCGACTTCGTCGTTCGCCCGCATCGCCGACCTTCGCCTGAGCCCCGGTGAGCCTCCCACGACCCCCACTGAGCCGCTAGGGTTCGATCTCGCCGGTGACTAGTTCATCGTCGACGATGACCCTCAGCCGTTGATCTTACGTCTAATCCAACGCACCACATCGCCCCGTACCGCTTCGAGTGTTAAGAATCGCTGACCAGTAGACCCCCCCCCCCCCCCCCCCCGTTAGTTGCGCCCCGCGTCGCGGAGTGACACTGGGACGGCCCGTTAACCTTTCCCACGCAGCCCACCTATTTGAATTTAGTTTTTTCTATTTATATTCAAACATAGTTCTATACCTAGTTTCAAAAATCAACTCAGCTCGATTCAGTGAACCAAATTGAATGAAACCAATTTTGTTAGAAAGGTTTTGAAATGCTTAATCCAAGCCCGTTGGATTCAAATCATTTGAATCTATAGATCAACCTTGGTAAAAATAACAAGGCAGAAGCTTTTCTGCATTCAAACATTTTTCAAATTTAAACTATAATAGCTTTTGAGTTGATTCCAACTCTCAAAAATCATATTTGATCATATCTTTCAAAATATATTAAAACATATGGGTTTACTTACAGAAATAATGTTCAAGTAATAAAAGAATGCCACATAGACATTTCTAGTCACTTTATTTAATTGAAATAAAAGGTTAAACCTTATTAAATTGTGACAACACTTTAAATCACATTCCCATGTACTGAAATATGTGGTGATGACATGTGTCAACATGATCCCATGTTTGGTTTGGAGAATATTAAATCTTAAGTAGTTTTTCAATGAGTAGAAATTACTTTTCTAAAAATAAAAGAAATAATCTTGTAATATTAGTGATGATGCTAGATCATCTATTGAACCCTTGTGTGTGATTATTGGAAGTAGTTAAGTATTGTTTGGTGATTGTGTACCTCGTATTTATTCATAGACTCTAGTATCGACCAAGGATACGAGGAGGAAGGAGGATACTACGAAGAAGAAGCCGAGGAGAACTTCAACCACTGCTCTGCACAAGGCAAGCCAATACTTGCAATCTATTAACTTAGCAAGCTTATACTGATACTGATGCAAGCCTAATACTACTAGTTGATTGTGTAAGTTAACACTTGCAAGATACTATACCTATGCAAGCAAATACTTGCTTGTTACCATGCCACTATATGCCTTAAGCATATGTGATCATACCCACTTGATAAACCAATCCTAGTTTTACTTGCAAGCTTCTACTTTATTTCTTTATCAAAGCTCTTACTTAGAGTTTACTTAAGTGAATTGTAGATATTAGAAAGATAATTGAAGGTTGCATAAAGAGCATAAAATTTGGCCTAAGCTAGATAATCTTGATAGCATCCTAAGGCATGAGATTGAACTTAGTTAAACTCCACTAGTTTACCACCCCTCATTTAGTACTCACTCCCATTTGTAGATGCTAGTGCTAAGCATAAAACTTGATCAACTTTAGATGGGAATACTTGGTGGAAAAATGGTTATGAAAACCTTGGAGTGATGGATCATTCTATTGAGATGTTTTGACATGTGTTTACGAACACCAGGTAATTTTGGTGATGAAAATGTTGAGGCATGAGCCTTAGCCCCTTATAAAACTGATGGTTGTCTGGATGCGATACCATCCCAATTTTATTGTACAACCATAATACCCGATAATTGGGTAGGGCTTGACTAGAAACTTATATACCTTAGTATTGGTTCCCTCACGACCAAGGTCTGAGCTGAGGCTACCTTGTGAAGATTGTCCACCTATGCAGTACCCAAGATGATAGTTGGTCATGGTTGGGAGGCCAAACTCATAGGAGAGGTGCTTATACTAGGGCGTGTAATTGAAAGGTTAGGATTGATTATCCGCATACTGAGTATGGTGAATTCAGGATTTGTTCCTGCCAGATGTATCGAATGTTGTGGTGAAAGTGTACAATCTCTGCAGAGTGTCAAACTATTTGAATAGCCGCGTCCATGGTTATGGACAGTTGGAGTGGCCATACTATTCCCCGTCAGATGTTTTCAAAATGACTTGTGAAATGAATTGAGATTTTGACTTCACCACAACAGAGTTGTGATATGAAATACAAGTTCCCACTTAGGTGTTATAAAATTTCAACTAGGTTTTCTTGCTTCTGAACTTAGTAGAGGTAAATCTGGCTTTTTGCAAAACAACCCTAGAGCTTAGTGTCCTACTACAAAAACCCCCTTCACTTGTTAGTATTAGTTTGCGAGTACTTAAACAGTACTCATGGCTCTGTCCCTGGCTATTCCCGTGGCCAAACTAGGATCATCTCCCATCGTCGGCATTGCCTGTGATCCCGAAGATGGAGCTTCACCTACGCTACCGTTATTATTACGTTATTCCGCTGCTTGAGTTGTATTAAGAATTGGATTATGAGATTCTTATTTGTGTAAGACCTTATGTATGGTTTGTAATGGATGATGTACTGTGGTATCCAATTCTGTTATGTCTCGCAAAAATGGTAATCCTGGGATTGCGATGTATGGCATAACAGGCATCTGGGATTAAAAATCCGGGTGTTGACAAGTTGGTATCAGAGCCATCCTGACCATAGGAGACCCTAGTTAGACTGGACGTTTGAATCAAAAACTTAGTTTCAAAACGAAAGGAAGCAAATATTTACAAAAAATTATTCCCATTCTTATCACCTTGATTCTTTCATAAAAAAATCATGTTCCTCAAAAACTCTTGCAAAGTACATAAAATTCGACACACTTGATCACTCTACTAACTTACTCATCCTATATTCTTTTAGATGGACGTGAAGTACAGCAAGTTTTATCAGTTGGGGAATGGAGGAGACCTTATCTTTGAGCGGGATTTGGACCAGCTTTCGGAACTTCTGGAGCGTCCGCAGCCCGAGTTCTTCGGATCTCAGCTCAATGATCAAGGAGGAGAAGATCTGCAGTGGCTAATTGTTGCAAGTCTCCGAGGAAAGATTGAACCTCCCACTGCCGAAGGAATTCAGTTCACCTTAAGAGAGAACAGCTGGCTAGATGGACTTGCCAGGGCCATGCAGGAAGCTCTTGCCCGTCTGTGTGGGCAGAGTATCAACCAGATTAAGGGTACCCTCTTTGAGTTTTGTCCAAGGCGTGATGCTAATGGACAGCCACTGGAAGCCCCATATCATCACGAGCTGAAGACCCAATTGGACCACCTTAGCTTCATGATGTACGATCGTCAGCAGGAATTGGACAATTGTCGTGACTACTCCAACCACAAGTCCGCCATCATCAAGACAAAGGATCAAACCATCGCCATGCTAGCAAAGGATCGCAAGTCTCGCTGCCGTCAGCTCGACAAGAAGGAGCGCATCATTGCCCGTCTTCGCCACCGTTTCTCGGATTTGGAAGAGACCATCCACGAGAGAGACATGCAGTTAGAGGAAAGGGAGAATGCCGGAGAGGATCTTCGTGGAGACCCCTACTCCTATCTCAATGATGAAGATGATTTTCTGGAGGATCGGGCTATGGATTTCTTCTCTGATGAGGATGATTTCTTAAAACCATCAATTTACCTTCGTTGTGGTGTGTGTTTGTATTGTGTGCTATGAATGAAGGAATGAATGAAAAGCAAGTTGCTAGAAAATCTGAGTCAAACTTTAAAAACTTTTCAAAGTCCGGAACTTTAGAAATTTCCCTCTTTTCTCATGATCTATCTCAATCTTCAGATGCCACGCGGAGGAAGTGGTTCATCCCCGGACCCGATGTTGCAGATCCTACAAATGTTGGTTTCTGACTACGAAGCCGAAAGAGCCGAACATCAAGCCAACCTAGCCACCCTTTAGCAGATAGCTCAGCTAGCCCACAACAATCAAGTCCACAGAAACCAGGACAATCATGGATCTAAGCTCAAAAATTTCCAGAATACCAACGCACCTGTTTTCACTAAGTCAGAAGAGCCCCTAGACGCTAATGATTGGCTGCAAACCATGGAAAATAACCTAGAAGTCGCCGGAGTGGAAGCCAACGAGAAAGTTCTCTTTGCCACCGAGTATCTAGTCGGAGATGCCAGAGCATGGTGGAACAGCGTTCGTGCAATGACCGGAGGACAGATGATGACCTGGGAGGAATTCAAGGTCAAGTTTAGCAGAACCCATGTGCCACCGGGTTTGATCAAGAGAATGAGAGATGAGTTCAGAGAACTGAAGCAAGGAAGGATGACCGTAGTGGAATACCGTGACAAATTCTTGTCATTAGCTAGGTATGCCCCGGATGAGATCGATACCGAAGCCAAGAAGAAGGAGAGATTCTTGAATGGTTTGCACGATGAGATGCAGACAGTGTTAGTCAATATCCCCTTTGTTGATATTGAAGCCCTTGTCGACTCTACTATCCAGATGGAAGGAAAGATCAACCAAGCCAATGAGAACCGCAAGCGTCGCATGATGCATCAACCAGGAACCCATCAGACCCCAAAGTATCGCCGTAACCCATCTATAGGATTTGCCCCGAGAACCAACAGACCCCCGATGAACCGTTCGACCTATCCCAACCGTGGAAACCCGAGGCCCGGAGGAAATCACAACAACCCCGGCAACTCTAACAATTTCAACCGTGCCCCACCCAAGTTCAACAACAACAATGCTACCGCCAACACCAACACTGCCCCGAGGACTGGAAGCAATGTTGTGCCTGTTGCAGCAAAGGGAAAGTCGCAAGTGACTTGTTATGACTGTGGAAATAAGGGTCACTACTCCAACGAGTGCCCCAACAAGAAGAATGCCACAGCCCCCAATGCAAATGCCCCAGCTCAGCAGTAGCGTCGTGTTCAGCCAGGAAGAAGGTTTGTCCCAGGGAATTCACTCAACCGCAAGCGCCGTCTTTTTCTCATGCATGCTGAAGAAGCTCAGGAAGCGCCAGACGTCGTGCTGGGTATGTTTTCTGTTAATTCAGTACTTGCTCGAGTGTTGTTTGATTCTGGTGCATCGCACTCATTTGTCACCGAAGAATTTTCCTGCACTAGTAAGATTCAACCAACCAAACTGAAGCATGTTATGATTGTTCAAATCCCCGGTTCAACCACCAAAGCTAGGCAAATTTGCAAAGTCGTCCCCATCCGAATCCATGGCATAGACTTTTATGCTAATCTGATAGTACTCGGAACTAAAGGTTTGTAAGTAGTACTAGGAATGGATTGGATGTCCAAACATAAGAATTAATTGACTGTGCCAAGAAAGCCATAACCATGACCAGTACCGCTGGGATATCAGTCGAGCATATATCTAAAACCTTACCTCGTCAATTCAAGTGCAACAAGAGTATAGCCCAACCTACCATTGACCAAGTCCGGATAGTCTGCGAATACCCCGATGTATTTCCAGATGTTTTGCCCGGTATGCCCCCGATCGGGATATCGAGTTTATCATTGAACTAATTTCCGAAACCGGACCCATAGCCCAGAGACCCTATAGTATGAAACCGTCTGATCTAGAAGAACTGAAGAAGCAACTGGATTCCATGTTGGAAATTGGATTGATTCAGCCAAGTGCGTCTCCATGGAGATCACATGTCTTATTTGTGGACAAGAAGGATGGAGGTAACCGTTTGTGTACGGATTATTGGAAGTTAAATGATGTCACTATCAAGAACAATTACCCATTGCCCAAGATAGAAGATTTGTTTGATCAGTTGACCGGTGCCAAAGTGTTTTCTAAGATTGATCTTAGAACATGCTATCATCAACTCAAGATTCGCGCTGAGGATATTCCAAATACTGCCTTTACCACCAGATATGGATTATACGAGTATATTGTCATGTCTTTTGGATTAACCAATGCCCCCACTTATTTCATAAATCTCATGAATAAGATTTTTATGGACTTCCTGGATAAGTTTGTCGTTGTTTTCATCGATGACATACTGATTTATTCCAAATCAGAAGAATAACATGAGCTACACCTAAGGACCATTCTTGGAACCCTTAGAGAGCATCAGCTGTATGCCAAGTTTAGCAAATGTGAATTCTGGTTACAGGAGGTAGGATTCCTCGGCCACATTGTATCAGCCAGAGGAATTGCCGTTGACCCTGCAAAGGTGAAAGATGTCGAAGATTGGCAAGCCCCAACCACTCAAACCCAAGTTCGTGCATTTCTCGGATTGGCGGGATATTACCGCAAGTTCGTAGAAGGATTCTTGAGTATCGCCAAACCCATGACCCAATTGCTGAAGAAGGACAAGAAGTTTGAATGGACCGACAAATGTGAAGCGAGTTTTCAGGATCTCAAGAGGAGATTGATTTCAGCCCCAATCTTAATCATGCCGGATTTCACGAAGCCCTTCGACGTGTATTGTGATGCATCCAAGATCGGTCTCGGATGTGTGCTAATGCAAGAAGGCAAAGTTATATCTTATCTATCTCGACAACTGAAACAACATGAGCAAAATTACCCAACCCATGACCTTGAACTCGCAGCCATAGTTCTAGCCCTAAAGACATGGAGGCATTACCTGATGGGAAACCGTTGCGAGATCTATTCGGATCACAAGAGCCTGAAGTATATATTCACTCAGAAGGATCTGAATATGAGGCAGAGAAGATGGATTGAGCTAATCAAGGATTACGACCTGGACATTCACTATCACCCTGGTAAAGCCAATGTGGTAGCGGATGCCCTTAGCAGATTGTCGTGCTGCTTGAACTCCATGATTTTAAAGGAGCAACCAAGTTTGCAGAAAGAGATGGAAGATTTTCAAATGGAATTAGTGAGTGAAGGATTTTTGGCTAGCATAGAACTTCAACCCACTTTGATCAGCCAGATCAAAGAGGCGCAGAAAGGAAATTCTAGTATCGACGGAATCAAGCGTCATATCGGTACAGGCAAAGTACCCGGATTCACCAAAGACGAAGGAGTTCTGTGGTACAACGGACTCCTTTGTGTACCCGCAGATTCTGAGTTGAAAGAAGTTATTTTGAAGGAAGCTCATGATACTCTTTATTCTATCCACCCCGGAGGAACTAAGATGTATCAAGATTTGAAGGAGCAATTTTGGTGGCATAAGATGAAGAGAGAAATCGGAAGTTATATCGCCAAGTGTGATATATGTCAGCGAGTCAAGGCGGGACATCAAAGACCGCTGGATTGTTGCAACCATTGCAGATTCCAGAATGGAAATGGGATTCCGTTGGAATGGACTTTATCACTGGGATGCCTACTTCTAGTAGGGGAAATGACTCTATCTGGGTCATAGTGGACAGATTGTCCAAAGTCGCCCATTTCTTACCCGTCAAGACCACATATCAGAGTTTGAAGCTAGCATAGTTATACATCGCTACAATCTCAGTTTGCATGGAGTCCCCAAGAACATCGTATCGGATCGAGGAACTCAGTTTACCTCGAGATTCTGGAAGAAAGTCCAAGAAGGTTTAGGAACCCGCCTAGATTTCAGCACCGCTTATCACCCTCCGACTGATGGAAAAACGGAGCGAGTAAATCAAATACTCGAAGATATGTTGCGAGCATGTGTATTAGAATATGGATCTAAGTGGGAAGATTGTCTGCCGTTTGCAGAATTTTCATACAACAACAGTTATCAAGCTAGTTTGCAAATGGCCCCATTTGAATTCATGTACGGAAGAAAGTGTCGCACCCCTTTGAACTGGTCGGAAGTAGGAGAGAGTCAGATTTTTGGACCCAATATCCTACGAGAAGCAGAAGAGAAGGTTCACAAGATTCATGAGCACCTCAAGACAGCCCAGTCCCTACAGAAGAGTTACGCCAACAAAAGACATCGAGACCTCGCCTTCAACATAGGAGATTTTGTGTACCTGAAAGTGTTGCCATTGAAAGGAATGCAGCGTTTCCAACTGAAAGGAAAGTTAGCCCCTAGATATATCGGACCCTTCAAAATCTTGAACCGTCGAGGAGAAGTGTCGTATCAATTGGAACTACCCGAAGAGATGCCAGCCGTGCACAATGTGTTCCATATCTCATTACTTCGCAAGTGTCTCGAAATCCCGGAGGAGACTGAAGTGTTCAAGAATATTGATCACCGAACCATAGAAATCAACGATGACCTGACCTATCCCGAAGTACCCATCCATATTTTGGAAGAAGCTTTCAGAACTACCAGAACCCGAAGCATCAAGTTTCTCAAGATTCAGTGGAGCAACCACACATAAGAGGAAGCTACCTAGGAGCGCGAAGATCACATCAGGACGGAGTTTCCCGGTCTCTTCAAATCCTAGGTAATTGTTTCATCCTTTTTCAAATCTCGGGACGAGATTTTGTTTAAGGGGGGAAGGTTTGTAACATCCCAAAAATATTAAACTAGAACCATCAAACTCTAATCACCAAATTTAGGGTTAACAAAAACTTTTCCAATTAAAATATGAAAGCATTCATATGTGTATGTATTAAAATGTGGATTCTTTTGAATTGCCATGATTATGTGTTTCTTGCTTGTAAAATGATTCTTAGGTGAAATAAACATCATCTAAACAATCCCCAAACTTTTCCCAAAGAAAAACAAATCAAAACCATAAACTTAAGTGAATGGTACTTTGGCCAAATTAACTCCCATGCCTACTTTGTTTATCTCTAACTTTCAGAACTTAACAGAAACTTGTTTGGATCTTTGCACCCCTTGATATTACTCATAACAAAGTACCAAGGCCCACTTTGTGATCATCCAAAAACATTTAAATGCATAGTTTAAATGACAGTTTAAAATTGAATCTATTTCATATGGGAAGATCCCACTTTTTCAAAAACCACTCAAACAAGCTCAACTTTCAAAACCCAAGCATATACAGACTCACCAGCACATGCCTAGCACACCCACCAAAAATATTTTCAAAATTCAAAACTTGAATTCATGCGGCCATTTCATCAAACACCTTGCATATACAAATCAAACAAAATCAAAACACTATAGTGTGCAGTGATTCTGGCCTAACTTGTTCCCTCTCTGGACACCACTAGCCTTAGTAGATCATCTAACAACCTTAACTAATCTCTAGCACCACTGTAAGCTAGCCATTGTCATCAATGGTGAACAACCCGAGAGCACCATTGTCACCCCAGTGTGGACAGCAAGCTACAAGCAGCACTAGCCTCGCCAACCTTGTCTGGGAGCAAGCTAGCATCCCACCGCCACTCCCTGTCCCAGCCGCGAGCGATGCCAGCCCCTGGACCACACGCACAGACCATGCCAACCTTCTCTGCAACCATGCCGAGAGCGCTCCCTGTGCGCCACGCTCGACTAGCACCCACAGACCGCGCGCCGCCCTCGCCGCGTGCACGCGTGATCACCACCGTCCCAACAACCCCGTAGACACGCCCGTACGCCGCCGCGCGGACCATGCGCGCTGTGCGCCATTAAAACTCCCGTTGGGCACACGCAGAGCACCGCAGCGTTCCGACCGATCAGCACCGCCCCACGCCTCGCCAACACGTCGTTGAGCTTCGCCAGGGAGCACCGCACCGCCCCCTACCATCGCCCACGCCGATAGCCCTATGTGCCGTCGACCATGACGAGCTCAGCTTGCGCCCGTCGGTCCCCTCTCGCCACTATAAATAGTGGCCTCCCCCGCTTGAATTCTTCACACCACCTCACTTCCCTCACCTCACTGATCGTTCCACCCCATTCCCGGAGCAAGGCGAGCAGCGCATCTCCGGAATTTCACCGGAGTCCGCCGCTGCTGGAGGAGAAGCAAGCCGTCGATTTCGTCCACCCCAGGAGGAGCTGCCGGTACCAGGAGGTTCGTCGTCGTCAACTTTGTAGTTCGCCAGCATCGCCGACCTTCGCCTGAGCCCCGGTGAGCCTCCCACGACCCCCACTGAGCCGCTAGGGTTCGGGCTCGCCGGTGACTAGTTCATCATCGACGACGACCCTCAGCCGTTGATCTTACGTCTAATCGAACGCACCACATCGCCCCGTACCGCTTTGCGTGTTAAGAGTCGCTGACCAATAGACCCTCCCGTCAGTTGCGCCCCGCGTCGCGGAGTGACACTGGGCCGGCCCGTTAACCTTTCCCACGCAACCCACCTATTTGAATTTAGCTTTTTCTATTTATATTCAAACATAGTTCTGTACCTAGTTTCAAAAATCAACTCAGATCGATTCAGTGAACCAAATTGAATGAAACCAATTTTATTAGAAAGGTTTTGAAATGCTCAATCCAAGACCGTTGGATTCAAATCATTTGAATCTATAGATCAACCTTGGTAAAAATAACAAGGCAGAAGCTTTTCTGCATTCAAACATTTTTCAAATTTAAACTATAATAGCTTTTGAGTTGATTCCAACTCTCAAAAATCACATTTGATCATATCTTTCAGAATTTATAAAAACATATGGGTTTACTTACAGAAATAATGTTCAAGTAATAAAAGAATGCCACATAGACATTTCTAGTCACTTTATTTAATTGAAATAAAAGGTTAAACCTTATTAAATTTTGAAAACACTTTAAATCACATTCCCATGTACTGAAATATGTGGTGATGACATGTGTCAACATGATCCCATGTTTGGTTTGGAGAATATTAAATCTTAAGTAGTTTTTCAATGAGTAGAAATTACTTTTCTAAAAATAAAAGAAATAATCTTGTAATATTAGTGATGATGCTAGATCATCTATAGAACCCTTGTGTGTGATGATTGGAAGTAGTTAAGTATTGTTTGGTGATTGTGTACCTCGTATTTATTCATAGACGCTAGTACCGACCAAGGATACGAGGAGGAAGGAGGATACTACGAAGAACAAGACGAGGAGAACTTCAACCACTGCTCTGCACAAGGCAAGCCAATACTTGCAAGCTATTAACTCAGCAAGCTTATACTGATACTGATGCAAGCCAATACTTGCAAGATATTAACTTAGCAAGCTTATACTGATACTAATGCAAGCCTAGTACTACTAGTTGATTATGCAAGTTAACACTTGCAAGATACTATACCTATGCAAGCAAATACTTGCTTGTTACCATGCCACTATATGCCTTAAGCATATGTGATCATACCCACTTGATAAACCAATCCTAGTTTTACTTGCAAGCTTCTACTTTATTTCTTTATCAAAGCTCTTACTTAGAGTTTACTTACGTGAAAATTTTACATATTAGAAAGATAATTGAAGGTTGCATAAAGAGCATAAAATTTGTCCTAAGCTAGATAATCTTGATAGCATCCTAAGGCATGAGATTGAACTTAGTTAAACTCCACTAATTTACCACCCCTCATTTAGTACTCACTCCCATTTGTAGATGCTAGTGCTAAGCATAAAACTTGATCAACTTTAGATGGGAATACCTGGTGGAAAAATGGTTATGAAAACCTTGGAATGATGGATCATTCTATTGAGATGTTTTGACATGTGTTTTCGAACACCAGATGTTTTTGGTGAAGAAAATGTTAAGGCATGAGCCTTACCCCTTTATAAAACTAATGGTTGTCTGGATGTGATACCATTCCAATTTTATCGTACAACCACAATACCCGAGAATTGGGTAGGGCTTGACTGGAAACTTATATACCTTAGTATTGGTTCCCTCACGGCCAAGGTCTAAGCTGAGGCTACCTTGTGAAGATTGTCCACCTGTGCAGTACCCAAGATGACAGTTGGTCATGGTTGGGAGGCCAAACTCACAGGAGAGGTGCTTATACTAGGGCGTGTAATTGAAAGGTGAGGATTGATTATCCGCATACTGAGTATGGTGAATTCAGGATTTGTTCTTGATGGATGTATCGAATGTTGTGGTGAAAGTATACAATCTCTGCAGAGTGTCAAACTATTCGAATAGCTGCGTCCGCGGTTATGGACAGTTGGAGTGGCCATACTGTTCCCCCGTCAAATGTTTTCAACATGACTTGTGAAATGAATTGAGATTTTGACTTGACCACAACAGAGTTGTGATATGAAATACAAGTTCCCACTTAGGTGTTATAAAATTTCAACTAGCTTTTCTTGCTTCTGAACTTAGTAGAGGTAAATCTGGCTTTTTGCAAAACAACCCTTGAGCTTAGTGTCCTGCTACAAAAACCCCCTTCACTTGTTAGTATTATTTTGCGAGTACTTAAACAGTACTCATGGCTCTGTCCCTGGCTATTCCCGTGGACAGACTATGAAGAGGAGTACCAGGAGGATGGACCCCAGGAAGGTTGCGACAACTAGGATCATCTCCCATCGTCAGCATTGCCTGTGACCCTGAAGATGGAGCTTTGCCTACGCTACTGTTATTATTACGTTATTCCGCTGCTTGAGTTGTATTAAGAACTGGATCATGAGATCCTTATTTGTGTAAGACCTTATGTATGGTTTGTAATGGATGATGTACTATGGTATCCAATTCTGTTATGTATCGCACAAATGGTAATCCTGGGATTGCGATGTATGGCATAATAGGCATCTGGGATTAAAAATCCGGGTGTCACTACAAGGAATCTGGCTATATATGACCCTCAATTTTCGTCACAAAATCGTCATAGTAGTCCGTTTATGACGATTCTATGACGATTTTGAGATCGTCGAAAGCTGGGCGTCGCAAATGAACTATAACGACGTTTTTGGTAAAATCGTCATAACCGTCTATGACGATATTGAATCGTCATAACGTCTATGACGATCCAATATCGTCATGGACCATCTAGACAGGCCAGCTCAAATCCTACGTGGCCGATCCTACGTGGCAAAATTGTGACGAAATGAAATCGTCTTAAATCAAAATCAGCCCAGTCCATTTTAGTAATCTAAATGGGTTGGCCCAATAATTCTAGCCTTTTATTTGCTAGGCCTTGGCCTTTTTAGGTTTGTCTCCTTTGGGCCTTGCCTTCTTACGGTCCACTTATTTATTTCAGATTTGTTACAGTATATTTTGGGCCACAGCCTTTTTAGAGCCCAAATACATTTCAGCCAGTCCAAATTTCTACTATTTTTTAACTAGAATTTGCATTTTCATTTCTGGAATTGCTTCAGTCATGCAATAAATCGAGAAAATACACGAGAGTTTCCAAATACATCAAGAAAATACACCATTTTCAGCAAATACGCAACATGCAGATAATTTATCAGCAAATAGCAGGCTCACAAATGCACATCCAAGATTACAATTCGGTATTTACATTAACTTATTAGCAAATAGCACCAATTGCAACATCTGCTAGGCAACAATAAGTTAACCAAGGAATACACCACGTCCAAGCTCCAGGATTATCTCCTACCAAAATGGTGCTACCATTCTCGACACCACTAGCTCCATGATCACCAAGTGTACATCCAGGATTATCTCCTACCAAAATGATGCTCCTGTAAAAAAAGAAATTATGGTTATGACTATCAAGTCAGAATTAAAGCAATATCTTTTAACAATAACATAAAATAAAAGGAAACAAAACAAACACAAATCTACAAGCAGCTAGATGATGTTATATGCTTTCACGTTTGGATACAAGTATTACTGATCATGTACAGATTTGAGAAATGCATGGCTTGGATTAATATCAAATATGAATCATTAAGACGTGGATGGTAGCGTTGGTGACGAGCGCGACAGGCATGAGCAAAAGGAGGGAATAGGGAATCTTGGTTTCAGCTCGATAAAGCAACCACAAAAGGAGCATTTATGATAACATTATTCAGATGCATATCCTAACATTATTCTTGGTTTCGATCAATAAAGCAACCACAAAAGGAGGGAACAGGGAATCTTACCAGGATGCTCCATGTGAATAGGTATTTACACTGGTGTTGAGTATCCGGGTAGTCATTTCTTCAAGTAGTAGAACACCCAAGTCAACCACTTTATACTGGTGTTGAGTATCAGAGTAGTCATTTCTTCAGGTCCTATGTGCTCACCAAGAAATCAGCCCTCTGAATCTTTTTTGTGTCGCATCCCTCATTCCTGCAAATAGGTATTTACACACTAATTAATACAAATCAGTATGAATATACAATGGCATATTTAAAGCAGGCAAGTGGATATGTCATAAACTGCATACTAATAAATTATCTATGTGACACATGACTGATACAATTCATATATAACAACATATTAATAGAGTGCCATTAGTGTTGTACACACTGTACTGACAGAATCATCTGCACTAGAACAAGTACTGCACCTACCAGGAAAGCTTACAGCTATGTTTAGGTCAGTTTTCAGCAGATTAAATGGTGAAGGGAAATAGTGTGCTAACTGCCGGTGACTCTCACATTTGATGTTTAGTTCATTGCTCTCAGCAACTAGTATCAGTAATTAACTAAGAGGAAAAGAGATCAAAGAGGTACATGTGCACTGGTCGCCGCTTGGCCAGAGAACAGGTGGGCCTGGATCTGACAAGCGGAGATGTGCGTGGTGTGGCGGCGGGGAGAGATAAGGTTAGGGTTAGAGAAAATGATGGACACCTGAAATGATGCAGCTGCCAAGCGGAGGAAGCTCAGTCACCTACCATAAAATAGAAAACAAGGCGGCGGCACCAATCCTCCCCTTCTTCCAACTTTAGCTTGGAGCTCATGTAAAAGAGAAAATGATGGACACCTGAGTCAAAATGAAAGCATATCTTCTAACAATAACATAGGAATAGAAGATCTCAACTAGAAACACAATAAATAATAGAACTATAAGAAGACAACTCCAAATTAACAGATTAAGTACCATAGGAATAGAAGATCTCAAACTAATTGCTACTGGAACTTAAATTACACACATGTAGCTCAGAAAATGCACGACTTGGACACTACAAGTACCAAATAGAACAAAAAATGTACTAGGGGACAAACTAGTACAAACAACGGAAGTTAACGTCAGATTTATAGAGTTATTAACCAACGCGATATTCACACCAAATGCTACCACTGGCAAGCATTAGGTAAACGCAGCTGCCTGGGTTAGCTTAGCTTTTGGCGTTGGGTAGTCACGAAAAACACAACAAGAAACTGTTCCGCTCCAGTCGTCCACATCAAAAGCCTCGATGCAGGGCGTGTTTATTCAATGGTACTCTACTACTAGCTTTGTCCTCAGGAAAACGCGAGGCCAATAGGGACAGGTCCCAGAATTCAAGCGAAGCAACACGGCAGGCAGCAGCAGCAGCGTGATGGCGAAACACTACACTGCACTAGCATGCAGAAAGCACACATCTCGTAACAGGCAGCAGCCCATGGCCCTATAGACGGAAAGGTGAACATCTATATAGTAATATAGGTCTGTCTTCTACTGGCATGGGGCAGCATCGCTGTACATCATCAGCCTTTGCGTCACAGAGTAGGAGGAGGAGGGTACTTGGTTTGCTTGCAGTTGCGGAGCGTGGGTGTGTTTTCCTGGAGATTGGCCTCGGCGCAGAGAGATCATCAACCTCAATCATCCCTGGAGTAAAAATGGAACAGGCAAACCTCATGTCACATCATCACATGGCCCGAAATGTTGAAGACAGCATTAATGTATGATGATACGGTAAGAAGCGTACAGGTACAACTCCGGTGATCAAGTATAGAAAGCAAAAAGATGCAGTGTAAGAGTTACGCAGGTGGTCCTTACCAGAACAACGTGTACAAACAGTACTAGTAGTTTTGTACTTCAGACATTTGAGAGCCCAAGCAACAGGTATCCATCACAAATGGAGGATTTATTGAGACAGGCAGTAAAAAAAGCTTTGATTGCTTAATTCTCACTAAAATGTTTCTCTCTAATCACATGGCACATAAAGTCTATTTTCTGTTGGTCGAGCATAGTACATATTACTGTGGCTTGGGAGCATTGAAGGTGTCAATATGCCAACATGCTGTGAAGCTAAGCATTTTTAACCCCTTTTTTCCAGTGGTACTTTTCACTGTGCTCACATGGGTATGTATGTTAAACTGACCACATCGGAGAAGATAATACACACCTTATTGCTGTACTGCTGTCTGCTGTCATCTGACTAGGGAAGCAGTGCCCAAGCGATACCATTGTGCAATATATGTGCATCCCAGTTATCACGAGGCAGAACAAAGGTGAAGTATGCAAAATCTACAGAAAGACTGCACCTCACGTGTGTGGTGGTATTTGTTGTGCGTGTGTGTGTACCCTGAGTTTTTTGTGCAAGTTGAAAACCCATGCTACATGTTGTTCTGGAAATAATTTAATAAGAGACATAGTGTGCATCCAACATGTCAGAAAATTTTCAATTACAGCATTCTATGCCTTTTTTGCAGTGCTAATGGGCCAAATTCATAGCCCAACTGGGTATGGAGACATAGCATACATCTAACATGTTCAACTCACAGCTTGAGAAACGAAAATTTATTTGTTGCCCATTATTTGCGATGCAGCAAACTAAATTTGACCAAACTAGTTAACAATAAAATGCATAAAGTTTCCACAATACAAGATGGTGAACTCAGAAGTAAAAGCACATGAGACACCATCTCTTTGGTAAACTAGATAGTGGTACATGGTCAAGTAGATAGTGGAATATACCAGTCCCCTTCACACTACAGGGTTCATACCTCTTCACACCCCAGGGTTCCTACCACAAGGTTCCTATGACAAAATACCAGACACAATACCAGACATAGTGGAATATACCAGACACAGTGTGCAATTTCAGGAACATACTATGACAAAATACAATAAGTCCACAAAGGATATTTGCAAAGAAGTTACTAGTTTCAGTGGAGCAAGACATAGATGTTAACAACCAGGATTTGCTACCCTTAACAAGAATAACTAGAAATAAACCAGACGACGAGCCATCACCGATCTAGAGGCGAGAAGGCCGGCGCGTACAGGATGGTAGGGAGGTCGTGGGCGACAGGATCTAGCGGCAGTAGCGACAACAACGGCCTGCCGTTGCCGCTCGATGTGGTCGGAGATGTGGAAGTGGAAGACCTTTCGCTTGTGGGAGGAGAGCTCGTTGCAGATTTGTTGGAGAAGAGCTCGATGATGAAGGCCTCCTTCGCCTTGCTCTCCAGGTCCCGACCAAGCCTCGCCAGCCAGGACGACGTCACGGGAGAGGGAGCAGCCGTCGACCCACATGCACAGAGAGGAAAATCGAATCAACATCAACGGGAGGGAATGAGGGGATGTGATGTGAGGGCAGGATGCATTCGTGCTCACCAGCAATTTGTTGGAGGAGAGCAGCCACAAGTCCAGTAGGTTGTCGACTTTCTTCATCCGGCGGCGGTGCATCTGGATGAGGAACATGTCGCCTTCCTTCTGTCAGACAAGCACCTGAGTAGGTTCTGCGTGGCGTGTAGGAGGGAGGCCTGAGGCAGTTCGTCATGGTGGCACGAGGCCAGCGAGGCCTCCACCCGATGGCCTCTGTCTTCGTCGTGAGGCCGGGATGGTTGGACATCGACGCTGGCAAGCTAGGGTTCATGCGCGGTGGCGCGATTTGAGGCACGAGATGGGGGCGTCGGTAGGTAATTGACTGGAGAGGGGCAGTGTCTGCAAGTGGTGGTGCCAGGCAACGCCGGCGTCGTTGGGGATGTAGCGTAGGATTCGCCGGACGGTGGGTGGTTGGGGATCTGGAGAGAGGCGGCGGGTCAGGGTTGGGGAGAGGAGGTCTCGCGTGTGAGGGTTAGGGTTTGGGGTGGATGCATTTGGGTGGATGTACCTCTCGGTCACGATCTGGACGGCTAAAAAAAATGACACGTAGACATGACACATAGGCGTAATTGCTGACGTGGCTGACTACAAGTTTCAACTTATCTTAATTTGGACATCATGACGATTTTCAATCGTCGTAATAAGGTACAAATAACGTCATAAGGTACATCCGTCAGGTTATGACGATTTGAGCTAATGAAAATATGACGTTCCTGTGCAAAATCGTCATGATTTTTTAAGGTTTTGAACCTCCCGAACAGCTTACGACCATCTGGTGCAAAATCGTCATAACTCTATGACTATTTTTTCCACGGTCACTATGAGAAGTTCATAGAATAACACATTCCTTGTAGTGTGTTGACAGGGAGCAACCAAATAAGAGAGCATAATGGCCATAATCATGCAGTGCAACAAAGCATACTAATCAAAGCAAAGAGTGGTACTACAAGTCAAGGACTAAATGATCATAGAGGCTAATGGTGACTTGTAATAGTCATAACATGGTGTGAGCATTTGCCAAGTCAACCCAAGCTAAGCATCAAAGGAGAATACCACAATACTATGCTTTTGAATGCTAAAACAACGCATAATTTTTTCAAGGCACACTAAGCAACTCCAATTGTTTGAAACAAGACATGCTACAGCAATAATCACTAAGCATAAGATCAAAACAACACCTAGCATGTCATGCTAAAGTCTAAGTCACAGTCAATGCAAACTCCTCTTTGTTGGGAATATGCCCTAGAGGCAATCATGTATGATGAGATTTACCATTGTATTCATAAAGATATTAAGTAGTCCTTGTATAAACATCTGATGTGTATCATTGAATATGTGATTCGGTTGTGGAACTATGCATTCATGTTGTTTATACTAAATATCCTTGGTCATTTAGGTTGTGCTGGACACACAACTTAGACCAATGTGAAAGTTGGCTTGATGACTCGGTTCCACTTGTCATGGGCATGGAGATGTTATTCCAACTTACACAGATTCGGCTAAAGAGTTTAGCGAGTCGGATTGACCCATATTGAGGTACAACGAACAAGTTGTCATTTGTATATCTCAATCAATGTAATCCTTAGACCTGAGGTTGTTGCATAGTCCGAGTTGAGGATCACCGACTTAGGTTCTGTCAAACGCTGATCCGTAACTGGGCAGTTATAAAGGCAGGGTTCGGGTCGACTGAGAATCAAGCTGCGTGATGTGAATAACCAAGATGGGATTTTGCCCCTCCACTCGGAGAGATATTCTCTGGGCCCTCTCGTGAGATATGATTCGGAAAGCATGGCCATGCACGACTCGGTTAAGTGTTAACCGAGGCGATCGACTAAGAGTTAGTCGGGTGAATCACTTATCTCGGATCGAGAAGAGAGTCAGACTATTTAAGGGATGACATATATTCGCCTATAGTCTGACAAGGTATATCGTGAGGCAAAAGGGACTCGGACATAAGTCGCATTGGAAAAGGCAAGTCGTCATGACTCTTTGGTACTTGGGAGTTGGCACGTTCTGCTAGGAGCCGCTACCGACTGATCGATTGAGAGTCGGACTCCAATCGTGTCCAAGTAGCCATGAGCCTGCGGGGTCACACACTTAAGAGCGGGAGCAAGTTCGGATTAGATCTGAACCTGTAATCTGGTTGGGTTGGACCTAAACCGGATTAGGACTTAGTTAGTGAGTTGGACTCACGGTGACTAGTGTTATATGGGCTTTAGTGAATGGGACGCGCGAGCTGAGCCCACGTTCACTCCCTATATATAGTGGAGCACCGTAACCCAGAAGGGTTAATCGTTGTTCGATTAGGTCATTCCATGTGTTGGAAACCCTAGCTCCACAGCAGTCCAGCCGTCATCATGAACCTAGCAGTTCGCCGCCGGCGCTCCTCCTTGTACGTGTGGATACTAGCAGAGGTGTTGTGCGATCAGCACCAGGACGATCGGATCGTGAGGACTGCACTGCATCAACTGACGCGCTTCATCAGTAATCCGCAACTGCGCGTCTAGTGCTAAACCTCGTGGCCTTCTACCTCAGCTAGTTCTTGGGATCACCATGTTAGAGAAAAAGTTTTGTTTTATCTCTGCGTGGCCCAACAGTGGTATCAGAGCAATAGCTTCTGGTTTTAGGCTCGAGATCTCGCATATGTGATATGAGGTAGGCTGTAGATGAGATCTATGTGCTGTTTTGGTGGTCGATCTATGAGATAGATCGGTTTTGTACGAAGTTGATTGGATCAACTATACTCGGGGAATGGCAGATCTGATTTCCGTGATCATACTGCTGAGGTCGTGGAACGACATACCCCTACCGGTCGGCTTCCGCCATCGGGGTAGACTGTGACACGTAAATCCAGAAGCGGTGATCGAAGATCAAAGAGTTTGATCGAATCGGAACGATGATCGGAATCCATGTTCGGACCGCCGGCTTCGCCCTGTCGTAGCACCTTAGATGTCGTTGAGAGTTTCACAACGCCGGTAGATATTGTATCTATGCATAACTTGTTTTTGCAGGAAGTTGTGAATGGTATGGTTCATGTGCATGTGATATATGTGTGTAATCCATACGTGATCTGTGAATCACGGGTTTTTGTCAGCTGGCTGGAGCCTAGGTGTTGTCATTTTATTGTTTAATGACCTGCGTGTCGGATTCTCTGTGTAATTTACTTTACTAAGCTAGTGTATCTATTTGGAGAACCCGGAAGGCATGCAAGGCGTTGTACATGTCGGTGACATGGAGTAAGACGGCAAGTGACAAGAGTTGGCACGGGTCGGATTACAGGCTTTGTGGAGATGGAGATCGCCATGAAGAGAGCCATACCATTTCACATTATAATTGCTTTATTTTGTGTTATTGTTATGTCTCTGTTTTACCTCTATTAGATAGTCGGTAAAATTTAATCCCTCAAAGAAGGTCTAGTCGGTTTTCCCGCCAGTGTTTGCACCATCACAAGTCAGACATTTTTGGTAGTGGGCTCATAAAATTGAGGTGCTGCCAATTATTTCCGACTAGGTGGGTTCGAGTCATACTCTTACTGCAGAAACACTCGGTAAGCTAGACGGGTCTATCACAACGGTTGTGGGGCTCGGGGAAAAGTCGGATGGGAGTCGGGGCATGTGATGCCACCCGTCCAACAGGAGTCGCATGAGATGCGATTGACAAGGAGTTGTCTACCTAGATCACTTGGCGGCTAGCGGTGATGCTAAAGCTCACTAGCCGACTTGCTTATTTAGGATCCTGAATCACTAAGCAACCATCGGAGGGGTGTTGGTTCTAGTGGGAGCATAAAATATTAAAATGTTTAATATGCTTGCTCTTTTACGAATACATGTCTTAAGTGTTTTGCATATTTTCTGTTGTAGATCATGGCACCAAGTAGCAGTCACTCTCAGATATCCGGTTTTGCGTTGAGAACCATTCTTGAGAAAGATAAACTGAACGACACTAATTTTACCAACTGGTATCGAAATCTGAGAATAGTTCTCAAACAAGAAAAGAAGGACCATGTCCTAGACAACCCACTTCCAGATGAGCCGAATGAGAATGCGACTGTCGCAGCCACCAGTGCCTACCATCGGGCTAAGGATGAGTCCACGGATATTAGCTGTCTTATGCTTGCTCACATGGAACCGGACTTGTAGAAGCAGTTCGAGCATGTTGAGGCCTACGATATGATCGAAAGCCTCAAAAGTATGTTCCAGGCTCAGGCGAAGACTGAGAGGTATCAAGTCTCTCAGGCTTTGCTAAGTTGCAAGCTTAAGGATGGTGATCCACAGAGTCCGCATGTGATCAAAATGGTTGGTTACGTGAAGTCTCTGGAGAGGCTTGGCTACCCCATAAGCGAAGAGTGCGCTACGGATATAATTCTGAACTCTCTTCCTAGTGCATATGGGCAGTTCATTTCGAACTACCACATGCATGGTATGGATAAGAAGCTCACTGAATTACATGGGATGCTCAAGCAGGCAGAGGCGGATCTCAAGAAGGGCGCCAGCCAAGTGTTGATGGTGAAGAATAAGGCTAAGTTCAAGAAGAGTTCTTGGACTAAGAAGAAGACTAAGTCAGGAGGAAAGCAGGCTCCGGACCCGGTCCCAAGCGCTTCCTCAGGGACTAAACCATCTCCTTCAGACGGATCCACTTGCTTCTACTGCAAGGCGGATGGCCACTGGAAGAGGAACTGCAGCAAGTACTTGGCCGACAAAGCCAAGAGTGGAGGTATGACTTCTGACTCAGGTACACTTGTTTGCAATGTTATAGACATATATCTTGCTCATGCACTTAATAGTTCTTGGTTATATGATACCAGATCAGTTATTCACATCTGCAACTCGTTGCAGGGACTGGTAAGAACTAGGAGCGTAGCAAGAGGCGAGGTTTATATTCGAGTCGGCAACAAAGCAAGAGTTGCTGCGTTGGAACTCGGCACGATGCAACTTCATTTACCTTCCGGATTCATTATGGAACTAAATAATTGTTATTATGTTCCAGTGCTCAGTCGAAACATTATTTCTGCTTCATGTTTGATGAGGCAAGGCTATGAGTCGAATATCAAGAATAATGGTTGTTCTTTGTATTTGAATGATATGTTTCATGGCTTTGCACCCGTCCATGACGGGTTATTTATTTTGAATCTTGATGGTGAGTCGGTTTATAACATAAATGTTAAAAGGTTGAAACCAAATGATCTAAATATGACTTACTTTTGGCACTGTCGGCTTGGTCATATAAGTTGGAAACGCATGAAAAGGATCCATGATGATGGACTCCTAACTTCGTTCGACTTGGAGTCGTTCGAGACATGCGAATCTTGCCTACTCGGCAAAATGACCAAGACACCTTTTACAAAGAGTTGCGAAAGGGCGTCCGACTTGTTGGGACTAGTACATAGTGATGTATGTGGACCAATGAGCACGACAGCCAGGGGTGGTTATGAGTAATTCATTACCTTCACTGATGATTTGAGTAGGTATGGATATATCTACTTGATGAAACATAAGTCGGAAGCCTTTGAAAAGTTCAAAGAATTCCAGAATGAAGCACAGAATCAACTCGGCAAGAAAATAAAGTTTCTTCGGTCGGACCGAGGAGGCGAGTACATGAGCCATGAGTTTGATGACCATCTGAAAAGTTGTGGAATATTTCCTCAACTTACTCCGCCAGGAACGCCACAAAGGAACAGTGTTTCAGAAAGGCGGAATCGGACCTTGTTAGACATGGTACGATCAATGATGAGTCGGACAGATCTTCCTTTATCATTTTGGGGTTATTGTCTAGAAACAGCGGCGTTCACACTAAACAGAGTACCATCAAAATCGGTAGAGAAGACACCGCATGAGATGTGGACAGGCAAAAGGCCGAGTTTGTCTTTTCTTAAGATTTGGGGTTGTGAAGCATTTGTCAAGCGACTACAGTCAGACAAGCTTACAGCCAAGTCGGATAAGTGTATTTTCGTGGGGTATCCGAGGGAAACCTTGGGTTACTACTTCTACAACCGAGAAGAGGGCAAAGTGTTTGTCGCTCGGAACGGTGTCTTCCTTGAGAAAAAGTTTCTCAGTCGGGGAGTAAGTGGGAGCACGGTTCAACTCGAAGAAATTCGAGAGGAACCGGCTAGTAGCGAGTCGGCAAAAACCTTGGAGGTTGAGCCGGTCGTGGCAGCTGAGCCGGCAGCAACACCTGTACTACGAAGATCGGCAAGATTACGAAGTGTTCGTGATGTGTTACTGTTAGACAGTGATGATCCGACAAATTATTCGGAAGCGATGGTGGGATCTGATTCCGAGTCATGGCTTGGAGCCATGAGATCCGAGATAAAGTCCATGGATGAAAATCAAGTTTGGAACTTGGTTGATCTGCCAGACGGTGCAAGACCCGTCGAGTGCCAATGGGTCTTTAAGAATAAAACTAATATGGATGGAAATGTTTCAATCTATAAAGCACGCCTTGTCGTGAAGGGGTTCCGACAAGTTCAAGGAGTTGATTACGACGAGACTTTCTCACCTGTAGCGATGCTTAAATCAGTTCAGATCATGTTAGCCATAGCAGCCTATTTCGACTATGAGATATGGCAGATGGATGTCAAAACGGCTTTCCTTAACGGAAATTTAACCGAGGACGTGTATATGATACAGCCCGAGGGTTTTGTCGATCCGGCTAATGCTGACAAGGTGTGCAAACTTCAGAAATCCATTTATGGGTTGAAGCAAGCATCTCGTAGTTGGAATATTCGCTTTGATGAGGTAGTCAAATCGTTTGGCTTCATCAAGAGTGATCATGATTCTTGTTTATACAAGAAGTTTAGTGGGAACAAAGTAAATTTTCTAATCTTATATGTGGATGACATATTACTGATTGGAAATGATGTCCAGATGTTGCAAGAAACCAAGTAATCATTGGAAAGGAGTTTCTCAATGAAAGACTTGGGCGAGGCAACATACATCCTCGGAATCCGGATCTATAGAGATAGATCAAGGAGGCTCATTGGATTGAGTCAGAGTACTTATTTGGACAAAGTGTTGAAGAAGTTCAACATGGAATCGTCTAAGAAGGGGTTCTTACCGATGTCCCATGGTGTAAAACTTAGCAAGACTCAGTGTCCTTCGACAACTGATGAGCGAAGTCGGATGAGTGCGATTCCATATGCTTCTGCAGTCGGATCCATCATGTACGCCATGATTTGTACTAGGCCGGATGTTTCCTATGCTCTAAGTGTTGTGAGCAGATACCAGGCTGATCCTGGAGAGATCCACTGGACAGTGGCTAAAAATATCCTAAAGTACTTGAGAAGGACAGAGGATATGTTCTTGGTTTATGGTGGTGAAGATGAACTCAGTGTAAAGGGTTACACGGATGCGAGTTATCTTACCGACTCTGATGATTCTTGCTCACAATCCGGATACGTGTTTATTATAAATGGAGGTGTTGTGAGCTGGAAGAGTTCCAAGCAAGAGACTGTGTCTGCGTCTACAACAGAGGCTAAGTATATTGCCGCCTCGGAGGCAGCAAAGGAAGCTGTTTGGATGAGGAATTTCCTCATGGATCTTGGTGTGGTTCAGGGCTCGTCTAATCCGTTGGACGTGTATTGTGACAACAATGGTGCTATTGCACAAGCCAAGGAACCTAGACAGCACCAGAAGAACAAGCACATACTCATGCGGTACCACCTGATTCACCAGTTCGTGGATCAGGGTGATATCAAGTTATGCAAGGTACACACGGATGCAAATATTGTGGATCCGTTGACAAAGCCGTTACCCCAGCCGAAGCATGAGGCGCACCTGAGAGCCATGGGCATTAGATGCTTAGACATATGATGTCGAAAGATTTACTCTAGTGCAAGTGGGAGACTGTTGGGAATATGCCCTAGAGGCAGTCATGTATGATGAGATTTCCCATTGTCTTCATAAAGATATTAAGTAGTCCTTGTATAAACATCTGATGTGTATCATTGAATATGTGATTCGGTTGTGGAACTATGCATTCATGTTGTTTGTACTAAATATCCTTGGTCATTGAGGTTGTGCTGGACACACAACTTAGACCAATGTGAAAGTTGGCTTGATGACTCGGTTCCACTTGTCATGGGCATGGAGATGCTATTCCAACTTACACAGATTCGGCTAAAGAGTTTAGCGAGTCGGATTGACCCATATTGAGGTACAACGAACAAGTTGTCATTTGTATATCTCAATCAATGTAATCCTTAGACCTGAGGTTGTTGCATAGTCCGAGTTGAGGATCACCGACTTAGGTTCTGTCAAACGCTGATCCGTAACTGGGCAGTTATAAAGGCAGGGTTCGGGTCGACTGAGAATCAAGCTACGTGATGTGAATAACCAAGATGGGATTTTGCCCCTCCACTCGGAGAGATATTCTCTGGGCCCTCTCATGAGATATGATTCGGAAAACATGGCCATGCACGACTCGGTTAAGTGTTAACCGAGGCGATCGACTAAGAGTTAGTCAGGTGAATCACTTATCTCGGATCGAGAAGAGAGTTGGACTATTTAAGGGATGACATATATTCGCCTATAGTCTGACAAGGTATATCGTGAGGCAAAAGGGACTCGGACGTAAGTCGCATTGGAAAAGGCAAGTCGTCATGACTCTTTGGTACTTGGGAGTTGGCACGTTCTGCTAGGAGCCGCTACCGACTGATCGATTGAGAGTCGGACTCCAATCGTGTCCAAGTAGCCATGAGCCTGCGGGGTCACACACTTACGAGCGGGAGCAAGTTCGGATTAGATCTGAACATGTAATCTAGTTGGGTTGGACCTAAACCGGATTAGGACTGAGTTAGTGAGTTGGACTCACGGTGACTAGTGTTATATGGGCTTTAGTGAATGGGTCGCGCGAGCTGAGCCCACGTTCACTCCCTATATATAGTGGAGCACCGTAACCCAGAAGGGTTAATCGTTGTTCGATTAGGTCATTCCATGTGTTGGAAACCCTAGCTCCACTGCAGTCCAGCCGTCGTCACGAACCTAGCAGTTCGCCGCCGGCGCTCCTCCTTGTACGTGTGGATACTAGCAGAGGTGTTGTGCGATCAGCACCAGGACGATCGGATCGTGAGGACTGCACTGCATCAACTGACGCGCTTCATCAGTAATCCGCAACTGCGCGTCTAGTGGTAAACCTCGTGGCCTTCTACCTCAGCTAGTTCTTGGGATCACCATGTTAGAGAAAAAGTTTTGTTTTATCTCTGCGTGGCCCAACACTCTTGCACTTCAAGCAAGAACTTACTACTCCTTTTCAACACCAAGCAACTTATTTGCAAAACAGCACAGCGAGAACGGGGGTCCAAACTACTTTATTCAAGCAAACTAAACAAGCAAAGCAAACGAAACTAAGACACTCCAAGAACAACGCAACTGTGCATGAAACAATAAAAACAAAGTGTCTAGACAGACCTGCGCTGTTTATTGATGAAGAAGGGGATGCCTTGGGCATCCCCAAGCTTTGACGCTTGTACCTCTTGGATATTTCTTGGGGTGACACCATGGTGACATCCCCAAGATTGAGCTTCTGTCCATTCTTCATCTCATTGCATCATTCTCTCTCTACACCTGAAATTTTTTCCTTCATACAAAACTTCGCACAATCTTCAGTAGCAACATTAGTGTATTCAAAAGATATTAGACCCCTGGCAAAGCTTTGGAACAATAAGGATTTTCACTAAAAACACAAGCTACTTTAGTAACTCCTTCAAAAAATCTCAATTCACCTAAAGAGAACTCAAAAAGGGATCAATAAGAAGCAAATGCAAATAATGACAGAAATCTTCAACTATGAAAGGGATCAATAAGAATCAAGTATTTTCAAATGAAGAAGCATTAACATCCATACTTGTAAAATCTTCAACTATGAAAGGTAACTCATCCAAATGGGTTTTGGAGGATCCCTTCTCATCTCTCTTTGGTCTACTACTTTCATCAAAAAGATTTTCAGGAGCAATCCAATCAAAATTCTTTTCAAAGGCTTCATGCATTCCAACAAGCTTAAAGGGTATGGGTATCTTAAATTCTTCTCTAGGCTTAATTTTGTCTGAAATACCCACAACATCTACACTTGAGGCTAGCATATTGAAACGCTCAAAAATCTTTTTGGCTTCCCTAGCAACATCATGGAATTCTTTTGCTAAAGTTTCAAGGATGAATTCCCTCTTTTCAGCATTCTTCTCTTCTTTTAGTTTTAGGAACAAAAATTGTATGTAGGGGTTAAGGCTAACAAACCTAGCCTCCAACATATGAACTAAAGAAGCTGCAGTAATATCATAATTAGGAGCAAGCTCCGCTATAGATTTATCCTCAATATCCTCATGCTTGCTAACATAATCAAAGAATTCTTCAATATTATATTTTGCAATTATGGAGCCACTACCTATTGCAAGATCTTTTAGGGCGAACTTGGGGAGCAAAATGGTGAGCTAGAGCAAGGTGGCAACTAGAGCAAGAACTAAATTTTTTTGTGTTTTTTGAATAAAGCAAGCAAACAAAACTAGACTAATTTTTTTGGGTTTTTTGAAAAGAGGCAAACAAAACCAAGCAAAAGAAACAAAGAAAACTAAAAACAAAGTAAAGAGAAAGGAAGTGAAGGACTCCCCTTGTGAAGACGTCCTTAGACTCTCCGGCAACGGCGCCAGAAAACTTGTTGATGGCGCCTAGTTGGTAACCCCAAGCGCAGGGTGTGAAGAGCAAGCAACAAGTTTTCCCTCAGTTGAGACCGAGGTTATCGAACCAGAAGGAGGAAGGAAACGTCACACAGTTGTTGCAAGCAACACGGATACCTGCACAACATAATTCAAGACTTTGCCCCAACGAATCAGTGAGGTTGTCAAGCTCACCGGTTTGCTGTAACAAAGGATTAAACGTATGGTGTGCAAGGTAATGGTTTGCAGCAGGTAAACAAGTAATAGTGGAAGATGTATCAATGGTAAAGATTGGACCGGGGTCCATAGTTCACTAGAGCTGCTCTCCTTAGATAAACAACATGGCATGAAGGGTAAACAAATTACAGCAGGGCAATTGACAGGAACTGAGCAAGGCATAACAATGCAATTACTAGTCAGAAAGATCCTACGAGATCCGATTGGGCAATACAACAAGATACATAGACCGCCATCCAACTGCATCTATGACTAGAAGTCCACCTTCAGGTTATCATCCGAACCCCCTCTAGTATTAAGTTGCAAGCAACAGACAACTGTTTTAAGCAAAGTGTGTAAGGTAAACAATCCACTTGTTCCATGAACAAGAGACCGTTGTTTTCTCCCTAGTAGCAACAGAACATCTACAACCGAAGAGATTTCTGTCACTTCCCTTGGAAACTAGAGGCATGAACCCACTATCGAGCATAAATACCCCCTCTTGGAGTCACTAGCAACTACTTGGCCAAGATAGCTACTAACAACGGAGAGCATGCAAGATCACAAACAACACAGACATGATAGAATCATAAAGACAAAACCATTAATCAAACCAACATAATAATCTCAATATCCATTGGATCCCCGCAAACACAACATGCATGATTACAAATAGATTAGATCTTGATCATGAACGTAGCTCACAAGATCTATACATGAAAACACAAAGGAGGAGATACAACCATATAGCTACTACATGGACCCATAGTCCAAGGTGGAACTACTCACGCATCATACCGGAGAGAAGGCCTCCGGGATGATCTCCCCTCTGGCAGGGTGACGGGAAGAACTTTAGATCCACCCTGATCTAGGGACGATGGTGGTGGCGGCTACAGACGGTTTCGTGGAGATTTGGTCGGGTGCTTAGGGTTTCTGCATCGGGGGCTTCTTATAGGCGAAGGGGGAGGCCGAGGCGGTGGACAGAGGGGCCACACCCCTCCTAGGCGCGGGGCAGGGCCCACTCGCGCCTAGGGTGGGTCTGGCCGCCCTGGCTTGCCTCTCCGGCTCCCCTTTGGAATTCTTGTTCCCCACGGAAAGTAATTGACTTTGACGTTTGTCCCGTCCAATTCCGACAATATTTTTTTACTAACTTTTCTGAAACCAAAAACAGGCACCTGGCACTGTTGCAACTTGTTAATAGGTTAGTACCAGAAAACATGTAAAAAGCACCTCAAAGTGTAGACAAGTAACAGAGCAAGAACCTCAAGCGCTTGCTATCTACATCTCTCATGCTGGTGACACCAACAGAGTGAGAACCAATGTTGCTCTACATCGCTTACACGCATCAAGTGGTCAGCACGACACCTGTGGTCGAACTACCCGAAGAGGTAAAAACCCATGGGGTACAAATCCCAGTATATTACCTCCGTGAGGTACTGACACCTACAAAACAAAGGTACCCCCACTACCAAAAACTCGCTACGACGTATTCATGACTACGCATCGACTGTGTCACTACTTCGAGGAGCACCAGATCATGGTCGTCAATGACGCACCACTATCACACATCCTCAAAAACCCTGAGGCCACGGGAAGAGTAGCCTTGTGGGGCATCGATCTGTCCCCATGGGACATCATATACGAAAGACACACCGCCATCAAGTCGCAGGTACTCCCCAATTTCCGAGTACACTGGATGGAGCTGCATCTGCCAGACACCCCGGATATGTCCCAGCTATGGACGATGAACTTCGACGGATCCAAGCGTGACGCCGGAGCTGGAGCCAGAGTAATCTTAACATCTCCCCAAGGAAACAAGATGCGATACGTGCTGCGGATGAAATTCCATGCTTCCAACAACGAGGCTGGATATGAGGCACTAATCCACGGCATGAAGATGGCCAAATTCTATGGCGCCACACGCCTAGTCATCTACGGTGACTCCAATATCGTTGTCCAACAAACGATGAACGAGTGTGACGCCTACAGCAACAACATGATCGCCTACCGCGCGCTCTACGACTCACTCGAAGGAGACTTCGACGGCTGCGAACTCCGGCATGTTGGTCGAGAAAGGAATGAGGAGGCCACCAAGCTCGCCAACATTGGCTCCACCTGTGCCCTAGTGCCACCAGGCGTGTTCCTCAAGAAAATTTGCATGCCCTCCATCAAGCACTAAATTCCGAAAGACGCAGTCAATACCATGGAGCACTCGGGGGCTATGCCACCCGAGAAAACAGAAGTACTCGAAGAGCTAGATACAGAGGTTGAGTTACTGAGACTCATGCAAGTCCTAGCAATCGAGCAAACATGGACTCAGCCATATGTCAAGTACCTGGTGAGCAAGCAGCTACCGAACGACCCAACTGACGCCAGGAAGATCGCGCGATGATCAAAGCATTCACCATCATCAACAGCGAACTATACAAATGAAGCATCACCAGAGTGCTACAATGGTGTGTCACCAACAGTGATGGGAAGGCCATCCTCCTCGACATCCACGAAGGAACCTGCGGCCACCACGCCGACAGTCGCGCCCTAGTCGCCAAGGCTATGCGAGCTGGCTTCTACTGGCCAACTACGATGCGCGACGCTAAGGACATTGTCAAGAGGTGCAATGCCTGCCAGCGGTTCGCTGATAAACCACATCTGCCTGGCTCAGAGCTATGGCCCATACCATTGGCCTGGCCCTTCGCCTAATGGGGACTTGACATGGTCCGCAAGCTGCAGAAATCCTCACCCGGAGGCTACGTCTTCCTCTTGGTGGAGTCGACAAGTTCACCAAGTGGGTTGAGGCGATGCCCGTCACTAACCAAATGGGTGCCTCCGCAGTCAAGTTCTTCTAGTCCATTGTCTACAGGTTCGGGGTGCCTCACAACATCATCACCGACATCGGCACGAACTTAACCTCAAAGAAGTTTCGATACTTCTGCGATGGGCTCGACATCAAATTCACATATGCTTTAGTGGCGCACCCGCAAACCAATGGTCAGGTCGAAAAGGCCAACAACCTTGTCTACAATGGACACAAGAAATGACTCATTTTCCCTCTCGAACGATTGGCAGGAGCCTGGGCAGACGAACTACCCTACATCCTCTGGAGCCTGCGCACAACACCAAACAGCGCAACAGGCTACAAGCCTTTCTTCATGGTGCATGGAGCAGAAGCAGTACTACCTGCAAAGGTACGCTACAAAGCGCCAAGGGTCCTTGCCTACAACGAGGCAGAATCAACGGCCACACTCGAAGACGTCGTCAACCTGTTGGACGAAGCACGTGACATCGCCGCTTCCCATTCGGTAGTGTATCAACAAAGCCTCTGCAACTACCACAGCCGACGGTTGCGCCCGCGATCCTTCGTCTAAGGGGACCTCGTCTTATGACTCAAGCAAAAGAGGCACCTGAATCTCAAGTCATCATGGGAAGGCCCCTACATGGTCACCGAAGTTATACCAGGTGGCGCCTATCGCCTCAAGGACGTCAAGTCTGGAGTAGCATACTCCAACCCTTGGAACGTCGTACAATTGTGACGCTTCTACCCCTAGTAGTTTACTTACAATAAAGGCTATTCAGTCGAACTATGTATCTCCAACTATGCGATGAATAAAAGCTAAGTTCCTTGGCCAAATACAATTTCCCTCGTGCACATCTTTATTTCATTCAATACACTCGGGGCTGCATCTCACCCTATGACTTCATCGACTCATACATTAAAATGCATTCACCTGAGTATCTAACCATGTTAGGCTAACTAAAAAGGCATACAAACCCTATAGAATTACATGCAAAATGCACCTTATAAATTTTACAGGGGAAGCAACAGCCCATTAGCAACTACACAAATTTTACATAGTCATTTACAATTTTCGCAGGGGAATCATCCGCCACAAAGAAGTACATTAGTATGATCATAAAAAAGGCGCACAACGTCTTCGGCATGAAGGGACACCGCCACGTAGTGAGTGATACGTCGGAAATGTATCTATAATTTTTTATGCTCCATGCTTGTTTTATATCTACTTTGCTTTACTTTGTCTACACTTTGAGGTGTTCTTATATCTTTTATGGAACTAACCTATTAACAAGTTTCCATAGTGCCAGTTGCCTATTTTCTTCTGTTTTTGGTTCCAGAAAGGCGAAAAATCAATATTCTCGGAATTGGACGGGACAAAAGCCAAAGCCAATATTTTACCGTGAGCGACACGAAGTCCAGAGGAGAGACGGAGAAGCGAACCAGGGCGGCCAGACCCCCTAGGCGCGGGTGTCCCACCCCGTGCCTGGGTAGGGTGTGGGGCCCTGGTCGCCTCCCAGCCTCGCCTCTTCGCCTATAAGAAGCCCCCGATGCAGAAACCCTAGGCACCCGATCAAAACTCCACGAAACCTTGTGTAGCCGCCACCACCGTTGTCCCTAGATCGGGGGGACCTAAAGTTCTTCCCGGCACCATGCCGGAGGGGAGATCATCCTGAAGGCCTTCTCTCTGGTATGATGCGTGAGTAGTTCCACCTTGGACTATGGGTCCATGTAGTAGCTAGATGGTTGTATATCCTCCTTGTGCTTTCATATATAGATCTTATGAGCTCCGTTCATGATCAAGATCTAATCTATTTGTAATCATGCATGTTGTGTTTGCTGGGATCCGATGGATATTGAGATTATTATGTTTGTGTGATTAATGGTTTTTTATTTATGATTCTATCATGTCTGTGTTGTTTGTGATCTTGCATGCTCTCCGTTGTTAGTAGCTATCTTGGCCAAGTAGTTGCTAGTGACTCCAAGAGGGGGTATTTATGCTCGATAGTGGGTTCATGCCTCTAGTTTCCAAGGGAAGTGACAGAAATCTCTTCGGTTGTAGATGTGTTGTTGCTACTAGGGAGAAAACAATGGTCTCTTGTTCATGGAACAAGTGGATTGTTTACCTTACACACTTTGCTTAAAACAGTTGTCTGTTGCTTGCAACTTAATACTAGAGGGGGTTCGGATGATAACCTAAAGGTGGACTTCTAGTCATAGATGCAGTTGGATGGCAGTCTATGTATATTGTTGTATTGCCCAATCGAATCTCATAGGATCTTTTTGTCTGGTATTGCATTGTTATGCCTTGCTCAGTTCCTGTCAGTTTCCCTGCTGTAATTTGTTTACCCTTCATGTCATGTTGTTTATCTAAGGAGAGCACCTCTAGTGAACTATGGACCCCAGTCCAATCTTTACCATTGATACATCTTCAACTGTTACTTGTTTACTTGCTGACGAGGTTTGATCTCATCAATGCCCATTGCTATGGACTTGGGTTTTGGAGAAGATGGGGATGCTGGAGATCGTGGAACGGTTAGCAAACAAGCAACACGGGGACACAAGGTTTACCCAGGTTCAGGCCCCCCGGAGGGAAACCCTACTCCTGCTTATCTGCTCTTGATTACGGCGGAACCGAAGGTTACAGGCGTGCGCAGATGCAATCTGGCGTGGAGGTGTGTATGCGAAAGTATGAGAGAGAGAGAGATCTAGGTTGTGCCCTCCTAGCCTTTATATAGACTCAGGCAGGTCCCGGGCATAGACCTAGTCGGTTACAGGTTCTAGGGTTTTACCCCTTTGAATTTCTTATCTACTCTAGTCTTGCTCTCCAAGGATCCGAAAGCGTCATGGGCCTTGACCACCCGAAAATCTTCATGGGCCGGCGTATAGTTGCCGTGGGCCTTCCTTGGGCTGGACCAGGTATGCTGAGATCATGTACCCGTGGGATATAACCATGTCAGTAGCCCCCGAGTGTTCAGTCGAATCATAGATTCGACTAAGGACCCTGCAATATTTCGGGTGCAACTATGTATTTCAATAGTTCATGTGTAGGGATTGATGATGTGTGTGCCTGACTCACCCGACAGATCAAGGTCAGTTAACTGTCTTAGGACGAAGCAAAACGATCTTCTTCAGGTTCGAATCCATCAACTCGAACCTGGAACATATGCTGGTGTAATTCGACTCAGGCCGCGGAGGACTTACAGGAGTGGAATTCCAGTGAATTTAACTGATGTACCCAACGCGTCCGTCAGGATTTTTCATCGTGCCTGTTAGCACGGGTTTTTACTAGCAGAGCGCAGTCGTGTACGTTGCCAGGCCATCAGATGATATCTGTAGTTCTTATCTTTATGTCGCAGACACAGCATCCGAATGTTTATCACCGCGGAGGTGTTTCGGGTGGTCAAGGAGGATGTTACTCCCTTAGCGTTTAATTGGGGCATAGTTGCCGAAAAGTTTTGCATGTTGATCCGAAGGATCGCAGTCGAAGAATTTATAGGGTGCGCGACCAGCGCTCCCTATGGGAGTAGCCCCCGAGTGTCTGTTCGAGCCGTAGACTCGAGCGGAGACTTTTATTCAGCCGTTGTTCGGCTTTAGGTCCGTAGGACACAAATTTTTCGGATGCTTGAATCCATCCTTCCTATGGGAGTAGCCCCCGAGTCCATAGTAGAGTCGTAGACTCGACTAGGGACTCGAAGCAACAGTTCGCTTCTATTCATCTTTTGGGTGCGCGGCCAGCGCTCCTGATAGGAGTAGCCCCCGAGTAATTGGTCGAATCGTAGATTCGAGTGAGTACTCTTAGCTTCGAAGCCGAAGAAATTGTAGCTGTTGCTAGTGTAGCTTTTGATGACGTCAGTGCTGACGGTCGATGACCTCAAGCGTTTGCTGCGCCGGAGATGACTTGACTGGGCGAACATGGGTCCCACTGTCTGACCTTGAATTGACCGGTCACGCGCGTCGTGGAGATAATTACGGCGTCGCCTCGATTTGCGCGCGTAGTGGACGGCGTGTTAGGGACGGATCGTTGTGATGCTGACATGTGTATGGCCAGATCCTGCCTTTGGCGTTAGGTCTTCTCGATGAACGGCTGTCATGCATCGTCTTCGTCTTTATAATCATTGGGGAAAACTTCAATTTGTTTTCACCGCATCTGTTCTTGCTTTCACTGCTTCCTTGCATTCTGAGAGCTCTTGCTGCGCGCTGGAATATTCCTTCACGTTTCCCTCGTCCATTTTGCGTTCTCTCCGCCAGCGCCACCGTACCATGATGGGGAAGCCGAAGAAGTCGTCGTCTGCGGTTGGCACCAGCGCCGCCGGAGGGAAGAAAAGTGCCGCCACTACCCGTGTCACCAACGGTGGCTGGCGGCGATCGGAGATGCGGGAGAGTGATCTCCGCAGGCTTCGCGAGCGGGGCATGATCCCACAGGATAGGGAGGCCGTTAAACTCCCAGGCAATGAGGTAATCCCCCGTCCCCCCGTTGGGTATCGGGTTATGTTCCTTGCCTTTGTTTTGCGCGGATTTTCCTTCCCAGTCCACGACTTCCTTCGTGGACTGCTTTTTCTATACAGTGTCCAATTGCACCATCTTTCCCCCAATTCTCTTCTTCACATTGCTTGTTTTATCACTTTCTGCGAGTGTTGGCTCGGTATTGAGCCGCATTTTGGCCTCTTCCGGAAACTTTATTTCGTGAAGAGGCAATCTGGTTCGGAAGGTGTTTATCCCATTGGGGGTTTCATCATCTCCCTCAGGCCCAATCTCCTTTTCTTTTCTTTTTCCATGTCTGAATCTGTCCAATACTGGCAGAGGCGATGGTTTTATATCCGCGACTCCGTAGTACCTGGGCAAGACTTTGGTCTTGTTCCTTTCGACCCCTCCCAGAAGATTGAGCCGAAAAGGTCTTGGAAACACAAGATCTTGGATGGCGAGGTAGCGGAGATAGAGGCTCTATATCGTCGGGTGGAGGATCTCTAGTTGATTCCGGAGAAGGAAGTGAATGGTGTGGATATCATCCGCACCTTCCTCGAGCGTCGGGTGCAGCCACTCCAGGCTAGGGTGCACCCAATGTTCCTTTATGCTGGCCGGCGTGATCCGACGAGGGTTTCGGCTGAGAAAATCTCCCAGGGAGATCTTGACAGGGCCCTTCGCTTGCTGCTGAAGTTCAAGGCCGGAGAGGAAATCCCGGGGAAGTCGCTGACTCCTCCGTTTTCTTCTTCGCTTCCTGTTCCACAGGTGTAGATCCGTGCGCGTAGCACTATTTTTCGACTGCATTGTTTTGTATTTGTTTGCTGACAAATTGTTCTTCTCTTGTGCAGAGCTTCAAAGTGCCGGGTATGTCGCCTCCATTACCCGAAGTATATCCGGATGCTCCGGACAATGATTTGGTGGATTCCATGTCCGAGCTGCCATCGGCGCGATCTCCGGCTGAAGATGCCAACGAGTCAAGCGAGGACCACACTCGCAAACGATCGCGGAGCTCCAGCGAGTCTTCGTATGCTTCGACTCCTCCGACTCCTAGGAATCCTCTGTGTCTTGAGCGCCATAGTGATGGCCATGGAGGCTCTTCCTCCCCTATTCCTGCTATTCCTGTGCGGGCTGTAGCGCCGCACCCGCCAGCGAAGCGGAAAAAGGAAGAAAAGAAGGAAGAGAAGAAGGAAGAGAAGAAAGAGTAGAAGAGGGTCCGAAGGACCCCTCCTGTCTTCAACCTGAGCTCGCTGGACTCGTAAGTTTCCTCTGTACTGTTTTTCCTGTGCTGTTGACTTTGTGCTTATGCTAATTTGTCCTTGTGCAGGCACTCTTCCAACGATTCCTCCAGTGATGGTGCTCGAGAGATGATGGGGGAGTCGAAAGTTGTGTCTCCTCCTCCTCAGACGGTGGCAACTTCTGAGGGCGCTGCTCTGAACCCTCTTCTGCGGGAGGTTTAGGTGGTTGCGCCTCAGAATTTTGCTAGCGGACCTTCGACGTCGCCATTGGATCATGTAAGTCTCCTGCCACGGGGGGAGCCCCCGAGCGTTTTCGTGTGTGTATCTTGCTTCTGTTCTTTTTTGGTGGGCGTAGCCCCCGAGTCCTTTTTCTGACTGGTAGGTCTTCTTCCTGCAGCCTTTTGTGCAGGATGCCAAGCGACTGGTGCAGGAGCACCTGGTGCTAGAGGCCAGCCTCAAACAGCTTCAAGGTACTATTATGCCTTTGATGTTTGCTTCTTCATATATTCTTGTCCTGTTATCTGACACCTGTACTTTTTGGATGCAGAGGAGCATAACACCTCCCTTCGTGAGATCGATGCTCTCAAAAAGAGCCTTGGTCAAGCGGAGAAGAAGGCCGAGGTCGCCGTTGGTGCGAAGGAGCGCCTTGAGCTGGAGCTGGCTACTGCGGCCGAGGCTAAGGAGCGCCTGCAGCAGGAGGCCACAGACCGCGAGGAGCAGCTTGCCACTGCTGCGGCTGCGCGTGAAAGAGAAGTGGCTGATAAGCTCATGGCTGCTGCCAAGGCTGTTTTGGGTGAGTATCTTCTTTTGCCCCTTTTATTTTTCTTGTCTTTCTTCTGGGTGCTTTCTTCATTCCTTTTCTTTATTGTCTCAGATGCCGCAGGCATCGAGTTTGACCGCAGCGCTCTGGAGCACGGGAGTGCTCTAGATGATGCTACTGCAGCGGTCGAAGATCGCTGCAGCACCGTCGTCTGCTCACTTGCCAAGGCCAAGGAGGTCCTTGGCCGCTTCTACAAGGAGCTTGTCCCCAAAGGCGCGGCTCTTGATGATGTTGACGCTTTGGCGGAGGCGTTGTCAGTCGAAGCGCCTGCGGCGTACCAGCGCAAGCAGAAGGGCATCGGCGCGTCCGTCGGGCTGGCGATGGCCTTGGCGGCTGGAGCGGAGCTGGACCTTCCCCAGATCACCTCCCGGATGCCGATGACCGCGGATGGATCCGAGGTAGCCTTCGCTACCTATTCTTCTCGCTGCAAGTGATATGGGCCCAAGCTGATTGATCTGCTAGCCGAGTACGCGCTACGGCAGCAGGGGGAAGCCAAAGCGAGGCAATCCGGCTCCGAGGCGACTCAGGGCGCCGCGTCTTAGGCGCTGTAGCTGTAGGATAGTTTGTAATTTTCTTTTGCTGTAATTATGTTGAAGAAACAAAATCCCTGTGCCATGTAGTGGCGTTTATCCACTTAATGAATTTTGCTGAGTTGTGTTCTTCGCTGTCTGAGTGTTTATGTCCTTTTCTTTTCTGTTGCTCTAGGTTCCTTCGGGTGCTGATCCCGTTGACACCCCGCCTGTAGCACGGCAGCGGCCATCTTTGGATGATTCGTCACAACTTGCTTTTCTTCGAGACCGTGTGCGTAGTCTTGAGAAGGAGTTGCTTGGGGTGCGTGGTCACGCCGATGTTTGGAAGTCCAAGGCAGATCGCAGTGCAGCCAGAGAGGAGTACTTGATGGCAGAATTGCTTCGACTGTCTGGGCAACTTCAGTGTAAGTTTTTTCGAGCTGCTGCTTATTTCTTCGGATGCATATGCTGGCCTGGCATCTTACTTTTGTGCGAGTATCGTAGGTGCTAACCTTGCTCCAAGGGAGGAGATGGAGCGTGTTGCTGTTCGGGTCAATTGTTTGACTCAGCAGGACATGGAAACTGGCGGATGGATCGCGACTATGCCATGGCTCTGGCAACGATGCAGGATCGCGTTCACCAAGTATCGCGGGTGCTTCGCCAAGTGCAGACTTCGCTCTTGTCGGTTCTGCATGTTATGTTTCCCCTGGATGCTGTGCCAACAAACCTGTCCGGTCTTCTGTCTAGATTTCGGAGCGTGACCCGTGTCCAGGAATTGGTGAGGCAGCAGCTCGTCGCAGGTGTGAAGGCTGCGTTGTCCCTTGTTAGGCTGCATCGTCCTGATGTATATCTGTCTGTTGTAGCAGCTGGGCCACCTCTTCGGCCAGATGGTGGCGAGTGGGATATGCGTCCGCATTATGCGGCTGTAAGGCAGTATGCCGAACAGGTCATAGATTTGTTTGAGCAGCGCGCTCAGGTTATTCTCCAGAATAGGTAGTACCTGTAAAAGAGATAGATGTAAAATTTGTATATTTCGACTGGGCGTGTTGTGCCCTTTGTTATAAAGGTTTGTTTGTGGTTTGAGCACGCAGTGCTTTGTTTGAATACGTGTCCTTTTCGTTTTCCTGATGTTGTCAGCTACTAAGGTGTACACGTGTGATCCTCGGTCGATGAAATCGTGATGTGGGGGGAGCCCCCGAGTGCATTTGTAGCATAAAGTAAAGTTGCAAATAGTGAACGAAATTTTGGGGCGAGACACTTAGCTTTATTTATATCGAAATGGAGGAAGTACATTGTTCGGCTAAATAGCCTTGGCTAAAAAGCCTTATTGAAAGTAAAGGGGTAGGTAGCTAGGGGTAGAATCGTCGCAAGTGTGCGATGTTCCACGGGTTGGAGTATGCGACTCCAGACTCTACGTGCTTGAGGCGATAGGCGCCACCTGGGATGACTTCGGTGATGATGTAGGGCCCTTCCCATGTTGACTCGAATTTCTTCGGTCGCTCTTGCTTGAGTCGCAAGACGAGGTCTCCTTCGGCGAAGGACCTTGGGCGCAGCCGGCGGCTGTGGTAGTTGCGGAGACTCTGCTGGTACACCGCTGATCGAGCTGCTGCCACATCTCTTGCCTCGTCGAGTGTGTCGACGGCATCTTCGAGTGCAGCCGTGGATTCGGCTTCGCTGTAAGCGACGACCCGGGGGGCCTGGTGGCGTACTTCGGCTGGTAGTACGGCTTCGGCTCCATGCACCATGAAGAACGGTGTGTAGCCGGTGGAGCTGTTTGGCATGGTACGCAAACTCCATAGGACGGATGACAACTCCTTCGTCCAAGCTCCGGCCTTTTGTTTGAGTGGGCTCATGAGGCGCTTCTTGATGCTAGCGCCGATTAGGCCGTTGGCCTTTTCGACCTGCACATTCGTTTGCGGGTGAGCCACTGAGGCGTATGTGATGTTGATCCCGAGGCCTTCGCAGAAGTCTTGGAGTTCTTTGGAGATGAAGTTCGATCCATTGTCGGTAATGATGCTGTGCGGTACGCCGAACCTGTAGACAATGGATTCGAAGAACTTGACGGTGGTCTTGCCCTTTTGGTTGGTAACCGGCATGGCTTCGACCCACTTGGCGAATTTATCGACTGCGACCAGAAGGTAAACGTGCCCCCCTTTCGAGGACTTTGGCAGTTTGCCGATCATGTCGAGGCCCCATTGAGCAAAGGGCCATGCTATAGGTATGGGTCGGAGCTCTGACCCGGGTGCGTGCGGTTTATCGGCGAACCGTTGGCACCCGTTGCATCTTCGGACGATGTCCTTTGCATCGCTCATGGCCGTTGGCCAGTAGAATCCAGCTCGTAGAGCTTTGGCGACAAGGGAGCGGCTGCCTGTGTGATGACCGCAGATGCTCTCGTGGATGTCTTGGAGGATGGCTTTCCCGTCAACGATGGTGACGCACCTTTGTAGTACACCCATAATACTGCGCTTGTACAGCTCGCCATTAATGATGGTGAAGGCTTTTGAACGACGAGATATGCTCCGAGCATCCGTCGGGCTGTCAGGCAGTTCTCTGTTTATCAAGAACTGGAGGTATGGTCGCGTCCAAGTTTCTTCGACTGCCATGACCTGCATCAGGTTGACCATAGCAACCTCTGTGTCCAGTTTCTCGGGTCCTTCGTTTCCTTCGGGCAGCGTAGCCCCCGAGTGTTCTGCTTCTTCGGGTGATCCCTTGGGGAATTTCCGCTTGATGGATGGCACGCAGATCTGTTCGAGGAACACACCCGGTGGCACCTTTGCGCTGGTGGAGCCGATGTTGGCGAGTCTGTCGGCTTCCTCGTTGCTTTCTCTTCCGACGTGCCGAAGCTCGCAGCCGTCGAATTCTCCTTCGAGTGCGTTGTAGAGTGCGCGGTACGCGATCATGTTTTCGGTGTGTGTGTCGCACTCGTTCATCGTCTGCTGGACGATGAGGTTGGAGTCACCGTAGATGACCAGGCGCGTTGCGCCGCAGATCTTTGCCATCCTCATGCCGTGGATGAGGGCTTCGTATTCGGCCTCGTTGTTGGAAGCTCGGAAACCATTACCTTCCACACCATACGTTTAATCCTTTGTTACAGCAACCGGTGAGATTGACAACCTCACTGTTAGTTGGGGCAAAGTCTTGAGTTTGTGTTGTGCAGATCTCCACGTTGCTTGTAGCACCTTTGGGGCGTTTCCTTCCTCCTACTGGTTCGATAATCTTGGTTTCTTACTGAAGGAAACTTGCCTGCTGAACTGCATCATACCTGCCGCTTGGGGTCTCCCAACGAAGTGCTGCTGCACTCATCAGTGAGGACGCCATGTCATCCGGCAGGGGCGGGCGGTCTCGCTGCTATACCAGCCAAATCCACATATGTTCGAAGCAATCGAACAAGGTCTAGGGCCGCCTTGGCACCGCAACAAGTTGCTGATGCACAAGTCCACGCACGACGTCCTCACTTCAAAACTTCCCCAACAGACTGAGGAAGCTCGACGGAGCCGCGTCTAACGGGAACATGGCAGCCCATATAGCCGCAAAGGACGACCTCGTGCACTTCAGCACCTGCAGCACTTGATGAACACGATCTTGTACTATTGCGACTATTGTCGCTCGACCTTGGTCCATCCAGAAGAACCCTCCAGCCTCCAGCTCCTGTTGGGTGAGGCAGTTGAGTCGAATGGCAACACGATCTTTATCTTCCTGTGGAAGTAGATTGACAACGGCAACAAGCAACAACTCAGGAAGCACTCATGGTGATGGCAGTCGAAAAATAGCGAAAGGCGCTCGATGAACACTTACATTGGAGTTGTTCACCGATTTGCCAAAATTCCTCGAGCAAATACTCCTCCCTGGAAACAGCTCGCTCTGTTTTCGACTTCCGGATGTTGGTGTGACCCCGAATGATAAGGACATACTTCTCCAGGCTTCGGATGCGATCACGCATTAAAGGAAACTGTGACGCCTCACTCGTCGTCGGATGAGCAGGAGCCAGGGCAGGTGACTGAGTCACTGAGTCAGCATTTGAAGGTCCCTAAGAGGCACACAAATAACAGTGCATAAGGATAGGTGCAAGGGATAGAAGTGGATGCATATATTTACATCAAAAACAACCACCACGTGGTAGCATCCAAGTCATCGTTACAAGCACTATGGCAAAAGCAGATCGAAAACTATAAAAGCAACTATGCAACGAAAGGACCCTACTGGACAGCGGCATCTAGAGAAACTTCGGACTCCGAGGCTCTCGCCTTGGCCACCCACTGCTTCTCTGGCGCATAAGTGGCTAGCAGATCAATCAAGCGAGGACCATAGTGCTTGAAGCATAAAGCGTAGGAGGAAAATGATACCTCGGTGCCGTCATCCGCTACAGGCATCTTGGCGGTGATTTGGCTCAGGTTCGGCTGCGCGCCGGACGCCATCTCCATCACCAGGCCAAGGGTAGCGCCCACACCCTTCTGTGTCTTCTTGTAGTCTGTAGGTGCATCACCAGCTAGCGCCTTTGCCAAGGAGTCGATGTCATCAAGGGCTACACCCTTGGGGAAGATCTCCTGGTAGAAGCGACTGGGGACCTCCTTGACCTGGCCCAGCCTCTCAGAGGTGGAGCTGCAACGGTCTTTGACCATTGCAGCAGCATCCGCAAGAGGATCCCCATGGTCCATGGCACTGCGATCAAACGCAATGCCAGTGCCATCTGCAGGAGATGCGACGATAGAATATTTGGGTCAAACAGAAGAAGCAAAGCAAAATTAATGAGAAGGAGAAAAAACGACAACTCACCTCACAACGCCTTGGCAGCAGCCATAAGCTGCTCCATCATTTCCTTCTCCCGGGAAGCAGCAGCAGCCATCAGTTGCCTCTCACGCCCTTGGGCCTCCTACTTGTAGAGATCGAGGGCTACCACAACGTCCTTTGCCTTGATCTCCGCCTAGCTATTTTTCTTCCCAAGCGCATCCAATTTGCGGAGAGCACTGTTATTTTCATCTAAAAAACAAACAGAAGAATAAGAGGACAGACTACGAAGCGAGCAGTCGCAACGAGACAAGATGTTCAACACTTACCTTGGAGTTGCTGAAAGCTATTATCCAAGGACATGTACTGCTGGCCTATGCGTTGCAGATCATGCATGACGGGCTACAGTGAGAAGATGAGGGTCATAAGAGCAGAAAACAACTCGGGGGATCGAGCATAGCACTCGAATAAGACTTATGTGGGCACCCGAAGACTCCGAAGGAGAAGCTTTTGTCTTCTATGCAACAACTGCGCGAGTCCTTAGCTTCGAGGAGCTCGACTCTTCGTTGCTGGAGTTGGTCGGCATCTTTCGGGAGTCCGCAGCAGCCTCAGCACTCACCGCCTTCGACTCCCCAGCCATGTCATCAACTTCCTCCTTGAAGGATTCGTCTGAGGAGTTCCTCCTGACACAGTCAAAGAGAGCACGTTAGTCGAAGAACCAAAGGGCCAAATACTTAGCACTCTGAAAACACAAGGGTACCAAGAAACTTACGAAGGAATGTCAGAGAGGTTGACAAGCAGTGCCTCTTTCTTCCTCTTCTTGGCCAGCGACCGAGGAGCCACCACTCGAATAGGAACGCCATGAAAAGGGGAGGAAGCACCGTCCCCCAGGTCATGTTGCTCCAAATGAGCAGGCCCTTGCGGAGTCAATGGCGTTGAGGCATCCGAGCTCTCGCTTTGGGATCTCTTCAGAGAATGCTCGTTGCTATGCTCGGGAGCTTCATCACCTGCAGGTGATAGAGCTAGGGGACGGTATACTCCGACTTCGCGTCTCCACCATCTGGTGCCGCCGAGTACTCCTCAGGAAGAGGTGGGAGCATGCTCGCAACACTCAGATCCTACGCAACCAGAGAGAATTTCGAGTCAATTAAGTGATCAAGCAAGAGGACTATCAACACATACAATTCTTGAAGTATCAAAGGTTCATACCTGAGGAACTGCGTTTCGCGCACTGAAGGGCACAATCGACGACTCCGACGGCAGAGGCTCGTCAGCCTTGTACTTGAGCAGAGGCCGGAACGCCCTGTCCAGGTCTGCCGAAGACATCTCCTCCTTCGTCACCCTAGTAGAGTCGCTGGCGCCGGTGTATTTAAACATCGGATGAGCCCTTGCTTGGAGGGGCTATACCCGACGCTTGGGGAACGTCCGGATGATGTCGACTCTGGAAACTTCTCTGCCTGGCACCAGTTGAAGGGCTTCTACTCGCTTTATAGCTGCTCGATGTTGAGTTCCTTCTTGCTCATATGTGTTCTGTCAAGTTTAAGGAATAGATCATGGTGCTAGCAACTTTATTGAGGCGTGCAGAGGTAATACTTGTGTAGTTCTATGCTTTGATATGGTTAATTGTTGTACGCAAGTTAAAATGCTTGACTGTGCCATGCTTTGTTGATCTTGTCGTTGACTTTTGCATCTGCGCTCGAGTTTTTTTGGCTTTTACTATGGATTGAACATTAGATATGTCTGGTTCTTTCCTACTGCCCCCTATTATTTACTTGCCGCAGAACTTGTACTTAACTGGATGGAGTGATTGTTGCAACATACTTTTTAGATCAAATATTAAGTTTAGTTGGTACACTGTTATAAGTGAATTCTAGCTCTATTTGACTTTTAGAGGTGAACTAGCAAGGTGGCCCTCGCAAATGCGAGGGCTTGTTCTAAATATGTCAAAGATGTTAAATATTTATTTTCCTACCTTATGATTTGTTTTCTCCACATACCTCCTACATTGTAAAATACACAATATTTTAGAGAGACATACATTTCTAGATATTTGAATTTGATAATTGTGTATATTGTTATATTGTAAAGGTAACAATATAATAACTATGAAATTTCTTTTCCTAAGAATCCAAAGATGTTATTTTTTTCTAAATAACCTGATTATAGAGCCATATCTGGAGTTCCGATGACACCAATGAAACTAACCTGCAATTCATATGACTCATAGATATTAAAGTGTGCTTGCTAGCATAGGTTTGTACCTTTACATGTCGGTGTTATTTTGTGCATCACAATGAAGAGTAAGACCTCTTTTAAGGAATATTAGCCTGCGCTTATATTGTTCATTGCAGATGATCTGGGTCCATCTTTTACACAGAAGAAGTATGTTTTAAAAATTAGTAACCAACACTCTTAAACCTTTTTTCAGCGATCATCATTTTTTCCGTGGGTCTCCCACATGCATATTGTACTTTACCACACTACTGATTGTCTACGAAGCATGAGATGGCAACATCAAACTTTACCTTCATATGTGCCTTTTATTATAGAGGCACAACCATGTATTTGTCCATGGCATTGTATCAACATTAATATTTCTGATAAGGACTAACATGTTCAACTCAGGCATATAACTGAACTGGTAATGAACATATACATTTATAGATATTTATTTTGTGATTCACAATGATATTACAATGTTGTAAGTATTAAGTGCTATGAAAGATTTAATGGATGTGATTTTTTAGATATTGATACAAAGATCTAATTGTATAATCTATTTCCCTCTGGCTGTGTAGAATTAGTAGAGGTAGTCTGTTTAGGTAAGTATAGATCCTTCTTAAGGAAAATATGAAGATATACCAAACATGATCTACAATTATGTAAATCTAACGCACAAGACCAGTCTATGTATGTTTATATAGATATTATGGGAATGATAAGTTAAGGTATGACTATGTAGATCTAGTGTCATGATGTCTACCAGATCAATGCCCAAATATTTAATTTGTTTTGATGGAACTTCTAGCATTACCCTCACATTTTTATATTATTTTCATGGTCTAAACCACTTCTAATAGGTAATAGTATGTAAAAAATATGATTACAATATTTTATGCTTTGATTAGTTTATTTTTTAAATTAAGGTACCATTAAATCATGTTGCCTAATTAAACATACTTTCTTAGTCAACTTGATGAAAACACTACTATATATGCTAACTAATTATTCTCCTTTATATCGTTTATCCTGATATTATATGTTTACCTCGTGTTGAGCCAATGTGAGTTTCAAAAATGCTGATGAATAGAAATTGTTGAAACCATAGGTTCATGAAAACTATAGTTGATATACAAGTTTAGTGATATCATAATATTCAAAGATTGACATCACTATTCAGTCACATCTCCTCAATTAGCCTACCACTATAGAAAATTCTGGTTTGGATCTTTTTTCTTTCCTTGCCCCTCTTAGCTGACTCGCGGATGAAGATATCAGACTTTTGCATGGTTCTAACAAATTACCTCTAGATGACAGCGAACACATGCAAACAGGAAGGGTGGTCTTGCTTTTCAAGTTTCGACGATCAAAGTCTTTCAAGATGCTCCCCACAATGATTTTCTTCTTTCATAATAGATCTGAACATTTGGCTAATTACTGGGTTTTAACCACAGTATATGATTGAACATTCTTCAAGCTTTGCCGAGGCGAATGAGAAAACTCAAAAAAAAAAGATAAATTGTGAATTATATGGAGTCAACGACTGTTGTAGAAAAGTATATTTATAAATTTCACTATCTCATTCTGGCATTCATAGACTATCTGCTAGTTTGGAAACATCAGAACATGAAGTGTGATGGCTTCTAGCTAGGTCAAAGAGCATCGGGACGACTCCAATGGCGTTGTGCCCTAAGTTCCACCGCCGTCCATCTCCGGCTCTCTGAAGCAACGTCCAGGTATGGCATCCCGCTTTCTACATTGATCTGGCAAGGTAATCTTCTGATTTCATTGCATGCCTTTTTGTTAGCAAAAGTCGGTCATCGTTTTTGTTTTCATACGTTTGCTCTTTCGTTCTCACATGCAACCAGCACTCTTAATTTTTTTGATGATGTATAAAGATATTTTGCTTACAGACTACGTAACCGAATTCATTTACTAACACCACAAAATTAGTATTATTTATATGAATATTTATTCATGCTTGTGAGAAAATGTACGGAGAAATAAGTGAAGTAAATATATGTTACCTGAAATTTGAGAAACTCAGGGTTAGGAAGGGGTCTCGGTTATTTTCAATGTCAAATTGAGATGGGTAAGCATAGTCCGAAGATTCTAAATAAATAAAAAATGCAAAAACTTTGTTAAGGAATAATTAATCAACTAAAGTCTTAAGCATGCATCGATGCCTTTACCCGTTATTTTTGCTATGGGAGTGACTTATTCTACAAATACATTGGCACTCCGGCTCCTTATCTATTATATATATATAACTAAAAGAAAACTAAATTATTAGGTATTCAACTGAGGAGGAAACATTGCATTAATTACATTGATGATAACCATCATCAGGCCTGAGTTCATATAAGATACGCACCGAGTCATATGAACGAACATGGAGCTTGCAAGATTCAGAATTGTTTTCTTGTCTAAGGCAACCGCGCCATGCAACATCTCAAAATACCTTCAAGCGTTGCACGGATTAGGTTCATCTCGAGGAGGGAGGATGGTGGCGTCCAGGAAGATTAACGCAGGGGATGTTCACGACACCAAGCCTGTTGAAGTAGGAGCCGCTGCATGCCGCGTCGCCTGGGGGCACATCCACGTACGGAACTTGAAGCAACGCTCCTTACAACTTACAAACCAGCCTCCACAAGAAAACTTGGAGTCCTCAAAGCAGCCCGTCCTTACAAGCCACGATGGAGACGGTCCATCCCCAAGTTATTGCCGCCGCCGGCTGCATGCCCCGCCATGGTCAGGAACAACAGCACGGTTCAGATTATACGTAGATCGACTGTAAGATAGAAGGAATATGACTAACCCGGGAGGAAGATAAAGTATCTACGATAGGTGTCTTGTCTTTTCGTATATATGTTCTCTGCTGGCAAAAGGTTCGGACTGCTGGTACGTGACGTGTTGGACTCGTGACTTGTTTGAGCCAACTCCTTTTTTATTTGTAAATTAAATCATGTCCTTAAGTTATAGATCCAACGGTTAATATAATTTAGGTGATGTGGATCGACGTGGTGCCTCGAAAAACACCCTTATATTGCTTTTAGTATATAACTAGCACAGGGGCCCGCGCAATGCGCGGGCACTTACTATATGTTTTCTCTCTCTTTCATTTGTAGTACTTACTCTGACCCATATTAGTTGACTTTGATTTGTCAAAATTTGAATGAATCTATATACTAAATAGTGTCTAGATTTAGCCAAATCTAGACAAATTTGAGTCAACTAATATGGGTCGGAGGGAGTATTACTTTAAATATTATGAACCGATTTAGTTCCGTCTATCTTATTATTATATAAGTTTTAATTTAATTTGATCCTAGTATTTTTCCTATTAAAACATTCTAGCTTTTGCAGTTTGAATGGAGGTCCTTTTACTTAGAAAAAGTATTTTTTAAAGTAATATTACGCCTACACTCATTGATATCATGGTTTTTTTTGTAGAACTTTATAAATAAAAACCATGTGGCACCATTTTTTTCAGATGTATAATTAGATATAGTTTGCTGTGACAGTTTGAAAACATTGTGTCCACCTAATTTTTTGGCACTTAAATGTTAAGACTATACTTGATACACATTTAAAATAAAAGACATCATTTTCCTCCCTCCGTCTCCCAAAAAAAAAAGATATCAGTTTTCCTCAATAAACAACATTTCTTTCTCTCTGTCCCTTTGTCTGTGCACATGTATTAATCCCAATGTTCACGATTCCACTTCCATCCTTCATTTTTCTCCAGCTACTACTCCACCAAATCTGCTTATCCCCGCAGCACCAAATCGCCGGCTCTCTTGCTTTTGTCCCTCATCCAACAATTAATTTGAGATTCTGCCGTTGGAGGATCTTGCGCTTGTGCTTCGTAAGAGAAGTAGTTGGATCCTGCAGGTTTTCATTCGTGCGGCCGGAGAAATCTGCGCGTCCGAATGAATTTACTGGTTGTTGTTTGCTGGATCCGGTGAGGACATGACCATGAATTAGTACCACTTGCTTTCAGATTTTTAGTTTTTCTAATGCCTAGATCGAACAATTTGGTAATCTATTTTATTTTTCATTTATCATATGTTTGTCCGATGAAATTTAGTTTTTTCCATGTTTATGTTTATCCGAATGATTACTCATTTTTGTCCATCTAATTAAAGTACTCCATACGACCCAAATTATTAGACTCAAATTTGTCAAGATACAGATGAATGTAATAATAAATCATGTTTAGATACAATCAAATCTACACAAATCTAAGTCAACTAATTTGGGTCGTAAGGAGTAATATATATTTTAATGTAATATTGTTATTAACTGCATATTTTTATTTTTAATGCCCCCTCCACTTTTTCCGGGCTTGGGACCGGCATCGGCAGTGTTAGCCCCCCCCCCCCCATCCCCATTTATATGCAACAAATTTAAGTACCCAGCATTTAAAGTAATTATGAATCAAAAGATAGAAAAAAGACAGACTGCATTGTAAATATAAAAAATGTAGATATAGTATGTAAAAGTCACGGAATATGAAGTATATATAATATAAACACTTATTTCAGCTGAAATGCATCTGTAGTTCGTAGTAGAGCATTTCCATCCTGCCATATAGTTGAAAACAATCAGATATTTTAATCTTAAGATTTTTGCAGCTAATAAATCTCCATTTACTTATGCTTATCGAAAATGCAAACAACATTATATAAGAATGATGATACAGAAGTTTTTATTTGGTTTGTACCTTTAGAAAATTTCTTTATATACTATGTTCTTGACTGCATCATCCTCTTTGCTTTCTTCATCGTCTACCATTACACGTAGTCCTTCCCTTTTTGTGACCCTTGAGAATGCTACATATAGTTGACCATGTGTGAAAACTTGTTTAGGTAGATATAGTCCTACCCTGTTTAGAGATTGCCCCTGGCTTTTGTTTATTGTCATAGCAAAACACACACTGATAGGATATTGTCTTCTTTTTAGCAAGAATGGCCATGGTGATTCAGTCGGTGACATGATTATCCTTGGAATATACACCTTGTCACCTATGTGGGTTCCTGTTATAATCTGTGTTTCGATGAATTTTCTTCCAAGCTGAGTTATTGTCATCCGTGTACCATTGCATAACCCAGCACTCTGGTTAATATTACGCATCAGCATCACCGGCAGTCCTATCTTTAGTCTGATCTCATGATTTGGAATTCCCGGGAACTTCAGGCTGTTTAGGAACTCTTTTGAATATAGCATATCTATATCTTCACTTAAAGTAACAGCTTTGCATACAGTGTCACAACTACGGTAAATTGTGTACTCACCTTGTAGCTGATCCATTATATATTCATTGATATCGCTTACTGTTTCGTTCCTAGGACATAGTATTGCTCTTTCTTCCAAGAATTCTCGGTCGCGATATCTTTGTTGCAAATTTGGATAGATGTTTTCAACTATTGTTTTCTTTGGATCATTTCCCTTCTTCAGTAGTATGTCACTTGGTATTTTTATCCACTCCTCACCTTCTAGTGATGTTGTTGTTCCATTTCCAATATTCAAAATCCAGCTTGCAAATTCTGCTACTTGTCTTTTCTCGGTCTCCTTATCTGTCATGCAAGTGAGTCGCATGTTCTCTCTTAGTTTTAATATTTTGAAGTGTTTCCAAAGATAGGACCTTTTAATGGATGCACTGACTATGTTGTGTCTTCTTCCTTTCGGCAGAACGGGAAGAATCTGGCGGAAGTCCCCTCCTAGAACCACTGTCATTCCGCCGAATGGTTTCTCGCTACTGTTTTCATTCTTATGTCTTAATATATCTCTAAGGGTTCTGTCCAGTGCCTCAAAACATAATTTGTTTGCCATTGGAGCCTCGTCCCATAGAATTAGCGATGTATTATTTATTAGCTCTGCCAAGTGTGTACCTTGCTTGATGTCACATGTTGAATCTTCTGTAAGTATTAGAGGGATATGGAACCTTGAGTGTGCTGTCCTTCCTCCTTGTAGAAGTAGAGCTGCAATACCACATGATGCCACCGCTAGGACTATCTTTCCTTCGGAACGCAATTTTGTTGTGATTGCTTTCCATAGGTATGTCTTCCCTGTACCACCATATCCGTCCACAAAAATCTGTTTTCCCAAATCCTTGTCTACTGATTCGATTATGGAGTCAAATGCGTGCAGCTGTTCAGAGTTCAGATTACCAAAGATACTTAGATGTTCATCTTTTTGCTCCTGTTTGTTGTAATTTTTCTCTTCATTGAGCAGCCTGTTTCCAAGTTCCTTTAGACCTGAAGAGTTTGGCATTTCGATTCCTGGGTATTCCTTAAGTGTCTTTCCAGTCTCTCTCATGAGCTTTTCTATTTCCACCAATGCGTAGTCTTCCTTTTGTTTTTCTGTTAAACGCAACGTAGGATAGTTCAATATTTTTCTGTGTTTGTACTCCATGTCTTCACTTAGAACTTCCCAACATGTTTCCCACACAGTTTTTGGATCTGTAACCTCACAGTGGCATAAGATGGTTGTGAAAAGTTGTCGTAGCTGATTTCCAGTTGCCCAGCTTGATGCCTCGTTGATGCAGTCAATCCACTCTTTGTCGTCATCGAGAAACCCTAATGCTTCACATGCTGCCTTGTATGATCTGTGGACAACTCCATTGACAGTTCTTATGTCTTCGAAAGAGGTGCATCCTTTGACGACGTTAAGTAGCATTCTCATGTAATATTTCTCACCACTTGCTGGATGGGCATAATAAATCCTTCCAACAGATCTTCCTTTTTTACGCTTGCTCCATTTTGTCTTTCCTTTGTTCCACACCCATTTTGAAGGGAACTCTGCATATGTCAATTTTCTTGCTTCTTCACACTGCTTGTTTGTCTCCATCCATTGTGTAAACTTAGTGATTCCCGCCCTTTCCTTTCTTACTATCTTTGTTAAGTCTGCAGAGTCTGAGAAGATAACATGTTGTTCATTCTGTAGGTGGAAAGGCAGCCTTTCAACACAGGGATCTCTGAAGTGCATCTCAAATTGAAATATTCGCCAACACGCATCGTGTGCTGAGATGTATGTACACTCGAGGTAACTTTTGATCTCATCATTTTCTATCACAGCCGTAGCTTGGTCGTCACCCTTGTTTATGTATTTAAAGAGGTACTTTATTGAGAGAGATCTGTTGCATATCTCGACATTTATGTGTGCTTGATACTTTACCAGTAGATCTCTATTGTATGGGACCACGTATCTATTGTCCAACTTCACTTCTCCCTTCTGTATGTATCTTCCATCGTCGCGCCTTCTGTATACTGGGTATCCATCTTCATCTATGGTTGTGTTTCTGTTAAATTGTCTTGGGAAATTTCTTATGCATCTGTTATCAATCATGCATGGTGAGTTTGTATTGGCCTGCCCACATGGTCCATGCATCATGAAGTTTTCTACCGCTGCATAACCTTCTGGATCAATTTCCTTGTCCGGGATCTCTGCGCTTGTTATCTTATCTACCTGCTCTGGTTCTGGATTTTTGTAACTTTTCTCTTTCTTGTCAAGGAATATGACTATGTGGGCGTGTGGTAGACCCCTTTTTTGGAACTCTATTGTGTATATAACTGCAATTAAGACAACAACTGTTAGTTACTTTATATAGGAAATTTTGCTGTGTAAGTTAGAGATCATTACTTGCAAGTGTTTTTCCAAAGTATTTCCTTTCCTTTATGTCTCTCATGAACTCCTTTAGTTTTATGTGGAACACTCGGTCAACAATGTCAGGTCTTTCCGATGCTATTTGCCCTACCTCCAATAGCATAGATTGAATTTCTGGCCAAGCTGCATTGCATGTGAACGTCACAAATAGGTCGGGGTATCCGGCCCACCTACATATTGCCATGGCATCTTGGAAGTTTTGTTTTTGTACCTCGGGCTATCCGTGATAGTTGATGGAAGTAGTATTCTCTTCCCTACCATGTTAGCTCTTGTATCTCCCCTTTCAACTGCATCCTGCAAGCCAGCATATAGATCTGTTCTTAGTTTTCCTTGATTTTTCTTTATCCACTCCAGCCTGAAATGTAAAATGCATGCAAAGGCGTCTACGATGAATTGCAGTGTTAGCTTTTTACACAACATCAAGTGCATTGTTTGGTTCATGCGCTGTTGTATCCGATATGCATAGTATTCTAGCATTGTAACATTCTTTCTCTTGCATGTTGCACCTTCTTTTAATATGTATGGTATTTTTTCTCTGTACCCATCTTCACCATAGGGAAAGAGTAATGGATATTGCATGGACATGAATTTTGGATGGTTCTCGGATATTCTTCTGGGCTTCATGTCTTTGTACTGAACGATGATGTCACGCCCTTGTCTATTTTCTGTTGTTTCATTGACAATGAGGGCTGCCACTTCAGATGCTGATGGCATGTTATACTGCCTTCCATCTCTCTGCCTTTTATTGATTATTTTCAGTTTCACGTCATGATAATCACCTTCTTTGAATCTATCTCTCGCCATTCTGAATGTTTTTGCTAGTATATTGTCTCTATCCAACATATTTTTGAGGCCTTCAACGATGTGTGGATCTAAGGACTTCCTCTTATCTATGGAAACCGTTGATGCTTCTATCCTGTTGTTGACCTCGTTTTCCGTGTCGTAGATGTATAACTGAGCCCATCGTGGCTTGTCTCCTTCTTCTTTTGGTAGAAGAGTTCCAATCCGATGGTAATTCAGCCCATTCATTTTGAATACATAAGGTCCACTTCCTTTGTTTATTTCTTTGTCAATCTTTCCTCCCATTGATGTGAAAGCAAACATGGAGTTATACAATCTAATATTTTGCACGTAGTTTTTTGACCTCTTCCCATTTTGTTTCCTTAGCAATTTCATAAGGTAAGCTGGCGGCTCCTTTAATACTGGCAATTTGACCTTTCCATTTTGGCAGCATAGTCCAAATGTGGGGTTGCTGCTGCCTTTACCCTTGGTTCTTTCTTCATACCAGAAAGTTGCTCCGCAATGTTCACACGTGCAAGTTGGTTTTCCAAAGTTCCAAATCTTCATATCAGTTCTTTTTGACGACCTGTTCATTATTTAGCATTATCTTTTATGCTAGATATCAATGCCTGAATATACAGATTATGCAAAATGGTATACAACTATAGATTACCTCTTTCCGTTGGCATCTTCTTTTGGCACTTGGTCTCCTTTAGTAATTAGTTTGAGTTTTCTTTTCCTACTTGGCCTCTGTTTTGTCGTTAATTCCATTGAATTTCTTGTGCTGAAGAGGAATTTTTAGTTTTCTAAAAGGCAAGTATAGTATTATATGATGAATCGAGTTTATACACGTTACCTCTCCTGGTCAGTAGTTTGTTCGTTTTGAACAGTAGTGCATTCTGGCTCATCTCCATGTAGTATTGTAGGCTCTCTCCTTTTGTTGTCCTTAATTTTTTTCATCCTTGCCAATCTTGCCATTTTTACTGTTTCCCTATATTGACACATGTATTTTTGGTAAAAAAAAGAATTTTGAAATCATGCAGTCTAGTGAATTGCAGTTATGACAATCATGTGCTATCCTTTTTTTCATATAATTTATTCTCTGAATTTTTTCCTTGTTTGGAAATTTTAAGGGAAGTATATGGACGATAAACCTCAGACAATTGGCACATATAATGCTGAAATCAGTGATCTACCAGAACTGAGGCATGCACAATAAAGGTCAATGATTTCAGTCTATTGGACACAGTTAACTTATCAGCCAATGAACATATTAGCACTGATATGATTTTATCAGATATAAGAAGGCACAACTATTAGATATCTGTCTATATATTTTTTATTAGTCTACTTGATTCAAAGATTACTATTTTTTTCTGTAGGTCAATGATCTATGCTTTAGTTGGGAAACAGGGGCGCTGAGGCAGCATTGGAGTTCAAGGGGTGACAGACTGGCTAATCCTCTCACATAGCCCTATTAAAGTTTTATGATCACTAACATAATAATTACCTTGACATATTGCATATTTGATTGGTTTTGAGCATCTTGGCAGTTTTCTTTGATGTCTTGCTATGTGCCTCGGCTTTTCTCTTCATTGAGTATTCCTGTATGTCATTGAAAGTATAAATATAAACACCTTCATTGATAAAAAAATATGAAGCTCTAAAGATCACATAGCTAGTTAGTTTTGAAATCTATGGTTATTACTTAGAGAGATTTGAAAACAAAGGCGGTTTGGATTATTACCTTGTTCTTTCGTAGAGATCAAACTTTTGAGACAATGATTACGATCAAAGCTCTGGACAATCAGCTGTACTTCCCTAACGCATGCATGAAGAACAATTGGTATGAGATTTTGTGGATGACAAATTCATTGTGGCAAAGACGTAGTTACATACCGTACAGATTGATCTGCTGTAGGATTTTGGGTTGCCGTATTTCCTGGGATCTTGGTCCTCTTTTATGTATATCTTGTAGATCGTGTACTTGATTTTAAAGAAGAGAGAAGAGAAGAGATCGGACATTGTTATTATTGTGACGTGAAGTTGTATTATATATAGTCAATTAGGCATACACAGTACCTTTTGTCTTTGGATAGTAACCGTCCTTTTTAAAAGATGTTGGACTCTGATAAGAAGTCTTCTATATTATTCTGTTTAGACATTTTCCAAAAAAAATTGTGACGTGAAGTTGTATTATATAGTCATTATAGTTAGGCATACCAGGAAATATCCTTTTAAAAAGATTTTGTGTATATCTCTTAATCCGTTTTAAAAACTTGGAAGAAACTCTATTTTTTTTCAGCAGCAATTTTTTTATAGCTTCATGAACAATAATCAACATCTGTATTGTAAATTTCAGATACTACCTCCAGTCTGTTTTATTAGGCCGACACGTAGTTGAAAAAAAGTTTTTTGGAAAGAACCGAAACAGACAGAGTATTTAATATCTGGTAATACGACTTCCGTTCCAATTTATTCCATCTATCCCAAAATAATAATTTACCAAATCCAACTTATCTGATACCTTAGTGTTGAAGCGCGGCTACAATGATTCCGTCGACTTCCGTGATTTTGCACCAGCACCAGGAAATAAAACATTTTGGAGAAGATGCTATGGCTTGGATTCAGGGAGAGAAGCTCCGCACTGGCGAGCATCAGCAGGTCAGTGCCTGTTTTTTCTAAATTTTCTCCAGGTTGTCAGTTGTTTAATACTCAATACATACATGTACTTAGTTGGCTCCTACCTAGTTACTAATGGGTCAGCGTTTGGATGTATGAAGCATAGCTATGCGTCAAAGAACAGTACTCCCTCCGATTCATATTAGTTGACTTCAATTAGGATGTATCTATCAGAAAAACTTGTCTAGATACATCCAAATTGGAGTCAACTAATATGGGTCGGAGGGAGTATATGATTTGAAGCAATTATATATTTGCACACCTAAATCATAAGATTGCCACGACTAAATGTTCATAGACTTCACAGCGTATGTCTGCATGCACAGACATGTTATAGTAAAATTCATGCGCTCATAGAGATTACAATAATGCGTACTAAGTATAATAGAGTACTTGAAAAGATTTATACTAAAGCAAAAGCTAATAGTAGTACTATCTATTTGAGGGCTAAAGCTATTGCATTTGATCCTAGTATGTGAACCTATCGGGTGTTTTCCTAATCCTCTTTGGTCTATCCTCAATGAGAGTCAAGTCTACAATATTCTCCTCTTTTGATGATACTTTTCTCTTGGTGTTGTTATCAGTTCTCTTCTTCTTTGTTGTCCTTGCAATTTCTTCATTCAACTCTTCAATTTTCTTCTTCTTTGTTGTCCTTGCAATTTCTTTATTCAGCTCATCAGCGCATTCATTTGTGATAATACAATCACTGTTCTCATCATGATTGTAGCTGTCTCTCTGTCAAATTGGGTAAAAAATCAGTGGTATTGTTAAAACAAAGAAATTCGGCTACATGGTACATGTGAAACTTGTACATCATCAGTTACCTTTTTAGACTTTTTAATTTGTTTCTTACAAACTTCATTCTTCCACTCTTCTTTAACCTGTAAAATAGAATAGCTTACTTAGAGAATAGGATGGCATTTCATTTGTAGTGAATTAATATAAGAAATAAGCACCCTATTATTGATCTTTCCCATTTTCATTACCTTTTTATCAGTACTTTTGTTCTTTGTTGTCCTTGCAATTTCTTGGTTCAACTCACATTCATCTATGATGATGCAATCACTATTCTCATCATGGTCGTTGTTGTCTCTCTGTCAAATTGATTAAAAAATCAGTGTTACTGTTAAAACAACGAAACTTTGCTACATGATACATGTGAAAATTGTATGTCATCGGTTACCATTTTAGAATTTTTATTTTTCTTCTTACATATTTCATCCTTCCGCTCTTCTTTAACCTGTAAGATAGAATAGCTTAGTTAGATTCTTTCCCACTTTGGACAAATTTCATTTTATTTGTAGTGAAATTAATATGAGAAATAAGCACCAAATTATTTATATTGTCTACTTTCAGTACCTTTCTAAATTTGTTGATTGTAGGCTTTTGTAGATGGGATAAATATTTTTTTTATTAACAATATTACATTACAATATACACAAACTTAGTACGTATAGATTATGAAAAATAATCTGAACAGAATACCTCATCATCCAACATTTTATTTTTCATAGTAACTTTTTTCCTATTTCTTGAAGTAATGTTTTCCTCTCTTTTATTACATATCATGCGATGTCTCCTTTTCCCAATATTATCCGAATTGTTTTTAGACTCCTACATATTGTTTTAATGGAATATTACCAAAATTTCTTGAGCTATAAGAAAACATAACAATGCTACAGTTGACGTTTAATCAAAAATTGGCTTACCTTGTTCTTGCCGTTTATCCCCTTGACAACCTTTGTTTGCTTTTTGAATGTAGACTTTTTCACCTTTTTATCTATATTTCCACACTCTTGATCCGAGCCATTTATTATAATTAAATTTTCACTTGAAGTTTTACAATTTTGTAGGTTCTCTGTTGTTAATGTATTGTTTTCATCTTCTTTCAACTCCTTTGAATCTGTCTCTGATGCTTCCTGCATTTTTTGGTGTTGTATGACATAGAGAAAAGAGCTTAATATTAATAGAAAAATAACAATAAAAATTATCATACCTCATAATTAGAAATTTGCATTTTTCGAACAGATTTATTGCTCTTCTTGGAGCCAATCCTTCTCACTTTTCTGCTAGATCTCTTCCTGGATTTATCTTCTTCACGCTCTTGATAAAAGCTTGACTCTTTCTACATTATATTTGGCAATATCATTATACCACAACATTCTATGCATGTACGATTAAAAGCCTTACGTTACCTCATCATGGTGACTTGTTATGGAAGTAACCTTATAGTGCATTACGATGAAACCATATATTAGCTTACCTGATTCTTTAAATCATGTATAATAGAAGTAATCGGGTTTCCACATCGTTGATGGTCAAGTATGTCCTATAAAGTATTTTTCATTAAGATGTTGTACGTCCTTTGCCAAGAAAAGTAATGTAGATGGGCATACCTCTTCAGCCTTTTCATTTGAATATTCCATCTCTAGCTTCTTATTCGGCTCAAAGGCATAATTCACTTTATAATTTTCCATGCACTCTTGCAAATTCCTTGAATTTAACTTCAAACGGAATATGAGTGTTCTTCCACATAGGTTGCGAATAGCTTCCGGGATCGTCTCGGATAATTCATCTTGCTCTAGCAGGGTTGAAACTGACCTATTCCCCAAAAGTCTTTGTGCCACCTCATTAAATATTGCACATGTTGTTGTTCCTGTGTCGTCACTTATCCTTATATTGATTATGTACCTAATATCATACTTTAGTGTTAACATGTACCTCGTAGTATGACTTTTGGTAATAAAATAGAACATGGAATACTCACCGTAGATCTGCACTTTCTGCTATTTTGTTACATGATTTGCAAACAAAGTTACTTGAGTTCTTTCTTGCTGCACAGTAGCAATAAATACATGCCATGTACCACCAACCTCTATCTGATATAATCTCATCAATCGTTGCTTTTGTTGTGCATATATATTCCTATTTTATGTTAAGAGCAAAAGGTTATTAATGTAACAAAAAATATGTAGAAGATACTTGAAGTTAAGGGTATTAGCTGACCTTTGTTTGCACATCAGTGTACCTCAATTCTGTGATCTCCCTTAATGTTTTTCTGTTGTAGAACATCTGTTGTTCTATTGTTCCCTGCGTGCTTGCATCAACTTCAATCATTGTTGGGAAGGTATCCACTATACAATGCCTGTATATTATTGGTAACATTATCAAAATGGACTCATTCATAAAGAGTGTACTGCATTACTACTATATATCATACCTGTTGATGATTTCTTTTGTCTCAGGAATTTCCATGTCTAAATAGACCTTTGATGCATTTGTTGTTCGTAGTGATAAGCCTGTTTATAAATGAATCAGTAAAGGCATATTATGCAAAATAAAAGAGACTAAAGATTCTCACCATAGAAATCCTTGACCATATTTGAAGTGACAATCACTACCGTTTGTTTTCCCAAGAAATTCTCGTTTACCATATCCGCTAAATTGTCCCCCCATAAAGAGACCTTAATTTTCTCACCACTGCAGAAATCTAATCATGTAAAAGTAATTTAAAATTATATGAGAACTTAAATCATAAAAAAGCTAAATAATGCTGTAATTTACTGACTTACTCTAACAAAAGGATTTCAATTTCACGGATTTTTGAAGTTCGCTCCTTTGAGGTGTCCTTGGCTATTGTTTTTTGTTGTACTGGTTTTATCCCTCTAAGCAGGCCAATAACATTTGCATAAAGATGTATAGATCTTACTTTATTGATATATAATCATTTTTTACATGCATGTATGATTTACATACCTGAGCATTGTGCATCATTACTTTCCCTACTCCATAAGGTAATACTATCAGCAAACTCAAAGTAATAGTCTAGAAAGTTCTCTGGTTCTTCTAGAACTTCCTTTACTGTTGTATCAGAGATAAAAATAATTTTCAGATTGTTCTTCAAAGGCCGATACTTGTCATATTCCCAAACATTGAAGTTCTTCAATATGTAGATGGAGTTTTCCTTAAACTTAGACTTAAACTTGCTCATCAGTTTAGTTCCAATAGAAGCATGAATTGTATTTCCCTATGTACAAATAATATGTTAGGAAAATGTAAAATATGAAATACTATACAAATTATGCAAACTTAATACTTGTACCTTCTTATCTGCCAAAATCATATCAGCACTAATGACTTCATTAGTTGATAGGTTAACTGAATCCCAAAGTCTTAAAACCTTGACCTTGATTTTCCATGACTCATTTATTGTAGAAAGCGCACTTAGGAGTGTAGGTTTCATCTGTCAAGACAGGTGAAATATGAGTGCAAGTTGTTAACATAACAAATTATACAGGGAAAATATCACTGTCATAGAGAATACGTATAAGAGATTTTATCAAGGATATATGTGTTTGTTCATTGCATGTAAGATCAAAAGAGAAAAGGTGAATGTGACACCAAATTTTGTCCATATTGACGAAAATTTACACATATAGTAGCTATGATGTCACATCGTGTAGCTACCAGTACTTGATTCCCTTTGACTTGAAGATTGCAAAAGAAGATCCATCTACGTAGATTGTATTTAGATAGACAAACAATAAAATCAAAATAGAAAAGAAACTAAACCTAATACCTCGGAAGTACAATCTTGGATCGAAAGAGAAAAGGAGAAGGTGAGAGCAAATTTTTTCTATATTGATGGAAGTTTACACATATATTAACCGTGACACCATCTAGCTACCTGTACTCGATTACTTTTGAATTCAAGGTACTCCCTCCGACCCATATTAGTTGACTTGAATTTGCAAAATTTAGATGAACCTATATACTAAATAGTGTCTACATTCATCCAAATTTTGACAAATCTGAGTCAACTAATATAGGTAGGAGGGAGTAGCAAAAGAAGACACATCTATGTAGATTTTATTAGATAGATAAACAATAAGATCAAAGGAGAAAAGAAACTTAATATATGAAGATTGAAGTTTACACATATATTAACCATGACGTTACACCATCTAGCTACCTGTACTTACTTCATTAACTTTGACTTGAAGATTGAAAAGAAGATTCAATAACAATAAGATCAAAAGATAAAAGGAAATTAACCTGATCTGTGTGAAGTACTGTCTTCCCGTGATGGATGATTGTCAAATTGACGGATGTTGACGCTGATCTGAAATCGTGGAGTTGCAGATGTTCAAGGGTCCAAGTTCTGCAAGAGCTTTAAAGATATTCTATGAAAGGAGAAGCACCGGTTGGGTGCAATAGCTTTGAATAAATCTGGTGGATATGTACGTGCAAGATGGTTATATTGAATCTGAAACTTGTGTATGCAAGGGTCTCTATTCCTGGTGTGTTTCCTTGTTGCTCACGTGTTGTAGTGACCGAAACATCCACGGCTGGGGATATATGTGTGTATTATATTTGAACCGGAGAGAAGTCGTGATATGTAAGAGCCATGAGTCGTGGCATGTTGGCACCGTAATGTACGTAATACTAATTAAATCATAGCCTTAAGTAACAGATCTAACGGCTCATATAATTCAGGTGATGTGGATCAACCTGGTGCCTCGAAAAACACTCTTATATTGCTTTTAGTATATAATAGATAGATAGATTATTATACATCAAATTGTTTGATTATGCAAAAGTACTTATCCTTGCTGATGTAATACATTATTGTGACTTAGGTTTTGGTGGATCTGTTTTGACATGATCTGCGGTTGTGGAAAGCGTATAGCATTACTCTACAGGTTAGCGACCATAAAAGGTGCTTGTTTTCTTGGGTTTATTAACTTTGTAAGCGTCTCTGACATGTGTACAAATCACTTGCAGTCACATGATGTATTTAGCGAGTACCTTGATCTTCATAGCGCATTGGAGGAGGAGCTTTCTTCAGTTTCCGATCTTACATTGCAAAATGGACCACTGTCGTCATAGCGAAGGACAGTGATTTTTTGAATGCCCAACAGTTTAGCCTGGTGTTTATTTAACACATACAGTTAGAAAGAGAGGAGCGCGGGGAATCATATATAAATAGCATTATTTGGGGGTTTCCCCTTAGAGCGACATCTTGGAGGCTACGACAAGCCTTCTGTGCAGTGAATGAGTTGGTCACCACATTGTTGTATCATTAGTTGCGGCAGAGTGAGAGTGTGCATTCTTCCCCTTTCTGTAAGTATGCGCTTCTCCCTAACAATGTAAGGTATATACCAATCATGTGCGTCAAGTCGCCTTTTTGTTCGTCTTAGCTTACCACATCTATCTTGCTGGTGCCCTGAAAGAACTGAAACATTTGTATCACTGTAACTTGTAAAGATATCTTCTTGACTATTTCACTTGAATGTACAAACTTCTTGCTCCGGCATCATATATTGCTTAATGAAACACATTTTTAACTTGCAGGCGGATCTTACTGTGGAGATGTTCTCCTTCCTCGTCCATCCAGCAGCAGGCGAGTTATTTTCTGTGCAAGGTAGATTCATGTTGGTACGAGAGGCTATTACAGAATACAAGTTCTCAGATTGCACCCGAGGTTACTGCTGAAGTGTCTCATTTGTCCTTCCATTTCGGTTTGCCACTGTCTGTGGGTGCGTGATGGGCAATGTAAGCATAAGTATGTTGGCCCTGCACTGGCAATGTGCTCTCTCTCCTGTTGCTTCTGCAGATCTCTCTTGCAATTGCATCTGGCCGCTGGCTACTTGTTTGTCAAGTGGTCGTCGGCGCTGCAAAGTCCACGGCGCAGTCCCGGCTTGTTATGCCGGTACAAGATTGTCATGGGCAATATTAGTTCAGTCAGTGGCGGCGAATTAAGGTGTGAAGATTACTTTTTTCTTTTCTTTTGAGAGTACGCCTTTTTTACAAGATTTTTACAAGAAACTGAAATTGCGGATACAGCAACACCCTCCAACTCAAATCTAGCTAATTTCTCACATTACATTGCCACCCGCCCACACCTGCCATGTTCGACAAGCTCATCTCATCTAGGATTCTCTTGGCAGTTTCATGGCCGTGTACTACACTTTTGCTTCGGTCCCCCCCTCCCCCCCCCCCCCCCCTACCGATTGTTTAAAGGACCGTACGTACCCACCCGAAGTCCGTATGAGCATCTTAGACGTATACTCATGTGTACCCACCCGAAGTCCGTATGAGCATCTTAGACGTATACTCATGTGACCGCGGAAGACGAAAATCGGAAGTTATATAACAACAATAAAAAAATAAAAATATGATATGCAAAGACGTAGATCGCGATAATAGGAGGTGGGATCAACCGACCGAAACGTGGATTATACCCAATTTGACCCTGTACACATATATAGAGATATACGTGGCCTTGATATGGGTTTCGACGGGTCAAAAAAAATTAAACGGCCCATGCAGCTTAAATTTAGAGGGGGGGACCCAAGCACACCTCCGTGTACTATCTTTCCGCTGCCCATCTTCCTGATGCATTCCTCATGCCGACAGACGAAGCAGGGGTCTCTGATCTCATGCCGACAGACGAAGCAGGGGTCTCTGATCTTGCAAACCATGACGGACACGTTTGTCGGAGGTCCAGATCCAGATTGCCAACCACACACAATATTTTGCACTTTGGAGGCGCTCTCGACTTCCAAATGCAGCCTGCCGCAGCAAATCTCGACTTGCAAGTGGAATTTGCAGAATTTGGAGGATAAGATCCGGAAGCCCTCCTGAGACAACTCATTGCCATGTCCCCCATCCATCTCTTCTCAGTGAGCTCCACCTCCACTGTTCTGATGGCTTTTGCTTCTCACGTCCATTGCCTGCCTTAATCTTGATTGACCAGGCTACGAAACACCGTTGTACTGGCACCGCCCTCTTTGGCGCGCAATGGTTCTCTCAAGGCTAGACAGGCAACGTTCTTCCTTCGTGAGACCTCTGCGTTCTTGCGCGATTTCAAATCTCAAAATGTCCGTGTTGGCAATTGTAAAATTCAGTTTCACGTTCCCCACCGTTCTTCTACGTGGAAGAACGACCATACCATTCAGACCATAGTTGTTCTCGTATCTCCACACACAGACCATGAAAGTTCAGTACACGCAAATGTTCAAATCTCAAAACTGCCATTTTTCATGTTTTGTCGCTAGATCCGCCACCATGGGTTTTCAAAGAAATTGATGAAATAAGGAGGGCCTTCGTATGGAAAGGATCTGACGTGGTGGGTGGAAGGGGGCAAATGTCTAGTGAATTGTGACACGGTTTGTCACCCGAAACCCCTCCGCGGACTCGGTATTCTCAATTTAGAGATAATGCATACCGCCTTCAGAGTTCGATGGGCCTGGAACTTACACGTGCCGAGGAAAAAAAGCCATGCTGCTCTCTTTCGAGCCCGGCTGAAGAAAAAGTGAGACGCATTTTCAATGCAGCTTCCAAAGTGTTACTCGGCAATGGAGAGAGATGCTTTTTCTGGAATGATAAGTGGATCAACCGAAAAATCGATAGAGGAGCTTAGCTCCGGAGGTTTTTCAAATCATTCCATCAAAAGTGAGATCTAGGAGAACAGTTGCACACGCCCTATAGAATTGGATTGAAATCGTAAGAAAACCAATCAATATTAAAATTTTCATGCAAGTGTTAAATATTTGGGAAGTAGTGAGCACTGTCACTCAAGTGGTTTTGGTCGTGGGAATCAAACGGTCGCTTCTCAACTAGTTCGGTCTACCAAGCACATTTCAAAGGAAAAGCCACTTCTGACATAGCTGCTGCAATTTGGAACACCTGGGCTCCTCTTCGCTGTAAAATGACAGCTTGGCTCTTCATTCACAGCAGGGTGTGGATTGCTGATCGTCTTGCAAAGCGCGGCTTACCTCACAATGAAAAAATGTGTTCTTTGCAATGCTACAGAGGAGAATGCACATCATTCATTCACATGATGCACGGTCGTAAACATCATTTGAGGAAGTGTTCTGAACTGGGCTAATATGCAGCAGGTTGCCCCAATCTCGGACCTACCTCTTCGAGCGTTGTGGACACACAACATCTAGTTTGCCAAAATACATCAGCGCAAAATTCAATTCTCTTGCAATTTTGAGCACTTGGTCCGTGTGGCAGGAACGGGATGCCAGAGTTTCAAACCTATCAACATAGAACAGATCAAGGCGTAAGCAAAACTCTGGTCGTTGGCTAGTAAGGGTCGTTTGAATCTTTCATGACCTTAATTTGAAACCGTAGAAGGATAGCTTCCTTCGGTAATGCTTGTTTGCTGATTTGATTTGATTTTTTGGGTCGTTTTGCCCATTCTGTAATTTTTTGGAAGACCTTAGCCATTTCTATGACTTTCCCTCTTCTAATGTAACACATGCAAGGCTCTTGCATGGTTGGGAAAAAAACTAGGCAAGAGCGATCGATGGTGAGGTTGATCGAGATAGAAATGGATTTACCGTAAAACGCATACACATGCTTCAACAGAAAACCAATCTAGTGACAGCAGTGCGGCACATATGTTTGACGACAAAACGAACTCCATCTTTATTGCATGGCACAGACATAGTACCAATTATTACACATACAAACATGCGTCTTTGAGACATCCATGGATCAGACTATTTTATTGGAGGTAGATCCACACGGAGCACTACGACATGCACGATGGTAGACAATGACTACCACATTTCATCGGAGAGGAGCGCAGCTCCGGTGCATGGCCCGCTCTGGCAGCCGGCGCCACAGTAGTCGCCTCCGACGCCGCAGTATCCCCACTTGCTGCAACATTGGTTGCCCGAGCAAGGACTGCTGCTGCTGCACGCGTTAGGCACAACATCTTCATTGAGCTTGGCTCCAGTGCACGGCCCACTCTGGCAGCCAGACCCGCAGTAGTCGCCACCGAGGCCACAATACCCCCACTTGCTGCAGCATTGGTTGCCGGGGCACGGACTGCTGCTGCTGCACGCGTTTCCGGGCACAACATCTTGATTGAGCTTGGCTCCGGTGCACGGCCCACTCTGGCAGCCGTCGCCGCAGTAGTCGCCGCCGAGGCCACAGTACCCCCACTTGCTGCAACATTGGTTGCCGGAACACGGACTGCTGCTGCTGCAAGCGTTGCCGGGAATGGCATTTCCATCGACGTTGGCTCTTTTACCATAGCAGGGGCCGCTCTGGCAGCCGGCCCCGCAGTAGTCGCCGCTGAGGCCACAGTACCCGTACTTGCTGCAGCATTGGTTGCCCGGGCACGGACTGCCGCCGCTGCAGCCGAGGGCGGTCGTTGTTGCACATGCAAGGACCAGCAGACCCAATACGAGAGCCTTCATGGCCATGTTCGAAGCTCTCGCTTGCAGTGGATGGATCTCGGAAGATTTTCTTTTTTAGCTTAGCTAGTTTGGTGGATGAGAAAGCTTCCGATGATGAAGTATGAAGCTTGCGAGGTGCCATTATATAGGCATGCAGTACGTCCGCGGTGCCTCCTCTAGTGAACCCATGGACAAATATTGTTATCGGCTTTTAGTCACACACGTAGACATGCCAGTCATAGACAAATATTGTTTGTTCCAAAGCAGCTTTTAGTTGTGTAGGGTTGTAGCAATAAAATGGCTTTAAATCACTTTTCTTTGTTGGATTAGTATTCGGTTAGGGAACATGTCAAACAAAAGAAGGTATTCTGTTAGGGAATGACATACATACACATCAGCACATTTATGACACTGAAAATTAATATCACAACTGTATTGAGTATGAAAAAGATCATGCACATGCAGTGGTGTAGGGAACCAAACCGGTGGCACGTGTCACACGAAAGCTCAAGCTCAAGACAATGACAATGGAATGAAGAGATGGTAGCAGAAGAAACAAGATTGGCCAGGCGGGCATGAACGCTGGACGTACACTTAATCTTCTTCATCTTGTATACGCAAAGCAAAAGAAAAGAGTGACGAGTTAGAGGAGGAGCCAAATGAAAATCACTTTTCATTTCGCTCGTGGGCCTAGCTAGTATAGTATGTGCAAAAACATTATTTGGGAAAATGTTTTGAACTGGGCTAATATGCAGTAGGTTATCTTGTTAGGATCCTTCTGTTAACTAGTCAAGCCTGTTTGGTTTAGTCCCACCTTGCCTACGGGAGGAGGCCACACCCATCTTATAAGGGAGAGATTCCTTCCTCCATTCAGTCCGGGTTTCTGGAATGAAGTGGGCTCTTTTCTTATTATTGGGCTGTGAGCACATGAACGTCCAGAACGTGGACTGAGTGCTTGGCTAGCCAAGTGGACGCTAACATCTGGTATTAGAGCCTTTCTGAGGGGCTTCTTAGGGAAATGGGATATTAGGACCCCTCTGTTGACTAGTGGAGGCTGCTGGACTGAGTACTGGGCTAGCCAAGTGGACCTAACATATCCCAATCTGGATCTACCTCTTTGAGCATGTTCAACTCGTTTGCAATCTGTGTGGAGGGAACATAATGCAAGAGTTTTGGATAGGAGTTTCAAACCTACCAACATCCTAATAGAATAGATTAAGGCGGAAGCAAAACTCTAATCGTTGGCTAGTAGGAATCGTTTGAACCTTTCAGGACCTTAATTCGAAATCATAGAAGGATAGCTTCGTTCGGCAATGCTTATTTGTTGTTTTTATTTTGTTTTAATATATTTTTGGGGGTCATTCTTTTTGTAAATTTATGTAAGACCTTAGCCATTCCTATGACTTTTCCTCATCTCATATAACACATGCAAGGCACTTGCATGACTCAAAAAAAAAAACTAGACAAGAGCTATAGCTAGTGAGGTTGAGTTAGATCGAGATAGAGAATGACTTAACCATAAAACACCCATGCATGGTTCAACAGAAAACCAATATAGTGACAGCAATGTGGTACATATGTTTGACGACAAAATGGACTCCATCTTTATTAGTACACGGCACAAGCATAGTACCATTATTACACATAAAAACAAACGCATTTAAGACATCCATGGATGAGGCTATTTTATTGGAGGTAGATCCATAAAGAGCACTACGACATGCACGATGGTCGACGATGTCTACCACATTTCGTCGGAGAGGAGCGTGGCTCCGGTGCACGGCCCACTCTGGCAGCCGGCGCCACAGTAGTCACCTCCAAGACCGCAGTATCCCCACTTGCTACAACATTGGTTGCCTGGGCATGGACTACTGCTGCTGCACGCGTTGGGCACACCCTCTTCATTGAGCTTGGCTCCGGTGCAAGGCCCGCTCTGGCAGCCGGCACCACAGTAGTCACCTCCGAGGCTGTAGTATCCCCATTTGCTGCAACATTGGTTGCCGGGGCACAGATTGGTGCTACGCGTTGCCGGGTACGTTATTTTCATTCAGCTTGCCTCCGGAGCATGGGCCGCTCTGGCAACCGGCACCACAATAGTCAGGGGTGGTGCCTCAGTAACCCCACTGGCTGCAGCATTGGTTGTCGGGGCACGGACTGCTGCTGCTGCACGTGTTGCCGGGCACAACATCTTCATTGAGCTTGGCTCCGGTGCACGGCCCGCTTTGGCAGCCAGAGCCGTAGTAGTCGCCGCCGAGGCCGCAGTATCCCCACTTGCTGCAGCATTGGTTGCCAGGACACAGACTGCTGCTACTGCAAGCGTTGCCGGAAACGACATTTCCATCGACGTTGGCTCTTTTACCATAGCAAGGGCCGCTCTGACAGCCAGCCCCGCAGTAGTCGCCGCCGAGACCACAGTACCCGTACTTGCTGCAACATTGGTTGCCTGGGCACGGACTACCGCCGTTGCAGCCAAGGGCGGTTGCTGCTGCACAGGCAAGAACCAGCATGCCCAGAGCGAGAGTCTTCATGGTCATCTTAGAATCTCTCGCTCGTAGTGAATGGAACTTAGAAGGTTTTCTTATTTAGTTTAGCTAGTTTGCTGGATGAGAAAGCTTCCGATGATGGAGTACAAAGCGTGCGAGGTGCCATTATATAGGCGTACGTGCGTGGTGTCTCCTCTAGTGAACCCGTGGACAAATATTGTTAGCGGCTAGACGTGTCGGTCATAGACAAATATTGTTTGTTCTGAAGCAGCTTTTAATTGTGTTGGGTTGTAGCAATAAAATAGCTTTAAATCACTTTTCTTTGTTGAACTAGCGAAGTGGCCCTCCCATTTGCGAGTGCATCATCTTTATTACTACCTTGAACTAGCGGAGTAGATATTTACTTTAATGGATTGGAAGTTAATAAGTTAATTTTAGAATGTCATAAGCAAGGACATATTTACTTGTGGTTTACCGATTGTTATGTCATTTGTAAAATTACCTTCAAATTATTTACTGCATGATCATTTTCACATGGCAATATTTATAATAAAAATAAAGGTATGGGAATTTGTATATCATACCTCTAAATGTTTGAAAAGAGAGTAAAATCCCGACAATTGGATTTCCTAGTCAGATTTGTTCTGGCGATAACTAATATTTGAAAGAGATCATCTATCATAAATACTAAAATATTTTCCGATGGAGTGATCTTACTCTTGTGTCCAATACAGAATTAAAACCTCTACAACTGATTGTAGTAGTTATAATTTACATACAAAATACAACTTCACCTTAAGTGTATAGCCATATGTATCAGATCATTCTTTCATCCTAACCTTGCAAAATATTGGCAATGGAAATAAAAATGTAATAAATGGTCAAGAGATGACCATATTAAAAAGTTCAAAATTATTGGTGTCATGCATGTATGGTTATTGTCTTGAACATGAACTTATCATGATGTAATTCTTGCAAGATTCAGAAGCTAAGAGTCAGCCATGCATATATTAACAAATAACATATCTCCAAGTTCTTTGCAAGTCCAACAGAATAAATAATATATGATTGAAAGCTATTGAATCCAAACAAAATATAAGTACATAATAAAAAACTTCACAAATCATAATAATTCGCCAAATTCCATAGGTTGAAACATAACACACAATAATTTAAGAATTTTATTCATTCTTGACGGGGGAATACCAATCGGGGTAAACCCACGAAGCGGAGTCGCCGGCTGGATCGAGCCGACTAAAATCTAGCCTGAGCGGGTCGACTCGCCTAATACGACGACTGGCACATGCTGGACCCAGACGAGTGGCGCCGACTAGAGGCCAAAGACGGCGACTTCAATACGAAGCCCACCAAATACTTGTAAACCCTAACTGGCTGTATATATAAAGCCACCAGGGGCACCCCCACGGGACATCCTCTTCTACATCTCATTAGATCTAGTCTCTCCCTCCGCCTACGGCGGCTCCCATGTAAACCAATCTATACTCATACTGAATTGATAGCAGCACGTAGCGATCCTCCACCGAGGGGACGTGAACCTGGGTACATCGTGTGCCAATCTCGCTCCTGGATTCTCCTACGTCGCATTGCTCCGTCTATGTAAGCTACCCCCAGTAGCATCTGCCGTGCAATACCACGACAATTCTTATAATTATGATATAGAAAATACAAGATAAAAGGTAGAAAAGGGACCGTGTGTTGAGAGTTGAGACCCAATTCAGTTTGATGCCTTTATATTGTCGAATAGGATGCCCTCAAAACCATGAGTCATCTTGTTCCTACACATCCTTTCATTCCGATACTAATCTCTACTCTTCTCACTTCTTATTCTTGTGATCTTGTTTTCTTACAGTGATAAGCTGCAAAATATCTAGGTGCCCTATATAAATTTTAGCATGTAGCTCAATTGAACATAAGAAAATTTACAAAAGATTATTAGTACACTTTTTTTCATGAATGTGTTCAAGAAACACCTTTGGAGTGTCTAATGGTTTCTAGCAGTTCTCGCCCTACCAGCAGTCTTATAAATCGAATGGTTGAAGTGCCACCTTTTGGGTTCATAGTTTAACTTGTTCCACTTTAGTTGCATGCATTTCTTTGAGCAAAGTAACAGATGATAGAATAAAAAATGATGCCATAATTTATCCCAATATTTTTATGGTTTTCTTCATTATTTTATCTCTCCCAGCACATACTGTAATCCTTGGAATCCTTTTGAAAGGCTAACGTTGATCTCAACTTTTCCCTTTCATTGTAGAAGTAACAAATCAAGGTAAGCATTCACTTGTACCATTGTAAATTGCAGAAAGAGCGGTCTTATGCCTTACTTAAACCTTTCACATATCTATTAAAAATTACTACAAATTAATACTCATAAAGAATTTGCAGGTCCCCAGCATACAATATGGTTGTACAAACAATTTCCATGTTAGAGAAACTGCCATCGATTGACTATGCATACTGCCATGCTTATATTAAATGCATAATCTAGGGCTTCATGATTTACATACCTTTTCCATCACGTGATGTGGAGAGTACTAAACTTGATTTGGAACATATGTAGTACATATTGCTTTAATTACCTGATGATGAACTACCTCAATACGTCTTACGTTTGAAGTTTCATCAAAGATTTGGTGTGCATATCCTTCGACATGAGACATAGATCGAGCACCTTGCAAACAATCATTTGTCAAGATATATTATTCAGTGTATGGTGTGAACTACTCCCTCCGTCCCAAAATAGATGTCTCATATTTGTCAAAATTTAAATGAATCTAGACATTATTTAGTATATAGATTCATCCAAATTTTAACAAATCTAAGACATCTATTTTGGGATGGAGGGAGTACATCTAATACTACGCTCGCTACTGTAGACCTGCAGCTCTTCAGAATTTGGTTTTAGATTTTTTGTAAATATAAAACACTTACATAAGAGCTTTGCTATGGGTATAGCCGTACTGTTCACAATTAGCACATAATCCTAGCAAGGAGATGGGATTGCACCATGGGGGAGGAGATGCCGTCTTGCAGCGCTCTCGATCAGGCAGGCGACGATAAGAGATGATGACCCTGTCTTTTTCCTTCTGGACGGATGTCAACGCACCGGACATCGGTCGGCCGGCGAACCCACGGCGGTATATTTGCTATAGCTGGGCTCGGCGGCGCGCACGGAGCGAGGCCGAGATCAGGACTACGATTAACGGCAAGAAGCCATGCAAAAGAAAAAACTATCCGTATGACATAGGGCTGTGTTTCCTGGAACCACACGGGCAGACTTACGTGTCAGAAATCGGTGTAATGTAACAGTAATTCTTGTAAAATCCTAGCCATCAACTATAGATCTAACTGTTAAGATAAATCAGATGATGTGGCTTAACATGGTGTCTTCTAAAGACACCCTTATATTGCTTTTAGTATATACTAGGAAAAAAGCCCGTGCGTTGCAGTGGGACTGACAAAATAATACTGTAACTTTTCTAAACAAAACTTGCAATGGAGCTGATAAAACAGCTTAAAAAAACAATTTTAGAACACTTTTAAACAAAAAATATCCCATGACCTAAATTTTACCCCCGTAAATACATCTAGCAAGCAGCAAAAATCATCAACTGGCTTTGATCAAACTTTTTTTGCAAACACATCTACTCCCTCCGTTTAAAAATATAAGATGTTTTAGGTTTGTAAAGAAAATGTATCTAGACTATTTTTAGTGTGTAGGTTCACTAAGGTTTGGAGTAAATCTACACACTAAAAGTAGTCTAGATACAATCTCTTCACAAAACTAAAACATCTTATATTTTGAAATAGAGGAAGTAGCAAGCAAGGGTAGGTAGCAGCAACCATATCGAGCAGCTAGCAGCAAAAGCATTTGCAGCTGCGCGCTCTCACATGGCATAGAAGAAGTGCCGCGTCTCGCTTGGATCCTACAACACGTGAAGGCAAAAAAGAAAATAAGACATCAGAAAACATACATACCGGGCTTAGACCAGTCAAAATCCCCAATTTTCTTCATGCTCTCTCCTTGCTCTGCTGCCGGCCGCCTTCCAACCGTGCTACCTCCGGTCATGCCAACGCCTCCGCATCCCGGCTTCCCTCCTGCGCCTCTACCATGCCGGCGACAACCACCGAACAAGACCGTGTGAGATATGAGTTCCTGATCTTTCTTAAACAAAAATCGAACACCACTTTTGATTCGTCCATCTTCCATGAAGATAGAGTTAATAGCTTGAAGAATTACGATCTAGTACAATATTTTATCATGGAACCAATAAATTGATCAGGCTTGGAAGTTGGAATCAATTGACTTAGATTTGATTAATCAATGGGGACATGAAGCAGGCCTTAACCTGATTGGGAACTTGATTGGATGAATGGCCGAACGCCAACTCCAGCAGGCTTGGGGGGACGTTGCCGTATACGCGTAGATGAAATCAGGACTATCCAGCGAACTTTTTCTCACCTCGGCACCACGACCCCATCCGTTTCCGATGCCTCTACCCCACCGGCCACGCCTGCTGCTTGTGCCTGCATTTTTTGTGCGGTCGCGATGGAGTAGTCACGAGAGAAGTCTTGCTCTTGCTTCGGGGGCGGTCTGCGCGACCCTGCCCGTGCACGCCTCCTAGCCGAAGTCTTGGTCTGAGCTCGGTATGGAGATCGATGGGTGTTGCGCTACGCCTCCCCCTCGCCCGCAACCGAGCCCAGAAGCACGCCTCCGCGCGCAGACACCACCACGGCCTAGTCCCTTTCCTCCGGCGACGGAATAACGCCCAATTCGCCCCGGATTTTTGCCAGCAGTTGCGTCGTAGAGCTCCCCTCTTGAAGCCCCGCCCCGAGCCCTTCCCCAGATCCTGGGTACTCCACCATCGTGAGATCCTCCGTCCCTCGATCTTCTTTTCCCCCTGCTGCAATTGATCTAGATTCGATTTGGTTTCTCTACGACTTTTGAAAATCCTCTCCATCCTTGCGCGCATCCCGGCCATCTCCGTTCCCTTGGCCGGAGGAGGGCAGAGGATTTGATCGCCCGAGATTGCAGGGTGGCGGCGGTCAACAAGATCTGTTTTCTTTTCCAGAAGTGGTGCCCGTGAGAAGGAGGCGCCGGGGCTTGCAGACGATGCTGACATCTAGATGCGATGCGATGAGCTGATCCGGGACATCGAACTTGATGGCGGTGCAGTCCCGCAAGGTCGTGGCCGGTGGGAGAGCCAGCTGCAGCCATCGTTACCATCTACTCGGTGACATCTATGCGTGTCGCCTCTCTCTCTAGATAGAAGCAATGCACTGAGCTGATGCAATGAGCTGATCCCGGACATCCAACTACAAGAAACACTCCAGTTAGGGTAGAACTCTGCTTAGAGGGATGTATGTATATGGCGTGTCCTGTTGGCCGGATCAAAGCTTTTTTTTTCTTGAACGTGGACTCCGTCTGTCTCAGCTCCGAAACATAGTTTCTTTACTCATCGATCCACGTAGCTTTGTCCGACTGTTTTTTTACTTATCGGTGGCATTGGTTGTAATATGTAATTTGGTGGGAGGGTAAAACGGTCCGAAAAAGTGTAGGTACTACAAAAAACACTCCTTTCTTTATTATTAGGTAGGTATAGATATAGATATATATATATAGATAGATATATAATAGATAGATTAGTATTCCGTTAGGGAAGCCTTGTCAAAAAAAAAGTATTCCGTTAGGAATGACACACATACACATCAGCATATTTATGGCACTCCAAATTAACATCACAACTGTATTGTGTAGGAACAAAAATCATGGGCATGTAATGATGTAGGGAACCAAACCGGTGGTGCTTGTCACACGAAATCTCAAGCTCAAGATGACGCCAATGGAACGAGGAGATGGTAGCAGAAGAAACAAGGTTGGCCAGGCGGGCATGAACGCTGGACGTACTCTTATTCTTCTTCATCTCATATACACAAAGGAAAAAAAATAACGATGAGTTAGAGGAGGAGCCAAATGAAAATCGCTTTTAATATCGCTCGTGGGTACTCTCTCTTGCGCGTCTCCCCCTCCCCTGCTACAGTAGTTGAAGCATTCCAGTACAGATCCGGCCCGAACCAAGGCCACTCTCGCTGGCGCCGCCGGTGATGGTTGGCTAAGGGGAGGTGCCGGCGGTAGTTTTAGGTGTAGATGTTTCCCCTTAGTGGAGTTTTGGAGCTGGACTCTGGATCTTTGTGGCAAGATCTAGGGCGTTGAGTTCTTCTGCTTGCGGTCGTGGCTTCTCTGGTTGAAGCACGATGGCGAGGGAGGATTCGCGGTCTCCGCAAATAAATTTGTGTGTCGTCGGGGTGTGGTGGTGCTGTGCTTCTTTTCCTCTCCTGGCCGGCTGTGGAAGCGGGGGGAGCGGCGCAGGGTGTTGTTGCGGTTTGTTTTTCCCGGTCGGCCGTGGAGGCGAGGAGGAAAAGCGTCGCTCCACTTCTTCATCACATCGACGGCGGTTGGAGTCGAGTGTTTGGGCCCGTTTCTCTGCTTCTTCTCTGGCTTGACGCCATGGAGGCGAGATACACAGAGGAACGCCGTCTGGGGATGGCGACAGAAGCTCACCGGCGGAGTTCATCCATGAAGACAGAGGTGCCGACGTGATTTCTGTCCAGAAGAGGCCTCTCCGCGCTGTGGTGTGGGGCTGGCACCAGAGCATCTTCTTCCTCGGCAGACAAGCCGATACGGAGGTCCTCTGATCTCAAGGCGGCGCTCATCGACGACGACAAACCAAGTGACGTAGTCCCCGGTGCCGCCGGCGGCGGCTGTTCTTCGATATCTCGTTCGAGTTGTGGCAGTGAAGGACCTGATTTCTTTTTATGTTTTTTGATTAGGGTCCTTCATGTAATATTTTAGGACTGTTTTATTTCCTCTGTGTTTGTAAGGGTCATGCTTCTAAAACTGCCATATGAGTAATACAGCTTCTGGGGCCTTCGGGTCCAATCCCTTCCCCGCGGTCTCTCGCTCGTGGGCCTAGCTAGTAGTATGTGCAAAAACATCATTTGGGGAAGTGTTTTGAACTGGGCTAATATGCAGCAGGCCTACCTCTTCGAGCGTGGTGCACATACACAACATCCAATTTGTCAAAAGACATCAACGCCAAAATTCAATGGGAAATGATACGTGTCCTCCGGGATCCCGCACATCCTATCCCCGGTTCGTTGCGTGGCTTTTACGTGGGTGGGCCTCCGTACGACTTATCTTCTTTCTCACCGCACAAACTCTGCAAATCGCCGTCGTTACCATGCGCACCTCCACCAAAACGGTGATTCTGGTGTGCATGCACGGGCCCACCCTCTCTCTCCTGTAGCTTTATGGAAAGATGTGTTAGAATATTATTTGCTACTACTTTTAGTTCTAAAGTTTAAAACACTTATAAAATTCGAACCAAAATTCAAATTTAAAAAATGTTTGCATATTTGAGATCCTATTGAAGAGAGCTTCAAAATAGGACTAATATTAAATATATTTTGACAATATTTAAAAATCAACTTTTAAAACATGATAAAACATTCATAAACTATATGAAACATGGTGATCTTTTATTGTTGAAACAATCTGTTTAATTGTGTTTCAAACTCCGCTCATCATAGTTAGAAAAAATTTGACAAAATTTTTTGAGATAAAAGAATTAAATATCTAAATGAAAAATAAGAAAAAAATACTGAATTTCGAGTTTAGAATATAAATGTAACAAATAGTCGTGCATTAAAATAATAGTGACAGTGATCGGGAGACACGTATTTTTATGTTGTTTCATTAGATTTCATTAGGTTTTAAAATTTATTATTGTATTTCATTGTGTTTTAGAATTCACATTTTGAATTTTGTTAAAAATAACCTATTTTGAGCTTGTTTAAAAGATATTGTCAAAATAAATACACCTGTCCAAACAGATTTTTAATCTAACATTTATTTTGAAATATAATAACTTTTAAAATTAAACACTAGAAAGCAAATAGTTCTAGCTGGGTAGAATTTTTTTTGCATGCAACCTGTCAGACCAAGATAATAAAATAGACATCAATAAAAAACACACAGTAGGAGAGAGAGTGGATGATACTAATCTCAGCACAAATGAACGGCTCCGACGTGCACGCGACCTAGCATGCACGCCAGAGTTGCATTTCTGGCGCCTCCACCTCGAGTCTGGATGCACCACGCTCGACCACCGCCCCCGAGACGCGCATCTTGACGCCTCTGGCCGACGACCGCCGGACTGACGACCTCGGCTGCCTCAGCACGGCGACTCCCTGCCACTCCTGCTGCCAGGCCACCTGCAGCTCGCAGCTCCCTCCACCACGACCCCATGTAGCACCCTCTGCCAGGCTGCCTGCAACTCGCGCGCCGCCCGCGGCTGCAGCCACCCGCGGATGCCTCCCTTTGCCCCCAAGACCACCCGAGGCGGACGCCTCCAGCTCGCTGCAGCTATGCCGACGCTGCTGGCGGGCACCCTCGTCGTCAATGCTACTTGTGGATGCTGCGAGCTGCTCCTAGGGACAGGCAATGCTATGTACGAGTGTTTGCTATGGAGCCACGACACGGTACTACACAGGCAGGACGGGATGCTACACAAAGTGGTCATCGTTGCTACAACCAATGGATGTGTTTTCAAGATTTTGGTACACGACGATGCTATCAACCAATGGATGTGTTTTCGAGATTTTGGTACAGGGCGATGCTATAATAGTAGCAAATGTTTGCTATTCTGTTCTATATTTTTGCTACAATAGCATAAAGTATTTGCTACAATTCTTTTGCTACAACCAATCTCTACGGTTTTGCTATGAGATCTCCGGCGGTAGTCTTCGGCGATGTCCCCTTTGCTACATTGGAAAAAACATTTTGCTACAACCGTTTTATGATTTTGCTACAATAACGCAAAGTTTTTGCTATAAGGTCTCCGACGAAAGTCTCTGTTGAGGTCTCCGGCGAAAGTTTTCGGCAAGGTCTCCGGTGAGATCGGGTTTGCTACATTAGCACAATATTTTTGCTACACGGTCGCCTGCGATGTCTCCGACGAACTCTCCGGCGATGTCCAGTCTGTTTTTCTATTTTCTGGGTGGACTATTTGTAGCAAAAGCGGGTATGTTTGTATCAAAAGCGAGATTCTGGGGCTTTTTAAGGAACACTTGTCAGCAGGAGGACCCGGTGGATTTTGGGCAACTATCCCCGGGGGACGCGTAGTACGGCCCAACAATTCGCTTGCAATTTTGATCACTTGGTCCGTGTGGCATTAACATAATGCAAGAGTTTTTTTACAAGAGTTTCAAACCTACCAACATCCTAATATAACAGATTAAGGCGGAAGCAAAACTGTGGTCGTTCATTAGTTAGGCTCGTTTGAACCTTCCATGACCTTAATTCGAAATCATAGAAGGATAGCTTTGTTCGTCGATGCTTGTTTGTTAATTTTATTTCATTTTAATATTTTTTGGGGTCGTTCTTTCTGTAAATTCCTGCAAGAACTTAGCCATTTCTATGACTTTTCCTCTTCTCATATAACACATGTAAGGCTTGAAAAAAAAACTAGGACAGAGCTATAGCTGGTGAAGTCTGAGTTAGATCGAGATAGAGAATGGCTTAACCATAAAACGGTATGCATGCTTCAACAGAAAACCATTACAGTGACAACAATGTGTTATATATGTTTGACGACAAAACGGAATCTATCTTTATTAGTACATGGCACATACATAGTACCATTATTACAGATGAAACGGGCGCCTTTAAGACATCCATGGATGAGGCTATTTTATTGGAGGCAGATCCATACGGAGCACTACGACATGTACGATGGTCGACGGTGTCTACCACATTTCATCGGAGAGGAGCGTGGCTCCGGTGCACGCCCCGCTCTGGCAGCCGGCGCCACAGTAGTCACCTCCGAGACCGCAGTATCTCCACTTGCTGCAGCATTGGTTGCTCGGACACGGACTGCCACTGCTGCACGCGTTGGACACAGCATCTTGATTGAGCTTGGCTCCGGTGCATGGCCCGCTCTGGCAGCCGGACCCGCAGTAGTCGCCACCGAGGCCGCAATACCTCCACTTGCTGCAACATTGGTTGCCGGGTGTTAGACTGTATATTTGTAACATAATTGTAACTGTATCTGTATTGTACCCTTTGGTACCCATATATATGTGATAGGCCACGCACCAGATGCGTTGATCCAGTTTCCACCAAACCGTTGTTTAACATGGTATCAGACTAGGTTTCGAAACCCTAGCCGCCGCCCCCTGCCCTTGGCCGCCGCCGCCTCTCTCGGTCGCGCCGCCGCCGCCAAGATCGCCATCATGAGCTCCTCTGGCTCGTCCTCGGCCTCTTTCGCTGCCCTGCCCGGCTCCTCGCCGTCCCCTGCCATGATTCCCCCGCAGCTCGCGGCGATCCTCGCCGCCAGCACCACAAGCCAGATGGCTTCGTCCTCAACCTCGCGCCCCCTGTACCTCGGCGCCTCGCAGTTCGCCCCCGGGTTCCTTCCGCCACCGCCGTCCTATGTGTCGGCGCCGCTGGTGCCGTTTAGTGCATTACCGCCCCTGCCCCCATCGGTGCCCTCGGCCTCGCCGTCGATCGGCCTCTCCTCGGCTGCGGTCGAGGTTGCAGCGCCGCCCCTCGTCTCTACCGGGGCCGATGTCGCCGCCCCTGCTGGATCCCCGGTCACCGAAGGTCCGAGTACTGGTTCCTACCAACTCACGCACCTCATCACGGTGCGCCTCTCGCAGGATAACTGCCTGTATTGGCGGGCGCAGATCCTCCCCCTCCTCCGCAGTCGTCACCTTGAGGGCTTCGTCGATGGGAGTCACCCGTGCCCGCCCCGCTACGTCTCCGCCGTCACGATCACCGGCGCCCGGGTCTCGGCTGAGAACCCGGCGTACCGCACCTGGGTTGCGCAGGATCAGGCCATCCTTTCTGCGCTCCAATCGTCGCTGACCGAAGGTGTTAATGGCTTAGTCGTCTTTGCTGCCACGTCTCACGACGTCTGGGCGACGATGGCGGACAGCTTCTCCGCCAACTCCTCGGCTCGTGCGTCGGCCCTTCGCCAACAACTCCTCGAGTGCAAAAAGCTCGACTCCTCGGCACACGTCTACTTCAACAATATCAAGACAATTGCCGACACTCTGGTTGAGGCCTCGACCACGACTACGACAACCTGGTTGAGGCGGTCCGGGGCCGTGACACGGCCATGTCCCCACGGGACTTGTACTCGCGACTCCTCTTCACCGAGCAGCGCGTCGCCGCCCGTCACGCTGAGCTGCAAGGCGACCCCCACGCCAACGCGGTCTACCGTGGGGCCGCTCCTGGTGGCTACAAACAGCCGCGCCCCCCTGCTGGCCCGCCCACGGGAGGTGGTGGTCGCCCGCCTCCTCCGCCGCCGCAGCCCCGTGGTCCTCCTGTGTCCACCGATCGTCGTGGCCGCCCCAATGTCGACTGCCAGCTCTGTGGCATCCACGGGCACTACGCCTCTCGTTGTCACCGTCGCTTCAAGAAGGACTTCCTTGGCATCGGCAACGACGGGCGCGGCAACGAGAAACAGGCCGCCATCACCGAGCAGAGTGGCTACTCCGGCGGTGGCTACTCCGGCGGAGGAGGGTACACCCCGTCGTACCCGATCGACCTCGCCTGGTACTTCGACACGGGTGCCATGGAGCACATGAACAACGCGGCTGGTCATCTTCAGGCGCAGGAGCCCTACCGCGGCCACGACCACGTCCGCACCGCTGACGGCTCAGGTATGCCCATCACTCATGTTGGTCAGGCCTCCCTTCTGTCTAGTTCATCTCGTCGGCTTCGTCTTCGTAATGTTCTTCGTGTCCCACTTGTCACTCGTCCTTTACTATCTGTTCGTAAGTTTACTCGTGATAATGACGTGTTTTGTGAATTTCACCCGTCTTATCTCCTTGTTAAGGATCGGGTCACACGGGAGGTTCTGCTTAGCGGTCGCATACATCAAGGCCTGTATGCGTTGGAGGCGCCGTCTACGCCGGAGGTCTTCAACGCTATCCGCACGTCGGTGTCCCATTGGCATGCTCGGCTTGGTCATCCTGCGTCTCCCATAGTCAGCCATGTTTTGCATCGACATGAGCTCCCTACTTCGTCTAGTAATAAAAGTTTAGCCGTTTGTGATGCATGTCAACAAGGAAAGAGTCATCAGTTACCGTTTGTGTCTTCCTCTCGAGTTGTTACTACACCTTTAGAGCTTGTGTTTTCAGATGTATGGGGCCCTGCCCAAACCTCTGTCAGTGGTCATAAATTTTATGTCAGTTTCATTGATGCCTACAGTCGCTTTACGTGGCTTTATCTCCTCAAAAGCAAAGCTGATGTGTTTAATGTGTTCTTACAATTTCAATTGCATGTTGAGAGACTCCTAAAGCATAAAATCATTCATGTTCAGTCGGATTGGGGGGGTGAATACCGCAACCTTAATTCTTTCTTTAATAAGCTTGGGATATCTCATCGTATATCATGCCCACACACACGTCAGCAAAACGGTGCTGTCGAACGCAAGCACCGACACATAGTTGAAACTGGCCTTACACTTCTTGCTCATGCCTCCGTGCCTTTTCGGTTTTGGAGTGATGCTTTTACCACTGCTTGTTTCTTGATTAATCGTACTCCCACTCGAGTGTTAAAAATGAAGACACCGCTTGAACTGTTGTTTAATGAACTCCCTGACTACACTTTCTTTAAAGTTTTTGGCTGTGCTTGTTGGCCCCATCTTCGCCCCTACAACAGTCGTAAGCTTGAGTTTCGCTCCAAAAAGTGTGTCTTCCTTGGGTATAGTGCTCTTCACAAAGGGTACAAGTGTCTCCATGTTCCAACAAATAGAGTATATATTTCTCGTGATGTCGTGTTTGACGAAACTTTGTTTCCTTTTTCGAATATGCCATCCTCTCCGTCGTTGTCTACCTCCACTCATAACTCCATTGTCTCGCCTGACCAACTTGAGGATGTTGCATATTCTCCTGTGTTATTGCCTAACCTGTTGGAGATATGCCCTAGAGGCAATAATAAATATGGTTATTATTATATCTTTGTGTTTATGATAAATGTTTATATTCATGCTATAATAGTATTAACAAGGAAACATTAATACTTGTGTGAATTGTAAACTTAAATTGAAGTCCCTAGTATAGCCTCTATACTTCACTAGCTTGTTGGTTGATTAAATGATTGTGGTTTCCATATCATGAACATTGAGATGTTATCAACAATAAGATCATATCGTTAGGAGAATGATATGGTGGACATACTCCTATTGATAAGCGTAGCATAAAGATCAAAGTCATTTCAATAGTTCAATTGCTATATGCTTTCTGATACATAGTAACCTAATTCCTTCGACCATGAGATCATGCATATCACCTTTACCGGATGGATGCTTTGATGACATCAAACACCACACCGTAACTGGGTGGCTATAAAGGTGGCATTAAGTGTTCGGAAAGTATTGGTTGAAACACATGGATCAAGAGTGGGATTTGTCCATCCACATGACGGATAGATATACTCTGGGCCCTCTCGGTGGAATGTCATCCAATTGGCTTGCAAGCATGTGACTTGGTCACAAGGGATCACATATCACGGGAACGAGAAAAGAGTACTTATCGGTAACGAGGTTGAACTAGGTATACAGAGATACCGACGATCATAACCTCGGATAAGTAACATATCGTGAGACAAAGGGAAATTGGTATCGTATGTAAGTGGTTCATTCGATCGCAAAGTAATCGTAGAAATATGTGGGAGCCATATGAATTTCCAGATTCCTCTATTGGTTATTGTTCGGAGAAGTGTCTCGATCATGTCCGCATAATTCACGAACCGTAGGGAGACACACTTAAGGATTCGACGTTGTTTTGAGTAGCTATGGTATTATGAGAAAGAGACCGAATGTTGTTCGGAGTCTCGGATGGGATCCGGGATATCACGAGGTGATCCGGAATGGTCCGGAGAATAAGATTCATATAAGGAAAGTCCCGTTTCGGAGTTCGGGAATGATTCCGGTGTTTTCATCGGGGATATTCTAGAAGGTTCCGGATTGTCCGGCACTCCGGGGGGGAAGGGGTACATGAGTGTGTCATTACATATTGGAATGATTGCATCATGTACTAAGTGTTCTTGCTGTCCCAAATATAGGATTAAATTGAATCCTAAAACAGAAAAGTCAAATGTCCAGTTTGAAAGTCAAACTGCCAAAACAAGAAACTGTGGGAAACAAGCAAGAGGAGTTGGAACCAACTTGGAGGAGGAGTCCCACTCCTCCAAGCCGGCGCCAGCCCTAGGCCGAGTTGGGGAGGGACTCCCTCCCTCCCCTGGCGCGCCACCCCCTCCCATCTATATAAGGAGGGGCAGGGCTCCCCTCCTAGACACAAGTTTCCACCTCTAAATTTCAGGTTTAGAGCCGTTTTGGTTTAGAGCTTCTAATTGCTTTAGCCAGCGGTTTAGAGCCTTCTAATTGGTTTAGAGCCTTCTAATTGGTGTGTCTAATTACTAGACCGCTAATAGCCTCTCTCATAAGCTCCACCATACTCGCACCGGCTTAAGGCGAAGCCCTGCGGGATTTCCCCTCTACTTCCGGTACCACGCCGTTGTGCTGCCGGAATCGCGAGGAGAGTGCTACAACCTCCGCTGCCTGCTGGAACAAGGGAGAGGAAGGTCTTCGTCGAGTACCGAACGTGTGACCGACTGCGGGAGCGCTGCTGGAACGTGGCGCCGGAAGGATCGTCTACACGATCTTGAGATCGGAAAGAGTACGACTACATCACCCACGAGAATCCGCTCTCGTTAAACGCTTTGGAATATTCGAGGGTAAGTTATTCCATCGACTCGTTGCTACAATCTAGTAGATAGATCTTGGCTTGTTTGTTTGTATGCGATAGAAATTTTTTGTTTTCCATGCTACGAACCCCTACAGTGGTATCAGAGCCGTGTCTATATGTAGATCTGTTGCACGAGTAGAACACAATGGTCATTGTGGGCGTTGATGCTTTTATTGTAGATTGCTTTTTGTGTACTTTGCATCTTGCGGTATGTTGGGATGAAGCGGCCCGGGCTAACCTTACATGACATCGTTCATGAGACTTGCTCCACGCTTGACATGCAACTTGTATTGCATAAGTGGCTTTGCGGGTGCCTGTTTCTCCTAGCATAGTTAAGATCCAATTTACAACGGGTAATCAACAATGATAGTATCAATGTTGTGGTTCTTGTTCGTAAGTTAGAACGACACTTATTGAAAGCCCCAAACCACGTAAAATATGCAAAGAAAGTAGAAGCGTCTAACTTTGTTTTGCAGGGGTGTGCAGTGATGTGATATGGCCATGATTGTGATTATATTTCATGTATGCAATGTTCCTTATTGTAAGTCGGCAACCGGCAGGAGCCATATGGTTGTCTTTAATTTATGTTAAGACCCGCGTGTCTATTCAAAGTAGTTGTAATAGTTGAAGCCGGTGGACGACAACCATGGAGAAGCGTCATTGACCTTGATGCAATGCCGGTGATGATGGAGATCATGTTCGTGTTTGAAGATGGAGATCGGAAGCACAAAGAAGAAAGGCCATATCATATCACATATTATGAATTGCATGTGATGTTAATCCTTTATGCATCTTGTATTGCTTAGTAGACGACGGTAGCATTATAAGATGATCCCTCATGCACATGAATTTCAAATCATAAAGTGTTCGCCCTTAGCTAGCACCGTTGCTAAAGCTTGTTGTTTCGAAGCACCACGTGATGATCGGGTGTGTTAGATTCCGCAAGTGTATACAACGTAAGCAAGCCAGATTTGCTTATGCGGTGGCTAAGGTTTGATCTTGACGAGCCTAGCATGTACAGACATGGTCTCAGGAACACGGATTACCGAAAGGTAAAGCATGAATCATATAGTAGATATGATGAACATGATGATTGTTCGCCATTGAAACTATATCAACTCTCGTGATGATCGGTGTTGATGTAGTGGATTTGGTTCGTGTGATCACTAAAACAATGTGAGGGATGTTGTTTTGAGTGGGAGTTCACCTAGTATAATTTCATTAATTAATTTGAACTCAATTTGTCATAAACTTAGTCTAAACTATTGCAAATATGTTGTAGATCAATGGCAGCCCCTACCATCAATTTTAATGCGTTCCTAGAGAAAGAAAAGTTGAAAAACAATGGAAGCAACTTCGCGGATTGGTTCCGCAATTTGAGGATTGTCCTCACAGCTGGTAATTTGACCTATGTGCTGGATGCACCGCTGGGTGACCCACCTGCAGCTGATGCCTCCGATGAAGTAAAGAATGTTTACCTCGCTCGGAAGAATTAGTACTCCATAGTTCAGTGTGCTATCTTGTATGGTTTAGAATCGGAGCTTCAGAAAAGGTTTGAAGAGTCAGACCCATATGATATTGTCGAGGATCTCAAATTGATTTTTGAGACTCATGCGGCAATTGAAAGCTATGAGGCTTCTGAAAAGTTCTTTAACTGCAAGATGGAAGAGGGCAGCTCCGTCAGTGAGCATGTGCTTAAGATGTCTGGGCACGCAAACAAACTTCAAAGCTTGGGTATAGTGATTCCTAATGCTTTGGGGATTTACCGCGTCCTCCAGTCATTACCACCAAGTTACAGGAACTTTGTGATGAACTACAACATGCAGAACATGAACAAAGAGTTGCCAGAACTATTTGCCATGTTAAAATCTGCAGAAGTGGAGATCAAGAAAGAGCACCAAGTGTTGATGGTCAATAAGACCACCAAATTCAAGAAAGGCAAGTCTAAGCAAAAGGGACACTTCAAGAAGGGTGGTAAGAAAGTTACCACGCCGACGAAGAAAACCAAGGCTGGACCAAAGCCTGAAACTGAGTGCTTTTACTGCAAGGGAGTGGGTCACTGGAAGCGGAATTGCCCAAAGTACTTGGCGGATTTGAAGAACGGCAACATCAAGAAGAAAGGTATATCTGATATACATGTTATTGATGTGTATCTCACTAGTATTCATAGTAGTGCCTGGGTATTTGATACTGGTTCGGTTGCTCATATTTGTAACTCGAAGCAGGTGCTGCAGAATAAACAGAAGCTAGCGAAGAACGAGGTGACGATGCGCGTGGGAAACGGATCAAAGGTTGATGTGATCGCGGTCGGCACGCTACCTCTTCATCTACCATCGGGATTAGTTTTATACTTAAATAATTGTTATTTAGTGCCTGCGTTAAGCATGAACATTATATCAGGATCTTGTTTATTGCGAGACGGTTACTTGTTTAAATCAGAGAATAATGGTTGTTCGATTTATATGAGTAATATGTTTTACGCACATGCACCTTTGATAGATGGTCTATTCTTATTGAATCTCGATAGTGGAAATACACATATCAACAATATTGAGGCTAAACGTTTGAAATCAAGCGATAATTCGACCTATATGTGGCACTGTCGTCTTGGTCACATTGGAGTGAAACGTATGAAGAAACTCCATTCCGATGGACTTCTTGAATCACTTGATTTTGAATCACTTGATAGATGCGAAGCATGTCTGATGGGAAAAATGACTAAGACTCCATTTTCTGGTATGATGGAGCGAGCTACGGACTTATTGGAAATCATACATACCGATGTGTGTGGTCCAATGAGTGTAGCATCGCGCGGTGGTTATCGTTATGTTCTTACCTTCACGGATGACTTGAGTAGATATGGGTATATCTATTTCATGAAACATAAGTCCGAAACTTTCGAGAAGTTTAAGGAGTTTCAAAGTGAGGTAGAGAATCAACGTAACAAGAAGATTAAATTTCTACGTTCTGATCGTGGAGGTGAATATCTAAGTTACGAGTTTGGCGAGCATTTAAAGAAGTGCGGAATACTTTCACAATTGACACCGCCGGGAACACCACAGCGTAATGGTGTGTCCGAACGTCGTAATCGAACTCTCTTAGATATGGTTCGTTCTATGATGTCACTTACAGATTTACCGCTATCATTTTGGGGTTATGCATTAGAAACAGCCGCATTCACTTTAAATAGGGCACCGTCTAAATCCGTTGAAACGACACCGTATGAATTATGGTTTGGGAAGAAACCTAAATTGTCGTTCCTTAAAGTTTGGGGATGCGAAGCCTATGTAAAGAAGTTACAGCCGGACAAGCTTGAACCCAAAGCGGAAAAATGCGTCTTCATAGGATACCCGAAGGAAACTATTGGGTATACCTTCTATCATAGATCCGAAGGCAAAATCTTCGTTGCCAAGAATGGATCCTTTCTGGAGAAGGAATTTCTCTCGAAAGAAGTGACTGGAAGGAAAGTAGAACTCGACGAGGTTGTCGAACCTTCTCTCGAAATTGCGAGTAGCGCAGCACCGGAAGAAGTTCCTGTGGTGCCTGCACCAATAAGAGAGGAAGCTAATGATGGTGATCATGAAACTTCGGTTGAAGTTACTACAGAGCCTCGGAGGTCAACGAGAAATCGTACCACTCCAGATTGGTATGATTCCGTTATGAATGTCATGGTGGTGGACAACACCGATGACCCCGAGACATATGAGGAAGCGATGATGAGCCCAGATTCCAATAAATGGCAAGAAGCCATGAAATCCGAGATTGGATCCATGTACGAAAACCAAGTATGGACTTTGGTGGACTTACCGGATGGCCGGAAGGCTGTCGAGAACAAATGGATTTTCAAGAAGAAAACAGATGCTGATGGTAATGTTACTGTCTATAAAGCTCGACTTGTCGCAAAAGGGTTTCGACAAATTCAAGGAGTTGACTACGATGAGACTTTCTCACCGGTAGCGAAGCTAAAGTCTGTGAGGATTATGTTAGCAATCGCTGCATATTATGATTATGAGATATGGCAGATGGATGTCAAAACAGCATTCCTCAATGGAGACATTGATGAAGAGTTGTATATGATGCAACCCAAAGGTTTTGTCGATCCTAAAGATGCTAACAAGGTATGCAAGCTTCAACGGTCCATCTATGGATTGAAGCAAGCATCCCGAAGTTGGAATCAACGTTTTGATAAGGTAATCAAAAGTTTTGGTTTTATACAAACTTATGGAGAAGCTTGTATTTACAAGAAAGTGAGTGGGAGCTCTGTAGCATTCTTAATACTGTATGTGGATGACATATTGTTGATTGGGAATGATGTAGACCTTCTTAATAGTGTCAAGGAATATTTGAATAATAGTTTTTCAATGAAGGATCTTGGCGAAGCAGCTTACATATTAGGCATAAAGATTTATAGAGATAGATCGAAACGCCAAATATCATTGTCACAGAGTACATATTTGGACAAAGTTCTAAAGAAGTTTGGAATGGAAGAAAGCAAGAAAGGGTTCTTGCCCATGTTGCCCAATACGACCTTGAGTAAAACTCAAAGTCCGACATCGGCAGAAGATAGAGAAAGGATGAGTAAGACTCCCTATGCCTCAGCCATAGGATCTCTAATGTATGCCATGCTATGTACTAGACCCGACATCGCATATGCTGTTAGTCTAACTAGCAGATATCAAAGTGATCCAGGAGTGGATCATTGGACAGCGGTCAAAAACATCCTTAAGTACTTGAGAAGAACTAAGGATATGGTTCTTTCTTATGGAGGTGATGAACAGCTCGTTGTTAATGGTTACACCGATGCTAGTTGGAACACCGATCCGGATGATTCTAAATCACAATCTGGATACGTATTTATTTTGAATGGTGCAGCAGTTAGCTGGAGGAGTGCAAAGCAAAGCGTTGTGGCGAGATCTTCAACTGAATCGGAATACATGGCTGCTTCAGAGGCTTCACAAGAAGCGATATGGATGAAAGAGTTCATTACAGAGCTGGGTGTGGTTCCAAGTGCGCTGGACCCAATGTCTATCTACTGTGATAACATGGGCGCCATAGCCAATGCGCAAGAACCGAGGTCACACAAGAAGCTGAAGCATATCAAGCTGCGTTTTCACGCTATTCGAGAACATATCCAGGATGGGGATATAAAGATTTGCAAAGTACACACAGATCTGAATGTGGCGGATCCATTGACTAAACCTCTCCCGAGGGCAAAACATGACCAACACCAAACTGCCATGGGTGTTCGGTATATTACCATGTAATCTAGATTAGATGACTCTAGTGCAAGTGGGAGACTGTTGGAGATATGCCCTAGAGGCAATAATAAATATGGTTATTATTATATCTTTGTGTTTATGATAAATGTTTATATTCATGCTATAATATTATTAACAAGGAAACATTAATACTTGTGTGAATTGTAAACTTAAATTGAAGTCCCTAGTATAGCCTCTATACTTCACTAGCTTGTTGGTTGATTAAATGATTGTGGTTTCCATATCATGAACATTGAGATGTTATCAACAACAAGATCATATCGTTAGGAGAATGATATGGTGGACATACTCCTATTGATAAGCGTAGCATAAAGATCAAAGTCATTTCAATAGTTCAATTGCTATATGCTTTCTGATACATAGTAACCTAATTCCTTCGACCATGAGATCATGCATATCACCTTTACCGGATGGATGCTTTGATGACATCAAACACCACACCGTAACTGGGTGGCTATAAAGGTGGCATTAAGTGTTCGGAAAGTATTGGTTGAAACACATGGATCAAGAGTGGGATTTGTCCATCCACATGACGGATAGATATACTCTGGGCCCTCTCGGTGGAATGTCATCCAATTGGCTTGCAAGCATGTGACTTGGTCACAAGGGATCACATATCACGGGAACGAGAAAAGAGTACTTATCGGTAACGAGGTTGAACTAGGTATACAGAGATACCGACGATCATAACCTCGGATAAGTAACATATCGTGAGACAAAGGGAAATTGGTATCGTATGTAAGTGGTTCATTCGATCGCAAAGTAATCGTAGAAATATGTGGGAGCCATATGAATTTCCAGATTCCTCTATTGGTTATTGTTCGGAGAAGTGTCTCGATCATGTCCGCATAATTCACGAACCGTAGGGAGACACACTTAAGGATTCGACGTTGTTTTGAGTAGTTATGGTATTATGAGAAAGAGACCGAATGTTGTTCGGAGTCTCGGATGGGATCCGGGATATCACGAGGTGATCCGGAATGGTCCGGAGAATAAGATTCATATAAGGAAAGTCCTGTTTCGGAGTTCGGGAATGATTCCGGTGTTTTCATCGGGGATATTCTAGAAGGTTCCGGATTGTCCGGCACTCCGGGGGGGGAGGGGTACATGAGTGTGTCATTACATATTGGAATGATTGCATCATGTACTAAGTGTTCTTGCTGTCCCAAATATAGGATTAAATTGAATCCTAAAACAGAAAAGTCAAATGTCCAGTTTGAAAGTCAAACTGCCAAAACAAGAAACTGTGGGAAACAAGCAAGAGGAGTTGGAACCAACTTGGAGGAGGAGTCCCACTCCTCCAAGCCGGCGCCAGCCCTAGGCCGAGTTGGGGAGGGACTCCCTCCCTCCCCTGGCGCGCCACCCCCTCCCATCTATATAAGGAGGGGCAGGGCTCCCCTCCTAGACACAAGTTTCCACCTCTAAATTTCAGGTTTAGAGCCGTTTTGGTTTAGAGCTTCTAATTGCTTTAGCCAGCGGTTTAGAGCCTTCTAATTGGTTTAGAGCCTTCTAATTGGTGTGTCTAATTACTAGACCGCTAATAGCCTCTCTCATAAGCTCCACCATACTCGCACCGGCTTAAGGCGAAGCCCTGCGGGATTTCCCCTCTACTTCCGGTACCACGCCGTTGTGCTGCCGGAATCGCGAGGAGAGTGCTACAACCTCCGCTGCCTGCTGGAACAAGGGAGAGGAAGGTCTTCGTCGAGTACCGAACGTGTGACCGACTGCGGGAGCGCTGCTGGAACGTGGCGCCGGAAGGATCGTCTACACGATCTTGAGATCGGAAAGAGTACGACTACATCACCCACGAGAATCCGCTCTCGTTAAACGCTTTGGAATCTTCGAGGGTAAGTTATTCCATCGATTCGTTGCTACAATCTAGTAGATAGATCTTGGCTTGTTTGTTTGTATGCGATAGAAAATTTTTGTTTTCCATGCTACGAACCCCTACATAACCACGGTGCAGGTACCGGACGTGGCGCTCGCCTCGAGCTCCTTCATGAACCTGAGTCACCAGGACCTGCTCCTGCTGGTTGCGACGTCGATCGCTGCATGGATCATGCAGCGGACACGCGCCCCGAGGCCGCCTCTCCGGCTCCGTCTAGCCCAGCTGCTCTGCCGCCTGTGCGGACGGCTGGCCGTGGGCCGCCTTCGTCTGCTCTGCCGCTCGCGCGGTCTTCACCGCGTGCGTCGCCACCGCTCGCCTCTACGGGGCCGGCGTCACCACCGCCTGGGTCGCCCCCGCCTGCCTCACCTGGGCCGGCCTCTTCCCCGACCGCGTCGCCACCGTCCGTGCCTTCGCCTGGGAGCTCGTCTCCCGCAGCATCGCCCCCCTCTACCGATGAGGTCATCGATGAGCCGCCCCCGCCCCTGTTGCGCCTCGTCCGCATACACGCAGTCGAAGTGGTATTCATCGGCCCAAGGAACGCACCGACGACACTGTTGCATGGATCGCTGCCTGCTTAGCTCAAGCGCAGTCCGATCCTACTGCTGAACCCCGACACTATCAAGCAGCGATGAGTATTCCTCACTGGCGTGCTGCTATGGACCTCGAGATTCAGGCTCTTCGTCAGAATGGCACCTGGCAGTTGGTCTCTCCTTACCCAGGTATTAATGTCATTGATTCCAAATGGGTCTTCAAGGTCAAACGGCATGCAGATGGCTCTATCGAGCGGTACAAGGCTCGGCTGGTTGCTAAAGGCTTCAAGCAACGGTACGGTCTTGACTATGAGGATACTTTCAGTCCTGTTGTTAAGCCAACCACGATTCGGCTGCTTCTTTCACTTGTTGTTACTCGAGGTTGGTCCCTTCGTCAGTTGGATGTTCAGAATGCGTTTCTGCATGGTGTTCTTGAGGAGGAGGTCTACATGCGTCAGCCTCCTGGGTTTGTTGATCCCGATCGCCCTCAACACCTCTGTCGCTTGGTGAAAGCGCTGTATGGTCTCAAACAGGCTCCTCGAGCTTGGCATGCTCGCCTGGGTTCTGCGCTTCGTGCTTATGGGTTTGTTCCCTCCACTGCTGATACTTCATTGTTCATCCTTCAGCAGCCAGAATTCACCATGTACATTCTGGTCTATGTTGATGATATCATCCTTGTCAGCTCCTCTGTTGCGGCGACTGATCGTTTGGTTCTGGCTCTCAGTTCTGATTTTGCTGTCAAGGATCTGGGCAAACTTCATTATTTTCTTGGCTTGGAGGTCACTTATCCACATGATGGTCTTGCCCTTTCTCAGCAGAAGTACTCTCAGGATCTGTTGCGCCGTGCTGGCATGCTGGATTGTAAGGCTGCTACTACTCCCATGTCTTCCACTGCGTCTCTCTCTGCTGATGATGGTACTCTGCTCTCTGCTGATGGTGCTACTGAGTACAGAAGTCTTGTTGGGGCTCTTCAGTATCTTACCATCACGCGACCTGATGTTTCATATGCAGTTAACCGTGTCTGTCAGTATCTTCATGCCCCTCGAGAGCCTCACTTGACTGCTGTCAAGCGTATTCTCCGCTATGTTCGGTCCACTGTTTCATATGGACTGCATCTCCGGCCGGCACCCTCTGGTGTGCTCTCGGCTTTCAGTGATGCGGACTGGCCTGGTAATCCAGACGACAGGCGATCCACGGGGGGATATGCAGTATTCTTTGGTCCTAATTTGATCGCCTGGAGTGCTCGGAAACAGGCTACGGTTTCTCGTAGTAGCACTGAAGCTGAGTACAAGGCGGTTGCTGATGCTACTGCTGAGCTTATTTGGGTCCAGTCCCTTCTTCGAGAGTTGAAGATTTCTCACAGTCAGCCTCCTGTCCTTTGGTGTGATAACATCGGTGCTAGATACCTCGCGTCGAATCCGGTATTTCATGCCCGAACGAAACACATCGAAGTTGACTATCATTTTGTGAGAGAACGTGTTGCAAAGAAGTTTCTGCAGATCAAGTTCATCTCCTCCAAAGATCAACTTGCTGATATCTTCACCAAACCGTTGGCTATCCCGTTGTTCATAGGCTGTAGACGCAATCTTAACTTACTGACTACTTTAGGCCATAGTTAAGATTGAGGGAGGGTGTTAGACTGTATATTTATAACACAATTGTAACTGTATCTGTATTGTACCCTTTGGTACCCATATATATGTGATAGGCCACGCACCAGATGCGTTGAGCCAGTTTCCACCAAACCGCTGTTTAACACCGGGGCACGGACTGCTGGTGCTGCACGTGTTGCCAGACACACCATTTTCATTCAGCTTGCCTCCGGAGCACGGGCCGCTCTGGCAGCCGGCACCACAGTAGTCAATGGTTTTGCCACAGTAACCCCACTGGCTGCAGCATTGGTCGCCGGGGCACGGAGTGCTGCTGCTGCATGCGTTGACGGGCACATCTACATTGAGCTTGGCTCCAGTGCATGGCCCGCTCTGGCAGCCGGAGCCGCAGTAGTCGCCACCAAGGCCGTAGTACCCCCACTTGCTGCAGCATTGGTTGCCGGGACATGGACTGCTGCTGCTGCAAGCGTTGCCGGGAACGACATTTCCATCGACGTTGGCTCTTTTACCATAGCAGGGGCCGCTCTGGCAGCCAGCCCCGCAGTAGTCGCCACCAAGGCCACGGTACCCATACTTGCTGCAACATTGGTTGCCCGGGCACGGACTACCGCCGCTGCAGCCTAGTGCGGTTGCTGCTGCACAGGCAAGGACCAGCAGGCCTAGTGCGAGAGCCTTCATGGCCATATTAGAAGCTCTCGCTCGAGTGGATGGAACTCGGAAGATTTTCTTCTTTAGCTTAGCTAGTTTGGTGGATGAGAAAGCTTCCGATGATGGAGTACAAAGCGTGCGAGGTGCCATTATATAGGCATGTGGTACGTCCGTGGTGTCTCCTCTAGTGAATCCGTGGACAAATATTGTTAGCGGCTTTTAGTCACATATACGTAGACATGTCGGTCATAGACAAATATTGTTTGTTCCAAAGCAGCTTTTAATTGTGTTGGGTTGTAGCAATAAAATAGCTTTAAATCACTTTTCTTTGTTGAATTAGTATTCCGTTAGGGAACGTGTCAAAAAAAAAGAAAGTATTCCGTTAGGAATGACACACATACACATCAGCATATTTATGGCACTCCAAATTAACATCACAACTGTATTGTGTAGGAACAAAAATCATGGACATGTAGTGATGTAGGGAACCAAACCGGTGGTGCGTGTCACACGAAAGCTCAAGCTCAAGACGACGCCAATGGAATGAGGAGATGGTAGCAGAAGAAACAAGGTTGGCTAGGCGGGCATGAACGCTGGACGTACTCTTATTCTTCTTCATCTCATATACACAAAGCAAAAGAAAATAACGATGAGTTAGGGGCGGTACTACGCCCTAAAATCCCCCGTGTCCTCCTGCTGACACGTGTCATCTAAAAAGCCTCAAAATCCCGTTTTTGCTATAAACATACCTGATTTTGCTATAAATAGTCCCGCTTTTGCTGCATGTAACAAAAAACAGTTTGACCCAGAAAATAAAAAAACAGACTAAACCTCGCCCGAGTGTTCGTCGGAGACATCGCCGACGACCGTGTAGCAAAAAGAAGTACTAATGTAGCAAAACCGACTTGACGGAAAATATCACCGGAGACTCGCCGGGGAAAACGTAGTCGGAAACCTCGTAGCAAAAAAATTACGCTATTGTAGCAAAACTACAACACGGTGGTAGCAAACAAACTCTAATGTAGCAAAAAATAGATTTCGCCGGAGACATCGCCGGAGAACTTGTAGCAAAAAAGTTGCTACCTAGCAAAACGATTTCTCCGGAGACTATTGTCGGTCATCTTGTAGCAAAAGTTTTATAATATTGCAGCAAAAGCATATAAAAGTTGGAGCAAAAATATATATGTATATAGCAGATCACGTGGCCCTAGCAAAAAATCTTCAACATGAAAATCTATCGCTCTATCCGTAGAAAATCCGTTGGCCGTCGATAACAACGACGATGACCATCGGTAGCTAAATGTCGACTGTCTGTAGCAAAATCTCTCGGGATAGGTAGGGACGCCGCATCGAACCGGTGTTCCTCGCCGAAGGTCAGAGCAACGGGTTGCCATCCCTGCCGGAGATGCTACAGTAAGCGCTGAGACTAGACACCCATGGTAGCATAACCATGATTTTTGAGTCGCCGAGTCAAGTCAAGTCGCCGAGGCTGCGGCTCGTGACTTGCCGACTTGAGTCAACGACTCAGCTCGTATAGTCGCCCCAAGTCGCCCTGCTACAGTGCATGTCAAGTTGGCCTGTTATCTATTTTTTTTAGCAACGTTGACCTGTTATCTATTGCAGCCCGGACTACAACCCCCAGATCCCCACCACGCGGCCCAAGGCCTGGCCCAACCATAACCCTAATCGAGAGACCCCCAGATCCCTGCCGTGCGGCCCAAGGCCTGGCCCAACCAAAACCCTAATCGAGAGAGAGCTCTCCCAAACTCCCACCAACCACCACTCTTCATCCAGATCCCATCGAACTCCCGAGCGCCTCCTTTCCCGAGCTCCCGTGGCCGGCCTCCAATCCTCGCCATGCTCTGCCTCCTCCTCGACGCCGCCATGCTCCGCCTCCTCCTGCGCCGCCGTCCTCCCCATGCTCTGCCTCCTCCTCGACACTGCCATGCTCTGCCTCCTCCTGCGCCGCCGTCCTTGCCATGCTCTGCCTCCTCCTGTGCCGCCGTCCTCGGGCATCAAGTCGCTGAAATCCTGAGGCAAAAGTAGCTGTATAGTCACAGGAAATCGGCGTCGAGCCAGTGACGTGGCGCGACTTGCTCCGTGAGTCAAGTCGCCTGCGTGACCCAGCCACGCCGCGACGACTTGGTGATTAGTCGGCGACTAATCGGCGACTATACGGCGACTCAAAAATCATGAGCATAACGCCTCGCTTCGCCCACCGCCGGTAGCAAGGCCGCTCGCCATCGGCAGCAACGCCGCCCGCCATGGTAGCAACGCAGGCCGCCGACGGTAGCATCTCCGGCTGCGGATGGTAACACCTCTGGCCATACTAGTAGCAGCGACGTGCTGCCTCGCCGCTTACTGTAGCGCCATCTGGACCTCATCCCGCCTGTGTAGTCGAGAGGGAGGGTCAGGGAACGATGCCGGACGAGGAGCAGCAGTAGGTGACGGCGCGTGGTGGGGCAAACGGTGGCGGCGCGTGGCGGGGCAACAACGCATGCGTGCGACGGCAGCGCGTCGTGCGCGTCTATCCCAATCTCTCTAGCAAAACCGTGTGTGGAGAAGAGTACTCAAAAGAAGATAAGATCCAACGTGACCCCACCCACGGAGAGAAGTACGCCAGACCCGGGGATAGAAAGTCACGTATCCACTGGGGAGGCCAATCATTTTCCCATTTAAAAAACTGGTCTACATGCAGTCTTTATATGACATGGTTCTTAAAACAGCCAAAACTTAGCCGCTAGAAACGCTGATTTTAAGAGTTTCGAAATGGGCCTGGTGGCTGCGACTTCTTCCCCGTGCATGATGCAACCAGGTAGGTAATTCTATAAATGTGTTTAGCTTAATCCATTTTAATCTACAAAATAATGTATTGATTCAAGATAAGTTGTACATAAAAAAGATGCGAATCCATCCCGGTGATCGGTTCCTAGTTTCGTTGATCTTTTATGGGTCAGTTCCTGTTCATGTTTATATGTTCTGTGAACGAATTTTACCAAATTCTTTGTACACGGACGATCATTTGAAATTTTCTTTGGGGTATAACTTCGTCTCACAGAATCACACAAATTTCGTGTTTGAGTTTTTCGTATTGGCATTCATAACTATGTAGATCTAAGCTGTCCTATTATAAGTACATATACGTACTCATATAACAATGTCAAATCAGAAAACTTACAATATTAAAGTCATGTGAAATAATGAACCGAATCTTCTCTTCAAAGGAAATTTCAAATGATTAACTGTGTGTGACGAATTTGACAAAATTCATTCATAAAAGCTCTAGAAAAAAAAACGACATAGCGTTTCAAGCACTCAACAAATTATAAATTGTTCACCGGACTGGATTCATAACATCGAGGGCATATTTTTTTTGCCATCGTTTTTTAATGGTCTCGCGAGAAAAGCGTCATACAGTCTCTTCATTGCTACATTCTTTATGTTTGTCTGCTATCGTTCTGTTCTCTTACAATGGACGTGAGTTCTCGCAGTCGAGAGCCGACCTGTCGGTAGAAACTGTCGCCATCCGCGGGGCCTCAGCGGTGGGGCCCATCGAGCCCTGAGTCTTGTATATGTCAAACTTCCTACCAGCCAACACAAAAATTCCCAAACAAGCTAAGAGTTATATCCAAATCCCTTAAATTTTACTACTCCAACAGTGTATGAGAGCGTCAATTCGGAGGACGGGCTCCATATAGGACTTTATTTTTTTTTGAAAAATTCAAAATTTAAAGATTCAAAAATTCCGAAAAAAATATAGGAAGATAGATAATGATTTATAATAAGCGTTTGCAAAAGATTATTTGAAAATACTCTGTAGTCTTGCCTCAGAAAAAAATAGAATAATTCGGATGTGAGGGTGAACGGTGCAATTTTTGAGTGGCCTGCTTTTATTCAGAATTCGTCATATTTGTCTTTTTTACAGCACACAAAATACAAAGTATTTTAATTTTATAATCTGCATACATGTATTTTACATTGTGGGCTACATGAATATTTTTTTTCATTTTTTCTTACGCTTTTTGAATTTTTTTAAAAAGTCCTCCATGGCACCCGTCCTCCAAAGCGATTTTTCGAACAGTGTACACCATACCTACCTATCTAGCACTTTTTATTCCAAGTATATTATATGTGCTACATCTTTGAGTATTTCAAAATCATCTATTTTGTAGTTCAAAGGTCAAGGAAAAGTAAGAGTGCACAGCTTGAAATAAAGCAGATACTTACATATCAAATCATTGTGGTCATAATTATGTATGTTATGTGTTTGACAACTTATAAGTTAATCGTAAGCAGAACCATGCTGACATGGGGCACACTTTTATCATTGTACTACTCTTGGATGATATCATGTATTCTTTTAGTTGTGGGTGCCTCCGATGCGAAATAAGGGGGAACCACCCTAAAGACTTCTGGAGTTTTCAAATGTGTCAGAGAGCTGGTTGAGCCGCAACATGAGCACGAATAAAATGTTTTTAAAAATCTATGTACATGGTAAATAAAAAGAAATACTAAGAGGTTCATTTATCTGTTTGTCTTGTCATCTAAGTATGTGTAGCCCCTCACAAAGGGGCTCCTTGTACAACAGGGCAAGAGATACCTTGGTTCCCACCCTCATTTCGAACTATATGCATAACAATGACAAAAATCTTTAAGGCCCATGTTTATTAAACATGTGGACTTATTGTCAGTGGTCAACGACACGAGTCATTCAACTTGTAATAGGTCAAGTATATAAACCATAGTTATCTTCACTTTAACCATAACCATAAAAGATGCCTATGATTACCGTTGACATGAGCTACATATCATAAAACTTTATTTTACTTTCTCCCATAATCTGTTATCAAAGGTTTAGCACATATTTTCCATGCTTACAATTTGTTACCAGGAAAAATAAGAAGAAGAAAGGTAATAAATGGAAAGAAAGAAAAATAAAAATAATCTTGCAAGACCAAACATACGATTTACGCCTTTCTATTTTTATGCTTTATACTTACTTGTGGGTACATGGTGGGTGGCGGGTTTGGTAAAAATCTGGACCCAACAAGGGGTCACGGGCCATGAAGGAGGGCCAGATGCGGGTGGTGTGTGGGTGTGGGTGTGGGGTGGGGGTGGGTGGGGGGGGGGGCAAACTCGTACCAGGCGGGTGCCATCTAAATCTGTTTCTAACGGTTTTTTTTCCCAACTCCTCTTCTTCATACTTCCTTTTTTTGGTCGGCTCAATAATTTTCCTCCAATGGTTTGGGAAACGTCTACAAGCTTCAGCTATTTTTTCTTTGATTATTTTCCATTTCTGTTCTATTTTTCTTGTTCGTTTTTCCTTTTTAAAATTCATGATCATATTTCATTTTTTTCAAAGCTTACATTTTTAAAATTGTGAACATTTTTTTAAATAATTTAATTTATTTAAATTCTTGAGTTTTTTTCAAAAATATAAACATCTTTTAGATCCGTGTCCATTTTTAATTTCAAATCCATGTATATTTTTAAATTCCTGAGCATTTCCAAATTAGAGAATATTTCCCAATTCATTAACATTTAAAAAAAATCCATGGACATTTTGGAATTTGCAAACTTTTTGAAAATTCATGAACATTTCATAAATGTGTAACCTTTTTCATAATAATGCACATTTTAAAGTTTCAAGTTCATAAAAAATTGAACATGCGAACATTTTTTTTGAACAATGCGAACATTAAACCTATAAACTTTAACTGTTTCGGTTTTTTTCAAACATTTACATACGTTTCACCCTACTTTTTATTCCTACTAGTACAACATTTCGAGAAAGGACGCACGAACCAGATGGTGGTGAAAGAAACGTTCGGAACCAACAAAAGCATCCAGACACATTCATTCAGGACTTAAAAGGCCCACGAATCAAGACATTCTAAGTTCGTAGAAAGCTAATTAGGCCTGATGTGGCCCAAAAACCCATCTGCCATCGGCTGCGGAGGAGGGGCTCTCCCGTCCGGCCATCCCCGACCTCTCCCATAAAAAGTAGGTGAGAGCGCCACCAGGCAAATAACCGCCTTCCTTACCCAGCCAACCAAATCTCGTTGTCGCTGCGCTAGAGCCCTAGAGAGAGAGAGAGAGGGAGGCGCTCACGGAGTCGGAGAAGACGATGGAGGAGAGAGGGGTCCGCACCCGCCGCCAGCTCCCGCCGCGCCGCGACCAGCTAGGAGACCCCCTCCACCGCTCGCTCGCCTCGCGCCCCGTCGTCAGCCCATGCGAGGACGGTGATCACCTTCAGGGATCACTTACTCCGGGCCACGACATCGTTCCCCACTTCCTCCTCCCGCCGCCCGTAGTGACGGGACCCGACAACAAGGGCATCAAGACCTCCGTCGTCTACCGCATCGACGACGGGGGGAGGACCATCAAGGTTACTACGAGGTCGCGCCTGATGCGCACAAGGATCTCCGCACGCGTCGCCGCGGCCATGGAGCGCCGCTCCTGGCACTATGTCACCGTTGATTTTTAGGGGCACTTTTGTTAAGGCATTTTTAAGAAATGCCTAGAAAAATATATTTAGAGGCACATTTCAAATAACGTCTGCAAAAACATTAGTTTTTTAAGGCGTTTTATTAAAATGTCTGCAAAGATATAATTATTTAAGGCACTTCGTAAAACTGCCTGCAGTAATATGATTAATAGGCATTTTTATAAAGTGCCGGCAAAAATAGATCTTTTGCGGCAGTTTCCAAAGTGCCGTATGGGCGGCTGATCTCGCACGATTTTTTCTCTCGAGGGTAATCCCGCACGGAACCTGAGAACCAGGACCCGGTCAAACAACTTCCCTTATTCTCAATTCTCAAAGAAAGAAAACTCTCTGTGAAAAGAAAAAACAACCCAACCTCATCCCCCGACCACGATCCCTGCACTACGCCGCCTTCTCCATCTCCTGCCGCGCCGCCACCCTCAGGCCACAGCTCCGGCGCTTGGCTTCCCAATCACCCGCGGCGCCGCCACCGCAGGCTATAGTTCGGGCGCTCGGCTTCCCAATCGCCGCGGCGCCGCTACCCCTGTTCTCTGACATCTCCTCCCCAATCCCTAGCGCCACCTCTACTTCCATGGCAACCGCCGCAACTCCGTGCGTGTTCCTACATCGCCTCTCATCGGCGTACTTCGTCGTCCATTAACACGCGTCGCCGCCACACTTCCCACCAACATCGCTGGATCGTTTCAAGGTTGCAGTCTCTGAATCCCCCATAGCCCTAGCCCTAGCCCTAGCCCCAGCACCAAACCCCAAGCGGAGGAGGTGAGGCGGCGAGGATGAACACGAGGCGGACATGAGGGAGGAGGAGGCGGTGTAGGGGATGCACGTGGTCGGGAAGCACCTCTACGCGCCCGCCATCTTCCTCGCCGACAAGGTGGCTGCGGCCACGAGAAACCCCGCCGACGTCTACAAGCGCATGCGCTCTTCATCGGCCGCCACTACTGCCGCGTGCTCCTCATGCTCAACAAGTCCCACCTCGTCTGTGACCTCCGGTTCAGGTTCCTCGCCGCCCAGTGCCTCGTGAGCTCTTCTCCCAGCACATCTTTTCATGTCTGCATTTGGTCGAACACGTTGAGTGCGTCCAGATTAAGTCCAATTTTGCTTCCCCTGTTTGTGGTGATGGGCATTGCCACGCGCTCGGGATCCTACCAATAGCCCGTTTGTCCTGAAATTTTGTCAGTCACACTTAGATAGTTCTTTGGCCTGAAAATCTCATGGGAATTTGGAAGCATTTCAGCTGGAGGTGTTTAGGTTTAGCATTTTGCTACACAGTACTCATGTAGTGGCTATAGCTGCTGTTTTTGCTTTTGTGTTGTATAAATTGCCCTTCTAGTTCTCCAAATGATCAGTAGGATGCGCTTGCTAGCATGCCCTTCTAGCTTTTGGTTGTAACAGATTGCATGCTTTCCGTTCTAGTTCCTAAAAGAGAATTGAATTGAGAGCTGTTTGTGTCAAACCATGAATATAACTGTTTATGTATTCCGGAGTCCTAAATTGATCTGTCTCTCTACAACTTACAATAGATGTTGAATTCCCTATATGGAAATGATCAAAGGGATCCATGTAATTAGTCGCTTATTTAATCTATTTTTCCTAATTTTGGAACTTTGAAGTAGGCTTTATGATCTAGTATAACATTGTAGTAATGTGTATATCAGGTAAAAGGCAGCAGTTGAAGATGAAACATTGTGAGGTTAGAATAATAATCTGACTCCACAAAAATAAGATATTATGATGCTTGTAGCTTTTGGATGGCCTAATTGTATTTGAATGCAAAACTCTATATCAGTCAGTACACACCATGGACCTGAATATTAACCACTTTATGTAGTAGTTTAATGTTCAGGCTCAGACTTTTTACAGATGTATGTCAGTTGCAATAACACATAGCTTATTCCACCTTAGGGAGTACATGTTAGCCTATGTTCAGGATCAGATTTTTTACTGCTATAGCCTATGTATAGTTGTAAAGCTCAACCCTTACTATCTTAATTCTGTTACTAGTAGATGAATGTTGCCTATGTAACTTGCTTCACTATCCTGCAGAAACAATGTTGCCGAACTGCATTATGGGCACACTGGTCGGATTCTTTGGTCATGTTACATAGGACGTGAGTGTCATATATTACGTATAAGGTGCCTGTATGATTGCCCATGCTTTACTTGCAAGTTTTTGTCTAAAACTATTTTTGGGTATTAATGCTTATAACTGATAAACTAGATTCAATGATGAAATGATCATCTCTTGACTATATTGGCTTTCTAGATCTCTTTCCCTCAATGTTCATGAGCTTGACCAGTTGCATCCATGTGTGCAGATTCCTCAGGACATGCATGATGGAGCCCAACACAACTGAACTTGGGGAGGAAGACTACTAGAGCCTTGTTTAATCTGCTCTAGAAACCATGTTCTAACCAATTTATATTATCTTACCGCACTGTTGTTATTGGCTTATTGGACCTCCTAGATTATGTTCGGTGGTGCTTGTAAATGAGTATGGCACCTGCTATGTGTATCTTCATGAACTACTTCTATGTTTCTACCGAGATGTCTTTTGATTCTAAGAGCTTATGCCTTAAATGTGACTGCTATTCTCTGGAGTTAGTATCACATGAAGTTTTAAATATTCCACTAAACCTGGGTCAGAAAATAATGCCTTAAATTGTTTTTTGAGGCATTTTCTTAAGTGCCAACAATTATTATTTGAGGCACTACTGTGAAGTGCCTGCAAATGTTTTCTATGGCATTTCTGCAAAGTGCCAAAAAAAATATTTGAGGCATTGCTCAATAGTGCCTCAAATAATGATCCAAGGCAAATTTGGATGTGCCTCAAATAATCTATTCTTGAAGGCATATTTTAAAGTGCCTCAAAAAATCTATTTTTAAAGGCAATTTTCAGAAGTGCCTTAAATGATTTTTCCCTACCCCATTTGATGTGGCACTTTTTTTATTGCCTTCAAAGATTTTTAAAGGCATTATATCCATTTTTGAAGGCACTATTTTTTGCCCCTAAAAATCTACCGTGATGTAGTGTGGGACAAGTTCGGCGACACCGCAGAGGACGCCGACACCTCGTACATCACCAGAGTATCTCAGGAGGACCTCCAGTTCCCCCACCGACCTTCTACAGGTACTTATCCTCCTCCTCCTCCTCCCCCCTCTCTCTATTCAACTAATGCGTGCGGCGCGCGCGCGCAGGCGCAGGTCTGCGTTCCGTGTCCGTGGCGTGCTCGCCAGATTGGGCCGTGCGGCGCGCGCGCGCAGGCGCAGGTCTGCGTTCCGTGTCCGTGGCGTGCTCGCCAGATTGGGCCGTGCGGCGCACGCGCGCAGGCGCACGTCTGCTTTCCGTGTCGGTGGCGTGCCGCCAGATTGGGCCGTGCGGGGCGCGCGCGCAGGGGCACGTCTGCGTTCCGTGTCGGTGGCGTGCCGCCAGATTGGTCCGTGCGGGGCGCGTGCGCAGGCGCACGTCTGCGTTCCGTGTCGGCGTGGCGTCTCCCCAGCCGATTGTGCTTGTGCTTGTGCAATGTAGCGAGTAGTGGACTTGTCAGGCGCGGTGTGTGTGCGCACGGCGACGCGCGCGTGTGTGCACGGTGGCGTGGCGTGCGTGGGGCGCGCGCGTGTGGAGGTGTTCAGGTTGCTAAATTGTTTCGTATCTGCTTATTATCCCCGATGATTGCATTAGTTTTTTCTAGGTTCTATTGCTAATCGAATCAGTTGCTATATCTGAATCCAGTCTGATAGATTCTTGCTCGCTAGGTAGCGAACTAGATTTTCGGAGCTTATGCTTTGGTTATGAATCCCTGTTGAGGAATTACAGTCATGAATGATGAATCCCATGCTTAGTCTATTTTGATTCGTTTTGCTAAATTTCACGCATTTTGATATGACAGGTGTGCCTACGGGAAGCACCGGTGTGTATGTGCCGCCGAAGAGGTCGGCTGCCCTCATGCCCGAGAACAGCCAGGATGTGTCTCTACGTGTGTCCAACCTCCCCCTCGACGCAGATGAAAAAGATTTGAGGTATCTCTTCGGACGCTTCGGACGAGTCCGCCGGGTGTCTGTGGCCAAGGACGTGAAGACCGGCCACGGCAAGGGCTCAGCCGTCGTCACCTTCTTCCACAAGGAGGACGCGGTGACTGCCAAGGCTAAACTCGAGAGGTATGCGTATGATAGTTTGATCCTTCAGGTCGACTGGGCCTGAATGCCCTTAGTCGTCTGATGATAGCCTGTTTTCCATCAGTAGGAACTGGTTTGTCACGGGATTATCTTTAGGACCTGAAACTCTGTTTGCGAACTGGAACTGGAACTGGATATGCTTAGGAAGTAGCATTACGTTCTTCTTGTGAAACTGTCATGCCTGGATGGTTGGAATTCTGTTCCTCTTCTGGTTGGATATGGTTAGAGAGCTGGATGGCTGGAATTCTGTTCCTCTTGTGAAACTGTCGTCGAGGTGCAGTGTGTTGGTAAATCACTGGCATCTTATTTAAGCGTTCTTTTGGCGTGGATGGATGATGCTGTCTAGCTCGTCCTGTGTGATTTTTGTACTTCATTTTTCGCTCTGGAGTAACATTGCTTGGTGCCTAAAGTCACCACCAGTTTGTTTGTGTCAGACCAGCGCATCCACCAAGCCTGCTTGTCAGGTAACACCATCTTAGGCTTAACACTAATAATCCAAACGATAAGCCTTTGGTTGTGCCCTGCTAGGTGCATGAGAAACTGAGGCCGGCGTGCAGATTTTATCTATGTTGATTACACGTAAATGCACTGGGATTACATGCACTCACACACTGCACCTCGACGACAAACATGGGAGTTCAGTTACACGTGCATATATATATATATATATGATCTACGAGTGTCAATATACGCTGAAACTGCAAGTTGGATTCTACCTGTAGATCGTTGCCGTTTTGCAAGCAAACTACACAAACACGCATGGAAATTGCAGCGCAAAGCTAGCTCTTTGATCGATGTAGCAGCTAGCCAGGACGTAATCTCTTGATGGATTCTCGTGGACGTGGATGTGGACGTAGCTAGCTAGCTCTCGGCTTGACGAACTTTGCAAACTCGGCGGAAATAAATATGTCGGAAAACTCTCTCGTAATTGACACACATGTCTCGTGACTGTCATGTCTCTTTAACACTAACTCAAACGATGAGCCTTTGGTTGTGTTAGACAATCAACTTGTGTGCCAAGTTTAGGACTCTAAACCGACTTGGCTAGCACCGACTCGGTCAGGGCCTAGACCCTCTATATATTTTCTTGTAATTGTAACGATTATTATTATTGAAATATCAAAACTATTCTATTCAACATGGTATCAGACTAAAACGATCTAAGGCATATGTCGCCGCCCACCCCACCTCCTCCGCCGCCGCCCGGCTACTTCGAGTGGCGGGCTGTTGTCACTGCCTCCAAGGTCGATGCCGCCACGACGACCTCCTCTTCTTCTTTCCCCACCAAAATCCTAGTCCCTTCAATCCCATCCACAATCCAATATGCCGATACAATTTCAGATGTTAGTCCCTTTATTCCTGTTACTTTAGATCTCCCCAAGCACAACTACTACCATTGGCGCCGCCTTATCAAAGTTCATCTTGGTCGCTCCATCTCCTCGACCACGTCGCCTCCGACTCCGTCGCCCAGCCGTCAGATCCTCGCTGGGTCAAGGATGACCTCGCCATCATCCAATGGATCTACCAACAGGTGTCTACAGAAATCTTCAACCTCGTCTTCCGTGAGGCCTCCAGCGTCGCCGCTCTTTGGGAGGCCCTTTGCTAACTTTTTCAAGACAACGTCGATGCCCGCGTCAACACGCTTCACACGGAACTTCGCGACACCGTGCAGGGCGATTCTCTAGTGGGTGTTTACTATCAGCACCTCAAAACCATCGCCGATGAACTCCAAGAACTTAGGGATCCCGTCGACGATCGGTAACTCATCAACATCCTCCTTGTCGGCCTCGGCGAGCGCTTTGAGAAACAAGCTTCGTTCATCCCCATGATGCGGCCCCGTCCCTCCTTTGTGGAGGTCTGATCCATGCTCCAATGGGCCGATCACGCCATACCAACAAAGAGTCACGCCCCTAGTTTTTTGCGGCCATCCCGCGACCCCCTGCACCGGCCCCGCCTGCGCCTCCACCGCCACCTTCAGCGCAGCCTCCTCCTGGCTGGCGCCCTAGCCCTAATTACCGTGGCACCTGACCTATCTATCGGACGCCACAACCACCGATTGCACCACCTGCTCCACCGCCCACGGCTCCACCTCCCGCCCCGGTACATGCGCCTCCTGCATCTCCAACATGGCGCCCTCAACACGACCCCTGGACTGGTCTCCTACATGCCTAGCCTATGCCTTGGGCCGGCCCGTCTTCGATCGGCGTCCCTCCTGCATATGGCGGTGCCTGGCAGCCCGGTGTTCGCCCTCACATGGGTGCACCTGGTCCCATGCTCCCGCGTGCGCCTCATAACGTCTATCATGCGGCTCCGGTCTACGCGCCATACGATGCCTCCTACGGTACTCCTGCATATGCCGATGGAAACTTCTACCCGGCACCGCCTCAACCACCTCAGTAGCCGGCATTGCTGCCCATGCCACCTTCTCCCTCAACTCCGAGCTGGGATCAAGCTGCCTTTTTACAGGCCATGAACAACTTTGCTGCACAAGGAAACTCAGGTACGGATTGGGATTTTGATTCTGATGCTTCTAGTCATATGTCTGCTTCAAGTAATTTGCTGTCTTCTTGCACCACTTCTCCTCTTTCTTCCATTATTCTCGGCAATAGTTCCTCTATTCCTATTCATTGTGTTGGACAATCTCAAATTTTGTCCACCTCTAAAGCACTTCGTCTTCGTGTTGTTATTGTGGCTCCTTCTCTTAAAAAAAATCTTATTCCTATCCGCCAATTCACTCGTGATAACCATGTCCCCCTTGAATTTGACCCTCTTGGTTTATCTGTGAAGGATTACCGGACCTAGGCCGAGATTGCACGCTTCAATAGCTCCGGTGATCTATACTCTCTCCATGGTACCCTGGTCGCTGCGGATCTAACATCCATGGTAGCTTCCGTTGATCTTTGGCACCGACGTCTCGGCCATCTCCATAGTGCTGCTTTATCTTCCATCCTTAGTGAATTTTCAATTCCTTGTAATAGAGATACCCATAATTCTTCGTTGTGTGAGTCTTGTCAATTAGGGAAACATGTTAGTATACCCTTTAGTTCTTCTACCTCTACTAGTACCTTTCCGTTTGAACTTCTGCACTGTAATTTTTGGACGTCTCCTGTCGAGGCATTTTAGGTTATAAGTATTATCTTGTTATTTTAGATGATTTCACTCATTATGTTTGGACCTTTCCCTTGTGCAATAAATTTGATGTGCATTACCTTTTTATAAATTTTTAATGATATGTCTCAACACATTTCTTTCTCCCCATACGATTTATTCAGTGTGATAACGGTAGAGAATTTGACAACTACAAAAACAATTTTTTTTTCTCCAGCACGGTATTCTCCTTCGTTTTTCTTGTCCCTACACCTCTCCTCAAAACGGAAAAGCCGAACATTCTTTACGCACTATCAATGACATCCTTAGAACTCTTCTCCTCCACGCCTCCATGCCTCCAAACTTCTGTGCCAAAGCTACTTTTCTCCTTAATATTAGACCGTCAAAAGCAAATTCTAACAATACCCCCTTCTATTCTCTATTTTTCAATCACCCTAATTATACCGACATTCACGTTTTTGGCTGTCTTTGCTTTCCCAATTCTTCTGCTACTACCCCCAACAAACTTTTTTCTAGATCTCTTCCATGCATCCATCTCGGTTTTTCAGATGAACACAAAGGCTATCGTTGTCTCGATCTCGTTTCAGGTCATGTTCATATTTCCCGTCATGTCACTTTTGCAGAAAATATCTTTCTTTTTGCTCAACATCTTGACTCCTCTACTCCTGTACCTACCCGAAACATCCTCTATAGTATGTTTTCCATATTTTATATCTCCTAAAATTTCTGCCGCCGATTCTGCCACGGCAGCCGAAACCTTTGCCGCGACAGCAAAACCAGCCCAAAATCCTGCCGCGGTAGGAAACCCTGTCGTTGACCCTCCATCACCACCACCATCCCCCGCGTCCGCCCCCTCCCCTGCCACATCTGAAACACGAACCCCGACGTATGTCTCTTCCGCCGCGCCTGACGCCTCGCCTTCCCCCACTCATACACCACTACCTTCACATGCCATAACTATACCTGCACCACTCAATAATCATACCATGCGTACTCGTGCAAAATCCGGTTTCTGTCTTCCTGCTCAACGTCTCAACCTACATGCTACTCCGGCTATATCTCCTCTCCCTAAAACCTACAAATCTGCTCTTCTTGATTTCATTTGGGTTGCCGCCATGCAAGCTGAATATAATGCTCTTATTGAAAATAATACTTGGACTCTTGTGCCTCACCCATCCAACTCTAACATAGTCTCTGGCAAATGGGTCTTTTGCCAAAAATTTCACTCTGATGGCAGTCTTGCTCGCTATAAGGCTCGTTGGGTATGTCGTGGATATTCTCAACAACACGGAATCGACTACGATGAAACTTTCTCTCATGTCATAAAGCCTAGCACCATCCACATTGTTCTTAGTCTTGCCGTCTCTTCCTCCTGGCCTATTCACCAATTAGATGTCAAAAACGCTTTTCTTCATGGTTCTCTCAATGAAATTGTCTACTGTCAACAACCTTTAGGTTTTGAAAATTCCTCCTACCCCGATCATGTTTGTCTCCTTCAAAAATCTCTCTATGGCCTCAAACAAGCTCCCCTTTCCTGGATTCAACGTTTTTCTACATTCATTCAAACTATCGGGTTTACTCCATCTCTTTCCGACACTTCTCTCTTTATCTATCATCAAAACTATAATGCTGCCTACATCCTTTTTTATGTTGATGACATTGTTCTTTCTACCTCCTCTCAATCTTTCCTAGATCATGTTATTTCCCTTCTTCGCAACGAATTCTCCATGACTGATCTTGGTTTTCTTCATCATTTTCTAGGCATTGCTGTTCACCATGACACATATGGACCTTTTCTCTCTTAGCATTAGTATGTTCTTGATTTGCTTAACCTTGCTGGTATGACCGATTGTCAGTCTTCTCGCATCCCTGTTGACACATCTTCTAAACTTTCTTCTGCCGATGAACCTTTTTATGATCCTACTCTATACCGTAGTCTCACTGGTGCTCTCCAATACCTAACAATTACTCCTCCTGAAATCTCTTTCGCTGTCCAACAAGCTTGTCTCTATATGCATGATCCTCGTATCCCTCACTATAATCATGCATGTCAAATGTGTTCTTCATTACCTAAAAGGCACCCTCAACCATGGCTTGCATATAAACTCTTCTTCACCATCTTCTTTGACAGCTTACTCTGATGCAGACTGGGCTGGTTGTCCAGATACTCGATGATCCACATCCGGATTTTGTGTTTATCTTGGTAATAATTTGGTTTATTGGTCCTTTAAAGACAAGTTACGATCTCTTGCTCGTCGGCTAAGGCTGAGTATCGCGCCGTGGCACATGCCGTTGCTGAAATGGTTTGGCTACGCTAGATGCTCACAGAGCTCCATCAGCCTCTTCAACAAGCCACTATTGTTTATTGTGACAACATCTCAGCTCTTATATGTCAGAAAATCCAGTGCAACATCAACAAACTAAACACATTGCGATAGACATTCATTTTGTTCGAGAGAAGGTGGCTCTTGGACAAATTCGTGTTCTTCATGTTCCTACTAGGGCTCAATTTGCCGACATCTTCACCAAGGGGCTAGTGATGACCCACAAGTATAGGGGGTGTATCGTAGTACTTTTGATAAATAGGAGTGTCGATCCCAACGAGGAGAAAAAGGTGTTGACTAGTGGTTTGGATCAGGAATTCTCTGTAAATACTTAGCAAACAATTTTTTAGGGTTTTTTGATAATGCAAATAAATAAAGTGCAAATAAATAAAGACAATAATAATAATTGCAGCGAGTGGCCCAATCCTTTCTTCAGCAAAGGACAAGCCAGTTGTATTACTTATGAGGACCAAACGTTCTCGAGGACACATGGGAATACTATCAAGTGCTTTCGCTTCATATAGTTGATTAATCTTTTTGGTTGGATAACTATTGTGTGGGTGAACCTATGCTAATGTACTGACCTTACTTGGACTAAAACATACTTGTGATTGAACCCCTTGCAAGCATCCGCAACTACAAGAAAGTAATTAAGACAAAAACCTAACCACATCATTAAACTCTGAGATCCTACACTCCCTTGTGCAAAGGTTTCCTAACGGGGGTTCAGGTTTTTGTCACTCAGGCAACCCCACAATTAGTAGCCAAATACACAATGCATTACCCTCAGCCCATAAATGGTGAAGTATCATGTAGTCGACGTTCACATGACACCACTAGAAGAATAAGACCACAACTTAAATATCAAACCATTGAATATCACTTCAACACAATTCCACTACTAACAACATGACTTCTCCCATGTCCTCAAGAACTAAACAAACTACTCACGAGGCATCATATTGATCAAGATCAGAGATGATATAATGATAGGTAACAATCTAAACATAAACAATGATTCAAAGGTTCCACTCAAAAGCATCAAATACAAAAGTAATCAACATCGGGAAAATTTCCCCTAAGAACTATGCAAGATTCAACCCAATTGTTACATCGGGATGGAGTGGTGATGATGGTGCTGGTGGAGATGGTGGTGAGGATGATGATGATGATGATCCCGATGAAGTCTAGCTTGATGACGGTGTTGCGACGATCTCCCCTCTCCAGGAAGGAATTTCCCCGGTAGAATTCTGCCTGCAGGAGAGCTCATTCTCTCTCTGTAGTTTCCGCCCCGCAGAGGCGGCGGAATCTTTCTGTGGTCCCTCCCCGAGTATTAGGGTTTCAGGGGATGTTATAGATGATGGGGCGACGCCAGAGGTGGGCCAGGGTGTCCACACCACCTGGTGGCGCCGCCTAGGGAGGCCCGCACTAGGGGATGGTGTGGGACCCCTGTGGCCCATCTCCACTTCCCCTTCTGGATTCGTCCGTCTTCTGGAAAAATAGGATTTTCCATAAATTTTCTGGAATTTTCTGATCTTTGCGAATATTGCATCTAGACACCGCTTTTTCCATCAGAATCCTGACTCCAGTACTTCATCCTCCAAAATTCATCGAACATGCAAAAATAGATGAAACAATATAAGTATCACCTCTTAATATGAAATATATCAATGAATAACAACAAATTATGATATAAAATAGTGATGCAAAATGGACGTATCAAATCCTTCCAATCTTAGACCTCGCTTGTCCCCAAGCGAAAACTAAGCTCAGTAAACATGACCATAGGTTTATGGAGTGAAGTGCCGATAAAAAGAATACGGACAAGAAGTATCACATTTACCAATACACAACTCATAATAGAAAATAACTCACCATCATATAACTTAACTTGCAACAAGTATGGGAGTCATAATGGAGATGCATAAAGACAATCATAATTGATAATGGCAAACTTTTTTCTTGGTCAGAGAACAGTTGACAAATCATATTTGGTTTTCATCAAAACTTTTGTAATGAAGTTTATAACAGGAATCATTTTGCTCAAACATAAAGGGATTTTCACAATGATAGCTTTCAAAGTAATAATCATTCAAATAAGAGCAATGTGCAAAACAAGGAAGATAAGAAACATGATTGAATAAATCATCATATGGATGATTGAATCACAATAACTCAAATGCTTGTTGGAGAAAGAAAGGAATAGGTTTACTAACTCAACTAAGAAGTAAAAGATAGGCCCTTCACAGAGGGAAGCAGGGATTTCAAGTTTCATAAAGAGCTTCCAAAAGATTATGGTACTTACTAGCTTTGAGCTCTCATTGCCCCTATCATAAGCATCTTGAGGTGATTAAGGTTAAAGTGAACAAATATGGAGTATATGCTTGACAAATCATAAGTTGGCAATCTCATGTCCCTTGAGTGCGAGGGCCGTTCCTCATGCTACTCAACTTTAGTTACAAGCAAGTTCTTGTCATTGTAAGTATATGTGTATCATAGAGAACCGCCAATGGGTACAACTTGCCCCATGACATAGGAGCTATCCCATATCAAAATGACAAGGCAACAGACATTGAGCATCTCAGCGATGCTTTATTTACCATGAGAATGGTGCATATATTTTTTATCTTCTCTCTTTTTTCTATTTTTTTCCGAGGATGCTTCATAGATTGCTCACTATGGTGATGCTGCAAGTTTCCACCATGATTAGGCATGGCTTAGGCTAGCCGCCCAGGCGTTTCTCTAACACATATACATAACTCCACGGACTTACAAGCTCCCCATTTATTTCACACCGCCGACATCCGCAAACAAAAGATCATGATATCAACTGGGTAGATATTTATAGGTGTTGAAAGCATTCCCCATGACAGCATGGTTCTGCTAATTTCCAACTTATAAGTGCAAGAATATACAACATAGATGACACAATGGTTCAAGTTTATTAAGGGCATGAAAATAAGGTGTGCCATCAAGTTTGTGAGAGCTTTACTAACTAGTTTTCACATAACAAAAGAATTTTTAATTTGAAAGATAGATGAAACTCGAGAATTTACTTGGAATAGCAATAATGCTAATAGGTAGATATGGTGGACACAAATGGCATAGGTTTTGGTTCAAGGATTGGATGCACGAGAAGCATTCCCTCTCAGTATAGTTTTTTGGCTATCAAGGCTGGGTAGCAAGCATAAGTGTTGAAGTTAACAAGCAAACATACAAGAGATAGAAATAAACATGCAATCTTCCTTGAAAACACAGACGATCTTAAATAAAGAATACTAAGCTTATGAGCCAATCAAGAAAGAAAGAAAATAATATAAAATACATATAAGTGCTTCTCTCTTTTCCTTTCAAACCTTAAAAAGTGTTGCTACTGACCAGAGCTAGGTTTGCCAAAACCAATTTAAATTTACTTGATGCTCCCAAAGTGATAGCAATACTAATCAAAAAGATCAATCATATAATAGATATTGCAAACTAAGATAAGATGTGCAAAAAGTAAATGATGAAACTTCTCATTAATATTCCATAAAGGCACTCATACCAAGGGATACATAGATAACCAACTAGATGAGAGATACTTCCACAATGCAAACCATACTATATGATAACTTCTCTATTCATGATATGACTCTACTAAAAAGGTAAAAATATGAAATATAATGATGTGATACCGCGGCACTCCCCCAAGGTTGGAACAAACCAAGGGGATGCCAAAACCTGATGACGAATTACTCATTCGGTGGTGGTGGTGTTCCCTTGTCATCATCGGACTTCCAAGGTAAAGGCTCCCCCATCCACAAAGTATGTCTTGCTTTCCAATATCCTGAAACTAGCAGCAGAACTTATGCATTTAAAACTGGCCTCATACTCACAGTTTTGGTTTTGCATGTCGTAGACTTGTGCTTGTAATTGGTTGGTGGTCTGATGGAGCGAGAGGATATCATCCCGAAGCTTGGCAGTCTCCTTATTATGCTCGGCGATGAGTTGTGAACTTATCTTATGGATGACGTCCACTTCGCGTTCTGCCATCTTCTTATACCTAAAGACTTCTTGCTCCAACGCTTCCATCCTATCTTCCAAACTGCCTTCTCCTTTAGGGCCCTGAACCTCCTTTAACTGTACCTTCCCGTCCTTGAGTAACAACTACTTGAGGTGAATCTTCAACTCATACATGTACGGGTTGATCATGTCCGCGGAGGAATCCTCCTTGGGTGATTTAGAAGAAGAAATTGTGGCTCCAAAACCAAGAATCTGCCTGACAGAAATAGATTGAAACAAAAACACGAGGAGAACACGATATACGGACCTAGGGGGATCCGAGGGATTATATATTACGAAGTTTTAAGACATAAGGAAGGTACTGGGCGAAAACAGGACGAAGACGGGCTCCGGGCTGGTCACACCCCCTGGTGGCGTGGCCAGGTGGGCCCGTGCCACTGGGTGGTGTGGGCCACCTGGGCTCCGTTTCCTTCCCTCTTTTGACTTGTTATCTTCCATATGGAGTAAAAACTGCTAAAATATAAATTGACAAGTTTTTCACGAACCTTTTCTTACCAGAACTGTTACCTATTCGAAATTGGACTCTGTAGATTCCTTCTCTCCAACACTTGAAAGTTCATTTCATACAAAGCTTCACACAACCTTCATTAGCAACATTAGTGTATGCAAAGACAATAAAACTTTGGATCCAATTTCAACTAAAATCCATCAAAACATATGCTACTGTAGAAACTCCTTTCAAAAGCCCAAAAACAATTTAAAAGGAAATTGATTTAAGAGGCAAATGCAAATAATGGCAGAAATCTGTCAAAACATACCAGCATGTAAAGATTGATTTTTTTGAAAATCTTCTGCTGCTCAAATAAAAAAGTGCAAAAATAAAGAAAGTTGGATAATGACTTGGGGCACATGCACAGAAATTTACAGCTCAATCTGACGTACTAGGATTTTTCACGATTTTTTACAGTGCAGCACAAAAATCTGTTCCGGGACAGCATCCTCCCATAACTCACCTACTTCTCAAAAGAGGCTAATCTTGACAAAAAACCAAACAAAAGGGATAATAAGAGGTTATTACAGAGGTAATAACTTCAGTGACTCAAACAAACAAAAACCAAAAGCAAACTAAAATGGGTTGTCTCCCAAAATCTCTTTCTTTATAGCCATTAAGATAGGCATGATAATTTCAATGATGCTCTCATAGGAGATATGGATTTGAAATAAAAGAGAGCATCAAGAAGCAAATATCCAACACATTTAAGTCTAACCCACTTCCTATGCCAAGGAATTTTGTAAGAAAACAAATTATTGAAACAAGAGGCTACTAGCATATGAAGACAAAACAAGTGCAACTTCAAAACTTTCAACATAAAGCGGGGAAACTTAATATTATTGAGATGCATAAAACCATGTTTCCCTCTCTCGTAATAACTTTTAGTAGAATTATGAATAAAGTTAACAATATAACTATCACAAGAAACATTCTTATCATCAGAATGAGCATACTTAAAATCATCAAACAGAGGTTTAAGGTCAAAAACTGGATCAATAGAAGCAAGTTGTTCAACTCTAAAATCCTCATTAGGCAGTTCATTTTCATAAGGAGCTTTAGAAAATTTGGAAAAATTAAACTCATAAGATTCTCCATCAAACTTAGTTAAAATTTTATCCTTCTTACAATCTATAATAGTTCCACAAGTGTTCAAGAAAGGTCTACAAAAAATGATTGGACAAGTTTTACTAGCTGCTGAACCAAGTACTAGAAAATCAGCAGGATATTTAATCTTACCACAAAGAACTTCCACATCTCTTACAATACTAATTGGACATATGGTCTCTCTATTAGCAAGGTGAATAACCACATCAATGTCTTCAAGTTCACAAGGACCAATCTCATGCATAATTTCTTTATAAAGCTCATAAGGTATAACACTTGAACTTGCACCAATATCAGATAAACCATAATAGCAATGGTCACCAATTCTAACAGAAAGCACAAGGACACTAGCTCTCCTAGTTTTACTAGGATTTGAAACAATATTAGAAGCATCTTCACAAAATATAATGTGCTCATCTTCTACATTTGTAGTGACAAGGTATTTCACAATGGCTACTATAGGTTCAATATTTATTTGTTCATCAGGTTCTACAGCTTTCTTTGTACTTTTGCTAACCACATTAGCTATAATAGAATGTTCCTTTACCTTAGAAGAGAAAGGTATTTTCTCAATATAAGGTTCAGGCAAAATGTGATCAACAGTACAAACTTCAGTATTTCTAGCAAGAACATGATTAACAATATCTTTATAAGGCGCATGGTACTTGTTCCACTCCTTTTTGGGAATTTCAATACAAGAGGCAAAGGACTTACAACAATTTGCAAGAACTTTAGAATCAAGTCCATACTTAGTACTAATATTATGAAAGTTATCAATTCCCATAAAATATTTAATGCATTCATAATCATAATTTATACCTGACTTTCTTCCTTTGTCATTCTCCCATGCTTCAGTATTTTCTTGAATACGGTCTAGAAGATCCCATTTAGCTTCTTCTTTCATACGTGTGAATGATCCAGCACAAGAAGCATCTAATAAATCTTTATCATGAAGAGAAAGCCTTGCATAAAAGTTATTAATAATAATATTATTAGGGAGCTCATGAATAGGACATTTAAACATTAGTAACTTCAATCTCCCCCAAGCTTGGGCTGTACTCTTTCCATCACGAGGCCAAAAGTTATATATTTTATTCTAGTATTTATGAATCTCACTAGGAGGATAGATTTTAGAATAAAAGAGGGGTACAATTTCCTCCCATTCCATAGATTGTCCATTATTCAGCAACTTATACCATTCTTCAGCTCTTCCTTTCAATGATATAGATAGTCACTTTTTCTTAACTTGTTCCGTTGTGATACCTGCACACTTAAACAACCTGCATAATTCATGGATAAAAAGAAAATGATCACCAGGATGGACAGTTCCATCTCCAAAATAATAGTTATCCATAACACGATCAACAATTTTGTAGGTATCTTAAAAGGATCTATTTCAGCAGGTGGTGGTTCATCTACTACCCTAGCAGTGGTAGTAGCCTTCCAAAATAGGAAACCAAGTGGGTTATCCATATTGGAAACAAAGTAGCAAACAGAAATAAAAGCAATACTCACAGTAGAAATTTCCTTTACCAGTTCCACTCTTCAATAGCGCTTCACTCTCCGGCAACGGCGCCAGAAAATAGTCTTGATGACCCACAAGTATAGGGGGTGTATCATAGTACTTTCGATAAATAGGAGTGTTGATCCCAACGAGGAGCAGAAGGTGTTGACTAGTGGTTTGGATCAGGAATTCTCTGTAAATACTTAGCAAACGGATTTTTAGGTTTTTTTTGATAATGCAAATAAATAAAGTGCAAGTAAATAAAGACAATAATAATAATTGCAGCGAGTGGCCCAATCCTTTCTTCAGCAAAGGACAAGCCAGTTGTATTACTTATGAGGACCAAACTATCAGCACCCAGATTTTGATATCCTCATTAATATTTTTGAGATGTTACACAAACGTTCTCGAGGACACATGGAAATACTGTCAAGTGCTTTCGCTTCATATAGTTGATTAATCTTCTTTGGGATGATAAGTGTTGTGTGGGTGAACCTATGCTAATGTACCGACCTTACTTGGACTAATACATACTTGTGATTAAACCCCTTGCAAGCACCCGCAACTACAAGAAAGTAATTAAGATAAAACCCTAACCATAGCATTAAACTATGAGATCCTACACTCCCCTATGCAAAGGTTTCGTAACGGGGGTTCAGGTTTCTGTCACTCTGGCAACCCCACAATTAGTAGCCAAATATACAATGCATTCCCCTAGGCCCATAAATGGTGAAGTATCATGTAGTCGACGTTCACATGACACCACTACAAGAATAACACCACAACTTAAATATCAAACCATTGAATATTACTTCAACACAATTCCACTACTAACAACATGACTTCTCCCATGTCCTCAAGAACTAAAAGAACTACTCAGGAGACATCATATGGATCAAGATCAGAGATGCTATAATGATAGGTAACAATCTAAACATAAACAATGATTCAAAGGTTCCACTCAAAAGCATCAACTACAAAAGTAATCAACACCAGGAAAGTTCCCCTAAGAGCTATGCAAGATTCAACACAATTGTTATAGCGGGATGAAGTGGTGATGATGGTGATGGTGGATATGGTTGTGAGGATGATGATGATGATGATGATGATCCCGATGAATTCTAGCTTGATGACGGTGTTGATGGCGATGATCTCCCCTCTCCGGGAAGGAATTTCCCAGTAGAATTCTGCATGCCGGAGAGCTCTTTCTCTCTATAGTTTCTGCCCCGCAGAGGCGGCAGAATCTTTCTATGATCCCTCCTTGAGTATTAGGGTTTCAGGGGGATGTTATAGGCAAAGGGGTGATGCCATAGGTGGCACGGTGATACATCGTAAACGTATCTATAATTTTTGATGTTCCATGCTTTTTTAGTATCAAATTTGCTATGCTTTGTCTACACTTTGAGGTATTTTTATACATTTTCTGGGACTAACCTATGAACAAGATGCCCTAGTGCCAGTTGCCTCTTTTCTGCTTTTTTGGTTTCAGAAAAGCTAGTAAGGAAATATTCTCGAAATTGGACGGGACAAAAGCCAAAGTCAACATTTTACTGGAACGAACACGAAGTCTAGAGGAGAGACGAAGGGGTGCCATAGGGTGGCCACACCCCCTGGCGCGGGTCCACCCTAGGCCGCGCTAGGGCAGGGTGTGGCCCACCTGGCCCTCAACTGACTTCGCCTCTTCTCCTATAAAGTCACCTTGATGTAGAAACCCTAAGCACCCGATCAAATCTCCACGAAACAGTCAGTAGCCGCCGCCACCATCATCCCTAGATCGGGGGATCTGAAGCTCTTCCCGACACCCTGACGGAGGGGAGAGATCATCCCGGAGGCCTTCTTCATCACCATGCCAGCCTCCGGTATGATGCGTGAGTAGTTCACCCATGGACTATGGGTCCATACAGTAGCTAGATGGTTATTTCTCCTCCTTTGTGCTATCATGTTTAGATCTTGTGAGCTCCGTTCATGATCAATATCATCTATTTATAATCATACATGTTGTGTTTGCGGGGATCCAACGGATATTGAGATGCTATGTTAGATTGATTATTGATTCTATCATGTCAGATTGATTATTGATTCTATCATCTTTGTGTTGTTTGTGATCTTGCATGATCTTCGTTGCTAGTAGCTATCTTGGCCAAGTATATGCGTGTGACTCCCAGAGGGAGTATTTATGCTCGATAGTGGGTTCATGCCTGTAGTAATCTGGGGAAGTGACAAAAATCTCTAAGGTTGTATATGTGCTATTGCTACTAGGGAGAAAACAACAATCTTTTATTCATGGAACAATTGTATTGTTTACTTTACACACATTGCTTAATGCAATTATCCGTTGCTTGCAACTTAATACTGAAAGGGGTTCGGATGATAACCTGAAGGTGGATTATTAGTCATAGATGCAGTTGGATTACGGTCTATGTATATTGTTGTAATTCCCAATCAAATCTCATAGGAGTCATGATGTGTAGTGTTTGCATTGTTATGCTTGCTCAATCTGTCAATTGCCCCGTTGTAATTTTTTCACCCAGCATGTTATCTATCTTAAGGAGAACACCTCTAGTGAACTGTGGACCACGGTCCAATCTTTACCATTGATACATCATCTACTGTTACCGTTTAATTTCTACAAGAAACTATTACCTTCCACACTATACATTTAATCCTTTGTTTTAGCAAACCAGTGAGATTGACAACCTCACTGTAAGTTGGAGCAAAGTCTTGAGTTTGTGTTGTGCAGGATTCCAAGTTGTTAGCAACACCTTGGAGTTGTTTCCTTGCTCCTACTGGTTCGATAACCTTGGTTTCCTAACTGAGGGAAAACTTGTTGCTGTGCTCATCACACCTTGCTCTTGGGGTCTCCCAACGAGGCTCTACAGTCAACTAAGCCACCATCAAGATTTTATGGCGCCGTTGCCGGGGAGTTAAGGGCAGCTTTGCAAGGGGAGTCTTTCACAACCACTCTTTTACTTTGTTTTTGTTTTGCTTAGTTTATTTTGCTTTGTTTTGCTTGTTTCTTTCTTTCAAAAATACAAAAAAATAGTTTCATTTGGTTTGCTTTTTCTTATTAAAAACACAAAAAATAGTTCCTACTCTAGTTGCTACTGTTGTTGGCTTGCTCCACTTTTGCAAAAATGAACACTCCTGAGAACACCAAGTTGTGTGACTTCACTAGCACAGATAACAATGATTTCCTTTGCACACCTATTGCTCCACCTGATCCTGATGCTACCTTTTATGAAATTAAACCTTCTTTGTTGAATCTTGTTATGAAAGAGCAATTTTCTAGTGCTAGTTATGATGATGATGCTGCTCACCTTAATAACTTTGTTGAACTTTGTGAGATGCAAAAATATAAGGATGTAGATGGAGATATTATTAAGCTCAAATTTTTTCCTTTCTCTTTGAGAGGAAAAGCTAAAGAATTTTGGTATCCTTGCCTAGAAATAGTATTGATTCTTGTATTAAATGCAAAGATGCTTTTATTGGAAAATACCATCCTCCTGCTAAGATTATATCTATGAGAAGTGAAATAATGAAATTTAAACAACTTGATAATGAACATGTTGCTCAATCCTGGGAAATAATGAAATCTTTGGTAAGAAATTGTCCCACTCATGGACTGACTACTTGGATGATTATCCAAACTTTTTATGCAGGACTAAAATTTTCTTCAAGAAATCCGTTGGATTCTGCTGCTGGAGGTACCTTTATGACCATTACTTTGGGTGCTGCAAAAAATTTCCTTGATAATATGATGGTTAATTATTCTGAATGGCACACTGAGAGAGCTCCACATGGTAAGAAGGTAAATTCTGTTGAAGAAACCTCTTCCTTGAGTGATAAAATTGATGTATCATGTCTATGCTTGTTAATGGAAAAGCTCATATTGATCCAATGTTCCTTTAGCCTCTTTGGTTGCTCAACAAAAGCATGTTGATGTGAACTTCATTAGAAATAATAATTTTAGCAACAATGCTTATGGTAATAATAATTATAGGCAATATTGATACGCCCAATTTGCATCACCTTTCTATATCATAATTTACCTCTATTCATTGATATTTGTCTTATTATGAGGTATTACTTATGGATTTTCATCTGTTTATGCATGTTGGATGATTCCTGGAGGATGGACTGCCGGAGTCTGGATTCTGATGGAAAAGAAGGCGTTTTGGTGCAATTTCGCGAAGATCAGAAAAATACCAGAAAATATGGAAACATATTATTTTACCATAAGACGAAGGAAGACAGAAGGAGGGATGGAATTGGGCCTCAGGGGGCCCACACCCCCTAGGTGCGGGCCCACCTGACCCTGCACCTAGGGCAGGTGTGGCCCACCTGACCGGCCTCCAACTCCGCCCCTTCGCCTATATCTTCCCTACGGAACCCTAATACCAGGGGAGCGACCACAGATAGATTTCCGCCGCCTCTCAGGGGCGGAAAACACCGAGAGAGAAAGATCTCTCCGACAGACAGATTTCTGCCTGGGGAATTCCTTCCCGGATAGGGGAGACCATCACCATCAACATCGTCGTCAAGCTAGGCTTCATCGGGATCATCATCATCATCATCCACACCATCATCTCCACCAACACCATCACTCCGTTCCGCTGTAACAATTGTGTTGGATATTGCTTTAGTTCGTTAGGGGAAACTTTCCTGGTGTTGATTACTATTGTTGTTGATGCTTTTGAGTGGAAACATTGGATTATTGTTTATGTTCAGATTGTTATCCATTATCATATCATCTTTGATCTTAATCCATATGATGTCTTGTGAGTAGTTTGTTTAGTTCTTGAGGACATGGGAGAAGTCATGTTGTTAGTAGTGAATCTGTGATGAGTTATTATTCAATGGTTTAGTATTTAAGTTGTGGTGCTATTCTTCTAGTGGTGTCATGTGAACGTCGACTACATGATACTTCACCATTTATGGTCCTAGGGGATTGCATTGTGTATTTGGCTACTAATTATGGGGTTGCCGGAGTGATAGAAACCTGAACCCCCATTAGGACACCTTTGCACAAGGAAGTGTAGGATCTCAGAGTTTAAGGCCGTGGTTAGATTTATATCTTAATTACTTTCTTGTAGTTGCGGATGTTTTCAGGGGGTTTAATCACAAGTATGTATTAGTCATAGGAAGGGCAGTATGTTAGCACACGTTCACCCACAAAACACTTACAAACACCAGAGAAGAGTACTCAGCTATTTGAAGCAAAAGCACTTGACAGAATTCCCATGTGTCCTCGAGAACGTTTGGTCCTTATAAGTATTTCCACCGGCTTGTCCTTTGCTAAGAAAGTATTGGGCCACTTGCTCCGTTTGTTGGTTACTTCTGTTACTTGCTCTTTATTTTGTTGCCTTGTCAGAAAACCACTAAAATCCATTTGCTAAGTATTCACAGGGATTTCCTGCTCCATACCACTATTCAGCACCTTCTTCTCCTTGTTGGGATCGACACTACTATTTATCAAAAGTACTATGATACACCCCCTATACTTGTGGGTCATCAAGAATATTTTCTGGCGCCGTTGCCGGGGAGTGAAGCGCTATTGAAGAGTGGAACTGGTAAGCAAAACTTTCACTGTGAGTATTGCTTTTGTTACCGCTTGTTACTTTGTTTCCAATATGAATAACCCACTTGGTTTTCTGTTTGGGAAAACTATTACCACTTCTATGGTAGTGGATGAACCACCACCTGCTGAGATAGATCCTTTTAAGATACCTACAAGTATTGTTAATCATGTTATGGATAATTATTATTTTGGGGATGGAACTGTCCATCCCGGTGATCACTTGCTTTATATCCATGAATTATGCGGGTAAGTGTGCAGGTGTCACAACTGAACAAATGAAGAGGAAGTTGCTCTCCATATCCTTGAAAGGGAGAGCTGAGGCATGGTATAAGCTGCTGAAGAAAGGACAATCCATGGAATTGGGAGGAGATGTCATCTCTCTTTTACTCTAAATTTTATCCTCCCAGTGAAATCCATAAGGATATAAGTCTAATATATAACTTTTGGCCTCTTGATGGAGAGAGTACAACTCAAGCTTGGGGGAGATTGAAGCTACTAATGCTTAAATGTCCTATTCATGAACTCCCTAATAATATTAATCTCAATAACTTTTATGCTAGGCTTTCTCTTCATGATAAAGGTTTATTAGATGCTTCTTGAGCTGGATCATTCACAAGTATGAAGGAAGAAGCTAAATGGGATCTCTTAGACCGTATTCAAGATAACACTGAGCCTTAGGAGAATGACAAAGGAAGAAAGTCAGGTATAAACTATGATTATGAATGCATTAAATCTTTTATGGGTACTGATAACTTCCGTGATATTCGCAATAAGTTTGGTCTTGATTCCCAAAGTATTGCCAGCTATTTTAAGGCTTTTGACTCTTACATTGAAATTCCCAAGAAGAAGTGGAATAAGTACCATGCTCCTTATAAAGATGTTGTTAATCATGCTCCAGTTAGAAGTACTCAAATTTGTACTACTAATCATATTGTGTCTGAATCTCATGTTTATAAAATGCCTTTCCTAGCTAAGGTAAAGGAGTATTCTATGATTATTAGTGCAAATAATAAAGGTACAATGAAAACTGTGGAGCCTGGTAAGCAATTGAATGTTGAACCTGTGGTAGCTATTGTGAAAGACCCTGTCACTAGAAATAGAGAGGATGAGCACATTGTCTTCTGTGAAGACGCTTCCAATATTATGTCTCATCCTAGTAAAGCTAGAAAAGCTAGTGTTCCTGTGATTTTTGTTAAAATTGGTGATCATTGCTACTATGGTTTATGTGATATTGGTGCTAGTTCTAGTGCTATTCCTTATGAGCTTTACACGGAAATTATGCATGAGATTGGTCCTTGGGAGCTTGAGGACATTGATGTGGTTATTCACCTTGCTAATAAGGAAACCATTTGCCCCATTGGCATTGTAAGAGATGTGGAGGTTCTTTGTGGTAAGATTAAGTATCCTGCTGATTTTCTAGTGCTTAATTCAGCAGCTAGTAAAACTTGTTCTATCATTTTTAGTAGACCTTTCTTGAATACTTGTGGAGCTATTATTGATTGTAAGAAGGAAAAAGTTTTAACTAAGTTTGATGGAGATTCTTATGAGTTTAACTTTTCGAAATTTGCTAAAGCTCCTTGTGAAAATAGCTTTCCTAATAAAGATTTTAGGATGGAACAACTTGCTTCAATTGATCCAGTCTATGACCTTGGACCTCTTTTTGATGACTGTAAGTATGCTTATTCTGATGATAAAGTTGCTTCTAGTGATAGTTATATTGTAAACTTTATTCAAAGTGCTACTGAAAGTTATCTTGAGAGAGGGAAACATGGTTTTATGCATCTCACTGATGTGAAGTTTCCCCGTTTTATATTGAAAGCTTTAAAGTTGCATCTGTTTTGTCTTCCTATGCTTGTGGCCTTTTGTTTCAACAATTTGTTTTCTCATGACACCCCCATGCATAGGAAGTGGGTTAGACTCAAGTGTGTTGGCTATTTGCTTCTTGATGCTCTTTTTCACTCCAGATATATATATCCTATGTGAGCATCCTTGGAAGTTTCAAGCCTAACTTAAAGGCATTAAAAAAAGTACTTGTTGGGAGATAACCCAAGAGTTTTGTCGATTCTTGGAAGTTATTACCTCTGTAATAACCGCTCCTTATAATTTTTTGTTTTGTTTTTTGTGTCAAGTTCAACTAATTTTGTGAGGTAGAGGAGTTGTGAAAAGTGGCTATCCTGGGACATATTTTTGTGCTGCATTGTAAAGATTCGTGAGGGAGCTCCGTACTTCGGATGGAGCTGCATTTTTATGAGTTTGTTCTGCAAGTTATTACCCAACTTTCATCAGTTCAACACTTTTTGATTTGAGCAATAGAAGGTCTTTGAAATAATCAATCTTTCTCTGCTGGTCTGTTTTGACAGATTTCTGCCGTCATTTGCATCCGCCTCTTACAGAAGCTTTTGTTTTGATGGGTTTTCAGTTGAGGTGTGTACCAAAGGTTTATTGTTTTTGCTTACACTAATGTTGTCATTGAGTTTGTGCAAGGGTTTTGTAAGAAGGAAATTTCCAGGAGAAAGAGAAAAAGGATTCTGTAGAGTTCGTCTTCGAATAGGTAAAAGTGGTGAAAACAGAAGGTTCGTGAAACCCTAATCTTTTTATATTTTTGATGTTTTTAATACATAAGGGAAGTTACGAGACAAAACTGAAGAGGAAACGGAGCCCGGGGTGGACAAACCCACCCCAGGCGCGGGCCTAGCCTGGCCACTCCTGGAGGGGGTTTGACTGCCCCGAACTCCATCTCCGCTTCGTTTCCATGTCAAAACTTTCCTTATGCAATGAATCTTCGTAAATAACCCCCCGGATCCCCCGAGGTTCGTGCATCGTGTTCTCATTGTGTTTTTGTGTCGATCTATTTCTGTCAGGAAATCTTCTCAAGTTTACAGCACCATGGCCTCCGCCAACGACGAAGGCAAGAAGCCTGAGAAAGAAGAACCTCGAGTTTCCAAGAAGGAAGAGATCCAGGAAGGATATGAAGGTGACATGGAGGAGGACAAGCAACCAGACACCCGTGCTACCATCGCAAGCATTGGTTTGGTGGAACTACAGACCAAGCTTAAGAAGACAACAAAGATGTCTACAGGAGGGAAACCTCCACATCTCTTCTACAATCCACAGCCATATCCTCCACGTAACAAGAGACCCTTCCGTAAACTTATACATGAATATCAATATCAACATGTGCCCAAAGGAAACTTACCTTCCGTTTGGGATATGCGTCATTCTAACAATGCAGAGAAGGATCATGCTAGGGATGAAGAGTGGGGAAAGAACAACAAGAACTGGGATTCTCGGACTGAGATGATCATGAACCGTATAGAGCAAAACTCGGAGCTAATCTGTACTCTTACTTTTCACTTCGAGGAGTTCAATAAACTTATTGAGGAGCTTATCAAGAGAACACCACCACCACCGAAGGAGTAAATCGTCATCAGGTTTGGCATCCCCTTGGCTTGTTCCAAGCTTGGGGGAGTGCCGCGGTATCATCACCACTATCTATTATCTTTTACCTTTTTAGTAGATTCATATTTGTGGTAGAGAGGTTATCTTATAGTTTGGTTTGCATGTGGAAGTATCTCTCCTTTAGTTGATTATCTTTGTATCCCTTGGTGTGAGTGCCTATATCAGAATATTAATAAGAAGTCCCATCTTTTACTTTTTGCACTTCTTATTTTAGTTTGCAATCTCTATTATATGATGGATCTTGTTGTTTAGTATTGGCACCACTTTGGGATCATCAAGTGGATCTAAATTGGTTTTGGCAAACCGAGTTCTGGTCAGTGGCATTAATTTGAAAGAAAAAGAAAGAGCTTACAGGTATTTGGTATCAATTGTTTTCTTTCTTGTTGGCTCATAATCTTAGTATTCTTTATTTAAGATTCTTTTGTGTCTTCAAGGAAGATTTCATGTTTGGCTTCATTACTTGTATGTTTGCTTGTTTCTTTCGACTCTCTTGCTTGCTACCTAGCCTTGCTAGCCAAAAACCTGTTTTGAGAGGGCATACTTCTCATGTTTCCAAATACCCTTTGAATCGAAAACCTTTGCCATTTGTGTCCACCATATCTACCTAATAGCTGTTGCTATTCCTAGCAAATTCTCAAGCTTCATCTACCTTTCGAATTAAAAAGTATTTTGTTATGTGAAACCTAGTTAGTAAATCTCTCACGAACTTGATGACACACTTTATTTACTTGCCCCTAATAGACTTGAACCATTGTGAACATCAAAGTTGTATATGCTTGTATCTATACGTTGGAATTAGCAGAACCGTGCTGTCACGGGGAACGTTTTCAACATTGCACTTGTACTCAGTACACAGTTGATATCGTGCTCTTTTGTGTATGGATGTCAACAGTGTGAAATAAAGAGGGAATTTTTAAGTCCATGGAGTTTGTATTCTGTGTTAGAGAAACGCCTGGGCCGCTAGCCTAAGCCATGCTTAATCATGGTGGAAACTTGTAGCATCACAATAGTGAGTCATCTATGAAGCATCCTCAATAAAAAGCTATGCATATGGTAAATAAAAAGATTGCTGAGATGCTCATTGTCTGCTTGCCTTGTCATTTTGGTTATGGGAAAGCTCCTGTACCATGTGCAAGGGGTACCCCGTTGGCGGTTCTCAATGATATGCAAATACTTACAATGACAAGAACTTACCTGGGCCCAAAGTTAAGTATGCATGAGGAGTGGCCCTCATATTCAAGGGACATGAGATTGCCAACCTATATTTCGCCAAGCATATACTCCATCTTTGTTCACTTTAACCTTAATAATCTCAAGATGCTTATGAGAGGGGCAATGAGGGCTCAAAGCTAGTAAGTATCATAATATTTTGGAAGCTATTTATGACTTGTAATCCCTGCTACCCTCTAAGAAGGGACCTTTCTCCCACTTCCCAGTTGAGTCAGTAAACCTACTTCCTCTCTATCTCAAGCAAGCTTTTGAGTTGTTGTGTTTCAAGCATTAATATGGTGATTTATTCAATCATGTTCTCTATCTTCCTTGTTTGCACAAAACTCTTATCTATTGAGTATTACTTTGAAAGCCTTCACTTGTGAAAAACCTTTTTTGAGCAAAGAGTGCTCCTGTTTTGAAACTTCTACAAAAAGCTTTTGTGAATATGTTTGCCAGGTGTTCTATGACCAACAACAAGTTTGCCAATTACAATTATGATTTATCTTTATGCATCTCTATTGTGACTGTTGTACTTGGTTGCAAGCTAAGTTATATAATGGTGAGTTGCTTTCTTCTATGAGTTGTGCAATGGTAAGTGTGATGCTTCTTGTTCGTATTCTTTTTATCGACACTTCACTCCATAAACCTATGGACATGTTTACTGAGCTCAGTATTCGCCTGGGGACAAGCGAATTCTAAGCTTGAGGGAGTTGATACACCCAATTTGCATCACCTTTCTATATCATAATTTACCTCTATTCATTGATATTTGTCTTATTATGAGGTATTACTTATGAATTTTCATCTGTTTCTGCATGTTGTATGATTCCTGGAGGATGGACTGCCGGAGTGTCACTTCCCAAAATTTTCGAAATTTTGAAATGTGAAAAATAAATAAACAAAATAAATAATGGTTGAAATTTAGGGTGAAAAGAAACTTCTTGCTTCTAAATAGAAACTTCAAAACTCTTCTTGAACAAATTTGAATAAAATGGAATCCAACAAATTTCAATCAAGTGAAATGCATCCAACAATTAATGTATCTTGAAATTTAAACACTTGGAAAAGTTAAACCAAAACCCTAAAATCCTAATGGAAGCAAATCATTTTCAAGATCTCTCAAAGACTATGGATTTAATCCATATAAAAATTCATCAACAAACATTTTTAAATGATAAAGAATGATAAATAAATATATTATAAAACCATAGAAATTGGTTTCACTTAATTTGGAGCCATGGATAAAAACTTATGAATTTAATAAGATAAAAGGAATTAATTTCCAAAGATAATAAAGCTCCCATCTAAAAATCCATACCAAATTGTGAGAAAATTAATCCTAAATGGATTTAAGAATATAAACAACTATTAAATAAAATCATACAAATTGGAATCACCAATTTTGGATCTATAAATAAAAAAATATGGATTTTATGAGATAAAGAAAGAAATAAATAAATAAGGAATATTTAAAAGCCAAATTAAATCTTAGCCAAATCCATAAACAAATGGAATTTATTGAATAATAAAAAGGAGAAAAGGATTATTAAAATAAAATCATAAGGATTGAACAATATTCAATTTTATTTAAATAAAGACAATTTGCCTAAATAATAAATCCCAATAAAATTATTTAGAAGTCAATTTAAAATCTTGAATTAAATCCATAAGCAAATGGAATAAAGATAATCCAAATCCAAATAAAATAAAGGGATAAAGATTATTCAATTAAAATTATATGGACTTTAACTAAATTCAATTTTATTTGAATAAAGACCAATGCCCAATTTAAATCAACATTAAATCATATTAAAATATTTTAAATAATAATTCAAGTGAATTATTTGCACTAGTGAATAAATAAAACCTACTGAAAAAGGTTTAGTAAAAACTAGGATTCAAATGGAAGTTTGAAAATATATTTAAAATCTTATTTAAATAAAGACAAGTGCCTATTTTAAATAAATAAGAATAAAGGAAAAAATATTTTAAAATGGACTTTAAATACATGTTTAAATAGTATAGAAACTTACTGAAAAGTTTGGAAAATATTTGAAATAAAAGAGGGTTTGAAATCATTTGAATAAATTTAAAACAGAAATCAGAAATAGAAAAAGAAAAAGAATTCAGAAGAGGAAAAAAATGAAACAGACCCTAGCCCAGAATCTGGCCCAACTAAGCCCAACAGCCAGCCCACTCTCTCTCCCCCGAACCGTTTTTCACTCACAAACAAACCCGCTCAGCCGCTGATGACCAGACCCCACTGAACGCTCCTCTCACTCGCTGACAATGATGCCCCACCGCCAGGTCATCGTCCCTAACCTCGCGCTGACCCGGCCCTCTCTCTCCTCGCTGTCGTTTCTGGCTGTGGTTAATCCCGTTAATTCGCGTTAAGGCCACAATTACTCTCCCCTGCGACCATGCTCGATTAACCCCCTCTCCCCCTCTCAATTTCCCCTCGCTCGCTCGCACTCGAACGCCACCAGGCTGCGCTGAATTTGGCGCACTTCGCCGCTACCTCCGACGAGTTCACTGTAGGGGTTCGTAGCATGGAAAACAAAAATTTTCTATCGCATACAAACAAACAAGCCAAGATCTATCTACTAGATTGTAGCAACGAGTCGATAGAGGAACTCACCCTCGAAGATTCCAAAGCGGTTAACGAGAGCAGATTCTCGTGGGTGATGTAGTCGTACACTTGCCGATCTCAAGATCGCGTAGACGATCCTTCCGGCGCTGCGTTCCGGCAGCGCTCCCGCAGTCGGTCACACGTTCGGTACTCGACGAAGACCTTCCTCTCCCTTGTTCCAGTAGGCAGCGGAGGTTGTAGCACTCTCCTCGCGATTCCGGCAGCACAACGGCGTGGTACCAGAAGTAGAGGGAAGATCCCGCAGGGCTTCGCCTTAAGCCGGAGCGAGTATGGTGGAGTATGAGAGAGAGAGCTATTAGTGGTCTAGAGATTAGACACACCAATTAGAAGGCTCTAAACCGCAGGCTAGGGCAATTAGAAGCTCTAAACCAAAACGGCTCTAAACTGGAGATTAGAGGATAGGAACTTGTGTGTCTAGAGGAGGAGGCCCTGCCCCTCATTTTATAGGTGGGAGGGGCGGCCAAGGGGAGGGGAGTACCTCCCCAAGTCTGCCTTGGTTGGCGCGCCGGCTTGGAGGGACTCCTCCCCCAAGTCGGTTCCAACCACCTCTTGCTTGTTTCCCACAGTTTCCTGTTTTAGCCGTTTGACTTTCAAACTGGCCGTTTGACTTTTCTGTTTGGGATTCAATTTAATCCTTTATTTGGAACAGAGAGAACACTTAGTACATGATGCAATCATTCCAATATGCAATGACACATTCATGTACCCTCTCCCCCCCGGAGTGCCGGACATTCCGGAACCTTCTAGAACATTCCCGATGAAAACACCGGAAACATTTCCGAACTCCGAAACGGGACTTTCCTTATATGAATCTTATTCTCCGGACCATTCCGGATCACCTCGTGATATCCCGGATCCCATCCGAGACTCCGAACAACATTCGGTCTCTTTCTCATAATACCATAACTACTCAAACAACGTCGAATCCTTAAGTGTGTCTCCCTACGGTTCGTGAATTATGCGGACATGATCGAGACACTTCTCCGAACAATAACCAATAGAGGAATCTGGAAATTCATATGGTTCCCACATATTTCTACGATTACTTTGCGATCGAATGAACCACTTACATACGATACCAATTTCCCTTTGTCTCACGATAGTTTACTTATCCGAGGTTATGATCGTCGGTATCTCTGCATACCTAGTTCAACCTCGTTACCGATAAGTACTCTTTTCTCGTTCCCGTGATATGTGATCCCTTGTGAGCCAGTCACATGCTTGCAAGCTAATTGGATGACATTCCACCGAGAGGGCCCAGAGTATATCTATCCGTCATATGGATGGACAAATCCCACTCTTGATCCATGTGTTTCAACCAATACTTTCTGAACACTCAATGCCACCTTTATAGCCACCCTGTTACGGTGTGGTGTTTGATGTCATCAAAGCATCCATCCGGTAAAGGTGATATGCATGATCTCATGGTCGAAGGAATTAGGTTACTATGTATCAGAAAGCTTATAGCAAATGAACTATATTAAATGACTTGATCTTTATGCTACGCTTAACTATAGTAGTATGTCCATCACATCATTCTCCTGATGATATGATCCTGTTGTTAATAACATCTCTATGTTCATGATCAGGAAACCATGATCATATATTAACCAACAAGCTAGTTTAACAAGAGGCTTTACTAGGGACTCTTATTTTAGTTTACAAATCACACAAGTATTAATGTTTCCGGTTAATACAATTATAGCATGGTATGTAAACATTTATCATAAGTGTGAAGATATGATAATAACCACTTTATTATTGCCTCTTGGGCATATCTCCAACAGTCTCCCACTTGCACTAGAGTCAATAATCTAGTTTCAAACCTTTGTGTATTCAACACCTATGGCTTTCTAGTGTTGTATGTACACGATTGCTAGTGGTCAACTGATCTCCGGATCTGACACTTCCAGGTCCGTGTGTAATTGCATGTCTTTGCGTCTCTACGCATCACTCATTCTCTAATGAGATGGCTTTGTATAAATTTGGTCTTTCGGTGTGACCTTTAGCTCTTTGGGGTTAAAACATGTTGATAATATTGTCGCACAATATATCTTCATAGTATTATCCCACTGTGAACTACACCTAGTTTGATAACAAACTACTTGACACAAATGCCCTCTTTTGCTGCTAGAATAGCAGTCATATACTTAGCCTTTTGTTGTAGTATCTGTCACAATGTCTTAACTTTGGAACTCATCCAAATCCATTATGGAACTCACTTTCCATTATATTGTGCCACCCTTAGTTTAGATTGAGATAAACTTAATTTGTACTTTGTGACAAAGCTAGTATCAATGTAGTACTTTTACAATGAACTAACCATCTATTTGTCACTTCTACAAATATTATACTCTTAGTTCTTCCAAAAGATCATAAGAATATCCTTACTATTGTCCAATGATCATCTTACGAATCATTCTGGTATATGCTCACAACATTTAGAGCATAGGACATATCTGGATTTTTACATATCACAGTATGATTGATATAAATATTCTTTGTGATTTCATACATCAAGTATCAATCTATACTTGATTATTTGTTTCACTTTAAATGTCAATACACTCGAATATATCATCAACATTGAACTTATTCAATCCTTTCTGTGCGACAAGAACCTCTCTTGTAGTTTCTATATTGAACTCATTCAATATCTTGTCTATGTACTTCTGGCACAACCATATTAGCGTCTATTGATGCCAAATATTTGGGTTTTGCTTAAGCCTTTCATCGGGATAAAATTCTTAATATGTGTTAATAAAAGATACATTATTTCTAATCAACAATATGTCTTCCACATAATGTATTAGAAACATGTCTTAGCGCTCCCACTTAATTTCTTGCAAATGCAAGCATCTTCATTATCTCTAATGAACTTTTAAACTCCTTTAACAATTTCATCACAGTGAAGATTCCAACTCCGCGATGCTCACTTTAACCATTGAAGTTTGCATATGCTTTTAGCATCCTTTGAATTAACAAAACCCTATGGACCGTGTTTAGCACATGTCCTAGGTAACGATTCTATTAGAAGAACTTGTTTTGTTTATTCAACTACCATATAACAAATTATATGTAGTGGTTGCTACATTAATCCGTCTAGACTAAATATCACTATGAAAGATCAAATCTTGTCATAGTCAACCTTTGAACATTGTTGTGAACTCTTTCCCAACATGTCGACTATTTCATAGATGTAAAACATCCATGTCTATTTCTTTATAGATCCAGACACAACTGTAAGGTCTTACACCTTTCTCGAGGGTCCTTCAAGTTCAAAACTTGATTTCTCGTGCATGGAACTATCACGGATTTTATGGCTTCAAGCCATTTTACAGAGTCAGGGCTCATCATCGCTTCTTTGCATGTAGTCGGATCATTATTGTTAAATAATGATTTAACTCTCAAATCTTGGTATTTGATTGTTCATCCGACCTACTTGTTTCAATAGGAACTTAGATCTCCGTGACCACAACCTTTGAGGCACGTGAGCCATGAGCATTGTTGCTGCCTCCGGAACACTTTTCGGCGCTGTGCAACTCTGCACATATAGCTAAGGTTCTTTTAACCTTATCAAAGTTCTATTGTCCTCCCACTTAACTTTTCACGAAAAATTCCTTCTCAAAGAAACTTGACGTTTTAAGTGACAAACACTTTTGTCTCCGATGTTATGGAGGATTACTTAACAGTTATTCGAAATAACATATAAAGACAGGTTCATCCGACTTTGGTTGCAAACATCTTTCTTATGCATAGCATACCAATGTTTTAAGAAAGGACAACTTGGGTTTAATCCCAAACCATAACTTTATATGGTGTCATTTCAACGGATTATGATGGAGCTCTTTTCAGTGGAAAAACGGTAATCTCTAAAGCTTTTAATCTTTAAATATAATGGCATTTTTATGAATTATACCTTTGATCTTACCATGTCAAACAAGGTTTAATTACATATCTCGAACGTTCCATACTCTTATGGTGTTTCGGGAAAATGCAAATCCACGGAACGATTCCTTAAATCTTAGGTATTATGCTAAACTTGTAACTCAAATATCTTCCTTTATGATCTTATCATAAACTATTTATATTCTTGTTACAATGATTTTGCACTTCATCTTGAAAGTCTTTGAACTCTTCAAATATTTCACACTTCATCCTTATTAAATAAATATTCATATATTCACTCAAATTTTCGGAGAAAGCATATGAAGTTGAAATCCATCGCTCTTGACTACACATAATGGACTTCGTACAACAATATGTACAAGTTCCAATAAGCTAGTCATTCGTTCCCTTTTGGCCTATGAATGAAGTTTTAATTATCTCTAGGAAAGTTTCACAAGCGTCATTTGATCAAAATCAAATAGACTCCAAAATTCCATCCATATGGATTTTCTTCATGTTTTCTTTCCAATATAATTTAAACGGCGATGTCACTTCCTAAGTGATCTTTTAATCAATTTGTCTTTCGACATTTTTAGCACTAGTTTTATGGATATGATTTCTCCAACGAGATTTGTGAATCATCCATCTTTTATGGATTACGGCAATTATTTGAACAACCCTTTTGTTCTCATAATACCTGATAAAACAAATCTTGAAGGCAAGCTTTGATGTTTTAACGAGCAACACAATAACCCTTTATTTGTTCTCGATGAACATCATCACATATTCTTTTGCTAGTTACTTAGGCCATTGTAGTTCATGAATTCTGTTGTTTCGTATGACGATTCACACCAACAAATTCAGTATCAAATACTTAATAACCACATTGTTTAATAAGCAAAGAATATAGCCATAACATGTATATCATCTATATACTTAAACTAAACAATTCTAGTCTTTTCTTTTCTGCCATATATTTATGAGATTCTCTTTCAATATTTCCTTTTCTGTTTGAAAGAATCTATCAACATCAATAGTGGAGTCATACATATGACATATAGTCCAAAGCGTGTATAGTTAAATACCAATGTCTTTGGACTTGCACTTTGAAGTAGATCACCATCATCAAATGTTTGGTGTTCTTTCAAATTCCTTTCTTTAGTAATATCTTGGTGTAGTAAACATTTTACCTACATCAAATATTCATCCTTATCATGGAATCGTCCATGATCAAACTACCTTTAGCTTATAACGATGAATTACGAGTATAATGTTGCTATCCAAATCCTTTTGGACGATTAGGACAACTAGTGTCTCCAACCTTTTGCAATTTCTCATCAAATATGAGAACATGACTTTTGCCATATTATACTCTATCATGTTGTAACCAATACTTTGTTTCAGATATCACAATATCTTCCACACATCATGGTTTCTGAAACAACTCTTTCAGATCCTAGATAACCTTGATATTAAGAGAATCCTTTGAATATCAAGAATCATGGAGACAAACATGATACTTATATACTAACACTTGGAATTGTTACTCTTGATTTAATACTAATCATTAAACTTCATGGAGTAACCGGAACTTACTGAAAGTTTGCAATAGGACTTTTAAACTTTAGATTAACACTTCAAAACAATACGATACCAGTTCGTAAAGTAACTAACCAGAATTCTATAGTTCTATCATCTCAATTATAACTAAGCGCAAGGTGGTAAACGGATGCCAATGACTACAACAACTATGCAAATTCACTTTGATTTAGTTTATGATAAATTGAGTTCTAATTAATAATTAAATTAATCTAGGTGAACTCCCACTCAAAACAATATCCCTCACATTGTTTTAGTGATCACATGAACCAAATCCACCACATCAAAACCGATCATCACGAGAGTTGATATAGCTTCAATGGCGAACAATCAACATGTTCATCATATCTACTATATGACTCATGCTCTACCTTTCGGTAATCCGTGTTCCTGAGGCCATGTCTGTACATGCTAGGCTCGTCAAGATCAAACCTTAGTTTCCGCATGAGCAAATCTGGCTTGCTCACGTTGTATACACTTGTAGAATCTAACACACCCGATCATCACGTGGTGCTTCGAAACAACAAGCTTTAGCAACGGTGCTAACTAAGGGTGAACACTTTATGACTTGAAATTCATGTGCATGAGGGATCATCTTATAATGCTACCGTCGTCTACTAAGCAATACAATATGCATAAAGGATTAACATCACATGCAATTCATAATATGTGATATGATATGGCCTTTCTTCTTTGTGCTTCCGATCTCCATCTTCAAGCACGAACATGATCTTCATCATTACCGGCATTGCATCAAGGTCAATGACGCTGCTCCATGGTTGTCTTCCACCGGCTTCAACTATTACAACTACTTTGAATAGACACGCGGGTCTTAACAAAATTAAAGACAACCATATGGCTCCTGCCGGTTGCCAACTTACAACAAGGAACATTGCATACATCATATATAATCACAATCATGGCCATATCACATCACTGCACACCCCTGCAAAACAAAGTTAGACGCCTCTACTTTCTTTGCATATTTTACGTGGTTTGGGGCTTTCAATAAGTGTCGTTCTAACTTACAAACAAGAACCACAACATTGATACTAGTATTGTTAATCACCCGTTGTAAATTGGATCTTAACTATGCTAGGAGAAACAGGCACCCGCAAAGCCACTTATGCAATACAAGTTGCATGTCAAGCGTGGAGCAAGTCTCATGAACGATGTCATGTAAGGTTAGCCCGGGCCGCTTCATCCCAACATACCGCAAGATGCAAAGTACACAAGAAGCAATCAACAATAAAAGCATCAACGCCCACAATGACCATTGTGTTCTACTCGTGCAACAGATCTACATATAGACACGGCTCTGATACCACTGTAGGGGTTCGTAGCATGGAAAACAAAAATTTTCTATCGCATACAAACAAACAAGCCAAGATCTATCTACTAGATTGTAGCAACGAGTCGATAGAGGAACTCACCCTCGAAGATTCCAAAGCAGTTAACGAGAGCAGATTCTCGTGGGTGATGTAGTCGTACACTTGCCGATCTCAAGATCGCGTAGACGATCCTTCCGGCGCTGCGTTCCGGCAGCGCTCCTGCAGTCGGTCACACGTTCGGTACTCGACGAAGACCTTCCTCTCCCTTGTTCCAGCAGGCAGCGGAGGTTGTAGCACTCTCCTCGCGATTCCGGCAGCACAACGGCGTGGTACCGGAAGTAGAGGGGAGATCCCGCAGGGCTTCGCCTTAAGCCGGAGCGAGTATGGTGGAGTATGAGAGAGAGAGCTATTAGTGGTCTAGAGATTAGACACACCAATTAGAAGGCTCTAAACCGCAGGCTAGGGCAATTAGAAGCTCTAAACCAAAACGGCTCTAAACTGGAGATTAGAGGATAGGAACTTGTGTGTCTAGAGGAGGAGGCCCTGCCCCTCCTTTTATAGGTGGGAGGGGCGGCCAAGGGGAGGGGAGTCCCTCCCCAAGTCGGCCTTGGTTGGCGCGCCGGCTTGGAGGGACTCCTTCCCCAAGTCGGTTCCAACCACCTCTTGCTTGTTTCCCACAGTTTCCTGTTTTAGCCGTTTGACTTTCAAACTGGCCGTTTGACTTTTCTGTTTGGGATTCAATTTAATCCTTTATTTGGAACAGCGAGAACACTTAGTACATGATGCAATCATTCCAATATGCAATGACACATTCATGTACCCTCTCCCCCCCGGAGTGCCGGACATTCCGGAACCTTCTAGAACATTCCCGATGAAAACACCGGAAACATTTCCGAACTCCGAAACGGGACTTTCCTTATATGAATCTTATTCTCCGGACCATTCCGGATCACCTCGTGATATCCCGGATCCCATCCGAGACTCCGAACAACATTCGGTCTCTTTCTCATAATACCATAACTACTCAAACAACGTCGAATCCTTAAGTGTGTCTCCCTACGGTTCGTGAATTATGCGGACATGATCGAGACACTTCTCCGAACAATAACCAATAGAGGAATCTGGAAATTCATATGGTTCCCACATATTTCTACGATTACTTTGCGATCGAATGAACCACTTACATACGATACCAATTTCCCTTTGTCTCACGATAGTTTACTTATCCGAGGTTATGATCGTCGGTATCTCTGCATACCTAGTTCAACCTCGTTACCGATAAGTACTCTTTTCTCGTTCCCATGATATGTGATCCCTTGTGAGCCAGTCACATGCTTGCAAGCTAATTGGATGACATTCCACCGAGAGGGCCCAGAGTATATCTATCCGTCATATGGATGGACAAATCCCACTCTTGATCCATGTGTTTCAACCAATACTTTCTGAACACTCAATGCCACCTTTATAGCCACCCTGTTACGGTGTGGTGTTTGATGTCATCAAAGCATCCATCCGGTAAAGGTGATATGCATGATCTCATGGTCGAAGGAATTAGGTTACTATGTATCAGAAAGCTTATAGCAAATGAACTATATTAAATGACTTGATCTTTATGCTACGCTTAACTATAGGAGTATGTCCATCACATCATTCTCCTAATGATATGATCCTGTTGTTAATAACATCTCTATGTTCATGATCAGGAAACCATGATCATATATTAACCAACAAGCTAGTTTAACAAGAGGCTTTACTAGGGACTCTTATTTTAGTTTACAAATCACACAAGTATTAATGTTTCCGGTTAATACAATTATAGCATGGTATGTAAACATTTATCATAAGTGTGAAGATATGATAATAACCACTTTATTATTGCCTCTTGGGCATATCTCCAACATTCACTGACCGATTCCGGCGAGCACGACCCTCCCCACTGCCCCTAGCCTCCACTAGCCTACTCACCATCGTCTTGTACATCCTCCAGTAGCCCCCACTAGACCGCACATGCCCCCTAGCATCGGCAACCTCAACGAACAGAACGCCACCGTTGTCTCCCCTCTCTGGTGAGCTTCCCCGATAAACTCTGAGCGCCCCTTCCTCTCTGGACGATACCCCTTCAATCTCCATTCCATCGCGCGTCTAAATCAGCCTCTGCTTTGCCTTGGCGTGACCTGTACCCTCGCCAACAATGACGAACAGAAGCGCCCGACGCTGTCGTGAACTCTGGCGAGGAATCTCCATCAGCTCCGTGCGCCCCAACATCTGCAACGACCACGTCAATATTCTCCACTCTACTGCGAATCTGGTGAGCCATCCCTCTCCCTCCCTTGCTTCCTGTTCCGCCAGAACTGCCACGAGCAGAACGCCACCGCCGCTCGCCGTCACGAGCGCCGCCAGAAAATGGTCGCATGCTCTGCAACCGTTAGATCCAGATCCAGCGGCCTAGATAGATTGACTAATCGAAAGGGTAAGAATATATTAGGGCCGTGCGATTTAAGTTAGATCCAATGCACCACAATGATCGATCCGTGCGAACCGGTATTAGCCAGTAGAAACGCCCCACATGGCCAGCCCTTCGTTTTAAAAATAGAAACATTTTTATTAGATGTTTAGATTTGAAAAATTCATAACTTTTAATCTACACGTCCAAATTTTGCAAACTTTATATCATTGGAATCAGGAAAAAGAATATTTTCCAACCACACCATTAGTTTAACATTTTTCTTCTGTAAAATTGAATGTTTTTGCAGAAACATATTTAGGCATATTTTGTGTATAAAATTTATTCTAAAAACGATTTTAGGGTAAAATCTTTTGCAAATGGTTTGTTTTGAACCTACTGACCATAAAAACCAACTTATGGATTTAAAATTATATTTTGTGACACTAAGGAATTATTCCTTGAATAAAAGCATTTCTAGTAGAATAAAAATATTGATTATGTTTTAAAAATAGTTTTTGAGTAAAACCTTTTGCAAATGGGTTGAATTAAACTCTCTGACCCTAACACTACGTTTTGGATTCAAAAATGTACTTGATTAACCATAGAAAATTATTACTTTGATTAAAATCATTTCTAGCAAAACAAAAATGATTTAAATGGCCATTTTCACTAACTTGTTTTCAAATGACCTTGCCAATATTATAAATGACCAATAGGTGTTTTAAAATGTTTTTAGCCTATTAAAAACTACCTTTCCAAATAAAACAATCTTTTGCGTGCTTGCATGCATTGTTTTGTTTTTTTTATTTTATGTGGTGAATTGTTTGAATGCTAGATTGAATTTGTGCCTTGATTGAATTGTAGTGAACTTTGAAGAGTGTGACAATTTCAAGATCAAGGAGTGAATCTATATTCTCTACTAAAAAGGCAAGTGGTGCTTCATACATTTTGTCCTAATAGAATTTTATAAGTAGGACTTGCATGGAATTTTTACTAAGTATGCTATGCCATGGGAAATCATAGTAGTTGATGCCTTAATAGAATTTTCCCTAAGTTAAGATTCCTACTACTATCATGCTTAGCCTAGCTAGTAGTAAACAAGGGTGGTTTATATACATATACTATGGAAATTTTGCTAAGTCTTTTAACTTATGTTTTTGCTTAATAAAACTACTAAGTGAATGAATCACCTGGGTGGAGTGGTAATTGCTTGGATGGATTTTTGTTGAGTGGTTACCAGGGCCCCATTTTCATGGCCTACCCTGTGTATCTCAGTTGTGGAATGCCACCCAGGAATAAAGAGATTTGAGATGTCAAATGTTGAGAAGCTTCAAGTGCAGCCACATGGCAATATGGGCTCTGCCTGGATCATATATGTTGTAGTAACTTAGCTAGATGTACAGTTGGTGGTAGGGGGTGATAGGTTTGGAACGCGTCCATTTTGGTCTAAGGGAAGGCTTCTGAAAGATCTTGTCTCGACGAATGTCGAGTCTTGTGGGGAAAGTGCACCACCTCTCTCGAGAGTAAAATCTAAGTACTTAGCCGTGTCCCCGGCAATGGACGATTTGAGCATCAAGACATGGAAGCTATCAAGGATCTCCTCATCCCAATTTCTAAGTTAAAAGCTTGTGGTTGAACAAGGGTAAAGGTTAACCAATATTCATTGGTTGTTCCTTGGGTGATTTTGACAAATAAAAACTTAGTGTTTTCAAATGATAAGGAAAATCTATTTTGAGCAAAGCAAGCCTAAGCTCCACTTTGCCAAATGCATATAGATGATAGATACCACTATTCTACCATAGTATCACTTGCCAATACAATTCAAATGTATTGACCCTTGTGCACTACTAGGAAAACGCCTGTTCGTGGCACACCTGAAAAGGCCATCCGTGGTGCACTAGCAGTGCGCCACGGGCCTCGCGCTACGGCTATATCCTAGCCGTGGCGCACTACCTGGTGCGCCACGGTTGTGTCGAGATAGGCGTGGCGCACATGCCAGTGCGCCACGGAAAGTAGTCCAGGTGCGCCACGCGTATGAAACGATAACCGTGGCGCACTAGGTGCTGTGCGCCACGGATATAAATTTCAAAATTCAAAAAAAAGCAGCAGATCTGGATCTCGTCGTGAGTGCCATCGCGCGTCGGTGCAGGTCGCCGTCCTCGCCTCCTCGTCATAACCTCGTCGTCGTCGTCGGAACTGCAAGGAGGAGAATAGGAGGAAGAGGAGGAGAAGAAGAGGAGGAGGAGAAGAAGAAGAGGAGGAAGAGGAGGAGAAGAAGAGGAGGAGGAGAAGAAGAAGAGGAGGCCTCGTCGTCGTCGGAACTGCAAGGAGGAGGAGGAAGAGGAGGAGAAGAAGGAGCCCGCCGTCTCGTTGTCGGAACTGCAAGGAGGAGGCCGCCGTCACCATCTTCACTGCAAGGAGGAGGAAGAGGAGGAGAAGGAGAAAGAGAAAGAAAAGGAGAAGGAGGAGAAGAAGAAGGAAATGAGAAGGGAGGAAAAGGAAAAGGAGAGAAGGGGAGGGAAAAGAAAAGGGGTAGGTGGGCGGGGTGAGGATTCGAAATTTGAATCCCTCCCAAGCTTATCCGTGGCGCACTAGGTGGTGGTGCGCTACGGGTAAGTCGCCCTCTCTTTTTTTTCTGCAGGAAAAAATGGTCTTTTGACCGTAACTTTTTACTCTTTTCGAATTTTGAAAATCTAAAAAATCGCTAAACGACCAAAGGTCGTTGCGAGCGGATGCGAAATCTCGTTCTCGTCATTTTGGTATATTATACGATTTTTTTCGATATCGTATGCAAAAGTTACGACCTTTTTATCGTGGCATGACTTTTTTTTGCAGATAAAGTCGAAAATCATGTTTGTTAATTTTACTAGAAGCTATACCACATTACCTACCTAAATATGAAAGGATTTAATTTTTTGAAGTGTTTATCATTTTCTTTTATTTTTTGCAAAGCCTAAAAAGGCGATCCACGGGGGGGGGGGGGGGGGGGGGGTGGGGGTGTGTGGGGGGTGGAGTTGGTGCAGGATAGTTAGGCGTAGGGCACTAGGGCAAGGTGCCCTACTACTAAGTTTATACATCCGTGGCGCACATGCCATAGTGCGCCACAGATGTGTCTGGCCGTTTCACAGCAGAGAGGGGCATGCGCTTAGGCGTAGCGCACCCCCTCCATGTGCGCCACGGTTGACACTAACAACCATAGCGCACCTACCCTATGTGCGCTACAGATGTTTGGCATGCGGCCAACAGGGCCCTGACCCACACATATCTGTGGCGCACTATGGTCATGTGCGCCACGGTTGTTCTAGTTATTAGTAGGGCACTGCCCATAGGTGAGCCACGCCTGTTTTAGCCGTGGGGCACTTCAACCATGTGAGCCACGGATGTGCTGATTACCTTTAGCCATTTTCCTAGTAGTGGTGGCTGTAACTTATTATGTTGCAGGTTTGTTTGATGTTAGTGAAGTGTGTTGAATAGGATTACAAGTCTACAACCAACATGATTTCCTGTGGCACTTTGAAGATGAAGGACTCCATGCTATATAGATATTTCTGCTGCATTGTAATGAGATAGTCAAATGAGCTATGTAAGATGTAATGAATTATTTTATTCCTGGTTATAAAGTTGTATTATGACCTTTTTTCTTGATATTACATCTTAAACTGTGGAGCTAGCTATTGATCCAGGGACTAGCATTATAAACATAGGGATCTCTACCTTATCAGGTTGGGACCTCTACAGATGGTATCAGAGCATTGTGTTGCATGTAGGATTGTAACCCTAGGATTGGACAAAACCCCTGAGAAAAATAGGAGTTGTAATTGTTCCAAACTTATTTACAAACAATCTTGTAAAGTCTTTCCTCAACCTTTTTGGTTTTAATTCTACATCTCTTCCTTTTCAAGTTGATGGACAAATCCTCCACCATGAGCAAAGGACTTCACCAACTCAAATGACTTCAACTTCAACATCACCAATGACTTCAACTTTAGTTTCATCAAGGACTTCAACTTGGACATCACTAAAGACTACAAGTGAGACAAGAAATATTACTCAAGACTTGAAGACTAAAGAAACACAACTTAGAAGGAACCATAATCACCTTTGAAGTTATGTGACCAATACACAAGAATTTTTCCAAGGAAACCATGATCACATTCAAGAAGAAATAACTAAGAAGAAGGAAATGATCTCAAGTGAACCATATAGTTGGACCACCATACTAGTGATTAGTTTAGATCAATCACACCAACTTATGTGGTGTAGGAAAAATATTTTGTTGCCTAAAAATGTGCTTGAATCTTGTTGTTTGAGTGGAATGTTTGATTGTGATTGCTTGCACATTGTTTGTGTGAATTGTTGTGTGTAATTAGAATTCTTCCTCTAGAAATCTTTTGCCTAATCTAATCCCAATCCAACCCAAACAGATGACTTCTCCAAGAAACTCCAACATCAAGAATGGTGACAACAATAACCAAGAGATGCACATGAGAGAACAACTACTAGCAAACCAAACCCAGTTGAATCAAGTGACAACTCAGTTTTTAGCCAACAACAATGAGTTAGACCCAACCTTGCAATTTTTTTTGGAAATTCAATCCCAATTGTTGCAAGGGATGACCAATCAAATGATCAACATGAGAGACAACTTTTCCCAAGGAGAATGTGACAACAATGACATCAAGGATGATGTTATAGAAGGAACTCAAGCTTGCAATATTTGTGGAGACATAGAACACACTTACAAAGAGCATGTGGACCAATGCCCTAATTGTGAAGAGAAACATCCAACTAAACAATGCCCCACATCTCAAGTGACTTGTTTCCTATTTGAAGGAAATGATCATGTCCCTATCCAATGCCCCATCTATCCTATAGTTCAACAAATGAAACAAGATGGAATGCATCAAATGTTTGGAAAACTCCATGACGGAACAACCTCTACCATGAAGGATGAAGGCAAAATTAGAACCATGTCTCATAAAGCCACACCCAAAGTGACCACAAAGTGTTGCTACTCATGTGGAGAAGAAGGTCATATCTCTTGTGGCTGCCCCAAGAAGAGAGAAAGATTTCCCACCTTTGAGGTGATATATGAAGAACATTAACTAGAAGAACTCCTAGCTTTGGAGAGACCCAAAAAGAAGAAGGACAAAAGTCAGGTGCAATGTTACAATTGCAAAGAGATGGGATACTATGCCAGTGAATGTCCAGAAAAGAAGAAGAACCAAGGAAACAAACAAGAGGCAGTGATGCCAAAGGAGAAGAAGGATATTAGCCAAGTGATGTGCAACAGATGCAAAAATCCAGGCCATTATGCACCACATTGTCCAGAAAGAAAAAGTACAAGACAAGCAAGCCTGTGAAGGATCTCAGCCTTGTCACATGTTTCAAGTGTGAAAATCAAGGACATTATGCAAACAACTGTCCAGAGAAGATACATCAAGACCCCAAGTAAGCCAAGATGTAATCTAGTTGAAAACCTTTTTAAGGGTGGTAGTACCCTAGTTGTCATGAAGCCAACTTGTAACCTCTAGCCTTCCCAAATCTCGGGACGAGATTTATTTTAAGGGTGGTAGCCTGTCACATCCCAAAATTTTCAAAATTTTGAAATGTGAAAAATAAATAAACAAAATAAATAATGGTAGAAATTTAGGGTGAAAAGAAAATTTTTGCTTATAAATAGAAACTTCAAAACTCTTCTTGAATTTTTTTTGAATAAAATGGAATCCAACAAATTCAATCAAGTGAAATGCATCCAGCAATTAATGTACGTTGAAATTTAAACACTTGGAAAAGTTAAACCAAAACCCTAAAACCCTAATGGAAGAAAATCATTTTCAAGATCTCTCAAAGACTATGGATTTGATCCATATAAAAATACATCAACAAAAATTTTTAAACGATCAAGAATGATAAATAAAAATATTATAAAACCATAAAATTGGTTTCACTTAATTTGGAGCCATGGATAAAAACTTATGAATTTAATAAGATAAAAGGAATTAATTTCCAAAGATAATAAAGCTCCTATCTAAAAATCCATACCAAATTGTGAGAAAACTAATCCTAAAAGGATTTAAGAAGATAAACAAATATTAAAATCATACAAATTTGGAATCACCAATTTTGGATCTATAAATAAAAAAAATATGAATTTTATGAGATAAAGAAAGAAACAAATGAGGAATATTTAAAAGCCAAATTAAATCTTAGCAAAATCCATAAACAAATGAAATTTATTGAATAACAAAAAGGAGAAAAGGATTATTAATATAAAATCATAAGGATTGAACAATATTCAATTTTATTTAAATAAAGACAATTTGCCTAAATAATAAATCCCAATAAAATTATTTAGAAGTCAATTTAAAATCTTGAATTAAATCCATAAGCAATGGAATAAAGATAATACAAATCCAAATAAAATAAAGGGATAAATATTATTCAATTAAAATTATATGGACTTTAACTAAATTCAATTTTATTAGAATAAAGACAAATGCTTAGTAAATGAACATTAAATCATATTAAAATATTTTAAATAACAATTCAAGTGAATTATTTGCACTAATGAATAAAAAAAACCTACTGAAAAAGGTTTAGTAAAAATTAGGTTTCAAATGGAAGTTTGAAAATATATTTAAAATCTTATTTAAATAAAGACAAGTGCCTATTTTAAATAAATAATAAACCATAAATGAATAAAGGAAAAATTATTTTAAAATGGACTTTAAATACATGTTTAAATAGTATAGAAACTTACTGAAAAGTTTGGAAAAGATTTGAAATAAAAGAGGGTTTGAAATCATTTGAATAAATTCAAAACAGAAATCAGAAATAGAAAAAGAGAAAGAATTCGGAAGAGGAAAAAAATAAAACAGACCCTAGCCCAGAACCTGGCCCAACTAAGCCCAGCAGCCAGCCCACTCTCTCTCTCCCCCGAACTGTTTTTCACTCACAAACAAACCCGCTCAGCCGCTGATGACCAGACCCCACTAAACTCTCCTCTCACTCGCTGACAACGATGCCCCACCGCCAGGTCATTATCCCCAACCTCGCACTGACCCCGTCCTCTCTCTCCTCGCTGCCGTTTCTGGCTGTGGTTAATCCCATTAGTTCGCGTTAAAGCCGCAGTTACTCTCCCCTGCGACCATGCTCGATTAACCCCCTCTGCCCCTCTCCATTTCCCCTCGCTCGCTCGCACTCGAACGCCACCAGGCTGCGCTGAATTTGGCTCACTTCGCCGCTGCCTCCGACGAGTTCACCGACCGATTCCAGCGAGCACGACCCTCCCCACTGCCCCTAGCATCCACTAGCCTACACACCATCGTCTTGCGCATCCGCCAGTAGCCCCCACTAGAACGCGCATGCCCCTAGCGTCGGCAACCTCGACGAACAGAACGCCACCACCGTCTGCCCCTCTCCGACGAGCTTCCCTGTTAAACTCTGAGCGCCCCTTCCTCTCTGGACAATACCCCTTCAATATCCGTTCCATCACGCGTCTAAGTCAGCCTCTGCTTTGCCTTGGCGTGACCTGTACCCTCGCCAACGACGACGAACAGAAGCGCCCGACGCTGTCGTGAACTCCGGCGAGGAATCGCCATCAGCTCCATGCGCCCCTCCATCTGCAACGACCACGTCGAGATTCTCCACTCTATTGCGAATCTGGTGAGCCATACCTCTCCCTCCCTTGCTTCCTGTTCCGCTAGAACCGCCGCTCGCCGTCACCAGCGCCGCCAAAAAATGGTCGCATGCTCTACAACCGTTTGATCCAGATCCAGCGGCGTAGATAGATTGACTAATCGAAAGGGTAAGAATATATCAGGTCCGTGCGATTTCAGTTAGATCCAACGCACCACAATGATCGATCCGTGCGAACCGGTATTAGCCAGTAGAAATGCCCCATGTGGCCAGCCCTTAGTTTTTAAAACAGAAACATTTCTATTAGATGTTTAGATTTGAAAAATTCATAACATTTAATCTACATGTCCAAATTTTGCAAACTTTATATCATTGGAATCAAGAAAAATAATAATTTCCAACCATGCCCTTAGTTTAGCATTTTGCTTCTGGAAAATTGAATGTTTTTGCAGAAACATGTTTAGGCATATTTTGTGTATAAAATTTATTCTAAAAATGATTTTAGGGTAAAATCTTTTGCAAATGTTTTTTTGAACCTACTGACCATAAAAACCAACTTATGGAATTAAAAGTATATTTTGTGACACTAAGGAATTATTCCTTGAATAAAAGCATTTCTAGTAGAATAAAAAATATTAATTATGTTTTTGTCGTGGGAATGACCACGGCAACGCTGCAATCGGCCGCGAGTAGTACAACGAAGGGCAAGGGTGGCCAGCCATCTGCGGTGCGAGATGAGGGCGGAGACACAGGGTTTTACCCAGGTTCGGCCCCCCGGAGGGTAAAGACCTACTCCTGCTAGATTGTATTATGATGGAGGTACAATGGGGCGAGCTCGACGGCTAGGCGGCGAGTCGCTTGGGTGGATGATGGAACGTATCCTCTACACACCCTGTAGGGAGGTTTATATAGACTCACCCTCCCTAGGGTTTACATATCTCAACCGAATCAGTTAAGGTTTCGGTACTCGTTTAACCTAATCCGACTGGGCCTATCTACTCTCCTGGGCCTTCAGCTTCCAGTCGCTTGGATCCACGCTAGGTCTTGATCCAGTCGCTGTCCTGCAGACCCACTCGCCAGTTCCTGGGCCAGTCGGAAACGTCCTGCTGGGTATACCCCGTTAGGCATATCCCCATCAGTAGTCCCCGAGGCCATCGTCGATTGGGTGCAGGTGGTTGCTGGCAGTCGGAGCATACGGGTCCAATGCGAACACCCAGTCGAATCGGTGGCGGGCTCCTGAATAAAGGAAAAAAACTAGTCATTCTGGTCGCAGCTCGGCGAATGGGTCGGCGAAATATTTAGTCATTGTTGTAGTGATCGGGTCGGCGAGTTGAATGGATGAAGTTGGACCGTCAGAAGCAGTCAAAACTAGCCGTTGGAGTAATCCAACGGTAACTTTTGGTGTAATCACCGCGTAGTAATGGCTCCCTGATTTGGCGGGTAACAACTGCTATATAAAGGAAATGGTAGGCGATCGGAGAACCACCCTCTCGTCATTTCCTCCGATTTCGCGCATCTCCGTTTTCCTCCGCATCGCGATCCAATCGATCCAAAATCCTCCGACCTCCACGAACCTTTCCGCCAATGGCCCCCTCCGCCGAACCGTGGGGCAGGTCCAAGTGCACGAGAGCGCTACTGGCGTCTTTCAATGAGGCCGGTATCCTGCGCGCCGGCAGGTGGCGCATCCCCGCGGCCGGAGAGGTGACTCCGGACCCGCGCGAGGGAGAATTCGTTTGCTTCACCAGCCACCTGGAGCGGGGGCTGGGGTTTCCCACATCTCTCTTCTTCCGGCGCTTCTGCGCCTTCTACGGGATTCAGCCATCGGACCTGGGCCCGCACAGCATCGAGCAGCTCACCATATTCGTGGCGTTCTGCGAGTGCTACCTGGGCTGCAGGCCCTACTTCCCCCTGTGGCAAGATCTGTTCTATGGGAGGATCAGTCTTGAAGAATCAGGCGGCCCAATGCTGGCGGCGGGTGGCCTGACGTTCCAGCTGAAGTCGAAAGCCTCCTTCTTCGACCTAATGCTACCTGCCAAGGCAAGCGAGGGAAGAAGTCCTGGTTTTACGTCACCGAGGCGACTCCAGACGGCGAGGTGGCGATCCCAAGGTACTCCGCCGACCGGCCCGAACCACGTCGACTCCAAGTCGGCAAGCTCCCAACAGACCAGCGGATGGTCGTGGATGAGATGCTTCAAAACATACGTGGCCTGAAGAAGAAGGTTCTTCAGACCATCAATTTGTACAACTGTTGGCTTGCGCGGCGACTCGTTCCCCTGGCCCGCCGTGACCATTACATGTACGAGTACACGGGCCACGAAGACTCGACGAAATCCTGCCTCGCCGAGTGGAAACTCGAGGACTACGTCCCGGCGTTGAAGAAGATCACCCAGGCAGTGTACCTGGACGCGAAGGCTGGGGTCGCCCCCTACACCGCGAAGCATCCACCCCCGACGGTAAGTCACTTTCTACCATTTGCAGTCGCAGATGATGCTGTCGCGGTTATATTGATATTACTTTATGCTTGCTGCAGTTATTTCAAGTGGTGGAAGGGTGGCTTCCGCCCGCGGACGACGAGAACTCGAGCTCGTCCGTCCAGGATGGGGGCGAATCGCCTCCTACCAAGGGCGGCGCCGAGAGCGACAGGAGCGATGATGACGACGAGTCCGAGGAAGAAGCCGCCCCACTGGTTCGCAAAACCCGCGGGCAGCGTCAGCGCGAACTCGAGGCGAGTAGAAGCCTTGAACGCCATGACGATGACGACGACGAGCTTCCCGAGCACACCTCGCGTCGCGAGGCCACTCCGTCGAAAAAGAAGAAGAAGAAGAAGGAAGTGAAGGCCCCTCCGAAGAGGAAGACAAAGCCGGCGAAACAGGCATCTCCGTCTCGTTCGGCGAGTAGTTCCGACGCCACCAGCCTGGCCAGGGACGAAGCGCCACAGACGATGGAAGCACCGGATGCCACCGCCGCCCTGAGTGAGGTACCTCTAGCCTCGATTCCCCCCGTTCGCCCCAGTCTCTGGGTCGGGGGCTGCTCCGGCCGCGGCAGCTTCGCCTCCCAGGAGAGCTCCTGCCTAAATCGTTTTGGAGGCTCCTATCGCGGCCTCATCAATGAAAAGGCCATCCGTGTCTTGGGCGCATGATGTTCTGGAGATGGGCCTCAGTCGGAAACTGGGCCCCGAACTGGAGAAGCCGGCTAGCATTCGCACGGGGTTGCGGTTCATACCAGTCGCCAAGTGAGTTTTATTTACCTGCTTGCTTTTCGTTGTACTCGGGCCACTTTGCTCATGTAATCAATTTGCAGGACTGGAGTTAAAAAGATAGGCCACTCGTCCGTGGCCAAAGTGCCGCCAGTCGTCACCGAGGAGGACCCCTCTCGGAAGAGGAAGGCTGATGAGGTCGCTGCCCCCACAGACATTGCCAAGAAGGCCAAGGGCGACGATGTCGTCATGGTGTCTGACGACACGACGATTGCTCCGAGTGATCCTGCGGCGGAGGCGGCCTCGATGATCAAGGAGGGTGCTTCCTCACCTGGGATGGCCGAGCCGACCTCTTTTGGTGCCGGCGCATCCATCGCGACCTTCCCCCGCTTCATGGCCAGAGCGGCTACGGCGAGTGGTACCACGCCATCGAGCCGCGTACCTGGGGTCGCCGAAATGGAGGTCGAGCAGCGTCGCGGGCACACTCCGGCTCTTCTCGCATCCGTGGACGCGCTATAGCTCCATGGCATGCTTGGCGCAGCCATCCAGGTATGTCCAGTCCCCGAGGATCGGGCCACTGAATTGCAGTGGTCAGATTCTTTTGGTGTTTTTTTTATTTCTCGCGCCCAGTCCCCGAGTGCGCAATCGCTAAATTTCAGCGGGTGGGCGCTTGGTATTTTTGATCTCCAGTCCCCGAGTGTCCAGTCGCTGAATTTCAGCAGGTGCACACTTAGGATTTTTGATCTCCAGTCCCCGAGTGTCCAGTCGCTGAATTTCAGCGGGTGGGCACTTAGGATTTTTGATCTCTAGTCCCCGAGTGTCCAGTCGCTGAATTTCAACGGGTGGGCACTTAGGATTTCGTTTTGTTAACTGTTTGACTTTTGCACACGGTTTGCAGCGTGAATCAGCCGACCGGCTTGCTGCGAAGTGTCGCGCAGAGAAGGAACTTGTCGCCGTCCAAGAGGCGAACAAGGGACTCCAGGCGATTGCTGCGAAGGCAGAGAAGGTCTGCCAGGGCCTTGTCCCGGCGAGTGAATTGACGGCAGCTCAATCTGCATTGAGTTCGGCTGAGAAGCGGATCGCCGACCTTGAGCGCGAGCTTAAGGAAGCGAAGGAGGAGGCGAGTTCAGCGGATGGGCGGGCCAAGGCTGCTGTTACGGCCGCCGCTGAGGAGCGTAAGGTCTCTGACGCCCTTGTTGCTGGGCTACAAGACGACTACTCCTCTCTTCAAAGCTTCATCACGGATCTCTCCTGTCCTTTGATTGGTAAGTGTGCCTGCTTCTGCCTGTAATATTTGCATTGTGTGATCTTTGATGTACTCACTGCCACCCTCTGTCCACAGGTCGGATCATCGACAGCGCAGAAGAGGCGCAGTCGTACGACGCGCGGCAGTGTGTGGCCACTTTGGTCGACTCGGCCACATTGTCCGTGGCTTGCATTCGGGTGTATCTTCAGGAGATGTCGCCCACGGAAGTGATTCCCAGCGACCTCGTCGAAGTGTGGAGGTACTTGGAGGAGGCGCCGTCGGTCGTCGAGTTCATGACGCGGTCGGCGTTCCGGCGCGGGGCGGCGATGGCGCTTAGCCTTGGGCTCGCCCACTTCCCGGAGGATTTCGATCTGGACGACGTGACGAGTGGCTACCCATCGTCGACGGGCTCGGTGGAGATTGCCGAGGTGCTGAAGCTGACGGATCGTGCCGCGGTATACTCCGATCGTGTCTAGGCGATGGGCGACCTCCTTCCTTATCAGGAGACGATCGTCGCGCCCAACGACCCCGAGCCGCCGCACCGGGACTTCAAGATCGAGCAGCCCTTTCGTGCAGTGATGGCGGGTGAGCTGACGACGTACCCGTCGAACCCGTACACTCCCTTCATTCGCAACCGCAAGGGTGGCGGCGAGTCGACATCGAAGCCCGCGGAATAAAACATTGTGCCCTGGGGCGTTAGTAGCAGTTCGGCCATTGGGCGCAACTTGTATTTTGTAACAACTCTGATCTGCTATGATGGGATATCGTGTTATTTTGTGAATTGTCTTGCATTTGTGATTGCGGGTTGAACGAGTCCCCGAGCGCGTCCGCCCTTTTTATGGGGTTTACCTCGTTTGTTTATGTGTTTGGGGTTTTGAGCGTCTTTTTATTGAGGTCGACTCGCCCGAGCTTGGAAAGCTAGTCGCAGGGCGACTCCCATGAGTGCTCTTTACTTCACCGCTTTCCCTTGCGCAAATGAGGTCGGGTAGCCGAGTCCCCGAGCGTGGTACTTGGTGGTTCTAGTCGCGGCTCTAGGGTGGGTGAGGACTGTTCGCGTCAGAGGGAGCGCATCACTTCTGCCTGGCCCGTTGGGTCAGTCGCATGGCGAGTCCTGGGCACGCTCTCGTACTTGGCGTTTTTCCCTAGTCGCTCGTGCTGAACTGGTCGTCAGTCCCCGAGCGTGGTACTTGGCCGTTCGAGTTGCTGTGTCGAGGATGCGGAGGATCATGGTCGCTGTGAGGAGCGAGGGCAGTTGTCTTGGCTCGTTAAGCCAGTCGAGCTAGGCGACTCCAATGGGGCTCCGGGTAGGCGTTTCTCGTGGACGTTACGAGTCCTGGGGTAACCCAGTGCCCTTGTAACGCACTACTTGGCCGTGCCGGTCGCTGTGCCAGAGGTTGACTTCTGCAGTTAGCTTAACGCTGTTATTACGAGTGCGAATGGCACAAGACACGGAGAGTAGACACAATTTGCGGTAACCAATATGTTTTATTTCATAGCGACTGGAGGATACATATGTGGAGTTCTAGGAGTAGAACTTCTGTAGGAGGTTTACATTCCATGGTCGCTTGACGTCGAGTTTTCCGTCTCCGCGGACGTCGGTGAGGTAGTAGGCGTCATTGCCGAGTACTCGCCCGATGGCGAATGGTCCCTCCCACGGGGGGGAGAGCTTGTGCGTGCCCTTCTTGTCCTGGATGAGGCGTAGCACCAGGTCGCCTTCCTGGAAGGTGCGAGTTTTCACCTGCCGGCTATGGTAGCGGCAGAGTCCTTGCTGGTAGATGGCAGTGCGGGAGCGAGCTAGGTCGCGTGCCTCGTCGAGTTGATCGACTCCATCCAGACGTGCGAGTTCGTTCGCAGCCTTCGTGTAGTGGACGACCCTTGGCGAGTCGTGCTCGAGGTCGGTGGGCATGACTGCCTCAGCGCCGTACACCATGAAGAAGGGCCGGGTGAACCCTGTCGACCTGTTGACCGAGGTGCGGATACCCCAGATGACGGAGGGTAGCTCCTCGACCCAGCACCCGGCGGTGCGCTCGAGTGGTACTTGGAGCCGCGGCTTCAGGCCGTGGAGGATGCTTTGGTTGGCCCGTTCCGCCTGGCCGTTGGACTCCGGGTGGACGACTGACGCGAGGTCGAGTCGGATGTGATGTTCCTCCCAGAACTCGGCCATGGCTCCTTTGGCGAAATTGGTGCCGTTGTCCGTGATGATGCTTTTTGGGAACCCATAGCGATATATGAGCTCGCGTAGGAATTTGGTGGCGGTCTTCCCGTCGCATTTCCGGACTGGCTTGGCCTCCACCCACTTTGTGAATTTGTCGACTGCGACCAGGAGGTGGGTGAAGCCGGAGGGGGCCTTTTTGAAAGGGCCTACCATGTCCATACCCCACACGGCGAATGGCCAGGTGATGGGGATTGTCTTGAGCGCTGAGCTCGGCACGTGTGTCTGGTTGGCGTACTTCTGACACCCGGCGCACCGCTGGACAATGTCGACGGCGTCGGCGTGTGCGGTGGCCAGTAGAAGCCGTGTCACATAGCCTTTGTGACTAGAGAGCGGGCTCCGGCGTGGTGGCCGCAGTCGCCGGAGTGGATGTCGTGGAGGATCTTGCGTCCTTCGGCGGGTTGGACGCAGCGTTGGAACACGCCGGTCACTCTGCGCTTGTGGAGCTCGCCGTCGATGATGACGAAGGATTTGCAGCGTCGCGTTATCATCCGGGCGTCTGTTTCGTCTGCCGGCAAGGTGCCTCCCTCCAGGTAGGCGATGTACGGCCTAGTCCAGTCTTCTGGCTCGGCGATGAGTGCGACCAGGGCTGCCTCTGGTTGCAGCGGGACTCCAATGTCGATCTCCCTTGGGGGAGAGATGGACGTCTTGGTGATCGTGTCGAGGAAGACTCCGGCGGGTGGTGCGAGTCGAGCTGACCCGATGCGAGAGAGTGCGTCGGCCTCCTCGTTCTTCTGCCTGTCAATCCACTCGATGGAGTAGCCTGCGAAGTGTCCGCCCAGCTTGTCCACTGCTTGGCGGTATGCCGCCATGGTGGGAGAGACAGCGTCGCAGGTGCCAGCGACTTGCCCGACGACGAGGTCGGAGTCTCCGTAGCAGCGTAGGCGGTTGACATTCATCTCCTTGGCAGCTCGCATGCCGTGGAGTAGTGCGTCGTACTCGGCCATGTTGTTGGTGCAGGGGGTGAAGTCGAGGCAGAGGACGTAGCGGAGCTTGTCGCCCTTTGAGGAAGTCAACACGATCCCTGCTCCTGCGCCGTCTGTGTTCTTGGAGCCGTCAAAGTGCAAGCTCTAGTAGTGGAGGTACGGCAGCTTTTCCGGCTGCTGGGCCTCTTCCCAGTCGGCGATGAAGTTCGCGAGAGCCTGCGACTTGATCGCTTTTCGTGGATCATACTTGATGTTGTGGACGCCGATTTCGACGGCCCACTTGGCGACTCGCCCGGTCGCCTCACGGTTGCGGATGATGTCCTGCAACGGTGCTGAGGAGACGACCGTGATCGGGTGCTCCTGGAAGTAGTGCGGCAGTCGCCGCTGTGCTCTAAAGACCGCATATACCAGTTTCTGGTATTATGGGTACCGCTGGCGCGACTCGGTGAGGACCTCGCTGATATAGTACAACGGTCGTTGTGCCGGGTGCTCCTTTCCTTCCTCTGGCCGCTCGACGACCATGACGGCGCTGACGACGCGCTCGGAAGCCGCGACGTAGACCATCATGGGTTCTTTGTCGACGGGGGCGGCGAGTAGCGGTGCTGCGAGTAGCACCTTCTTGAGGTCGTGGAGCACGTCGTCCGCCTCCTTGTCCCACTGGAAGGTGGGGTTCTTCCGCATCAGGCGGTATAGGGGCATCGCCTTTTTGCCCAATCGGGGGATGAAGCGGCTGAGAGCCGCGACTTGCCCGGCCAGCTTCTGGACGTCGCGCAGGCACTCGGGTTTGCCGAGTCGAGCGATCTTGTCGATCTTGGTGGGGTTCGCCTCGATCCCACGCTTGGAGGCGACGTAACCCAGTAGTTGCCCTACTGGTACACCGAAGGTGCATTTGCCTGGGTTTAGCTTTATCTTGTATTTCCGCAGGTTGGCGAATGTTTCCGCCAGGTCGGCGAGTAGATCGCCCTAGCGAGCGGACTTCACTACCACGTCATTGATGTAGACGTGGATATTGCGGCCAATTTGGCTCGCAAGGCATTCCTGCATGCACCGCTGGTAGGTCGCCCCGGCGTTCTTGAGGCCGAAGGTCATGGCGGTGTAGCAGAAGGCTCCGAATGGCGTGATGAACGCCGTATTTTCCTCGTCCTCGACGGCTATTTTGATCTGGTTGTACCCAGAGTAGGCGTCGAGGAAGCACAGCGACTCCGAGCCCGCGGTGGAGTCTATTATTTGGTCAATCCGCGGGAGGACGAATTGCTCCTTCGGGCAGGCGCTGTTTAAGTTTGTGTAGCCGATACACATCCTCCAGGTCCCATTTTTCTTCTCGACCAGGACTGGGTTTGCCAGCCACTTGGAGTATTTGATTGGCCGGATGAAGCCTGCAGCGAGTAGACGCTGCACCTCCTCGGCGATGGCTCGGCGGTGCTCTTCATTGAAGGGCCGCAGCGACTGCTTGACGGGTCGCACTTTGGGGTCGGCGTTGAGTTTGTGCTCAGCGAGTTCCCTAGGGACACCAGGCATGTCAGAGGGCTTCCATGCGAAGATGTCCCTGTTCTCACGGAGGAACTCGATGAGCGCGCCTTCCTATGCTGGGCTGATGCCCGTCCCGATCGTCACCGTTTGGCTGGAGTCGCCTGGGACCAGCTCGACGGTGCGGGTGTGCGTCGTTGCCTCGAAGGCTGAGGTGTTGCCGCCCTCTAAATTGGGCTTCTTGAGTATGGTGGGGTCGTCGTTGTTGACCTGCTCGCGTACTTGGCGAGCTCGTCGGCGTGGTTGGCCTCTGCCGCGATGACGGCGTCGGCGAGTTCGGCTCCTTTGGCCTCGCACTTGGCGGCCATGTCGGGGTCGCCGTTGATGGTGATGACGCCGCGCGGCCCGGGGAGCTTCATCGCATTGTACGCATAGTGGGGCGCTGCCATGAACTTGGCGAACGCCTGGCGCCCCAGGACGCAGTGGTAGGGGCTGTCGAAGGGTACCAGCTCAAAGAGGATCCGCTCGGTGCGGAAGTTTGCTGGTGTGCCGAAGGTGACTAGCAGCGTGACCTTGCCGATCGGGTACGCCTTCCGACCGGGGACGATGCCGTGGAACGTGGTGTAGGTCGTCTCGACCATCGACTACGGGAGCCGCAGTCGCCTGAAGGTGTCCAGGTACAGGATGTTGATGGAGCTGCCGCCGTCCATCAATGTCTTGGGGAGCCAGTAATCTCCCACCTTGGGCTTGACCAGCAGGGCGACTCGACCTGGGTACTCGATGCGTGGCGAGTGGTCCTGGCGGCTCCAGGTGATGGGCTACTCCGACCAGTTGAGGAACTGGGGAACGTCCACCTGGGCCACCGCGTTGACGGCGACGGCGCGGGCGATGACCTTCTTCTCGCGCTTCGTGTTGAAGCATGTGAAGGTGTGGAGCGAGCCGGCCACACTGCCGAATTTTCCGCCGTTTGGCGGGTTGTTGTCGGGGTCCTCCCGTGCTCGCCGTGCCTTCTCGATCTCCTTGAGAGAGTGGCAGTCGGCGGTCGTGTGCGTGGCGGGCTTCCCTGTTGTGAAACGCACAAGGCTGGTTAAGGAGGGCCCCGGGGTCGAACCATGGTTTCGCCTTGTAGTTGCCGCCGTCGCGGCGTTGTTCTCCGTCACGGCGGAAGCTCTTGGGCTCGCGCTGCGCGTGCCCAGCGTTGGCGACGAAGTCGACTCGCCCGTCAATGCGGCGCTTGCCGGTGAGGCGAGTGTTGATGTAGCGTAGGTCGGACCGTCGTCCGTTGTCGTTGCCGTTCGTGCGGCGTTGACCTCCCGACTCGTCGTCGGTTTCCTGGTTGGGGTCTTCCTCCGCGTATCTTTTGGCGATCTCGAGGAGGTCCGGTATGTTGTCGAGTGTGCGATATGCTTGTTTGAGATTGGCAACCAAGGGCTCGTAGCGGCACGAGGTCTTGAAGCAGTGGATCGCGTTGTCCGGGTGGATGCCGGCCGCGTTGTACCATAGCTCTTGCCACCGTTGGACCCAGCTTCGGGTCGACTCGCGGGGTCCCTGGACGCATCGCTCCAGGTCCTCGATGGTGGTGGCGCGGGTGTAGGAACCCTCGAAGTGCCTCACAAAGGCATCGCGCATATCTTCCCAGGAGTCGATGCTATCCGGGGGGAGAGTGTTGATCCACTGCCTGCACGCTCCCTCCATCATCAGGGGGAGGTAGCGGGCGGCTAGCAGGTCGATGTGGCCTGCGATGCCCATCGCCATGAGGTAGGTGTCCAGCCACACGGAGGGGTCATACGAAGGGTCGTACTTCTCTATTTCCTTCGGCGCTTTGAAGTTCGCCGGGTATTTTTCGCCTCAGATCATCGGTCCGAAGCACCGGGGCCCGAGTCGGCTTAGCGACCCCATCGGCTCGCCATCGCGGTGATTGGTTAGCGTGTGTCGCAGGTCGTCGGGCTGGCGTGCGTGCCAGCTTTGGTTGTTGATGATGTGGGTGCGGGCGTCGAAGGGCTGACCGTTGGCGGCGACGAAGTTGGTCGCTGGCCTGGGGTTGTTGGTGGAGAGTGCCGCGTTCGCGGGTCGGTGTTGGAGCTGCAGTGGTTCGGGTGGTAGGCAGTTGAGGGTGTTTGCCGCTAATGGATGGCCGCTCTGCTGCCCGACGAATGCGAGTACATCCGGCCCTGTGAGTCGAAGCCTGCGTTTTGTTGCTCGACCGCCTTTGCGAGCAGGGCCTTGACATACTGTATCTGTAGGGCGCCGTCACCGGTGGCCGTGATGTTGTCGGCCGCTGCTCGGCCCGCCACGAGGTTGTCCATCGGGGTGGAGAACAGTTGTAGCCCGTTCGCGTCTCGCTCCCGTGAGGAGACCACGATCCGCGGCTGGTCCCTGGGGGGTGCGCGGTTGGGTGGAGGTGGGGCGCCGTTCACCGTCGACCCTAGCGGGGGCCGGGCGCTTCCTTCGGGTGGCGTTCTTGCAGATCGCGCGCTCGGCCATGCGGGCCGAGTCGTTCTCATCATCGAAGTTCAGGGCGCGCCCCTGGACGGTGGGGTTCAAGCGCGACCTGATTCGATGCTGGTGGTAACGTGACAGCTCCTGCGCCGTCACCTGCTCGAGGCGAAATTTTTCGCGCTCGGCTTGCTCCTTGCGGACTGCATCCGCCAGCTTCAGGCGGAGTTCCTCGACCTCCGTTGCCATGGCGTTAGGGGGGATCGGGGTGGAGAAGGGATCCTCCGGCGGATCGGTGCCAGTCGCCATGTAGGTCGTGGCGTGGCGACCGGTCCCGTCGCGGAGATCGGCGGAGTTTTCCGACCCGGAATCGAAGTCGAAGATCCCAAGGATGGAGGGATCCTCGAAGTCTCCCACGTTGGAGACCTGGGTGATGGAGCCCGCGGGCAAAGCCGCGGTGATGGACCCGACGAGTGATGCCGGAGTCGCCGAGTCGGCGTCGTCGTTGAGGGCCGCCTCTTCCACGGCCGCGGTGTTTTCAGCCACGTCGCTGTGGGCCGAGTTGTACTCGGAGGCGAGACGATGGATCGTGCGGACCTGGCTCTCAGAGAGCCGGTCGCGTGGCGGTGACTCGCGGATGCGAGCCGAGTCCTCCAAGACGATGACGTCGGTGAGGCCGACGAAGAGGCTGATTGTGCCGACTGGCAAGATCATGCTGTGTGTGACGGGTCGCGCCGTCGGGACATAGCTACTCGGCAAGATCTGGAGCATCTCGCCGATCGCTATCATGCGGCCGGTGGCGACCGACTCGTTGATGGGCAGATTGGATCTCGCCGCAGAACACCGGCCAAACCGGCCAGGCCCCACGGTGGGCGCCACTGTCGTGGGAATGACCATGGCAGACGCTGCAATCGGCAGCGAGTAGTAGAACGAAGGGCAAGGGCGGCCAGCCATCTGCGGTGCGAGATGAGGGCGGAGACACAGGGTTCAGGTTCGGCCCCCCGGAGGGTAAAGACCTACTCCTTCTAGATTGTATTATGATGGATGTACAATGAGGCGAGCTCGACGGCTAGGCGGCGAGTCGCTTGGGTGGATGATGGAACGTATCCTCTACACGCCCTGTAGGGAGGTTTATATAGACTCACCCCCCCTAGGGTTTACATATCTCAACCGAATCAGTTAAGGTTTCGGTACTCGTTTAACCTAATCCGACTGGGCCTATCTACTCTCCTGGGCCTTCAGCTTCCTATCGCTTGGATCCACGCCAGGTCTTGATCCATTCGCCGTCCTGCAGGCCCACTCGCCAGTTCCTGGGCCTGTCGGAAACGTCCTGCTGGGTATACCCCGTTAGTCATATCCCCATCAGTTTTAAAAATAGTTTTTGAGTAAAAACTTTTGCAAATGGGTTGAATTAAACTCTGTGACCCTAACACTAAGTTTTGGATTCAAAAATGTATTTTATTAACCATAGAAAATTATTACTTTGATTAAAATCATTTCTAGCAAAACAAAAATGATTTAAATTGCCATTTTCACTAACTTGTTTTCAAATGACCTTGCCACTATTATAAATGACCAATAGGTCTTTTAAAATGTTTATAGCCTATTAAAAACCACATTTCCAAATAAAACAATCTTTTGCATGCTTGCATGCATTTTTTTGTTTTCTTTATTTTATGTGGTGAATTGTTTGAATGCTAGATTGAATTTGTGCCTTGATTGAATTGTAGTGAACTTTGAAGAGTGTGACCATTTCAAGATCAAGGAGTGAATCTATATTCTCTACTAAAAAGGCAAGTGGTGCTTCATACATTTTGTCCTAATATTTTAACTATGCATTAGTGATATTTCTAAGTAGGATTTGCATGGAATTTTTACTAAGTATACTATGCCATGGGAAATCCTAGTAGTTGATGCCTTAGTAGAATTTTCCCTAAGTTTAGATTCCTACTACTATCATGCTTAGCCTAGCTAGTAGTAAAAAAGGGTGGTTTATATACATATACTATGGAAATTTTGCTAAGTCTTTTGACTTATGTTTTTGCTTAATAAAACTACTAAGTGAATGAATCACCTGGGTGGAATGGTAATTGCTTGGATGGATTTTTGTTGAGTGGTTACCAGGGCCCCATTTTCATGGCCTACCCTGTGTATCTCACTTGTGGAATGCCACCCATGAACAAAGAGATTTGAGTGTCAAATGTTGAGAAGCTTCAAGTGCAGCCACATGGCAATATGGGCTCTGCCTAGATCATATAGGTTGCAATAACTTAGCCAGATGGACAGTTGGTGGTAGGGGTGATAGGTTTGGAACGCGTCCATTTGGTCTAAGGGAAGGCTTCTGAAAGATCTTGTCTCGATGCATGTCGAGTCTTGTGGGGAAAGTGCACCACCTCTCGAGAGAGTAAAATATAAGTACTTAGTCGTGTCCCCGACAATGGACAATTTGATCATCAAGACATGAAAGCTATCAAGGATTTCCTCATCCCAATTTATAAGTTAAAAGCTTGTGGTTGAACAAGGGTAAAGGTTAACCAATATTCATTGGTTGTTCCTTGGGTGATTTTGACAAATAAAAACTTAGTGTTTTCAAATGATAAGGAAAATCTATTTTGAGAAAAGCAAGCCTAAGCTTCACTTAGCCAAATGCATATAGATGATAGATACCACTATTCTACCATAGTATCACTTTCCAATACAATTCAAATGTATTGACCCTTGTGGTTGTAACTTATTGTGTTGCAGGTTTGTTTGATGTTAGTGAAGTGTTTTAAATAGGATTACAAGTCTACAACCAACATGATTGCCTGTGGCACTTTGAAGATGAAGGACTCCATGCTATATAGATATTTCTGCTGCATTGTAATGAGATAGCCAAATGAGCTATGTAAGATGTAATGAATTATTTTATTCCTGGTTATAAAGTTTATGGCCTTTGTTTCTTGATATTACATCTTAAACTATGGATGCTAGCTATTGATCCAGGGACTAGCATTGTAAACACAGGGATCTCTACCTTATCAGGTTGGGACCTCTACACGGAGGCTGGATACTGATGGAAAAGAAGGCGTTTCGGTGCAATTTCGCGAAGATCAGAAAAATACCAGAAAAATATGGAAACATATTATTTTACCAGAAGACGAAGGAATCCAGAAGGAGGGATGGAGTTGGGCCTCAGGGGGCCCACACCCATAGGCGCGGGCCCACATGACCCCGCGCCTAGGGCAGGTGTGGCCCACCTTCCCGGCCTCCTACTCCGCCCATTCGCCTATATCTTTCCTACGGAACCCTAATACCAGGGGAGCGACCACAGATATATTTCCGCCGACTCTGGGGGGCCGAAAACACCGAGAGAGAAAGATCTCTCCGGCAGACAGATTTCTGCCGGGGGAATTCCTTCCCGGAGAGGGGAGACCGTCGACATCAACACCGTCATCAAGCTAGGCTTCATCAGGATCATCATCATCCACACCATCATCTCCACTAGCACCATTACTTCGTTCCGCTGTAATAATTGTGTTGGATATTGCATTAGTTCGTTAGGGGAAACTTTCCCGGTGTTGATTACTATTTTAGTTGATGCTTGTGAGTGGAACCATTGGATTATTGTTTATGTTCAGATTGTTATCCATTATCATATCATATTTGATCTTGATCCATATGATGTCTTGTGAGTAGTTCGTTTAGTTCTTGAGGACATGGGAGAAGTCATGTTCTTAGTAGTGAATCTGTGATGAGTTATTATTCAATGGTTTAGTATTTAAGTTGTGGTGCTATTCTTCAAGTGGTGTCATGTGAACATCGACTACATGATACTTCACCATTTATGGTCCTAGGGGAATGCATTGTGTATTTGGATACTAATTGTGGGGTTGCCGGAGTGACAGAAACCTGAACCCCCGTTAGGACACCTTTGCACAAGGGAGTGTAGGATCTCAGAGTTTAAGGATGTGGTTAGATTTATATCTTTTAATTACTTTCCTGTAGTTACAGATGTTTGCAGGGGGTTTAATCACAAGTATGCATTAGTCCTAGGAAGGGCAGTATGTTAGCACAGGTTCACCCACACAACACTAACAAACACCAGAGAAGAGTACTCAGTTATTTGAAGCGAAAGCACTTGACAGAATTCCCATGTGTCCTCGAGAACGTTTGGTCCTTATAAGTATTTCCACCAGCTTGTCCTTTGCTAAGAAAGGATTGGGCCACTTGCTCCGTTTGTTCGTTACTTCTGTTACTTGCTCTTTGTTTTGTTGCCTTGTCAGAAAACCACTAAAATCCGTTTGCTAAGTATTCACAGGGATTTCCTGCTCCATACCACTATTCAGCACCTTCTGCTCCTCGTTGGGATCGACACTCCTATTTATCAAAAGTACTACGATACACCCCCTATACTTGTGGGTCATCAAATATCCTCCTAATAATGGCAATACTTATCATGGTAAATCTGGAATGCCTAGTGAAGATAGGATTCTAGAAGTTGAAAGATCCACTAAAAACTTCATGCAGATGCAATATGAGCAGAACAAAATATTCACTAAAACTATGGAAGAACAATCTGCTATTTTGAAAAATATTATTCATCAACTTGAGAATTTGAATAGGAAAATTCCTAGTTTGTAGTCCAAAATTTTGAATGCTGAGAAAAATATTCCATCTTTGTTTGAAGCAAAATCCTCCTTGATTAATAAAATGGCTGTTAAACCTGAAACCTTGGAAAATACCTTTGCTGGTACTAATGCTATACAAGTTACTGTTGATGAAAATGTTAGACTGTTAGCTAAATTAAATGCTAAGTGGGAAAGAGAAGATGAAATTGCTAGAAACAATAGTATTTTTACTATTACCACCACCCATGTTGATGCTAGCAAATCACAAGAAGTCCCCATTCCTTCTACAACAATACCTGAACCCAATAAGAATGCTGAAATTTTTTGAACTATGGGAAACAATAAGTCTACTACCTATGATGATAAGTTTGATTTTGACCTTGATAGCTGAAATATTTCTGAAGTGATTATGTTCCTACAAAAGCTTGCTAGAGTCCTAATTCTAGTGCTATTAATATGGCTTTCACAAAACACATTACAGATGCTCTCATTAAAATTAAAGAAGAAAAATTGAAACATAAATCTTCTATTCCTAGGAAGTTAGAAGATGGTTGGGAACCCATCATTAATATGCAAGTGAATGATTTTGATCTCAAAGATTTATGTGACCTTGGTTCTAGTGTCTCTATTATGCCTAGAAAGATTTATGAAATGCTTGATTTGCCACCTTTGGAAGATTGCTATTTAGATGTCCCACTTGATGATAATGCTAAAAAGAAACTTACTGGGAGTATTAATGATGTTCTTAGTATGGTTAACAATGCCTATCTCCCTGTTGATTTCTATGTTTTGGATGTTGAATGCAATGCTTCTTGTCCTATTACTTTGGGAAGACCTTTTCTTAGAACTGTTGGTGCCATTATTGATATGAAAGAAGACACCATTAAATATCAATTACTATTCAAGAAAGGTATAGAACACTTCCCTATAAGGAGAGAGAAGTTACCTTTTGTTCTTCCAATTAAAGAAAAATTTGATGTTAATGCTTCTTCATTTGAATATACTTGATTCTTGCTTCTTATGCCTAACTTAAAGGCGTTAAAGAAAAGTACTTCTTGGGAGATAAACCAATAGTTTTATTGACTCTTGGAAGTTATTACATATGTAATAACCTCTCCTTATCCTTTTTGTGTGATTTTTGTTCCAAGAATAACCTCTAACGAGAGAGAAGTAAGATTTGGGGAAGTTGTTGTCCCAAAACAGATTTTTGTGCTTCACTATAAACATTTGTGAAAAATCTCTGTATGTCGGATTGAGCTATAGATTTCTGAGTAAATGTCCCAGGTTGTTATCTAACTTTCGTTAGTTAAACACTTTTCGATTTGATCAACAGAAGGTCTTCGAAAAAATCAGTTTTTACCCGCTAGTCTGTTTTGAAAAATTTATGCCATTATTTGCATTTGCCTCTTATCAGTTTCTTTTTGAGTTCATCTTGATCACTTGAGATTTTTAAAGGAATTGCTACAGTAGCTTGTGTTTTAATGAAAGTTTTACTTGTATTGAAACTAAACCCAAAGGCCTATTCTTTTGAATACACTAATGTTCCTAATGAAGATTGTGTGAAGTTTTGTATGAAGGAAATTTTCAGGTGTACGTGAAGAATGATATAATGAGATGAAGAATAGACAAAAGCTCAAGCTTGGGGATGCCACCCTGTGTCACCGCAAGAAATATTCAAGAGGTACAAGCGTCAAAGCTTGGGGATGCCCAAGGCATCCCCTTCTTCATCAATAAAAATCTCAGGTCTCTTTCTAGACACTTTGTTTTTATTGTTTCATGCACTATTGTGTTGTTCTTGGAGCGTCTTAGTTTTCGTTTTTGGTTTTCATTTATTTAGTTTTCTTGAATAAATTAGTTGGACCCCCGCTTTCGCTATGTTGTTTCAAATAAGTTGATTGGTGTTGGAAAAGAGTAGAAAGTTTCATTCTTTAGTGGTACAAAAGGGAGCTTGTTCTGACTGTGGCTTAGACTTTATCATGTCATGCTAGATGTTGCTTTGACCTTATGCTTAGTGATTATTGCTGTAGCATGACTTGTTCCAAACAATTGAGATTTCTTAGTGTGCCTTGAAAGAATCATGCGGTGTTTGAGCATACAAAAGCATAATATTTTGGTATTCTCCTTTGATGCTTTGTTTGGGTTAACTTGGCACATGCTCACACCATGTTATGACTATGAACCAGTCACCTTAGCCTATATGATCATTTAGTTTTTGACTCGTGATACCACTTTATGCTTTGATTGATAATGTTTTGTCGCTATGCATGATTATGGCCATTATTGCTCTCTTAGTTGGTTGCTCCCAGTCTTTTGCTAACCTCCACTTGTATTGAGTAAGCTCTACTCATGCATCCAACTCATAAGAAACCAAGTTATTCCAAAGAGTCCACTATAAATTCCTATGCATGGTGTGTTACACCATTCGAAGTATATTCTTGTTTTATCTATCTTCCAAATTAAACTTGTTATGAGAAAATTAGTGATCAAAGCTCTCACAACTTTATGACACACTTTATTCTTCTTTCCCATAATAAACTTGAACCATTGTGTCCTATATGTTGTATATGCTTGCACTTATAAGTTGGGAATTAGCAGAACCATGCTATCACAGGGAACACTTTCAACACCTGTACATATTACCCAGTTGATATCATGATCTTTTGTTTATGGATGTCGGCGGTGTGAAATAAAAGGGGAGCCTATAAGTTCATGGAGTATTATATATGTGTTAGAGAAATGCCTGGGCCACTAGCCTAAGCCATGCCTAATCATGGTGGAAACTTGCAGCATCACCATAGTGAGCAATCCATGAAGCATCCTTAGAAAAAAATATAGAAAAAAGAGAGAAAAATAAAAAATATGCACCATCCCATCGTAAATAAAAGGATCGCTGAGATGCTCATTGTCTGTTGCCTTGTCATTTTGATATGGGATAGCTCCTGTGTCATGGGGCAAGGGGTACCCTATTGGCGGTTCTCAATGATACACATATACTTACAATGACAAGAACTTGCTTGTGACTAAAGTTGAGTAGCATGAGGAACGGCCCTCGTACTCAAAGGACATGAGATTGCCAACTTATGATTTCTCAAGCATATACTCCATATTTGTTTCACTTTAATCTTAATCACTTCAAGATGCTTATTGTAACATCCCAAAAATCATGATTTATAAAGTTTGCATATCGTTCATGCATTCATAAGCATTTGGATCATTTTTTCAAATAAGATTCAATACAGAAGCAAATTGTTGCCTATTATTTTATGTAGGAAAGGCAATGGCTTTATTTTTCACTCTCAATTTATGAGAATACTCTGTTTTAACCAGAATAGGTTTGAATGTAGGTTTGAATATTGTTTTCAAAGCTTACTCAAATTCTCAAGACAAGAATCTAAATTAAAACCAAATTTCAATGCCTTATATAAATAAGTTTTTAAGGCATGGTTTTATTTTAATTTCATTAGGCCAATGTATTTTTGAGTGAACATCAATGTTTTAGACTCAAATATGTGCATGGTTCACTTTACAAAAATCTAGAGAAAGTTTAAATTCAAAATCATTTGAAAAACATTTGAAAAGGATTTCAGAAAATCAAAACAGAAATAGAAAAGGAATAAAGAAAAAGAAAAAAGGCCTGCGCCAGCCTTTCGGCCCAGCAACAGAACCAGCCCAATATCCAGCCCACCCTGGACCCCCTCCCCTCTCTGTTTCTCACCCCGCCCGCGCACACCCCCTCGCTAACAACTAGACCCCGCAGGCACGTCACCTCTTCGTCCCCAAATCATGCCTGCGACCAGCTCCGCCGCGGCTATTTCTTCCCGATGAGCCCGCGCTTGAATATGCGTTACTGCGGGCATAATTCCCCCCTCTCGCCCCGTCTACTTAAACCCCTCCCCACTCCGCTCCTTTCCCCTCACTCACCAACCATAGAGCGCCGCTAGGCTGTCCACAATCGAGCTCGCGCCACCGCGGTACCGAGCATCTCCGGTGGCAAATTCCAGTGAGAATTCCCCGCCCCTTGCCTCCTAGTCTTGCCAGCGTGTTCACTGCATCCTTGCGCATCTTTTAACACCACTTGTGTGTGCTAGGACAACCCAGAACGCCGCTAACGTAAACGATTGCGCGTGTCCGACGAAGCACTCAACTCCGACGAGCTCACACGGTAAACCTAGCCCTCCCTTCCCTCTCTGGTTCATGCTCACATACTCGCAACGTCAGTACGCATCTGAGGCTGCCCCCCATTTCCTCTCCTGTGCCTTGTAGCACCCATAGCGACGACAACCGAGCACACCCGAGGCCACCCGCAACTCCGACGAGGAATCCTCGCCGCGTCTGTGCGCCCCGACCACGTCCAACTGCACGACAAGCTTTGTCGTGTCTCCACGATCTCGGTAAGCACCAGCGCCCTTGCGTTTACTCTCTGGTCACGCTGGACCATCGCCGGCAGGCCCATCGCCGCCGCTGTGTCCATGAGCGCCGCCAGTTTAGGGTCAAGTCGATTAGATCCACTGGATCTAGATCCAGTGGTCTAGATTAGACGCCAGCCCGAAAGGGTACGGGCAGATCTGAGCCGCTGGATCTCATTTAGATCTGACGGTGCACGTCCGTGAACCGCGCGAAACGGTACCGTCCAATCAGGAAGCGCCGCGTGGCACTAGAATAGATTTAAAATCTGAATTTAGATCTATTAGTTATTTAAACTTGTAAATTCAATAACTTTTGTTCTGTTTATCCAAAAAATTCAAATAAGATATCAATGGAATCACAAAAATAAATCCTACACATCTGTGAGTTTAGTTTCGTATTTTGTTTCTGTTAAAATAGAATTTTATGTAGAGACATTTCTAGGCCTATTTTGTGTATAACAATTAATTGGAAAATGTTTTAAAGGCCAAATAAAGTTTATTTGGTGTATAACTGTTTGGCTTATTAACCAGTACTGTTTTACTTGTCTTGGTTGTTTTAGAAAAATCATCACATGGCATTTGCATGCATTCATATATTTTTGTTTGATTATTTGAAATATGAATTTGGTGCTATCATTTTATGTGTAGATTTTGGTGCTAGTGGTGATTATGACTGTGAGGATTGTTGTTACTCCCCCAAATACCAAGGCAAGTGGTGCTTCATATTTTTGTCCCAATATTTTGACTATGCATTAGAGATATTTTGTATAGGGCTTGCATGATAATTTTTGCTAAGTATCTACATGCCATGCTTGGGAAGTCCTAATAGTTGTAGAATTGTTAGAATATTCTCTAAGTTAAGATACTTACTATTGACATGCTTAGCCTAGCTAGTAGCAACCAAGGGTGGATTATATACATGCTATGGAAAATATTGCTAAGTCTTTGACTTATGTTTTTGCTTAATAAAACAACTAAGTGAATAAAACACCTGGGTGGAATGGTAATTGCTTGGTTGGATTTTTGTTGAGTGGTTACCAGGACCCATTTTTCAATGGTCTACCCTGTGTATCTCACTTGTGGAATGCCACCCAGGAACAAAGGGATTTGAGATGCCATATGTTAAGAAGATTCTAGTGCAGCCACATGGCATTATGGGCTCTGCCTGGATCATATAGGTTGCAATAACTTAGCCAAATGGACAGTTGGTGGTAGGGGGTGATATGATTGGAGTGCGTCCATTCTGGTCTAAGTGAAGGCTTCTAAAAGGTCCTGTCTCGATGCATGTCGAGTCTTGTGGGGAAAGTGCACCACCTCTGCATAAGGAAGAATCTAAGTACTTAGCCGTGTCCCCGGCAACGAACAATTTGAGCATCAAGACATGGAAGCTATCAAGAATCTCCTCATACCAATTTCTAAGTTAAAAACTTGTGGTTGAACAAGGGTAAAGGTTCACCAATGTCTATTGGTGGTTCCTTGGGAGTTTTTGCCAAACAAAAATTTAGTGTTTTCAACTGATAGGTAAAACCTATTTTGAGCAAAGCAAGCCTAAGCTACACTTAGCCAAATTCATGTAGAAGCTAGATACTATTATTCTACAAAGGTATCACTTTCCAATACTATTCCAATGTATTGACACACTATGGCTGTAACTTGTGATGTTGCAGGTTACTCTGATGAGGATTAGGGTTATGAGTCTACACTCAACATGCTTGCCTGTGGCACATGAAGATGAAGAATTTTATTCATATTGTTAAGTTAAACTCTTGTACTAGCCTATGGCTATGGAGTTGTAAAAGACTATGTTAGCTCTGGAATGACGATGTAATAATGAACTTTGTTTCTGTGTACTTCATCTTAAACTATGGATGCTAGCAATTGATCCAGGGACTAGCATTGCAATCACAAGGACCTTTACCTTTAAAAAGGTGGGGTCTTACAGATGGTATCAGAGCACTGTGTTTCTTGTAGGATTATGACCCTAGGATTGGATTAGACTAAGAAACCACTAAGGAAAATTTCAACACTTTGAAAAATTTCCACACTTTTCTTTTTCTTCTCGTAAACTTTTCTAATCTTCTTTCTCATCTCTATTTGTAGATGAACTCCATCAACGAAGCCGTGAGGAAGGGACCACTCATGACCATGACTTTGGAGTGTGAGACTGAATTTCCCAAGGCCCTCAAGAATCTTATGGTTACCATGGGGATACATGGTGCAGCTGTGTACAAGGGATTACCTGTGATGGATGAAGGAGAAGAGTATTGGTGGGTGCAACTTCACTTGTACAAAAACAAGGAAGACAACCACAAGGAGTCAGGATTCTGCATGGTCACCAACTCTGAAATGCACACAACATTCTTTGACTCTTCAAGAAATGCAGCTTGGAATGACATCAAGGAGCTTGGTGATATACTCAAGTGCAGAATGCTCAACACCCAAAATGACCTTAGAGAAGAAAAGAAGCATACCCAAGAATTAGAGACTACCAACCAACAACTAAGGGGAGACATCATAGAACTAATATGGGAGTCTTGTGATCAAGATAGACAAATGGCTACTAAGGATGCCCTGATAGCTATTTTGTCTAGTGAGTGAGAGTTGTAACATACTTCGTTAGTTGGACCACCACACTTATCATTTTTACTTCCAAAAATTTGTCTAAGTTATGTTGAACCTTTGATGTTTGTAATGGATTTGTGTATGGCATGACTTGTGTGTTTGTTGCTAAAGATGTGCTTGTGATATTTTGTCTTGTGATTTTTCTCTACTTGTGTTGATTCTAACTTTCTCTATCTTATAAAATAGATGCCTAACATTGTTATCAGCACGGCCGAGGAGTTCAAGGGAACTCGTTTTGGCACTCTTCTCATTGAGCTCACTAGAGTGCTCAACCTCCCACTTCCTAGCATCATGACACTCCAGCTCACCAAGTTTGAGAGGAAGGACCTATGGGGCTTCAGAGTCACACAGCCGGGACGCCAGACAGAGCCACCCACGGAGGCTATCACTTTCAAGATGATGCATGACGATAAGGAGAAAGGCTTAGATGTAGTCATGTAGTTACTTGGGCTCCTGGTAGGGAGGCACTCCACCAAGCTTAGAGGTCTTTACTTTCACCCCTTCGGGAGACGCAACGAGGAGGGTGAGGCTATAGAGTACGAGGATGCTACTAGAGAGACGATGGAGCCAATTCGTCTGTACCTTTAGGACCTAGAGGGTCTTATTAGACACCTTGATACTGATAGGACCAATGTCATGCTTAGCAATGACGAGCTCCAGGTTCAGCTTCGTGAGAAGGACAAGCTCTTCGCGGAGCAAGATGAGATTTTCAAGGAAATGGAGGCAAAGTTTGAAAGCCAGGACAAGAAGTTCAAGAGCCAGGAGAAAAGAGTCCAAGACAGGAACAAGAAGATCCGGGAGATGAAGGAAGAGCTAGAGGCCAAGGACTTCGAGCTTGAGCACCAGCAGGGAGTGATCGAGAGGCTTCGCTCACAGAAGAGGACTCTTAGGGCCAAGATTGAGGCCTTGAATGCTAGTGTTGATGAGTACAAGACCGCCATGGAGAATGCAGGTCTTACCCTCGTTGATGTGGAGATTGATGCGGAGGAGTAGTGTAGACTACTCGATTATCTTTCATCTACCGGACTTTGATTATTGAGTCGCAATGACCATCCAACATGTGGGTGGCTTGCTATGGTGTGTTTGCATTTTCCAAAACTTGTTGTGTATGTCATTCAAACTCTATGTTATTTTGATGCTTGGTTATTGTGATTGTTCTATGTGATGTATTATGCATGATAAGCATCTATGGGTATCTCATTCTTATCCTTATTAAACCACAGATGCCTCCTCGACGTGCCAACCCCAACCAAAACAACAACAATGGCTTCCCGAGATGTAACAGTTGATGACAACGCAAGCTCAACTGGTGTAGATGATGACAATCTTCATGCAGAACTAGAATCAGAATAACAACAACAACAACAACAATAACAACAACAACAATAACAACAACAACCAGAATAATCCCTAGGATTTGACATGCTCACCAGATTTCTAAGACTGAGGCCTGCAAAGTTCTCGGGAACCACTGATCCAATGGTATCCAATGGCTGGTTACGTTCAGTGAACAAGGATTTAGTGACTGTTGGCTGCACCGATGAACAAAAAGTCAGGTTTGCAGCACATCTACTAGAAGGGCCAGCAGCAACCTGGTGGGACAACTTTCAGATCACCACTCCCATTGAGGATGTGACTTGGGCTATCTTTGAGGATGGATTCCGTATAGCTCACATCTCATACGGAGTGATGAATTTGAAGAAGGAGTTTCACAACCTGAAACAGCGTCACCGCAGTGTGGCAGAGTACATTGAGGAATTCAACAATCTGGCGCGTTATGCACCGGATGAAGTTGATACAGTTGCCAAGAGAAAGGAGAAATTCCTCGAAGGACTGAATGATGAGTTGAACCTGCAACTGTCTGTTGCCTATGTCCCAACCTATCAATCACTTTGTGACAAGGCTACCATCTTGGAGAACAAGATGAAGCAAGTTGAGAGCAGGAAAAGGAAGCATAGCTTTGATAAGCACAACTCGAGATCGTCTCACAAGTGTTCCCATCATGATGATAGTGGGAGTTCTGGATCCCACAAACATGGAAAGTACAACAACCACCACAGCCACAACCGTCATCATGACAACAAGCATCACCGCAGTCATGATAATGACAAGTATAAGAACCACAAGAGTGGACATAAGAGCCACCACAGTGGAAGTGGAAGTGGAAGCCAGCCTACAAAGAGAGATATATCAGTCAGGTTGAGTGTTTCAAGTGTAAGAAGATGGGGCACTATGCTAATGAGCGCCCAGAAAAGAAGGTCGAAGTAACCACCAAGCCTAACCCTTTACAAAAGGGACAAGTGAACCACATCAATGTGGAAGAAATATATGCGGAATCTGATGCTATGGCTGGTAAGTTCAAACTCAATTCTATTCCAGCACTTGTTATTTTTGATACTGGCGCATCGCATTCATTCATATCAAGGGCATTTGTTGATAGAAATGGATTTCCAACTGAAAACATTGGGTGTCCTATAAAAGTAAGTTCTCCCGGTGGAGATATGATAGTAAGTCTTGGATGTCGTGATCTAGTAATAGAATTTGGAAAGCATAAGTTTCCAGTTAGTTTGATAATCCTAGATTCCCAAGGATTGGATGTTATTTTGGGGATGAATTGGATGACTGAGTATGAAGGAGTACTAGATTGTGCCAACCGTACTGTCACACTCACAACCCCGGATAAGAAATGGATTAGATTCAAGTCTAACTTTGAATCAAAAGGGAGTAAGCTAAATTCTCTTAAGGGGGTTAGCATAGACAGTGTGCTAATTGTGAGAGAATATCCGGATGTGTTTCTGGAGGAATTGCCGGGAATGCCACCAGATAGAGATGTTGAGTTTCTGATTGACTTGCTGCCAGGATCAGGACCAATAGCAAAGAGACCTTACAAGATGTCAGTGGATGAGTTGAAAGAACTCAAGAAACAACTTGGAGAACAGTTGCAGAAAGGATTTATTCAACCAAGTTCTTCATCTTGGGGAGCACCAGTTTTGTTTGTGGAAAAGAAAGATAGAAGTCAAAGTTTATGCATAGATTATCGTTCACTCAATGGGGTGACTATCAAGAACAAATATCCTTTGCCCAGAATCAATGACTTGTTTGATCAGTTAGAAGGAGCCCGTGTGTTCTCAAAGATTGATCTTCGATCAGGATACTTTCAGCTAAAAATAAGGGAACACGACATACCTAAGACTACTTTCACCACTAGGTATGGATTGTATGAGTACACCGTGATGCCATTTGGTTTGACCAATGCACCAGCCTACTTCATGAATATGATGAACAAGGTGTTCATGGAATTTCTAGACAAGTTCGTTGTCGTTTTCATCGATGACATTTTAATCTACTCCAAGAGCAATGAAGAGCATGAAGAACATTACGATTGATACTTGAGAAGCTTAGGGAGCATAAGCTGTATGCCAAATTTAGCAAGTGCGAATTCTGGCTGAATGAGGTGGGATTTATTGGACACATTGTGTTAGGAGATGGTGTAGCATTTGATCCCGCAGAAGTGTCGGCTGTAACTGAGTGGGAATCTCCTAAGTCAGTGAAAGAAGTTCGTAGTTTCCTTGGCTTGGCAGGATACTATAGAAGATTCATTGAAAATTTCTCAAAGGTATCTAAGCCAATGACGGATTTACTAAAGAAAGACAAGAAATTTGATTGGACTGAAGGATGTGAACTCAGTTTCCAAGAGTTGAAGAAGAGACTAGTGAAAGCACCAGTCTTATGTTTGCCAGATTTGGAGAAGGATTTCCAGGTATATTGTGATGCATCCCACCAAGGATTGGGTGCAGTTCTGATGCAAGAAGGGAAAGTTGTGGCTTATGCCTCAAGACAACTCAAAACTCATGAAGTGAATTATCCTACTCATGATTTGGAGTTAGCCTCTGTTGTCCATGCACTCAAAACATGGAGACATTATCTTTTGGGAAAGCGATGTGAAGTGTTCATAGATCACAAAAGTTTGAAGTATATCTTTACTCAGAAAGAAATCAACATGAGACAAAGAAGATGGCTAGAACTCATCAAGGACTATGACTTGAGTTTGCAATACCACCCCGGTAAAGCAAATGTTGTAGCGGATGCATTAAGTCGTAAGGTTTATGTGAATGGCCTTACTAAGGGAGAATTTCCAGATGATTTGTGTGCCCAATTCAAAGATCTCAGGTTGGAGATAGTGCTAGAAGGACATCTCATGTCATTGGATGTTCAACCCACCTTGTTAGACAAAATCAAGGAAGCCCAAAAGATAGACAAGGAAATTGAAGAGATTAAGGAAAAGATTGGCAAAGGGAAAGCCAAAGAATTCCATGAAGACGAACAAGGTACTTTATGGTATGGAAAACGTATCTGCATTCCGCAAGATCCGGAGCTTCAGAAACTGATTTTACAAGAAGCACACAGCTCACCATATTCCATTCATCCGGGTAACACAAAAATGTACATGGATGTGAAGGAAATTTTTTGGTGGAATAATCTCAAGAAAGACATCGCCGAACATATTGCTTTGTGTGATGTATGTAGTAGAGTGAAAGCGGAACATCAGAAACCAGCAGGATTGTTACAACCACTACCTATTCTTGATTGGAAGTGGGACAAGATTGGCATGGATTTCATCACTAGACTGCCAAAGACTAGATCGGGATATGATTCTATTTGGGTCGTAGTAGATCGCCTAACTAAAGTGGCTCATTTCATACCCGTGAAGACAACCTATACAAGTGCTAAGTTAGCCAAAATTTATATGAATAGGATTGTGTGTCTGCATGGAGTACCCAAGAGTATTGTGGTGGATAGGGGACTCAATTTACTTCCAATTTTTGGAGGCAACTGCATGAGTCATTGGGAACAAGATTGGAATTCGGCACTGCTTTTCATCCCCAAACAGATGGACAGACAGAAAGGACCAACCAGATTCTAGAGGATATGTTGAGGCCATGTGCCCTAGATTATGGTGCTAGTTGGGATGAAAGTCTGCCTTACGCAGAATTCTCTTACAAAAACAGCTATCAAGCTAGTATTGAGATGGCACCGTTTGAATTTCTCTATGGGAGAAAGTGTACTACACCATTACTATGGAATGGTGTTGGAGAAATAAACTTGTTTGGGCCAGAACTAATCAAGGAAGCCGAAGAGAAAGTCAAGTTGGTAAAGGACAGATTGAAGATAGCACAGTCCTGACAATAGAGCTATGCAGATCCAAAGCATAGAGAAGTCACCTATGAGGTGGTGATAGAGCTTATCTTAGAGTATCACCACTTCGTGGAGTGAAGAGATTTGGAGTCAAAGGAAAATTGTCCCCAAGATATGTTGGACCATTCAAGATTCTGAGCCATAAAGGAGAAGTAGCATACGAGATTGAATTGCCTGAATCATTGTCTGCCGTTCACAATGTATTTCACGTAAGTCAGCTAAAGAAATGCCATCCGGAGATGGAAGAGACTTCTTTGAGGTATAACATTGCATATCATTCATGCATTCATAAGCATTTGGATCATTTTTTCAAATAATATTTCAAAACAGAAGCAAATTGTTTCCTATTATTTTATGTAGGAAAGGCAATGGCTTTATTTTTCACTCTCAATTTATGAGAATACTCTATTTTAACCAGAATAGGTTTGAATGTAGGTTTGAATATTGTTTTCAAAGCTTACTCAAATTCTCAAGACAAGAATCTAAATTAAAACCAAATTTCAATGCCTTATATAAATAAGTTATTAAGGCATGGTTTTATTTTAATTTCATTAGGCCAATGTATTTTTTGAGTGAAAAGCAATGTTTTATACTCAAATATGTGCATGGTTCACTTTACAAAAATCCAGAGAAAGATTAAATTCAAACTCATTTGAAAAACATTTGAAAAGTATTTCAGAAAACCAAAACAGAAATAGAAAAAGGATTAAAGAAAAAGAAAAAGGCCTGCGCTAGCCTTTCGGCCCAGCAACAGAACCAACCTAATAGCCAGCCCACCCGGGACCCCCTCCCCTCTCTGTTTCTCACCCCGCCCGTGCACACCCCCTCGCTGACAACTGGACCCGCAGCCACGTCACCTCTTTGTCCCCAAATCACGCCCGCGACCAGCTCCGTCGCGGCAGTTTCTTCCCGACGATCCCGCGCTTGATTACGCGTTACTGCCGGCATAATTTCCCCCTCTTGCCCTGGCTACTTAAACCCCTCCCCACTTCGCTCCTTTCCCCTCACTCGCCAACCACAGAGCGCCGCTAGGCTGTCCACAATCGAGCTCGCGCCACCACGGTACCGAGCATCTCCGGCGGCAAATTCCGGTGAGAATTCCCCGCCCCTTGCCTCCTGGTCTTTCCAGGGTGTGCACTGCATCCTTGCGCATCTTTTAACACCACTAGTGTGTGCTAGGACAACCCAGAACGTCGCCAACATCAACGACTGCGCGTGCCCGACGAAGAACTCAACTCCGACGAGCTCACACGGTAAACCTAGCCCTCCCTTCCCTCTCTAGTTCATGCGCACATACTCGCAACGTTAGTACACATCTAACGCTGACCCCTGTCGTGGTGGTGGCACGGCAGATGCCATGGGTAGGCTAAAGTATGGGGCCAATGGATTCTAGAGGGATCCGGGGAGGGAAGATGTAGTGATTTCTACACTCAAGTGCTCAACAAATAACTCTCTATTCCTCTTCTCAATGAATACAAGTGCTCCAAGAGCTGTCTCATAGAGAGGAAGAACACTACTACATGAGCCTTATGGCGTAGAATGAATCGATCCCCTTCTCAGGAGCCAGCGTCCCCCCTAATAAAGGGGTTCCTTGGTTCCTTCTAGGGCTGACGTGGCAAGCATATCCTTGGAATATGCTTGTCCCAATATGGTAACTCGGCGGACTCCTTTCCGTGCCCCCCTTCTATCGGCGGCAATGTTACAGAGACCTTCACATGCGCGCCTCGAGCTCCCTGACTGTCACCTCCGTGACCTTCTTATGCCCTTCTGCTGCTATGCTCCTTGTCCTTTGTGCTTGGCTCTGTTTAGATTCCTCCTAGCCAGTGACTAGGGTTTGACTATAGGCACCTCCTTCTCCTGCAAGATTCGCGTTACTCGGCCTTGTCTCGCATAACTTGGCTCGGCCTTCACCTGCATTCAAGTTAGTGAGACTCATTCGGCAGACTTAACTCAAATGTCGGTCGGATAAGGTGTTACTCATTCTACACTTGCCATGGCCCTGCTTATCTCGACCGACACTTATATGACCTGGCCGACACAAACAGTAACTCGGCTCATGACAAGGGAGATTCCTTTCGTCTTTCCCCTGTCTTGACCCTATCCGGGGTCACCTCCACAACATTAGTCCCCGAAGCTGGTGTGGTCCTTCCTGAAACCTCGGCCGGGCCACATCAGTTTCCCAACATACTTCTCTCTTTCTTTCCGAGTTACTTCTTTTTGTTCGAGGTATCCGTGCAGCTTCCTGAACACGCCTCGTCCTACGTGTACCACTCATCATTGTTCTTCTAGTTTTTTGTTCCTCTACAGTGTCGACTAACAAGCTACAGTGATTACTGTGCCCATCGCGTTGGCGCAGTGATGCCTCGAGTACTGCATCGGTCAAGAGGCCCGATCCCCTCCTACGCCGTGTGGTCTTCGGTGTGGCTCCACTAGTTGCGAGCGGTTCCGCCACGCGCGCGATTATGCGGTTATCGTTGCGCACCTATGATCCCACTACTGCTAATACTGCGCAGTTATAAAGAGGGGAGCGGGGCTATGATTTTACATTCCCCCTTCGTTTTCCCCTCTTCTTCCTCCTCGCGCCGGCGCCTCCGTTCGTGCGCTAGCGGCCGTGCCATCGTCGATCTCCTCGACGGTCACGCTGCTGCTCTCCTGCTCCGACGACCTCACCGTCGTGCCCTTCTCTGTCTCCTTCGCTGGCGAGTTATCCTACGGCATCTCCGCTAGATTTCCGCCCTAGGCAATCCCTCTGTTTCCTAGATTCCTCGCGGCGGTTTTTCTTCGTTGCGCCGCCGCGCTCGTTAGAATCACGACGGGGCCCTGCACTTCTAGGCCTCTCGCCGCCGCTAGTTTCTCCTCCGTTGATTCCTCCGACAAGCCCATGTATACTTCTGCCAGCGGAGCCCTCGTCGAGGAGGATGATTTTGCGTCCGGTCCAGAACGGGGTTCTTGGCAGGGTTCCACTGTCACTCGCCGTGAGGTAGAGTGGTTAATCAAGACGCACCGGATCCCTGCCGAGGTAAGCTGTCGCTTGCCCGGCAAAGAATCCTCTCTAGTGCTCACGAGGGAGAGTACATAGTCTTCATGTCCCATTTTGACCGTGGGTTCGGTCTCCCCCTTAGCAATTTTGCTAGGGGGTTCCTCGATTACTTTGGCCTCCAGCCGCATCATCTGCCGGCCAATGCTATCGCCTCTTTGTCAGCTTTCATCTCGGCTTCGGAGGGGTACTTCGGCCTTTGGCCCTCCGTACATGTCTGGTCCAAATTCTTCCAAATCCGATCTAATGTCGTGCCAGACAAATATCTTCACCCTTCTGAGAAATCTCTTATCCAATGCGGGGCTGCGTCCATTACACCTCGGAGGAACTCTGAGTTCCCGCGTGTCGCCGGCCTCGAGTCTTGTAAGAAATGCCATAAATAAATTTTCTATGTCAAAAATACTGGGAAAGAAGATAATATTCGGCTCCCTGATTTTTCTATTGACCCCCCTTCCAAGAAGAATTGGAACTACAATCCTAAGAAGAGCCATGCTTTGGCCGAGGCATTCGAGATTCGGCTCAAGGAGTTGATTCGCGCCGGGCTCCATGGTGAGGATCTGATGACTGCATTCATCAGCAGCCGAATCTGCCCTTTTCAGCTTCACTCTCACAAGATTTGTTATATGAGTGGTCCTCTCGATCCCAACCGAGTTTCAACGGTTGAGCTCAAGGATTATCACATTTATAAGCGTGTCCGGGCTATCTTCAAGACCGATATGTCGGAGGAGTGGGCATGGGGACTAAAGCCCTTCACTCGCGGGAATCCCCCTCCTCAGGTAAATTTACGCATTGGTGTTTTCTTCCGAGTCTCACTCGTGATTGTTATTTTTCTAATCCTTCCTTGTTTCTTCTCTCGCAGAGGTTTACCGAGCAAAAGACAGAGGATGCCGAGGTTCTGGCTCTTCCATGGACCGCAGATCGTAATACTCCAGACACCGGAGAACCTGACTCGGAGGATTTTGTCCCTAAGTCAGATGTCGCTCCGGTTCGTGTCCGAGGCAAGACCTCGGGTCATGCGGATGAAGGTGACTCGGACGACGTCCAAATTCTTGAGGTAGTTGCCACAGTGCCTATCTCTTACGCATTTCTGGCTCCTTCTTTCCCAGCTAATCCGGCTGGTCAGGTGCACGACGCCAAACCTCTCGCTTCTCAAGCTCCTGCTCCTTCGAAGAAGCGCACCGCTTCGGTAGATCCCACCGGTGCTGCCCCCAAGAAGCGAGTGAAGAATTCTTCACAGCATATCCCGAGGCGTAAGACCATGCCTGGGGTTACTTGGTGAGATTATTTTCATTTGTACTTCTTGTTTCTCTCTTTTTGTCTTTTGATTCGATTCTTTGTCTCTTGCAGAGCTCCTCTCTCTATGAAGCCAAGCGGTCCGAGTATGACAAGCCATGCTACTCGGCAGCCTTCTCCTCCGCCTCCGGAAGATACTCAGGCTCCCAGTCCCTCTCGTGTTGAATCTCCTCCTGTGCCGTCCCATACATCACCTCAGCGAAATGTACCCACTGCTTCCACTGTTAATGCCGACATAACACCGCTACCAGATCATCCTGTTGAACCTATTGCCCCTCTTCAGACCGCCGAGGTTTCCTCCAATGACCCTTTGATCACCATGATCCCAGTTGCTACTCCCGCTCCAGCCGAAGATATCACCATCTCGGGCCCCCTTGGAAACCATAGTTCCTCCTGCTCCTCAGGACGTGACTCCTAACGCCGAGGTTGCTACCCTTGCCGAAGCCTCTCCTAAAAGTAGGAAGGTTGTTGTTACCAAACCTTCAGCATTTTAGAAGGGGCCGGCTAGTTCTTCTCAGCCCAACATCGTTGATGCACTTCGCAAGGGGGCTTCCTCTGCTAAGCCTGGTGTCACCCTGGTCGCCGACACTCAACTTACTCTTCACAAGAGTCCTCCGATGGCGGTAGTTACACAACGGGACCGAGGTAAAGTGTTGACCCGCACTGAGAGCGGAAACATCCTCGGCTCTTTGGTGGAGTATGCCAATAACTGGAATGTCGCCGATCAACTTGAAGGCAATCCAATTATCCAACCATTTCAGCTTTTCGACATCAGCAGTCGCTTGCATATGGCTGCTAAGATTGTTCTTGATAGCGACAAGATGAACGAGGTAAGTGCATTCGTTGATACTTTGTCTGTTATTCAAGTGGTACTATATATGCACTAGTCCCCGAAACTTGCAACCTGATAACTTGTTGTTCGTTTGGAAGCTTTATTAGGCTTCAATTGCATTTCTTGCTAACTTAACCCTTTTGCGTTTCGGATTAGCCGTTGTCCATGCATATCCGAGTCAAGTTTTATTTGATTCGGATCTGCCTGAACTTTGAGTATCCAACCACCTAGATCCGAGTCAAGTTTTACTTGATTCGGATATGTTTTAGCTTTAAATATCCAGCCACCTAGATCCGGGTCAAGTTTTACTTGATTCGGATCTGCTTTAACTTTGAATATCCAGCCACCTAGATCCGCGTCAAGTTTTGCTTGATTCGGATCTGCTTTAACTTTGAATATCCAGCCACCTAGATCCGGGTCAAGTTTTGCTTGATTCTGATCTGCTTTAACTTTGAATATCCAGGCTTTTAACCTTCCATTATATCTAGGTTGCCCATGATCGGCGGACGGCCGAATTTCAAAGGTTGCGCTTCGCCCATAAGAAACTACAAGAAAAGTATGAGAAGGTTGTTCCTGTGGTGAAAAGACTGGTAATTTAACTAATTCGTGTACTGTTCCTTAAGTTCCTAATACTTCTGGCTTGTCATGCTAATTCACTCCTCGTTGGCGTGCAACTAGTATCAACAATCTGAATACCCGCCTTACCAAGAAGGTTACCGCTCTTGAAGGTTGGTTCCTCTTTGGTTTTTAGCCTATTAATTTTTGTCCGAGATAAATATTGGGTCTCTTACAACCTTCCGGCTTTGGTATAGCCGAGCTACAAACACTTGCAGCATCGCATGAAGAATGCATACCTATGCCTGATATGATGCTGCATTTTTTAGAACAAGCCGCTGCTCATTCGACGCAACTCCAAGAGAAGGACGATGAGATAACTCGGTTACGTGCCGAGGTTGAGTCTCTCAAGCTTTCCCAGAAGTCTGAACTGGAAAAGGTTGATCAGGAATTTTCTGAAGAAAATAATCGACTGAGCCTGCAGTTGCAGAAAGATAAGGAACTTCTTGAGGCTGCCAAGCTAAAAAACCGGGCGATTAGTGAGGAAATCACTCGTTTTGAGAAAAGCAGGGCCGATTGGTCCCTGGATCTCCAGAAAATGTTGAGTTACATTCATCGTAAGTTTTCGCCCATGGCCGAGTTATTTTCTTCTTTTTCTTATTTTTAACTGATATGTTTTCCTTTCGTGTAGATCATTTTCCGGAAGCGAAACCAGTGAGCTCTAAGGCAGTGATTTCTGCTCGTCAGCGCCGAGGTGTCCCCGCTGACTCGAGTCCAGAATACTCGATGGAAGACTTACTGATTGCCGTTGGTGCTGCTATTGGACCAATGAAGATTATGGGAAGAGATCTGGTGCAAGCAGCCATTTGGGCCTACCACGTTCTTTGGCCGAATACCTCTAGAACGCCTGATATTGATGAAGTTAAAGTGCTTGTGGCGAGGTTAATGGCATCTCAGACCCAATTAAATCTCTGGAGGGAATCTGATGGGAGGGCTGGTGCTGATATGGCACTCATAGCTGTTTTGTCTTGGTACGAGGATATCTCACTCGATACTCTGATGAATTTGCGCACTGGCTCTCGTTGGGTTGAGGATCCAGAGTTCGTCGCTCGCCGCCAAGCTCGTGCCTTCTAGCTTATTGAGTATGCTGACGTGCATAATTGGATCGAAGGGCTGAGTTTTCTTCCCAATCCGGCGGATGATGTCGAAGCTGAAGATGCATCAGGTGATGACTCGGTCGATCAAGATGAATCGGAGGGTGATTCGGATAACTCCCATGATTCAAACGACAACTCGGGCGAGGATGGCGACGCGCGATCGTGCTCTAAAGGGACTGAAAACTCTGGAGCTCAAATTGATGTCCCTCAGCAGCCGGGGCTTGTCTCCGAGGTTACTATGTCTTCTGTCGAAGCCGAGGTAACTTCGGCTGAGGCAGCGACTACCTCAGAGCACCTAGTTCCTGAGGATACCCTTCTGAGGGAGACCGAGGTCCCTCCGCCAGCGTCCGATATACCCATGCCCGATGCTCCTGACAATGCTACTGCCCCTTAAGGGTTGTTTGGCCTCTTCTGGTGTTTAGGCTTGAAAAACTTCAATTTGCTTTAAGTCCCCGGCATGTCGGGCGTATGATGTTTGTGAAACATTTGTCCGTCTTTTGTGTGTGGTGTGAACCTTTTTGCCTTGCACCGCTAAGGCATTGGTGATGGTAACTATTGTCATTTCGTCTAAGTTAAGCTGTCTGTTTCATATTTTTGCCTTGCCCAACTTTAATTTCATAAGGCCAGATCGTATTCTCCCATGTAGTTGATCTTCGTCTGACATTTAACTTGCTTGCCCTTTGTAAACTTGGTTGTATAGTTGTTGTTTTCGTGATTTCTACTTGAAGTATAATGCTCCAACCTCATATGTCGGCTTGTATTCCTTATCATACTTCGACTTGCTGAGGTTGTTACCTCTAGAAATCGTTAATTATTTTCTCCTTGTTGTTCCTTTGTCGATCGAGGCATGCTTATGTTGCATCTTATGAATTATGGGCAGCAAATTGGGGTAGTCCCCGAGTTTCTGCTGAAGCTATCGAGCTCTTATATGAATGGAAGAAATTAATGAGTGGTGTAAGTCATCCCCGAGTTATCCCTTTGGTCGCTGAAGGTTTATATCTGTTCAGATAATATCGAATAACACGAAACAGTCCCCGAGTTACAAACTGGGTTGCCGAAATATAATTCATAGCTCAATGCAGAGAATACCACGGGGCAGTCCCCGAGTCATTGCACGAGGTGCCGAGGTTTAATACATATTTCAGAACAAGAAACAATCATGAGGCAGTCCCCGAGTCGATGCTCGAGGTACCGAGGTTTAATGCATAATCCAAAATAAGGGATAACACGGTGCAGTCCCCGAGTCATTGCTCGAGGTGCCGAAATTTGATACATAATTCAAAATAGGAGATAACACGGTGCAGTCCCCGAGTCACTGCTCGAGGTGCCGAGGTTTACTACATAGTCTTAAAAAATAGAAACAACATTGTGCAGTCCCCGAGTCACTGCTCGAGGTGCCGAGGTTTAATACATGCTTGATACTCCAACTTGATGCGTCGCATCACGACGTACAACATATGGCTTCTAAGTGTAGAACAGGCGAAGTAAGGCAATGTTCCATGGTCTTTTTGATTCGTCTCCTGCCTTATTTGCCTTATTCTTCTCTGGTGGCTGAGCGTCGATCAGGTAATATGCATCATTGTGAAATGCTTTACTCACAATGAATGGTCCTTCCCATGTAGGTGAGAGTTTGTGCATGCCTGTTGTGCGTTGCACTAGTCGAAGAACCAAGTCTCCTTCTTTAAAAACTCTTGGATTTACTTTTTTGCTATGGTATCGTCTGAGGTTTCGCTGATAAACAACTGATCTTGATAACGCCAATTCCCTAGCTTCCTCTAGCAAATCCACATCGTCTTGTCATGATACTTCGTTTACTTCGGCCATTGTGTATTGGATTACTCTTGGCAAGTCATGCATTATGTCGGTTGGAAGCACATCTTCTGCCCCGTATACCAGAAAGAAAGGGGTATACCCTGTCGACCTGTTTGGGGTGGTCCTGAGGCTCCACAGTACTGCTGGAAGTTCCTCAATCCAGCATCATGCCGACCTTTGTAGTGGCTCGATAAGCCGGGGTTTTATTCCTGACAATACTAGTCCATTTGATCTTTCTACTTGCCCGTTTGAAGCTGGGTGAGCCACCGAGGCAACATCTTGTCTTATGTGCTTTTCTTGGTAAAATCTAGCAAAGGCTCCTTCAGCAAAATTTGTGCCATTATCTGTGATAACACTGTGTGGATATCCATATCTCAAGATAATAACTTTTAGGAATTTTACCGCTATTAGTCCATCACATTTTCTTATTGGTTTCACCTTGATCCACTTTGTGAACTTGTCCACCATGACTAGAATGTGAGTCATTCTGCCTCGGGCTGGTTTGAACGGTCCTACCATATCCAAACACCATACCAAAAAAGGCCAAGTGATTTGTATTGTCTTTAACTCGGACGAGGGCAGATGTATCTTGCTGGCGTATCTCTGGCAACCATTACATTTTTCCACTAACTCTTTTGCCTCCTTTAATTCCGTCGGCCAATAAAACCCATGCCTGAATGCTTTGGCCACTAAAGCTCTGGATGAGGCGTGGTGCCCGCATTCTCCCTGATGTATATCCAGGAGTATTTCCTGTCCTTCTGCCGAGTCAACACATCTTTGTAGTACGTTCGTGATGCTTCTCTTATACAGCTCATTGTTTATGATTGTGTAAGCTTTTGCTCTTCTTACTATTTGTCTAGCCAGTACTTCATTACTCGGCAAGATTGCCTCCTTAAGGAATGAGAATATGGGTTGCGCCCACATCGGCATGATTTTCTATGGGATAGTTTCACTGTCGATTTCCATATTTTTCACCGACATAACAACTTTGGATTTTTCTGTGTTCGCTCGTGCGATGGCCAGGTTCACCTTCAGAAAGTCCGGGTCGCATTCTTTGTCTATTTTCATTGGAACGCTTCCTTCTTTCAATTCTGCCGAGATACGAATTTGACTTGGACTCTGGTGATGGTGTAATCGATGGTTTTCTTAGGTGTTCTAGGGCGACACCTGGGGGAATTGACTGCCTAGTTGATCCGAGTTTTGACAGTGTGTCTGCAGCGTCATTTTCTGCCCGAGGTATATGATGAAACTCGCATCCATCAAAGTATCCACTGATTTTTTGCACATGAAATCTATATAGGGCCATATTCGCATCTAATGTGTCCCAATTGCCTGATACTTGCTGTACTACTAGATCTGAATCCCCGTAGCATAGGATCCGACGTATACCAATCTCTTTTGCCACCTTTAACCTATGGACGAGTGCTTCATACTCGGCTACATTGTTTGACGTGGCGAAATGTATCTACAGCACATACTTCACCTGATCTTTTTTCGGCGAAGTTAACACTATCCCTGCCCCCAAGCCATTTCTCAGCTTGGATTCGTCAAAATGCATTGTCCAATAATTCGGATCTGGTAATGGCGGCTCATATTGTACCTCGGCCCAATCCACAAAGAAGTCGGCCACTGCCTGAGATTTGATTGCATCTCGCCTATCGAACTTCGTAGCATAAGGTGATAACTCGATTTCCCATTTTGCTATTCGTCCACTTGCATATTTGTTGCTCAATATCTCGGCTATGGGCGCTTCACAAATCACTTTTATCGGATGCTATTCGAAGTAATGTTTAAGTTTCTTCGCCGACATGTATACTCCATAAGCCATCTTCTGGGAGTGCGGGTAGTTCTGTTTTGAGGCCGATAGTACCTCGCTTAGGTAATATACCGACCTTTGTATTTACTTATCCCCTTCATTCCGTTCCACGACAACCACCGCACTTACCACTCTGTTAGTGGCAGCTACATAAAGTAACATAGATTCTTTTGACAGTGGAGAAGCCAAGATTGGTGCTGTGACCAACATCTTTTTTAACTCATGAAACGCATTATCTGCCTGCGGTGTCTAGATGAATTTATCAGACTTTTTCATTAGTTGATATAGAGGTAATGCCTTTTCCCCTAGCCGACATACGAATCGACTCAGCGAAGCCAGGCAGCCCGTGAATTTTTGTGCATCATTTAGACACCTCGGCAGTTCCATTTTTTCAACTGCTCGGATTTTAGTTAGATTTGCCTCTATACCTCGGCTGGACACGAGGAAACCGAGTAATTTTCCAGCTAGCACTCCGAAGGTACATTTTTTCTGGGTTAAGCTTCATTCGGAATCTTATCAAGTTTGCGAATGTCTGCCGAATATCGTCAAGGAGCGTTTTGCTCTCTTTGGTTTTTATAACCACATCGTCTACATATACTTGTACATTTTTTCCTATCTGGTCATGTAGACGTTTTTGCATGCATCTTTGGTATGTTACTCCTGCATTACGCAGGCCGAATGACATAGTGCGATAGAAATAAGCCCCGTACAGGGTAATAAACGCAGTCTTTCTTTGATCGGCCGGATTTAACGGTATCTGGTGGAAACCAGAATACGCGTCTACAAATGACAACAACTCACAACCAGCAGTCGAATCAATGACTTGGTCTATCCTATGTAAAGAAAAAGGATCTTTGGGACACGCCTTGTTTAGGTTCGTGTAATCGATACACATTCGCCATACGACGGCTACATTTGGGTCATCCTTTTTCTTTTCCACTAACACCGGATTTGATAGCCAATCCGGATGAAGCACCTCCATGATGAACCCGGCCGCAAGGAGCCGAGCTATCTCATCCCCTATTATTTTTCTCCTGTCTTCGGCGAAGCGGCGGAGAGGTTGCTTCACCGGCCTTGCTCCTGGCCTTACATGCAAAGAGTGCTCAGCCAACTCCCTCCGCACACCTTGCAGGTCTTGAGTTGAGCATGCAAAGATATCCTGATTCTCACGGAGGAAGTTGGTGAGCTCGCCTTCCTATTTGGGAACTGCTCATCTATCTGGATCTTTTTGTCTCTTTAGTCGGCTGGAAAGAAATACTTCCATGGGGGTTGGCCAGTGCCAGCATATTCAGCTGTGCCGACTGAGCCAGAGCCGCTACCTCCTGAATTCTCCTTTTTTTCTCTCACGATTACCAATGACTCGGCCAGATTAGATCCGGCCGAAGCACACTCAATTGACTTTCTGTAATCTCCGGCTACTGTTATCACCCCTTATGGTCCGGGTAAATTCATTTTCAGATAAGTAATGTGGCAGCTGCTCATGAACTTAGCCAATGCTAGCCATCCGAGTAAAGCATGATAGCAACTTTCTAGGTTTACCACTTCAAATTCCAAATTTTCCGCTCTGTAATTCTCCCTTGTGCCGAATAATACATCTACTCGGACTTTCCCGATGGGTTCACACGGAAGTCCCAACACTATTCCATGGAACGTGGTTCTTGTGGATTGCAGCATATTCTGTGCTATTCCGAGTTTGTGCATTGTATCTTTGTACATGATGTTGATACTACTCCCATTGTCAATGAGTACTTTTGAGAATTTCACATTAATGTTGGGCCCGACAAATGTCGGATCTAGTACGAGTGCATATGACCCTGGATTCGGCATTATCTTCGGGTGATATTTTATGCTCCAGGTTACTTCTTGATCGGACCAAGGCACGTATCTTGGTACCGCCGGCATAACAGCATTTACTTCCATATGTCGGCATTGTATACTCTGCCTATCTTGTTGTTCTGTTGTGAACACACAATATGATTGATGATGCTCCCTATAATCATTGCGTCCGTTGTTTCCGGGGTTTGCCCTTCCATCTTGACCTTGATTTATCACTTGATGCACTGCATCCCTCCGGCCCGAGTTATCATACCTCGGAGGAGGTGGTGGTAACATTAACTGCTGCGCATTTGCTCCTGTTAGCTGTGGCTGCTACTGATGTACCTGATGAGGGGCGTTTGCATGCCAGCCGTGTTCTCCATAGCATTCTTCATCCAGGCACATTGACGAGTTGTATGATTAGCCGGCTTGGACGGGTTTGGAGTGTGGAATTTACATGGTTGATCCCGCATGGATTCAAACGTGTACTTCGGCCTCTCCTGCCATTGCTTCTTCTGTTCTGGTGTCCACTGCCTTTTCCCTTCATTCCTCGGCATCCACTGCTGAGGGCTGTTCTTCTGTCGCTGACTGTTTCCATGACTCGGCTGGTCTTGTACTACCGCTGCCACCTGATTGGAAGCATATCTGTAATCCGGTCTTTCCTCCCTTCTTCTACCTCGGAATTCGTTGCGCCTCGATGATCCGGCTGCATCTCTTGCATACTGATCTTGATGTTCCTGATGCTCTGCCGACATTAATTCTGGTTGTGTCAGATCCCCTAATGCATATGAATCTTCTATCCTTATGGTCTCTGCCAAGGTGGTCGGCATATCTCTTTGCAGCCTCTGCCATAATACACTCCCATATCGGCAGCCTTGAGCAAACGAAGCTATCGCTTGAGACTCTATGACCCCTTCGCATGAGTTTCTGAGGTTACACCACCGAGTCAAGAATTCCCTATCTGTTTCATTTGGCTTTTGTTTGCACATAGCGAGTTGTTGAGGCCTATTCGGCCTCTTATAAGTATTGGTGAAATTGTTGACAAACATTTCTTCAAAATCTAGCCAACAGTTGATACTGACTATCGGCAGATTGTTTAGCCATACTCTGGCTGGTCCTTCCAGCATCTGTGGGACGTATCTCATCGCCCATCATAAGTTACCACCAGCTATTTGTATTGCAGTGGCATAGTCAATCAACCAATCATGTGGTTTTGTACTCCCGTTATATGTTTTTGTGCCCCTTGCCAATTGGAAGTTCGGCACTGGTGGTTCGCCCATGATCCGAGGTCCGAAACATGCCAGACCTGGCGGACCCTATTCTTCTAATAATTCGGATCGATATAATCTATCCAGTTTCAGTCTTGCGTCACTCGACGGCAAATTTCTGTAAACGATCCTCTCTTGTATTTCATAATGGTTATTCCCACCATGTTCTACATGCTCCATATCCGAATAACCATCATTGTACCTATCATTTGCCTGATTATGCTGAGCTGGTCTCACTTCTCGATCTTGCCGAGGTTCATATCTCAGTTGAGGATTAGGTGGAGGGTTTCTCCTTCCCTCCGCCGGGTTATTGTTTTCATGATTTCCCCTTCCGAGGTCTCCGTGCCCCTTGTTAGCACGGCCGGGGTTTCTATCTCCACTGTTACCTCGGTTGCCGTTGCCTCTGTTTTCATTGACCTTTTCGGCAACCGTCGGATACGGAACAATTTGCTTATTTCTTTTTCCTGAGGTCACAACTCTATCTTTTCGCGCGTTGTTCCCGGGTGAGGATGCTGCTACCGCAGATAGTGCGGGTGCTGCTCCAGCCGAATGAACCATACGCGAAGCTCCCGGTCTCACCGGGTCAGCCCTTAGCATTTCCTCATTCTGCTGATTCCCAATGCGCACCAGCTCATTCACTCTTTCTTGCTGTTTCTGCCGGGCTTCCCCGCTTAATCCTTCCAGTTCCAAAGCAGCGGCATTCGCCGCCCTTAGGTTCTTTGCCGGGGTACTATACCTCGGCAAGCCTAGATCGACTGAATCACCTGCACGAGCTTCATGCTCTTTATTCATATCATTCATGAGGTTCTTTCCTCTCAATCTCAATTCATCTACCCGCTCGGGGGCCACATCCAGTTTGTTTGCCTTAGCATATTTTCGCAGGGTCCTATTCAAGGACTCCCGCAAGGCCGACACCTTTTTGCCTCTACCAGTACTTTTTGTCTAGTTTCTCCTAACTCCGCCTGGGCGTTACCCGGATCAAGTATCGGCGCCACAGGCGTGGTTAGATTATCTATGGTTGCATGGAGAATATTCTCTGGTCTTTCCAGAGGTGGCCACCTTACCCTTGCCACCTTTGGGGTCGTCTCCTGCACCTCGGCCGACTTGGCTGCTGGCGGATCTACTTCGGTGGGCTGTGGAGCGGCTTGCTTCGTGGTCACCTATCCTCCGGTCGCCGGGTCCTTGCTTGGTCCGGCGCCTGCTCCTGCCGCCTGTGCTGCGGCTGTCACCATCACCTCGACGCTGCCGACGGGGCGTGCTCCACGCGGACCGTTAGCAGCACTGAGGGGAGGCTCTCCTGCATCAATAACTCGGTGAGGATAGACGCAGGAGGTGTCGACGCCGACGTAGACCTTGTGCGTGCCCAGGTTGGTGAAGACGCCGTTGCGCGGAGGCGCTTTCCTCCTGATGCTACCCGCGTTATCGCTGACATAGTCCCAGAGATCAAATCTCTGGACTAAGCCAGAGACAACCCGCTCGCCGGTGTGGATGAAGTTTCCCGCCCGGATCTTGACTCCAGCTAGCACCGCTGCTGGCCCCACGGTGGGCGCCAACTGTCATGGTGGTGGCATGGCAGATGCCATGGGTAGGCTAAAGTATGGGGCCAATGGATGCTAGAGGGATCCGGGGAGGGAAGATGTAGTGATTTCTACACTCAAGTGCTCAACAAATAACTCTCTTTTCCTCTTCTCAATGAATACAAGTGCTCCAAGAGCTGTCTCATAGAGAGGAAGAACACTACTACACGAGCCTTACAGCGTAGAATGAATCGATCCCTTCTTAGGAGCCAGCGTCCCCCTTATAAAGGGGTGCCTTGGTTCCTTCTAGGGCTGACGTGGCAAGCATATCCTTGGAATATGCTTGTCCCAATATGGTAACTCGGCGGCCTCCTTTCCGTGTCCCCCTTCTATCGGCGGCAATGTTCCAGAGACCTTCACATGCGCGCCTCGGGCTCCCTGACTGTCACCTCCGTGTCCTTCTTCTGCCCTTCTGCTGCTTGCTCCTTGTCCTTTGTGCTTGGATCTGTTTAGATTACTCCTAGCCAGTGACTAGGGTTTGACTATAGGCACCTCCTTCTCCTGTCTTGACCCTATCCGGGGTCACCTCCCCAACACCCCCATTTCCTCTCCTGTTCCCTATAGCACCCCTAGCGACGACGACCGAGCACACCCGAGGATGCCCGCAACTCCGACGAGGAATCCTCGACGCGTCCGTGCGCCCCGACCATGTCCAACTGCACGACGAGCTTCGCCGTGTCTCCACTATCTCGGTAAGCACCAGCGCCCTCGCGTTTACTCTCTGGTCTCGCCGAACCATCGCCGGCAGGCCCGTCGCCGCCGCTGTGTCCATGAGCGCCGCCAGTTTAGGGTCAAGTCGATTAGATCCACTGGATCTAGATCCAGTGGTCTATATTAGACGCCAACCCAAAAGGGTACGGGCAGATCTGAGCCGCTGGATCTCATTTAGATATGACGGTGCGCATGCGTGATCTGCGTGAAACGGTACCGTCCAATCAGGAAGCACCGCGTGTCACTAGAATAGATTTAAAATTTGAATTTAGATCTATTAGTTATTTAAACTTGTAAATTCAATAACTTTTGTTCTGTTTATCCAAAAAATGCAAATAAGATATCAATGGAATCACAAAAATAAATCCTACACATCTGTGAGCTTAGTTTCATATTTTGTTTCTGTTAAAATAGAATTTTATGCAGAGACGTTTGTAGGCCTATTTTGTGTATAAAAATTAATTGGAAAATGTTTTAAAGGCCAAATAAAGTTTATTTGGTGTATAACTGTTTGGCTTATTAATCAGTACTGTTTTACTTGTCTTGGTTGTTTTAGAAAAATCATCACATGGCATTTGCATGCATTCATATATTTTTGTTTGATTATTTGAAATATGAATTTGGTGCTATTATTTTATGTGTAGATTTTGGTGCTAGTGGTGATTGTGACTGTGAGGATTGTTGTTACTCCCCCCAACTACCAAGGCAAGTGGTGCTTCATATTTTTGTCCCAATATTTTGACTATGCATTAGAGATATTTTGTATAGGGCTTGCATGATAATTTTTGCTAAGTATCTACATGCCATGCTTGGGAAATCCTAGTAGTTGTAGAATTGCTAGAATATTCTATAAGTTAATATACTTACTATTCCCATGCTTAGCCTAGCTAGTACTACCTCCGTTTCAGGGCTTAAGGCACACACGCTTTCCAAAGAAAAGTTTGACCAAAAGAATTGAACAACAAAATCTTCATTATATTGTACATAATTAGTATCGTTGGATTCGTATTGAGAAATACTTTCCAATGGTACTAGTTTTATACCAAAACTCTTTACGTATTTAGAGTAATTCTTGGTCAAAGAAAAAACACGCAAAACGAGGACGCCTTAAGCCCTGAAACGGAGGGAGTAGAAACCAAGGGTGGATTATATACATGTTATGGAAAATATTGCTAAGTCTTTGACTTATGTTTTTGCTTAATAAAACAACTAAGTGAATGAAACACCTGGGTGGACTGGTAATTGCTTGGTTGGATTTTTGTTGAGTGGTTACCAGGGCCCATTTTTCAATGGTCTACCCTGTGTATCTCACTTGTGGAATGCCACCCAGGAACAAAGGGATTTGAGATGCCATATGTTAAGAAGCTTCTAGTGCAGCCACTTGGCATTATGGGATCTTCCTGGATCATATAGGTTGCAATAACTTAGCCAAATGGAAAGTTGGTGGTAGGGGGTGATAGGATTGGAAGGTCCTGTATTGATGCATGTCGAGTCCTGTGGGAAAAGTGCACCACCTCTGCATAAGGAAGAATCTAAGTACTTAGCCGTGTCCCCGACAACAGACAATTTGAGTATTAAGACATGGAAGCTATCAAGAATATCCTCATCCCAATTTCTAAGTTAAAAACTTGTGGTTGAACAAGGGTAAAGGTTCACCAATGTCTATTGGTGGTTCCTTGGGAGTTTTTGCCAAACAAAAACTTAGTGTTTTCAACTGATAGGTAAAACCTATTTTGAGAAAAGCAAGCCTAAGCTACACTTAGCCAAATTCATGTAGAAGCTATATACTATTATTCTACTAAGGTATCACTTGCCAATACTATTCCAATGTATTGACCCACTGTGGCTGTAACTTGTGATGTTGCAGGTTACTCTGATGAGGATTAGGGTTATGAGTCTACACTCAACATGCTTGCCTGTGGCACATGAAGATGAAGACTTTTATTCATATTGTTAAGTTAAACTCTTGTACTAGCCTATGGCTATGGAGTTGTAAAAGACTATGTTATCTCTCGAATGACGATGTAATAATGACCTTTATTTCCGTGTACTTCATCTTAAACTATGGATGCTAGCAATTGATCTAGGGACTAGCATTGCAATCACAAGGACCTTTACCTTTATAAAGGTGGGGTCTTACACTTATGATAGGGGCAATGAGAGCTGAAAGCTAATAAGTACCATAATTTTTGGAAGCTCTTTATGAAACTTGAAATCCCCGATTCCCTATGAAGGGCCTTTCTTCCTACTTTTATGTTGAGTCTCCACCTTCTATCTTTATGCACCAATTAAGAGAGCATAGTTTTCATTCTTAGTTTTATGTGCATTGTCTCAAAACTTATTGATTGATTCATAATGTTGATATTGCATGTTCTTGAACTATTTGTATCTAGTCACCCTTATGAACTTTGAAGGTGTCCTATGCATTTATGTTTTGCTACTTCATGAGGGACAAGCTGAATACCCCTATGCTATGTTTTCTATATGTGAAAAAAACAAACGTCTTTCAATGCATTGTTATTCATGATCTTTGTTTGTATATTTTCATGTTGCAATATAGTTCCTATGTTTTATTGTTGGAACTACATCTTTCATGCTAATGTTTAGAGTACTTTGATCACACCTTGCTCTTGGGGTTTCCCGACGAAGCGCTCTCAGGCGCCATCAACAAGTTTTCTGGTGCCGTTGCCGGGGAGGCTAAGGACGTCTTCACAAGGGGAGTCCTCCTCAACTTTTCTCTTTACTTTGTTTTTAGTTTGCTTAGTTTCTTTTGCTTGGTTTTGTTTGACTCTTTTTATCAAAAACTCAAAAAAAAGTTTAGTTTGGTTTGCTTTGTCCTATCAAAAACACACAAAAAATTAGTTCCTACTCTAGCTGCTGCACCTTCTTTAGTTAATATGTTGGAGGCTAGGTTTGTTAGCCTTAATCCCATGCTGCAAATTTTGTTCCTAAAACTGAAAGAAGAAAAGAACGCTGAAAAGAGAGAATTTATCCTTGAAACTTTACTAAAAGAGTTCCATGATGTTTCTAAGGAAGCCAAAAAGGTATTTGAGCGTTTTAATATGCTAGGCTCATGTGTAGATGTTGTGGGTACTTCAGATAAAACCAAACCTAGAGAGGAATTTAAGATACCCATACCCTTTAAGCTCGTTGGAATGCATGAATCCTTTGAAAATAATTTTGATTGGATTGTTCCTGAAAATCCTTTTGATGAATTTAGTGAACCAAAGAGAGATGAGAAGGGATCCTCCAAAACTCATTTGGATAAGATACCTTTCATAGTTGAAGACTTTGCAAGTATTGATGTTAATGCTTCCTCGTTTGAAAATACTTGATTTCTTGCTTCTTGTGCCTAACTTAAAGGCGTTAAAGAAAAGTACTTATTGGGAGATAACCCAAGAGTTTCCTTGAGTCTTGGAAGTTACTACTTCAGTAATGACCTCTACTTATCCTTTTTGTTTGCTTTTTGTGCCAAGAATGACCTCTAATGAGAGGGAAGTAAGATTTGGGGTGTTGCTGTCCCGAAACAGATTTCTGTCCTCCACCATAAAAATTCATTAGGAGTCTTTGTAAGTCGGATTGAGCTGATAATTTACAAATAAATCCCAGTATGTTAGATAACTTTCGTTAGTTCAAATTTTTTGATTTGAGCAACAGAAGGTCTTCGAAAAAATCGGTTTCTACGTGATGGTCTGTTTTGACAGATTTCTGCCATTATTTGCATTTGCTTCTTATTGATTCCTTTTTGGGTTCTTTTTGGGAAATTGAGATTTTTGAAGTAGTTGCTACAGTAGCTTGTGTTTTTAGTGAAAAGTTTTGCTCTTCTAAAGCTAAACCGAAGGGTCCATTATCTTTTGAATACACTAATGTTGCTAATGAAGATTGTGTGAAGTTTTGTATGAAGGAAAATTTTCAGGTGTAGAGAGAGAATGATGTAATGAGATGAAGAATGGACAAAATATCAAGCTTGGGATGCCACGCCGGTGTCACCCCAAGTAATATTCAAGAGGTACAAGCGTTAAAGCTTGGGGATGCCCAAGGCATCCCCTTCTTCATCAATAAAAAGCATAGGTCTTTCTAGACACTTCGTTTTTATTGTTTCATGCACTATTGTGTTGTTCTTGGAGCATCTTAGTTTTCATTTACTTTGCTTAGTTTGTTTAGTTTGCTAGAGTAAAGTAGTTTGGACCCCCATTCTCGCTGTGTTGTTTCAAATAAGATGATTGGTGTTGCAAAGGAGTAGAAAGTTCTTGCTTGAGAAGTGCAAGCGGAGCTTGCATTGACTGTGACTTAGAATTTAGTATGTCATTCTAGGTGTTGTTTTGACCTTATGCTTAGCGATTATTGCTGTAGCATGACTTGTTCCAAACAGTTGGGATTGCTTAGTGTGCCTTTAAGGAATCATGCGTTGTTCTAGCATGCAAACGCATAGTATTGTGGTATTCTCCTTTGATGCTTTGTTTGGGTTGACTTGGCACATGCGCACACCATGTTATGACTATGAACAAGTCACCATAGCCTCTATGATCATTTAATCCTTGACTTGTAGTACCACTCTATGCTTTGATTAGTAATGTTTTGTCGCTCTGCATGATTATGGCCATTATTGCTATCTTAGTTGGTTGCTCCCAGTCTTATGCTAGCCTCCACTTGTATGAGTAAGATCTACTCATGCTTCCAACTTCCAAGAAACCAAGTTATTCCAAAGTGTCCACTATAAACTCCTATGCATGGTTTATATTCTTGTTTTCGGCTATCTTCTAATTAAAAAGTATTTTGTTATGTGAAAACTTAGTGATTAAAGCTCTCACGAACTTGATGGCACACTTTATATTCCTTGCCCCTAAATAAAATTGAACCATTGTGGCATCTATGTTGTATATGCTTGCATTTATACATTGGAATTAGCAGAACCATGTTGTCATGGGTAATGTTTTCAACATTGCACTTGTACTTTGTACACAGTTGATATCATGTTCTTTTGTCTATGGATGTCGCCAGTGTGAAATAAAAAGAGAGCTTGTAAGTCCATGGAGTTATGTATTTTGTGTTAGAGAAACGCCTGGGCCGCTAGCCTAATCCATGCCTAATCATGGTGGAAACTTTCAGCATCACCATAATGAGCAATCTGTGAAGCATCCTCAATAAAAACCTATGCAAATAGCAAATAAAAAGATCGCTGAGATGCTCATTGTCTTCTTGCCTTGTCATTTTGGTTATGGGATAGCTCCTGTATGATGTGCAAGGGGTACCCCGTTGCGACTCTCTATGATACGCATGTACTTACTATGACAAGAACTTACAGGTGACTAAAGTTGAGTAGCATGAGGTGCGGCCCTCGTATTCAAGGGACATGAGATTGCCAACTTATACTTTGTCAAGCATATACTCCATAGTTTGTTCACTTTAACCTTAATCACTTCAAGATGCTTATGATAGGGGCAATGAGGGCTGAAAGCTAACAAGTACCATAATTTTTGGAAGCTCTTTTTGAAACTTGAAATCCCTGCTTCCCTTTATGAAGGGTCTTTCTTCCACTATTATATTGAGTCTCCACCTTCTATCCTTAGGCACCAATTAAGAGAGCATAGTTGCCATTCTTAGTTCTATGTGCAGTGTCCCAAAACTTATTGATTGATGCATATTGTTGATATTGCTTGTCCTTGTGCTATTTGTATCTAGTCACTCTTATGAACTTTGAAGGTGTCCTATGCATCTATTTGCTACTCTATGAGGGACAAGCTGAGTTCCACTAATGACCCACAAGTATAGGGGGTGTATCATAGTACTTCCGATAAATAGGAGTGTCGATCCCAACGAGTAGCAGAAGGTGTTGACTAATGGTATGAAGCAGGAAAACTCTATAAATACTTAGCAAACAGATTTTTAGGGGTTTTCTGATAAAGCAAAGAAACAAAGTGCAAGTAATAAAGACAACGAACAACTGCAGCAAGTGGCCCAATCCTTTCTTAGCAAAGGACAAGCCGGTGGAAATACTTATAAGGACCAAACGTTCTCGAGGACACATGGGAATTCTGTCAAGTGCTTTCCCTTCAAATAGCTAAGTACTCTTCTTTGGTCTTGTAAGTGTTGTGTGGGTGAACCTGTGCTAATGTACCGACCTTACTTGGACTAATACATACTTGTGATTAAACCCCCTGCAAGCATCTACAACTACATGAAAGCAATTAAGATATAAACCTAACCACAACCTTAAACTCTGAGATCCTACGCTCCCTTATGCAATGGTGTCCTAACGGGGGTTCAGGTTTCTGTCACTCCGGCAACCCCACAATTAGTAACCAAATACACAATGCATTCTCCTAGGCCCATAAATGGTGAAGTATTATGTAGTCGATGTTCACATGACACCACTAGAAGAATATCACCACAACCTAAATACTAAACCATTGAATAATAACTCAACACAAATCCACTACTAATAACATGACTTCTCCCATGTCCTCAAGAACTAAACGAACTACTCACAAGACATCATATGGATCAAGATCAAAGATGATATGGTGATGGATAACAATCTGAACATAAACAATAATCCAATGGTTCCACTCACAAGCATCAACTACAATAGTAATCAACACCGGGAAAGTTTCCCCTAAGAACTAATGCAAGATCCAACACGATTGTTACAGTGGGACGAAGTGGTGATGATGGTGCTGGTGGAGATGATGGTGTGGATGATGATGATGATGATGATCCCGATGAAGCCTAGCTTGATGACGGTGTTGATGGCGATGATCTCCCCTCTCCAGGAAGGAATATCCTTAGTATAAATCTATTTGCCGGAGAGCTCTTTCTTTCTCGGTGTTTTCTGCCCCGCAGAGGCGGCGGAAATCTTTCTGTGGTCGCTCACCTGGTATTAGGATTCCGTGAGGAATATATAGGCGAGAGGGCGGAGTCGGGAGCCGGCCAGGTGGGGCACACCTTTCCTAGGCATGGGGCAAGGTGGGCCCGTGCCTAGGGGTGTGGGGCCCCCCCTGTGGCCCAGCTACGCCTCCCCTTCTGGCTTCCTCCGTCTTCTAGGAAAATATAATTTTCCAATATTTTTCCGATCTTCGCGAAATTGCATCAAAACACCTCTTTTTCCATCAGAAACCTCACTCTGGCAATCCATCCTCCAAGAATCATCCAACATGCAAAAACAGAGGAAATGACAGAAGTAACACCTCATAATAAGACATATATCAATGAATAGAGGCAAATTATGATATAGAATGGTGATGCAAATTGGACGTATCAACTCCCCCCAAGCTTAGACCTTCGCTTGTCCCCAAGAGAAAACGGATCTCAGTAAACATGTCCACAGGTTTATGGAGTGAAGTGTCGAAAAAAGAATATGAACAAGAAGCATCACACTTACCATTCCACAACTCATAGAAGAAAGCAACTCACCATTATATAACTTAGCTTGTAACAAGTACAAGAGTCACAATAGAGATGCATAAAGATAAATCATAATTGGAATTGGCAAACTTTGTTCCTGGTCAGAGAACAGCTGGCAAACAGTTTCACAAAAAGATTTTTGTAGAAGTTTTATAACAGGATCACTCTTTGCTCAAAAAGGTTTTTCACAATGAAGGCTTTCAAAATAATACTCAATAGATAAGAGTCTTATGCAAAAAAGTAAGATAAAGAACATGATTGAATAAATCACCATACGAATGCTTGCAACACAACAACTCAAATGCTTGCTGGAGATAGAGAGGAAGTAGGTTTACTGACTCAACTTAGAAATAGGAGAAAGGTCCCTTCATAGAGGAAAGCATGGATTTCAAGTCATAAAGAGCTTCCAAAAGGTTATGGTACTTACTAGCTTTGAGGCCTCATTTACCCTATCATAGGCATCTTGAGATGATTAAGGTTAAAGTAAACAAGGATGGAGTATATTCTTGACGAAATATAAGTTGGCAATCTCATGTCCCTTGAGTACGAGGGCTGCTCCTCATGCTACTCAACTTTAGTTACCGGTAAGTTCTTGTCATTGTAAGTACATGTGTATCATAAAGAACCGCCAACGGGGTACCCCTTGCACATGGTACATGAGCTATCCCATAACCAAAATGACAAGGCAAGCGGACAATGAGCATCTCAGCGATCTTTTTATTTACTATGTTCATAGCTTTTTATTGAGGATGCTTCACAGAATGCTCATTATGGTGATGCTGCAAGTTTCCACCATGATTAGGCACATCTTAGGATAGCGGCCCAGGCGTTTCTCTAACACACATACATCACTCCATGGACTTACAAGTTCCCTATTTATTTCACACCATCGACATCCGCAAAAAAAGAGCATGATATCAACCATGTACAACATATAGGTGCAATGTTGAAAGCGTTCCCCGTGACAGCACGGTTCTGCTAATCCCAACGTATAGATGTAAGAATATACAACTTCGATGACATAATGGTTCAAGTCTATTAGGGGCAAGAAAATAAGGTGTGCCATCAAGTTCATGAGAGCTTTACTAACTTGTTTTCACATAACAAAATACTTTTTAATTTGAAAGAGAGATGAAGCTTGAGAATTTTCTTGGAATAGGAATAGTGCTAATAGGTAGATATGGTGGACACAAATGGCACAGGTTTTGGTTCAAAGGGGTTGGAAACATGAGAAGTATGCCTTCTCAAAACAGGTTTTTGGCTAGCAAGGCTGGGTAGCAAGCAAAAGAGTTGAAAGAAACAAGCAAACATACAAGTGATAAAGCCAAACATGCAATCTTCCTTGAAGACACAGAAGTTCTTACATAAAGAATACTAAGCTTATGAGCCAACAAGAAAGAAAATAAATGATACAAAATACATGTAAGCTTTTTTCTCTTTTTTCTTTCAAAACTCAAAAGGTGTTGGAACTGACCAGAGCTCAGTTTGCCAAAAAAATTAGATTTACTTGATGCTCCCAAAGTGATGCCAATACTGATCAACAAGATCCATCATATGATAGAGATTGCAAACTAAAATGAGAAGTGCAAAAAGTAGAAGATGAAACTTCTCATTAATATTCCATAAAGGCACTCACACCAAGGGATACATAGATAATCAAATAAAGAAGAGATACTTCCACATGCAAAACAACCTATAAGATAACTTCTCTACCAAAGATATGAATCCACTAAAAAGGTAAAAGATAAAGGATAAAACTAGTGATACCGCGGCACTCCCCAAAGCTTGGAACAAGCCAAGGGGATGCCAAACCTAATGACGAATTACTCCTTCGGTGGTGGTGGTGTTCTCCTGATAAGGTCCTCAATCAGCTTCCTCAAATCCTCAATCTCAAAGGTCAGAGTATGAATCAACTCCGAATTTTGCTCAATGCGGTTCATGATCATATCGGACCGAGAGCCCCAGTCCTTACTATTCTTTCCCCACTCTTCCTTATTAGTGTGTTCCTCCCCTGCATGGTTAGAACGAGGCATATGCCACATCGAGGGAAAGTTCCCTTTGGGCACCTGTTGATATTGATGCTATAGCGGGAGTGTCCCAACCTTTATTTAACATAAGGTGGAGTCCCCTGTGTTTACAATGCTAGTCCCTGGATCAATAGCTAGCATCCACAGTTAAGATGTAATATCAAGAAACAAAGGTCATAATATAACTTTATAACCAGGAATAACATAATTTTATTACATCTTACATAGCTCATTTGGCTATTACATTACATTGCAGCAGAATATCTATAGCATGGGGCCCTTCATATTCAAAGTGCCACAGGCAGACATGTTGGTTGTAGACTTTGTAATCCTAATCAATCAATCTTCACTAAAAACATTCAAACCTACAACATACAAGTTACAGCCACAAGGGTCAATACATTTGAATTGTATTGGCAAGTGATACTATGGTAGTATAGTGGAGTCTATCATCTATATGCAATTGGCTATGTGGAGTTGAGGCTTGCATTGCTCAAGATAGATTTTCCTTAACATTTGAAAATACTAAGTTTTTGTTTTGACAAAATCTTTTCCAAAGATTCTCTCAATCAAAGATTGAAGATTTCAAACAACCCTTGTTCAAACCACAAGTTTTAACTTAGAAATTTGAATGATGAGATTCTTGATTGCTTCCATGTCTTGATGCTCAAATTGTCCTTTACCAGGGACATGGCTAAGTACTTAGATTTTACACTATGCAAAGGTGGTGCACTTTCCCCACAAGACTTGGTTTCCCAAGACAAGATCTTTCAGAAGCCTTCCCTTAGACCAAAATGGACGCGCTCCAACCTATCAAACACTACCACCCACTGTCCATATTGCTAAGTTCTTGCAACCTATATGATCATGGCAGAGCCCATATTGCCAAGTGGTTGCACTTGAAGCTTCTCAACATTTGACATCTCAAATCTCTTTGTTCCTGGGTGGCCATCCACAAGTGAGATACACAAGGTCAACCATAGACATGGGCCTTGTGAACCACTCAACCAAAATCCACCAAGCAAGTCCCATTCCACCCAGGTGATTCATTAACTTAGTTGTTTTATTAAACAAAACACAAGTACTCAGACTTAGAATATTTTTCCATAGTGTGAATATATTTCCACCCTTGTTTTCTATTAGCTAGGCTAAGCATGATAGTAGTAGGAATCTTAACTTAGGAAAATCCTACTAAGGTTCATCTACTAGGTTTTCCTATAGCAAGGTTTATACTTAGCAAAATTCCATGCAAGTTTTACTTAGCAAAATCACTAATGCATAGTGAAAGTAATTGGACAAAAAGTATGAAGCATCACTTGCCTTTTTGGTAGAGTATAGGTTCACTCCTTTTCCTTGCAACAATCACACTCTTCAAGTCACTACAAATCAATCAAGCAAGGCACAAACTCAATCTACCAATCAAGCAAAACAACACATAAAATGACAAAGTCAAAGTAATGCATGCAAGCATGTCAAGCTTTGTTTTGTTTTGAAAAGTGTTTCCTAATGGGTCATAATCTTTTTGAAAACACCTAATGGTCATTTTGTAAAGTGGCCAAGTCATTTGCAAAAGGTTTCACTACAAAAACCATTTTCAAAACAAAGTATCATTTTATGTGGTGTAGAAATATTTTTACCAAGGCATTAATCTCCAAGGTTCACCAAATATGTTTTCAAACCATAAAACTTGTTGTTTAGGGTCAGAGAGTTTAAAACAAAACATTTCCCAAAAGTTTTCCTTCAAAATCATTTTTAATAAATAAACCACATTTCTTTTTGACTAGAAATGGTTTTAAATCAAAGAATCTTTATTTTGTTTCACCAAATACATTTTTGAGTCCACAGAGTGTTTCCTAATGTTAGTAGGTTCAAAACACAACATTTGCCAAAGATTTTATCCCCAAATTCATTTTTAAACAGTTTTCACATCCTTAACAAGCATACAAAAGTTTCTGCAAAAACAATCACTCTAACAGATACTATTTGCTAAACCAAGGGCATGGTTGGCTAGGGTTTGTTCCACTGATTCCAACGATATAAAGTTTGCAAAATTTGGACGTGTGGTTTAAAAGTTGTGCAATTTACAAAATTGGAATCCTAATAGATCAATTCAGTCTTTTAAATCATCTACAGGCCACGTGTCTGTCTTTGATTGGACGAAAACGGTTCGTGTGGATCGAGCGATACAGACCACAGGATTAAAAGGGGCATGTGCGGCTCAGATCAACGCTTACCCTTTCGTTTAAGTGAACTATCCTATCGCTCTGATCTAGATCTAACGGCTCTCAGTGCCCCAACCATAAGCTGGCGGCGCTGGACTCTGACGCGCGGCGGCGGCGGCTTGTCAGTGGCGTCGCCGGCGTTACAGGAAGCGAGAAGGAGGGAGAGGGTGTTCACCTGGTTCACTGAATGATGCTGATGCTCAACGTGCTGTCGGGGAAGCAGGGGGCGTACGAGGGTGGCGTTAATTTCTCGCCGGAGTTGCTGTCTGGCACGGGTACGCACGGACGTCGTTGGAGGCGAGGCTGTGGTCCTCGAGGAGACAAACGGAAAGCACTGTAAGACGCGCAAAGGTACAGCGGTGATGCGAGCGTGAAGGAGGAGGAGAGGCGCGGTCGGAATCTACCTGTGGGGCTCGTCGGAGAACGGCAGAAGACGGCGGCGCTCTGTCGTGTTTGTTGTCGGCGTTCTAGAGCACGCGCGGACGAGTGGCTGGTGCTGGGAGATGCGTAGGGAGATGGGGGTCACGCTCGGGTGGTCGAGGGGCAGTGGGGCGATTCGTGCTTGCCGGAATCGGTCGAGAACCTCGTCGGAGTCGGCGAGACGTTGAGCTTGAATTCGAGGTGCTCAGTGGCTCATTAGCGGTGGTTGTTGAGGGGAAATGAGAAGGAGTCAGAGGGGATTAAGAGGGTCTTGATGGTTTTGGTGATTAAGATCGCATTAGAGCGAATTTAAGCCGAGAATCAATCTCTGGCAACGGGCGCGCGAGCTTGATGACGACGTGGTGGCTAGGTGGGTCCTAGCTGGCTGTGAGAGAGAGTGCGTGAGTGTGGGGTCCAGTTGTCATTGTCTGCGTGGGTCAGTAAGTTGGTGCCGTACGTTTTCTTCGGGAGGGAGGGAAACTGGGCTGGTTGGGCCTTAGTGGGCTGCTGGGTTGGGTCAGTCTGTTCTCACTTTTTTTTCCTGTCTGAATCTTTTTCTTTTTCCAAATCTATTTTCTGTTTTGAAAATCAATTCACAAATCAAACAACAAATCAAACAATTTCAAACAATCACTAAACTTTGCACTTGAATTTGGTTCTGTTTATCAACATAAACCAAATCCCAAATTAAAATAATATTTTTATTCTTTTTAGGTTCCATTCATTAATTAAATAAAATGGACCTTTAGTTATTTAATAAAATAGGGTTTGATTTTTTTAATAGAATCTCCATTTGAAATCCAAATATTTTCAAAACCAAATCAGTAGGTTTTATTTGGAAATAAAGAATACTTGGAAACTTGTTTAAAAGAAAATAACCTTTTATTTTAGGGTCCATTAATAATTAAATACAATAGACCTTCATTATTAAATCAAATAGGGTTTGTTTTATAAAAAACTTTATTTTGAAAATCTAAAATAAAGTCAAAACACTTCAGTAGGTTTTATTTGAGAATAAAAATATTTGGAAAACTTATTTAAAATAATTTAATAAGTTTTGAGGTTTTAATTAAAATGGTAAAACCTTTTATTTAAATAAAAAAAATTGGATATTAAATCCTTATTATTTTATTTTAAATAAACCTTTGCTATTTTTATTCAAAACAAAATGTTTTAATTCAAAAGCTTGGCAAGGTTTAATTTGGCTTTATAAAATAATCTTTATTTATAAATCCACCTTTTCTTTTGAAAACCAAATCTTTTATTAAAAGATCCAAAATAGTAATTCCAAAACATTTTAATTTCCTTTAATAAATGTTTATCTTTATAAATACCTTTAGGATTTATTTGATTCAAATTGGTTTGAAGTTCCAATTAAATTCAAAAAGTTTCTTCTGGCCCTGAAAATCAAACAAAGTTTTTATTTTATTCATTTATTTTTCACATTACAAGATTTGGAAAATCTTGGGATGTGACAGGCTACCACCCTTAAAATAAATCTCGTCCCGAGATTTGGGAAGGCTAGGGTTACAAGTAGGCTCAAAACAACTAGGGTACTACCACCCTTAAAAATTTTCAAACAAAAATTACATATTGGCCTTCTTGGGCTCCTGGGGAAACTTTTCTAAGCAAACATTTGCATTGTGTCCTTTGTTTCCATACTTGACTCATGGGCCAAGGTTGAGATCCTTCATAGACTTGTTTAACTTGTTCTTCATCTTTTCTGGACAATTGCTTGCATAGTGGCCTAGTTCCTTGCATTTGAAACACATCACTTGGCTGATATCTTTCTTTTCCTTTGGTATCATTGCCTCTTGTTTGTTTCTTTGGTTCTTCTTCTTTTCTGGGCATTCATTGGCATAGTGTCCCATATCTTTGCAATTGTAACATTGCACTTGAGTAATGTCCTTCTTGTTAGGGTTGGGGCATTTCTTCTTCTTCTTGGGTCTCTCCAAAGCTAGGAGTTCTTCTAGTTCATGTTCTTCATAGGTGGGAGATCTTTCTCTCTTCTTGGGGCATTGATCTTCATGCTCCTTGGATGCATGATCCTTGTCCCTACAAATATTGCTAGCTTGGGTTCCTTCTAGAATAACATCTTTGTCATCCTTGTTGTCATTAGCTCTTTGGGAAAGGTTTCCTCCCATGTTGATCACTTGAGTAACCAATCCTTGCAACAATTGGGATTGAAGTTTCAAAATCCTTTGTATGGCTGGGTCTAGTCCATTGTTGTTGGCTAAAAGCTGAGTTGTCTCTTGGCTCAACTGGTTTTGGGTTGCTATAAGTTCTCTCATATTGTCCTCTTGGTTGTTGTTGGTGTCACCACCCTTGATGTTGGAGTTTCTTGGAGTAGTCATCTGTTTGGGTTGGATTGGGATTAGAATAGGCAAGATATTTATAAGGAAATATTTCTAATCACACACATCACAATTCACACAAACAACTTTTCACTCAAACAACAAAGTTCAAGCACATTTTTTTAGGCAACAAAATATTTTTGTTACACCACATAAGTTGGTGTGTTTGACTTAACTAAAATATGGTGGTCCATCTATATGGTTCACTTGTGATCTTTCCATCCTTCTTGGTTGATTCTTCTTGAATGAGATCATGGTTTCCTTGAGAAAAACTCTTGGTTGCAATAACTTCAAATGATGTAGGCTCCTTCTAATTTTTCCATTCCCTTAGTCTCTAAATCTTGAGCAAGATTTCTTGTCTCACTTGTCCTTAGTGATAACCATGGTTGAATTCCTTGGTGAATATGCTGAAGATGTTGAAGTCATTAGAGTTGAAGATGTTGAAGTCATTAGAGTTGATGAAGTCCTTTGCACATGGTGAAGTCTTTGGCCATGGGGTAGGTTTTTCCATCAAGTTGAAATAGAAGAGATGTAGAGTCAAAACCAAAATGATTGAGGAAAGAGTATTACAAGATTGTTTGTAAATAAGTTTTGGAACAAATACAACTCCTATTTTTCTAAGGGTTTTTGTCCAATCCTAGGTTTACAAATCCTACAGGCAACACAATGCTCTGATACCATCTGTAGCGGGAGTGTCCCAACCTTTATTTAACATAAGGTGGAGTCCCCTGTGTTTACAATGCTAGTCCCTAGATCAATAGCTAGCATCCACAGTTAAGATGTAATATCAAGAAACAAAGGTCATAATATAACTTTATAACCAGGAATAACATAATTTTATTACATCTTACATAGCTCATTTGGCTATTACATTACATTGCAGCAGAATATCTATAGCATGGGGCCCTTCATCTTCAAAGTGCCACAGGCAGACATGTTGGTTGTAGACTTTGTAATCCTAATCAATCAATCTTCACTAAAAACATTCAAACCTGCAACATACAAGTTACAGCCACAAGGGTCAATACATTTGAATTGTATTGGCAAGTGATACTATGGTAGTATAGTGGAGTCTACCATCTATATGCAATTGGCTATGTGGATTTGAGGCTTGCATTGCTCAATATAGATTTTCCTTAACATTTTGAAAATACTAAGTTTTTGTTTTGACAAAATCTTTTCCAAAGCTTCTCTCAATCAAAGATTGAAGATTTCAAACAACCCTTGTTCAAACCACAAGTTTTAACTTAGAAATTTGAATGATGAGATTCTTGATTTCTTCCATGTCTTGATGCTCAAATTGTCCTTTACCAGGGACATGGCTAAGTACTTAGATTTTACACTCTGCAGAGGTCGTGCACTTTCCCCACAAGACTTGGTTTCCCAAGACAAGATCTTTCAGAAGCCTTCCCTTAGACCAAAATGGATGCGCTCCAACCTATCAAACACTACCACCCACTGTCCATATGGCTAAGTTCTTGCAACCTATATGATCATGGCAGAGCCCATATTGCCAAGTGGTTGCACTTGAAGCTTCTCAACATTTGACATCTCAAATCTCTTTGTTCCTGGGTGGCCATCCACAAGTGAGATACACAAGGTCAACCATATACATGGGCCTTGTGAACCACTCAACCAAAATCCACCAAGGAAGTCCCATTCCACCCAGGTGATTCATTAACTTAGTTGTTTTATTAAACAAAACACAAGTCCTCAAACTTAGAATATTTTTCCATAGTGTGAATATATTTCCACCCTTGTTTTCTATTAGCTAGGCTAAGCATGATAGTAGTAGGAATCTTAACTTAGGAAAATCCTACTAAGGTTCATCTACTAGGTTTTCCTATAGCAAGGTTTATACTTAGCAAAATTCCATGCAAGTTTTACTTAGCAAAATCACTAATGCATAGTGAAAGTAATGGGACAAAAAGTATGAAGCATCACTTGCCTTTTTGGTAGAGTATAGGTTCACTCCTTGTCCTTGCAACAATCACACTCTTCAAGTCACTACAAATCAATCAAGCAAGGCACAAACTCAATCTACCAATCAAGCAAAACAACACATAAAATGACAAAGTCAAAGTAATGCATGCAAGCATGTCAAGCTTTGTTTTGTTTTGAAAAGTGTTTCCTAATGGGTCATAAACTTTTTGAAAACACCTAATGGTCATTTTGTAAAGTGGCCAAGTCATTTGCAAAAGGTTTCACTACAAAAACCATTTTCAAAACAAAGTATCATTTTATGTGGTGTAGAAATATTTTTACCAAGGCATTAATCTCCAAGGTTCACCAAATATGTTTTCAAACCATAAAACTTGTTGTTTAGGGTCAGAGAGTTTTAAAAAAACATTTCCCAAAAGTTTTCCTTCAAAATCATTTATAATAAATAAACCACATTTCTATTTGACTAGAAATGGTTTTAAATCAAAGAATCTTTATTTTGTTTCACCAAATACATTTTTGAGTCCACAGAGTGTTTCCTAATGTTAGTAGTTTCAAAACACAACATTTTCCAAAGATTTTATCCCCAAATTCATTTTTAAACAATTTTCACATCCTTAACAAGCATACAAAAGTTTCTGCAAAAACAATCACTCTAACAGATACTATTTGCTAAACCAAGGGCATGGTTGGCTAGGGTTTGTTCCACTGATTCCAATGATATAAAGTTTGCAAAATTTGGACGTGTGGTTTAAAATTTGTGCAATTTACAAAATTGGAATCCTAATAGATCAATTCAGTCTTTTAAATCATCTACAGGCCACGTGTCTGTCTTTGATTGGACGAAAAAGGGTTCGTGTGGATCGAGTGATACAGACCACAGGATTAAAAGGGGCATGTGCAGCTCAGATCAACGCTTACCCTTTTGTTTAAGTGAACTATACTATCGCTCCAATCTAGATCTAATGGCTCTCAGTGCCCCAACCATAAGCTGGCGGCGCTGGAATCTGACGCGCGGTGGCGGCGGCTTGTCAGTGGCATCGCCGGCGTTACAGGAAGCGAGAAGGAGGGAGAGGGTGTTCACCTGGTTAGCTGAATGATGCTGATGCTCAACGTGCTCTCGGGGAAGCAGGGGGCGTACGAGGGTGGCGTTAATTTCTCGCCGGAGTTGCTGTCTGGCACGGGTACGCACGGACGTCGTTGGAGGCGAGGCTGTGGTCCTCGAGGAGACAAACGGAAAGCACTGTAAGACGCGCAAAGGTACAGCGGTGATGCGAGCGTGAAGGAGAGGAGAGGCGCGGTCGGAATCTACCTGTGGGGCTCGTCGGAGAACGGCAGAAGACGGCGGCGCTCTGTCGTGTTTGTTGTCGGCGTTCTAGAGCACGCGCGGACGAGTGCCTGGTGCTGGGAGATGCGTAGGGAGATGGGGGTCACGCTCGGGTGGTCGAGGGGCAGTGGGGCGATTCGTGCTTGCCGGAATCGGTCGAGAACCTCGTCGGAGTTGGCGAGACGTTGAGCTTGAATTCGAGGTGCTCAGTGGCTCATTAGCGGTGGTTGTTGAGGGGAAATGAGAAGGAGTCAGAGGGGATTAAGAGGGTCTTAATGGTTTTGGTGATTAAGATCGCATTAGAGCGAATTTAAGCCGAGAATCAATCTCTGGCAACGGGCGCGCGAGCTTGATGACGACGTGGTGGCTAGGTGGGTCCTGGCTGTCTGTGAGAGAGAGTGCGTGAGTGTGGGGTCCAGTTGTCATTGTCTGTGTGGGTCAGTAAGTTGGTGCCGAACGTTTTCTTCGGGAGGGAGGGAAACTGGGCTGGTTGGGCCTTAGTGGGCTGCTGGGTTGGGTCAGTATGTTCTCACTTTTTTTCTTGTCTGAATCTTTTTCTTTTTCCAAATCTATTTTCTGTTTTGAAAATCAATTCACAAATCAAACAACAAATCAAACAATTTCAAACAATCACTAAACTTTGCACTTGAATTTGGTTCTGTTTATCAACATAAACCAAATCCCAAATTAAAATAATATTTTTATTCTTTTTAGGTTCCATTCATTAATTAAATAAAATGGACCTTTAGTTATTTAATAAAATAGGGTTTGATTTTTTTAATAGAATCTCCATTTGAAATCCAAATATTTTCAAAACCAAATCAGTAGGTTTTATTTGGAAATAAAGAATACTTGGAAACTTGTTTAAAACAAAATAACCTTTTATTTTAGGGTCCATTAATAATTAAATACAATAGACCTTCATTATTAAATCAAATAGGGTTTGTTTTATAAAAAACTTTATTTTGAAAATCTAAAATAAAGTCAAAACACTTCAGTAGGTTTTATTTGAGAATAAAAATATTTGGAAAACTTATTTAAAATAATTTAATAAGTTTTGAGGTTTTAATTAAAATGGTAAAACCTTTTATTTAAATAAAAAAAATTGGATATTAAATCCTTATTATTTTATTTTAAATAAACCTTTGCTCTTTTTATTCAAAACAAAATGTTTTAATTCAAAAGCTTGGCCAAGGTTTAATTTGGCTTTATAAAATAATCTTTATTTATAAATCCACCTTTTCTTTTGAAAACCAAATCTTTTATTAAAAGATCCAAAATAGTAATTCCAAAACATTTTAATTTCCTTTAATAAATGTTTATCTTTATAAATCCCTTTAGGATTTATTTGATTCAAATTGGTTTGAAGTTCCAATTAAATTCAAAAAGTTTCTTGTGGCCCGGAAAATCAAACAAAGTTTTTATTTTATTCATTTATTTTTCACATTACAAGATTTGGAAAATCTTGGGATGTGACAGATGCTCATGTATAAGAGTATTGAAGGAATTCTTGGTACGTGGAGGAGATGATCGTGGAGAGAGGATATGACGCGGGGTTTTCCCCTGTAGACATTTGTGTTGTCCTCCTAAGCTTGGTAGGTTTTGCCACCACTCCAATGCTTGCGACGGTAGCGCGGGTGTCCGGATGCTTGTCCTCCTCCATGTCTTCTTCATCCCCAACCAAAATCTCCACCTCCTTGGGATTTTGAGGATCATCTTCCTCGGGATTCTTGCCTTTGTCGTTGGCGGAGACCATGGTGCCCTAACCTTGAGAAGATTTCCTGACAGAAACAGATCAAAACGAAAATACGACGAGAACATGATGCACGAACCTCGGGGGATCCGTGGGGTTATATATTACGAAGTTTCAATGCATAAGGAAGGCATTGGTACGAAACCGAGGCGGAGACGGAGCTCGGGGGGCTCACACCCCCTCCAGGCGCGGCCAGCAGGGGCCCACACCTGGGGTGGTTTTGGCCACCCCGGCCTCTGTTTCCTCCTCTATTCTGTCTCGTAACTTTCCTTATGTAATAAAAACATCAAAATATAAAAAGATTGGGTCTTCACGAACCTTCTGTTTTCACCACTTTTACCTATTCAAAGACGAACTCTGCAGACTCCTTTTCTCCTTCTCCTGGAAATTCCCTTTTCTCACAAGGCAATACACAAACTTCAAGGGAAACATTAGTGTTAGCAAAAACAATAAACCTTTAGGTCACTTCAACTGAAATCCATCAAAACAAATGCTTCTGTAAGAGGCAAATGCAAATGATAACAGAAATCTATCAAAACAGACCAGCATGTAAAGATTGATTTTTCCGAAAACCTTCTGTTGCTCAAATCAAAAAGTGCAAAACTAATGAAAGTTGGGTAACAATCTGGAGAACAGGATCAGAAAATTACAACTCCAACCGACGTACTGAGCTCCCTTACGAATTTTTACAATGCAACACAAAAATCTGTCTCAGGATAGCCACTTTTCACAACTCCTCCACTTCTCAAAAGTAGTTGAACTTGACACAAAAACCAAAACAAAAAGGATAATGAGCGGTTATTAATGAAGTAATAACTTCCAAGACTCAACCAAACTCTTGAGTTATCTCCCAACAAGTAGTTTTCTTTAATGCCTTTAAGTTAGGCTTGAGAGTTTCAAAGATGCTCACATAGGAGATATATATCTGGAGTGAAAGAGAGCATCAACGATCGCCGCAGTATCCTCTAGCATATCTGGAGTGAAAGAGAGCACCAACACATTTGAGTCTAACCCACTTCATGAGAAAACAAATTGTTGAAACAAAAATCCATTAGCATAGGAACACAGAACAGATGCAACTGCAAAGCTCTCAACATAAAACAGGGAAACTTAATATTATTGAGATGCATAAAACCATGTTTCCCTCTCTCATAATAACTTTCAGTAGCACTTTGAATAAAGTTGACAATATAACTGTCACAGGAAACAACTCTATCATCAGAATGAGCATACTTACAGTCATCAAAAAGAGGCCCAAGGTCATAAACTGGATCAATAGAACCAAGTTGTTCCATACTGAAATCTTTATTAGGCAAGCTGTTTTCACAAGGAGCTTTAGCAAATTTAGAAAAGTTCAACTCATAAGAATATCCATCAAACTTAGTTAAAACTTTTTCCTTCCTACAATCTATAATAGCTCCACAAGTGTTCAAGAAAGGTCTACCAAAAATGATTGGGCAAGTTTTACTAGCTGCTGAATTAAGCACTAGAAAATCAGCAGGATACTTAATCTTACCACAAAGAACCTCCACATCTATTACAATACCAATAGGGCAAATGGTTTCCTTATTAGCAAGGTGAATAACCACATCAATGTCCTCAAGCTCACAAGGACCAATTTCCTGCATAATTTCCCTGTAAAGCTCATAAGGAATAGCACTAGAACTAGCACCAATATCACATAAACCATAATACACTAGTGGAAACAGCCCTATTGGTCCCGGTTGGTAAGGGGCTTTAGTCCCGGTTGCCCAACCGGGACGGGGCAATTGGGACTAAAGCCCTAACCTTTAGTCCCGCTTGCCCCACCAACCGGGACAAATGGGTGCACACGTGGCAGCGGCAGAGGGCGAGGGGGGTGGAGCATTAGTACCGGTTCATAAGACGAACCGGGACTAATAACCTTCTGCCGCGGCAGAGATTTGGCCCATTTCTCTGCCGCGTCAGAGAATTTATTTTGGCACATTTTGTTGCCGCGGCAGCATTTTCGCCACTTTTTGTGCCGCGGCAGAGAATTCATTTAGGTTGTTTTATTGTTTATTTAGTGTTTTGCACTTATCAATGAAGGAACCTTATATTACACAAGATCATCATGACAATATTACATTCAATACACGGATCGAGTTCATGCTCTACATACAAAAGTTGCTATTTTTCAATCCCTATTGTCTATACACAGCCAAATAGTATTCCCATTTTGGGTTTAGGACTTCTGCATCCAAGAATCCCGCCAATTCCTCCTGAATTGCTCGTACGCGATCCTTTGGCAGAAGACCGTCCCGTAGACATTCGATCTGATTTAAAAAAGGAGTCAGTCTATATGAATGAAACTAAACACAATTTGATTGTAATTAAAAACTATAGAAATTGTTTACGTACGTGGAGTTGCTCTAAATTTCTGCCCTTCTCATCGCATGTCTGCCGGATGAACTCGCAAACATAGTATCCACATAGATTGTTACCTGGTCCCTACGTCAGGCACTTTACGAGAACAGAGTTCAATCAAAATAATAATCAAGCATGATAATAACTGTATCAAAACTAGAATCAAAGAGATGCGGGGATATAGCTAGTGGTGCTTACATTTAGTGGTTAAAATGTAAGCTCCTCTTTCCAAACACCCCTAGCCTTGTTGGTGAACCGTTTCCAAGCGCTGCCCGGCGAAGAAAATGAATAAAAGAAGTTATTAATTACTCGATATCATAAAATTCATGAACGTTGCCGATATAGTGTCGTAATGATTAGAATTACCGCTGGAGAAGCATCTGCATGTCCTTCCACGTCTCAAGGGGTTTATGTTTCGAGTCCATGACTAGTACACGCCCTTTGTCAAGTTGAATGATTAACAGAATATAGTGGAAGCTGCGAATGCATAACTAATCAATTATATACTTAACATCGAGTAAGCAAAATAGAAAGTGTATACAAGACAATAACACTCACTCGAAGTTGTAAGGAAAAAGTATTTCCCTTCTGGTTTCTTGAAACCTTAACGTGTGTACTATATTATCCTCCGTATCCTGGGGGCTTGTTTTGAGATTAGCTTCATGAACCCAATATTGGTCAATGAAGCCAATGTCATAGATTTGTCCTCTGCTGCATTCGAGAATCTTCATTCTGCATATTACAGTATGATTATATACATGCAATAAACAAGGTGAGATAGCTGGAGACTAAATTAATTACAGAATTAGTACTTACAGACAATAGGAACTGATGATCGATTTGTCCAAGGCGTCTTGATTGAATAATTGAAATAGTTCATCAAATTCAATGGATATCATGTCATCCTTTTCTTTCCCATGATGCTTTTTTAAACCCTCAGCACTATCCAGTTAGCCCCGGCCTTTGTGGCATGCATGTACCAGTTATGCAATCTTCGCATTTTTGTTGGAAGATTGTTTACCTCCTCATGTTTGACGAGAGGTTTGCCGTACTGGTATTTGTATGCTACTTCACTCACGGGGAAGAACTCTAACTAGGATAAGTACTGGGCAATACTCATACCTTGAGCAGCGGCAGCTTCTTCGTATTGTGCAACTACCTCTGGATCATACTGCTCTTCGGCCCCATATTTGCTCGACCCCACATTGGTTTGGGAAATCACCTTGAGAGGGGCGCAAGACTGTTTTGCTTGTTCTCCGAGCTAGGCAACAGATTTCTCGCTTGCATCAGTACTGCTCTTCGAGGCTTTTTGTGCCGCATGTGACTTGAGAATAGAACGCTCATAGTCTGATGACAGCTTTGGCTCGGGTTGATGAAGAGTCTTTAGCATTTTCAACACTTTGGCTTTTTCTTCTTTGGTGCTGGGGAACTCTAGCTCTTTCGGCCGCCTCAGCTTAGCGAAAAACGCTGTCGTTTCCGCATCAACGATCGCCGCAGTCTCCTCTTCAGTACAGTCATAAGCTCCCTTGGGAGGAACCTTTGGTACTTTTGGAAGAGGCTCCTGTTTACGTTTCGGCGATCGCTTACCACGACGGACAGTAGCGGTACGCTTACGCTTTTTATCCTGAGGCGCCGGCGATGGCTCCCGCGGCGATGGTTGCACCGGAGATTGGTGAGGAAACGGAGCCGTGTGAGGCGACGAAGACGGCTGCCGCGGCGGCGACGACCTCGCTGGAGACGGGTGAGGCGACAGCAAAGATGGCCTTGGCGTGTGATTTCGAAGCACGATACATTCCTTCGGCCATAGAATGGTGACGTTTTTTGCGTCTCCCAGTACAGTCACACCCCCTTCACCTGCAGGGTAGTGAAGATCCAAAACTTCAAAGGTGGGCATGATTTCATCCACCCCGACAATAGCGTAGCCCTCTGGAACCGGACGACAGTGGTAAGTTGGTGTGGGTCCAATTGGTAAGGCATAGCCGACCGCCACCTTCATTGATATGTTCACAACTTGACATGTAGCTCGCAGTGTGTCATCTCTATAATATCATCCACTGGGTAGCCAACCGGAGCCAACGTCGGTGCACCATCGTCATCGCCATTTTCATCACCGGGGATCTCGGTGGAAGCCACACTGCTTTTTCGATTATTCGATAGGCCGGTAGCATCGAATGTAGTGTGCTGCTGAGATGGGCCGGTAGTACTTTGCTCTTTAAGTGCGTTAATTTCATCTTGTTGTTGCTTTAATCGTTCTTCAATTAAACGCATTCGCTCTTTCTGACTATCTGCTTCAACTTCCGCCCTGTCCTTTCTCCTCTGACGGCTTCTATCAGGATATTTCTTCCTCTCTTCGGGAAACCCAGTCCTCCATGGTTGGGAGCCTCTTGTGCCTCGTGTTCGTCCATCATGTTACTTATTTCCAAGGTCGAGTGTGAGCTCATCATTCTCTCTATCGGGAATGGAGTCCCCATCTTTAACAACCTTTACTGCTTTTCTCATCCTCTCGATTGGCAAGGGGTCTTCTTTATGTCGTATGTTATATATACACCTCCCTTCCGAGTCCAATGTGCCCCATGCCCGTAAAACCAATTCCTTGCACGTTCTACCCAATCGTCTGTCTCTGGGGTGATCTTTTTAGCACGCAGTTCATTCTCAAGTTTCTCCCACTTAGGAATGCCAGCCCTGTAGCCACCTTGCCCCATAGTATGGTGATACTTCTTGTTAGCAGCATTCAGCTTATTCGTTGCAGACATTTTCTTAGATTTTTCTGATTTCTTGTATTCCACAAACTCAGCCCAGAATGGTTTTATCTTCTCAAACTGAATATTCTTGAAATCGGGAGTCTTCTCTTTCACGACATAGTCAAGGTGCAATCTTTTCTTCCAGTTGGTGAAACACTGGGCCATCTTCTTCAAAGCCCACTCCCTGACCTTAGCCTCCATGGCTCTCCCATGTTGTAAGGCGTCCTCAACTGGATCCTCCGCATTTGGATCCAGCTCTATCTTCGGTAGTTTGAAATTAACCATGAGCCTCTTCCACAGTAAATCTTTGGCGTGGTTAGGGACAAATAAACATGTTCCCTCTTCATCCGCATTAGAAGGCCTATTCCAATTTCTAATGGTGATCGGGATTAAGTCCCTAATGATTACTCCGCATTGTTCCACAAATTTGTTTGCGACAACTTCGGGAGCCGTCGGTTTGCCGTCTTCAGCGACATCTTCGATCCTGAACCTCTCATGGTCTTGCAACTTTTTGGTTGGGCCTCGTCTGCTCTTTTCAGTAGATTCCTTCGATCCGGAGGGCTAAAAGAAGAAAGATCGTCGTTACTATTTCTATATAGATAGCAGATGATTAATTAATGAATTGATTATATTAGATGCACCTCGCCGGAGCGGTCGTCTTCTCGATTACACAAGGCATCGCCTTCTCCCTCGCGGAAGGCAACACCTTCAACCTCAAACAAGTCGTCTATTCCGGTAAAAATAGGATCACCCTCACCGGAGTTGTTCAGAAACGTTGATACGTCTAAATTTTCTTCCCCACGGATCACACCTTGGATCAACTCTTCCTTTTCTTCGTCTCTGACGTGTGGGTCCATATTTTCTGCATAGGTGGAAAAACGAATAAGTCAAAGCGGCTAAAGGAGAAAGTTAGGTACGGTGTTGAGAGATATAAACCCTAATTAAGAGAAATCCTAATATATACATACACAATAATAAAAATGAAGAGAAACCCTAAACCCTAAAACTAGCTACAAAAAGGAAACCGTGTAGTAGATAGGTAACTCTAGCTAAAATCAACTAAAATCAATATTCCGGAGTTCCGAGGGGTGTAAAACCTAGTTCGGAGAATCCTCGGATGCATATGAGAGGGGAACATGAGTATAAGGCTACAAAAGGGAAACTATCCAGCAGATAGATAACACTAGATACTAACAAAATACCATATTGGAATCGATTTAAGAGGGTTCGGAATGCCCTGGCGAAGGCACATCGTCGACACATGCACCTAAGGTGTATTAATGATTCCTTATCTAAGATAGGGTTTTTAAGATAGGGCCAAAGACTAATAATACCAAACTAATTAATAAACCTAATAATACCTAACTAATAATAAACCTAATAATCCAAACACCGAAAATAAAGGGAAACCCTAAAGCATCGATGCAATGATCAAGCAAGTATGATGATATGACAAGTTAAATTGTATTTAAAAGTAACCCTAAAGCACGCCCGACAAATTAAACGGGGTTCCGAGGGGCGCAAACCCTAACTCGGGTAAACTCCGGAATCACCTGTGAGGGGTTACTATGTTCTTCTAATCAAACTTGGTATATTATTTAAGTTGCTTAATAATGCATGATTATAGCTTAAATAGGTAGGTTTCATTTTTCTGAACATTTTGGTATATTATACATATTTTTCTGACTTATAAATAATAAGTTTGGGGTTCGGGGTGGCCGGAATCAGCGATGGAGGCGGTCGCCGGAGTCTACCCTTTTAATTCACTGTAAGATTCCTCTTGTTCCAATGAATCCAGGGACATCTTATTTGCAATTTTTGGAGTTGTAGAACTTTTATATGGATTTAATACTCTAAAAAGAACATTAACTCATTTAATTAACCAAGACAAAACCTTGCTGCAAAAGCATAAAACAACTGTACAGCAATATTCTACGTGAGACACTGATTCCATACATATTTTATTTGCAATTTTTGGCCCAGTAGATTATTTTCTATGAATTTTACAAGTTTCATCTAAAATCTACCAAAAAAATCGAATTAAATTAAATAGCTAAATGTGACCGTTTGACCACGCCGACGTGGCGCTGACGTGGCGTGGCGCTGACCAGTCAGCACCCTAGGCTGACTAGCCACCATTGGATGTTGATCGGAGGGCTCACCGGAGCAGCCGACGGTGGCGGCGGCGACGGTCGGGGCGGCAGCGGTGGCGGTCCTCGGCGGCGGCGGAAGGTGAGACGGCGTCGGGGGCGAGGTGGCGGATCTCCTCGCGGTGGCGGCGCGTGCACTGGCGACGGCGGTCGGCGGCTGGAGTGGCGGGCGGCGTCGGTGACGATGGCGGCGGCTCGCGGGCGTCGGGCCTGCGGGGAAAGGGAGGGAGGTGGTCAGCGGGTGGTGGCGGTGATCCCCAGCGGGCGAGCGAGGCGAGGGGGAAGGCGCGGCCACGTACGGTACCGGCGGCGGTGGTGGGCGCGGGCGGCGCTGGTCGACGTAGGTGGATGCGGCGGCGGCGGCGCTCACGACGACGGCGATGGAGAGCGTCTCCCCTGCGGCGCGTCGGCGATGGACAGCGTCTCCCCTGCGGCGCGTCGGATGGTTGCAGAGAATGGAGAAGGGGAGAAGAAGAAGAAGAAGAAGAAGAGGCACGCGTATATGAAGGAAGGACCTTTAGTCCCGGTTAGGGTGGTCATACGTCCCGGTAGGAGCCACCAACCGGGACATATACTCCAATTTTCAGCAGATGAAGGGGCGCGCGCGCAGGGGGTCTTTAGTCCCGGTTGGTGGCTCCAACCGGGACATATTCCCCTGTTTTCAAATTTTTTCAGGTATTTTCTCTCTGTTCCCGCCTTATTTTTTATTTTGGGGTTTAAATTTGTAATGTTTTTTAAATGATAATTAATTTGGAATTTAGAAAAACTTTAAACATAAAAAGTGTTTGTATTTGAATAAATAATTCAAAACCATTTTCTGTTTTAAAAAATAATTAATGTAACCATTTAAAATATGAACCATTTACAATTAAAAATGAATTAACTTATTTTTTTTAATATCAATTTGGAATTTAGAAAAACTTTAAACATAAAAAGTGTATGGATTTGAATAAATAATCCAAAACCATTTTCTATTTTTAAAAAATAATTAATGTAACCATTTAAAATTAAAATGAATTAACTTATATTTTTTGAATATTAATTTGGAATTTAGAAAAACTTTAAACATAAAAAGTGTTTGGATTTGAATAAATAATTCAAAACCATTTTCTGTTTTAAAAAATAATTAATGTAACCATTTAAAATATGAACCATTTACAATTAAAAATGAATTAACTTATATTTTTTAATATCAATTTGGAATTTAGAAAAACTTTAAACATAAAAAGTGTATGGATTTGAATAAATAATCCAAAACCATTTTTTATTTTTAAAAAATAATTAATGTAACCATTTAAAATTAAAAATGAATTAACTTATATTTTTTGAATATTAATTTGGAATTTAGAAAAACTTTAAACATAAAAAGTGTTTGGATTTGAATAAATAATTCAAAACCATTTTCTGTTTTAAAAAATAATTAATGTAACCATTTAAAATATGAACCATTTACAATGAAAAATGAATTAACTTATATTTTTTAATATCAATTTGGAATTTAGAAAAACTTTAAGCATAAAAAGTGTTTGGATTTGAATAAGTAATTCAAAACCATTTTCTGTTTTTAATGGGCGAAAAAAGGACGGAAAATAATGGGCGGAAAGAAAATTTGATTAGGATAGAACTGGAATGAAAGTACATAACGCAACTAACACAAAGTTACATAGAAGAACTGAAAATTAAGATACATGGCCAGATTAAGCCACAATCGGCCAAACTTGTTTTGCAATGTTGGAATAATTCAGTCATGCTCCTGCCTACACCTGTAATACTCGCCACTGTAGTCGTCGTACTCGCCGCGGCCGTCGTCTCTATCGTCGTCGGGGTCGCCGTAGTTGAACCTTGAAGGTTGAGTACGAGTGGGCTGGACCTTGAAGGTTGAACCGTGTCGTAGGCCATGACGCTCTGGAGAGTCCGGCCGCGCCACCACAGCCGACGGCCGGCCTCGTTGAATTTTGGAGGAGGTGGGCCCTCTCACGCCGATCCACGAAGAAGGCTTGCCAAGTCGGGAAATAGTCGGGTGCCATCTGGGATTCCTCCGCTGCTCCGGTGTGAGCTCGAAGTAGTAGTGGTTCGTGATGGCCATCCGACGCGCCACACCTAGAGGGACAGGAGGAACCGGAACTCAGCATCTAGCCGACGGGGACACAGTAGCCCGGCGGACAGGGGTAGTTCGAGGCGCAAAGCGCCTCCGCCTCCCTGGGAGTTAGTGCTATGGTGGAAGCCATGGGAAAGAGTGATGAGGTTGCAGATATGAGTCTAGAGATGTGCAATGACAATGGAGGCCAACCCTACATATATATAGTGAAGAACTGGCGGGAAGAACTGGAGGGAAGAACTGGCGGGAAGAAAAATGGCGGGAAGAAAAATGGCGGGAAAAATGGCGGGAAAATGGCGTGTCGACATTATGTCGTGCGGTGTGTACCTTGTCCCGGATGGTGTCAACAACCGGGACTAAAGGAGGGGTGAGTGTCGGAAAATGGAAAAGGGTTTTTCCGTGCGACAAGGAAAACTTCCTCCTGCAACATTATTCTCCATACCAATGTCCACACACATGCATAATATGGGCACAACATCACAAACTATGCCGTGATTCAGCACATAACATCGGTCATTTGGACCGAAAGCCATGAAACCTCGAACATGATAGGTCATTTTGTGAAGGTTTTTTTGAAACATGATCAATATACCAAGTCTGGTATTTTTCCTTTCAACTATGTAACATAATTTGACACCACGCGAAGGATTTTCATTGTTCGGATTTTTTTTGAATTATCTGAATTTCTAACTATGGTCGAACCGGTGTGCATGAAGATAGGGGACGAGCATCGTTAGAACTTGCATTGGATCTCTGAAGAAAACACATATTGCGAGTCTAAAAATGATTTTTTCAAAAAATCACGGGCGATAGATCATGTACCTGTAGTACAAACCGGACCCACTTCCTACCGATTCGGCAGACATTTGTCCTTTTTACCCGGGATGGACGAAAAGGTTTGAGATGTCCCGGTTGGGAGATAGTCCATGTAAGGTGGTCTAGTATTTTAGAAAAATGGGACGGTAGCATTCTGAAACGGCATTTTGGTGGTTACTTCACAAAACGACCCTTTTTTGCGCTCGGAAAATGGAAAAGGGCTTTTCCGTGCGACAAAAAGGAAAACTTCCTCCTGCAACATTGTTCTCCATACCAATGTCCACACACATGCATAATATGGGCACAACATCACAAACTATGCCGTGATTCAGCATATAACATCGGTCATTTGGACCGAAAGCCATGAAACCTCGAACATGATAGGTCATTTTGTGAAGGTTTTTTTGAAACATGATCAATATACCAAGTCTGGTATTTTTCCTTTCAACTATGTAACATAATATGACACCACGCGAAGGATTTTCATTGTTCGGATTTTTTTTTGAATTATCTGAATTTCTAACTATGGTCGAACCGGTGTGCATGAAGATAGGGGACGAGCATCGTTAGAACTTGCATTGGATCTCTGAAGAAACCACATATTGCGAGTCTAAAAATGATTTTTTCAAAAAATCACGGGCGATAGATCATGTACCTGTAGTACAAACCGGACCCACTTCCTATCGATTCGGCAGACATTTGTCCTTTTTACCCGGGATGGACGAAAAGGATTGAGATGTTCTGGTTGGGAGATAGTCCATGTAAGGTGGTATAGTATTTTAGGAAAATGGGACGGTAGCATTCTGAAACGGCATTTTGGTGGTTACTTCACAAAACGACCCATTTTTTGCGCTCGGAAAATGGAAAAGGGCTTTTCCGTGCGACAAAAAGGAAAACTTCCTCCTGCAACATTGTTCTCCATACCAATGTCCACAAACATTCATAATATGGGCACAAAATCACAAACTATGCCGTGATTCAGCACATAACATCGGTCATTTGGACCGAAAGCCATGAAACCTCGAACATGATAGGTCATTTTGTGAAGGTTTTTTCGAAACATGATCAATATACCAAGTATGGTATTTTTCCTTTCAACTATGTAACATAATATGACACCACGCGAAGGACTTTTATTGTTCGGATTTTTTTTGAATTTATTATGCCCGTTTCGAATTATCTGAATTTCTAACTATGGTGGAACCGGTGTGCATGAAGATAGGGGACGAGCATCGTTAGAACTTGCATTGGATCTCTGAGGAAACCACATATTGCGAGTCTAAAAATGATTTTTTCAAAAAATCACGGGCGATAGATCATGTACCTGTAGTACAAACCGGACCCACTTCCTACCGATTCGGCAGACATTTGTCCTTTTTACCCGGGATGGACGAAAAGGTTTGAGATGTCCCGGTTGGGAGATAGTCCATGTAAGGTGGTCTAGTATTTTAGGAAAATGGGACAGTAGCATTCTGAAGCGGCATTTTGGTGGTTACTTCACAAAACGACCCGTTTTTTGCGCTCGGAAAATGGAAAAGGGCTTTTCCGTGCGACAAAAAGGAAAACTTCCTCCAGCAACATTGTTCTCCATATCAATGACCACACACATTCATAATATGGGCACAACATCACAAACTATGCCGTGATTCAGCACATAACATCGGTCATTTGGACCGAAAGACATGAAACCTCGAACATGATAGGTCATTTTGTGAAGGTTTTTTCGAAACATGATCAATATGCCAAGTCTGGTATTTTTCCTTTCAACTATGTAACATAATCTGACACCACGCGAAGGATTTTCATTGTTCGGATTTTTTTAATTTATTATGCCCGTTTTGAATTATCTGAATTTCTAACTATGGTCGAACCGGAGTGCATGAAGATAGGGGAAGAGCATCGTTAGAACTTGCATTGGATATCTGAAGAAACCACATATTGCGAGTATAAAAATGATTTTTTCAAAAAATCACGGGCGATAGATCATGTACCTGTAGTACAAACCGGACCCACTTCCTACCGATTCGACAGACATTTGTCCTTTTTAGCCGGGATGGACGAAAAGTTTTGAGATGTCCCGGTTGGGAGATAGTCCATGTAAGGTGGTCTAGTATTTTAGGAAAATGGGACGGTAGCATTCTGAAACGGCATTTTGGTGGTTACTTCACAAAACGACCCGTTTTTTGCGCTCGGAAAATGGAAAAGGGCTTTTCCGTGCGACAAAAAGGAAAACTTCCTCCTGCAACATTGTTCTCCATACCAATGTCCACACACATACATAATATGGGCACAACATTACAAACTATGCCGTGATTCAGCACATAACATCGGTCATTTGGACCAAAAGTCATGAAACCTCGAACATCATAGGTCATTTTGTGAAGGTTTTTTTGAAACATGATCAATATACCAAGTCTTGTATTTTTCCTTTCAACTATGTAACATAATATGACACCACGCGAAGGATTTTCATTGTTCGGATTTTTTTTGAATTATCTGAATTTCTAACTATGGTCGAACCGGTGTGCATGAAGATAGGGGACGAGCATCGTTAGAACTTGCATTGGATCTCTGAAGAAACCACATATAGCGAGTCTAAAAATGATTTTTTCAAAAAATCACGGGCGATAGATCATGTACCTGTAGTACAAACCGGACCCACTTCTTACCGATTCGGCAGACATTTGTCTTTTTTACTCGGGATGGACGAAAAGGTTTGAGATGTTCTGGTTGGGAGATAGTCCATGTAAGGTGGTCTAGTATTTTAGGAAAATGGGACGGTAGCATTCTGAAAGGGCATTTTGGTGGTTACTTCACAAAACGACCCATTTTTTGCGCTCGGAAAATGGAAAAGGGCTTTTCCGTGCGACAAAAAGGAAAACTTCCTCCTGCAACATTGTTCTCCATATCAATGTCCACACACATTCATAATATGGGCACAAAATCACAAACTATGCCGTGATTCAGCACATAACATCGGTCATTTGGACCGAAAGCCCTGAAACCTCGAACATGATAGGTCATTTTGTGAAGGTTTTTTCAAAACATGATCAATATACCAAGTATGGTATTTTTCCTTTCAACTATGTAACATAATATGACACCACGCGAAGGATTTTTATTGTTCGGATTTTTTTGAATTTATTATGCCCGTTTCGAATTATCTGAATTTCTAACTATGGTCGAACCGGTGTGCATGAAGATAGGGGACGAGCATCGTTAGAACTTGCATTGGATCTCTGAGGAAACCACATATTGCGAGTCTAAAAATGATTTTTTCAAAAAATCACGGGCGATAGATCATGTACCTGTAGTACAAACCGGACCCACTTCCTACCGATTCGGCAGACATTTGTCCTTTTTACCCGGGATGGACGAAAAGGTTTGAGATGTCCCGGTTGGGATATAGTCCATGTAAGGTGGTCTAGTATTTTAGGAAAATGGGACGGTAGCATTCTGAAACGGCATTTTGGTGGTTACTTCACAAAACGACCCGTTTTTTGCGCTCGGAAAATGGAAAAGGGCTTTTCCTTGCGACAAAAAGGAAAACTTCCTCCTGCAACATTGTTCTCCATACCCATTTCCACACACATGCATAATATGGGCACAACATCACAAACTATGTCGTGATTCAGCACATAACATCGGTCATTTGGACCGAAAGCCATGAAACCTCGAACATGATAGGTTATTTTGTGAAGGTTTTTTTGAAACATGATCAATATACCAATTCTGGTATTTTTCCTTTCAACTATGTAACATAATATGACACCACGCGAAGGATTTTCATTGTTCAGATTTTTTTTGAATTTATTATGCCCGTTTTGAATTATCTAAATTTCTAACTATGGTCGAACCGGTGTGCATGAAGATAGGGGACGAGCATCGTTAGAACTTGCATTGGATCTCTGAAGAAACCACATATTGCGAGTCTAAAAATGATTTTCTCAAAAAATCACGGGCGATAGATCATGTACCTGTAGTACAAACCGGACCCACTTCCTACCGATTCGACAGACATTTGTCCTTTTTACCCGGGATGGACGAAAAGGTTTGAGATGTCCCGGTTGGGAGATAGTCCATGTAAGGTGGTCTAGTATTTTAGGAAAATGGGAAGGTAGCATTCTGAAACGGCATTTTGGTGGTTACTTCACAAAACGACCCGTTTTTTGCGCTCGAAAAATGGAAAAGGGCTTTTCCGTGCGACAAAAAGGAAAACTTCCTCCTGCAACATTGTTCTCCATACCAATGTCCACACCACTTTTCAAAAACTAGGCCGAATAAGCGATTAATAGGCTGATTAATCGCTACTAGGTACCTGACCGTGTCGATTACCACTAATCCTTTGTGTTAATCGTTTATCCCGATTAATAGGTCTAACACTCCGATTATTAGGTATGTTTCCGATTAACCACTACACTTGGTCAAAAATTTGGAAAATTATCAACACATATCGCCCACTCATCTGCTAGCCCACCCCAATGAAGTACGTTTTGCGAAACTCCTGCTCGATCCCTGCCTCCAGGAGCTTGATTTCCGCCATCACCAACCAGTTCCTTGTCGTTGTTGACCAGTTCCTCGCAGTTGTCGACCAGCCCTTAGATACAAGAGCTCGAGTGCCTTGAGGATCTCATGAGGAAGCTTAAGGCTACCCTTAATAGGGTAGTTGGTTGAGGTTCAAGAGGATTCATACGTGTTTTAGGTGCTAATTTTTGTAGGCTGTACCGATTAATAGTCGACCGACTAAATCAGTTAATCGTCCAAATTCCGATTAATCGCTACTCTCAAGCCAACCGAGCAGTTAACGATTAGCGATTTCCTTACCATTGGTCCACACAAATGCATAATATGGGCACAACATCACAAACTATGTCGTGATTCAGCACATAACATCGGTCATTTGGACCGAAAGCCATGAAACCTCGAACATGATAGGTCATTTTGTGAAGGTTTTTTCGAAACATGATCAATATACCAAGTCTGGTATTTTTCTTTTCAACTATGTAACATAATATGACACCACGCGAAGGATTTTCATTGTTCGGATTTTTTTTTGAATTTATTATGCCCGTTTTGAATTATCTAAATTTCTAACTATGGTCGAACCGATGTGCATGAAGATAGGGGACGAGCATCGTTAGAACTTGCATTGGATCTCTGAAGAAACCACATATTGCGAGTCTAAAAATGATTTTTTCAAAAAATCACGGGAGATAGATCATGTACCTGTAGTACAAACCGGACCCACTTCCTACCGATTCGGCAGACATTTGTCCTTTTTACCCGGGATGGACGAAAAGGTTTGAGATGTCCCGGTTGGGAGATAGTCCATGTAAGGTGGTCTAGTATTTTAGGAAAATGGGACGGTAGCATTCTGAAACGGCATTTTGGTGGTTACTTCACAAAACGACCCGTTTTTTGCGCTCGGAAAATGGAAAAGGGCTTTTCCGTTCGACAAAAAGGAAAACTTCCTCCTGCAACATTATTCTCCATACCAATGTCCACACACATGCATAATATGGGCACAACATCACAAACTATGCCGTGATTCAGCACATAACATCGGTCATTTGGACCGAAAGCCATGAAACCTCGAACATGATAGGTCATTTTGTGAAACATGATCAATATACCAAGTCTGGTATTTTTCCTTTCAACTATGTAACATAATATGACACCACGCGAAGGATTTTCATTGTTCGGATTTTTTTTGAATTTATTATGCCCGTTTTGAATTATCTGAATTTCTAACTATGGTCGAACCGGTGTGCATGAAGATAGGGGACGAGCATCGTTAGAACTTGCATTGGATCTCTGAAGAAACCACATATTGCGAGTCTAAAAATGATTTTTTCAAAAAATCACGGGCGATAGATCATGTACCTGTAGTACAAACCGGACCCACTTCCTACCGATTCGGCAGACATTTGTCCTTTTTACCCTGGATGGACGAAAAGGTTTGAGATGTCCCGATTGGGAGATAGTCCATGTAAGGTGGTCTAGTATTTTAGGAAAATGGGACGGTAGCATTCTGAAATGGCATTTTGGTGGTTACTTCACAAAACGACCCGTTTTTGCTCGGAAAATGGAAAAGGGCTTTTCCGTGCGACAAAAAGGAAAACTTCCTCCTGCAATATTGTTCTCCATACCAATGTCCACACACATGCATAATATGGGCACAACATCACAAACTATGTCGTGATTCAGCACATAACATCGGTCATTTGGACCAAATGCCATGAAACCTCGAACATGATAGGTCATTTTGTGAAGGTTTTTTCGAAACATGATCAATATACCAAGTCTGGTATATTTCCTTTCAACTATGTAACATAATATGACACCACCCGAAGGATTTTCATTGTTCGGATTTTTTGAATTTATTTTGCCCGTTTTGAATTATCTGAATTTCTAACTATGGTCGAACCGGTGTGCATGAAGATAGGGGACGAGTATCGTTAGAACTTGCATTGTATCTCTGAAGAAACCACATATTGCGAGTCTAAAAATGATTTTTTTCAAAAAATCACGGGCGATAGATCATGTACCTATAGTACAAACAGGACCCACTTCCTGCCGATTCGGCAGACATTTGTCCTTTTTACCCGGGATGGACGAAAAGGTTTGACATGTCCCGGTTGGGAGATAGTCCATGTAAGGTGGTCTAGTATTTTAGGAAAATGGGACGGTAGCATTCTGAAACGGTATTTTGGTGGTTACTTCACAAAACGACCCGTTTTTTGCGCTCGGAAAATGGAAAAGGGCTTTTCTGTGCGACAAAAAGGAAAACTTCCTCCTGCAACATTGTTCTCCATACCAATGTCCACACACATGCATAATATGGGCACAGAATTATGTCGACATTATGTCGTGCGGCGTGTACCTTGTCCCGGATGGTGTCACCAACCAGGACTAAAGATCAACCTGTAGTCCCGGTTGGAGACACCAACCGGGACAAAACACGAGTCAGCACTAATGATAGGGGTGAGTGTCGACATTATTTCGTAAGTGTCGACACTATGCCGAGCTGCTTCTACTATAAATAGGCATCCTTGCGAGTCCAGTCCTCCAGCCAGTTTGAGGCATCTCCATGATGGTTTTCGAGAGCAGGGACACCACTGCGGCCAGTTTCAGGGAGATGCCGACGGAGACCAGTCCTCCGGCATCTCCGAGAAACTGGTCATAGAGGCACTCCCTAATATGTGAAATTAGTTAGCTCCGAGGCGTATTGATCTAGTTAGAGAAGTTACAAGCTACAAGATGGTTTTCGAGAGCAGGGACACCACTGCGACCAGTTTCAGGGAGATGCCGACGGAGCACAGTCCTCCGGCATCTCCGAGAAACTGGTCATAGAGGCACTCCCTAATATGTGAAATTAGTTAGCTCCGAGGCGTATTGATCTAGTTAGAGAAGTTACAAGCTGCAAGATGGTTTTCGAGAGCAGGGACACCACTACGACCAGTTTCAGGGAGATGCCGCCGGATCCCAGTCCTCCGGCATCTTCAAGAAACTGGTCATAGAGGCACTCCCTAATATGTGACTGCGCGTTTGGAGATCAGATCTTAATGGTAAGTACGAATCGGGACAACTTCTTCATAGTCCCGGTCCAGCCACAAAACGGGACTAACACTCAAGACATTTATTAATATTAAAAACTGAGACTACAAAACCGGGACTAAAGGCCACAAACCGCGAAAGATATCCTTCGGTCAAGCCACAAACCGCGAAAGACATGAACTAGAGTTTACATAATATGAGCATGAACTTCTTGGCATATGTCCTTCCTTATGATCGCTTCAGACGTAACCATGGAGCATCTTCTTTACTTAACGGAATGCTTGGGTCAGTTTTCACTGTGAAGGGCGGAATTTCATCAAACTTATTATAATCTTCTGACATGTCTGTCTTGTCCTCGATTCCCACGATGTTTCTTTTCCCTCAAAGAACTATGTGACGCTTTGGCTCATCATATGATGTATTCGTTTGCATATTTTTTTCTTTTTTCGGTCTGGAGGACATGTCCTTCACATAGAAAACCTGAGACACATCATTGGCTAGGACGAATGGTTCATCTCTATAACCAAGATTGTTGAGATCCACTGTTGTCATTCCGTACAACTGGTCTATCTTTACCCCTTCCCCATTCAGGTTGACCCATTTGCATCGAAACAAAGGGACCTTAAAAGAGACTACATAGTCTAGTTCCCATATCTCCTCTATGTAACCATAATATGTGTCCTTTTGTCCATTCTCGTCTATTGCATCAAAGCGGACACCACTATTTTGGTTGGTGCTCTTTTTATCTTGGGCGATCGTGTAGAATGTATTCCCATTTATTTCGTACCCTTGGAAATTCAATACAGTAGAAGATGGTGACGCGGCCAACAAGTATAGCTGATCTCCAACAGTGGTGTCATTCAAGATATGTGTCCGCATCCAACCACCGAAAGACTTCATGTGTTCGTCTGTAATCCATGATTCAGGCTTCAGCGGGTTTTTGGAGCGTACAATATTCTTGTTTTCCTCAATATACGGAGCTGCCAAGGTGGAATTATGTAGAACTGTGTAGTGTGCTTTAGTGAAAGAATCCCCGTCCCTACATATCATTGTTTTCTTTCCCAGCGTGCCTTTTCCACTTAGTCTTCCCTCATGCCGCGAGTCAGAAACACCAATCGGCTTAAGGTCAGGAATAAAGTCAACACAAAACTCAATGACCTCCTCTGTTCCATATCCCTTGGAGATGCTTCCTTCTGGTCTAGCACGGTTATGAGCATATTTCTTTAAGACTCCCATGAACCTCTCAAAGGGGAACATATTGTGCAGAAATACTGGACCGAGAATGGCAATCTCTTCCACTAGATGAACAAGGAGATGCGTCATAATATTGAAGAAGGATGGTGGGAACACCAATTCAAAACTAACAAGACATTGTACCACATCCTTCTGTAACCTTGGCAGAATATCTGGATTGATTACCTTTTGAGATATTGCATTGAGGAATGCACACAGCTTCACAATGGGTACTCGAACATTTTCCGGTAGAAGCCCCCTCAATGCAATCGGAAGCAACTGCGTCATAATCATGTGACAGTCATGAGACTTCAGGTTTTGGAACTTTTTCTCTGCCATATTTATTATCCCATTTATATTAGATGAGAAGCCCGACGGCACCTTGATACTGTAAAGGACTTCAAAAAAGATTTCCTTCTCTACTTTGGTAAGAGCATAGCTGGCACGACTTAAGTGACGCCCTTTATCCGTCTTGTTATGTGTATGCATGTTCTTTGGGTCTTTCATAATTTGTTGGTCCTCCCGTGCTTCAGGTGTATCTTTTGTCTTCCCATACACGCCTAGGAATCCTAGCAGGTTCACGCAAAGATTCTTCGTCACGTGCATCACGTTGATTGAAGAGCGGACACGCAGGACTTTCCAATATGGAATCTCCCAAAATATAGATTTCTTCTTCCACATGGGTGCGTGTCCTGTAGCGACGTCGTTCAGAACTGATTGACCACCGGGACCCTTTCCAAAGATTACTTCTATGTCCTTGACCATACCAAATACATCATCACCAGCAGGGAGTTCAGGCTTCTTCCAGTGATCTGCCTCACCTTTGAAATGCTTGCCTTTCTTTCTTATGGGATGATTGGTCGGAAGAAATCATCGATTCGCCAGGTACACAACCTTCTTGCATTTATGCAAATATGTACCTTCAGTCTTATCTAAACAGTGGGTGCATGCCTTATATCCCTTGTTTGTCTGTCCTGAAAGGTTACTAAGAGCAGGACAATCATTGATGGTTACGAATAATAACCCTCGTAGATCAAATGGCTCCTGTTTGTTCTCATCCCACGCACATACACCTGGTTTGCCCCACAACTGTAAGAGTTCTTCAACTAATGGCCTAAGGTACACATCAATGTCGTTGCCCGGTTGCTTCGGGCCTTGGATGAGCACTGGCATCATAATGAACTTATGCTTCATGCACAACCAAGGAGGCAGGTTGTAGATACATAGAGTCACGGGCCAGGTGCTGTGACTGCAGCTCTGCTCGCCAAAAGGATTCATGCCATCCGTACTTAGACCAAACCATAAGTTCCTTGCGTCACCTGCAAAGTCTAGGAAGTCTCTCTAGATTTTTCTCCACTATGACCCATCAGCAGGGTGTCTCAACTTCCCATCTTTCTTACGGTCTTCTTTGTGCCATCGCAACAACCTGGCATGCTCTTTGTTTCTGAACATGCGTTTCAACCTTGGTATTATAGGAGCATACCACATAACCTTAGCAGGAACCCTCTTCCGTAGGGGCTCTCCCTCAACATCACCGGGGTCATCTCGTCTGATCTTATACCGCAACGCATTGCATACCGGGCATTTATCTAAATTCTCATACTCCTTACCGCGGTAGAGGATGCAGTCATTAATGCATGCATGTATCTTTTGCACATCTAATCCTAGAGGACAGAGAGTCTTCTTTTCTTCGTAGGTACTCTCGGGAAGTTCGTTATGTTTTGGAAACTTTGGCTTCATTATTTTCAGCATCTTTTCAAATGAGGAGTCAGTTAGACCACACCCTGCCTTCCATCGCAACAATTCCAGTGTGGTACCGAGCTTTGTGCTGCCATCTTCACAATTTGGGTAGAACAATTTCTTGTGATTGCATCAGAAATGACCCTACCAAGTTCATCAGCCGGCTCATCTGATGCCCGTTCTTCACCTCTTGCCTCTCCATTGTCTTCCATTGCAGTATCACTGTATTCAGGAAACATATGATGATAGTTGTTATCATCATCTTCTTCTTCACCATCTTCCATCATAACCCCTCTTTCCCCGTGCTTGGTCCAGCAATCATAGTTGGGCATGAAACCTTTCATAATCAGGTGGCCGCGAATGATTTTCGAGGAAGAGTACTCCTTGTTGTTCCGACATTGAACACATGGACAACGTATAAAACCATTCTCTTTGTTTGTCGTAGCCACATCGATAAATTTATCCATGCCTTTCATATACCCGGCTACGCGCCGGTCACCGTACATCCATTCCCGACCGTTCATCTGCATCATATAAGTAAGTTTATCAAAAAACAGGACATCATAAATAGTGAAATAACCAACTCACATCGACACATGAATTGTATCAATGACAGAGAAAAGATAAGATTGCTAACCTCGATCGAGGGAAATAAAGAGGAGAAAGCTCAAGTGCGTCTTAGACACCTTCTATATTTTTTTCTATGAGAAATTGAACGGGATTATTCACTGAAACATTTCATCAAACACCTTCAATGCATGCATAGAAGAGAAAAAACTAGCACACCCCTCACACCTTCCACCAAGAGAAAAAACAGAGTGGAGGCAGAGGGGGCTGGGGCGTTGCATTTATAGAGGGCGGGAGAATATGTCCCGGTTGGAGCCAGCAACCGGGACTAAAGGTGTGTGCCACGCCATGTGGCTGTGGCCAAACCTTTAGTCCTGGTTGGTGGCTCCAACCGGGACGTATGCCGCCTTACCAACCGGGACGCATGCCTCCTGGCCCCGTGCCCGCTCGAACCAGGACGCGTGCCAGCATTAGTCCCGGTTGGTGGCGCAACCGGGACTAATGCTCTGAGGGGGCGCGAACGGATGGCCCTTTTTCCACTAGTGATAGCAATTGAAAGAAAATGTTGGGCCCCCATGTGTGGTTTTGGTAATTAATGACAATCTTTATGGACTAATGTGTGTATTAAGTTATACTTGTAGGATTTTTCCATTGGCATCGCTTGGAGCATGTGTTGGCTTCAAGGTCGATGAAATGCAAAGAAGATATGTTGTGCAAGCTCAATATGCGGGGTCAATGATGAGGAATTAAGAAAGGCGTTCCATCTTGAGAAGGGCAAGATCGTCTACATCGAGCTCAAGTGGAATGCTCAAGGAAAAGGTATAATCTTGATAGGTTTTCCCTTTTGCCGGTCTCTTGTTGTGTGTAGGAGACCGGGTTTAGGATAGATAACCGTACTATCAAGAGGGGCTCTCATATGAGTAATTCGGTCACATCGTTCGGAGAGAGTTCAAACATTTGCATACTTGCATCATCGTATTTGGTTGTTATTTGGTCTTATCCATGTGATGATATAGAGCTTGTGGTAATCTCCATAACAAGCTCTTGTTCATCAAAATCGGATCTCCCATATGTATCTTGTTGCGATTTTGATTTATGCGGCTTTTAGGTTTCTCACCAAGTGATGTGTCTCACATTATATTAATTGATACACTCCCACTTGGTGATAATCAATATTTCCAACGCAATTGGAATCGGGTCGATCGGAGTTACCAATCAAAAGTTATGGTCATTTGAATATCTGCCTTATTAATTGAAAAAGAAAAAGGTTTCAGATTTCTAGGCCAAATGGTAGTACCGCCCGGGCGGGCCGGTACTACCGCCCGCACCTGAGCGCTGTGGTCTATGTGCTGCCTAGCCCGGTTGCAACGTCCGGTCGTACCGGACCGACCCGGTAGTACCTCCCGGGTGGGCCGGTACTACCGGCCGGCCCAGGTATTTTTCCCAGGATAGCCCAGCTCGCTCGCAGGCGCAGCTCGCCCGCCCAGATTCTCGCATACTCCGCGCTGGCGCTGCCCCTGCTGCTACGCTGGCCCACCTCGCCACGTGGGCCCGCTCGCCCCTCCGCTGGCGCTGCTGCTGCGTCGCTCGCTCGCTGCGCGCGTTGACCCGGCCATCTGGTCTGTCCGTTTGTTTTTCCTGGCGCATGCGGTAGTACCGGTTTTGACCGGTACTACCGGCCCGTTCTGAAAATGCCCCAACGGGCAGATTTAGCCCGACCCTTTAAATAGACTTTGTCCGTTTTTATTTTAAACAGCTCCTCTCTTATCTATTAGGCTAAACTTTGTCCACACTTGCTCTAGTTCTTGAAGCTTGCCTAATCTTTTCCCTCCGATGATTCTTGCCCATATTTGAGTGGAAAAGAGAGGAGATCTAGACCCACGTTTTGACCTAACCGATTCATCTCTTTGTGAGTGCATCTTTGGGGATCTAGATTTTGGGGGATTTTGTGTCTCTCTTTGATTCCTCCTCTTTTGTTCCCCCAATAGCTTTAGTAGCTTTGTTGGAACTTGAGAGTGAGGGATTTGAGCATTTTTGTGGTGTTCTTGCCATTTGCATTTGGTGCATCGGTTTGAGTTCTCCTCGGAGGATTTGGTTTGAGTTGCTCATTGGAGCTTGTCCCTCTTGGGTTCTTGGAACCCTATACGGTTTTGTGGCCTTGGTGGCATTGTGGCCTTGGTGGCATTTGTTGAGGCCTTTTGTGGCGTTTGTTGGGAGGCTCCAATTAAGTTGTGGAGAAGTGCCCCAACCTTGTGAGAGGTTTCGGTTGCCACCGACAAGTGCACCGATAGTGGAAGCGTGGATCGACCCCGTTGGGGTGAGATTCACGGGAGAATAAGGGAGGCCTTTTGTGGCGTTGGTGGTTTGATACCACCCCCTCTCCAAACGAGACGTACTCCATGTTGGGAGGAACTCGGTAAAATATCGGTGTCTCCGCGTGCCTCGGTTAGCTCTATACCCGATCTCTTTACTATGCACTTTACATTGTGATAGCCTTCGTGCTTGAAGTAATATATATCTTGCTATCACTTTGTTGCTTGTATTGCTTAGCATAAGTTGTTGGTGCACATAGGTGAACCTTAGTTGTTCTAGGTTGTGCTTAACAAAGTAAACACTAGTTTTATTCCGCCTTTATTGAGCCACTCTAGGAAAAGTTTTAATCGCCTATTCACCCCCCTCTAGGCGACATCCGTATCCTTTCAGGAATGATCACCAATTTTAACAGAAAGCACATGAACACGAACTTTTCTAACTTTTCTAGGATGAGAGACAATATTAGAAGCGTCTTCACAGAAGAAAATGTGCTCATCCTCTATATTTCTAGTGACAAGGTCTTTCACAATAGCTACCACAGGTTCGGTATTCAATTGCTCATCAGGCTCAACAGTTTTCTTAGTACCTTTATTATCTGCACTAATCATCATAGAATACCTATTTACCTTAGGTGGGAAAGGTATTTTCTCAACATAAGGTTCAGGGACAACATGATTAGTAGTACAAACTTCAGTGCTTCTAACAGGAACATGACTAACAACATCTTTATAAGGTGCATGGTACTTATTCCACTTATTTTTTGGGAATTTCTATGTAAGAGGCAAAGGCTTTAAAACAATTGGAAATACTTTGGGAGTCAAGACCAAACTCATTACTAATATCACGAAACTCACCAGTTCCCATAAAAGATTTAATGCATTCATAATCATAGTTTATACCTGAATTTCTTCTTTTGTCATTCTCCCAAGCTTCAGTGTTCTCTTGAATACGGTCTAGGAGATCCCATTTAGCTTCTTCCTTCATATGTGTGAATGATCCATCACAAGAAGCATCTAGTATATCTTTATCATGAAGAGAAAACCTAGCATAAAAGTTATTGATAAAATATTGTTAGGGAGTTCATGAATAGGACATTTAAGCATTAGTAACTTCAATCTCCCCCAAGCTTGAGGCCAAAAGTTATATCTCAGATTCCTGTCGTTATGAATTTCACTAGGAGGATAGAATTTAGAATAGAAGAGAGATGACATTTCCTCTCATTCCATGGATTGTCCATTCTTCAGCAGCTTATACCATTCTTTAGCTCTCCCTTTCAAGGATATAGAGAGTAACTTCTTCTTCACCTGTTCAGTTGTGATACCTCCACACTTAAACAATCTGCATAATTGATGGATAAAAAGAAAATGATCATCAGGATGGACAGTTCCATCCCCAAAATAATAATTATCCATAACACGGTCAACAATACTTGTAGGTATCTTAAAAGGATCTATCTCAACAGGTGGTGGTTCATCTACTACCCTAACAGTGGTAGTAGTTTTCCCAAATAGAAAACCAAGTGGGTTATCCATATTGGAAACAAAGTAACAAATAGAAACAAAAATAAATACTCAGAGTAGAAGTTTCCTTTACCAATTTCACTCTTCAATAGCGCTTGATACGTCCAAAACGTATCTACTTTCTCGAACACTTTGCTATTTTTTCTTCTCTAAACTTGTGTGATTTGGATACAACTAACACGGACTGACGCTGTTTTCAGCAGAATTACCTTGGTGTCTTGTTTTTTTGAAGAAAATCAACTATCGGGAGAAATCCCGAAAATATGCCAAAAATTATATTTCACCAGAAGATCCACGAAGCCAGAAGGGGAGACGGAGAGGAGGCCTGGGGGCCCACACCCACCCCAGGCGCGGTCCCACTACTAGCCGCGCCTAGAGGGGGTGCAGCCACCCCAGGCACCCCCTCGGCCTCCCTCTACGCCTATAAGTTGCCTTTCGACCTAAAAAACAAGGGGGGTTTGATAGTTTTCCAGAAAGAGTTCCGCCACGCAGCCGCCACCAGAAACCAAGATTCGGATCCAGAAACTCCGTTTTGGCACCCTGCCGGGATGGGGAATTTGGAGAGGATCATCGCCATCGTCATCACCAACGCATCTCCATCAACCACCGATGTTTCCCTCATCCATGAGTGAGTAATCCCCCGCTGTAGGCTTGGGGATGGTAGGGATTGGATGAGCTCTATCATGTAATCGAATAAGATCTGTTAGGGCATAGTGCCTAGTATCTCTATTAGTGCTATTTGACTTTGTTGCAACTTGTTGTGCTTAATGCTTGTCACTAGGGCTCGAGTTCCATGATCTCAGATCTGAACTTATTATTGAACCATTATGATAGTATTGTTTGTGATCTTATCTGCAAGTTGTGTACAAATATAATTGTCCGGATCCAAAGGCCCCAAAGTGACAATAATTAGGACAACCAGAGGGGATGGTTGTGGTGTGAGGATCACATGTGTTCACGGAGTGGTAATGCTTTGCTCCGGTGCTCTATTAAAAGGAGCACCTTAATTGCCAGTAGTTCCCTAGAGGCCCCGCTGCCACGGGCTGGCTGGATAGAAGATGTTGTGCAAGTTCTCATTGCGAGCACGTATGACTATATTTGGAGCACATGCCTAGGATTGTTTAGTACTTGGATGCTTGTTATTATTTATCTGCAATGCCCTAGATCTCGAAGTTACATGTTTATACTCGTCCATGCAACGCCCGTCCATCCATCCCTATGCCTACCGCACTCGAATCCTACTGTTACCGGTACTGTTACTATTACTCCTATTTCACTGTTGTTGTTGCTTTGCTGTTGCTAATACAACCTGTTGCTACTAATAAACTTCTGTGAGCAAGAACTATTTCTAGGTGCAGCTGAACTGACAACTCAGTTGTTAAGGCTTGCAAGTATTCTTTGGCTCCCTTTGTGTCGAATCAATAAATTGGGTGATACTACCCGCTAATACTGTTGTGATCCCCTATACTTGTGGGTCATTAAGAATATTTTCTAGCGCCGTTGCCGGGGAGCATAGATTTATTTGTAAGTTTAGTTGGATCTATTATTGTTCACAGCTACTCCTTTCATCATGGGGAAGTCTTGTGATGGAAAGTTCCCTATTTTACCATCCACTACTGTTGGAGATATGCCCTAGAGGCAATAATAAATATAGTTATTATTATATCTTTGTGTTTATGATAAATGTTTACATTCATGCTATAATAGTATTAACAAGGAAACCATTAATACTTGTGTGATTTGTAAACTTAATTTGAAGTCCCTAGTATAGCCTCTATACTTCACTAGCTTGTTGGTTGATTGATGATGTGGTTTCTTTGTCATGAACATTGAGATGTTATCAACAACAAGATCATATCGTTAGGAGAATGATATGGTGGACATACTCCTATAGACAAGCGTAGCATAAAGATCAAGTCATTTCAATAGTTCAATTGCTATATGCTTTCTGATACATAGTAACCTATTTCCTTCGACCATGAGATCATGCATATCACCTTTGCTGGATGGATGCTTTGATGTCATCAAACACCACACCGTAACAGGGTGGCTATAAAGGTGGCATTGAGTGTTCGGAAAGTATTGGTTGAAACACATGGATCAAGAGTGGGATTTGTCCATCCACATGACGGATAGATATACTCTGGGCCCTCTCGGTGGAATGTCATCCAATTAGCTTGCAAGCATGTGACTTGGTCACAAGGGATCACATATCACGGGAACGAGAAAAGAGTACTTATCAGTAACGAGGATGAACTAGGTATGCAGAGATACCGACGATCATAACCTCGGATAAGTAACATATCGTGAGACAAAGGGAAATTGGTATCGTATGTAAGTGGTTCATTCGATCGCAAAGTAATCGTAGAAATATGTGGGAGCCATATGAATTTCCAGATTCCTCTATTGGTTATTGTTCGGAGAAGTGTCTCGATCATGTCCGCATAATTCACGAACCGTAGGGAGACACACTTAAGGATTCGACGTTGTTTGAGTAGTTATGGTATTATGAGAAAGAGACCGAATGTTGTTCGGAGTCTCGGATGGGATCCGGGATATCACGAGGTGATCCGGAATGGTCCGGAGAATAAGATTCATATAAGGAAAGTCCCGTTTCGAAGTTGGGGAATGGTTCCGGTGTTTTCATCGGGAACATTCTAGAAGGTCCCGGAATGTCCGGCACTCCGGAGGGGGAATGGTACATGAGTGTGTCATTACATATTGGAATGATTGCATCATGTACTAAGTATTCTTGCTGTCCCAAATAAAGGATTTATTTAAATCCTAAATTGAAAAGTCAAACGGCTAGTTTGAAAGTCAAACGGCAGTTTTGGGAAGTGGGAAAAGAGGAGGAGAGGTGGAGGCCGAGTTGGAGGAGGGTTCCTCCCCTTGGCCGGCGCACCTCCCTAGGCCGAGTTGGGGAGGAACTCCTCCCCTTGGCCGGCCAGCCCTCCCACCTATATAAGGAGGGGCAGGGCTCCCCTCCTATACACACAAGTTTCCTATCCTCTAAACTAAACCCTAGATCTAGACCCCGGTTTAGAGCTATTCGGTTTAGAGCCTTCTAATTGGTTTAGAGCCTTCTAATTGGTGTGTCTAATTACTAGACCACTAATAGCCTCTCTCATAAGCTCCACCATACTCGCACCGGCTTAAGGCGAAGCCCTGCGGGATTTCCCCTCTACCTCCGGTACCACGCCGTTGTGCTGCCGGAATCGCGAGGAGAGTGCTACAACCTCCGCTGCCTGCTGGAACAAGGGAGAGGAAGGTCTTCGTCGAGTACCGAACGTGTGACCGACTGCGGGAGCGCTGCGGGAACGCGGCGCCGGAAGGATCGTCTACGCGATCTTGAGATCGGAAAGAGTACGACTACATCACCCACGAGAATCTGCTCTCGTTAAACACTTTGGAATCTTCGAGGGTGAGTTATTCCATCGACTCGTTGCTACAATCTAGTAGATAGATCTTGGCTTGTTTGTTTGTATGCGATAGAAAATTTTTGTTTTCCATGCTACGAACCCCAACAGTGGTATCAGAGCCGTGTCTATATGTAGATCTGTTGCACGAGTAGAACACAATGGTCATTGTGGGCATTGATGCTTTTATTGTAGATTGCTTTTTGTGTACTTTGCATCTTGCGGTATGTTGGGATGAAGCGGCCCGGGCTAACCTTACATGACATCGTTCATGAGACTTGCTCCACGCTTGACATGCAACTCGTTTTGCATAAGTGGCTTTGCGGGTGCCTGTTTCTCCTAGCATAGTAAAGATCCAATTTACAACGGGTGATCAACAATGCTAGTATCAATGTTGTGGTTATTGTTCGTAAGTTAGAACGACACTTATGGAAAGCCCCAAACCACGTAAAATATGCAAAGAAAGTAGAAGCGTCTAACTTTGTTTTGCAGGGGTGTGCAGTGATGTGATATGGCCATGATTGTGATTATATTTGATGTATGCAATGTTCCTTATTGTAAGTTGGCAACCGGCAGGAGCCATATGGTTGTCTTTAATTTCTGTTAAGACCTGCGTGTCTATTCAAAATAGTTGTAATAGTTGAAGCTGGCGGACGACAACCATGAAGAAGCGTCATTGACCTTGATGCTATGCCGGTGATGATGGAGATCATGTTCGTGCTTGAAGATGGAGATCGGAAGCACAAAGAAGAAAGGCCATATCATATCACATATTATGAATTGCATGTGATGTTAATCCTTTATGCATCTTGTATTGCTTAGTAGACGACGGTAGCATTATAAGATGATCCCTCATGCACATAAATTTCAAGTTCTAAAGTGTTCACCCTTAGTATGCACCGTTGCCAAAGCTTGCTGCTTCAAAGCACCACGTGATGATCGGGTGTCTTTGATTCCGCGGGTGAATACAACGTAAGCAAGCCAGATTTGCTTATGCGGTAGCTAAGGTTTGATCTTGACGAGCCTAGCATGTACAGACATGGCCTCAGGAACACGGATCGCCGAAAGGCAAAGCATGAATCATATAGTAGATATGATGAACATGATGATTGTTCGCCATTAAAACTATATCAGCTCTCGTGATGATCGGTGTTAATGTAGTGGATTTGGTTCGTGTGATCACTAAAACAATGTGAGGGATGTTGTTTTGAGTGGGAGTTCACCTAGTTTAATTTCATTAATTAATTTGAACTCAATTTGTCATAAACTTAGTCTAAACTATTGCAAATATGTTGTAGATCAATGGCAGCCCCTACCATCAATTTTAATGCGTTCCTAGAGAAAGAAAAGTTGAAAAACAATGGAAGCAACTTCGCGGATTGGTTCCGCAATTTGAGGATTGTCCTCACAGCTGGTAATTTGACCTATGTGCTGGATGCACCGCTGGGTGACCCACCTGCAGCTGATGCTCCCGATGAAGTAAAGAATGTTTACCTCGCTCGGAAGAATCAGTACTCCATAGTTCAGTGTGCTATCTTGTATGGTTTAGAATCGGAGCTTCAGAAAAGGTTTGAGAATTCAGACCCATATGATATTGTCGAGGATCTCAAATTAATCTTTGAGACTCATGCGGCAATTGAAAGTTATGAAGCTTCTGAAAAGTTCTTTAACTGCAAGATGGAAGAGGGTAGCTCCGTCAGTGAGCATGTGCTTAAGATGTCTGGGCACGCAAATAAACTTCAAAGTTTGGGTATAGTGATTCCTAATACTTTGGGAGTTTACCGCATCCTCCAATCACTACCACCAAGTTACAAGAACTTTGTGATGAACTACAACATGCAGAACATGAACAAAGAGTTGCCAGAACTATTTGCTATGTTAAAATCTGCAGAAGTGGAGATCAAGAAAGAGCACCAAGTGTTGATGGTCAATAAGACCACCAAATTCAAGAAAGGCAAGTCTAAGCAAAAGGGACACTTCAAGAAGGGTGGTAAGAAAGTTACCACGCCGACGAAGAAGACCAAGGCTGGACCTAAACCTGAAACTGAGTGCTTTTACTGCAAGGGAGAAGGTCACTGGAAGCGAAATTGCCCAAGGTACTTGGCGGATTTGAAGAACGGCAACATCAAGAAGAAAGGTATATCTGATATACATGTTATTGATGTGTATCTCACTAGTACTCGTAGTAGTGCCTGGGTATTTGATACTGGTTCGGTTGCTCATATTTGTAACTCGAAACAGGAGCTGCAGAATAAACGGAAGCTAGTGAAGAACGAGGTGACGATGCGCGTAGGAAACGGATCAAAGGTTGATGTGATCGCGGTCGGCACGCTACCTCTTCATCTACCATCGGGATTAGTTTTATACTTAAATAATTGTTATTTGGTGCCTGCATTAAGCATGAACATTATATCAGGATCTTGTTTATTGCGAGACAGTTACTTGTTTAAATCCGAGAATAATGGTTGTTCGATTTATATGAGTAATGTGTTTTATGCACATGCACCTTTGATAGATGGTCTATTCATATTGAATCTCGATAGTAGAAATACACATATTAATAACATTGAGGCTAAACGTTTGAAATCAAGCGATAATTTGACCTATATGTGGCACTGTCGTCTTGGTCACATTGGAGTGAAGCGTATGAAGAAACTCCATTCCGATGGACTTCTTGAATCACTTGATTTTGAATCACTTGAAAGATGCGAGGCATGTCTGATGGGTAAAATGACTAAGACTCCATTTTCTGGTATGATGGAGCGAGCTACAGACTTATTGGAAATCATACATACCGATGTGTGTGGTCCAATGAGTGTAGCATCGCGCGGTGGTTATCGTTATGTTCTTACCTTCACGGATGACTTGAGTAGATATGGGTATATCTATTTCATGAAACATAAGTCCGAAACTTTCGAGAAGTTTAAGGAGTTTCAAAGTGAGATAGAGAATCAACGTAACAAGAAGATTAAATTTCTACGTTCTGATCGTGGAGGTGAATATCTAAGTTACGAGTTTGGCGAGCATTTGAAGAAATGCGGAATACTTTCACAATTGACACCGCCGGGAACACCACAGCGTAATGGTGTGTCTGAACGTCGTAATCGAACTCTCTTAGATATGGTTCGTTCTATGATGTCACTTACAGATTTACCGCTAACATTTTGGGGTTATGCATTAGAAACAGCCGCATTCACTTTAAATAGGGCACCATCTAAATCCGTTGAAACGACACCGTATGAATTATGGTTTGGGAAGAAACCTAAATTGTCGTTCCTTAAAATTTGGGGATGCGAAGCCTATGTAAAGAAGTTACAGCCGGACAAGCTTGAACCCAAAGCGGAAAAATGCGTCTTCATAGGATACCCGAAGGAAACTATTGGGTATACCTTCTATCATAGATCCGAAGGCAAAATCTTCGTTGCCAAGAATGGATCCTTTCTAGAGAAGGAATTTCTCTCGAAAGTAGTGACTGGAAGGAAAGTAGAACTCGACGAGGTTGTCGAACCTTCTCTCGAAATTGCGAGTAGCGCAGCACCGGAAGAAGTTCCTGTGGTGCCTGCACCAATAAGAGAGGAAGCTAATGATAGTGATCATGAAACTTCGGTTGAAGTTGCTACAGAGCCTCGGAAGTCAACGAGAACTCGTACCACTCCAGATTGGTATGATTCCGTTATGAATGTCATGTTGGTGGACAACACCGATGACCCCGAGACATATGAGGAAGCGATGATGAGCCTAGATTCCAATAAATGGCAAGAAGCCATGAAATCCGAGATTGGATCCATGTACGAAAACCAAGTATGGACTTTGGTGGACTTACCGGATGGCCGGAAGGCTGTCGAGAACAAATGGATTTTCAAGAAGAAAACAGATGCTGATGGTAATGTTACTGTCTATAAAGCTCGACTTGTCGCAAAAGGGTTTCGACAAATTCAAGGAGTTGACTACGATGAGACTTTCTCACCGGTAGCGAAGCTAAAGTCTGTGAGGATTATGTTAGCAATCGCTGCATATTATGATTATGAGATATGGCAGATGGATGTCAAAACAGCATTCCTCAATGGAGACATTGATGAAGAGTTGTATATGATACAACCCAAAGGTTTTGTCGATCCTAAAGACGCTAACAAGGTATGCAAGCTTCAACGGTCCATCTATGGATTGAAGCAAGCATCCCGAAGTTGGAATCAACGTTTTGATAAGGTAATCAAAAGTTTTGGTTTTATACAAACTTATGGAGAAGCTTGTATTTACAAGAAAGTGAGTGGGAGCTCTGTAGCATTCTTAATACTGTATGTGGATGACATATTGTTGATTGGGAATGATGTAGACCTTCTTAATAGTGTCAAAGAGTATTTGAATAATAGTTTTTCAATGAAGGATCTTGGCGAAGCAGCTTACATATTAGGCATAAAGATTTATAGAGATAGATCGAAACGCCAAATATCATTGTCACAAAGTACATATGTGGACAAAGTTCTAAAGAGGTTTGGAATGGAAGAAAGCAAGAAAGGGTTCTTGCCCATGTTGCCCAATACGACCTTGAGTAAAACTCAAAGTCCGACATCGGCAGAAGATAGAGAAAGGATGAGTAAGACTCCCTATGCATCAGCCATAGGATCTCTAATGTATGCCATGCTATGTACTAGACCCGACATTGCATATGCTGTTAGTTTAACTAGCAGATATCAAAGTGATCCAGGAGTGGATCATTGGACAGCGGTCAAAAACATCCTTAAGTACTTGAGAAGAACTAAGGATATGGTTCTTTCTTATGGAGGTGATGAACAGCTCGTTGTTAATGGTTACACCGATGCTAGTTGGAACACCGATCCAGATGATTCTAAATCACAATCTGGGTACGTATTTATTTTGAATGGTGCAGCAGTTAGCTGGAGGAGTGCAAAGCAAAGCGTTGTGGCGAGATCTTCAACTGAATCGGAATACATGGCTGCTTCGGAGGCTTCACAAGAAGCGATATGGATGAAAGAGTTCATTACAGAGCTGGGTGTGGTTCCTAGTGCGCTGGACCCAATGTCTATCTACTGTGATAACATGGGCGCCATAGCCAATGCGCAAGAACCAAGGTCACACAAGAAGCTGAAGCATATCAAGCTGCGTTTTCACGCTATTCGAGAACATATCCAGGATGGGGATATAAAGATTTGCAAAGTACACACAGATCTGAATGTGGCGGATCCGTTGACTAAACCTCTCCCGAGGGCAAAACATGACCAACACCAAACTGCCATGGGTGTTCGGTATATTACCATGTAATCTAGATTAGATGACTCTAGTGCAAGTGGGAGACTGTTGGAGATATGCCCTAGAGGCAATAATAAATATAGTTATTATTATATCTTTGTGTTTATGATAAATGTTTACATTCATGCTATAATAGTATTAACAAGGAAACCATTAATACTTGTGTGATTTGTAAACTTAATTTGAAGTCCCTAGTATAGCCTCTATACTTCACTAGCTTGTTGGTTGATTGATGATGTGGTTTCTTTGTCATGAACATTGAGATGTTATCAACAACAAGATCATATCGTTAGGAGAATGATATGGTGGACATACTCCTATAGACAAGCGTAGCATAAAGATCAAGTCATTTCAATAGTTCAATTGCTATATGCTTTCTGATACATAGTAACCTATTTCCTTCGACCATGAGATCATGCATATCACCTTTGCTGGATGGATGCTTTGATGTCATCAAACACCACACCGTAACAGGGTGGCTATAAAGGTGGCATTGAGTGTTCGGAAAGTATTGGTTGAAACACATGGATCAAGAGTGGGATTTGTCCATCCACATGACGGATAGATATACTCTGGGCCCTCTCGGTGGAATGTCATCCAATTAGCTTGCAAGCATGTGACTTGGTCACAAGGGATCACATATCACGGGAACGAGAAAAGAGTACTTATCAGTAACGAGGATGAACTAGGTATGCAGAGATACCGATGATCATAACCTCGGATAAGTAACATATCGTGAGACAAAGGGAAATTGGTATCGTATGTAAGTGGTTCATTCGATCGCAAAGTAATCGTAGAAATATGTGGGAGCCATATGAATTTCCAGATTCCTCTATTGGTTATTGTTCGGAGAAGTGTCTCGATCATGTCCGCATAATTCACGAACCGTAGGGAGACACACTTAAGGATTCGACGTTGTTTGAGTAGTTATGGTATTATGAGAAAGAGACCGAATGTTGTTCGGAGTCTCGGATGGGATCCGGGATATCACGAGGTGATCCGGAATGGTCCGGAGAATAAGATTCATATAAGGAAAGTCCCGTTTCGAAGTTGGGGAATGGTTCCGGTGTTTTCATCGGGAACATTCTAGAAGGTCCCGGAATGTCCGGCACTCCGGAGGGGGAATGGTACATGAGTGTGTCATTACATATTGGAATGATTGCATCATGTACTAAGTATTCTTGCTGTCCCAAATAAAGGATTTATTTAAATCCTAAATTGAAAAGTCAAACGGCTAGTTTGAAAGTCAAACGGCAGTTTTGGGAAGTGGGAAAAGAGGAGGAGAGGTGGAGGCCGAGTTGGAGGAGGGTTCCTCCCCTTGGCCGGCGCACCTCCCTAGGCCGAGTTGGGGAGGAACTCCTCCCCTTGGCCGGCCAGCCCTCCCACCTATATAAGGAGGGGCAGGGCTCCCCTCCTATACACACAAGTTTCCTATCCTCTAAACTAAACCCTAGATCTAGACCCCGGTTTAGAGCTATTCGGTTTAGAGCCTTCTAATTGGTTTAGAGCCTTCTAATTGGTGTGTCTAATTACTAGACCACTAATAGCCTCTCTCATAAGCTCCACCATACTCGCACCGGCTTAAGGCGAAGCCCTGCGGGATTTCCCCTCTACCTCCGGTACCACGCCGTTGTGCTGCCGGAATCGCGAGGAGAGTGCTACAACCTCCGCTGCCTGCTGGAACAAGGGAGAGGAAGGTCTTCGTCGAGTACCGAACGTGTGACCGACTGCGGGAGCGCTGCGGGAACGCGGCGCCGGAAGGATCGTCTACGCGATCTTGAGATCGGAAAGAGTACGACTACATCACCCACGAGAATCTGCTCTCGTTAAACACTTTGGAATCTTCGAGGGTGAGTTATTCCATCGACTCGTTGCTACAATCTAGTAGATAGATCTTGGCTTGTTTGTTTGTATGCGATAGAAAATTTTTGTTTTCCATGCTACGAACCCCAACAACTACAAGAATAGGTACAGTCCTAAACACCTATGGTGCTCTTGATTCAGCGTCTGTTATAAGTAAGCTTGTCACACCACCACCACATACACATGCTACACACACTGCTACTACTGCTGAGTCTGAAACTGCTTTTGATGCTCATGATGTTACTTCTACTGTGCTTGATGCGAGTGGTTCATTAGGTCCTTTTCTAGATGCTACTATGGCTAGTTTAGGAAATACCAAAACTCCTAGTGAAGACATTGTTACACCTGTTAGCTCGCCTGCTAGTGAGAGTTATGATATTAATGATGGTTACATTGAGTTCACTGATGATTTTGTTGAAGAGTGCCGAAACACACATGGTACTAGTGCTATTAAGAGTCTTCTTGCTAGACGTACTATCATGCCTAAGTTGTCCTCTGACCTAAGTTTGCCACTTCCCCCATAGATATTAAAGATAAATATTATGATTTCTCTCTTGACTTATCTTATTTAGATATTGTTGAGAAAGAACCTTTTTGTGGGACTGAAAATGAGAGTGTTGTGGCTCATATGAATGAGCTTTCAACTATGAGTGCTTTGTTCTCTGATGATCTTAAGCTGCACAAGTACTTTGTTACTAAGATCTTCCTTTTTCCACTAAAAGGATAAGCTAGGGCTTTTTTAATAGATTACCTCCTGGTTACATTGATATCCCTGATTGCTTCTTTCTTCCAGAAATATTTTCCTCCCAGTGCTAGACATGCTGCTTTGTAGTTTTTGATTTTAAACAGGGAGAAGAAGAGAAATTGCCTGAGTCATGGACAAGGTTATATGCCTTGATTCATGCACATCCTGGATGTCCATTACCTAAGAATGAACTTCTTGATATTTATTATAATGGACTAACTGATGATTCTAGGACATACCTAGATAGCTTTGCTGATTGTGTTTTCAGGAAAAGGACTCCTACAGATGCTGAAGAATTAATGACCAAGATAAGCAAGAATTATGATGATTGGATTTCAACAGAGCTAAATACACCTGAGCCTATTACTCCTGAACCAGTTGTTCCTAAACCAATTCCATAACCAGCAACAAAGAAGAGGACAGTTATTGCATTAAATGATGATGTCACATCCCAAAATTTTCCAAATTTTGATGTGTGAAAAATAAATAAACAAAATAAAATTTTGTTGAAATTTAGGGTGAGAAGAAACTTTTTGATTCCAATTGGAAACATCAAAACCTATTTTGGTCAAATAAAATCCTAAAGGGATTTAAAAAGATAAAACAATTAATAAATAAAGTTATAATAGTTGGAATCACTATATTTGGATCTTTAAATAAAAAGAGATATGGTTTTTATAAAGCTAAGGTAGAAATATAAATAAGGATTATTTTAAAGAGACAAATTAATCTTGGCCAAGTTTTAAAATAAATATTTCTATTTGATAAAAAGAGTAAAGGTTTATTTAAATAAAATAATGAGGATTTATTAATATCCCATTTTGTTTAAGTAAAGGCTTTTCCATTTTAAATAAACATTGAAACTTGTTAAAGTATTTTCAAATAATATTTCCATGTGTTTTGTTTTTCAAGTAAAACCTACTGAAAAGGTTTTGGTATTATTTAGATTTCAAATAGAGTTTTTAAATAAATTAAATCCTATTTGAATTAAAGACTAAGGCCTATTTATTTAATTATTAATAGATCCTAAAAGAATAAAAGAATTATTTTATTTTGGACTTTGGATTATGTTGTTAAACAGAACTAAAATCAATACAAAGTTTGGTGATGGTTTGAATTGATTTTTTGTTTGAATTGTTTAAATGAAAATCAAATCAGGAAATTCAAAATAGAAAAGAAAAAGCTTTCAGTATAAAAAAAGTGAAACAAAGCAGACCCAACCCATCTGGCCCAACTAAGCCCAGACCATCCCAACTAACTCACCCCGCAGTGAAATGTTTTCCACTTAGAAAAGAACCCGCTGAGTCACAGACAAGTGGACCCCACTCTTTCTCTCCCTCTCTCGCAGACAACTAGGCCCCACGCCACCTCATCGTCGTCTTCAACCCCGCGACCACGTCCCCCTCGCCGTTGCTGCTCTTGATTACGGTGATCAATTCGCGTTATTGCAGCCATCACTCCCCCTGCAACCACGCGTACTTAATCGCCCCTGTCTCCTCTACATTTCCCCTCGCTTGCCTCTCCCTCTCTCCCCCCAGGCTGAGTGAATTGCGAGCTCAAACCTCACTGACCCAACGACCTTCACCGACCAATTCCGGCAAACTGCAGCCATCCCTCGCCTCCCATTGCACGCAAGCTTATTCGCCAGCACCAGGCGCATCCACCAGTACCCCCAACTCGGCCGCGCTCGTTCCAGAACATCGGCAACCTCGAACATCTGAGCACCGCTGCATCTGCCTTTGCTCCGGCGAACTCCCCTGGTAAGCACCGACCGCCCCGAGCCTTCCTGTTGATGCTCCTAAGATCCCCAGGACAGTACGCGTCTAACCATGTGCTCCGTTTGCCTTAGGGCAACCTGCAGCTCCCTCCCCGTCGACATCCAGACGAGCCCGACGCCGCTGCAAGCTCCGGCGAGCAATCCACGCAGTTCCAGCGTGCCCCTCGACTATCAGACTGCACCTTGAGCATCAGAGCACCTCTGCGAGCACGGTGAGATACTTCCCTCCTTCCCTCCTTCCCTTGCTCCCTGTAGTCGCCGCGATGCCGCCACCAGAGCGCACCGCCGCCTGTCACCGTCGCCAGCGCCGCCAATGGATGGTCAACGCCTGAGAGCCGTTGGATCGTCATCCTGTGGATACGATAGAAACTGGACAAAGGGGTATCACTCGATCTGCGCCGTGCGATTTAAGTGAAATCCTACGGCCAGTATTGCCTGATCCGCATGAAGCGGTACCGTCCAATAGAATCACGCCACGTGGATTGAGTTTCGATTTAAAACAGAAATTTGAATCTATTGGTTATGCAAACTTGTAAAATTCATAAATTTAATTCTACATGTCCAAATTTTGCAAATTTTATATCAATGGAATCAGCAAGACAAATCCTGCCCAACCATGCACTTTGTTTAATGTTTTGATTCTGGAAAATTGGTTGAATTTGCAGAAACATGTGTAGGCATAATTTGAATATAAAAATTGTTCTAGATATATTTTTGAGATGAAATCTTTGCAAAATGGTTTGTTGTGAACCTACTGACCATAGGAACCAACTTATGAATTTAAAAATGTATTTTGTGAAGTTAAGGAATAAATATTTGAATTAGAGCATTTCTAGTCAAATAAAAATGTTGTTTATGGTTTAGAAATGAATTTTGAGTAAAAATCTTTGGGAAATGATTTTAATTAAACTCTCTGACCCTAAACACCAAGTTTTGAGAACTAAAATATATTTGATGAACCATATAAAGTTATTACCTTGCTAAAAGATATTTTCAACTACATAAAATACCACCTTAGCATAATATTTGGTTTATGAGATGAAACCTTTTGCAACTGGTTTTACCACTTTAGTAAATGACCACTTTGAACTTTATAATGTTTAGAGCCTAGTAGAAACCACTTTTGCAAATAAAACTGTCTTTTGCATGCTTGCATGCATGACCTTGTTTTTGTTATTTTATGTGTGAGAAATGGTTTGAATGCTAGTTGAATTTGTGTTTGCTTGATTGAATTGTAGTGAAGTTAGAAGAGTGTGATATTTGCAAGATCAAGAAGTGAACCAACATTCTCTACTAAAAGGCAAGTGACACTATCATCCATGTCCTACTATTTTCATTACACAGTGGATTTTTGTAACATGCATGTAAAGGACTACTATATTTTATGCTATGCTAAATCCTAATAGGATACCCTTATATCTTCCTTAGTGAAAACATTGTAGTTGTAGTATGCTTAGCCCAGCTATATATTTTGGAAGGGATACATGACATGATTATATGAAGTGTTGAAAAGATATATGCTTTATATAATAAAACAAGTACTCAATGAACCACCTGGGTGTACAAGGATACTCAAGTTTTGGACAAGGTGGCAACAAAGGGAACCATGTTTATATGGCTATCTTTTTGTGTGTGCACTAGAAGAAAACCACCCAGGGACTTAGAGATTGAACATGTTTCTCGTACAGTGGCTTCCATGTACAACCACATGCTAAATGGGCTCTGGCTTAGTCAACTACATAGTGGAAGACCCATGCATTGGCATCTTCAGGTTAACTAGAATTGTGTAAGGGAAATATATCCCTACATTGGTGCCTGGTAGACAAGCTAGCATTGTGTATTGGGAGGACTTCTATGGAAAGACTTTGTCACATTCTCGATCTGCCAGTACTCCATTTTGGGGAGTACTTATCCAGCGGACACTGGTGGCATCAAGACGAGATTGTGTCATGTGGGTAAAGTGTACAACTTCTGCAGAAGAACAAATTCTAAGTACTTAGCCGTGTCCCCGGTTATGGACAATTCTGAGCAACTAAGGCCTGAAGCTATGGAAGATCTCGACATTCCAATTTCTCAAAGTAAAACTTGATGGTGACAACAAGGGATTTGAAGCACTTGGAGTTTTCCAAGAAGTTCAGAAAGATTTGACAAAAGATCAAAAACTATTTTGAAAAGATAGGATAAAACTATATTGCTTTCTGCAAAAGAGCTAAACCCTACTTAGCCAAATATGCATGTAAATCCTAGGATCCACTTATTTCTACATAATAGTGAAACTTGCTAATACAATTCAAATGTATTGACCCTTGTGGCTGCAACTTATTATGTTGCAGGTTTGTTTGATGTTAGTGAAGTGTGTTGAATAGGATTACAAGTCTACAACCAACATGATTGCATGTGGCACTTTGAAGATGAAGGACTCCATGCTATATAGATATTCTGCTGCATTGTAATGTGATAGCCAAATGAGCTATGTAAGATGTAATGAATTATTTTATTCCTGGTTATAAAGTTGTATTATGACCTTTGTTTCTTGATATTACATCTTAACTGTGGATGCTAGCTATTGATCCAGGGACTAGCATTGTAAACACAGGGATCTCTACCTTATTAAAGGTTGGGAACCTTACAGATGAAGTGATGAAGGAAGCTAAGAAGTGTCTAAAGGAGAAACCTATTAGAGCTGAAGATGTGAAGAATCTACCTCCTATAGAAGAATTATGTAAGCCAATTCCCCACTCATCTAGTATTGAGGTACACTCTCTCCAACACTTTGACGAAGGTGATATTCCTTATGGTAAGCCTCCTGATCAATGTTTAGAGGAACTTGACACATTTATTGTTAAACAAGGGTATTTTAATAAAAAAGTTCAGAATTATTTATTGGAAAACTCTAGAGCTATCCATGAGTTGAAAGATATTGTGGAAAGAACTTCAAATGATATTAAAATTCTTTGTAAACACTTTCAAATGGTTCAAACTCAACTTGATCAACTTGCTAATGTACAAAAGGATATGCTAGTTAATGCTTCAGGAGATAAACATGCTTATGGAATTAGAACTAGGAGTGGTATAGCTACTCAAGACCCTTTATATCTCGAAGGACACCCTAAAAGTATAGAGCAAGACTCCCAACAAGGTGAAGATAGTGGTAGTCCTCATAATAGGAAGAAAAAGAAACATAAGATAGTTGAGGAACCACTTGAACCTGCTGTAGATCCTAATAGTATATTTGTCTCTGATGCTGAAACTGAGAGTGGAAATGATAAAAATGAGTCTCCTGATAAGGAGGAAGGTGAGGAAGAACCTGAGAAGCACACTAAAAACACTATGTACACAAAGGAAGATTTTATTGCTAATAAACATGGTAAAGAGAGAGAACCTTGGGTGCAGAAACCTATGCCTTTTCCAGGTAAGAAACACAAGTCAAAAGAGGAAGAACACTACAACAAGTTTTGTGAGTGGATGAAACCTTTATTCTTGCAAATTCCTTTGACTGATGCTATTAAGTTGCCTCCTTATTCAAAGTATATGAATGATATTGTCTCTAATAAAAGGAAGATTCCTAATGATGTGGTTTCTACTTTGCTTGCTAATTACTCCTTCAATGGTAAGGTTCCAAAAAAACTTGGTGATCCAGGTATACCAACTATTCCTTGCTCGATTAAGAATAATTATGTTAGAACTGCTTTATGTGATTTGGGAGCTGGAGTTAGTGTTATGCCTTTTTCTCTCTACAAGAGACTCCAGCTAGAAAAGTTGATACCAACTGATATATCTTTACAAATGGCTGATAAGTCAACTACTATTCCTGTTGGTATATGTGAGGATGTTCCTGTTCAAGTGGATCATAATTGCATGGTTTTAACTGATTTTGTTGTGCTTGAAATGCCTGAAGATGATAATATGTCTATTATTCTTGGGAGACCTTTTCTTAATAGTGCAGGTGCTGTCATCAATTGTAATCAAGGAAAAGTAACATTCAATATTAATGACAAAGAGCACACTATCTATTTCCCCAAGAAGGTTGTTAAGAGCTATTGCCTAAATTCCATTGAAAATATTGAGAGCATCAAGGTTGGAGAAATATATTGTCCCATTCCACAAGAAAATATTTTAACTATTATGATTGGGACCATTGCTATCAAGTATGAGGTAACATAATCACCTTGTGGAATGAAAAGTTTTGTTTCATATACGATTGTTTTGGTAACAAGACTTGATCAACCTTGTTAACAAAAGGATTTTTATGAACAAAATAATGTTTTCACTATGGTTATTCTTGCTTTCTTTTACTTTTCTCCTTCCTAGTCTTTGCTTTAGCTTTAGTCTTGCTAGTTGTTTGCTTGTTTGAGTTTCTTAGAGCTCCTGTATTTTGGGTTTTGTCTTGCTTTTGCTTCTTCTGAAAAAACTGTTTCTGCGAGAAAATCAATTTTCATACCCTGGAAATTGGCCAAAAATAATTTTTCCCGAAAAATCCCAGAAAATTCAAAATAAATTTTTCCTCGAAAAAAGGGGCAGAGAGGCACCTGAAGTGACCCAGGGGGCCACCCCAGGCCACCACACCTCTGGTAGGCGCGGCCTACCAGGTGGCGGCGCCTGGGAGAGGTCTGGCCCACCTGGGCCCCTCCAGGCTACCTCTTCAAAGCCATCTTCTTTCTCTGTCCCGAAAAACACCAGAAAACTTTCTCAAGCTCGAGTTCTTGCTCGTGATTTTCGATCTCCTTGTTCATCCCATCTCAAGTGCTGATTTTTGGAGGGTTTGCTCCTTGGTATGTGCCTCCTCCACTTGTCCAATTAGATTTGTGATTGGTAGATTGTATCTTGAGTATTTTGCTGCTATAGGTGACAGGTTGTTTGAGCTTGCATGCTTGTTCTATGCTTAGAAACTTTGTTTTGATGCATGTGTAGCCCTCTAGCAAGTTCCTATAGTAGTTTCTCATCATTTATCAATTTAGAAATCACTTGGTTTGATGGTTGTCTAAAAATTTCAGCAAGGAATATGAGTGCTTATCCACTGAATCAATATGACTTGATGGTGCTTGAGCCAATGAAGGTTCATCGTGAGGAGGCATTTTTTCCTTCCATATATCCATGCCATGAATTTATGAGAGCTGCGGGGATCCTCCAAGATTTCCAAACTATGGTTACAAATGCAGGGTTGGAACACTTTGTTGAAGGTGAACCATTTCAATATGTTAAGCTAACCATGGCTTTTGTGCAGGATTTCCGGTTCACTTGGTCCACTTCTAATCCCATGGTCCATTACAAAATATATAATATATCTGTCAACTTGCCTTTTGCTGATTTATGTGCAGCAATTAGAGTACCTCAGTGGGGGTCCTGTGAGAAGATCAAGGAGAGGCCCAAGTCACTTATGGATTTATATGATGAGATTTTCCAAGGTTTCGACTTCTCAAAGGAAAGTGGTAAAATTAGGAACATTCAGCTCCCAGCTATTAGATACTTTGCCTATTTCATTACCAAGTGCGTTCTTGCTAGAAAGATTGCTAGAAAGTTGTCTTCTTTTGATCTAGCTTTTATCATAGCTGCTCTGAATAGGAATAGATATTATAGCTTGGGTGCTCTAATAGCTCACCGTCTCACCACCAACGGTGAGAAGGGTGGAAATTGTGGAGGTCTCATTGCTTCTAGGTTGCTAGCTTTCCATGGTTTAGAGCCTCACTATTCAGATTTTCAGTTCCCCATAGATAGGCTTGATATTGAATCCATGATTCATGTAAAGTTCCCAACCTTAAATAAGGTAGAGATCCATGTGTTTACAATGCTAGTCCCTGGATCAATAGCTAGCATCCACAGTTAAGATGTAATATCAAGAAACAAAGGTCATAATACAACTTTATAACCAGGAATAAAATAATTCATTACATCTTACATAGCTCATTTGGCTATCACTTTTCATTGCAGCAGAATATCTATAAGCATGGGATCCTTCATCTTCAAAGTGCCACAGGCAGTCATGTTGGTTGTAGACTTGTAATCCTATTCAACAAAACTTCACTAACATCAAACAAACCTGCAACATAATAAGTTGCAGCCACAAGGGTCAATACATTTGAATTGTATTGGCAAGTTTCACTACTATGTAGAATATAAGTGGATCCTATCAATACATGCATATTTGGCTAAGTAGGGTTTAGGCTCATTTGTAGAAAGCAATATAGTTTTATCCTATCTTTTCAAAATAGTTTTTGATCTTTGTCAAATCTTTTGAACTTCTTGGAAAACTCCAAGTGCTTCAAATCCCTTGTTGTCACCCTCAAGTTTTTAACTATGAGAAATTGGAATGTCGAGATCTTCCATAGCTTCAGGCCTTAGTTGCTCAGTATTGTCCATAACTGGGGACACGGCTAAGTACTTAGAATTTGATCTTCTGCAGAAGTTGTACACTTTACCCACATGACACAATCTCATCTTGTTGCCACCAGTGGCCGCTGGATAAGTACTCACCAAGATGGAGTACTGGCAGATTGAGAATGTGACAAAGTCTTTCCATAGGAGTCCTCCCAATACACAATGCTAGCTTGTCTTCCAGGCACCAATGTAGGGTTCCAAGTTCCCTAGCACAAATCTAGTTAACCTGAAGATGCCAATGCATGGGTCTTCCACTATGTAGTTGACTAAGCCAGAGCCCATTTAGCATGTGGCTGTACATGGAAGCCACTTTACGAGAAACATGTTCAATCTCTAAGTCCCTGGGTGGTTTTCTTCTAGTGCACAACAAAAAGATATTTCCATATAAACATGGTTCCTTTTGTTGCCTCCTTGTCCAAAAGCTTGAGTATCCTTGTCCACCCAGGTGGTTCATTGAGTACTTGTTTTATTATATAAAACATAAGTCTTTTCAATACTTCATATAATCATAACATGTACCCCATCCCAATATATAGCTGGGCTAAGCATACTATAACTACATTGTTTTCACTAAGGAATATATAAGGCCATCCTATTAGGATTTAGCATAGCATAAAGTATAGAAATCCTTTTCATGCATGTTTCAAAAATCCACTAAGTATAATGAAAATAGTAGGACTTGGATGATAGTGTCACTTGCCTTTTCGGTAGAGAATGTTGGTTCACTTCTTGATCTTGCTAATATCACACTTTTCTAACTTCTCTACAAATCAATCAAGCAAACATAGATTCAACTAGCATTCCAACCAATATTCAAACAATTCATCACACATAAAATAATAGAAACAAAGTCATGCATGCAAGCATGCAAAAGATAGTTTTATTTGCAAAGGTGGTTTCTACTAGGCTCTAAAACATTATAAGGTTCAAATTGGTCATTTACTAAAGTGGTAAAACCATTTGCAAAAGGGTTTTATCTATAAACCATTTCTTAAATCAAATCATTATTTCATGTGGTGGAAAATTCTTTTAGTAAAGCAATAATTTTATATTGTTCACCAAATAAGTTGTTAATAAACAAAACTTGGTGTTTAGGGTCAGAAGGTTTGAATCTAAACATTTCCCAAAGGTTTTCCTCAAAAATCATTTCCATATCAAAATCAATATTTTTATTTGACTAGAAATGAGTTAGTCCAAGTATTTATTCCTAAACTTCACAAAATTCATTTTTAAATCCATGAGTTGGTTCGTAGGGTCAGTAAGCTCCCAACAAACCATTTTGCAAAGATTTCACATTAAAATTTTATCTAGAACAATTTTTATATTCAAAAATAAGCCTACACATGTTTCTGCAAATTCAACCAATTTACCAGAAGCAAATCATTAAAAAAATTGCATGGTTGCAAAGTACATGTTCTACTGATTCCATTGATATAAAATTTGCAAAATTTGGACGTGTAGATTTAAAGTTATGAATTTTACAAGTTTGCATACAAATCTGATTCAGAATTATGTTTTAAATCAAACCAGTGCCACGCGGCGTGATACTATTGGTCGGTAATGGTTCGCACGGATCAAGCTTTGTGGACCGTAGGTTTTAAGTAAGATCGAGCGGCACAGACGTGCTCTTACCCTTTCAGTTAAATCTAATCGCAGCCATACGATTTGCATCGCGCAGCTCACAGCTGCTCGACCAAGTTCTGGCGGCGCTGGCGGTGGCAGACGACGGCGCGCAGTCAGACAGTGGCGTTTCGGCGGCTACAGGAAGCAAAGGAAGAAACAGGGGTGCTCACCGTGCTCGCGAGGTCGAGGTGATGCTCAAGGTGGCGCTGGCTTGGCGAGGGGCGCTTAGAGATGGTGGCGATTCCTCGCCGGAGTGGGTGGCGGCGTCAGGCGGCTCTGGAGGTCGTCGAGGGCGACGCTGCGGTTCACCCCGAGGAAAAACAAGGACACGGTTAGACGCGGGAGAGTGTGGCGAGTGCAGGAGTATCGTCAGGAAGGAGAGGGGAGGACGTTGCTTACGGAGATACTTCGCCAGAGCGTCAGCAAACGGCGGTGGCGTTCAGATGATGTAGAAGCCGAGGCTCTGGGGCACTCGCGAGCGAATGGAGCACACGGGGAGATGCGCAAGAGGTTGCTGATGAAAACCGTGTGAAGCAGGGGCCGAGGGGGAGTCTGTCCTCGCCGGAATTGACGAATGAGCTCGTCGGAGCAATGGCGGAGCAAGAGGAATTCGGGGCAGCCTAGGGGCAGAGGGGAGGAGCTGTCTGGGGGGAAAGAGAGAGCGGAGAGGGGCGCTTTAGGGGGCGTGATCACTGCAGGGAATTATGCGGCCATTCACGCGTATTGATGCCGGCAGTAACTCAGCGGCAACGGCAGGGGCGACGGGGTTGGGGTGGAGACGATGAACAGGAGTGTGGGGCCGTGCTGTCAGCGAGGTGGAGGAAATAGGAGTGGGGCCTAGCGTTCAGTGACCTCGCGGGTACGCGTGTAAGTGAAAAAACGATTCGCGCATGGGGGTTTAGTTGGGCTGGACTGGTGGGCTTGCTGGGCCTGCTGGGTTAGGTTTGATTCTTCTCTTTCTTTTTCTGCAGGCCTTTTCTTTTTCTATTTGATTTTCTGTTTTGATTTTCAAACAAACAATTCAAACCACAATTCAAATCAAACTACCACCAAACTTTTGCTAAACTTTGTATTGATTTTAGTTCTGTTTAACAACACAAGCCAAAGTCCAAAAATAAAATAATATTTTTATTCTTTTTAGGATCTACTTAATAATTAAATAAAATAGTACTTAGTTATTAATTCAAATAGGTTTTGATTTATTAAAATCTCCATTTGAAATCTAAATAATACCAAAATCATTTCAGTAGGTTTTATTTGAATAAATAAAACACTTGGAAGACTTATTTAAAATTAATTAACAAGTTTTAGTGTTTATTTAAAATGGAAAAAGCCTTTACTTAAATAAAATTGGATATTAATAAATCCTCATTATTTATTTAAATAAAACTTTATTCTTTTTATCAAATAGAAATATTTTATTTCAAAAGCTTGGCCAAGATTTAATTTGGCTCTATAAAATAATCTTTTTTTATAAATTCTATTTTGCTTTTGAAAAAAAAATCTTTTTATTAAAAGATCTAAAATAGTAATTCCAACTATCAAAACTTTCTTTATTAATTGTTTATCTTTTTAAATCCCTTTAGGATTTATTTGATCAAAATAGGTTTGAAAGTTTCCAATTGGATTCAAAAAGTTTCTTTTCACCCTAATTTTCAACAAAGTTTTATTTTGTTTATTTATTTTTCACATTTCAAAATTTGGAAAATTTTTGGGATGTGACAATTCAGCATGGTTTTGTTTCCTTGGGGGCTAATGTGAGAAATTTTTCGTTTGAATTATCGTTTGCCCAGCAAGTTCGGAGAAAGGGTAGGACTGAGAAAATAGTTTATTTGCCTGCACCTGCTTTGTTTAACTTTGATAACAGGTAAGGATGGTCGCTTACGGAGGAGGAGGTTGACACATATGTGGCGGAACTCTCCCAACAAGAGGAGAATGTTGAAGAGGATGCCGAAGACAATTCGGTTCAGCCCTCCAACTTGGGAGAGTCTTCATACCAGTAGCCCTCATTTGATTGGGGCGCGTCTTCTTCTTCATCGCAGGTGCCTGACTATGATCATTCCTATGAATACCCACCAGCATGGGGGTACTATCCACGCTATTGAGCTCCACTTAGGCCAAAATCCTAAGCTTGGTGGGGGGATGTATACCGACATCACACTCATATATATATCATGTTCAGTCGGTTCTTTGTATATCCATTGTTCCGCTTTCTTTTTGGTTTTTGTTGCTTCTTTTAAAAACACAAAAATACCAAAAATATTTTCATTGTTTCTCTTGGTTTGTTTCTTTGTTTCTTTGCTTTGGTTTTCCTTAAAATAAAAATCCAAAAATATTTGTGGTTCTTCTTTGGTTTTGTGAGTTCTTTGCAGGGTTCAGCCGTCCTCAGTGGATTTTGGTTTCATGTTAATATTCAAGTCACACAAGTGAAGGGAAATAATGAAGATTAAGACAACTTGAGGTGTGGTAAGAGGCTGGTAACAAACTCTATTTGTTTCATTTTTATACATATACTCATCATTGTGAGCATGCTTAGCCTGTTTGTGTAAGGTGTATGTCATTATGGATGCTTAGTAGTTCTTTCTTGTCTATGATTAGCTCCAGCTTGCTAATAGTTTGTAGCATGTCTTATGGATATTTGCTTGCATTGTTTTCTTCATACTTTAATATGACATTGTGGTATCCCCCTCTGACTGTTCATGTGAGTCGACTTGGCACATGCTCACGCATGCATATGACTAATCAATAGTCAGTAAGCCTCAATGATTTATTTTGCCTCAGAGTTCTTGTATCACTTTCATGCCATAATTAGTCCTGTTTTGTTGCAATCATGATTATGACAGCTATTTCTCTCTCGTTTGTCGCTTCCTCTCTATTGCTAGCCTTCACTTGCACTGAGTATGTGCTCTACATGTGCTTCCAACACCCCAAAACCAATATTGCCAGCTGTGTCCACCATACCTACCTATTAACATCACTTGCTATTTCAGTGCATATTCAATATGCCTTGTTTTCTTCCAAAATAAAATGTTTGTGTGTTTTGAGAAAGTTAGTTAGTAAAGCTCTCACGAACTTGATGGCACACTTTATTCTTTGCACTTAATAATACTGAACCATTGTGACTAGTCCATGAAAGTTATATGCTTGCTTATTATATGCTGGGAGTCAGCAGAACCGTGCTGTCACGGGGAATGCTTTTAACACCTTTTTGGATATCCTATCCAGTTGATACTTTGCTCTTTTTTTTATGGATGTCGACGATGTGAAATAAAAGGGGAGTTTGTGAGTTCATGGAGTTTATACATTGTGTTAGAGAAACGCCTGGGCCGCTAGCCTAAGCCATGCCTAATCATGGTGGACACTTGCGGTATCACCATAATGAGCATCTATGAAGCATCCTCAGTAAAAAGCTATGCATATGGTAAACAAAAAGATTGCTGAGATGCTCATTGTCTGCTTGCCTTGTCATTTTGGTTATGGGAAAGCTCTTGTACCATGTGCAAGGGGTACCCCATTGGCGGTTCTCGATGATATGCATGTATTTACAATGAAAAGAACTTTCAGGTGACCAAAGTTGAGTAGCATGCGGAGCGGCCCTCGTACTCAAGGGACTTGGGGTTTCCAGTCTATAGTCTGTCAAGCATATGATTCAGAGTGGACCTCACTTTCACCTTAACCACATGAAGATGCCTATGATAGGGGCAATGAGAGCTCAAAGCTAATGAGTACCTTCCTTTCAGCATTAGGAAGACTTTCAAACCTTCACAAAAAAGTTTTCACAATTTTGTTGAGTAATCCCCCGCTGTAGGCTTGGGGATGGTATGGATTGGATGAGTTCTATCATGTAATCGAATAAGATATGTTAGGGCATAGTGCCTAGTATCTCTATTAGTGCTATTTGACTTTGTTGCAACTTGTTGTGCTTAATGCTTGTCACTAGGGCCCAAGTGCCATGATCTCAGATCTGAACTTATTATTGAATCATTATGATAGTATTGTTTGTTATCTTATCTGCAAGTTGTGTACACATATCATTGTCCGGATCCAAAGGCCCCAAAGTGACAATAATCGGGACAACCGGAGGGGATGGATATGGTGTGAGGATCACATGTGTTCACGAAGTGTTAATGCTTTGCTCCGGTGCTCTATTAAAAGGAGCACCTTAATTGCCAGTAGTTCCCTAGAGGCCCCGCTGCCACGGGCTGGCTGGACAGAAGATGTTGTGCAAGTTCTCATTGCGAGCACGTATGACTATATTTGGAGCACATGCCTAGGATTGTTTAGTACTAATGATGGTTAATAATCAGGTGGGAGTTAGCAAGTTCAATCTCATGCCTTGGGATGACATCAAGATTATCTAACTTAGGCCAAAATTTATGCTCTTTATGCTACCTTCAGTTATCTTTCTAGAATCTACAAGTCACTTAAGTAAACTCTAAGAGAAAGCTTTGATAAAGAAAATAAATTATTAAGCTTGCAAGTAAAACTAGGATTGGGTATCAAGTGGTGTAAGCTTGCAAGTAAAACTTGCATGGTTTAGCTTGCTAAGATAGTAGTATAATCTTGCTAAGTTGCAAGTGTTAGCTTGCTTAGTTAATAGCTTGCCTTGTGCAGAGCAGTGGTTGAAGTTCTCATCGGCTTCTTCCTCATAGTATCCTCCTTTCTCCTCGTATCCTTGGTCGGTACTAGCGTCTATAAATAAATACGAGGTACACAAACATAAATACGAGAAAAGTAATTTCTAATCATTGAAAAACTACTTAAGATTTAATATTCTCCAACTCAAACATGGGATCATGTTGACACATTCATCACCACATATTTTAGTACATGGGAATGTGATTTAAAGTGGTGTCACAATTTAATAAGGTTTAACCTTTTTATTTTATATAATTAAAGTGACTAGAAATGCCTATGTGGCATTCTTTTATTACTTGATCATTATTTCTGTAAGTAAACCTATATATTTTTATATATTCTGAAAGGTATGGTTAACTGGTATTTTTGAGAGTTGGAATTAACTCAAAATCTCTTATGGTTGAATTTTGAAAAATGTTTGAATGCAGAAAAGCTTCTACCTTGTTATTTTTACCATGGGTGATCTACAAATCTAAATGGTTTGAATCCAACGGGCTTGGATTAAGCATTCCAGTACCTTTCTAACCAAATTGGTTTCATGCATTTTGGTTCAGTAAATCGAGATGGGTTGATTTTTGAATCTAGGTATAGAATTGGGTTTGAAATTAAATGAATAAACTTAAGTTTGAATTGTTGGGTCGCGCTGGACGTTTAACTAGGCCGGCCCACTACGCACAGCGCACGCGCGGGCTGGTTAAGTGGCTGTCCCCATGCGTCAATGAGACAGTGAGGGGCGAAACGGTACGGGGTGATCTAGGCCGCACGATCTAACTCTAATCGAACGGCTCTGGTTCATCGTCCATGTCGGGCAGCGCCGACGAGACAGAACCCTAGTGCGGCAGGTGAGGGTCGTGGGAGGCTCACCGGGGCTCAGGCGATGGTCGGCAACGGGGGCGAACGACGAAGTCGACGACGGCGATCCTCCTGGTACCAGCAGCTTCTCCTAGGGCGGCTCCAATCGACGACGCCTCTCCTCCTCTGTAGCGGCAAACTCTGGTGAAATTCCGGCCACCTGGTGCTCGGCTTGCTCCGAGAGTGAGTGGGTGTGATCAGTGAGAGGTGGGGAGTGAACTGGTGTGAAGAAAACGAGCGGTAGAGGCCTCCTTTTATAGTGGCTGAAGGGGACCGACGGGCGCGGGCTGAGCTCGTCGTGGTCGACGGCACAGAAGCTAATGGCATGGGCGATGATAGGGGCGGTGTTGTGCTCCCTCGCGAAGCTCAACGGCGTGGTGGCGAGGCGTGGGGCGGTGCTGATCTATCGGAACGCGTCGACGCACTGAGCAGGTCCGACGATGATTTTAAAGGCACACAGCATGCGTGGTTTGCGCGGAGGCGAACGAGGTTGTCTGACAAGGTGCTGGAGTGTTGGCGAGCACGTCTGCAAGCGGCGAGGGCGGCGCGTGGTCGGTGGGCGCTGGTCGAGTGTGGCGCACTGGCGCGCTCTCGGCTTGCACACTGAGAGATTTGGCAAGCTTGGGCAGTGTGGTCCAGGGACTGGCAGTGCTCGAGGCTTGGACAGGGGGTGGCGGTGGACGGTGGTCAGTGCTCCAGACATGCTTGCTAGGCTTGGTGCTTCTCCTAGCTCGCTGTCGACATTGTTGGAGATATGCCCTAGAGGCAATAATAAATGTAGTTATTATTATATCTTTGTGTTTATGATAAATGTTTGCATTCATGCTATAATAGTATTAACAAGGAAACATTGATACTTGTGTGATTTGTAAACTTAATTTGAAGTCCCTAGTATAGCCTCTATACTTCACTAGCTTGTTGGTTGATTAATGATTGTGGTTTCCCTATCATGAACATTGAGATGTTATCAACAACAAGATCATATCGTTAGGAGAATGATATGGTGGACATACTCCTATAGATAAGCATAGCATAAAGATCAAGTCATTTCAATAGTTCAATTGCTATATGCTTTCTGATACATAGTAACCTAATTCCTTCGACCATGAGATCATGCATATCACCTTTACCGGATGGATGCTTTGATGACATCAAACACCACACCGTAACTGGGTGGCTATAAAGGTGGCATTGAGTGTTCGGAAAGTATTGGTTGAGACACATGGATCAAGAGTGGGATTTGTCCATCCATATGACGGATAGATATACTCTGGGCCCTCTCGGTGGAATGTCATCCAATTAGCTTGCAAGCATGTGACTGGCTCACAAGGGATCACATATCACGGGAACGAGAAAAGAGTACTTATCAGTAACGAGGTTGAACTAGGTATGCAAAGATACCGACGATCATAACCTCGGATAAGTAACATATCGTGAGACAAAGGGAAATTGGTATCGTATGTAAGTGGTTTATTCGATCGCAAAGTAATCGTAGAAGTATGTGGGAGCCATATGAATTTCCAGATTCCTCTATTGGTTATTGTTCGGAGAAGTGTCTCGATCATGTCCGCATAATTCACGAACCGTAGGGAGACACACTTAAGGATTCGACGTTGTTTTGAGTAGTTATGGTATTATGAGAAAGAGACCGAATGTTGTTCGGAGTCTCGGATGGGATCCGGGATATCACGAGGTGATCCGGAATGATCCGGAGAATAAGATTCATATAAGGAAAGTCCCGTTTCGGAGTTCGGAAATGATTCCGGTGAATGTTCTAGAAGGTTCCGGAATGTCCGGCACTCCGGGAGGGGGGAGGGGTACATGAATGTGTCATTACATATTGGAATGATTGCATCATGTACTAAGTGTTCTTGCTGTTCCAAATAAAGGATTAAATTGAATCCTAAAACAGAAAAGTCAAATGTCCAGTTTGAAAGTCAAACGGCTAAAACAAGAAACTGTGGGAAACAAGCAAGAGGAGTTGGGAACCGACTTGGGGGAGGAGTCTCCTCCCCAAGCCGGCGCGCCAACCAAGGCCGACTTGGGGAGGGACTCCCCTCCCCTTGGCCGCACCCTCCACCCATAAAAGGAGGGGCAGGGCCTCCTCCTCTAGACACACAAGTTCCTATCCTCTAATCTCCGGTTTAGAGCCGTTTTGGTTTAGAGCTTCTAATTGCCCTAGCCTTCGGTTTAGAGCCTTCTAATTGGTGTGTCTAATCCCTAGACCACTAATAGCCCTCTCTCATACTCCACCATACTCGCTCCGGCTTAAGGCGAAGCCCTGCGGGATCTCCCCTCTACTTCCGGTACCACGCCGTTGTGCTGCCGGAATCACGAGGAGAGTGCTACAACCTCCGCTGCCTGCTGGAACAAGGGAGAGGAAGGTCTTCGTCGAGTACCGAACGTGTGACCGACTGCGGGAGCGCTGCCGGAACGCAGCGCCGGAAGGATCGTCTACGCGATCTTGAGATCGGGAAGAGTACGACTACATCACCCACGAGAATCCGCTCTCGTTAAACACTTTGGAATCTTCGAGGGTAAGTTATTCCATCGACTCGTTGATACAATCTAGTAGATAGATCTTGGCTTGTTTGTTTGCATGCGATAGAAATTTTTTGTTTTCCATGCTACGAACCCCTACAGACATGTGGGTGGAAAGTTAGGCTCGGCATGGTCACCATTAATGGCTATGCCAAGCTCACAGTGGTGCTAAGGCTTGTTAATTGGGCTAGATCATCTACTGAAAGTGTAGTGAGAGCTAGAGAGGGAACAAGGTTGGCCAAAATCACTGCTCACTATAGTGTTTGTTGTTTTTTTGTTTGCTGCAAACAAGGTGTTTGATGAAATGGCAGAAAGAGATTCAAATTTGAATTTTGGATTCAAACTTGGTGGGTATGCTAGGCACATACTAGGGAGTCTCTGGTTAGTTGGATTAGTCAAGGGGCACTGGTTTGGTTGGGTTTTGAAAATGTGTGATCTTCACATATGATAAAGATTCAATTTTTACTTATGATTTGAATGAGGTTGCCAAATTTTTCTGCAAGTTTGAAAGGTGGAATTTGATTCATTTTTACTTGGTCTAGCAAGGGGTGAAAAGAATTGGAAAAGTTTCTATTTGAAATCTTGGACTAGAAACACTCAAGTGACCTAGTGAGCAAGATTAGCAAAAATGACCATTTGCCTTAATTGATTTGTTTTTGATTTTCTCTTTATTTGTTTCTGCTTGGAAATGTTTTATATGATGTTATTTTCATCTTTAAACCATTTCTTGCTATTTAGGTTACACAAGATCATTCATGCATTTATCAAAGCATCACATACACACATGCATTCATATGATTTTAATTACTCAAAGTTTTTGTTAACCCTAATTTTAGCGACTAGAGTTTGATGATCATTGTTTTATATTTTTGGGATGTTACAAACCTTCCCTCCTTAAACAAAATCTCGTTCCGAGATTTGAAAAATGAAGAAAAAAGATTACCAAGGATTTAAAGAGATCGGGAAACTCCATCCGGATGTGATCTTCTCGCTCCCAGGTAGCTTCTTCTTCGGTGTGGTTGCTCCACTGAATCTTGAGAAACTTGATGCTTCGGGTCCTGGTGGTTCTGAAAGCTTCTTCCAAAATACGAATGGGTACTTCGGGATACGTCTGGTCATTGTTGATCTCTATGGTCTGGTGATCAATGTTCTTGAAAACTTCGGTATTCTCCGGAACTTCAAGGCATTTGCGAAGTAACGATATATGGAACACATTGTGCACTGCTGACATTTCCTCGGGCAGTTCCAATTGATATGATACTTCTCCCCGACGATTTAGAATCTTGAAAGGTTCGATATATCTGGGGGCTAACTTTCCTTTCAGCTGGAAACGCTGCATTCCCTTCAAAGGCGACACTTTGAGATACACAAAATCTCCGATATTGAAGGCGAGGTCTCGACGTCTCTTATCGGCGTAACTCTTCTGTCTTGACTGGGCAGTCTTGAGGTGCTCACGAATCTTGTGAACTTTCTCTTCTGCTTCTCGTAGGACGTCGGGTCCGAAAATATGACTCTCTCCTACTTCCGACCAATTCAAAGGGGTGCGACACTTCCTTCCATACATGAATTCAAATGGGTCCATTTGCAGACTAGCTTGATAACTGTTGTTGTATGAAAATTCTACGAAAGGCAGACAGTGTTCCCATTTATATCCATACTCTAGCACACATGCTCTCAACATATCTTTGAGTATTTGATTTACTCGCTCCGTTTGTCCATCGGTCTGAGGGTGATACGCTGTGCTGAAATCTAGTCGGGTTCCTAAACCTTCTTGGACTTTCTTCCAGAATCTCGAGGTAAACTGAGTTCCTCGATCCGATACAATGTTCTTGGGGACTCCGTGCAAACTGACGATTCTAGCGATGTATAACTCTGCTAGCTTCGAACTCTAGTATGTGGTCTGGACTGGTAAGAAATGGGCGACTTTCGATAATCTGTCCACTATGACCCAAATAGATTCATTTCCCCTACTAGAAGTAGGCAATCCGGTGATAAAGTCCATTCCAACTAAATCCCATTTCCATTCCAGAATCTGTAAGGGTTGCAACAGTCCTGCGGGTCTTTGATGTCCCGCCTTGACTCTCTGACAGATATCACACTTGGCGATATAGCTTCCGATTTCTCTCTTCATATTATGCCACCAAAGTTGCTCCTTCAAATCCTGATACATCTTTGTTCCTCCAGGGTGGATAGAATAAAGAGTATCATGGGCTTCCTTCAAAATAACTTCTTTCAACTCTGAATCTGCTGGTACACAAAGACGTCCTTTGTACCACAGAACTCCCTCTTCGTCTTCGGTGAATCCGGGTACTTTGCCTGTACCGATACGATGTTTGATTCCATCGATACTAGCATTTCCTTTCTGCGCCTCCTTGATATGACTAATCAAAGTGGGTTGAAGTTCTATGCTAGCAAAAAATCCTTCACTCACTAATTCCATTCGGAAATCTTCCATCTCTTTGTGCAAACTTGGTTGCTCCTTCAAAATCATGGAGTTCAAGCGGCACGGCAATCTGCTAAGGGCATCTGCTACCACATTGGCTTTACCGGGGTGATAGTGAATGTTTAGATCATAGTCCTTGATTTGTTCAATCCATCTTCTCTGCCTCATATTTAGCTCCTTCTGAGTGAATATATACTTCAGGCTTTTGTGATCCGAATAAATCTCACAACGGTTTCCAATGAGATAATGCCTCCATGTCTTTAGGGCTAGAACTACGGCTACGAGTTCAAGGTCATGGGTTGGATAATTTTGTTCATGCTGCTTCAGTTGTCGGGATAGATAAGGTATAACTTTGACTTCTTGCATTAGCACACATCCGAGACCGATCTTGGATGCGTCACAATACACATCAAAGGGCTTCGTGATATACGGCATGATCAAGATTGGAGCTGAAATCAATCTCCTCTTGAGTTCTTGAAAACTCGCTTCACATTTGTCCGTCCATTCAAACTTCTTGTCCTTCTTCAACAATTGGATCATGGGTCTTGTAATGCTCGAGAATCCTTCTACAAACTTGCGGTAGTATCCCGCTAATCTGAGAAATGCACGAACTTCGGTTTGAGGGGTTGGGGCTTGCCAATCTCTCAACATCCTTCACCTTCGCAGGTTCAATGGCAATTCCTCCGGTTGATACAATACGTCCGAGGAATCCTACCTCTTGTAACCAGAATTCACTTTTGCTAAACTTGGCATAGAGCTGATGCTCTCTAAGGGTTCCAAGAATGGTCCTTAGGTGTAGCTCATGTTCTTCTTCTAATTTGGAATAAATCAAAATGTCATCGATGAAAACAATGACAAACTTATCCAGTAAGTCCATAAAAATCTTATTCATGAGGTTCATGAAATAAGCGGTGGCATTGGTTAATCCAAAAGACATGACAGTATACTCGTATAATCCATATCTGGTGGTAAAGGCAATCTTTGGAATATCCTCTGCACGAATCTTGAGTTGATGATAGCCAGTTCTAAGATCAATCTTAGAAAACACTTTGGCACCAGTCAACTGGTCAAACCGATCTTCTATTTTTGGCAATCGGTACTTGTTCTTGATAGTGACATCATTCAATTTCCAATAATTCGTACACAAATGGTTACCTCCATCTTTCTTGTCCACAAACAAAATAGGTGATCTCCATGGTGACGCACTTGGTTGAATCAATCCAATTTCCAGCATAGCATCCAGTTGCTTCTTCAGTTCCACTAGTTCAGATGGGTTCATACTATAGGGTCTCTGGGCTATGGGTCCGGTTCCAGGGATCAGTTCAATGGTAAACTCGATATCCCTATCTGGGGGCATACCGGGAAAAACATTTGGAAATACATCGGGGTATTCACAGACTATCCGAACTTGGTCAATGGTTGGCTGGGCTATACTCTTGTTGCACTTGAATTGACGGGGCAAGGTTTCAGATACATGCTCGACTGATATCCCAGCTGTACTGGTCATGGTTATGGCTTTCTTGGCACAGTCAATTAATCCTTTGTGTTTGGACATCCAATCCATTCCTAGTACTACTTCCAAACCTTTAGTTCTGAGTACTATTAGATTAGCATAAAAATCTATGCGATGGATTTGGATATGGACGGATTTGCAAATTTTCCTAGCTTTGGTGGTCGAACCAGGTATTTGAACAATCATAACATTCTTCAATTTGGTTGGTTGAATCTTACTAGTGCATGCAAATTCTTCAGTAACAAATGAGTGCGATGCTCCAGAATCAAACAACACTCTTGCAAGTACTGAGTTAACAGAAAACATACCCAGCACGACATCTGGCGCTTCTTGGACTTCTTCAGCATGCATGAGAAAGAGACGGCCGTTGTGGGTGAGTGAGTTCCCTGGGGCAAACCTTCTTCCGGACTGAACACGACGCTGCTGCTGAGCTGGGGCATTTGCATTGGGGGCTGCGGCAATCTTCTTGGGGCACTCATTGGAATAGTGACCCTTGGTTCCATATTCATAACAAATCACTTGTGACTTGTCCTTTGCTGCAATAGGCACAACATTGCTTCTAGTCCTTGGGGCAGTGTTGGTGTTGGTGGCAGCATTGTTGTTGTTGTTGAACTTGGGTGGTGCACGGTTGAAATTGCTAGAGTTGTCGGGGTTGTTGTGGTTTCCTCCGGGCCTTGGGTTTCCACGGTTGGGATAGGTCGGACGGTTCATCGGGGGTCTGTTGGTTCCTAGGGAAAATCCTGGAGATGGGTTGGGGCGATACTTTGGTGTATGATGGGTTCCTGGCTGATGCATCATGCGACGCTTGTGGTTCTCATTGGCTTGGTTGATCTTTCCTTCCATCTGAATGGAAGAGTCCACTAAGGCTTCAATATCTGCAAAGGGGATATTGACTAACACTGTCTGCATTTCATCGTGCAGACCATTCAGGAATCTCTCTTTCTTCTTGGCTTCAGTGTCCATCTCATCCGGTGCATACCTAGCCAATGACAAGAATTTGTCACGTTATTCCACTACCGTCATTCTCCCTTGTTTCAGTTCCCTTAATTCATCTCTCATCCTCTTGATTAAACCCGGTGGCACATGGGTTTTGCTAAACTTGACTTTGAACTCTTCCCAAGTCATCAGCCGACCTCCTGTCATTGCGCGAACGTGGTTCCACCATGCTCTTGCATCTCCGGCCAGATAGTGGGTAGCAAACAATACTTTCTCGTTAGCTTCCACTCCTGCAACTTCCAGATTGTTCTCCATGGTTTGCAACCAATCATCTGCATCTAGGGGCTCTTCTGACTTAGTGAAAACAGGTGGATTGGTTTTCTGGAAATTCTTGAGCTTAGATCCATGGTTGTCCTAATTTCCATGTCCTCAATTGTTGTTGGCCATCTGAGCTATCTGTTGAAGGGTGGCTAAGTTGGCTTGATGTTCAGCTCTTTCGGCTTCACGGTCAGAAACCAACATTTGCAAGAGTTGCAACATCGGGTCTGGGGCTGAGTTGCTTCCTCCGCGAGGCATCTGAAGATTGAGGTAGATCATGAGAAAAGAGTGAAATTTCTAAGGTTCATGGGTTTTTGAAAAGTTTTTATAGTTTGACTCAGATTTTTCTAGCAACTTGCTTTTCATTCATTCATTCTTAGCACACCGATACAAAGACACACCACAACAAAGAAAAACAGATGGTTTTAAGAACCATTCTGTGAAGCTATGATACAGTGGGACCGACTACGACTCACTAACGCTAGTGCTCAATTGCTACTACTCCTCGGAGTCAGTGTCCTCATCATCCTCATCCTCATCATCATCATCATCGATGAAGGCGAAGTCATCCTCATCGGTGAAGAAGTCCATGGCCTGATCTTCTAGAAAGTCATCATCATCACTAAGATAGGAGCAGGGGTCTCCATGAAGGTCTTCCCCTGCATTCTCCCTCTCCTCCAACTGCATGTCTCTCTTGTGGATGGTCTCCTCCAAATCCGTGATCCGGTGGCGAAGACGGGCAACGAGGCGCACCTTCTTGTCAATATGACGGCGATGAGACTTGCGATCCTTCACTAGCATGGCGATGGTCTGATCCTTCTTCTTGGCGATAGCGTACTTGTGGTTGGCATAGGAATGGGCATTGTCCAACTCCTACTGACGGTCATACATCATGAAGCTGAGGTGGTCCAACTGAGTCTTTAGCTCATGGTGGTATGGGGCCTCCAGTGGCTGTCCCATAGCATCACGCCTTGGGTAGAACTCAAAACGGGTACCCTTGATTTGATTGATACTTTGCCCACATAGACGGGCAAGAGCTTCCTGCATTGCCCTGACAAGTCCATCGAGCCAGTTGTTCTCTCTTAAGGTGAACTGAATTCCCTCTGCAGTGGCAGGTTCAATCTTTCCTCGGAGACTTGCAACAACTAGCCACTGCAAATCTTCTCCTTCCTGATCATTGAGCTGAGCTCCGAAGAACTCGGGGTGTGGACGCTCCAGCATTTCTACCAGCTGGTCCAAGTCACGCTCAAAGATGAGGTCTCCTCCATTCCCTAACTAATAAAACTTGTTGCACTTCACGTCCATCTATAAGAATATAGGATGAGTAAGTTAGTAGAGTGATCAAGTGTGTCAAATTTTATGTACTTTGCAAGAATTTTTGAGGAACATGAATTTTCATGAAAGAATCCAAGTGATAAGAAGGAGAATAAGTTTTTGTAAATACTCACTTCCTTTGGTTTTGAAACTAAATTTTTGATTCAAACGTCCATTCTAACTAGGGTCTCCTATGGTCAGGATGGCTCTGATACCAACTTGTCAACACCCGGATTTTTAATCACAGATGCCTGTTATGCCATACATCGCAATCCTAGGATTACCATTTTTGCGAGACATAACATATTGGATATCACAGTACATCATCCATTACAAACCATACATAAGGTCTTACACAAATAAGGATCTCATGATCCAGTTCTTAGTACAATTCAAGCAGCGGAATAACGTAATAGTAATGATAGCGTAGGCGAAGTGTCACATCCCAAGATTTTCCAAATCTTGTAATGTGAAAATAAATGAATAAAATAAAACTTTGTTGATTTTCAGGGCGAGAAGAAACATTTTGAATTCAATTGGAACCTCAAACCAATTTGGATTAAATAAAATCCTAAAGGGATTTAAAAAGATAAACATTTTAAATAGAGGAAAATAAAATGTTTTAGAAATACCATTATTGATCTTTTAAATAAAAGATTTAGTTTTTAAAGGAAAAGGTGGATTTATAAATAAAGGTTATTTTATAAAGCCAAATTAAACCTTGGCCAAGATTTTGAAATAAAATGTTTTGTTTTGTTTAAAAATAGTAAAGGTTTATTTAAATAAAATAATAAGGAATTAATATCCATTTTTATTTAAATAAAAGGTTTTACCATTTTAATTAAAACATCAAAACTTATTAAATTATTTTAAATAAGTTTTCTAAGTATTTTATTTTCTTAAATAAAACTTACTAAAGTGTTATGACTTTATTTTAGAATTTCAAATAAAGTTTTTATTAAAACAAATCCTATTTGATTTAATAACCCAGGTCCAATTTTATTTAACTATTAATAGACTCTATAACAAAAATGTTATTTTATTTCAAAAACAAGCTTTCCAAGTATTCTTTATCCTCAAATAAAATCTACTGATATGGTTTGGGAAATATTTGGATTCAAATAGAGCTTTGAAATAAATCAAAACCTATGGATTTAATAATTGGTATATCTCTTTAGTTAATTAATAATGGACCCTATTATTAAAATTATTAATTTGAATTTGGATATTGGTTCATGATACTGAACAGAACTAATTTCAATATTACAAAGTTTGGATGATGTTTGAATTGATTTGGTGGATGTTTGTTTGTTTGGAATTTCAAACAGGAAATGAAATTAGAAAAGGTAAAAAGATTCAGAAACAGAAAAAAATAAGAAAAGGACAACCCAACCCATCAACCCACTAAAGCCCAGAAGCAGGCCAGTTTCCCTCTCCCCGAAAGAAAACGATTCGCACCTTGTTTCTGACCCGCACTGAGTATGACCAGTGGACCCTCTCCCTCGTTTCTTTTTCCACTGACCGGTAGGCCCACCTCCCCCTGTTCATCATCCACACCCGCGCGACCTCTTCTTCCCCCTCGTCGCTGTTTCCTGCCGATGATTTCGCGGCCTTAATTCGCTTTAAATCGACCACCGTTACCAGCTTTGATCACGCAGGATTAAACGCCCATGTCTCCTCTATATTTCCCCTCTGACACACCGCGCCGGCACGCCCTAGACCTCCCCAATTTCCTCCCCGAGCACCCCCTGTTCCGACGAAGTCCGGTGCCGATTCCGGCGACTCGACACCGCCACGTGCCTCCCTGTGCAACCTAGAAGCTTCCCCACTCCCAGACGTATCTCCCAGTATCACCCATTCGACCGCGGGCGTCCCAGAGCGTCGGCTTTGACAAGCTCCGACAGGGCCGCCGTCTGTCTCGTCTCCGTCGAACTTCCCCGGTAAGCCTCGACCTCCCCTAGCTTTTCCATGGATGCTCACATCATCTCCAGCTCTGTCCGCATCTAACCGTACCGTTCATTTGCCCTGGGGTTGTCACATCCCAAGATTTTCCAAATCTTGTAATGTGAAAATAAATTAATAAAATAAAACTTTGTTTGAATTTCAGAGCCAGAAGAAACTTTTTGAATTTAAATGGAACCTCAAACCCATTTGAATCAAATAAAATCCTAAAAGGATTTAAAAAGATAAACATTTTAAATAAAGGAAAATAAATATTTTGGAAATAAGGTTTTGGATCTTTTAAAATAAAAGGTTTGGTATTCAAAAGAAAAGATGGATTTAAATAAAGATTATTTTATAAAACCAAATTAAACCTTGGCCAAGCTTTGGAATTAAAAACATTTTATTCTAAATAAAATTAGCAAAGGTTTATTTAAATAAATTAATAAGGATTTAATATCCAAGTTTTATTAATAAGGGTTCTATCAATTATAAACCATCAAAAACTACTAAAGTGATAAAACAACACTAAAGTGTTTTGGCTTTATTTTAGATTTTAAAATAAACTTTCTCAATAAAATAAACCCTAGTTGGTTTAATAATGAAAGTCTATTTTATTTAATTAATAATGGACTCTAAAATAAAATGTTATTTTGTTTTAAAACAAGTTCCCAAGTATTTAACATTCCCAAATAGAACCTACTAATTTGACTTTGAAAATATTTAGGTTCAAATAAAGAATTTATTAATAAAATCAAACCCTATTTGGATTTAATAACTAAGTTCCATTTTTTTATTAATGGATCCTAAAGTAAAAGGATTATTTTGTTTTAAACAAATTTTTCCAAATATTCTTTATTTTCAAATAAACCTACTGATTTAGATTTGAAAGTGTTTGGAATTTAAATAGGAGATTTATTAAATAAATCATATCATATTTGATTAAATAACTATGATCTATTTTATATTAAATAGATCCTAAAAGGAATGAAAATACTGTTTTATTTTGGATTTGGATTATGTTGATAAACAGAACCAAATTCAAATGAAAATTTTGTTGTTTGTTTGATGTAATTTGAGTGTTGTTTGATTGCTTGATTAATTGTTTGAAATTCAAAACAGGAAATAGAAATAGAAAAAGAAAAAGAATTAGACAGAAAAAAAATAGAGCAGCCCAACCATCTAGCCCAGGCAGCCCAACAAGCCCAGAAAACAGCCCAGCTCCCTCACCCCGCAGGAAAACGATTCGCACCTCGCTTCTAACCCGTACAGTGTATGACCAGTGGACCCTTCCCTCATTTCGTTTTCCCACTGACAGGTAGACCCACCGCTACTGTTCATCGTCCTCACCGCACGACCCTTCTCCCCTCACCTCGCTGCCGTTTCTTCTCGTTGATAGCTCCATCAATCAGCGTTAATCCGTGCATTAAACCTCGCCGCGACCACGCCCATTTAATCGCCCTGCTCTCTCCTTCTTTTTCCCCAGACCACTCCTCCTCTCTGCCCCTAGGCTGCCTCCGATTCTCTCTATACCGCCGCCGCTCCGACGAGCTTCCTCTGTCGATTCCGGCCAAGCCACATCTTTTGGAGCCTCCCCGACCAAACTCACAGCTTCCCCACTCTCAGGCGCATCTACTAGTGCACCAAACTCAACCGCGGGTACCCTGTAACCTCGCCCTCGACAACGACCACCGTCGCCACCGTCTGCTTCATCTCCGGCGAAACCCACAGGTAGTATCTGAGCGCCCCGCGCCTCCTCGTTCACACTCCCGCACTCGCCACACCTTTCTGCATCTAACAGCATCATTGTTTTGCTTCGGGATGATCCACAGCGTCGCCCTCGACCGCGGACAGAACCACCCGACGCCGACGAAATCTCCGGCGAGCAATCGCCACCGTTCCCGTGCGCCCCCTGCCTCGTCGACCACACGTTGAGCTTCCCCAACCAACTACGACCTCGGTGAGCCTACTCCCTTCCTCTCTCGCCTCCTATTTCACCAGCGCCGCCACTGACCGACCGTCGCCGCCGCGCGCAGCCGACGAGCGCCGCCAGACTTTGGCAAGCGTGTTAGTAACCGTAGGATCTGGATCTGACGGATACGATAGAACGCTAACGAAGGGGTAAGTGATGATCCTGTGCCGCACGATCTGACTTGATCCAACGCGCCGCAGCACGCGATCCAGACGAATCGGTATCGACCAATCACGACGCGATGCGTGGCCTGTAATAGATCTAAAAACAGTTTTGAAATCAGAATTATTTGCAAACTTCAAACCCCTATAACTTTCAAACCACACGTCCAAAAATTACAAATTTTATATCAATGAAATCAGGAGAACAAACCCTAGCTAACCATGGCCTTAGTTTTGAAAATAGTATCTGTTAGCTTGGCTGAATTTGCAGAATCATTTGTGTACTTGTTTAGAGTAGAAAAATTGTTTAAAATTGATTTTTGGATTAAATCTTTTGCAAATTAGTTTATTGTGAACCTACTGACCCTAGGAACCAACCCATGGTTTGAAAATGAATTTGGAAAAGATTAGAATGGATTAATTGGTTTAGTCCATTTCTAGCTAAATAAAACTATTGATTTGCTTATGAAAATGTTTTTGAGTAAAGAACTTTGGAGAAAATGTTTTGGACCAAACCTACTAACCATAGATACCAAGTTTTGAGAAACAACAACTTATTTAGTGAAACCACTTAAGGTTGTGGTATTGACAATAATAATTTTCACCACTTAAAATGATGAAAGGATTTAAAAATGGATTTTGAACAAAACCCTCTTGCTAATGACTTTGCCATTTTGGTAAATGACCAATTTGGACCTTACAAAGTTAAGAAGCCTAGTGGAGACCATCCTTGCAATAGAACCATCCTTTGCATACTTATGCATGACTTAGATTCCATTGCTTTGTGAGTATGAAATTGTTTGTTTGACTTTGGTTTGGAATGTTAGTTGATTTTGTGTTTGCTTGATTGACTTGTAGTGAATTTAGCAAAGTGTGAGACTAGCAAGATCAAGGAGAGAACCACCATTCCCTACCAAAAAGGCAAGTGACACTACCATCTAAAGTCCTACTATTTTCATTATACTTAGTGGATTTTGAAAACATGCATGAAAATAATTTATACTTATGCTATGCTAAATCCTAATAGGATTCCCTAAACACTCCTTAGTAAAACTATTAAAGTTGTACATGCTTAGCCATGCTATTTGCTAAAATTTGAAAAGAGATACATGTTGAGATTTTACAAAGATTGAGAAAAGGACTTGTGTTTTACATAATAAAACAAGGACTCAATGAACCACCTAGGTGGAGGATACTTTAAGTTTTGGAGAAGGTGGCAACAAAAGGGAACCATGTCTATGGCAATCACTTTGTGTTGTGCTCCAAAAGAAAACCACCTAGGAAACTTAGAGATCAAACATGCTTCTCCAATTGTGGCTTTCGTGTACAACCACATGCTATTATGGCTCTGGCTTAGTCAATTACATTAGGAAGACCCATACATTGTCTTTAGTTACTGGACATGGGGATCTGGAATGCTTCATGGGGGCTGAAGACAAAGCTAGCAATGATGTATGGGAGGACCTTTTGGAAAGACTTCGTCACATTCTCAATCTGCCAGTACTCCATCTTGGTGAGCACTAATCCAGTAGGCCACTGGTGGCAACAAGATGGGATTGTGTCATGTGGGTAAAGTGTACTCCTTCTGCAGAAGTTAACAAAATCTAAGTACTTAGCCGTGTCCCCGGTTATGGACAATACTGAGCAACTAAAGTTTGAACTATGGGAGATCTCGACATTCCAACTTCTAATATAAAAACTTGATGCCCTTGTGTGTCTACCAAGGAATTCAAAGAGATTTTGTAAAGCTTGTTGCACTTGGGGATACCAAGGTGCTCAAGAGCATGAAGTACTTGGGGCTTTACCAAGGAATTCATGAGTTTTTGATAAAACTTGTTGCACTTGGGGTTACCAAGGTGCTCAAGAGATTTTGACAAGGATTTGAACACTTGAGTTTCTACCAAGGAGTTCAAGAAACTTGGAAAAGAAATTTGACAAAAGACTTTAAAACCCTTTTGAAAAGTTAGGATAAAATATTGCCTTCTGCAAATAAGCCTTAAACTCTACTTATTCAAATATGCATATAATAATAGGATCCAATCTTATTATACATAAAAGTGAAGCTTGCCAATACAATTCAAAATGTATTGACCCTTGTGGCTGTAACTTGTAATGTTGCAGGTTGATTGTTTTAAAAATGAAGATTGTTTGATTGACTAGGACTACAAAATCTACAACCAACATCTGCCTGTGGCACTTTGAAGATGATGGACCCATACTTATAGTTATTCCGCTGCAAATGTAATGTAATAGCCAAATGAGCTATGTTTGATGTAATAAACTTATGTTATTCCTGGTTATAAATTTATATTATGACCTTTGTATCTTGATATTACATCTTAACTGTGGATGCTAGCTATTGATCCAGGGACTAGCATTGTAAAACACAGGAGGACTCTACCTTATTGGGTTGGGACCTCTACAGATGGTATCAGAGCATTGTGTTGCCTGTAGGATTTGTAAACCTAGGATTGAACAAAAACCCTTAGAAAAATAGGAGTTGTATTTTGTTCCAAAACTTATTTACAAAATACTTGTAAACTCTTTCCTCAACCAATTGGTTTAACTCTACATCTCTTCTACTTCAACTTGGTGGAAAAACCTACCCATGATCAAAGACTTCATCATATGCAAAGGACTTCTTCAACTTCTCCAACTCTAATGACTTCAACATCTTCAACTCTAATGACTTCAACATCTTCAACTCTAATGACTTCAACATCTTCAGCATGTTCACCAAGGACTTCCAACTTGGAAACTACTAAGGACCACAAGTGTAACAAGGAAATCTTGCTCAAGATTTAGAGACTGAGGGAATGCAAAATAAGAAGAAGCCATCAACAACTTTGAAGTATTGTGACCAAGAATTTCCTCAAGGAAAACATGGTCTCAAGTAAGAAGAATCATGAAGGAAGGAAAGACCACAAGTGAACCATATAGATGGACCACCATATTTTAGTTAAGTCAAAAACCACCAACTTATGTGATGTAACAAAAAAATATTTTGTTGCCTAAGTATGTGATTGAACCTTGTTTGAGTGAAATGTTTGTTTGTGATTGCATGCACATTGTTTGTGTAAATTGTGATGTGTGTGATTAGAAATAGTTTCTTAAAAATAACATGCTTATTCTAAACTCCCTTCAACCCAAACAGATGACTACTCCAAAGGACTCCAAGGTTGATGACACCAACACCAACCAAGCTGATAGCATGAAAGAGCTCATAGCAACCCAACACCAGTTGAACCAACTAACAGCTCAGTTCCTAGTCAACAATAGTGATAAGGATCCAGCACTGCAAAGGTTTTTGGAAGAGCAGTCTCAACTGATGCTTAAGGTGACTAATCAAATGATTAGCATAGAAGAAAGCTATCCAAAGAGAGTTTATGATAACAAGGATGAAAAGAATATTGTTCTAGATGGAGCCCCAGCTTGCATTATTTGTGGAGACAAGGATCATACTTCCAAGGAGCATGAAGGAAAATGCCCCAATTGTGAAGAAGATCATCCTGTTGGACAATGTCCTACCTCTTAAGCTACTTGCTACCTGTGTGAAGGAAGTGATCATACTCCAGGTCTATGTCCTATCTATGCCATGGTGGAACAAAGGAAACAAGAAGGATCCAAGTCTACCAAAGGAAAAGGACCACTTCTACCTCCAAACAAGACAACCCAATTCAAAGGATCAAGGAAAATCAAGAAGCCCAAGCAAGACATGAGCCTTGTGCAATGTCGTAAATGTAAGGAAATGGGACACTACTCCAGTGGATGCCCAGAAAACAAGAAGAATAAAGAAATTGACCAAGTGTGGTGCAACAACTGCAAAGAACCAGGCCACTATGTAGCAACTTGCCCACAAGAGCAACGCAAAGAACTCAAGGACATTAATTGTTTCAAGTGCAAGAATCCAGGGCACTATGCAAGCAACTATCCAGAAAGGATGAAGAACAAGTTGAACAAGCCTATGGAGAAACTCAACCTTGGCCCATGAGTCAAGTGTAGAAATAAAGCAAAAGTATGCTTAGAGAAGTTTTCCAGGACCCAAGAAGGCCAATATGTAATTTTTGTTTGAAAAATTTTAAGGGTGGTAGCACCCTAGTTGTTTTGAACATTGCTTGTAACCCAGCCTTCCCAAATCTCGGGACGAGATTTATTTTAAGGGTGGTAGCCTGTCACATCCCAAGATTTTCCAAATCTTGTAATGTGAAAATAAATTAATAAAATAAAACTTTGTTTGAATTTCAGATCCATAAGAAACTTTTTTAATTTAAATGGAACCTCAAACCCATTTGAATCAAATAAAATCCTAAAAGGATTTAAAAAGATAAACATTTTAAATAAAGGAAAATAAATATTTTGGAAATAAGGTTTTGGATCTTTTAAAATAAAAGGTTTGGTATTCAAAAGAAAAGATGGATTTAAATAAAGATTATTTTATAAAACCAAATTAAACCTTGGCCAAGCTTTGGAATTAAAAACATTTTATTCTAAATAAAATTAGCAAAGGTTTATTTAAATAAATTAATAAGGATTTAATATCCAAGTTTTATTAATAAGGGTTCTATCAATTATAAACCATCAAAAACTACTAAAGTGATAAAACAACACTAAAGTGTTTTGGCTTTATTTTAGATTTTAAAATAAACTTTCTCAATAAAATAAACCCTAGTTGGTTTAATAATGAAAGTCTATTTTATTAAATTAATAATGGACTCTAAAATAAAATGTTATTTTGTTTTAAAACAAGTTCCCAAGTATTTAATATTCCCAAATAAAACCTACTAATTTGACTTTGAAAATATTTAGGTTCAAATAAAGAATTTATTAATAAAATCAAACCCTATTTGGATTTAATAACTAAGTTCCATTTTTTTATTAATGGATCCTAAAGTAAAAGGATTATTTTGTTTTAAACAAATTTTTCCAAATATTCTTTATTTTCAAATAAACCTACTGATTTAGATTTGAAAGTGTTTGGAATTTAAATAGGAGATTTATTAAATAAATCATATCATATTTGATTAAATAACTATGATCTATTTTATATTAAATAGATCCTAAAAGGAATGAAAATATTGTTTTATTTTGGATTTGGATTATGTTGATAAACATAACCAAACTCAAATGAAAATTTTGTTGTTTGTTTGATGTAATTTGAGTGTTGTTTGATTGCTTGATTAATTGTTTGAAATTCAAAACAGGAAATAGAAATAGAAAAAGAAAAAGAATTAGACAGAAAAAAATAGAGCAGCCCAACCATCTAGCCCAGGCAGCCCAACAAGCCCAGAAAACAGCCCAGCTCCCTCACCCCGCAGGAAAACGATTCGCACCTCGCTTCTAACCCGTACAGTGTATGACCAGTGGACCCTTCCCTCATTTCGTTTTCCCACTGACAGGTAGACCCACCGCTACTGTTCATCGTCCTCACCGCACGACCCTTCTCCCCTCACCTCGCTGCCGTTTCTTCCCGTTGATAGCTCCATCAATCAGCGTTAATCCGTGCATTAAACCTCGCCGCGACCACGCCCATTTAATCGCCCTGCTCTCTCCTTCTTTTTCCCCAGACACTCCTCCTCTCTGCCCCTAGGCTGCCTCCGATTCTCTCTATACCGCCGCCGCTCCGACGAGCTTCCTCTGTCGATTCCGGCCAAGCCACATCTTTCGGAGCCTCCCCGACCAAACTCACAGCTTCCCCACTCTCAGGTGCATCTACTAGTGCACCAAACTCAACCGCGGGTACCCTGTAACCTCGCCCTCGACAACGACCACCGTCGCCACCGTCTGCTTCATCTCCGGCGAAACCCACAGGTAGTATCTGAGCGCCCCGCGCCTCCTCGTTCACACTCCCGCACTCGCGACACCTTTCTGCATCTAACAACATCATTGTTTTGCTTCGGGATGATCCACAGCGTCGCCCTCGACCACGGACAGAACCACCCGACGCCGACGAAATCTCCGGCGAGCAATCGCCACCGTTCCCGTGCGCCCCCTGCCTCGTCGACCACACGTTGAGCTTCCCCAACCAACTACGACCTCGGTGAGCCTACTCCCTTCCTCTCTCGCCTCCTATTTCACCAGCGCCGCCACTGACCGACCGTCGCCGCCGCGCGCAGCCGACGAGCGCCGCCAGACTTTGGCAAGCGTGTTAGTAACCGTAGGATCTGGATCTGACGGATACGATAGAACGCTAACGAAGGGGTAAGTGATGATCCTGTGCCGCACGATCTGACTTGATCCAACGCGCCGCAGCACGCGATCCAGACGAATCGGTATCGACCAATCACGACGCGACGCGTGGCCTGTAATAGATCTAAAAACAGTTTTGAAATCAGAATTATTTGCAAACTTCAAACCCCTATAACTTTCAAACCACACGTCCAAAAATTACAAATTTTATATCAATGAAATCAGGAGAACAAACCCTAGCTAACCATGGCCTTAGTTTTGAAAATAGTATCTGTTAGCTTGGTTGAATTTGCAGAATCATTTGTGTACTTGTTTAGAGTAGAAAAATTGTTTAAAATTGATTTTTGGATTAAATATTTTGCAAATTAGTTTGTTGTGAACCTACTGACCCTAGGAACCAACCCATGGTTTTAAAATGAATTTGGAAAAGATTAGAATGGATTAATTGGTTTAGTCCATTTCTAGCTAAATAAAACTATTGATTTGCTTATGAAAATGATTTTGAGTAAAGAACTTTGGAGAAAATGTTTTGGACCAAACCTACTAACCATAGATACCAAGTTTTGAGAAACAACAACTTATTTAGTGAAACCACTTAAGGTTGTGGTATTGAGAATAATAATTTTCACCACTTAAAATGATGAAAGGATTTAAAAATGGATTTTGAACAAAACCCTCTTGCTAATGACTTTGCCATTTTGGTAAATGACCAATTTGGACCTTACAAAGTTAAGAAGTCTAGTGGAGACCATCCTTGCAATAGAACCATCCTTTGCATACTTATGCATGACTTAGATTCCATTGCTTTGTGAGTATGAAATTGTTTGTTTGACTTTGGTTTGGAATGTTAGTTGATTTTGTGTTTGCTTGATTGACTTGTAGTGAATTTAGCAAAGTGTGAGACTAGCAAGATCAAGGAGAGAACCACCATTCCCTACCAAAAAGGCAAGTGACACTACCATCTAAAGTCCTACTATTTTCATTATACTTAGTGGATTTTGAAAACATGCATGAAAATAATTTATACTTATGCTATGCTAAATCCTAATAGGATTCCCTAAACACTCCTTAGTAAAACTATTAAAGTTGTACATACTTAGCCATGCTATTTGCTAAAATTTGAAAAGAGATACATGTTGAGATTTTACAAAGATTGAGAAAAGGACTTGTGTTTTACATAATAAAACAAGGACTCAATGAACCACCTAGGTGGAGGATACTTTAAGTTTTGGAGAAGGTGGCAACAAAAGGGAACCATGTCTATGGAAATCACTTTGTGTTGTGCTCCAAAAGAAAACCACCTAGGAAACTTAGAGATCAAACATGCTTCTCCAACTGTGGCTTTCGTGTACAACCACATGCTATTATGGCTCTGGCTTAGTCAATTACATTAGGAAGACCCATACATTGTCTTTAGTTACTGGACATGGGGATCTGGAATGCTTCATGGCGGCTGAAGACAAAGCTAGCAATGATGTATGGGAGGACCTTTTGGAAAGACTTCGTCACATTCTCAATCTGCCAGTACTCCATCTTGGTGAGCACTAATCCAGTAGGCCACTGGTGGCAACAAGATGGGATTGTGTCATGTGGGTAAAGTGTACTCCTTCTGCAGAAGTTAACAAAATCTAAGTACTTAGTCGTGTCCCCGGTTATGGACAATACTGAGCAACTAAAGTTTGAACTATGGGAGATCTCGACATTCCAACTTCTAATATAAAAACTTGATGCCCTTGTGTGTCTACCAAGGAATTCAAAGAGATTTTGTAAAGCTTGTTGCACTTGGGGATACCAAGGTGCTCAAGAGCATGAAGTACTTGGGGCTTTACCAAGGAATTCATGAGTTTTTGATAAAACTTGTTGCACTTGGGGTTACCAAGGTGCTCAAGAGATTTTGACAAGGATTTGAACACTTGAGTTTCTACCAAGGAGTTCAAGAAACTTGGAAAAGAAATTTGACAAAAGACTTTAAAACCCTTTTGAAAAGTTAGGATAAAATATTGCCTTCTACAAATAAGCCTTAAACTCTACTTATTCAAATATGCATATAATAATAGGATCCAATCTTATTATACATAAAAGTGAAGCTTGCCAATACAATTCAAAATGTATTGACCCTTGTGGCTGTAACTTGTAATGTTGCAGGTTGATTGTTTTAAAAATGAAGATTGTTTGATTGACTAGGACTACAAAATCTACAACCAACATCTGCCTGTGGCACTTTGAAGATGATGGACCCATACTTATAGTTATTCCGCTGCAAATGTAATGTAATAGCCAAATGAGCTATGTTTGATGTAATAAACTTATGTTATTCCTGGTTATAAATTTATATTATGACCTTTGTATCTTGATATTACATCTTAACTGTGGATGCTAGCTATTGATCCAGGGACTAGCATTGTAAAACACAGGAGGACTCTACCTTATTGGGTTGGGACCTCTACAGATGGTATCACAGGAGAATCATTTGTGTGCTTATTTAGATTAGAAAATTTGTTTTAAAATGATTTTTGGATTAAAACTTTTGCAAAATGGTTTGTTGTGACCTTACTGACCCTAGGAACCAACCCTTGGTGTTAAAAATGATTTTGGTAAAATTTAGGTTGAAGTATTTGACTTAGCCAAATTCTATCCAAATAAAATTATTGATTTTATTATGAAAATGTTTATGGAAAGAAAACTTTGAGAAAATAGTTTGGACCAAACCTACTGACCCAAGAACACCAAGTTTTGCAATAGCAACTCATTTGGTGAATGGATTTTAAAATGATGAATGGATTTTAAAATGGTTTTGAGATAAAACCCTTTTGCAATTGACTTTGCCATTTTGGTAAATGACCAATTTGGACCTTACAAAGTTTAAAAGCCTAGTGGAGACCATCCTTTTAAATAAAACTATCTTAAGCATGTTCCCATGCATGACTTAGAATCCATTGCTTTATGTGTGTGAAATGTTGATTGATTATTGGTTTAGAATGCTACTTGATACTATGCTTGCTTGATTGATTGTAGTGAAATTAACAAAGTATGATACTAGCAAGATCAAGGAGTGAACCACCATTCCCTTCCAAAAAGGCAAGTTACTCTATCATCTAAAGTCCTACTATTTTCATTATACTTAGTGGATTTTGAAAACATGCATGAAAACAATTTTATACTTATGCTATGCTAAATCCTAATAGGATTCCCTATACACTCCTTAGTGAAAATATTGTAGTTGATATATGCTTAGCCATGATATATTTTGAAAAAGAGATACATGTTGAGATTTTACAAAGGTTGAGAAAAGGACTTGTGTTTTACATAATAAAACAAGGACTCAATGAACCACCTAGGTGGTGGATACTTTAAGTTTTGGAGAAGGTGGCAACAAAAGGAACCATGTTTATGGGATTCACTTTGTGTTGTGCTCCAAAAGAAAACCACCTAGGAAACTTAGAGATTGAACATGTTTCTCCAATTGTGGCTTTCGTGTGCAACCACATGCTATTATGGCTCTGGCTTGGTCAACTACATTGGGAAGACCCATGCACTGTCTTCAGTTTACTGGACATGGGGATCTGGAATGCTTCATGGGTGCTGAAGGCAAGCTAGCAATGGTGTATGGGAGGACCCTTTGGAAAGACTTCGTCACGTTCTCAATCTGCCAGTACTCCATCTTGGTGAGCACTAATCCAGTAGGCCACTGGTGGCAAAAGGATGGGATTGTGACATGTGGGTAAAGTGTACTCCTTCTGCAGAAGTTAATAAAATCTAAGTACGTAGTCGTGTCCCCGGTTATGGACAATACTGAGCAACTAAAGTTTGAACCATGGGAGATCTCGACATTCCAACTTCTAATATAAAAACTTGATGCACTTGGGGTACCAAGGAATTCAAAGAGATTTTGTTAAAGCTTGATGCACTTGGGGTTACCAAGGTGCTCAAGAGCATGATGTACTTGGGGTTACCAAGGAACTCATGAGATTTTATAAAGCTTGTTGCACTTGGGGTTACCAAGTGGCTCAAGAGATTTTGACAAGGACTTGAACACTTGAGTTTCTACCAAGGAGTTCAAGGAACTTGGAAAATAGATTTGACAAAGGACCAAAACCATTTTTGAAAAGATAGGATAAATTTAGCTTTATGCAAATAAGCCTAAAACTCTACTTAGCCAAACATGCATGTATTGATAGGATCCACTCATATTATACATAGTAGTGAAACTTGCCAATACAATTCAAATGTATTGACCCTTGTGGCTGTAACTTGTAATGTTGCAGGTTTGATTGTTTTTAGTGAAGAATGTTTGATTAGGATTACAAAGTCTACAACCAACATCTGCCTGTGGCACTTTGAAGATGAAGGACCCATACCTATAGTTATTCCGCTGCAATGTAATGTAATAGCCAAATGAGCTATGTAATGATGTAATAAAATTATGTTATTCCTGGCTATAAAGTTATATTATGACCTTTGTTTCTTGATATTACATCTTAACAGTGGATGCTAGCTTTTGATCCAGGGACTAGCATTGTAAACACAGGGGGCTCTATCTTATTAAAGGTTGGGACCCCTACAGATGGTATCAGAGCAATGTGTTGCCTGTAGGATTTGTAAACCTAGGATTGGACATAAACCCTTAGAAAAATAGGAGTTATACCTGTTCCAAAAACTTTCTTACAAAAACACTTGTAAATTCTTTCCTCAACCATTTTGGTTTGAACTCTACATCTCTTCTACTTCAACTTGATGGAAAAGCCTACCCCATGACCAAAGACTACACCATGTGCAAAGGACTACTTCAACTTCTTCAACTCTAATGACTTCAACATCTTCAGCATGTTCACCAAGGACTTCCAACTTGGATACTACTAAGGACTACAAGTGAAACAAGGAAATCCTACTCAAAATTTAGAGACTAAGGGAATGCAAAATAAGAAGGAGCCATCAACAACTTTGAAGTATTGAAACCAAGAGTTTTTCTCAAGGAAACCATGATCCCAAGTAAGAAGAAGCAACCATGAATGATGGAAAGATCACAGGTGAACCATATAGATGGACCACCATATTTTAGTTAAGACAAAACCACCAACCTATGTGGTATACCAAAAGTATTTTATTGCCTAAGTATGTGTTTGAACTTTGTTTTTGAGTGAAATGTTTGGCTTGTGATTGCATGCACATTGTTTGTGTGAATTGAGATGTTTGTGAGTAGAAATATTTCGTTAGAAATATCATGTCTATCCTAATCTCCCTTCAACCCAAACAGATGACTACTCCAAAGGACTCCAACATCAAAGTGGATGACACCAACACCAACCAAGCTGACAGCATGAAAGAGCTCATAGCAACCCAACACCAGTTGAACCAACTGACAGCTCAGTTCATAGCCAACAATAGTGATAAAGATCCAGCACTGCAAAGGTTTTTGGAAGAACAATCCCAACTGATGCTTAAGGTGACTAATCAAATGATCAGCATGGAAGAAAACTATCCCAAAAGAGTGTATGATAACAAGGATGACAAGAATGTTATTCTAGATGGAGCACCAACTTGCATTATTTGTGGAGACAAGGATCATACTTCCAAGGAGCATGAAGGTCAATGCCCTAACTGTGAAGAAAATCATCCTGTTGGACAATGTCCCACCTCTCAAGCTACTTGTTACCTTTGTGAAGGAAATGACCGTGCCCCTATCCAATGCCCCATCTACTCCATGGTGGAACAAAGGAAACAAGAAGGATCCAAGTATGCCAAGAATGTTGATGGCAAAGGAAAAGTACCACTTATACGTCCAAACAAGACAACCCAATTTAAAGGATCAAAGAAACCCAAGAAACCAAGACCAGACATGAACCTTGTGCAATGTCGTAAATGTAAGGAAATGGGACACTATTCCAGTGAGTGCCCAGAGAACAAGAAGAATAAAGAGATTGACCAAGTGTGGTGCAACAACCTCAAAGAGTTAGGCCACTATGTAGCAACTTGTCCACAAGAGCCACGTAAAGAACTCAAGGACATCCATTGTTTCAACTGCAAGAATCCAGGACATTATGCAAGCAACTATCCAGAAAAGATGAAGAACAAGTTGAACAAGCCTATGGAGAAACTCAACCTTGGCCCATGAATCAAGAATGGAAACCAAGGACACAATGCAAATGTTTGCTTAGAGAAGTTTTCCCAGAATCCCAAGAAGGCCAATATGTAATTTTTGTTTGAAAATTTTTAAGGGTGGTAGTACCCTAGTTGTTTTGAACTTGCTTGTAATCCTAGCCTTCCCAAATCTCGGGACGAGATTTATTTTAAGGGTGGTAGCCTGTCACATCCCAAGATTTTCCAAATCTTGTAATGTGAAAATAAATGAATAAAATAAAACTTTGTTGATTTTCAGGGCGAGAAGAAACATTTTGAATTCAATTGGAACCTCAAACCAATTTGGATTAAATAAAATCCTAAAGGGATTTAAAAAGATAAACATTTTAAATAGAGGAAAATAAAATGTTTTAGAAATACCATTATTGATCTTTTAAATAAAAGATTTAGTTTTTAAAGGAAAAGGTGGATTTATAAATAAAGGTTATTTTATAAAGCCAAATTAAACCTTGGCCAAGATTTTGAAATAAAATGTTTTGTTTTGTTTAAAAATAGTAAAGGTTTATTTAAATAAAATAATAAGGAATTAATATCCATTTTTATTTAAATAAAAGGTTTTACCATTTTAATTAAAACATCAAAACTTATTAAATTATTTGAAATAAGTTTTCTAAGTATTTTATTTTCTTAAATAAAACTTACTAAAGTGTTATGACTTTATTTTAGAATTTCAAATAAAGTTTTTATTAAAACAAATCCTATTTGATTTAATAACCTAGGTCCAATTTTATTTAACTATTAATAGACTCTATAACAAAAATGTTATTTTATTTCAAAAACAAGCTTTCCAAGTATTCTTTATCCTCAAATAAAATCTACTGATATGGTTTGGGAAATATTTGGATTCAAATAGAGCTTTGAAATAAATCAAAACCTATGGATTTAATAATTGGTATATCTCTTTAGTTAATTAATAATAGACCCTATTATTAAAATTATTAATTTGAATCTGGATATTGGTTCATGATACTGAACAGAACTAATTTCAATATTACAAAGTTTGGATGATGTTTGAATTGATTTGGTGGATGTTTGTTTGTTTGGAATTTCAAACAGGAAATGAAATTAGAAAAGGTAAAAAGATTCAGAAACAGAAAAAAATAAGAAAAGGACAACCCAACCCATCAACCCACTAAAGCCCAGAAGCAGGCCAGTTTCCCTCTCCCCGAAAGAAAACGATTCGCACCTTGTTTCTGACCCGCACTGAGTATGACCAGTGGACCCTCTCCCTCGTTTCTTTTTCCACTGACCAGTAGGCCCACCTCCCCCTGTTCGTCGTCCACACCCGCGCGACCTCTTCTTCCCCCTCGTCGCTGTTTCCTGCCGATGATTTCGCGGCCTTAATTCGCTTTAACTCGACCACCGTTACCAGCTTTGATCACACAGGATTAAGCGCCCATGTCTCCGCTATATTTCCCCTCTGACACACCGCGCCGGCACGCCCTAGACCTCCCCAATTTCCTCCCCGAGCACCCCCTGTTCCGACGAAGTCCGGTGCCGATTCCGGCGACTCGACACCGCCACGTGCCTCCCTGTGCAACCTAGAAGCTTCCCCACTCCCAGACGTATCTCCCAGTATCACCCATTCGACCGTGGGCGTCCCAGAGCATCGGCTTTGACAAGCTCCGACAGCGCCGCCGTTTGTCTCGTCTCCGTCGAACTTCCCCGGTAAGCCTTGACCTCCCCTAGCTTTTCCATGGATGCTCACATCATCTCCAGCTCCGTCCGCATCTAACCGTACCGTTCATTTGCCCTGGGGTGAACTGCAGCATCTCCCCGTCATCGACCAGAGCTGCCAGACGCCGTTGCAAGCTCCGGTGAGGAATTGCAGCAAACCTCGTGCGCCCCTCGCCCGAACAACACCTCCTCGAGCATCACCGTGACCTCCTAAACCCGGTGAGCCTCTTCTCCTCCTCTCTCGCTTCCTAGACCATCGGCACCGTCCACACCTGACCGCGCCGCCAGTCGCCGCCGAGTCAGCGCCGCCCACTTTTTGTCAAACTCGCCAGCACCGTAGGATCGAGATCTGACGCTCACGATAGTTTAACTTAACCGCGAAGGGTTACGCGTCCAGGACCGTGCGATCGATCAGATCCAACGCCCTACAGCCGCGATCCAACCGAACCGGTACCACCCAATGAATTTGTGCCGCGTGTCACCTATTTTGTTTAAAACAGATTTGAAATCTGATTAAATTGTAAACTTCAAACCCTTGTATCTTTGGATCCACACGTCCAAAAATTACAAATTTTATGTCGTTGGATTCAGGAGAGCAAGCCCTAGCCAACTGTGGAATTAGTTTAGTAAATAGTATCTGTTAATTTGCTTGTTTTTGAATAATCATTTGTGTGCTTATTTAGATTAGAAAAATTGTTTTAAAATGATTTTTGGATTAAAACTTTTGCAAAATGGTTTGTTGTGACCTTACTGACCCTAGGAACCAACCCTTGGTGTTAAAAATGATTTTGGTAAAATTTAGGTTGAAGTATTTGACTTAGCCAAATTCTATCCAAATAAAATTATTGATTTTATTATGAAAATGTTTATGGAAAGAAAACTTTGAGAAAATAGTTTGGACCAAACCTACTGACCCAAGAACACCAAGTTTTGCAATAGCAACTCATTTGGTGAATGGATTTTAAAATGATGAATGGATTTTAAAATGGTTTTGAGATAAAACCCTTTTGCAATTGACTTTGCCATTTTGGTAAATGACAAATTTGGACCTTACAAAGTTTAAAAGCCTAGTGGAGACCATCCTTTTAAATAAAACTATCTTAAGCATGTTCCCATGCATGACTTAGAATCCATTGCTTTATGTGTGTGAAATGTTGATTGATTATTGGTTTAGAATGCTACTTGATACTATGCTTGCTTGATTGATTGTAGTGAAATTAACAAAGTATGATACTAGCAAGATCAAGGAGTGAACCACCATTCCCTTCCAAAAAGGCAAGTTACTCTATCATCTAAAGTCCTACTATTTTCATTATACTTAGTGGATTTTGAAAACATGCATGAAAACAATTTTATACTTATGCTATGCTAAATCCTAATAGGATTCCCTATACACTCCTTAGTGAAAATATTGTAGTTGATATATGCTTAGCCATGCTATATTTTGAAAAAGAGATACATGTTGAGATTTTACAAAGGTTGAGAAAAGGACTTGTGTTTTACATAATAAAACAAGGACTCAATGAACCACCTAGGTGGTGGATACTTTAAGTTTTGGAGAAGGTGGCAACAAAAGGAACCATGTTTATGGGATTCACTTTGTGTTGTGCTCCAAAAGAAAACCACCTAGGAAACTTAGAGATTGAACATGTTTCTCCAATTGTGGCTTTCGTGTGCAACCACATGCTATTATGGCTCTGGCTTGGTCAACTACATTGGGAAGACCCATGCACTGTCTTCAGTTTACTGGACATGGGGATCTGGAATGCTTCATGGGTGCTGAAGGCAAGCTAGCAATGGTGTATGGGAGGACCCTTTGGAAAGACTTCGTCACGTTCTCAATCTGCCAGTACTCCATCTTGGTGAGCACTAATCCAGTAGGCCACTGGTGGCAAAAGGATGGGATTGTGACATGTGGGTAAAGTGTACTCCTTCTGCAGAAGTTAATAAAATCTAAGTACTTAGCCGTGTCCCCGGTTATGGACAATACTGTGCAACTAAAGTTTGAACCATGGGAGATCTCGACATTCCAACTTCTAATATAAAAACTTGATGCACTTGGGGGTACCAAGGAATTCAAAGAGATTTTGTTAAAGCTTGATGCACTTGGGGTTACCAAGGTGCTCAAGAGCATGATGTACTTGGGGTTACCAAGGAACTCATGAGATTTTATAAAGCTTGTTGCACTTGGGGTTACCAAGTGGCTCAAGAGATTTTGACAAGGACTTGAACACTTGAGTTTGTACCAAGGAGTTCAAGGAACTTGGAAAAGAGATTTGAAAAAGGACCAAAACCATTTTTGAAAAGATAGGATAAATTTAGCTTCATGCAAATAAGCCTAAAACTGTACTTATCCAAACATGCATGTATTGATAGGATCCACTCATATTATACATAGTAGTGAAACTTGCCAATACAATTAAAATGTATTGACCCTTGTGGCTGTAACTTGTAATGTTGCAGGTTTGATTGTTTTTAGTGAAGAATGTTTGATTAGGATTACAAAGTCTACAACCAACATCTGCCTGTGGCACTTTGAAGATGAAGGACCCATACCTATAGTTATTCCGCTGCAATGTAATGTAATAGCCAAATGAGCTATGTAATGATGTAATAAAATTATGTTATTCCTGGCTATAAAGTTATATTATGACCTTTGTTTCTTGATATTACATCTTAACTGTGGATGCTAGCTTTTGATCCAGGGACTAGCATTGTAAACACAGGGGGCTCTATCTTATTAAAGGCTGGGACCCCTACACGAAGCTCCATCTTCACGGTCACAGGGAATGCTGACGATGGGAGATGATCCTAGTTGCCGTAACCTTCCTGCGGTCCGTCATCCTGATACTCCTCATCATAGTCTAGCCACGAGAATAGATAGGGACAAAGCCATGAGTACTCTTTAAGTACTCGCAAACTAATACTAATAAGTGAAGGGGGTTTTTGTATTAGGATACTAAGCTCTAGGGTTGTTTTGTAAAAAGCCAGATTTACCTCTACTAAGTTCAGAAGCAAATAAAACTAGTTGAAAATTTTATAACACCTAAGTGGGAACTTGAGTTTCATATCACAAATCTATTGTGGTCAAGTCAAAGTCATAAATCATTTCATAAGTCATTTTGAAAACATCTGACGATAGAATAGTATGGCCACTCCAACTATCCATAACCGCGGACGCGGCTATTCGAATAGTTTGACACTCTGCAGAGATTGTAAACTTTCACCACAACATTCGATACATCCGTCAGGAACAATCCTGAATTCACCATACTTAGTATGCGGATAATCAATCACAACCTTTCAATTACACGCCCTAGTATAGGCACCTCTCCTGTGAGTTTGGCCTCCCACCATGACCAACTGTCATCTTGGGAACTGCATAGGTCGACAATCTTCACAAGGTAGCCTCAGCTCAGACCTTGGCCGCAAGGGAACCTATACTAAGGTATATAATTTTCCAGTCAAGCCCTACCCAGTTTTCGGGTATTGTGGTTGTACGGTAAAATTGGAATGGTATCGCATCCAGACAACCATCAATTTTATAAAGGGCTAAGGCTCATGCCTCAACATTTTCATCATCAAAATCATCTGGTGTTCAAGAACACATGTCAAAAACATTTCAATAGAATGAATCCTCATTCTAAGGTTTTCATAACCATTTTCACCAAGTATTCCCATCTAAAGTTGATCAAGTTTTATGCTTAGCACTAGCATATACAAGTGGGGGTAAATACTAATGATGGTTAATAATCAGGTGGGAGTTAGCAAGTTCAATCTCATGCCTTGGGATGACATCAAGATATCTAACTTAGTCCAAATTTTATGCTCTTTATGCTACCTTTAGTTATCTTTCTAGAATCTACAAGTCAGTTAAGTAAACTCTAAGAGAAAGCTTTGATAAATAAAATAAAGTATTAAGCTTGCAAGTAAAACTAGGATTGGGTATCAAGTGGTGTAAGCTTGCAAGTAAAACTTGCATGGTTTAGCTTTCTAAGATAGTAGTATAAGCTTGATAAGTTGCAAGTGTTAGCTTGCTTAGTTAATAGCTTGCCTTCTGCAGAGCAGTGGTTGAAGTTCTCCTCGACTTCTTCCTCGCAGTATCCTCCTAACTCCTCGTATCCTTGGTCGGTACTAGCGTCTATAAATAAATATGAGGTACACAATCACCAAACAATACTTAACTATTTCTAATTATCACACAAATGTTCACCCTAGGTGATCTAGCATCATCACTAACATTACAAGATTAAAGCACTTGTCCCATTTATTTTATTTTGAGAAAAGTTTCTACTCATTGGAAAACTACTTAAGATTTAATATTCTCCAACTCAAAAATGGGATCATTTTGACACATGTCATCACCACATATTTTAGTACATGGTAATGTGATTTAAAGTGGTGTCACAATTTAATAAGGTTTAACCTTTTTATTTTATTTAATTAAAGTGACTAGAAATCCCTATGTGGCATTCTTTTATTACTTGATCAATATTTATGTAAGTAAACCTATATGTTTTTATATATTTTGAAAGGTATGGTTAACTGTGATTTTTGAGAGTTGGAATTAACTTAAAAGCTCTTATGGTTGAATTTTGAAAAATGTTTGAATGCAGAAAAGCTTCAGCCTTGTTATTTTTACCATGGGTGATCTACAAATCTAAATGGTTTGAATCTAACGGGCTTGGATTAAGCATTCCAGTAACTTTCTAACCAAATTGGTTTCATGCATTTTGGTTCTGTAAATCGAGGTGGGTCGATTTTTAAATATAGGTGTAAGATCTCTCCTTTGTAAAGAAAAAGGATCCCTGTGATTGCAATGCTAGTCCCTGGATCAATAGCTAGCATCCACAGTTAAGATGTAATATCAAGAAACAAAGGTCAAAATACAACTTTATAACCAGGAATAACATAATTTTATTACATCTTACATAGCTCATTTGGCTATTACATTACATTGCAGCAGAATATCTATAAGCATGGGGTCCTTCATCTTCAAAGTGCCACAGGCAGACATGTTGGTTGTAGACTTTGTAATCCTAATCAATCAATCTTCACTAAAATCAATCAAACCTGCAACATACAAGTTACAGCCACAAGGGTCAATACATTTGAATTTTATTGGCAAGTGATACTATGGTAGTATAGCGGAGTCTATCAACTATATGCATTTGGCTAAGTGGAGTTGAGGCTTGCATTGCTCAAAATAGATTTTTCCTTAACATTTGAAAACACTAAGTTTTTTCTTGACAAAATCATTTTTCTCAATCAAAGATTGAAAATCCTTTAACCCTTGTTCAAACCACAAGTTTTTAACTTAGAAATTTGAATGATGAGATTCTTGATTGCTTCCATGTCTTGATGCTCAAATTGTCCTTTACCAGGGACATGGCTAAGTACTTAGATTTTACACCCTGTAGAGGTGGTGCACTTTCCCCACAAGACTTGGTTTCCCAAGACAAGATCTTTCAGATGCCTTCCCTTAGACCAAAATGGACGCGCTCCAACCTATCAAACTCTACCACCCACTGTCCATATGGCTAAGTTCTTGCAACCTATATGATCCAGGCAGAGCCCATAATGCCAAGTGGCTGCACTTGAAGCTTCTCAACATTTGACATCTCAAATCTCTTTGTTCCTGGGTGGAAATCCACAAGTGAGATACACAAGGTCAACCATAGACATGGGCCTTGTGAACCACTCAACCAAAAACCACCAAATCAAGTCCCATTCCACCCAGGTGATTCATTAATTTAGTTGTTTTATTAAACAAAAACACAAGTCCTCAGACTTAGAATTTTTCCATAGTGTGAATATATTTCCACCCTTGTTTTCTATTAGCTAAGCTAAGCATGATAGTAGTAGGTATCTTGACTTAGGAATTTCTACTTAAGGTTTCATCACTAGGATTTCCTAAAGCAAGGTGTACACTTAGCAAAAATCCATGCAAGTTTTACTTAGAGAAAATCACTAATGCATAGTGAAAGTAATGGGACAAAATGTATGAAGCATCACTTGCCTTTTTGGTAGAGGGTATAGGTTCACTCCTTGTCCTTGCAACAATCACACTCTTCAAGTCACTACAATTCAATCAAGCAAGGCACAAACTCAATCTACCAATCAAGCAAAACATCACATAAAATAATAAAACAAACAACACATGCAAGCATGCAAAAAGGGTTGTTTTATTTGTAAAATTGGTTCTATTGGGTTTTAAACATTTGGGTACACCTAATGGTCCTTTTTATAAAGTGGCAAAGTCATTTGCAAAAGGTTTCACTACAAAAACTATTTTCAAAATAAAGTATCATTTTATGTGGTGTAGAAATATTTTTACTAAGTCATTAATCTATAGGGTTCACCAAATACATTTTAAAATCATAAAACTTGGTGTTTAGGGTCAGAGAGTTGAAAACAAAACATTTCCCAAAAGTTTTCTTCCAAAACCATTTTTAATAAATAAACTATATTTCTATTTGACTAGAAATGGTTTTAAATCAAAGAATCATTATTTTGTTTCACCAAATACATTTTTGGAATCACAAAGTGTTTCCTATGGTCAGTAGGTTCAAAACACTCCATTTTCAAAAGATTTTATCCCCAAATTCATTTTTAAACAATTTTCACAATCTAATCAAGCATACAAATGTTTCTGCAAAAACAAACATTTTTCCAGAAGCTTTTTACTAAACAAAAGGCATGGTTGGCTAGGGCTTGTTCCACTGATTCCATTGATATAAAATTTGTAATTTTTGGACGTGTGGATCAAAAGTTGTGCAATTTACAAAATTGGAAATCTAATAGATCAAATCTGTCTTTTAAATCAACTACAGGCCACGTGGTGCAATCCTATTGGTCAAAAACGTTTCGTTCGGATCGACTACTCTGGTGCGTTGGATCAAGTCAGATCGTGCGACACAGGATCACTCGTAACCCTTCGGCTAAGGATCTATCGTGGTGCTTGGATCATCACCTAACGGTGTACAGCGTGCCAGCCATAGATGGGCAGCGCTGCGGTGGCTACTGGCGGCGGAGCGGCCAGACGGTCGCGGCGCCGGCGATACAGGAAGCAAGGGTGGCTGGGGAGGTACTCACAGCGTTCGCAGAGGCCTGGGGAAGCTCAAGGTGGTGCCGTCTTGTCAAGGGGCGCACTGGAGCGGGCTTGATTGCTCGCCGGAGTGGAGCTGCGCCTCAGCTATGCTCAGTCGTCGTCGAGGACGGCGCTATGGATCACTCGGGGAAAAACGAAACGCACGGTGAGACGCGCAAAGACACGACGAAGGTGTGTGCGTGATTGAGAGGGGTCGGGGTAGTCTGGTTTACCAGAGGGAGGTCACCGGAGAAGAGCCAGACGGTGGCGGCGGCGGTTGTTGTCGTTGGCGATGCTCAGGGGCGCTCGCGAGGGAACTGGCGATGCGGAGAGGTGCGCCTGGGTTTGGGGAGTGTGTCTGTGTACTTGGGAAGGTAAGAGGTGGCGGGTACTGGCCGGAATCGGCAAGGAGGGTCGTCGGAGACAGAGGTGCTCGGGGAGGATTTAAGGCGGCCTGGGGCGTGTTGAGGTGGGGCGACAGAGGGGAAATGGAGAGGAGGCATGGGCGTTTAAGCTTGCGTGATCAAAGCGAGTAATGGTGGCCGCGTTAAGATGAATTAAGCCGAAGGAATCAACGGCAGGAGCGGGGAAGAACGGGTCGCAGTGGTGGAGACGATGAACAGGAGAGGGTGGGGTCGGCTGGTTAGTGAGAAAGGGAGTGAGGGGGAGGGTCCACCGGTCAGCTTCTGTGCGGGTGCGAGACTGAGTGAGAAAAACGTTTCGGCAGAGGGGAGGGGGAAATGGGCTGCTAGGCTTAATGGGCCAGGTTGGGTTGGGTCGAGTCCAATTCACATTTTTTTCTGTCTGATTGTTTTATCCTTTTCTATTTCTATTTTTCTGTTTTGAAATTCAAACAAACAAATCATTCAACAAATCAATTCAAAAACATTCACCACACTTGTAATTGAATTTGGTTCTTTATTAACAACATAAACCAATTCCCAAAATAAAATAATTTTATTCTTTTTAGGATCTATTTAATAATTAAATAAAATAGATCTTAATTATTAATTCAAATAGGTTTTGATTTATTTAATAAAATCTCCATTTGAAATCTAAATATGTTGAAAACCAAATCAGTAGGTTTTTGTTTGAAAATAGAAGATACTTGGAAAACTTGTTTAAAATAAAATAACATTTTTATTTTAGGTTCCATTAATAATTAAATAAAATGGACCTTGGTTATTAAATCAAATAGGATTTGTTTTCTTTAAAATCTTTATTTGAAACCTAATTAAAACCAAAACACTTCAGTAGGTTTTATTTGAGAATATAAAATACTTGGAAAACTTATTTAAAATAAATAAATAAGTTTTAGTGTTTATTTAAAATGGGAAAAGCCTTTACTTAAATAAAATTGGATATTAAATCCTTATTATTTTATTTAAATAAACCTTTGCTATTTTTATCAAAACAAAAAAATTTATTTCAAAATATTGGCCAAGGTTTAATTTGGCTTTATAAATAATCCTTTATTTATAAATCTATCTTTTCTTTTGAAAACCAAATCTTTTATTTAAAGATCCAAATATAGTAGTTTTAAATATTTTGAAGTTTATTGTTTATTTAACTTTTTAAATCCCTTTAGGATTTTATTTGTTCAAAATAGGTTTGAAGGTTTCCAATTGGAATCAAAAGTTTCTTCTCACCCTGAAAATCAACAAAGTTTTATTTTATTAATTTATTTTTCACATTACAAGATTTGGAAAATCTTGGGATGTGACAGGCTACCACCCTTAAAATAAATCTCGTCCCGAGATTTGGGGAGGCTAGGGGTTACAAGTAGGCTCAAAACAACTAGGGTACTACCACCCTTAAAAATTTTCCAACTAGTTTACATCTTGTCTCACTTGGGATCTTGGTGTAACTTTCCTAGACAGGAGTTTGCATAGTGGCCTAGATCCTTGCATTTGAAGCATGTGACAAGGCTGAGATCCCTCATAGGTTTGTCTATCTTGTGTTTCATCTTTTCTGGACAGTTGCTTGCTTAATGTCCTAGCTCTTTGCAGTTGTTGCACCACACTTGGCTAATATCTTTCTTTTCCTTTGGTATCATTTCCTCTTGTTTGTTTCCTTGGTTCTTCTTCTTTTCTGGGCAGTCACTGGCATAGTGTCCCTTCTCTTTGCAATTGTAACATTGCCCTTGAGTAATATCCTTCTTGTTAGTTTTGGGGCATTTCTTCTTCTTCTTGGGTCTCTCCAAAGCTAGGAGTTCTTCTAGTTCATGTTCTTCATGTCTCACCTCAGAGGTGGGAAATCTTTCTCTCTTCTTGGGGAAGTTACTAGAGATATGACTTTCTTCTTCACAATTAGGGCATTGATCTTCATGCTCCTTGCATGTATGATCCTTGTCTCCACAAATATTGCTAGCTTGGGTTCCTTCTAGAATAACATCTTTGTCATCCTTGTTGTCATTAGCTTCTTGGGAAAAGTTTTCTCTCATGTTGATCATTTGAGTAACCAATCCTTGCAACAATTTGGATTGAAGTTTCAAAATCCTTTGTATGGCTGGGTCTAGTCCATTGTTGTTGGCTAAAAGCTGAGTTGTCTCTTGGCTCAACTGGTTCTGGGTTGCTATAAGTTCTCTCATGTTGTCCTCTTGGTTGTTGTTGTTGTCATCAACCTTGATGTTGGAGTTTCTTGGAGAAGTCATCTGTTTGGGTTGAATTGGGATTTAGAATAGGCAAGAAAATTTCTAAGGGAATAATTCTAATCACACACATCACAATCATTCAAGCAATGTGCAAGCAATCACAAACAATCATTCCACTCAAACAACAAGTTTCAAGCATACTTTTAGGCAACCAAAAATATTTTGTTACACCACATAAGTTGGTGTCTTTGGCTTAACTAAATATGGTGGTCCATCTATATGGTTCACTTGTGATCTTTCCTTCCTTCTTGATTCTTCTTGTAGGAGATCATGGTTTCCTTGGGAAAAACTCTTGGTTACAATACTTCAAGTGAAGTGAACTCCCTACAATTTTTGCATTTCCTCAGTCTCCATATTTTGAGCAAGGTTTCCTTGTCTCACTTGTAGTCCTTAGTGATATCCAAGTTGGAAGTCCTTGGTGAACATGCTGAAGATGTTGAAGTCATTAGAGTTGAAGATGTTGAAGAAGTCCTTTGCACATGGTGAAGTCTTTGGCCATGGGGTAAGTTTTTCCATCATGTTGAAATAGAAGAGATGTAGAGTTGAAACCAAAATGGTTGAGGAAAGATTTTACAAGATTGTTTGTAAATATGTTTTGGAACATATACATCTCCTATTTTTCTAAGGGTTTGTGTCCAATCCTAGGTTTACAATCCTACAGGCAACACAATGCTCTAATACCATCTGTAAGATCCCTCCTTTGTAAAGGAAAAGGATCCCTGTGATTGTAATGCTAGTCCCTGGATCAATAGCTAGCATCCACAGTTAAGATGTAATATCAAGAAACAAAGGTCATAATACAACTTTATAACCAGGAATAACATAATTTTATTACATCTTACATAGCTCATTTGGCTATTACATTACATTGCAGCAGAATATCTATAAGCATGGGGTCCTTCATCTTCAAAGTGCCACAGGCAGACATGTTGGTTGTAGACTTTGTAATCCTAATCAATCAATCTTCACTAAAATCAATCAAACCTCCAACATACAAGTTACAACCACAAGGGTCAATACATTTGAATTGTATTGGCAAGTGATACTATGGTAGTATAGTGGAGTCTATCAACTATATGCATTTGGCTAAGTGGAGTTGAGGCTTGCATTGCTCAAAATAGATTTTTCCTTAACATTTGAAAACACTAAGTTTTTGCTTGACAAAATCATTTTTCTCAATCAAAGATTGAAAATCCTTTAACCCTTGTTCAAACCACAAGTTTTTAACTTAGAAATTTGAATGATGAGATTCTTGATTGCTTCCATGTCTTGATGCTCAAATTGTCCTTTACCAGGGACATGGCTAAGTACTTAGATTTTACACTCTGTAGAGGTGGTGCACTTTCCCCACAAGACTTGGTTTCCCAAGACAAGATCTTTCAGATGCCTTCCCTTAGACCAAAATGGACGAGCTCCAACCTATCAAACTCTACCACCCACTGTCCATATGGCTAAGTTCTTGCAACCTATATGATCCAGGCAGAGCCCATAATGCCAAGTGGCTGCACTTGAAGCTTCTCAACATTTGACATCTCAAATCTCTTTGTTCCTGGGTGGCAATCCACAAGTGAGATACACAAGGTCAACCATAGACATGGGCCTTGTGAACCACTCAACCAAAAACCACCAAATCAAGTCCCATTCCACCCAGGTGATTCATTAATTTAGTTGTTTTATTAAACAAAAACACAAGTCCTCAGACTTAGAATTTTTCCATAGTGTGAATATATTTCCACCCTTGTTTTCTATTAGCTAAGCTAAGCATGATAGTAGTAGGTATCTTGACTTAGGAATTTCTACTTAAGGTTTCATCACTAGGATTTCCTAAAGCAAGGTGTACACTTAGCAAAAATCCATGCAAGTTTTACTTAGAGAAAATCACTAATGCATAGTGAAAGTAATGGGACAAAAAGTATGAAGCATCACTTGCCTTTTTGGTAGAGGGTATAGGTTCACTCCTTGTCCTTGCAGCAATCACACTCTTCAAGTCACTACAATTCAATCAAGCAAGGCACAAACTCAATCTACCAATCAAGCAAAACATCACATAAAATAATAAAACAAACAACACATGCAAGCATGCAAAAAGGGTTGTTTTATTTGTAAAAGTGGTTCCTATTGGGTTTTAAACATTTGGGTACACCTAATGGTCTTTTTTATAAAGTGGCAAAGTCATTTGCAAAAGGTTTCACTACAAAAACTATTTTCAAAATAAAGTATCATTTTATGTGGTGTAGAAATATTTTTACTAAGGCATTAATCTATAGGGTTCACCAAATACATTTTCAAATCATAAAACTTGGTGTTTAGGGTCAGAGATTTCAAAACAAAACATTTCCCAAAAGTTTTCTTCCAAAACCATTTTTAATAAATAAACTATATTTCTATTTGACTAGAAATGGTTTTAAACCAAAGAATCATTATTTTGTTTCACCAAATACATTTTTGGAATCACAAAGTGTTTCCTATGGTCAGTAGGTTCAAAACACTCCATTTGCAAAAGATTATATCCCCAAATTCATTTTTAAACAATTTTCACAATCTAATCAAGCATACAAATGTTTCTGCAAAAACAAACATTTTTCCAGAAGCTTTTTACTAAACAAAAGGCATGGTTGGCTAGGGCTTGTTCCACTGATTCCATTGATATAAAATTTGTAATTTTTGGACGTGTGGATCAAAAGTTGTGCAATTTACAAAATTGGAAATCTAATAGATCAAATCTGTCTTTTAAATCAACTACAGGCCACGTGGTGCAATCCTATTGGTCAAAAACGTTTCGTTCGGATCGACTACTCTGGTGCGTTGGATCAAGTCAGATCGTGCAACACAGGATCACTCGTACCCCTTCGGCTAAGGATCTATCGTGGTGCTTGGATCATCACCTAACGGTGTACAGCGTGCCAGCCATAGATGGGCAGCGCTGCGGTGGCTACTGGCGGCGGAGCGGCCAGACGGTCGCGGCGCCGGCGATACAGGAAGCAAGGGTGGCTGGGGAGGTACTCACAGCGTTCGCAGAGGCCTGGGGAAGCTCAAGGTGGTGCCGTCTTGTCGAGGGGCGCACTGGAGCGGGCTTGATTGCTCGCCGGAGTGGAGCTGCGCCTCAGCCATGCTCAGTCGTCGTCGAGGACGGCGCTATGGATCACTCGGAGACAAACGAAACGCACGGTGAGACGCGCAAAGACACGACGAAGGTGTGTGCGTGATTGAGAGGGGTCGGGGTAGTCTGGTTTACCAGAGGGAGGTCACCGGAGAAGAGCCAGACGATGGTGGCGGCGGTTGTTGTCGTTGGCGATGCTCAGGGGCGCTCGCGAGCGAGCTGGCGATGCGGAGAGGTGCGCCTGGGTTTGGGGAGTGTGTCTGTGTACTTGGGAAGGTAAGAGGTGGCGGGTACTGGCCGGAATCGGCAAGGAGGGTCGTCGGAGACAGAGGTGCTCGGGGAGGAATTAAGGCGGCCTGGGGCGTGTTGAGGTGGGGCGACAGAGGGGAAATGGAGAGGAGGCATGGGCGTTTAAGCTTGCATGATCAAAGCGAGTAATGGTGGCTGCGTTAAGACGAATTAAGCCGAAGGAATCAACGGCAGGAGCGGGGAAGAACGGGTCACAGTGGTGGAGACGATGAACAGGAGAGGGTGGGGTCGGCTGGTCAGTGAGAAAGGGAGTGAGGGGAGGGTCCACCGGTCAGCTTCTGTGCGGGTGCGAGACTGAGTGAGAAAAACGTTTCGGCAGAGGGGAGGGGGAAATGGGCTGCTGGGCTTAATGGGCCAGGTTGGGTTGGGTCGAGTCCAATTCACATTTTTTTTCTGTCTGATTGTTTTATCCTTTTCTATTTCTATTTTTCTGTTTTGAAATTCGAACAAACAAATCATTCAACAAATCAATTCAAAAACATTCACCACACTTGTAATTGAATTTGGTTCTGTTTTAACAACATAAACCAATTCCCAAAATAAAATAATTTTATTCTTTTTAGGATCTATTTAATAATTAAATAAAATAGATCTTAATTATTAATTCAAATAGAACGGCCGAGTGATCTAGGCCGCACGATCTAACTCTAATCGAACGGCTCTGGTTCTTCGTCCACGTCTGGCAGCGCCGGCGAGATAGAACCCTAGCACAACAAGTGGGGGTCGTGGGAGGCTCACCGGGGCTGAGCGATGGTCGGCGACAGGGGCGAACGACGAAGTCGACGTCGGAGATCCTCCTGGTACCGACAGCTTCTCCTGGGGCGGCTCGAATCGACGGCGCCTCTCCTCCTCTACAGCAGCAAACTCTGGTGAAATTCTGGCCACCTGGTGCTCGCCTTGCTCCAGGAGTGAGTGGGTGTGATCAATGAGAGGTGGGGAGTGAACTGGTGTGAAGAAAACAAGCAATGGAGGCCTCCTTTTATAGTGGCTGAAGGGGACCGACGGGCGCGGGCTAAGCTCGTCGTGGTCGACGGCGCAGAGAGCTAATGGCATGGGCGCCAATAGGGGGCAGAACTATGTTCCCTGGCGAAGCTCAACGGCGTGGTGGCGAGGAATAGGGCGGTGCTGATCAATCGGAATGCGTCGACGCACTGGGCGGGTCTGACGATGATTTTATTCGCGCACAATGTGTGTGGTCCGCGTGGCGGCGAACGAGGTTGTCTGGCGGGGTGCCGGAGTGTTGGCGAGCATGTCTGCAAGTGGCGCTGGTCGAGTGTGGCGCACTGGCGCGCTCTCGGCTCGCACGCAGAGAGACTTGGCAAGCTCGGGCAGGATGGTCCAGGGGCTGGCAGTGCTCGAGGCTTGGACAGGGGTTGACGGTGGACGATGGTCAGTGCTCCAGGCATGCTAGCTAGGCTTGGTGCTTCTCCTAGCTCGCTATCAACATGTGGGTGGCAAGTTAGGCTCGGCATGGTCACTATTAATGGCTATGCCAAGATTACAGTGGTGCTAAGGCTTGTTAATTGGGCTAGTTCATCTACTGAGAGTGTAGTGAGAGCTAGAGAGGGAACAAGGTTGGCCAAAATCACTGCTCACTATAGTGTTTGTTCTTTGTTTGTGTGCTGCAAACAAGATGTTTGATGAAATGGCCGAAAGGGATTCAAATTTGAATTTTGGATTCAAACTTGGTGGATTTGCTAGGCACATACTAGGGAGTCTCTGGTTATTTGGATTAGTCGAGGGGCATTGGTTTGGTTGGGTTTTGAAAATGTGTGATCTTCACATATGATAAAGATTCAATTTTTACTTGTGATTTGAATGAGGTTGCCAAATGTTTCTGCAAGTTTGAAAGGTGGGCTTTGATTCATTTTTACTTGGTCTAGCAAGGGGTGAAAAGAATTGGAAAAGTTTTCGTTTGAAATCTTGGACTAGAAACACTCAAAGTGACCTAGTGAGCAAGATTGGCAAAAATGACCATTTGCCTTAATTGATTTGTTTTTGATTTTATCTTTATTTGTTTCTTCTTGGAAATGTTTTATATGATGTTATTTTCATCTTCAAACCATTTCTTGCTATTTAGGTTAATCACACAAGATCATTCATGCATTTATCAAATCATCACATACACACATGCATTCATATGATTTTAATTACTCAAAGTTTTTGTTAACCCTAATTTTAGTGATTAGAGTTTGATGATCATTGTTTTATATTTTTGGGATGTTACACATCCCTATGCCTACCGCACTCGAATCCTATTGTTACCGTTACTGTTACTGTTACTATTACTCCTGTTTCACTGTTGTTGTTGTTGTTGTTGCTTTGCTGTTGCTACTGATAAACTTCTGTGAGCAAGAACTATTTCCAGGTGCAACTGAACTGACAACTCAGTTGTTAAGGCTTTCAATTATTCTTTGGCTCCCCTTGTGTCCAATTAGTAAATTGGGAAATACTACCCGCGAAGACTATTGCGATCCCCCATACTTGTGGGTCATCAGCGCTTCACTCCCCAACAACGGAGCCAGAAAATAGTCTTGATGACCCACATGTATAGGGGGTGTATCGTAGTACTTTTGATAAATAGGAGTGTCGATCCCAACGAGGAGCAGAAGGTGTTGACTAGTGGTATGGAGCAGGAAATCTCTGTAAATACTTAGCAAACGGATTTTTAGGAGTTTTCTACTAAAGCAAAGAAACAAAGTGCAAGTAATAAACACAACGAACAACTGCAGCAAGTGTCCCAATCCTTTCTTAGCAAAGGACAAGCCGGTGGAAATACTTATAAGGACCAAACGTTCTCGAGGACACATGGGAATTATGTCAAGTGCTTTCTCTTCAAATAGCTGAGTATTCTTCTTTGGTGTTGTAAATGTTGTGTGGGTGAACCTATGCTAATGTACCGACCTTACTTGGACTAATACATACTTGTGATTAAACCCCCTGCAAGCATCCATAACTACAGGAAAGCAATTAAGATATAAACCTAACCACATCCTTAAACTCTGAGATCCTACGCTCCCTTATGCAATGGTGTCCTAACGGGGGTTTGTGGCACCCCGGATTTACGGTCCGGAAATACCCGTTATGCATACAATTCACGTTCCCATGATCAGTGAGCCGTGAGCATAACCGACTAGTATCATTACAACATCCCTAATGTAACAAGTACAACACTTACAAAGAGGCCACTATGGCGAATACAACACAAGTAGCGGAAGTCTTCAGCGCCGAGCCCGTGCCTTAACCTACAGGCAACTGACCGGGAAGACGGCCTAGCTCGCATAGACGTTAGCACCTTTGTTCCTTCTTGATATCTGCAATCTGGCCAAGTAAATAGCCAGGGACAACGTCGGTGAGTACTTTGAATGTACTCGCAAACCACCTTAAGAGAACAATAATAAAGGATATGCAATATGGCTGTGGTAGGATGGCTCCATGAGAGGTTCTTTTATAAAATAGTTTCTCTTATAGATACAGCATGTCTCTATATCTTTGTTGAAAAACGTTGGTAAAGCATTTGGAAACCTTTTTAGAAAAGTTTTAAGAAAACACTAGGATTGGGTCACCCATTTGTTTCTCCTTCCGGTCATCTCATGACCAAACTCCTTCCTCCGTTTCCCGACCATCCCATGGTCAAAACATTTTCGAGCCATTGCTTTTCAGAAGTCCTTTTTGAAAACAAAACCATCACCCACGTACATCATCCATCACAATCGTCCATGACCGAGGACTCGGCTATTCGAATAGATTTACACTCTGCAGAGGTTGTACACTGTACCCACACCATCCGATTACCCGTCCCTGATCCTCACCGATTGTGGGTCAAATAACCGGTCAAGACCTTCCGAATGCCCTCTCCGGTACAGGTGCCTACCCTATGAGGTTAATCCCCTCAAAACCGGGACGCCCTATATAGTCACAAGCCAACCGGAGCGCGTTTTGCACCCCTCAGGGTGTGCGTTTTCAATGAGGGGATCATAGTATCGTCTGGCAGCCATTTAGACGGTATTTACCAACCCTAGACCGATGTTTCACATGGGCCTTTACAGGGGAAGGCCCAGTCTCTGGGAATTTGTTCTTCCCCGTAGTAGTTTGAGACACCTATACTGGATTAGACAGACTTCCAGCCCAACCCCGTCCCATTCCAGAGTAATGTGGTTGCACGGGTTAATTGCTCAAGCATTAGGAACTGTACAGCTGGGCGTGTTTTCGTAAACATTTTTCCTCCATCTTTAGTCCATCTTTTTGTAAAAAAACACTTCTCATTTTCCAAACCACTTGATAGGCCAAGCCTCACCAAGGTTTTCTCATAAAACATTTTTGTAAATCTTTTCCCTGGGTCTTCCCATCCTACACTTTTGTTTAGGCTAAAACGGGGTCTCCAAGGGGTTATGGTATTTTTTTAAGCTTATCTACTGTAGGGGAGACCCCCACAACCCTTTATTCAAAATTAACTAGAGGTTCAAATTTATGTACAAACTGAGAAAAAAGGAAAAGGGATAAACTATAGAACTACTTAGAAAAAAGCAAGATTACAACAGATTCTCAATCCAATTTGACAGAACTGCAACTTTAGAATTTTTTACTCTATGTTTAAGCAAAGAGACACCTTGGACAAATCCAGCCTTCCATGCTTTGAATGTTGGCTTCATCCATTTAAAAATCTTATTGTTTCTTTGCCTCCAAATATTCCAGCAGGCTAAGATGACTATCTCAACAAAACATGGGCCTGAGAACCTTTTCTTTGCAGCTTTTAACATTTCTGGACCTGAACCCGTACCCCAATTGATCTGTAAATATGTCCAAACTCTGACACTATAATTACATTCAAAGAATAAATGAGACCAATCCTCCAGAGTCTGACATGGACATAACACACATTCTGAATCAGTAGTCACATTTCAATGTCTTCTTATTAACATATCCTTTGTGTTAATTCTATCATGTAAGATTAACCAAGCAAAGACCTTGTGCTTTACCATACATTTACTCTTCCATAGCCACTTAGAAGGGAAATGATCTGGGAACAGGTCGAAATGAGCTTTCTACACCATATTTACAGAGTAATCCCCAGATTTTGATAACTTATTATCCCATTTATCCCTTACATGTGGGTTAATGCTGACACGTTGCAGTTGGATTTGTAACCTTGATAGTTCTGCAGTGGCTTCATATGATAAAGGCAGTTTAAAAGCCTCCTCCAGCTGTACTAGTGCAATGGCTTGTTGAACTGAGTAGTTCTTATCAAGAGCAAAAGAGAAAATCCTTGGGTAAGACTGGGCTAAAGGTAGATTATTCCAAGAATCCAACCAGAATAAAGCTGAATCACCTTTACCAATTTTACAAACTGACAGAGATCGAAAGTCTTCTTCAAATTTCATAATACTTCTCCACCAAAAGGAGCCACAAACAGTAACATTGTGAGGCACCTCATTGTAATAATAAGTATTTTTGACTAACTTTACCCATGGAAGGTCCTCATTATTGTATAATTTGTGCAGATGCTTCATGAGTAGACATTTGTTTTGAATTTCCAGATTTATTATGCCTAAACCACCTTTCACTTTTGGCTTGCAAATCATGTCCCATGAGGCAAGGGAATTTATCCTCCCATCTTATTTCTTTTTCCTCCATAAACAATGTCTTCTTGCTCTATTTATTACTTCAATGACTCCTTTTGTAATTTCAAGAGAACAAAGGTAGTGTAGAGGCATTGAGGAAATCACAGAGTTTACAAGGACCAATCTATCTCCATAAGAAAGGAAGGAAGAAGTGGCAGAGAGTCTTCTTTCCACTCTATCAATTAAAGGTGACATATCTTTAATAGTTGGCTTTGTAATCCCCATAGGAAATCCAAGGTATGGAAATGGTAGTGTAGCAGTAATACAACCAATTTCCAAAGCAAGCAAACCAGCATCATCTTCATTCATATTGACTGGAATCAGAGCAGATTTATGAAAGTTGACTTTGAGCCCCGTGAAGGAGTAATATTCATCCACTATTTCTTTTAGTATAAGTAACTGATCAGGATCTGCTTGCATGACAATGATGGTGTCATCAGCATATTGGACAATAGGGAAGTCATAAGTTCCTTTGTTTGGGATAGGAGTTCTCAGTCTTCCATCTCTATAGGCCTTATTTATGAAACTTTGTAATAGGTCCCCACCTAGTACCTATAGTAAAGGAGAGAGAGGATCACCCTGTCTAACCCCACGCTTACAGTAAAAGTTTCTTCTTGGAACTCCATTCAGTAATATAGAGGATGTACCAGAAGAGAGAATTTCTTTTACCCAGCCAATAAATACTTCATCAAATCCTTTACACCTCAAAATCCTGATAATTTCTTCATGTTCAATAGTGTCAAAATCCTTTTCAAAATCTAACTTGATAATTACTGCTCTCCTCTTAGAAACATGGCATTGATGCAAGTATTCAAAAGTCCAACCAAGACAATCTTGTATGGTTCTGCACATAATAAATCCATATTGGTTGTTATGAATACATCTTTTTAACTCCTTCTGAATTCTGTTGGAAGCTAGCTTAGTGAGAAATTTTAAACAGGTATTTGTGAGAGAAATGGGTCTAAAATCATTAACTGTCTCAGGGCTATTTTTTTGGAACCAGAGTGATATAGGAACCATTTATGCTCTTAAGTGGTGTGAGGCCCTTATGGAAATCATGACACAGCTTGATAAAATCATCTTTAATAATATGCCAACATTTTTTAACAAAAGCTCCATTGAATCCATCAGGGCCTGGTGCCATATCTGTTTTCATATATTTTACTACATCCTCAATTTTTGAATTACTGAATTCTGCTGACAAACAATGTAAATTATCCACTTCTTGAATCAAGTCTGATAGATCTGCTCTATTCTCAACACCAGTAGAAACCCCCATTCTGTTCTTATAACATCTCCATAAAGCATCAGCTTTGTCATTGTGATTGATTAATGTATTGCCATGTTCATCTTTGATCTCGTTGATCACATTGCACCTGTACCTTTCAGTGGCCTTAGCATGATTTTTTTTTGAATTTTCTCCACCAAACTTTACCCATCTTATAGTGCATCTATTCTTCCAGTAGGTTGACTGAATGTTTAATAATATTTTTAGGTGTAACTTTACAATATTTCTGAAATTAAATTCCGGTCTGCTGAGAACTCTCTTGTCTTCAATATCATCAAGAATTAGAATGACCGTATTACATTTTTCTATCAGAGCTTTGATACGAGACAGTCTTTTCCCCTACTTTTTCAGAGCATATCTTGTATTTTTGAACTTTGCTGTAATCATGTTGGAAATAGGACCCTCCTTAATTGGCTGCCCCCAAGCTTGTTTAACCACATCAATAAAACTAGGTTGCCGAAGCCACATATTCTCAAATCTGAATATTTTTGCTTTTGGAATGTTTGTGGAAATGTTTACCACACAAGGAATGTGATCAGAAGTAGTTTTTGATAATGGATTGACCATAGTGTTGGGATATTGAAGTGTCCAATTGCAAGAAGTGAAGAACCAGTCAAGCTGTTCTCAGAGTGGGTTGTCCTGCATATTGGACCAAGTGTAGTTTCCGCCTTTTAAAGGCAACTCAATAAGGCCAAGGTGACTAATAATACTGTTAAATAGGAAGATATCATTCATGTCAGCCCCATCTTTATTCTTGTTCTCAATTGATCTAATAAATTTGAAATCCCCTACCAACAACCAATGATCATGGACAGGTATTTGCAAATCATAAGGCCATTGTACAAAATTGTTCCTCTCCTGACCTTTGCAAGGCCCATATACATTCACTAAAGTCCGAATTTCAGAGTTGTGTGACGAGGTGAACTTTACTTGTATAGCAGCTCTGTTTATTTCAATTAGTTCTCCTCTGAAAATAGAGTTGTTCCATAAGACAATAATACCTCCAGATGCCACAACCGATGGTGAGAAAATGAACTGGTCAAAACGTTTAGGACAAAAAGATCTTATGAATGAGTGATCAAAACTTTCACACCTAGTTTCTTGTAGACAAATAACTGCACAATTGCTTTCATCAATTTTGTTATACACTGCCAATTGTTTGTCCTTGTCATTAAGTCCCCTAACATTCCAGCACAAAACTTTCCAGTCCAGATTTATGTTTGAGTAACTATTCATTGATAACCAAAGTAATTGTGGTAAAAGAATGACAAGCATAGCAAGCCAACATATCAGAAAACAAAATTCACCAGGAAATCATCAACTTATATGACATGTTTAGAGCCAAATTGTAATTCATTGCCACTGCTCCATCATACTGGACAAAATAACATAACCAGCAACTAACTGTGCTATACATAGTGGATAAAAAGTTTGATAGGACCAAGTTTATAAGAGCCTGACTGCAAAATACAAGTTCACAATTCTGAACCCAACCGTTCCAGCACCACCCAAAAACAAAAGCTTCACTTATCATTGGAGTCCTTCTTTGTGGTTGGAGAAGGTGGAGCAGCCATAAGCTTCTCCACAGTTATGTCTTCAGATGGGATCTCCAAGTCTTGACCTGTTAATTGCAGAGTAGTGATGGGAATGACAGGCAAGATATCCTCCTCTGCATTTTCCAAAGGCTTAGCTGACTGAGCCTTCTTCCTGGTTTTGGGCTTGTCAGACATCAAAGAAATCTTATAACCTACAGCCTTGTTTGCCATTCTTGTGCTCCTTCTAACAGGGGTCTTTTCATTTGACTCCTGTCCTTTGCCAATGAAAATTGAGCTACTGACCCCATCAGAAATTTTCTGTCTTTTCTTGATTTATAATGGATTTTATGGTGATTAAAACTCTAGTTTAAGGAAATAATTCACCAGAGCTTCTATGGAGCTCCAAAAATTATTTCCTTGGGTGATTAAGTATTATTGGATGTAATGAATCTAGAGGAGTTGGAATTATCTCAAAACAATTAACAGATTTCCCTTGATAAATTCCCAAAGACAGTTCTGGATGATATTTGTCTTTTTCATCATATTTACTATACAGAATGTTTTGATATGATTCCAAGGTTACTGGTTAGGCATTTATATTACCTTTCTGTAAAAATTGGAAATACCATTTTTGGATTTACAGAACCCAAATGGTGAATTTATTGGTGATCAAACAATACATATAATTGTTTAATTCCCCACAACTCCACATAAGCTCAATAAATCTGGGGCTCTTGGGTTTTGAGCTATATGGGTATTTAGGTTTACTGGGAGTTGGAATTAGGTCAAAACCATTTTTGGTTTTTCCTAGGGAATTTTCTAAAGTCAGAAATGTTCTGTTTTTGTCATTTTTTATAGGGGTAATATATGAAACAAGTGACTATGGGACCTATGGGAATGGAAAGGTATGGTTGGTACATTTAACCACCAATTGGGTTTACTCCATTTGGATATGTCAAACTTTTTGGTGATATTATTTAGTGATCTAGATAGATCTTAGGAGAATATTTATCATATTTATTTTATATTTTATTTTGGTGTAGAAATTGGTCTGCATGTTAGGGAAAACATACAGTTGCATAGCAAAAATTAGATCTGGCTGCATTATGGATCTTTTCATTTTTGTTTGGAATTAAACCTACTAAAAAATTTTAGATATGTTAATAAAAAGAATAAAAGGAAGAGGGCAGGGGGTGCCTGGGCTAGATCCTGAGGGAAACAGGCCGCTCAGAGGGGAAACGACCCATCTAGGCGCAGCCACGCGCGGGATTTGATATTTCGAAACAGCGAGGCGGGGCCCGCCAGTCAGTGGCGTGGGAGGCTGAAGGGGTACCGGGCTCCCTAAGTCGTTCGATTAGAATCGAATCAACGGCGTAGGGCCGTCGTTAACCTCCGGCCGAAAATAGACGAGGCCAAACCCTAGGTCGTGGCAGCGGGGTTTCAGGAGCTCACTAGAGGCCGTCTCCGGTGAAATGGGGGCGAAGGGGCGACGCGGAGGTCGGCGGCGATCCTGGAGAGGGGTGGGAAGGTAGGGTTCTTCGTCGAAGGGCGTTGCGCGCATCCGCTCCTGGAGAAGCTTCTTTCGGGTCTCGTCGGAGCTTGCTCGGGGTCGTGCATGACGGTCTCTAAGAGACCCGATTGAGGCAGGGGATGCAAGAGGCCATCGCCAGATCTTCTATGCTTGTTGTAGAGGCTCGAACTTGTTGGGAGGGACCTCCTCTTGGTCCTGCGGCGGTGACGGTGGCTTCGTCCGTCCTGCGCTCAAAGAGAGGTAGGAGAAGGGGGATTAGATGTTGGGTAGTAGATCTAGGAGATGCATAGGAGCCAGGGAGGTCGAGCATGGGAGAAGGCTTCCCTTCTTTGAGTAAAACCGAGAGGGAGGTTTCTTCCCTTTTCTCGGCATGGGAGAGCAGGGAAGGAGAAGGAGAGCTCGTGGGAGAGTAGGTGGTGTCCAAAGGGGAGAAATGAAGGGAGAGGGGAGGGATGCAAGGGCCTCTGGCCTTATAAAGTGAGAGGGGGAGGTGTATGATGGACATGGTCCATGGGGAGAGCTTGGAGGGAGGGATATGCTCAGCCAATGGGGCCATAGGGGCGGTGGGGGAGGTGTGGGGTAGCCTCTGGTCGGGCTAAGTGACAGGGGTAAGAGGGGGAGCAGCTGCTATAGTTTTTAAAATGATGGGACAACTCAAGGAGACTTTGTCTCCCTCTCAACAAGAGCAAAAGGACAAGAATTAATGCTAGGTCAGTGTAGATCTTTTAGTGCTGTGAACAGGAGGAGGGAGGGGTGCTGGGTGTAGTGCTTGACAAGGTTGAGTGATGGTTGGATTTGGTTTGAAATAAGATTTGGCTACTTTCCAAATCTGGTCAAGACTTGGGTTGTGAAGGAAGTCCACAAAATTTCATTGGCCAAGATGGTGATAGGGTACTGGTAGAATGAAATGGTCTTTGTACACCTCCAGGATTTATTTGGGATTTTTCTAATGATTAAAAGTCCACTTAAACTCAAATATTCAAAAAGTCCAGAAGTAGTTTCTAGAAGCTTATTTGATATTTTTACATTGGGCAAGCTTAGTTTTTGATGTGGTATGGTCATAAATACCATGACACACATTGAGGAATTTTATTGGGATTTAATAAGGTGAAAAAGTATTTTTAGGGAAGTATTTCTTGTTTCTGCCATTTAAGAAAAATGGCATAAAGAAATAATAAAGGATCTCAAAAATATTTATTTTTGAGTTTGAAGGATGGGATAAGGAGTATAGGCATCAAATGTGCCTTGATTTGGCAAGGTGATTGGAGAAAAACAAACTTGCCTTTATAGACAAGGATTTTAGGGTTTTGACAGAAAAAGAATTTAAATAGTTTTAGGCTCCAAATAATTATGGGAATTATTTGGCAAATGCTCATATCCAAGGTATATGATGTAAAGTTTATGTAGGCATCAAGGTTCACCTTGGTTTGGAAGAAAAAGTGGTAAAAAGGATGGAAACTAGATTCTTGGAGGATCTAGGGTTTAGTTAATTTGATACCACCTAAACAGGGTTGGATTAGGGAGCCTAGAGCTCACCTTGGTACAAGGGGTATATGGATGGATAGACCATATCATATAGATGGTCATGGAAGCAATAGTTAGGCTTGGTTGGATTTGAGGTGGTTTTGGAGTGATGGCAAACTTTGTTGAAAATAAGGCTGCCATAACAGATACATCAGTTAGCCTCCTAAACCATGGGGGTTTAAGAAGCACAAGGCTCCAATGGCAACAGGTGAGGTGGGAGTTGGTAAGCCATGGTTAGTAGATCACAACCATGTCAATATTTGGTCAAGGGGAGGGGGCATATAGATGTGGGCTTCTGCCAAAGTAGGCAGGATGATAAGATTTGCAGAAAAGATTGTTATCTTGACTACAAAACCATCATGGATGAGTAGGAAATATAATGGCTTATCCAAGGGCAAGAATGGGCCTTGGTAGTACTAAGTTTTTACTACAAGATGGTTCAGGTGCATTCCCAAAAATGCACATAGGTTGGAAGAGGTAGAGCTCCAAAGATGGTATCTAGATAAGAAATCCCGACTTAGCCATTTTAGAAGATTTAGGGTTTTAGACTAGAGTGCAAGTGAAGATGGTTTTGAGAGAAAGCTAGGTTCAAAACTCATGATCATATGGAGGATGTTGATGTGAGGGATAAGTAGATATTATTCCTGCTTAGATTGGGTCTTCGCTTAGTTGGAAACCATCCAGAATGACTATCCCTGGATTGAGATAAGCGTGAGATGAGATGATCACACTACAAGAAATGTGTCAACTTGTGACGTTCCCATTTTGACGATGGCAAAAATCGTCATAAATTTTATGACGATTTGCACCAGATCGTCGCTAGCCACTCCAGGAGGGCCAAACCCCTTCAAAATTATGACAATAGGCTCAGAATCGTCGTAATTTTGTTGGTTGAAATCGTCATAATATGGCAGACCCATCCAAAAATTGAGGTGTTTTCTGAACCAACCAATCAAAACACGGGAAACTGCCTCCCATGGATCAGCCTTATGTGCGTTATATGGACCGTTCAAAGTCGATCCAATGGTTGGTAGCTCACCCGAAGAAGCACACCACCCCACCATGCCCACGGCCTCACCAACCCTAACCTAGATCACCCCCCTCGCGCCGCCCCTTTCCTTGCCCTATCTCTGCGCTGCCGATTCTCTCCACTCCCTGATTCACAACACGACCACCACCCTCTCCCCTCCAGCCGATCCACCGTCTACCACCCCTCTCCCCCGCTGAGCTCAGCTCCGCCCCCCCGGCACAGCCTCGGTGACCTCCCCCAGTTCCGGACGCGATCGAAAGGAAGTGTCTAGAGAAGATGAGGCGGCTACGAGGAATCTGACGGCATCAAGGTGGGCCGGGTCCCGCTGCTCGTCTACGCCGTCGATGGCGGCCCTGTGCAGGGGGATCCAGCGACGACGGCCCCATTGCAGACCCCTCTGTTTCTGTCGCTGGTGTCCGTCTGATCTGCCTTGTTCCTGCGCGCAGAAGAAGTTTGGAGGGTACGGGGGCGGCGGTGGCTACTCCCACGGGGGAAAGCGGCGGGTCAACAGCCGCACCAGCCAGGAGCAGCGCGACGAGGTGATCCGCCGGATGGTCTACGTCTCCGACATTGATCATCAGGTCAGCACACGGATCCATCCCAGCACTTGCACCTTCCTCTGCCTGTGATGATCCCTCGTCTGTACGGCCCTCCGTCCCTAGTCTCTGATAAATCTTCCGCTAAGATTTCCTTCACCTGTTGATTAGTTTTGATGTCATCTCGGCACGTTTCTGATACTGGATATCACGATCGCTCATTTTAGGTTTCGGGTTGTGTATCAGGCATGCGCGCTATTCAAATTGGGACAAAACGGTAGCAGGAATGAGATCATAGCATAACATGGGATGGCGTTGGGAGCAGGTGGATACTGGATACCACCGTGTTGCAACTTTTGATTATCCTTTCCTTGTTTTGATAGATTTGGATGCCACTTCTTACAGTAGTTATCCTTTGCAGTTCTTGGTAAATAATGTCATGTGGAATCTGGAAAGTAGCATGACTATTTTGCCATTAATGTGCTTGGGCGACGTGCAGCGAATCTGTACTCATGTACTGCGTTCTTATCCGATTTTGGGTGGTTATTCTCTGGGCTTCTTCACATATTATGCACCTCTATTGACTTTTCTTGGCATGTCTGGATGTTTTGATGTATGCGCAATTTGTATCGGATTGTCATTAGATTTCTAGTTGGATTAGGCCACGTGTTACTGGTACAGCAGAATTTGTCATTTATTTAGAATGCAGTGTATTCCTGGAAGTATCTTATTTATGTTCCTTTGGCAGTTCATTTAGTGGGTATGTATTCCTTTTCTCTGGAAGACCTAGGCAGCGTGTTCCTGGCCCTGTCTTCTTTATGAGGCCTGCTTTCATGTTTCTTTTAGCATTTTATCTAGTACGCAATTATTGTTTTTCTTCTCAAAGACCTGGGTAGTGTATTCCTGACTTCTTTTAGTGCCTTATTTACGATCCTTGCTTTAATGATAAGAGTGGTCATATTAAGGTACTGTTAAGTATTCAGAGAATCCCTGTCGTTGACTGCTTGATACAAATTTAGATGTCTCAGGCCTATGTATTCCTGTATTTGTCAAAGAATGCTAGATTTGAGAGTGAATACATGCAGAGTTCCTTCTTGATGCAACAGTGCTGGGGCCAGCTTTTATGAATTTCTGTAATGGGCATGTACAGTTACTTTGATGCTTTTGATAGATGCCTTGTGCTCTTGTTTGGTCTTTAGGGTTCTGGTATGCTATTCTAACTGCGTCTGAAAGAAAGTCTTATTCTTGTTGACATCTAGGCATAGAATCGTAGCTTATTATGATTCTTCTCATATTTGCAGGTGAAGAGCAACATGGATATACCTGATTGGAAAAGGATTTCAACTTTCAGATGCCTGATACTGATTAGTTGTGAGCTCAGCGATGTCTGTTGTATATTAGCCTCACGTGTATTCCTGACTGCACTAGATTATTTGTTTTTACTCTTTTAGTAATCTTGAAGGAGCACAATTGCAGTAGATAGAAAATTAAATGCTTTGTGAGACCAATGTTGCACAATGTTTTGTTTACTTGTAACTAAAACTTGCAACTACTACCATTGATAGCTTTCTGTTGGTTCATTTACTTTCCTTTCACACCAAAATACAGATGCACGGCCAAGGCCTTCTCTTCTGACTAAAATGTTTGGGAAATTGCTTTCCTAAGTCTAAATGAAGATTTTGTTTTTCTTTTAACTTGCATCCTTATCAGATTGTTTGTGTGTTTTGTGTCTGCAGGGAGGGGTTTAGGAAGGACTACAAGGAGAAGCACCCCAACAATAAGCTGGTCCCTGTGGTAAGCGACTCTCTTCCCCTTGCATCTATATATTCTTGTTGGTTGATTGATGCATCTGGAAACTTAATCTCTCAGGCAGTTAGATACTATTTTGATTCAGTATGAGAAGAAATATATGGTTAGTAGTGTGTTATTGATAGTAATATGCCTAGGTGGAATTCGTAGAAGCTTTTACTTGGAGTTTTAGACCATAACATGTTATATTATCCTGGAATCTTACTTGGACAGTATGATATTCATTTTATGTAGACATATGTATCACTTTATGCTGGAATCTTGCTTGGTCAGTCATTGATTAGGAACTGTGGTGATCTTTTGTTGCTTGGATTATCTGAACCTGGCTTCCATTTGTGATGTGGAAACTGTGTTGTTTGCTATTTCCATATGTTCGATATAGAACTATGCATGATGTACTTCTATTTTCTATTTGCCTATCTCCTGACTCGTGTGAGAACTAAGTAAGAACTATGTGTTTGCTTGTACTATTGTTTTACTATTTTGTCTCATCTTTTTGAAGCAAGGCATGCATGTTTTGTGCATGTACAAGACTGTCTATTGTTTTTTATCTGAATACATGTTTTTGTACTTGAAAACTGTTATGGAAATGGACTTACCATAATATGCTGCTATTTATTTATCCAATTCGTATCACTTATGCTAGTTTTTCTGTTTGACAGAAATAAGAAGGCCGAAGGAGGATATTTCGAAGTTCTTGGGTGTGGTATAGGCCAGCAACAAGGGCACCATAAGGAGTAGTAGGGAGCTATGCTCCAGGCCAGTCCAGTAGCTAATCTGGAATGTTTACATCTGCTGATTATTTGGTTATTGTGTATCAATTTTGGCTGTTGTTTCTTTGTATCTGCTGTCATGTGTATATCTACTATGTCAGCTATTTATATTTGTTATAGTGTTATATGATGATCTGGCTGTCATGTCTTGTTATACTGTTACCTCGTGGCTGTCATATTTAAATTCTGGATGTTAAATTGTTGTGTTGTGTAAAATATATATTTGGAAATGTTGCTGGGATGGTTTGGTAGTAGCTTCGGGCCTGTTCTGGATATAAAAAAGGCTACATGGAATTAGAAAAAAAAGGAAAAGAAGGCTGAAAAATAAAAGAGAAATCTGATGTACAGAATAAAGGCCTAAAAGGGAATACACCCTAATAAAGCCATGGCCCATAGAAGAAATGTACCATAAAAGGCCACGGCACAAAAAAGAAAAAGGCCAGAATTATTGGGCTGGCCCATATAGACCACCATAATGGATTGGGCTGATTCCGATTTAAGACGATTTAATTTCGTCACAATTTTGCCACGTAGGATCAGCCACGTAGGACCTGACATGGCATGGCTAGATGGCCCGTGACGATATTGAATCGTCATAGACGTTATGACGATCCAATATCGTCATAGACGATTATGACGATTTTATCAAAAATGTCGTTATAGTTCATTTGCGACGCTCAGCTTTCGACGATCTCAAAATCGTCATAGAATCGTCATAAATAGACTACTATGACGATTCTGTGACGAAAATGGAGGGTCATATATTGCCATATTCCTTGTAGTGTCACTAGAGTGACCTAGGATAGATCTAGACTTGGATGCTTAGCTTGAGAGTGATGATCACAAGCAAGGATTGGGTCCTAAGGGATGAGCTACTAGAATAGCTAATTCTAGATCCTAAACAAACAAGGCAATCAGCAGATCAAGGCAATTCATCAGACAACAGATTAAGGCAATTCATCAACCAGCAGATCAAGGCAATTCATCTTATCCTTATACCCTACTACTAGGGTTACCATCAAGCCTAGCTTGAGGTAAGTTTGGGTATGTTGAAAGGGGTTTTGCTTTTGAAGTAAGGTAAGTACCATCTTAGTATCTCTTCCAAGATTGAGATGAAAATGTTTTAATAAAGGTTTTTGGAAAACCTAGAGATAAGGGTAGTTGAAGGTTCTGTCTTGAAAACATAAGGAGTGTATATATATGTCTCCATAGTTTTGGAAGTAGAAACTTAGTAAAGTATTTGGTTGTGTCAAAGTCATCTTGGCTCAGGTTTTAGAAATGCCAGAACATTTGAGAATATGAAAGATGAGCCAAGACATCTCTTTTGTAAAATAGTTTTTTTGTAAACTAGGGTTGAGATGAGGGGTATACAACTAATACACCAACAGTTGCTTGAGCACAAGCAAACAGGTAAGCACACAATACAAGAAAAAGTTTTTGTTCCCCCTAATTTTTGCCTTCTGGACAGTTAATCAGGGTTGCTGAAATTGGGATGTTACAGGGTTCAGGTTTCTGTCACTCCGGCAACCCCATAATTAGTAGCCAAATACACAATGCATTCCCCTAGGCCCATAATGGTGAAGTATCATGTAGTCGACGTTCACATGACACCACTAGAAGAATAACACCTCAACTTAAATACTAAACCATTGAATAATAACTCAACACAAATCCACTACTAACAACATGAATTCTCCCATGTCATCAAGAACTAAGCAAACTACTCACAATACATCATATGGATCAAGATCAAATATGATATGGTGATGGATCACTCACAAGCATCAACTACAATAGTAATCAACACCGGGAAAGTTTCCCCTAAGAACTAATGCAAGATCCAACACAATTGTTACAGCGGGACGAAGTGGTAATGATGGTGCTGGTGGAGATGATGGTTTGGATGATGATGACGATGATCCCGATGAAGCCTAGCTTGATGACGGTGTTGATGGCGATGATCTCCCCTCTCATGGAAGGTATTTCCCCGGGAGAAATCTATCTGCCAGAGAGCACTTTCTTTCTCGGTGTTTTCCGCCCCACAGAGGCGGCGGAAATCTTTCTATGGTTGCTCCCTTGGTATTAGGGTTCCGTGAGGAAGATATAGGCGAGAGGGCGGAGTCGGGAGCTGGCCAGGTGGGACACACCTGCCCTAGGCGGGGCAAGGTGGGCCCGTGCCTAGGAAGGTGTGGGCCCCCCTGTGGCCCAGCTACACCTCCCCTTCTGGCTTCCTCCATCTTCTGGCAAAATATAATTTTGCAATATTTTTTTGGTATTTTTCTGATCTTCACGAAATTGCATCAAAACACCTCTTTTTCGATCAGAAACCTGACTCCGGCAGTCTATCCTCCAAGAATCATCTAACATGCAAAAACAGAGGAAAAGGCATAAGTAACACCTCATAATAAGACATATATCAATGAATAGAGGCAAATTCTGATATAGAATGGTGATGCAAATTGGACGTATCAGCCACTATTCCATGTTTTCTGTATGTGAAACAAACAAACGTTTTTCAATGCATGTTATTCATGATCTTTGTTTGTAACCTTTCATGTTGCATGCATAGTTACTTTGTCTTATTGTTAGAACTTCATCTTTCATGCTCATGTTTAGAGTTCTTTGTTCCCAACTTTCAATGCTTGCAAATGGTTTGATCTTGGTTGTGATGGTGCATGTCACCTCAAAAATTATTATTTTATCACTTACATACTCGAGGACGAGCGGGATTTAATCTTGGGGATGCTTGATACGTCGGAAATGTATCTAGAATTTTTGATGTTCCATGCTTGTTTAGTATCTACTTTGCTTTGCTTTCTCCACACTTTGAGGTGCTTTTCATATGTTTTCTGGTACTAACCTATTAACAAGTTACCACGGTGCCAGTTGCCTGTTTTCTGCTGTTTTTTATTCCAGAAAAACTAGTAAAGAAATATTCTTGGAATTGGACGGGACAAAAGCCAAAGTCAAAATTTCACCGAGGAGAACACGAAGTCTAGAGGAGAGACGGAGGGGTGCCACAGGGCTACTACATCACCAGGCGCGGCCTAGGGTGGGCCCGCGCTTGGGCAGGGTGTGGGCCCCCTGGCCGCCTCCCAGCCTCGCCTCTTCGCCTATAAGAAGCCCCCGATGCCTAAAACCTAAGCACCCGATCAATATTCCACGAAACTGTTTTTAGATGCCGCCACCATCATCCCTAGATAGGGGGGATCTGAAGCTCTTCCTGACACCCTGCCAAAGGGGAGACCATCCCGGAGGCCTTCTTCTTCATCATGCCAGCCTCCGGTATGAAGCGTGAGTAGTTCCACTTTGGACTACGGGTCCATGTAGTAGCTAGATGGTTGTATCTCCTCCTTGTGCTTTCATGTCTATATCTTGTGAGCTCCGTTCATGATCAAGATCTCATATATTTGTAATCATGCATGTTGTGTTTGTGGGGATCCATTGAATATTGAGATTACTATGTCAGATTGATTAATAGTTTTATCTTATTGATTCTATCATGTCTGTGTTGTTTGTGATCTTGCATCCTCTCCGTTGTTAGTAGCTATCTCGGCCAAGTAGTTGCTAGTGACTCCAAGAGGGGGTATTTATGCTCGATAGTGGGTTCATGCCTCTATTTAAACAAGGGAAGTGACAGAATCTCTAAGGTTGTAGATGTGTTGTTGCCACTAGGGGAAAACAACGGTCTCTTGTTCATGGAACAAGTGGATTGTTTACCTTACACACTTTTCTTAAAGCAGTTATCTGTTGCTTGCAACTTAATACTGGAGGGGGTTCGGATGATAACCCAAAGGTGGACTTCTAGTCATAGATGCAGTTGGATGGCGGTCTATGTATCTTGTTGTATTGCCCAATCGAATCTCATAGGATATTTATGTCTAGTATTGCATTGTTATGCCTTGCTCAGTCCTGTCAATTGCCCTGCTGTAATTTGTTTACCCAACATGTCATGTTTGTTTATCTAAGGAGAAAACCTCTAGTGAACTATGGACCCCGGTCCAATCTTTACCATTGATACATCTTCCACTGTTACTATTTTCTTATTGCAAACCATCATCACCTTCCACACCATACAGTTAATGCGGTGACCCAGCATACCACTGCATGATGTAGTACACTATAGTTGTTGGGGATATGCTATATGGGTATCCCCATAGCATGTCTCTTATCCGGATAACCCGGGTGGACCACAGTTGGTAGCATGGCCCATGTCCTGCTGGACGGCCCAGTTAGATGGATCCAGAAGGGAGGCCCATGACGGATAAAGGAAGGCTACGGTTGGAGCCACCGACGTACCCGGAGCCTTGGAGTGCAAGATACGCAAGACTAGTAATAGACGGTGTAGGACTCTATAACCTGTTCGGCTAGGACTTTTCCCTGTAACCCTAGGACCTGGTGACTATATAAGTCGGGCCTATGGCAGCCTTGAGGGCACAATCTCAGATGATAACATACAACCTCGCACAGCGAACCAATCCCTGTAACTCGGCGTATTGCCCTTATAGTGATTTATAGCAGGAGTAGGATTCCGACACCATTGTGGGATCTGAACCTGGGTAAGTTGTGTTACATCATACCCGTCAACCGTCCGCCTTCCCCCACGTCTCTAAACACGCATTGTGAGGACCCCTCCGTGGTGTACTCATCGGCAATACCATGACAGTTGGCGCCCACCGTGGGGCAAGAGGCGCTTCAGGCTCTTCAGCAGGCGAGGACCAAGATCTTCATGGGAATCGGCGAAACCATATCCATCGGTCGCGTTCTCTTCTCCGGAAACGTTCTGATCATCCCTCCCGAAGAGTTCTGGATCCCGGTGAAGACAAACCCTACACGGTGTTCAATCGTTCCTATCGGAGACATCCACCTCTTCATTGGCGAAACCGACTCGGGCACTAGTTCCCTGGGAGTCGGAGGAGCATCAAGGCCCGCACGGACCGCCTACGGGCAGGATACGTTCGTGGAAGGATCAATGTCGGATCTCTCTTTGGAGTTTGACGGCAAAGATCGGAAAAATTCAAGGCCCACCCAAACCGCCCCTGTGCAGGATATAATGGTGGAAAATCACTGCAAGTCCGCTGGCTTCGCCCCTGCGTCTGGACAGCAGAGATCCAAGTTCGTCGGCGTGGTTACCATCTTCGATCTGGCGCGTTGCGTTCAGAGAGAGGGCGAAAACCCCCGCGATTACCTAGCCAGGTGGCTCCGTATACGAGCCGATTTTGCCCACTACCCCAATGATGATGCCATGTATCACTTTGTGGAAGGACTGGACCACGGCACGCTCCTCCGGCATTCTCTAAGACGGCCGCAGGCATCAGGACGCCTTACCTTCGAAGGCATGGTGAGCACCGTCAACAACTACGCGGAGGCTGAAGCGGCAACTCAAACAGCGCTTGCGCTCATTGACGGAGCCCCTTCGATTCAGCCACCGCCACCACCGCCTCCGACCGCCATCGTCGCAGCTGCGCCGCCACCACCAGTCATCGTCGCTGCTATTGCACCTCCACCGCCCGTCATCGAGGAAGTCCTGGCACCCTCCAACTCTGTGATTGACGCGCTATACGCCGACTTCAGTGCAGATTCAGAGGAGATAGATTTCAGTCCAGAGGAACTAGACTCAGCCATGCAGGAGATGGAGGAGGAGTACACGCGCGACGAGCAAGCCAACAATGTCGTCACATCTCGAGAGGTGTTCGTCACCATTGGGACGGCGATGGATGAAGATCAACCCGGACGAGCTCCGCCTACAACATTCGAAAAGGGGAAGGGGACACTTATCTCTGCTGACGATGATCATGCAAAGGTCATGCCTCCTCCGCCTAATCCAGTACCGCAACAACAATAACACTGCAAACTTGCCGCCTTCGGCATCTACGTCTGCTGCTGCTCAAGTTACTCCAGCTGATAGAGTGATGTACGACAATCTCCTTGTCGAGCCACTGACCGTGGCTCATATCCGGAACGTGACTCAGCTTGACGAGAAGCGCCAGCAGCTGCTGGAGGAGGCGCAGGCCATGACGGAGCAAGGCGCTAAGCTGGATCGAGATCTAGTCAACGCGCAGAAGTCCATAGAGAAAGCTAGAGCAATGGAGGCCGAGTAGAAGACTCTGCTATAGTAGCAGAAGGCCAAGAAAGCTCCGGCTTGCGTCATCAACGATCCTGGTGTATGGCGAAACCTAGGATGGGCTCCCTCAAAGCCGGCACAGGCCAAGCCATACATTGACAGTGAAGGCAAACAGGTGATGCCCACCCCACTCCTTAACCTTGTCGTCGCCAAGACCCTTTTGGAGCAGGATAGATCGCCTGAGGCAGTGGAACAGGTCTATGACCTAGTGGCCAAGGCGGTGAAGCAGCAGGAAAAGGCCACCTCTCAGAGGCTTTAGTCTGACCCAGCGCTTTGCCAGTCTAGCCAGTATAAGCCGTCAAGGGACAGATCTCCTCTTGATGTCGGGTCCCAGACGGGTTCATCAGAACGAAGACGGAGGGATGCGCGCAACAGGAAGGATGCTATCCCCATATCCTCCGACCACGGATAAAAGGCCCGACCTCGTCGCCCATCGCCACCGCCCCGATCCCCTCGACATCGCGAAGATCCCAAGGCTCACCATCGTACGGATATGCCCCCGCCAAGACAGTGCGGCATCGTCATCCGCAACAACGCGGAGCAGACCCATCATGACGGAGAGCGCAACCAAGGACATAAGAGCAGGTCACGCCATGACCCTCCGCGTCCGACAAGCAACCGTGACAGGCGTGAGGCATCGCAGGAGGGTAACAGCAAGAAGGCTAACCCACCGCCACCTCCGCCTCCGTCACCACCTAGCAGTCACCATGGCGGAGGAGGCCCGCGCCGTTCACGCAACCCATCCCCTGTTGACAAGAAGAAGAAGAACCCGGAGCCGTACGATGCACGTTCGTGGATCGATAAGATCCACGAGGCCCGGGAAGGACCTTACCTGGGACCACGTTGTTTTGGACCTGCAATACGGTCCGCAACTTACCCCAAAGGTTTCCGGATTGACAAGACCATCAAGCCCTATGACAGCACCGCCAAGCCAACCACATGCTTGCGGGACTACGGCAACGCGGTGGAGATTGCCGGAGGCAACCCCAACGTCGCCGTCAAGTACCTCTCGTTAATGTTGGCGGGCATGGCCCGTCAATGGATCGACGACTTGCCGGAGAAATCCATCTATAATTTGTTGGACATGCAAGAAGCGTTCACCAAGAACTTTGAGGGTACATACAAGCGTCCCTGCACTGTTGGCGATCTACAGCGGTGCATGCAAGAGAAAGACGAGACATCTCGCGCCTACCTCTCCCGCTGGCTAGACATGAAGAATTCCTGCGCATGAGTGCACGCTCAGACCGCCATGGCCGCCTTCATCGATGGGTTGGAAAGGGGTACGTTGCTCCGACATAAGCTGAAGCTCTTGTAGGACAATCACCAGCTTGACTTGAACCAAATGATTTAGCTGGCTAGTGAGTTCGCAGCTGCCGATGACGATGCTCGCGGCTCCTTGCCGGCAACGGCCGTTCCAACCCAAGCTCGGAGGAACAACAGTACAAAGCAGAAAACCGCTCCAGAAGAAAAGCAATCTACCGACATGGTCGCTATGAATTTTGCAGGACGAGGTGATGGCGAACAGCATGCCGAGGACGGGGAGCTGGCCGTGGGCAGCAGCGAGGAGGTGAAACTACCTCGGCGCCGCTCCGCGTTCCCCAAACCTACGAAGAGTACCGCGATATGTCGTGCCTCGTACACCTCGATGTCAACGGCAAGTCCACCCATACCAATCGACACTGCAAGTTCGTCAATGACCTCAAGGAAGACCCGGAGTCCGGCTACAAGCGAAGTTGAAAGAACAGACCGCGAGTCAAGGGCAAGGTAAAGAAGAAGGAGGAGGAGTCCAAGGATTCAAGTGACATGGACAAGGATGTTAACCCCAAGCACGCCGCCAAGAGCGACGACAAGGGCAAGAACCCCTTCGTGAAGAAGGCGCCAGTCTACCACACTTTCCTTGGCACCCCCACCGTCCGACAATAGAAGACCTCTATGAGGATCCTGATGGCTACTCTACCCCCAGTCCCCCAGTACCTACGCTGGTCGGAGGTTCCAATTACTTGGGACAGGACGGACCACCCAGACCTTATTCCTACGGAGAACCAATACGCCATGGTCATCAACCCCTTGATTGACGGTGTAGAGTTCACCAAGTGTATGGTGGATAGTGGAAGCAGCATCAACATCATGTACCTGGATACACTGTAGAAGTTGAACTTGACGGAGGCAAACCTAAGGCGGACCAACACCATCTTCCATGGTGTAGTTCCTGGTCGGGAGGCTCGGTCCCTTGGGTGCATCACACTTCAGGTTGCCTTTGGCGATGTTAATAATTACCGCCAAGAGCGCATGACCTTTGAAGTGGTCCCCTTCAAGAGAGTGTACCACGTCATATTCGGCCGCGACATATTCCACACGTTCATGGCCAAGCCATGCTTCGTCTACAACAAACTCAAGATAACCGGACCAAGCGATGTCATCACCGTATCCGGAAGCTTTACCAAGGCAAGGGACTGCGAGATTAATGAAGCAGCCTTCGCGGAAGCTGTCCTCTATAGCGAAGAATTCAAAGAGATCCAGAGCAAGGTAGATGACTCAGAGATGCCCGCGTCGAAGAAGCAGATCTCCGACTCTGCTCCTGCATTCAAGGCCGCCATCAAGACCAAGCCGGTGGAACTTTTGGTAGGCGATGCCTCCAAGGTCACCGCCATTGGGACGAACCTGGATCCCAAATAGGAAAGCACGCTCGTCGAGTTCCTCTGTGATAATAGGGACATCTTTGCCTGGCAATCTGCCGACATGAAAGGTGTACCTAGGGAACTTGCCGAGCACAGCTTAAACATTGATCCAAAATGTAAACCAGTGAAACAACCTCTACGACGCTTCAGAGATGAGAAGAGACGCACCATTGGCAAAGAGATAGCTAGGTTACTTAAGGCTAGATTTATCCGAGAAGTCCTTCACACCCGATGGGTGGCCAATCCTGTACTTGTCCCCTAAAAGGGAACCAAAGAATTAAGAATGTGAATTGATTACACCGGCTTGAACAAAGCATGTCCCAAAGATCCGTTTGATTTGCCTCGCATTGACCAAGTCATTGACTCGACGGCTGGCTCGGAACTTTTGTGTTTCTCGATGCATACTCAGGATACCACCAGATCAAGATGAGCAAGTCAGACCAATTGGCCACTTCGTTCACTACCCCATACGACATGTTTTGCTATGTTACGATGCCCTTTCGACTGAAAAACGCAGGTGCTACATACCAGCGGACAATGCAACGTTGCCTTCACGAAAAAATTGGTCGGAACGTTCATTCCTATGTGGAAGATATCACGGTGATGTCTAAAAAGTCAAATGACTTAATCTCTGACTTAAAAGAAACCTTTGATAATCTCCGAAAATACAACATGATGCTTAACCCTAAGAAGTGCGTCTTCAAGGTTCCAGCCGGCAAATTGTTGGGTTTCATCGTTTCCCAGCACGGAATCGAGGTCAACCCGGAGAAAATCAAGGACATCATAAACATAAACCATCCAACATGCCTAAAGGACATTCAACGACTAACAGGTTGTGTTGCAACAGTTAGTCGGTTCGTTAATCGACTTGGAGAGAAGGCTCTGCCGCTATACAAGTTGCTGAAGAAGGCGGACAAATTCACGTGGACGGACGAAGCAGATGCAACATTGAAGCAGCTCAAGGAGATTCTTTCCTCGGCTCCCATCCTTGTAGCACTCGAGCCTAGAGAGCCCCTGTTAATCTACATGACGGCAACCAACCGGGTAATCAGCATCATCATCATGGTAGAGCGGAAGGAACCAGGCTATGAGCACGGAGTTTAATGACCAGTTTACTATGTGAGCGAGGTCTTGACGGAGTCCAAGCAGCGTTACCCACACTATCAGAAGATAGCTTATGGAGTATTCCTTGCTTCTCGGAAGCTGAGGCATTACTTTCAGGAGCACCCAATCACAGTGGTAAGCAAGACTCCAATGTCTGACATTATCAACAATAGCGATGCTACGGGAAGAGTCACGAAGTGGGGCATTGAACTTGCCGCCTTCGAGATCACCTACAAGAGACGCGACGCTATCAAGTCACAAGCCTTGGCGGATTTTGTTGCAGATTGGACGGAGATGCCAGATGCTACTCCATTGCCGGAACCAGAGTACTAGGCCATGCACTTTGACGGATAAAAGCTGCTCAATGGCTCGGGCGCTGTTGTATTGCTACAGTCACCAATAGGAGACAAGCTACACTACGTTCTGCAAATCCACTTCGAGGCTACAAACAACATGGCGTAGTATGAAGCACTCATTCATGGACTACGCGTAGCCAAGGATATTGGCATCAAGCGCATAGTTTGCTGTGGAGATTCCGACTTGGTTGCCCAGCAGGTGGCTGGCACCTGGAATGCGTGGAACCCTATGATGGCGGCATATCGAGACGAAGTGGACAAGATAGCCAAGAGCTTCTTGGGCTACGAAGTCAAGTATGTACCTAGGGAGCAAAACGAGGCGGCTGATCTGCTATTTAAGCTTGGATCAGGATGCAAATGAATTCCGCCAGGAGTTTTCCTAGAGCATGTGCACACACCATCCGTGAAGGGAGCCAATATCGACAACCCGGATAGATTTGACTCTTTCGTCCACATGGTGACAAAGGTCCCTCCGGATTGGACAAAACCGTTCATGGAATATCTCGAACACGAAACTTTGCCCGACGACGAGGTCGAAGGACGGCAAATAGTACGACGAGCAAAGGGGTATACCATAATCAATGGACAACTCTACAAAAGGAGCACCACTGGTGTATACCTAAAGTGTGTTTCCCAGCTAGAAGGTATGGAAATCCTGCGCGAAATCCATCTCGGAGATTGCGGGCATCACGCCGCTCCTCGATCGTTGGTCGCGAAAGCCTTTCGGCAAGGATTCTACTGGCTGACCGCGAAGGCGGACGCCGACAAGCTGGTTGAGACATGCGTGGGATGCCAGTATTACGCCCGACAACCACATGTTCTTACTGAAGAATTGCGAACAATACCAATAACTTGGCCGTTTGCAGTCTGGGGGCTAGACATGGTGGGACCGTTATAGACGGCACCATGTGGGTTTACGCACCTTCTTATAGCAGTTGATAAATTCACTAAATGGATAGAAGCTAAACCCATTAGAAAGCTTGATGGGGCAACTGCCCTCAGGTTTGTCCGGGATCTAGTGGTGAGATTTGGTCTCCCACATAGCATTATCACCGACAACGGCAGCAACTTATCACTCGGAGAAGTGGAGGCTTATTGTTGGGAGAAGGGCATCTGACTTGACCTTGCATCTGTGGCACACCCACAATCCAATGGTCAGGTCAAGCGAGCTAATGGATTAATTCTACAGGGAATCAAGCCACGTCTTGAGGCACCGCTGCATAGAGCAGCTGGAGCCTGGGCGGAATAATTGCCATCTGTGCTATGGAGTTTACGACCTACACCCAACAGATCCACCGGCTACACCCCTTATTTCTTGGTGTATGGAGCAGAAGCCATCCTACCTTCCGACATACTTCACGATGCACCACGAGTCGCCGCCAACGACGAAGATAACACTGAAGAATCCAGACGCCTCGATGTGGACCTTCTCGAGGAGGAGCGCATTTTGGCATGCCAAAGATCCACCATCTACCAACAGAAGCTACGCAGCTACCATAGTCGCCGCGTTCAACATCGCTCGTTTAAAGAGGGGGATTTGGTGCTCCGGCTTAAGCAGAAGAAGTCACACAAATTATCCCCGCCATGGAAAGGACCGTTCATCATAAGCAAGGCGCTGCTCAATGGGTCTTACTACCTCGTTGACAATCGTGAACTGAAGGATAGACCCAACGAGGATCATAAGCGTAAGCGACGTGACCCGGATGATGACTACCCAGAGCTTGATTGGCCATGGAACATAGCACAGCTACGTCCTTTTTACACTTAGCATTTTTTATCTAATTGTGTACCTCTTATATGATCAATGACATAAAGCTCTCTAGTTCACTCATATTTCTGAGTCTTTTACCTCCTTTAGTGTTCATTTTTGGATCATGTAAAACCTTTATGCACAAGTTTTGTGATTGCACTTGTGAAAATTCCGCCTACGGGCGTTATCTTAAGTTTTCTAGTCTACACGTTCTTTGTTGTTTTTATGTGGATTCTGGAGTAGTGACTTTTGGCACTGATTGTCGGTGATTTTGTGATTAGGTTATTGACGGTGCCATTGGGCATCATCACCTAAGCGCATGGTTCCGACAACGAGTCTTCCGACTCACGAAAAGTCAAGCATAAGAACCAAAGTAATGGATAAGCCAACACTTGCTTAAAAATATATACATACTGGAACTAGTTCTTAAGTAGCAAGTTAATACATAGTTTTTTCCACATATGCATCACAAAGGAAACAAATATTAAAAGTTTGTTTTTCATTCCTTTGGCGCAGGTGACTTGGAAGCAACGTCATCAGCAGCAGGAGAACCACCCTCGAAGTCGGCGGTGCGAAGAGACTCAGAGGAACTCTGGTTGCCGCCATTGATGGTATTCATCGGCACGAAGACGTTGACATCGACTAAGTCGGCAACTCTGGTGTCATAACCCGTGAGTGACGACAAGATAGATTCGTGATTAATCTCTTTGCCATCGTCATCCACGTCGGGAATGCCAGAGGTCACCGTGTCGATGTCGGCATCTTCATAGTGTGCCTTGACCATGGACAATGCCATCCTTGCACCAGCCCGTGCACATGAATCTTTCCAGCTTGTGATACGCTCGGGGGCTCGGCGCAGAATCTCTGAGTACTTCGCCATAGAGTCTGAAGCCTTGATATTGATTTGGAGGGGTTTGGCGATATCTTTGGCTTGCGCGATGGCGGTGTTGATGAAGTTGCCGGCAAGAACCATGCATTCCTTTGCTGGAGGAGGTGACCGGGTTAAACCCATAGGAGTTGCAAATTCCGACAAGGAGCACATGAGTTGAAAATTTCGGAGTATCTAGACTACAGAAATCCAAGACGGAGAAACACTTACTGAGGATGCTAGCCTCAGCTTGCCAGAGGGTATCCGCCAAGGAGTCCCGTTCTTGTTGGAGGAGCTTGTATGCCTCATGATAACGTTGGTTCTGCTCATCGGCAGCTTTCTTATGATCTCTTAAGATCGAGATCTCCTCCTTCAAGCGGTTCATCTCCTCGGTGGCGGGGTCCTGCAGAGCTTTCATGGATTCTTCATGCATCTTCAGCATGTCCTTCCTCTCCTGCTTAAGGATCTTGTTCTCGCTATCCATCTCCTAAATGTGCTTGGATTGCTCGACAATGTCCTTATCCTTGGCAATGGTTTCTGCAAGTCGGAGAAAGAAAAGTACACAGTGAGTACTCGGAAAATGTGGGCACAAAACCAAGTCGGAATGCGAAAAAGAAAACAGACGCTTGCTCTTGGTGATCTGTTCCTTCAAGAAGGCAGTTTTGACCTTTTCAGCTTCCAAGTCTGCACGCATCTTCTGATACTTGTCGTTGGCCATACCCCCCGAGCATTCTCGTTCTGTGGAAAAAAGAAGAATTAAAACGTTGTTTGGTCTACTTGGAGCATCTAGCCGGAAATTTTCCACCTAGACGCTCGGGGCTACAGCGAGAGTTTTTAACTTGGCAATATGCTAAGCTTTTCTTTAAGCATCTAGTCGGAACTAATTCAGTTCTCGATTAGAAGCTTGGGGGCTACAGTATAAAGTTTTTAACTCAGATGTATGCTTAGCTTTTCTTTAAGCATCTAGTCGGAACTAATTCAGTTACAACTATAGGCTTGGGGGCTACAGTATTGAAATTTATAAACACCGTGTATGCTACTCTTAAAGCATTTAGTCAGAATATTTCATTCCACTTATATGCTTGGGGGCTACGGTGAGAGGTTTTCTAGCTTATGTTGGAGATATGCCCAAGAGGCAATAATAAAGTGGTTATTATCATATCTTCACACTTATGATAAATGTTTACATACCATGCTATAATTGTATTAACCGGAAACATTAATACTTGTGTGATTTGTAAACTAAAATAAGAGTCCCTAGTAAAGCCTCTTGTTAAACTAGCTTGTTGGTTAATATATGATCATGGTTTCCTGATCATGAACATAGAGATGTTATTAACAACAGGGTCATATCATTAGGAGAATGATGTGATGGACATACTCCTATAGATAAGCGTAGCATAAAGATCAAGTCATTTCAATAGTTCAATTGCTATATGCTTTCTGATACATAGTAACCTAATTCCTTCGACCATGAGATCATGCATATCACCTTTACCGGATGGATGCTTTGATGACATCAAACACCACACCGTAACAGGGTGGCTATAAAGGTGGCATTGAGTGTTCAGAAAGTATTGGTTGAAACACATGGATCAAGAGTGGGATTTGTCCATCCATATGACGGATAGATATACTCTGGGCCCTCTCGGTGAAATGTCATCCAATTAGCTTGCAAGCATGTGACTGGCTCACAAGGGATCACATATCACGGGAACGAGAAAAGAGTACTTATCGGTAACGAGGTTGAACTAGGTATGCAGAGATACCGACGATCAAAACCTCGGATAAGTAAACTATCGTGAGACAAAGGGAAATTGGTATCGTATGTAAGTGGTTCATTCGATCGCAAAGTAATCGTAGAAATATGTGGGAGCAATATGAATTTCCAGATTCCTCTATTGGTTATTGTTCGGAGAAGTGTCTCGATCATGTCCGCATAATTCACGAACCGTAGGGAGACACACTTAAGGATTCGACGTTGTTTTGAGTAGTTATGGTATTATGAGAAAGAGACCGAATGTTGTTCGGAGTCTCGGATGGGATCCGGGATATCACGAGGTGATCCGGAATGGTCCGGAGAATAAGATTCATATAAGGAAAGACCCGTTTCGGAGTTCGGGAATGGTTCCGGTGTTTTCATCGGGAATGTTCTAGAAGGTTCCGGATTGTCCGGCACTCCAGGGGGGGAGGGGTACATGAATGTGTCATTACATATTGGAATGATTGCATCATGTACTAAGTGTTCTTGCTGTCCCAAATAAAGGATTAAATTGAATCCTAAAACAGAAAAGTCAAATGTCCAGTTTGAAAGTCAAACGGCTAAAACAAGAAACTGTGGGAAACAAGCAAGAGGAGTTTGAAACCAACTTGGAGGAGGAGTTCCTCTCCTCCAAGCCGGCGGCCAGCCCTAGGCCGAGTTGGGGAGGGACTCCCTCCCTGGCGTGCCATGGCCCCTCCACCTATAAAAGGAGGGGCAGGGCCTCCTCCTCTAGACACACAAGTTCCTATCCTCTAATCTCCGGTTTAGAGCCGTTTTGGTTTAGAGCTTCTAATTGCTTTAGCCTGCGGTTTAGAGCCTTCTAATTGGTGTGTCTAATCTCTAGACCACTAATAGCCCTCTCTCATAATCCACCATACTCGCTCCGGCTTAAGGCGAAGCCCTGCGAGATCTCCCCTCTACTTCCGGTACCACGCCGTTGTGCTGCCGGAATCGCGAGGAGAGTGCTACAACCTCCGCTGCCTGCTGGAACAAGGGAGAGGAAGGTCTTCGTCGAGTACCGAACGTGTGACCGACTGCGGAAGCGCTGCCGGAACGCGGCGCCGGAAGGATCGTCTACGCGATCTTGAGATCGGAAAGAGTACGACTACATCACCCACGAGAATCTGCTCTCGTTAACCGCTTTGGAATCTTCGAGGGTAAGTTATTCCATCGACTCGTTGCTACAATCTAGTAGATAGATCTTGGCTTGTTTGTTTGTATGCGATAGAAATTTTTTTGTTTTCCATGCTACGAACCCCAACAGTGGTATCAGAGCCGTGTCTATATGTAGATCTGTTGCACGAGTAGAACACAATGGTCATTGTGGGCGTTGATGCTTTTATTGTTGATTGCTTCTTGTGTACTTTGTATCTTGCGGTATGTTGGGATGAAGCGGCCCGGGCTAACCTTACATGACATCGTTCATGAGACTTGCTCCACGCTTGACATGCAACTTGTATTGCATAAGTGGCTTTGCGGGTGCCTGTTTCTCCTAGCATAGTTAAGATCCAATTTACAACGGGTGATTAACAATACTAGTATCAATGTTGTGGTTCTTGTTCGTAAGTTAGAACGACACTTATTGAAAGCCCCAAACCACGTAAAATATGCAAAGAAAGTAGAGGCGTCTAACTTTGTTTTGCAGGGGTGTGCAGTGATGTGATATGGCCATGATTGTGATTATATATGATGTATGCAATGTTCCTTATTGTAAGTCGGCAACCGGCAGGAGCCATATGGTTGTCTTTAATTTCTGTTAAGACCCGCATGTCTATTCAAAGTAGTTGTAATAGTTGAAGCCGGTGGACGACAACCATGGAGAAGCATCATTGACCTTGATGCAATGTCGGTGATGATGGAGATCATGTTCGTGCTAGAAGATGGAGATCGGAAGCACAAAGAAGAAAGGCCATATCATATCACATATTATGAATTGCATGTGATTTTAATCCTTTATGCATCTTGTATTGCTTAGTAGACGACGGTAGCATTATAAGATGATCCCTCATGCACATGAATTTCAAGTCATAAAGTGTTCACCCTTAGTTAGCACCGTTGCTAAAGCTTGTTGTTTCGAAGCACCACGTGATGATCGGGTGTGTTAGATTCTGCAAGTGTATACAACGTGAGCAAGCCAGATTTGCTCATGCGGAAACTAAGGTTTGATCTTGACGAGCCTAGCATGTACAGACATGGCCTCAGGAACACGGATTACCGAAAGGTAGAGCATGAGTCATATAGTAGATATGATGAACATGTTGATTGTTCGCCATTGAAGCTATATCAACTCTCGTGATGATCGGTTTTGATGTGGTGGATTTGGTTCGTGTAATCACTAAAACAATGTGAGGGATATTGTTTTGAGTGGGAGTTCACCTAGATTAATTTAATTATTAATTAGAACTCAATTTACCATAAACTAAATCAAAGTGAATTTGCATAGTAGTTGTAGTCATTGGCATCCGTTTACCACCTTGCGCTTAGTTATAATTGAGATAATAGAACTATAGAATTCTGGTTAGATACTTTACGAACTGGTATCGTATTGTTTTAAGTGTTAATCTAAAGTTTAAAAGTCCTATTGCAAACTTTCAGTAAGTTCCGGTTACTCCATGAAGTTTAATAATTAGTATTAAATCAAGAGTAACAATTCCAAGTGTTAGTATATAAGTATCATGTTTGTCTCCATGATTCTTGATATTCAAAGTCTTAATATCAAGGTTATCTAGGATCTGAAAGAGTTGTTTCAGAAACCATGATGTGTGGAAGATATTGTGATATCTGAAACGAAGTATTGGTTACAACATGATAGAGTATAATATGGAAAAAGTCATGTTCTCATATTTAATGAGAATTTGCAAAAGGTTGGAGACACTAGTTGTCCTAATCCTCCAAAAGGTTTTGGAGAGCAAAATTATACTTGCGATTCACCGTTACAAGCTAAAAGTAGCTTGATCATGGATAAATCCATGATGAGGGTGAATATTTGATGTAGGTAAGATGTTTACTACACCAAGAGATTACTAAAGAAAGGAATTTGAAAGAACACCAAACATTTGATGATAGGTGATCTACTTCAAAGTGCAAGTCCAAAGACATTGGTATTTAATTATACACGCTTTGGATTATGTGTCATATGTATGACTCCACTATTAATATTGATAGATTCTTTCAAACAGAAAAGGAAATATTGAAAGAGAATCTCATAAATATATGGCAGAAAAGAAAAGACTAGAATTATTCATTTTAAGTATATAGATGATATACATGTTATGGCTATATTCTTTGCTTATTAAACAATGTGGTTATTAAGTATTTGATACTGAATTTGTTGGTGTGAATCGTCATACGAAACAACAGAATTCATGAACTACAATGGCCTAAGTAACTAGCAAAATAATATGTGATGATGTTCATCGAGAAAAAATAAAGGGTTATTGTTTTGCTCGTTAAAACATCAAAGCTTGCCTTCAAGATTTGTTTTATCAGGTATTATGAGAACAAAAGGGTTGTTCAAATAATTGCCGTAATCCATAAAAGATGGATGATTCACAAATCTCGTTGGAGAAATCACATCCATAAAACTAGTGCTAAAAATGTCGAAAGACAAATTGATTGAAAGATCAGTTAGGAAGTGACATCGCAGTTTAAATTATATTGGAAAGAAAACATGAAGAAACTCCATATGGATGGAATATTGGAGTCTATTTGATTTTGATCAAATGACGCTTGTGAAACTTTCCTAGAGATAATTAAAACTTCGTTCATAGGCCAAAAGGGAACGAATGACTAGCTTATTGGAAATTGTACGTATTGTTGTACAAAGTCCATCATGTGTAGTCAAAAGCGATGGATTTCAACTTCATATGCTTTCTCCAAGAATTTGAGTGAATATATGAATATTTACTTAATAAGGATAAAGTATGAAACATTTGAAAAGTTCAAAGACTTTCAAGATGAAGTGCAAAATCATTGTAACAAGAATATAAATAGTTTATGATAAGATCATAAAGGAAGATATTTGAGTTACAAGTTTAGCATAATACCTAAGATTTAAGGAATCGTTCCGTGGATTTGCATTTCCCCGAAACACCATAAGAGTATGGAGCGTTCGAGATATGTAATTAAACCTTGTTTGACATGGTAAGATCGAAGGTATAATTCATAAAACTGCCATTGTATTTTAAAGATTAAAAGCTTTAGAGATTACCGTTTTTCCACTGAAAAGAGCTCCATCATAATCCGTTGAAATGACACCATATAAAGTTATGGTTTGGGATAAAACCCAAGTTGTCCTTTCTTAAACATTGGTATGCTATGCATAAGAAAGATGTTTGCAACCAAAGTCGGATGAACCTGTCTTTGTATGTTATTTCGAATAACTGTTAAGTAATCCTCCATAACATCGGAGACAAAAGTGTTTGTCACTTAAAACGTCAAGTTTCTTTGAGAAGGAATTTTTCGTGAAAAGTTAAGTGGGAGGACAATAGAACTTTGATAAGGTTAAAAGAACCTTAGCTGTATGTGCAAAGTTGCGCAGCGCCGAAAAGTGTTCCGGAGGCAGCAACAATGCTCATGGCTCACATGCCTCAAAGGTTGTGGTCACGGAGATCCAAGTTCCTATTGAAACAAGTAGGTCGGATGAACAATCGAATACCAAGATTTGAGAGTTAAATCATTATTTGACAATAATGATCCGACTACATGCAAAGAAGCGATGATGAGCCCTGACTCCGTCAAATGGCTTGAAGCCATAAAATCCGTGATAGTTCCATTCATGAGAAATCAAGTTTTGAACTTGAAGGACCCTCGAGAAAGGTGTAAGACCTTACAGTTGTGTTTGGATCTATAAAGAAATAGACATGGATGTTTCACATCTATGAAGTAGTCAACATGTTGGGAAAGAGTTCACAACAATGTTCAAAGGTTGACTATGACAAGATTTGATCTTTCATAGCGATATTTAGTCTAGACGGATTAATGTAGCAACCACTACATATAATTTTGTTATATGATAGTTGGATAAACAAAACAAATTCTTCCAATAGAAGGGTTACCTAGGACGTGTGCATAAACACAGCCCATAGGGTTTTGTTAATTCAAAGGATGCTAAAAGCATATGCAAACTTCAATGGTTAAAGTGAGCATCGCGGAGTTGGAATCTTCACTGTGATGAAACTGTTAAAGGAGTTTAAAAGTTCATTAGAGACGATGAAGATGCTTGTATTTGCAAGAAATTAAGTGGGAGCGCTAAGACATGTTTCTAATACGTTATGTGGAAGACATATTGTTGATTGGAAATAATGTATCTTTTATTAACACATATTAAGAATTTCATCCTGATGAAAGACTTAGGCAAAACCCAAATATTTGGCATCAATAGACGCTAATATGGTTGTGCCAGAAGTACATAGACAAGATATTGAATGAGTTCAATATAGAAACTACAAGAGAGGTTCTTGTCGCACAGAAAGGATTGAATGAGTTCAATGTTTATGATATATTCAAGTGTATTGACATTTGGTAAAGTGAAACAAATAATCAAGTATAGATTGATACTTGATGTATGAAATCACAAAGAGTATTTATATCAATCATACTGTGATATGTACAAATCCAGATATGTCCTATGCTCTAAATGTTGTGAGCATATACCAGAATGATTCGTAAGATGATCATTGGACAATAGTAAGGATATTCTTATGATCTTTTGGAAGAACTAAGAGTATAATATTTGTAGAAGTGACAAATAGATGGTTAGTTCATTGTAAAAGTACTACATTGATACTAGTTTTGTCACAAAGTACAAATTAAGTTTATCTCAATCTAAACTAAGGGTGGCACAATATAATGGAAAGTGAGTTCCATAATGGATTTGGATGAGTTCCAAAGTTAAGACATTGTGACAGATACTACAACAAAAGGCTAAGTATATGACTGCTATTTTAGCAGCAAAAGAGGGCATTTGTGTCAAGTAGTTTGTTATCAAACTAGGTGTAGTTCACAGTGGGATAATACTATGAAGATATATTGTGCGACAATATTATCAACATGTTTTAACCCCAAAGAGCTAAAGGTCACACCAAAAGACCAAATTTATACAAAGCCATCTCATTAGAGAATGAGTGATGCGTAGAATCGCAAAGACATGCAATTACACACGGACCTGGAAGTGTAAGATCCGGAGATCAGTTGACCACTAGCAATCGTGTACATACAACACCGGAAAGCCATAGGTGTTGAATACACAAAGATTTGAAACTAGATTATTGACTCTAGTGCAAGTGGGAGACTGTTGGAGATATGCCCAAGAGGCAATAATAAAGTGGTTATTATCATATCTTCACACTTATGATAAATGTTTACATACCATGCTATAATTGTATTAACCGGAAACATTAATACTTGTGTGATTTGTAAACTAAAATAAGAGTCCCTAGTAAAGCCTCTTGTTAAACTAGCTTGTTGGTTAATATATGATCATGGTTTCCTGATCATGAACATAGAGATGTTATTAACAACAGGGTCATATCATTAGGAGAATGATGTGATGGACATACTCCTATAGATAAGCGTAGCATAAAGATCAAGTCATTTCAATAGTTCAATTGCTATATGCTTTCTGATACATAGTAACCTAATTCCTTCGACCATGAGATCATGCATATCACCTTTACCGGATGGATGCTTTGATGACATCAAACACCACACCGTAACAGGGTGGCTATAAAGGTGGCATTGAGTGTTCAGAAAGTATTGGTTGAAACACATGGATCAAGAGTGGGATTTGTCCATCCATATGACGGATAGATATACTCTGGGCCCTCTCGGTGAAATGTCATCCAATTAGCTTGCAAGCATGTGACTGGCTCACAAGGGATCACATATCACGGGAACGAGAAAAGAGTACTTATCGGTAACGAGGTTGAACTAGGTATGCAGAGATACCGACGATCAAAACCTCGGATAAGTAAACTATCGTGAGACAAAGGGAAATTGGTATCGTATGTAAGTGGTTCATTCAATCGCAAAGTAATCGTAGAAATATGTGGGAGCAATATGAATTTCCAGATTCCTCTATTGGTTATTGTTCGGAGAAGTGTCTCGATCATGTCCGCATAATTCACGAACCGTAGGGAGACACACTTAAGGATTCGACGTTGTTTTGAGTAGTTATGGTATTATGAGAAAGAGACCGAATGTTGTTCGGAGTCTCGGATGGGATCCGGGATATCACGAGGTGATCCGGAATGGTCCGGAGAATAAGATTCATATAAGGAAAGACCCGTTTCGGAGTTCGGGAATGGTTCCGGTGTTTTCATCGGGAATGTTCTAGAAGGTTCCGGATTGTCCGGCACTCCGGGGGGGAGGGGTACATGAATGTGTCATTACATATTGGAATGATTGCATCATGTACTAAGTGTTCTTGCTGTCCCAAATAAAGGATTAAATTGAATCCTAAAACAGAAAAGTCAAATGTCCAGTTTGAAAGTCAAACGGCTAAAACAAGAAACTGTGGGAAACAAGCAAGAGGAGTTTGAAACCAACTTGGAGGAGGAGTTCCTCTCCTCCAAGCCGGCGGCCAGCCCTAGGCCGAGTTGGGGAGGGACTCCCTCCCTGGCGCGCCATGGCCCCTCCACCTATAAAAGGAGGGGCAGGGCCTCCTCCTCTAGACACACAAGTTCCTATCCTCTAATCTCCGGTTTAGAGCCGTTTTGGTTTAGAGCTTCTAATTGCTTTAGCCTGCGGTTTAGAGCCTTCTAATTGGTGTGTCTAATCTCTAGACCACTAATAGCCCTCTCTCATAATCCACCATACTCGCTCCGGCTTAAGGCGAAGCCCTGCGAGATCTCCCCTCTACTTCCGGTACCACGCCGTTGTGCTGCCGGAATCGCGAGGAGAGTGCTACAACCTCCGCTGCCTGCTGGAACAAGGGAGAGGAAGGTCTTCGTCGAGTACCGAACGTGTGACCGACTGCGGAAGCGCTGCCGGAACGCGGCGCCGGAAGGATCGTCTACGCGATCTTGAGATCGGAAAGAGTACGACTACATCACCCACGAGAATCTGCTCTCGTTAACCGCTTTGGAATCTTCGAGGGTAAGTTATTCCATCGACTCGTTGCTACAATCTAGTAGATAGATCTTGGCTTGTTTGTTTGTATGCGATAGAAATTTTTTGTTTTCCATGCTACGAACCCCAACAGCTTAGTCACTCTTAGAGCATATAGACGCAAAGACCTATGGTTTTCCGTCTACATCCTCGGGGGCTACAGTGGGATACTCATATGAAATACAAAAGGCAAATAAAAACTTGCAAGTGCAATAATCTTGAGGTTGGTAGCACTCTCGGCCAGCAGCTTGCCAAAGGATACGCTGTTTCCTTGCAAGATCTCTGCTTGTCGGAGGAGCTCCTCTAGACCGCACATCGGAGATGTTGGCACCACACCAGGAACCAGAGCAATGCTACCCGATGTAAGTACCAGATAGACTATCTTTGGATACTATATGGCTTTCTTGGGTGCAGGGGCGCCGCCTACGATAGAAGTACCAGCTTCCACCACCGCCTTACCGCTACCGATGGCATCCTTAGTCAGAGCATCAGCCATTGGGTGTGCGGCACTTTCCTGCGTCGCCTGCTCGCTGACGACAACAATATCTGTAGAGGCACCTGAGTCCACTTCCATGGCGGAAGGGCCAGACGCTTCCTTGGCTTGTGAGCTTGTCAGAGCGGAGGAGGGCTTGACGCTAGGAGTAACAGGGGCGATGGCGGGAGATGCGTCGCGATGCAGCATGTCCTTGATGGTTCTAAAAGCCCCCGATGTTTTGGAGGTCTTCTTCAATCTGGTCGTGGCTTTCTTCCTGAAACATGCAAACTGCATAAGTACAGGAGCAAGACAGATAAATAGACAATGTTGGAGAGAAGAAAGCTTACACAAGTGAGGGTGCTTTGGCAAAGGGGATCCCGGTAACTTTTCTCTTCTCTGCCTCCAGGGCGGTGGTAGTCTTTTTGGAGGCTCCACCCTGCATGTTCTTCTTCTTGCCTCTGTCGGCAGCATCAGAGGTGAAACTCTTCCGCTTTTGCACCAATGGAGCATCGTCGTCGGACACGACGGTGACTTCCTTCATATTTGGATCATAGATTTGAGGAGCCATGTTGTCCTCATCTATGTCGCTAAGCTGTAAGGTGAAGAACCACCATGTTAGACGGGATGACATTTGCTAGACGGAAGAACTTGAGTATAAGTCATACACGGAAAATAAACAACTACCTTTGGTCACTTGCCGTCTACGAACATGTCGTAGGTGATGGTGAAGCCACGCCTTTTGTCCTTCACCTTGACAATGTCCTTGAGGCGGAGCTTGAAGGAGTCGCTCGAGAAATTATCCACAGAGATGTGGAGGCTATCCCTTCTATCGCTGGTATACTCGTGCATTAGCTTCGCGCGGTGCTGCAGAGGCTGGATTCGCCTGATGAACCAACACATGGATAGGTCCAAGCCGGTCAAACCCGTCTCTACGATCCACTCTATCCGCCTTATGGCGCGGGAAGCATCGAGGTCGCGGAGGTAAGGGAGGCCTAGGATCTCCATGACGAGGCTTTGGCGGCGGCTCCATCGACGAAGTCCGAGTACGTTACTTCTCGGCCGACCAGAGGGATATCTGGGTCGTAGAAGTAAGTACACTGCTAGTTCTTGCAGGACTCATGGCCGACAATGTCGGGGAACCGCCGGCCAGGACGGATCTTGAAGCTTATGGTGCCACAATTTCTAAGTTCGTCCTTACTGGCTCCGGCTTCGCACTTGACGGTGAAGAAATACACGAAGAGATCTAGCCTACGCTTAATCCCTAAGTAACCCTCGCAGAGCGCCGCGTAATTGCTAAGCGCTAGGATGCTATTGGGAGAGAGGTTTTGGGGCTGGACTCGATAGTGGTTCAAGACGGAAAGGAAGAAGTTAGAGATGGGCAGGGAGACGCCGCATACCAATTGGGCTTTGAGGTACACCTTTTCTCCGGCTTGGGGAGAAGGTGTCACCTCGCCGGCCTGCACCGCCCGCCAGGCGAGCCCCTCCGTCGCAGGGAGGTAGCCCTCGGCGATCAGTTCCTTGATATCGCGGTCTGTGATGTACGAACCGCGCCAATCACCTTTGTGGGAGTCAAGCTCCATTTCCAGCGGCTCCAGTGCCGCTGGATTGTGGTCGCCGCCGGTGGTCTCGACCACCGCGGTGATGGGGATGACCAGACCTTCTGGGCGCACGACGACAGAGCTCGCCAGCTTCGCCGCGGCTTATCCTAACGCCACCATCGAGGGAGTGGAGCTACTACTGGCCATTGCATGAGTTTGGAGGTGACTGGCGAGAATTGGAACTAGGGTTTTTCGCGAGATTGCGCGGAGAGCTCGAGGGGGGCGCTCGTTGGAGGAAGAAGACGATGCGAGGAGAGAATGAGGTGAAAAGTAAAAAGTTCCACCGCAGTTACTATTTATGATCTCCAGCATCAAGATTCGTGCAACTTGATTGGATGGTTGCCGCGTAGACGACGTGTGCGCGAACGTGCACGGAAATTTAATCACGTCCCAACCGTCGCCGCCAACGGTTCGTATCGCTCACGCGGGAAAATCGGACATGATTGCGTTCTGTGCATGTGTGAGTTACGAGGCATCGCTGACCTACGCCTACGTCGCCCTAGCTAACATAGGAAGATGAGCCGTCACATCAGAAGATTCTGGCATGGACGGATCTAGTCCGGCTACGGAAGAGTACGATGGAAGATTCAGCGTTTCTCCGACTTACAAGTTGAAGACGGAGAAAAACTTTGCAGGGTTCTTTGGGAGGACTACAAGATATTGCTTGACGATTTGCCGACATCCATCTATACGGAGCATTCAACGTGAAGAGGCAAGACGGCGCAAGATCTCGGGGTTCTCCGGGGGCTACTGTTGGGGATATGCTATATGGGTATCCCCATAGCATGTCTCTTATCCGGATAACCCGGGTGGCCCACAGTTGGTAGCATGGCCCATGGCCTGCTGGGCGGCCCAGTTAGATGGATCCATAAGGGACGCCCATGCCGGATAAAGGAAGGCTACGGTTGGAGTCACCGACGTACCCGAAGCCTTGGAGTGCAAGATACGCAAGACTAGTAATATACGGTGTAGGACTCTGTAACCTATCCGGCTAGGACTTTTCCCTGTAACCCTAGGACCTGGCGACTATATAAGTCGGGCCTATGGGAGCCTTTAGGGCACAATATCAGATGATAACTTACAACCTCGCACAGCGAACCAATCCCTGTAACTCGGCGTATTGCCCTTATAGTGATTTATAGCAGGAGTAGGATTCCGCCACTGTTGTGGGATCTGAACCTGGGTAAGCTGTGTTACCTCATACCCGTCAACCGTACGCCTTACCCCACGTCTCTAAACACGCATTGTGAGTACCCCTCCATGGCGTACTCGTCGGCAATACCACGATAATAGTCGTTGATATAACACCAATGAAACAACGTTCACTAGTATTACATCCCTCAGAGTGGTACAACAGAAACACAGCAAGTCCAAGACATGACATAGGTTACAACTCAACTCTTTACACAAGATCCAGAGAACACTCTAGGTTAAAGAGAGAGAAAGAAACTTCTTACAAAGAAGAATCAGAAATAGACAACTCAAAAACTATCATACTATTAAGACTAATATTTTAACTAATGGGCTGGCATTGCTGCTATTGCAATATACTACAGAAATAGGTTCTATGGCTAGAGATTATATTCTCATCTAATCAGTAACTTCGTCTTCACTTGAGTTGATGTATATGTTGACTTCCTTGACTTCATTAAAGATCTTTAGCTTCTGGCGATGATTCCCGGAGCATATCGGGATGTAGACGTCGTCTGTACTGGCTTCAGAATCTAGAAAGGGTTAAGAAGATACGTTGAGTACGAGCATACTCACCAAGTTCACTAGAAAATGAGTGTTTGATGCACTATATCTACGGCCACATACCATAGGTCGTAGGCAATGCAAGTTTTTGTAAACATTTCTTCAAAGGTTGCTTTTATTCTAAAAGGCTATGTTCGTCAGCCTTCACGGGTTTACCAGCACTTTCATGGAGTTCCATTCCCGCCGCGTTCGCAGCTCCTTTCCGGAACAGGGAGTAACAAGTTACAGTTCTTACACTCTGCATATGTGCGTTACTTTACCCATGAGAGACCTTAGCCTTATTGCACAACCAAGTCATGACCTTGTCGATACTTCCTTGGTATGGCACTCAGTCTAAGATCCAAGCCAATCACTGCCCCCTTCGCGACCTCGCATGCCTCCTTGGTGTACACCATGCCCACACATTGAATTACGACAATGGTTTGTATAGACCGTTAGATGCCAGAACTATCGTGGAAGTTGAGGGATCCCACCCATATGCTGCATATCCTCTACGAATTACCAATTAATATGCACGCTACGAGGATAACAGCCACAACCTTCACATCCGGCTACATGTGAGAGGAAGAAGATACAGCTGACTTCTCTGTCCCATTTCAAATCTCATGGTTAACGCGTGATATACGGCGCAAGAATCACTGGCGACATTGGTTGTTAAGTCCTAGATAATATGTTCCTTTACCACCGGAACTTTCATAGTAGGTTATTAACTCATGATAAATAACCCATAATCACATTATTATGAAAATAGTGTTTTCGGACCTCTTTCAAATGCAGGTGATGTCAACACTGGATTTGCAAAATACTTACAAAAAATAATCAAAGGACATGATCAAGTGTGAACTTGCCTTTTGTGATTGCAAGATTATGCACTCACGGTAAGGAATAATGTTTAAAGAAGGACTAATGTTTGAGACAATATAAAAGATCCAATATCTGAAATCAGCATCATTGGTCTGGTAAGGACTAATGTTTAAAGAAGCAAGATGCTTTTATGCATAAGTAATGTAATGCAAGTTGATAATTTCGAATCCCAGGGACAACGTTGATCTAGGGTTTGGAAACTGGAACTGGATTCTTTAGAATGTGTTGTCCTTTTAGATAAGTTTCATACTTGTGCTTCTTGTTAAGGCTTGTGAGTGTGTGTGAACAACACGTATTTATACAACAATAAGATACACACATATGGAATGCTACTCAAGATTGCTTACACTATAATTGTTTATCTTCGAATTTTACTTTACAAGTAATGTCACTTATAAATAACTTAAGTGTTATCAATCCTAAGTATACAAGTAAAGTATAAAGTAATGTGATTACGATTAATTGTCATCTATTGACTTAAGTGGCAAAACGAATAATTTTTGAAGAAAAGATTTCTTTATTAAGGTTTAAACAATCTTTGTGGTTAATCAGATGTGGTCGATGTTGTTTGTGCTTGCTTGAATAGTTTGGACTTGATATGTTGTATGACTTAATTATAATAGACCAAATTAAACTATAAAAAACATAATAAGGTTTTTAGTATAATATTTAAAGTATTGTAGACTAAAGTTAACTTTAAAGACATAGATGGACTTTAAGATACAAAACTTATGGTATTTGTACTTTGTTCACTTCATAATATTTCTTTAAAGTTACTTAAGATTAGTATTACTTCTATTTGAGTTACTTAAGGTTTTTAGTATAATAGAAATTTTTATCTCGTTATAAAGGTGTGGTTATGATTTGTAATCAAGGAAATAACATTACTTAACTACTTATAGATTTACTATAGTGTGGTGGTATGTTCATAAACTTGTAGTTGAAGTAATGGAAAAGATTTTATTTAGTCACAAATTATTCTTGAAGATTTTATATTGGATAAGGATCTTTTAGAAAATAATCTACACTTATGGTTGAATGATAATTCAATAAGATTGTATTTAAATCGTGTTAAACCATTTTAACTTGATATTATCAACATTTAAGACTAATACTATTTATTACACTCAATTGACTAATTTTAGAAATATTAGCAAATTTATTTACCTTTATCTTAATTATCAATAAAGGAAATGGGTTTAAAATTCAAGTTGTTAAAGTGTTTTAAATTCTTATTTACCTCAAAAGTGGAATATAATATTTTTAACATGTAGGTATTATTTTTGTGATCATTTGGGTATATTACATTTATTTTTGTGATTTATAAAGAATAAGATATGATTTTTATAAGATTTATTACTTTATAAATACTTAATAAATAATAAATATTTAATTAGGTGAAATAATAATACATGATTATATTTTTAAATTATAGTTCTTATTTTTCTAAGATTTCTGGTGTATTTTTTTATCATTTACCATTAATTTATTATGAATTATCAAAGTTTTATTACTTATAAAATCTTTATTAAATAATGTTTATTAAATTAATTACCATAATATTGTTTGATAATAGTTTTAAGTTGAAGATTTTATTTTTCTGAAATTTTTCATATATTATATGTATTTTTATGAATTATAAAACAAAAGTTATTAATTTAACAAGATTTAATTATTTCCTAAATCATTTTCTAAATATTGCAAACAGGGAATTACATTTGACACCCAGACTTAATCTACCCAAGTCACTGACTAGTGGGCCACATTCCACATGGCACGCATAGTTTGATTAAAATGTTTGTTACTGGGTTGGTTCCTACTCACAGAGAATGACAGATGGGCCAGGGGCCACAACACACGCCACGCTAGCAAGGACTGGTCAAACTAGCTGACGTGGCTAGGATCTAACGTAGGCATGACGTCACGCTGACATCACACGAGTTGATCCTCACTAGTTGAGGATCAATCGATCAATCTAGTGCGCGCGGGGGGGGGGGGGGGCAGTGGATGGGCTCGTTGGAAAGAGCATGTGATGGGGAGCTAAATAGTGGTTGCGCCGCTTCTTTTTGGTCATCGGAAGATAGGGCATGGAGGCTGGCGGCGGTGCACAATAAAGCGTGGTGGTAGCTCGATTTTGGAAGCAAACGAATCAATAGAGGATAGTAGCATGATCAGCAGCTCACCAGGAAGCTCGTGGAAGGCTTGGTGAAGCAAACCGTGACCGGAATCGACGAGAACGACGTCGACTGGCGGCGGAACATCGGTGACGGCTGTCACATCCCAAGATTTTCCAAATTTTGTAATGTGAAAAATTAATAAACAAAATAAATAATTGTTGAAAATTAGGGTGAAAAGAAACTTTTGTATCTAAATGGAAACTTAAAATCCCATCTTGAACAAACTTTGGTTAATGTTTGAATCCAACTAAATTCAAATCAAGGGAAATGCATTCTTCATAAATGCATCTGGAAATTTAAAGACATGGAAAATAAACCAAAACCCTAAAACCCTAACGGAGGAAAAACATTCCAAGCTATCTCTGAGCCTATGGATTGGATCCATATAAAATTGGTCAAACAAACATTTCAAATTGATCAAGAATGATTATTAGAAATATTATAAAACCATATAATTGGTTTCACTTACTTTGGAGCCATGAATAAAATCCTATGAATTTAATAAGGTAAGGAAAAGTAATTTCCAAAGCTAATAAAGCAACCATCTAGAAATCCATACCAAATGGTGAGCAAATAATCCTAAAGGAATTAAAAAGGTAAACAAATAATAAATAAAATTATAATAAGTTGGAATCAATAATTCTGGATCTTTTAATAAAAGATTTGGTTTTCAAAATAAAAGGTAGAATTATAAATAAAGGTTATTTTATAGAGCCAAATTAAATCTTGGCCAAGCTTTTGAAATAAAATATTTCTATTTGATAAAATAAAGTAAAGGTTTATTTAAATAAAAAGGATTTATTAATATCCAATTTTATTTAAGTAAAGGCTTTTTCCTTTCATATAAACATTTAAATTTATTAAAGATTTTCAAAATAAGAATTCCAAGTGTTTTAGTTTTTCAAAGAAACCTACTGAAAATGTTTTTGTATTATTTAGATTTCAAATAGAGTTTTTAAATAAATTAAAACCTATTTGAATTAAAGACTAAGGTCTATTTATTTAATTATTAATAGATCCTAAAAGAATAAAAGTATTATTTTATTTTGGACTTTGAAATATGTTGATAAACAGAATTAAAACTCACCCAAAGTTTGGTGGTGATTTGAATTCAAATGGAGATTGAAAAATATTATTAATTCTTATTTAATTAAAACTAGAGCCTATTTTAAATAATTAAAACACACTTAAAGGATAAATATATTATTCTAAATTTGACTTTGGAATGTGCTATTAATCAGTATATGAATCTACACAAATTTTGGTTGAGGTTTGAAATCAAATTGATGTTTGAAATGTTTAAATAAAATCAAAACAGATTAATTGAAAAAGAAAAAGAAACAAAAACAAAAAAATATATAAAGGAACAGCCCAGCCCAGCTATCCCACTAAGGCCCAGCAGCCCACCTCTCCCTCTCTCCCCGAAACGTTTTTCCTCACCGTAGACCGAACCCGCTAAGTCGCTGACCACTGGACCCCATTCCCTCTCTTCCTCTCTCGCTAACACCAGGCCCCACTGCCACCTCGCCATCGTCTCCACCCAGGCGATGACCTCGCCCCTCTCCTCGCTGCCGTTTCTGGCCGGGAATCAAACCCATTAAATTCGCCTCTGATGCTGGAGTAAACCCCGCCCCGATCACGCACACTTAAACACCTGCTCCCCCTCTCCGTTTCCCCCCAGAAACCACCTACACCCTGCCCCCAGGCCGTTCCCATTTTTGTTTGTACCGCCGCAGCCTCCGTCGGACTCCGACGTCAATTCCGGCAGCTCCAAGTCGACCCTCGCCCCCTCGACCACACATGCGTGTTCCGCAGACCCTGGCGCATCTCCCCGTGCCTTCCATTCGTCTGCGCAAGCACCGTGTCGTCGACAACGTCTTCCCAGAACAACGCCGCCGCCTGCTTCAACTCTGGCGATGCCTCCCCGTAAGCCATGTCTCCCCCTCCACCTCTGGATGACCCTCCTACACTCACCACTCTCCCGCGCATCTAACCATGCTTTCCTTTTTCTCTGGCATGCTCTGAAGCCTCGTCTTCAACCTCGTCTGAGCACGCCCGACGATTCCACGAACTCCGGCGAGCAATTGTCGTGAACCCCGTGCACCCCCTGCCCTGCAACAACCACATTGAGCATCAGTACATCGCTGCGAAACCTGGTGAGCCCCTCCTCCCTCTCCCTCTCTTCCTAGAATAGCCGGAACGCCTCTGCCCAAGCGTCGCCGCCGCGCACCACCGTCGAGCGCCGCCAGCCCTTGGTCAAATCAGTTTGAGCCGTTGGATCTTGATCGTATGTACGCGATAGATTGACTAAACGAACTATTACGCTTGATCTGCACTGCACAATCCCACTTAAATCCTGTGGTCTACATCATGCGATCCTACCGAACCCTTATGAGCCAGTAGGATACAGACACGTGGCCCAGAGATGTTTTAAAACAGAAATTGTGTTCTATTTGATGTTCCAATTTGAAAAATCCATAACTTTCAAACCACACATCCAAATTTTGCTAATTTTATATCAATGGATTCAACAAAACAAGTACTTTCTGACCATGCCCTTTGTTTAGTAAAATGCTTCTGTTAAATTGATTGGTTTTGCAGAAACTTGTGTAGGCATATTTAGAATATAAAATTTGTTATAAAATGATTTTTGAGATAAAATCTTTGGCAAATGGTTTGCTTTGAACCTACTGACCATAGAAATCAATTTGTGGTTTCAAAAATATATTTGGTGAAGCAAAAGAATAAACTTTTGATTTAAACCATTTCTAGTCAAATAAAAATAATGTTTATTTATTAAAAATGTTTTTGGTAGAAAACCATTGGGAAATGTTTTGGTTTAAACTCTCTGACCCCAAACACCAAGTTTTAGAATTAGAAATGTATTTGGTGAACCATATAAAAATTGTTGCTTTGCTAAAGGCATTTTCAACCACATGAAATAATGATTTGGTTTAAAAATGGTTTATAGGTAAAATCTTTTGCAAATAGTGTTGCCACTTTATAAAATGACCAATAAGTGTTTTAGAATGTTTATAACCTATTATAACCACTTTTGTAAATAAAACAAAGTTTGGCATGCTTGCATGCATTGTTTTGATTCTATTAATTTATGTGATGTTGCTTGAATGGTAGATTGAAATTGTGCCCTTGCTCGATTGAATTGTAGTTATTTGAAGAGTGTGATCATTGCAAAGACAAGGAGTGAACTTATATTCTCTACCAAAAAGGCAAGTTATGCTTCATACTTTTGTCCCATTACTTTCACTATGCATTAGTGATATTTCTAAGTAGGACTTGCATGGAATTTTTGCTAAGTATAAACTATGCCATGGGAAATCCTAGTAGATGAAACCTTAGTATAATTTCCTAAGTTAAGATTCCTACTACTATCATGCTTAGATTAGCTAGTAGAAAACAAGGGTGGAATATATATTCATGTTGTGGAATATTTCTAAGTTTGTGGACTTGTGTTTTGTTTAATAAAACAACTAAGTGAATGAATCACCTGGGTGGAATGGAAGGAATGTTTTGTGTTGAGTGGTTCACAAGGCCCATTTCTATGGTTTACCTTGTGTATCTCACTTGTGGATGGACACCCAGGAACAAAGAGATTTGAGATGTCAAATGTTGAGAAGCTTCAAGTGCAGCCACTTGGCATTATGGGCTCTACCTGGATCATATAGGTTGCAATAACTTAGCCAAATGGACAGTTGGTGGTAGGGGAATGATAGGTTGGAGCGCGTCCATTCTGGTCTAAGGGAAGGCTTCTGAAAGATCTTGTCTTGGTGAAACCAAGTCTTGTGGGGAAAGTGCACCACCTCTGTAGAGTGTAAAATCTAAGTACTTAGACATGTCCCTGGTAAAGGACAATTTGAGCATCAAGACATGGAAACTATCAAGAATCTCCTCATCCCAATTTCTAAGTTAAAATCTTGTGGTTGAACAAGGGATTGAAGGATCACCAATTTCTATTGGGAGATGCCTTGGGTGATTTTTGTCAAGCAAAAACTTAGTGTTTTCAAATGATAAGGAAAATCTATTTTGAGCAAATCAAGCCTAAGCTCCACTTAGCCAAATGCATATAGATGATAAACTCCACTATTCTACCATAGTATCACTTGCCAATACAATTCAAATGTATTGACCCTTCTGGCTGTAACTTATTATGTTGCAGGTTTGTTTGATGTTAGTGAGGTTTATTGATTAGGACTACAAGTCTACAACCAACATGAATGCCTGTGGCACTTTGAAGATGAAGGACCCCATGCTATTGTTATATTCTGCTGCATTGTAATGAGATAGACAAATGAGCTATGTAAGATGTATTAAATTGTTTTATTCCTGGTTATAAAGTTATATTATGACCTTTGTTTCTTGATATTACATCTTAACTGTGGATGCTAACCATTGATCTAGGGACTAGCATTGCAATCACAGGGATCCTTTCCTTTACAAAGGAGGGATCTTACATATGGTATCAGAGCATTGTGTTACCTGTAGGATTTGTAACCCTAGGATTGGACAAAACCCCTTAGAACAATAGGAGTTGTATTTGTTCCAAAACTTATTTACAAACAATCTTGTAAACTCTTTCCTCAACCATTTTGGTTTTGACTGTACATCTCTTCTATTTCAACTTGATGGATAGAGCCTACCCCATGGCCAAAGACTTCACCATGTGCAAAGGACTTCATCAACTCTAATGACTTCAACATCTTCAAGTGATTTCAACCTTATTCTCAACAGGGACTTCAACCTTGGATATCACTAAGGACTACAAGTGAGACAAGAAATGTTGCTCAAGACTTGAAGACTAAGGAAACACAACTTGGGAACCATCATCACCTTTGAAGTTTTGTGACCAAGAATTTTCCCAAGGAAACCATGATCTCATTCAAGAAGAATCCACCAAGAAGGATAGACTGATCTCAAGTGCACCATATAGATGGACCACCATATTAAGTATAGATCAAACACACCAACTTAATGTGGTGTAGCAAAAATATTTTGTTGCCTAAAAAATATGCTTGAGACTTGTTGTTTGAGTGGAATGTTTGTTTGTGATTGCTTGCACTTTGCTTGTGTGAATTGTGATGTGTGTGATTAGAATTATTCCCTTAGAAATGTTTTGCCTATTCTAATCCCAACCAACCCAAACAGATGATTACTCCAAGAGACTTCAACATCAGGAATGACAACAACAGTAACCAAGAGATGCACATGAGAGAACAACTACTAGCAAACCAAACCCGGTTGAACCAAGTGACAACTCAGTTTTTAGCCAACAACAATGGATTAGACCCAACCATACAAAAGTTTTTGGAAATTCAATCCCAATTATTGCAAGGGATGGCCACTCAAATGATCAACATGGGAGACAACCTTTCCCAAGGAGTTTGTGACAACAAGGATGTCAAGGATGATATTCTAGAAGGAACTGAAGCTTGCAATGTTTGTGGAGACAAGGATCACACTTCCAAAGAGCATGAAGATCAATGCCCCAATTGTGAAGAGAAACATCCAGCTAATCAATGCCCCACATCTCAAGCTACTTGTTACCTATGTCAAGGAAATAATCATGTCCCTATCCAATGCACCATCTATTCCATAGTTCAACAAAGGAAACAAGGTGGAGTGCAACAACTGATTGCAGACTACCATAAGGGAACAACTTCTACCAAGAAGGATGAAGACAAAGGAAAATCTCAGCTTGCACCTCCATGCAATATGACTCAATTTAAAGGACCAAAGAGGAGACATATGTATTATCCAAGGAAAAGGTCAAGGAGACCAGGAAACTTTCCTACCTTTGAGATAAGATATGAAGAGCATGAACTAGAAGCCCTTCTAGCTTTGGAGAAACCCAAGAAGAAGAAGGACAAAAGCCAAGTGCAATGTTGCCATTGCAAAGAAATGGGACACTATTCCAATGAATGTCCAGAGAAGAAGAAAAAGTATAAGGATATTAGCCAAGTGTGGTGCAACAACTGCAAAGAGTTAAGCCATTATGTGTCAACTTGCCCACAGAAGATAAGTGAAGAACTCAATCTTATCACATGTTACAATTGTGGTAACCAAGGACATTATGCAAGCAATTGCCCAGAAAAGATGAAGCACGAGATAAAGCCTATGAAGGATCTCAGCCTTGTCACATGTTTCAAGTGTGGAAACAAAGGGCACTATGCAGATGTTTGCCCAGAGAGATTTCAACAAGATCCCAAGAAATCCAAGATGTAATCTAGTTGGAAAATTTTTAAGGGTGGTAGTACCCTAGTTGTTTTGAGTCAACTTGTAACCCTATCTTTCCCAAATCTCGGGACGAGATTTATTTTAAGGGTGGTAGCCTGTCACATCCCAAGATTTTCCAAATCTTGTAATGTGAAAAATAAATAAACAAAATAAATAATTGTTGAAAATTAGGGTGAAAAGAAACTTTTGTATCTAAATGGAAACTTAAAATCCCATCTTGAACAAACTTTGGTTAATGTTTGAATCCAACTAAATTCAAATCAAGGGAAATGCATTCTTCATAAATGCATCTAGAAATTTAAAGACTTGTAAAATAAACCAAAACCCTAAAACCCTAATGGAGGAAAAACATTCCAAGCTATCTCTGAGCCTATGGATTGGATCCATATAAAATTGGTCAAACAAACATTTCAAATTGATCAAGAATGATTATTAGAAATATTATAAACCCATATAATTGGTTTCACTTACTTTGGAGACATGAATAAAATCCTATGAATTTAATAAGGTAAGGAAACGTAATTTCCAAAGCTAATAAAGCAACCATCTAGAAATTCATACCAAATGGTGAGCAAATAATCCTAAAGGAATTAAAAAGGTAAACAAATAATAAATAAAATTATAATAAGTTGGAATCACTAATTTTGGATCTTTTAATAAAAGATTTGGTTTTCAAAAGAAAAGGTAGAATTATAAATAAAGATTATTTTATAGAGCCAAATTAAATCTTGGCCAAGCTTTTGAAATAAAATATTTCTATTTGATAAAATAGAGTAAAGGTTTATTTAAATAAAAAGGATTTATTAATATCCAATTTTATTTAAGTAAAGGTTTTTTCCTTTCATATAAACATTTAAATTTATTAAAGATTTTCAAAATAAGAATTCCAAGTGTTTTAGTTTTTCAAAAGAAACCTACTGAAAAGGTTTTTGTATTATTTAGATTTCAAATAGAGTTTTTAAATAAATTAAAACCTATTTGAATTAAAGACTAAGGTCTATTTATTTAATTATTAATAGATCCTAAAAGAATAAAAGTATTATTTTATTTTGGACTTTGAAATATGTTGATAAACAGAATTAAAACTCACCCAAAGTTTGGTGGTGATTTGAATTCAAATGGAGATTCAAAAATATTATTAAATCTTATTTAATTAAAAGTAGAGCCTATTTTAAATAATTAAAAGACACTAAAAAGGATAAATATATTATTCTAAATTTGACTTTGGAATGTGCTATTAATCAGTATATGAATCTACAAAAAATTTGGTTGAGGTTTGAAATCTTGATGTTTGAAATGTTTAAACAAAATCAAAACAGAATAATTGAAAAAGAAAAAGAAACAGAAACAGAAACAAAAAAAATATAAAGGAACAGCCCAGCCCAGCTAGCCCACTAAGGCCCAGCAGCCCACCTCTCCCTCTCTCCCCGAAACGTTTTTCCTCATCGCAGACCGAACCCGCTAAGTCACTGACCACTGGACCCCATTCCCTCTCTTCCTCTGACACCAGGCCCCACTGCCACCTCGCCATCGTCTCCACCCACGCGATGACCTCGCCCCTCTCCTCGCTGCCGTTTCTGGCCGGGAATCAAACCCGTTAAATTCGCCTCTAATGCTGGAGTAAACCCTGCCCCGATCACGCACACTTAAACACCTGCTCCCCCTCTCCGTTTCCCCCCAGAAACCACCTACTCCCTGCCCCCAGGCCGTCCCCATTTTTGTTTGTACCGCCGCAGCCTCCGTCGGACTCCGACGTCAATTCCGGCAGCTCCACGTTGACCCTCGCCCCCTCGACCACACACGCGTGTTCCGCAGACCCTGGCCCATCTCCCCGTGCCTTCCATTCGTCCGCGCAAGCACCGTGTCGTCGACAACGTCTTCCAAGAGCAACGCTGCCGTCTGCTTCAACTTCGGCGACGCCTCCCCGTAAGCCATGTCTCCCCCTCCACCTCTGGATGACCCTCCTACACTCACCACTCTCCCGCGCATCTAACCATGCTTTCCTTTTTCTCTGGCATGCTCTGAAGCCTCGTCTTCAACCTCGTCAGAGCACGCCCGACGATTCCACGAACTCCGGCGAGAAATTGTCGTGAACCCCGTGCGCCCCCTGCCCTGCGACAACCATGTTGAGCATTAGCACGTCGCTGCAAACCTGGTGAGCCCCTCCTCCCTCTCCCTCTCTTCCTAGAATAGCCGGAACGCCTCTACCTGAGCGTCGCCGCCGCGCACCACCGTCGAGCGCCGCCAGCCCTAGGTCAAATCAGTTTGAGCCGTTGGATCTTGATCGTATGTACGCGATAGATTGACTAAACGAACCGTAACGCTTAATCTGCACCGCACAATCCCACTTAAATCCTGCGGTCTACATCACGCGATCCTACCGAACCATTATGAGCCAGTAGGATACATACACGTGGCCCAGAGATGTTTTAAAACAGAAATTGTGTTCTATTTGATGTTCCAATTTGAAAAATCCATAAATTTCAAACCACATGTCCAAAGTTTGCAAATTTTATATCAATGGATTCAGCAAAACAAGTACTTTCTGACCATGCCCTTTGTTTAGTAAAATGCTTCTATTAAATTGATTGTTTTTGCAGAAACTTGTGTAGGCATATTTAGAATATAAAATTTTTTCTAAAATGATTTTTGAGATAAAATCTTTGGCAAATGGTTTGCTTTGAACCTACTGACTATAGAAATCAATTTGTGGTTTCAAAAATATATTTGGTGAAGCAAAAGAATAAACTTTTTATTTAAACCATTTCTAGTCAAATAAAAATAATGTTTATTTATTAAAAATGTTTTTGGTAGAAAACCTTTGGGAAATGTTTTGATTTAAACTCTCTGACCCCAAACACCAAGTTTTAGAATTAGAAATGTATTTGGTGAACCATATAAAAATTGTTGCTTTGCTAAAGGCATTTTCAAGCACATGAAATAATGATTTGGTTTAAAAATGGTTTATAGGTAAAATCTTTTGCAAATAGTTTTGCCACTTTATAAAATGACCAATAAGTGTTTTAGAATGTTTATAACCTATTATAAACCACTTTTGTAAATAAAACAAAGTTTGGCATGCTTGCATGCATTGTTTTGATTCTATTAATTTTTGTGATGTTGCTTGAATGGTAGATTGAAATTGTGCCCTTGCTTGATTGAATTGTAGTTATTTGAAGAGTGTGATCATTGAAAAGACAAGGAGTGAACTTATATTCTCTACCAAAAAGGCAAGTGATGCTTCATACTTTTGTCCCATTACTTTCACTATGCATTAGTGATATTTCTAAGTAGGACTTGCATGGAATTTTTGCTAAGTATAAACTATGCCATGGGAAATCCTAGTAGATGAAACCTTAGTAGAATTTCCTAAGTTAAGATTCCTACTACTATCATGCTTAGATTAGCTAGTAGAAAACAAGGGTGGAATATATATTCATGCTATGGAATATTTCTAAGTCTGTGGACTTGTGTTTTGTTTAATAAAACAACTAAGTGAATGAATCACCTGGGTGGAATGGAAGGAATGGTTTGTGTTGAGTGGTTCACAAGGCCCATTTCTATGGTTTACCTTGTGTATCTCACTTGTGGATGGCCACCCAAGAACAAAGAGATTTTAGATGTCAAATGTTGAGAAGCTTCAAGTGCAGCCACTTGGCATTATGGGCTCTACCTGGATCATATAGGTTGCAATAACTTAGCCAAATGGACAGTTGGTGGTAGGGGAATGATAGGTTGGAGCACGTCCATTCTAGTCTAAGGGAAGGCTTCTGAAAGATCTTGTCTTGGTGAAACCAAGTCTTGTGGGGAAAGTGCACCACCTCTGTAGAGTGTAAAATCTAAGTACTTAGCCATGTCCCTGGTAAAGGACAATTTGAGCATCAAGACATGGAAACTATCAAGAATCTCCTCATCCCAATTTCTATGTTAAAATCTTGTGGTTGAACAAGGGATTGAAGGATCACCAATTTCTATTGGGAGATGCCTTGGGTGATTTTTGTCAAGCAAAAACTTAGTGTTTTCAAATGATAAGGAAAATCTATTTTGAGCAAAGCAAGCCTAAGCTCCACTTATCCAATTGCATATAGATGATAGACTCCACTATTCTACCATAGTATCACTTGCCAATACAATTCAAATGTATTGACCCTTGTGGCTGTAAATTATTATGTTGCAGGTTTGTTTAATGTTAGTGAGGTTTATTGATTAGGATTACAAGTCTACAACCAACATGACTGCCTGTGGCACTTTGAAGATGAAGGACCCCATGCTATTGTTATATTCTGCTGCATTGTAATGAGATAGCCAAATGAGCTATGTAAGATGGAATAAATTGTTTTATTCCTGGTTATAAAGTTGTATTATAACCTTTGTTTCTTGATATTACATCTTAACTGTGGATGCTAGCTATTGATCCAGGGACTAACATTGCAATCACAGGGATCCTTTCCTTTACAAAGGAGGGATCTTACAACGGCGAACTTGATTTAGGTCGAACGGCTCCGATTCCTCTGGGGATATGAACAAGCCGAGCATGGAGAGTTCACTGGCGAGCTCAGATGGCAAAGGGGTGGTCTTTGGCGGCGACGACAAACAACTCCGGCGATCTAGGGTTTCGGTATAGAGGATACATAGAGGAAAAGGAGAGAAGTGAGGATAAGGATGATGCAGGGTGTCATGGTGGCCTTCTTATCCACCTCCGGGACAAAGGCAAGGATCTCAACGCATCGCTAACGACCGCGACGACATCGGGCGGCAGCGGTCCTTCCAGCGAGCTGCTTGTGACACACGAGGAAGATGACGGTGTCACTTGCGAAAAAACCCCTGGCAAAACTTTACACTCAACCCGCAGTCCTTCATCTGGTCCCACTCGTCAGTCACTGTGTGGATGAGCTGGGCTCGCTGTTGGGCTGCTACTAGGCTGCTGATAGTGGCTCGTGAGTAGCAGATACAGAAGAGGGAAAATGGGCCACGGCCAGGAACTGGGCTGGGCAATTCTTTTATTTCTTTATTTTCTAATCCTGTTTTCTTTTCTAGCTTTTTATTTAAGCAATTGTTTTGACTTTTCCTAATGGGATTTCTTTGCTAAATACTTGTAGCAATCATAAAGTTATTTAGAATCAATTTGTGAACTTTTATTATATAATGTTACATTTCTTTATTTTCTTTATATAGATCCTTTTAATATTCTATAATAAGCTTTATGATGAATTTTCTCTCCATAATAAACCATGGATTTATATTAGGATATTTCCTTATTTGTTTATAAAACTTAATTCTAGTTAACTTATAGTTTTTAGAAAATTTAATATAATACTCCTATATCATTACTTGATGCATGATATTCTAAGGAATTAATGTGGCTAATATTATTCCCTTAAATCTAGAAAATTCCAAGGTATATATTATATTATACCCAATATAGGAGTTAGGGTTTTAGGGATTGGTTAATTATATTATACCCTTATAGAATGGTTTTTATTTCCTCCAAAAGAATGTAATGATAATGGTTTAAGATAGCTAAATATATGAAAATCATGTATCCATCTTTATTATTATATAATAATCATTATATAAGAGAATTTAATTATTAGGGTTCTTAAAATGGTGAATTCTATTATTCAAAACCTACATCAGGTGAATCCTAACCTCCCTTCTTATTTAAAATATGCATAGTTGTTTTCTGGAACTAGCTATTCATTACTTGCTTAAGTGTGATTAATATATGCATATAATATTTGGCATAATGGTTTATAGTAATATCCAATTATGTGATACACATGATTTAGAGATTTGAAAGTGTCAAAGATATACTTGAGTGATTTGCTATAGGAAAAGATTCCTATAAAGCTTTGTGTAATTAAGATGATAGATCAATCAGATGAAATGGACACTATGTTTGGCTAAAGATTTAGGGTCTAATGTTTACCAAGAATTCCTCTCTTCCATAACTCACAATCCTGGACTTCTAATTAAGGAATTCCTTTCCTAGATATATTACTTCTTCCTATCCATCATCATGTGTTAACATGATGAGCTTTACTTCACAAGAATATTCTTATCCACCTTTTATTCTTCTAAATTCATTTATACACTTCCTTGATCATCCACCACTAATATTATTCCAGTAGATGTATATATATCAAACTACTCTCCTCAAAATTTTACTATCCTTTAAGAGGAATACTACTACTTCAATAACTCCATGCTACTCTAGCTTCAGCTTAATTATACTATCTTATATCTACTTAACTCCAGTATCTTTATATACAAACTTCATATTATATCATGGTGACTGTCAGGCTAGTCCTAGGATAACATATCTTTACTAGGGTTCAATCATGTTTTATCCACCAATGTCACTTATACATGATATAAGCATTCAATCTTGGTGAGTAAGGCATGATCATTATAATCCTTTGATCCTTTATGGTTTAGGTTTCTAGTTGGCTAATCAAGGCTTCCATCCATACAACATTACAGTTGTATTATAATTATCTTTTTTTATCTCTATTGGATTAAGAGATATAACCCATTGACTATACCTACTTGATCCAATAGGACTACTCCTAGTAACTATCTTCAGGATTCATCCTTGTAATCTTCTTTATTACCATACAATTATATATTCCAGATAACTCTTCTATCATTTCAGAAGCGAGTTAACTCCATCAAATATCACAATGATCTTATTTTCTTCCAAACACTCCCATCCTATAGATGATATCTAAATCTAGCATTACTATTTACCCCTTCTTAATTGTTTCTTTATAGGCACTTAAGTGAATGCTATGATCTGGTCAAGGGTTGATAGATTAAGAATTGGTGAATCAATAGTTGATTACTCAACATTGATGAACAACAGATATTGAATTAAGATCCCATAAGCAGGATTGATATGGAAATAAAGATATATGGTGAATGATCTTGACTTGGTTTCTTTCCTACTCAATCTCACTAAAGAGTTAAGGTTAGGTATTACCATGATACTCATGGTATAAGAGACGAGATTAAGATATATCAAGATTTAGTTGTTCCATTCCTATTACTTAAGTTATGTTTATAACTTGGTATTCATGAGTGGTGTAATGAATATTAGGATATGATTACTTAAGGATCAAATATAAATCATTAAATAATATATTAGGGTTAACTTTTATTAAATTTTATTTACCCTTAGATCAAATCTACCTTACCCAAAATAAGGTTTTAGCAAAGGTCATATTGAAACTTATCGCAGTCAACTTGATGATCTACTTCAATTCCATCAAGTTGAGAGAAGCTTCAATCACTTTGACAAGTTTTGTTCAAAAGCGCGAAAATTATTCGGATTTTCTATGCATGAATGCAATGCACACATCTATGTTCAGTTTATTTCTAAGCCCTAATGCTGGGATGTTACAGACTCTGTAGAGGTCCCAACCTGATAAGGTAGAGATCCCTGTGTTTACAATGCTAGTCCCTGGATCAATAGCTAGCATCCATTGTTTAAGATGTAATATAAAGAAACAAAGGTCATAATACAACTTTATAACCAGGAATAAAATATTTCATTACATCTTACATAGCTCATTTGGCTATCATATTACAATGCAAAAGAATATCTATATAGCATGGAGTCCTTCATCTTCAAAGTGCCACAAGCAACCATGTTGGTTGTAGACTTTTAATCCTATTCAACACACTCCACTAACATCAAACAAACGTGCAACATAATAAGTTACAGCCACAAGGGTAAATGCATTTGAATTGTATTGGCAAGTGATACTATGGTAGAGTAGTGGTAACTATCATCTATATGCATTTGGCTAAGTGGAGCTTAGGCTTGCTTTGCTCAAAATAAGGTTTTCCCTATAAGTTGAAAACACTAAGTTTTTGTTTGTCAAAAATCACCCAAGGCATCTACCAATATAAATTGGTGATCCTTTAACCCTTGTTCAACCATAATCTTTTAACTTAGAAATTTGGATGATGAGATCCTTGATAGCTTGCATGTCTTGATGCTCAAATTGTCCATTGTCGGGGACACGACTAAGTACTTATATTTTACTCTCGAGAGAGGTGGTACACTTTCCCACAAGACTCGACATGCATCGAGACAAGATCTTTCAGAAGCCTTCCCTTAGACGAAAATGGACGCGCTCCAAACCTATCACCCCCTACGACAAACTGTCCATCTGGCTAAGTTATTGCTACCTATATGATCCAGGCAGAGCCCATAATGCCATGTGGCTGCACTTGAAGCTTCTCAACATTTGACATCTCAAATCTCTTTGTTCCTGGGTGGCTTTCCACAAGTGAGATACACTAGGGTAGTCCATAAATATGGGGCCCTGTGTAACCACTCAACATAACCCATTCACACCATTCCACCCAGGTGATTCATTCACATAGTTGTTTCATTAAACAAAACACAAGTCATTGACTTAGAAATATTTCATAGCATGAATATAATCCACCCTTGTTTTCTACTAGCTAGGCTAAGCATAATAGTAGCATGAATCTTAACTCAGGGAAAATTCTACTAAGGCATCATCTACTAGGATTTCCCAAGGCATAGCTTATACTTAGAAAACTCCATGCAAGTCCTACTCAAAATATCACTAATGCATAGTGAAAATAATGGGACAAAAGTATGAAGCACCACTTGCCTTTTTAGTAGAGAATATAGGTTCACTCCTTGATCTTGCAATGGTCACACTCCTCAAAGTTCACTACAATCCAATAAAGCAAGGCACAATTCAAAACTAGCATTCAAACAATTCATCACATAAAATGAATAAACAAGGCAATGCATGCAAGCATGCAAAAGATTGTTTTATTTGGAAAGGTGGTTTTAATAGGCTATAAACATTTTAAAACACCTATTGGTCATTTATAAAAGTGGCAAAGTCATTTGAAAACAAGTTAGTGAAAATGGGCCATTTAAATCATCTTTATTTTGCTAGAAATGATTTAATTCAAAGTAATAATTCCTAGTGTTTGACAAATATATTTTTGAACACAAATATTAGTGTTTTAAGGTCAAATTGTTTTAAGACTAATCCATTTGCAAAAGGTTTCACCCAAATCCATTTTTAAAGCAACATTTTTATTTTACTAGAAATGCCTTTAAACAAAGTAATAATTTTTCTAGGGTTCATCAAATATATTTTTAAATCCGAAACTTAGTGTTTAGGGTCAGAGAGTTTAAATCAAACCATTTGCAAAAGGTTTTTCTCAAAAAGCATTTTTAAACCATAGCGAATATTTTTGTTTTATTAGAAATGTCTTTATTCAAGGAATAATTCCTTAGTGTAACAAAATATACTTTTCAATCCAAATTTTGGTTTTTATGGTCAGTAGGTTCAAAACAAACCATTTACAAAAGATTTTACCCTAAAACATTTTTAGAATAAATTTTATACACAAAATAAGCCTAAACATGTTTCTGCAAAAACACTCAATTTTCTAGAAGAAAAATACTAAACAAAGGGCATGGTTGTAAAGTATTATTTTTCCTGATTCCAATGATATAAAATTTGCAAATTTTGGACGTGTAGATCTAAAGTTATGATTTTTGAAAAATCTAACAACTAATAGAAATGTTTCTGGTTTTTATAACACAGACTGGGCCACGTGGTTGTTTCTTATTCGCTGGTAACGGTTCGCGTGGATCAAGTGATGTGGATCATTGGACCTAAAGTAAATCGTGCGGTACAGATTGTTTTGTACCCCTTCGGTGCTGAAGCTCGAGGTGGTCGTCGTAGCTGAAGGGGGATATTGCTCACTGGGTTCGCCATGACGTGCTGAAGCTCGAGGTGGTCGTCGTAGCTGAAGGGGCGCACGACGTTGACTTGAATCGCTCGCCGGAGCTGGCGTCGGCGTTGGGTTCTTGCAGAGGTGGTCGAAGGTCATCCTACAGAGCACCCACGGACAAACGAAGAGCATCAGTGCATGCGCGTGGGGACAGCGGATGCGGCAAAACAATCCAGAGGCGAGGGGGTGGTCGGAGCTCACCGGATTTCATCGCCGAAGTACTGGCCGTCGTCAGTCGTTCATAGTTGGAGACGGAGGCGAGCCTCTAGGTCACGAGAAAGTAAGAGATTGGGATCAGAAGATGCCCACGGCGATGACAAACATCAAAGAGCAAATCAGAGGGAGAGGGGCAGTTGATTCTCATCGGAATTGATGTCGGAGTGCGTCGGAGGCCGCGGCGGTGCAAGCCAAAATGGGGGCAGCCTGGGGGCTCTCTGGTGGCGCTGGTTGAGGGGAAATGGAGAGGAGGGGGTGGCGGTTAAGAGGGCGTGGTCATAGGGGCGAATTACTCGCGGAGTTACTCGAATTTACTCGATTGAAATCAGACAAGAAACGGCCGAGGAAGAGAGGGGGTGGGGTCAGCGCGAGGTAGACGATGGTGAGCTGGCTGTGTGGGTCCGCTTCGTCAGCGAGAGTGCGGGTACGGGTGCGGGTGTGAAAAGAATTCTCGCGGGGAGAGGGAGGTGGGCTGCTGCTGGGTTGGACTGGGCCTGCTTTGCTGGGCTGGGTTTGTTTCATTTTTTGCTTTTCTATTTCTTTACCTTTTTCTTTTCTGATTTTTCTGTTTTGATTTCAAACCTCATTTGAATTCAAATTTCTTTTCAAATCTTTTTTCTAAATTTTTTTGAGGGTACTAACAGTAGGAAAGGTTCCTACTGCCTCATTTTCATTAATAATTGGTCAGAGTCTGAAATGTTACATATTTACAGAAAACAAGGGGATAAAAGATCTCCCAAAAGAAGAAGGTTAGAAAACCTAAGACCTCACATAATTTACAAACTATGGATAATGCTCTTGATGGGTGGGTGTAAATCCTCCTTTGTCCTGTGAATCAGTAGTGCAAGATCAACAGCCAATCTTGACTTCCAGGCCTGAACCGAGGGGTTGTATGTTATTGAACCAGAGATTGTTTCTCTCCTTCCAGATGTTCTAGGATCCAAGCAGAGTGATTTCCATAAATAGCTTTTTATTCTAGCTTTGTTTTCCTTGTTCAATGATCTGTAGCCTAGAGCTAGCCATAGACCAGGAGATATTAATTGAATCCCAGCAAGCTTGACTGAAAGGGCAATGAAAGAGCAAGTGTTCAACTGTTTCTTCAGTATTATGACTACACATTAAACAGTCATATCCAGTCCCAAGTGCATAATGCCTTCTTCTAAGCATGTTTCTTGTATTCAGTCTATCAGACAGAACAAGCCATCCAAAGAACTTCACTTTTGTAGTGCACTTTGATTTCCACAGCCATTTGAAGGATATATGTGGGTTCAGGTTTCTAAAATTATACTGATAATATTTGCTAGATGTGAAATCTTTGGCTCCCCAAACATAACTCCAATTGTCTTGTAAGTGCTCACTGAGTTGTATCTCTCTGCAACTATTTTGAATTGTTCTTAGTTCAGCTAAAGCTTCAGGTGACAGAGGAAGATACAAGAGATGTGCCAAACTGTCTGTACCTAGAAACTCTTGGGTAGATATATCTTCATAACTAGGTGACTTTCTTCTAAAGTAGTGTCAGACCACTGATCCTTCCAAAAAAATGTATTGGCACCATTACCAATTGTACTTTTACCTACCCATCTAAATAAATGGGAGAGTCTAAAGACATCTCTCCACCAAAAAGAGCCACAAGGCCCAATCGCATGTGGAACAGTATTATTGTAATAAGCATTCCAAACCAGGGAGACCCAGGGGGTGTCATCCTTGTTGTAAAACTTATGAAGGAACTTTAACAGCAGGCCTTCATTTTGAATTTTTAGGTTGAGTATGCCAATACCTCCTTTATTCTTTGGCCTACAAATCATGTCCCAAGCAGCAAGAGAGTTGCATTTTTCCCCTTCTTCAGTTTTTTTATTCCACAAACAATGTCTCTAAATTTTCTCTATGTGCCCCACAATCTTATCTGGTAATTTGATTGCACACATTGTGAAGGTTGCAACTGAAGCCAGCAAAGAGTTAATCACAGTCACTCTCCCACTATAAGACATCACGATGAATGATGTAGACACCTTTCTCTCAATTCTGTCAATCAGTGGCATTAGATCATACACTGTGGGTTTAGTGGTGCCAAGAGGTAGCCCCAAGTAAGTGAAACGAATTTTGGCAATTGAACAACCCAGCATATCTGCAATTTCCTTAGTGATGTTATTTGCCAGGTTTATTGGTATTAGGTGAGACTTGTGAAAATTGATCTATAAGCCAATAGAAACAGCATAATTGTGAAGAATCCCTTTCATTACTTGAACTTGTTCTTTATCTGCTTGCATTATGATCAAAGTGTCATCTGCATATTGGACAACTGGAAAGTCCTAACCAAAATCAGGAGAGAATGGAGCTTTGAGGATGTTCTCTCTGAATGCATTATTGATTGCAGATTGTAGTAAATCAGCAGCTAGAAGAAAAATTAGGGGAGACAAAGGATCTCCTTGCCTGACACCTCTTTTGTAGTGAAATTGCCTCCCAGGTACTCCATTAAGAAGAACAGCAGACTTTCTAGTGCCAAAAATAATTTCAATCATTTTAGCCACTTATCATCAAAACCCATTTGTTTCATAATTTTCATCATAGCCAGATGATCAATGGTATCAAAGGCTTTGGCAAAATCTAGCTTAAGTAGAGTAATTTCTTTCTTAGAGGCTTCACATTGATAGAGAAATTCAAAGGCCCAAGCAAGGCAATCCTGAATGTTTCTGACTTTTAAGAAACCATATTGATTTTTATGAATAATTTTTAGTATTACCTTCTGGAGCCTGTTAGCCAAAATTTTGGTGATCAACTTCAGCACACATTTTAGCAAAGTAATTGGCCTGAAATCATTGACAGTTTCAGGTGTACCCATCTTTGGAATGAGTGTTATGTGTCCCATATTTATACTTTCTAGATTCAGGTCTCCTTCATAAAATTGAAAGCATAAGGAGTAAATATCTTCCTTGATGATGTGCCAACAACTTTTTAGGAAGAGGTCATTAAATCCATCTGGACCTGGGGCTTTATCATTTGGCATTTCTTTAACCACTTTGTCAATTTCCTCTCTGGTGAATGTTATGGATAAAGCTTCAAGGCCCTCAGTTGGAGTAATCAGATGCTCTAAGTCAAAAAGCATCTCAGGCTGACTAGAAGTACCCAATAAACCCTTTAGAACATTTCTTATATTCTCATAAGGTTTAAATGTTTATTTCAAATAGACCTTTGTCCTTATTTAAATAGGCTTTTAAATATGTTTTCAAATTCCATTTGAATTCCTATTTTTACCAAACCTATTTAGTAGGTTTTATTTATTCATTAGGGTGTTAAATAATTCACTTTGAATTATTTAATTTTTTTAATATGATTTAATATTCATTTAAAATGGCAATTGTCTTTATTAAAATAAAATCAAATATGTTTTTAATCACATATAAATTTTATTCAAATAATTCTTTTAGTCCTTTTAAGTTAATTAGATAACTTTTATTCCATTTAGGCAAATTCGAATTTATCATTTTCTCATGATTTTATTAATCATTTCTATTAGGGATTTTGTCTTCACTCAAATGGAATTGAATATGGTTAATGCCATATAATTTTATTTGAATATTATTTATACCATTATTTTATTTGGATTATCTTTATTCCATTTGCTTATGGATTTTAACTCAAGGTTTAAATTGTCTTCCAAGTTAATTTCTTGGGATTTACTATTTAGGCAATTTGTCTTTATTTAAATAAAATTGGATATTTCTCAATCCTTATGATTTTATTTAAATAATCCTTTTCTTCCTTTTTATTATTCAATAGACTTTCATTCTATTTGTTTATGGATTTGGCCAAGATTTAATTTGGCTTTTAAATAATCCTTATTTATTTATTTCTGTCTTTATCTTATAAAATCCATATCTTTTTATTTATAGATCCAAATTTGGTGATTCCAATTTGTATATTTTTATTTGATATTTCTTTATCCTTTTTTAAAATCCTTTTAGGATTACTTGCTCACAATTTGGTATGGATTTTTAGCTAGGAGCTTTATTAGCTCTGATATTTATTTTCTTTACAATTAAATGAAACCAAGTTCTATGGTTTTCATAATATTTTTATTTATCATTTTTGATCATTTATAAATGTTTGTTGAAAAAATTTTATATGTAACAAATCCATAGTCTTAGAGAGATTTTGGAAATGATTTCTTTTATTAGAGTTTAAGGGTCTTGGTTTAACTTTTCCAAATGTTTAAGTTTCAAGATACATTCATTGATGAATGCATTTCACTTGATTGAAATTTGTTGGATTCTTTTTCATTCAAAGTTTGTTCAAGAAGGGTTTTGATGTTTCCATTTAGAAGCAAAAAGTTTCTTTTCACCCTAAATTTCAACAATTATTTCTTTTGTTTATTTATTTTTCACATTTCAAAATTTGGAAAATTTTGGGACATGACAGGCTACCACCCTTAAAATAAATCTCGTCCTGAGATTTGGGAAGGCTAGAGGTTACAAGTTGGCTTCAAGACAACTAGGGTACTACCACCCTTAAAAAGGTTTTCAACTAGATTACATCTTGGCTTACTTGGGATCTTGATGTAGCTTCTCTGGACAGTTGCTTGCATAATGGCCTAGCTCTTTGCATTTGAAACATATCAATTGGCTAATATCCTTCTTCTTCTTTGGTATCATTGCCTCTTGTTTATTTCCTTGGTTCTTCTTCTTTTCTGGACAATCATTGGCATAGTGTCCCATCTCTTTGCAATTATAACATTGCTCTTGGGTAATGTCCTTCTTGATAGGGTTGGGGTATTTCTTCTTCTTGGTCTCTCCAAAGCTAGGAGTTCTTGTAGTTCATGTTCTTCATATTTCACTACAAAGGTGGGAAATCTTTCTCTCTTCTTGGGGCAGTCACTAGAGATATGACCTTCTTCTCCCCAAGAGTAGAAACACTTTGTGGTCACTTTGGATGTGGCCTTATGAAGTATGGTTCTGACTTTGCCTTCATCCTTCTTGGTATAAGTTGTTCCCTTATGGAGGTTTCTAAACATCTGATGCATTCGATATTGTTTCATTTGTTGAACTATTGGATAGATGGGGCATTGGATAGGTACATGATTATTTCCTTCACATAGGAAACAAGTAACTTGAGATGTGGGGCATTGTCTATGTAACATCCCAAAAATACTAAACTTGGATCATCAATTTCTAATCATCAAAATTAGGGTTAACAAAAACTTTTCTAAATAAAATTAGGAATGCATGCATATGAGTATGCATTGAATTTGAAATTCTTTTGAACCACCTTGTTTATGTTTTCCATTGCTTGTAAATGGATGCTTAGGTGAAATAAACATCATCTAAACATTTCCCAAACTTTTCCTAAAGACAAATAAATCAAAACAAATAAAATAAAGGAATGGTCACTTTGACCAATTTAACTCCCATGCCTACTTTGGCTGCCTCAAACTTTCAGAACCTAACAGAAACTTTTCTGGATCTTTGCACCCCTTGAATGTACTCATAACAAAGTATCAAGGCCCACTTTGTGATCATCCAGAAACTTTCAAATGCATAATTTAAATGACAATTCAAAATTGAATCTTTATCATATGAGAAGATCCCACTTTTTCAAAAACCACTCAAACAAGCTCAACTTTAAAAACCCAAGCATCTGCAGACTCACCAGCACCAATCTAGCACACCCACCAAAAATCTTTTCAAAATTCAAAACTTGAATTCATGCGGCCATTTCATCAAACAGGTTGCAGACACAAATCATACACAATCTAAACACTATAGTGAGCAGTGATTGAAGCCTAACTTGTTCCCTCTCTAGCTCACAACCATCTCAGTAGATCATCTAGCAAGTTAAACCAAGCACTAGCCCCACTGTAAGCTTGGCATTGCCATCAATGGTGAACAGCCGAGCACACCCATGTCACCCCCATGTCGACAGCAAGCTAGGAAGAGAAACAAGCCTAGCCAGCATGTCTGGGAGGCAGCCCACCGTCCACCGCCACTCCCTGTCCAGCGCTTGAACCCTGCCAGCCACTGGACCACACGCACGGAACGCACCCAGACCGCCAGCGACCATGCCGAGCGTGCGCCAGAGCGCCACCCTCGACCGAAGCCCACAGACCGCGCGCCGCCCTTGCCGCGTGCATACACGATCCCCACCGACCCAGGAGACCGCCAGACATCCCCGTTCGCCGCCCCGTGACTCACAGCCACAGCTCGCCGTCGAAGACGCCGCCTCTGCCGCGCAGAGCGTCGCGTGTTCCATACCAAGCCGCACCGCCCCATGCCTCGAAACCATGTCGTTGAGCATCCCAGGGAACACCGCACCGTCCCCTACCTTTGCCCATGCCAATAGCCGTCTGTACCATCGCCCCCGACGAGCTCACCATGCGCCCCGTCGGTCCCCTCGCTCGACTATAAATGGATGCCACCCCCGCTCGAATTCTTCACATCATTCTACTCCCCTCCCATCACTGATCGTGCCACACCGTTCTCGGAGCAAGGCGAGCAACACTTCGCCGGAATTTCACCAGAGCCCGCCGCCTCTGGAGAAGAAGGGCGACATCGATTTCATTCACCCCAGGAGCTGCCGCGACCATCCCTGAGTTCGCCGTCGTCGACTTCGTTGTTCGCCCGCCTCGCCAACCCTCGCCTGCACCCCGGTGAGCCCCCAGCAACCCCCACTGGCCGCGCTAGGTTTCTTTCTCGCCGGCGTTGCTCAACATCGACGATGACTCTCAGCAGTTGGATTAGAACTAGATCGAACGCACCACAGCGCCCCATACCGCTTCGCACCCCCCTGTGTCACTAACGCGTGGGGACACCCACTTAAATAGCCCGCGGAAGCGCTACGCTTAGCAGGCCGGCCCAGTAACTTTTCCCGCGCAGCCCAGTTATTTGAATTAAACCTTTTCCATTTTATTTCAAACACACTTTTGTACTCAACTTGAAAAATCAACCCAGATAGACTCATTGCACCAAATTGAATGAAACCAATTTTGTTAGAAAGGTCTGGGAATGCTGAATCCAAGCCCGTTGGATTCAAGTCATTTGGATCTATAGATCACCCATGGCAAAAATAACAAGGCAGAAGCTTTTCTGCATTCAAACATTTTTCAAATTTAAACCATAATAGCTTTTGAGTTGATTCCAACTCTCAAAAATCACATTTAACCATACCTTTCAGAATATATAAAAATATATAGGTTTACTTACAGAAATAATGTTCAAGTAATAAAAGAATGCCCCATATGCATTTCTAGTCACTTTATTTAATTAAAATAAAAGGGTAAAACCTTATTAAATTGTGACACCACTTTAAATCATATTCCCATGGAATAAAATATGTGGTGATGACATGTGTCAACATGATCCCATGTTTGGGTTTTTAAGTAGTTTTTCAATGAGTAGAAATTACTTTTCTAAAAATAAAAGGAATTAAACCAAGCTTTAACCTTGTAATGTTAGAGATGATGTTAGATCATCTATAGGACCCTTGTGTGTGATGAATGCAAGTAGTTAAGTATTGTTTGGTGATTGTGTACATCGTATTTATTCATAGACGCTAGTACCGACCAAGGATACGAGGAGGAAGGAGGATTCTACGAAGAAGAAGACGAGGAGAACTTCAACCACTGCTCTGCACAAGGCAAGCCTAATACTACTAGTGAATGTGCAAGCTAACACTTGCAAGATACTTTACCTATGCAAGCCAATACTTGCTTGTTACCATGCCAACTATATGCCTTAAGCATATATGATCATAACCACTTGATAAACCATTCCTAGTTGTACCTACAAGCTTTATACTTTATTTCTTTATCAAAGCTCTTACTTAGAGTTTACTTAATAGATTGATAGATACTAGAAAGATATGTGAAGGTTGCATAAAGAGCATAAAATTTGGCCTAAGTTAGAAACCTTGATATCATCCTAAGATATAAGGTTGCACTTAGTTGAAACTCCACTAGTTTACCACCCCTCATTAGTACTTACCCCCACTTATAGATGCTAGTTCTAAGCATAAAACTTGATCAACTTTAGATGGGAATACTTGGTGAAAATGGTTATGAAAACCTTAGAATGATGGTTCATTTGTTGGGGAGGTGACCCCGGATAGGGTAAAGACGGGGAAAGACGAAAGGAGGTTCCCCGTCCAGTTTCCGAGTTACATTCTAAGTCGGCCGAATCCTGTAAAGGTCGGCCGAGATATGAAAGAGCAGAACCCTTATGAGAAGAGCAAGGCATTACCCGGCCGAGATACCGTGTAAGTCGGCCGGGTCAGCCCGAATAATCTGAATGGAGGTGAAGGCCAAGCCGAGTTATGCGAGACAGGGCCGAATGATATGAAGCTTGCAGGAGAAGGAGATGCCTATAGTCAAACTCTATTCGCAGGCTAGGAAGAATCTAAGCAGACCCAAGCACAAAGGACAAGGCGCAGAGCGACAGAGGGGCAGAAGGAGGTCACAGAGGTGATAGTCCTGAAGCCCGAGGCATGCAGGTGGGGTCCTCTGGAACCTTGCCGTCGTTAGAAGGGCGACACGAAAAGGAGGTCGCCGAGTTACTATATTGGGACAAGCATATTCCTCGAATATGCTTGCCACGTCAACCCTAGAGGAGCCCAGGGCTCTCCTTTATAAGGAGAAGTTTGGACTCTGAGAAGGGCATCGGCTCATTTAGTACCGTTAGGCTGGTGAAGTTCTTCCTCTCCACTTGTACACAGCTCAAGGAGAACTTGTAGCCCAAGAAAGGAGAAATAAAGATCTTTACCTTAGTCTTCTATGTGTAGAATCAACTACATATTCCCTCCCCAAATCCCTCTAGCATCCATTGGCCCCATACTTTAGCCTACCCATGGCATCTGCCGTGCCACCACCATGACAGTTGGCGCCCACCGTGGTGCCAGCAACGGTGCTAGCTGGAGTCATGATCCGGACGGAAAACTTCATCCACACTGGCGAGCGCATTGTCTCTGGCTTAGTCCGGAGATTTGATCTTTGTGACTACGTCAGCGACAACGCAGGCAGCTTCAAAGGAAAAACTCCACCGCGCAACGGCGTCTTCATCAACTTGGGCATGCACCTGATCTACGTCGGCGTCGACACCTCCAGCGTTTATCCTCACCGAGTTGTTGTTGCAGGAGAGCCCCCCCTTAGCGCCGCAAACGGTCCGCGCGGAGTGCGCCCCGTCAGCAGCGTCGAAGTGATGGTCGCAGCCGGGGTGCAGGCGGGAACAGCAGGCACCGGATCAGGCAAAGATCCGACGACGGGTGTGCAGGTGACCACCAAGCAGGCAGCTCCGCATCTCACTGAGGTAATTCCTTCAACGGTCAACCCAGCCGAAGTACAGGATACGACCCCAAAGGCACCAAGGGTAAAAGGGCCACCTCTGGAAAGACCAGAAAACATTCTCCAGGCAACTATAGATAATCTGACTACACATGTAGCGCCGATCCTTGATCCGGCCAATGCTCAGGCGGAGTTAGAAGAGACCAGGCAAAAAGTGCTGGTAGAGGCAAAAAAGGTGTCAGCATTGCGGGAGTCCTTAAACAGGACCCTGCGAGAATATGCTAGGGCAAACAAGCTTGACGTCGCCCCCGAACGGGTCAATGAATTGAGACTAAGAGGGGAAAACCTCATAGATGATATCAACAAGGAGCATGATGCTCATAAGGCAGAGTCAGTTGATCTAGGTTTGCCGAGGTACAGTACCCCGGCAAAGAACCTGAGGGCGGCAAATGCCGCTGCATTAGAGTTAGAAGGATTGACCGGTGAAGCCCGACAAAAACAGCAGGAAAGAGTGAATGAGCTGGTGCGCATTGCGAACCAGCAGAATGAAGAAATGCTCAGGACAGACCCGGCAAGGTCCGGTGCCTCGCGAATGGTTCATTCGGCTGGTGCAGCACCTGCCTTATCTATGGCAGCAGCATCTTCGCCCGGAAACAATGCACGAAAGGACAGAGCGGTAACTTCAGGAAAGAGAAACAAGCAAATTGTTCCATATGATCCGGCCATAGCCGGAAAAGCAAATGAGAACAGAGGCAATGGAAGCCGAGGTAACAGTGGCGAGAGAAACTCCGGCCGTGCTTAGAAAGGCAACGGAAGCCGAGGTAACGGAGATCTCGGAAGAGGAGAACTCGAAAGAGGGAATCACGAGAACAATATCCCGGCCGGAGGAAGGAGAGAACCGCCACCCAATCCACAACCGAGACATGAACCTCGGCAGGAAAGAGATGTGAGACCAGCTCGCCACAATCAGGTGAATGAGAGGTATAATGATGGATATTCCGAGATGGAATACGCGTTTCATGGTGGAAATAACCACTATGGAGTGCAGGAGAGAATTATGTATAGAGATTTGCCATCAAGTGATGCGAGAGTAAAGCTGGACCGGCTATACCGGTCCGAGTTGTTAGAAGAACAAGGTCTGCCAGGCCCAGCATGCTTCGGACCCCGGATCATGGGCGAGCCGCCAGTGCCGAACTTTCAGCTGGCAAGAGGCACAAAAACATATAATGGGAGCACCAAACCACATGATTGGTTGATTGATTATGCCACTGCTGTAAAAATAGCTGGCGGAAACTTGCGATGGGCAGTACGATATGTCCCGCAGATGTTGGAAGGACCAGCTAGAGTATGGCTGAATAACCTGCCAGCAGGCAGTATCAACTGTTGGTTGGATTTTGAAGAAATGTTCGTTAGCAACTTCACCAGTACTTACAAAAGGCCAAACAGGCCGCAGCAGCTAGCCATGTGCAAGCAAAGGCCGCATGAGACAGATAGAGAATTCTTAACTCGGTGGTGTAATCTCAGGAATTCATGCGAGGGAGTTATAGAATCACATGCAGTAGCTTGGTTCGCTCAAGGATGCCGCTATGGCAGTGTATTATGGCAGAGATTGCAAAGAGATATGCCAACCACTTTGGCAGAAACCATCAGGATAGCGGATTCCTATGCATTGGGAGATCCGACGCAACCAGAATTAATGTCAGCAGATCATCGGGAACTTCAAGATCAATATGCAAGAGACACGGCCGGGTCATCGAGGCGCAATGAGTTCAGAGGAAGAAGAAGAGAAGAAAGACCGGATTATAGATAAAGCTCGAATCAGGTGGCACCGGTAGTGCAAGATCAGCCGAGTCACGGAAACAATCAGCGGCAAAAGAATGGTCCTCAGCAATGGACGCCGAGGAATGAAGGGAAAAGACAGTGGACACCAGAACAGAAGAAGCAATGGCAGGAAAGGCCGAAGTACACGTTTGAGTCTATGTTAGATCAACCGTGTAAATTTCACACTTCAAACCCGGCCAAGCCGGCTAATCATACGACTCAGCAGTGTGCCTGGATGAAAAATGCAATGGGTAACACGGCAGGCATGCAAGCAACATCCCACCAGGCACATCAGCAGCATCAGCCACAGTTGACGGGAGCAAATGCACAGCAACTAATGTTGCCGCCTCCTCCCCCGAGGTATGATATCTCGGACCGGAGGGATGAAGTGCATCAAGTGATAAATCAGGGTCCGTATGGAAGGACGAACCCAGGAAATAGTGGACGCAATGATTACAGAGAACATCATCAATCATATTGCGTGTTCACAACAGAACAGCAAGACAGGCAAAGTGTACAGCGCCAGCATATGGAAGTAAATGCAGTTATGCCGGCAGTACCAAGATATGTGCCTTGGTCAGATCAGGAAATAACTTGGACCATAAAATACCACCCCAAAATAATGCCGAATCCAGGGTCGTACGCACTCGTACTAGATCCGACATTTGTCGGACCAAGCATTAATGTGAAATTTTCAAAAGTACTTATTGACAATGGGAGAAGTATCAATATCATGTACAAAGATACGATACATAAACTCGGAATATCGCAGAATATGCTGCAATCCACAAGGACCACATTCCATGGGATAGTACCAGGGCTTTCATGTGAGCCCATTGGAAAGGTTCGAGTGGATGTGTTATTCGGCACAAGAGATAACTGCAGAGCAGAAAATTTGGAGTTTGAAGTAGTGGATCTAGAGAGTTGTTATCATGCTCTACTCGGACGGCCCGCATTGGCCAAATTCATGGGTAGCTGCCACATAACTTACTTGAAAATGAAGTTACCCGGACCACAAGGAGTGATAACAGTAGCAGGAGATTACAGGAAGTCAATGGAATGTGCTTCAGCCGGATCAAATCTGGCCGAGTCGTTGGCGATAGCAAGGGAAAAAATAAGGATTCAGGAGGTAGCGGCCCTCGCTCAGTCGGCGCAACTGAATATGCCAGCACTGGCCAATCCACATGGAAGTGTCTCTTTCCAGCCGACTAAAGAAACAAAAAAGTTCCAGATAGATGAACAGTTCCTAGAGCACACCGTCACCATTGGTGCCGGCCTAGATGCTAAATAGGAAAGCGAGCTCACCAACTTCCTCCGTGAGAATCGGGATATCTTTGCATGGTCAACTCAGGATCTGCAAGGTGTGCCGAGGGAGTTGGCTGAGCACTCTCTGAATGTAAGGCCAGGAGCAAGGCCGGTGAAGCAACCTCTCCGCCGCTTCGTCGAAGACAGGAGAAAAATAATAGGGGATGAAATAGCTCGGCTCCTTGCGGCCGGGTTCATCATGGAGGTGTTATATCCAGATTGGTTATCAAACCCAGTGCTGGTGGAAAAGAAGAAGGATGATCCAAATGTATCCATTGTATGGCGAATGTGTATTGATTACACAAACCTGAACAAGGCGTGTCCAAAAGATCCTTTTCCTTTACCTAGAATAGACCAAGTCATTGATTCGACCGCTGGTTATGAACTATTGTCATTTGTAGACGCGTATTCTGTTTTTCATTAGATACCGTTAAATCCGGCCGATCAAATAAAGACTGCGTTTATTACCCCGTACGGGGCTTATTGCTATTGCACCATGCCATTCGGCCTGCGTAACGCGGGGGCAACATACCAGAGATGTATGCCAAAATGTCTGCATGACCAGATAGGAAAGAATGTACAAGTGTATGTAGATGATGTGGTTATCAAAACCAAAGAAAGCAAAACGCTACTAGATGATATCCGGTAGACTTTAGCGAACCTGAGAAGGTTCCGAATGAAGCTTAATCCGGAAAAATGCACCTTCGGTGTGCCTGCGAGAAAACTACTCGGTTTTATCGTATCTAGCCGAGGTATAGAGGCCAACCCAACTAAGATAAAAGTAGTGGAAAGGATGGAATTACCGAGATGTCTAAATGACGTACAGAAGTTCACAGGTTGCTTAGCCTCGCTTAGCCGATTTGTATGTCGGCTGGGAGAGAAAGCATTACCACTTTATCAACTGATGAAAAAATCTGATAAGTTTATTTGGACACCACAAGAAGACAATGCGTTCCATGAATTGAAAAAGATGTTGGTCACAGCGCCAGTCTTGGCTTCTCCATTGTCGAAAGAACCTATGTTACTTTACATAGCCGCCACGAACAGAGTAGTAAGCGCTGTGATCATGGTGGAACGAATTGAAGGTGATAAATCAGTACAAAGGTCGGTGTATTACCTAAGCGAGGTACTATCAGCCTCAAAACAAAATTACCCACATTATCAGAAGATGACATATGGGGTGTACATGTCAGCGAAGAAACTTAAACATTACTTTGCAGAGCACCCCATCAAAGTGATTTGTGAAGCACCCATAGCCGACAAATTGAGCAACAAAGATGCAAGTGGCCGAATAGAAAAATGGGAAATTGAATTGTCACTTTATGCTCCACAATTCGATAGGTGAGATGCAATCAAATCTCAGGCTGTGGCCGACTTCTTTGTGGATTGGGCCGAAGTACAATATGAGCCACCATTGCCAGATCCGAATTATTGGACGATGCACTTCGACGGTTCCAAACTAAGAAATGGTTTGGGGGCAGGAATAGTGTTAACCTCGCCAAAAAGAGATCAGCTGAGATATGTGTTGCAAATACATTTTGCCACGTCAAACAATGTAGCCGAATATGAAGCACTCGTCCATGGATTGAAGGTGGCGAAAGAGATTGGCATACGCCGAATCTTGTGCTACGGAGATTCAGATCTAGTAGTACAACAAGTCTCAGGAAATTGGGATGCGTTAGATGCCAATATGGCCTTATATAGGTTTCATGTGCAAAAACTCAGTGGATACTTCGATGGATGTGAGTTTCATCATATACCTCGAGCAGAAAACGACGCCGCAGACACATTGTCAAAACTCGGATCAACCAGACATTTAATTCCCCCAGGTATCGCCCTAGAGCACCTGAGGAAGCCATCAATAACACCATCACCAGAGTCCGAATCCATCTTCATTCCCGCAAAATCAAGAGAAATACTGTGCCAATGGAAATTGACAAGGAATGTAACCCGGAATCTCCAAAAATGAACCCGGCTGATGCAAGGATGGATATGGGGAAATCCAAGGTAGTTATGTCGGCGGAAAATATGGAAATAGATAGTGAGATTACACCAGAAAAAATCACACCAACATGGGCGCAACCCATATTCTCTTTCCTTAAAGATGCGATTTTGCCGAATGACGAGGTATTGGCAAGACAGACAGTGAGAAGAGCTAAAGCTTATACAATCATAAACAATGAGCTGTATAAAAGGAGTGTCACAAGCGTGCTCCAAAGATGTGTGAGCTCAACGGAAGGCCAGGAGATCCTCCTAGATATACATCAAGGGGAATGTGGGCATCACGCCTCGTCCAGAGCTTTAGTGGCTAAAGCATTCAGGCATGGGTTTTATTGGCCAACAGCGTTGAAAGAGGCCAAAGGACTGGTCGAAAAATGTAATGGTTGCCAGAGATATGCCAGCAAGATACATATGCCATCGTCCGAGTTAAAAACGATACCAATTACTTGGCCATTTTCTGTATGGTGCTTAGATATGGTGGGACCATTCAAGCCGGCCCGAGGCGGGATGACCCACATCTTAGTCATGGTTGACAAATTCACAAAATGGATTGAAGTAAAACCAATAAAGAAGTGTGATGGGCCCACAGCAGTAAAATTCCTCAAAGATATTATCTTAAGATATGGTTACCCACACAGTGTTATTACAGACAACGGTACAAACTTTGCCGAAGGAGCCTTCGCTAGATTCTGTCAAGAAAAGCACATAAGACTAGATGTCACATCGGTGGCTCACCCAGCATCTAATGGGCAAGTAGAAAGATCTAATGGACTAGTACTGTCCGGAATAAAACCACGACTCGTCGAACCATTGCAAAGGTCGGCAGGGTGTTGGATTGAGGAACTACCAGCAGTACTATGGAGCCTCAGGACTACCCCAAACAGATCAACAGGCTATACACCATTTTTTCTAGTGTATGGGGCAGAAGCTGTGCTTCCAGCCGACATAATACATGACTCGCCAAGGGTTACCCAGTATACAACCGCTGAGGTAAATGAAATAGCTCGGCAAGATGATGTCGACCTGCTAGAAGAAGCCAGGGAGCTGGCGCTATCAAGATCAGCTATTTATCAGCAGGACTTGCGACGATATCACAGAAAGAAGGTAAATCCAAGAGTGTTTAAAGAAGGAGATTTGGTTCTCCGACTGGTGCAACGCACGGCCGGCATGCACAAACTGTCACCCCCATGGGAAGGACCGTTCATCGTGAGCAAGGCATTGCACAATGATGCGTATTACCTAATCGATGCTCAGTCACCAGGAAAGAACAAGGCAGACAAAGCTGGCGAAGAATCGGAAAGACCATGGAACATAGCTTTACTTCGTCCATTTTACTCATAGGAGTCATCTACGACACATTGTAAGGTGACGCTTCAGGGCGGATCATCAGCTATGTATTGAACCTCAGCGCCTAGAGCAGTGGCTCGGGGACTGCCATATTTTGTTTTTGAGTTTGTACTATGTATTAAACCTCGGCGCCCAGAGCAGTGGCTCGGGGACTGCCATATTTTGTTTTGAGTTTGTGCTATGTATTAAACCTCGGCACCTTGAGCAGTGACTCGGGGACTGTCCTATGTTGTTTCTAAGTGTGGCTTATGTATTAAACCTCGGCACCATGAGCAGTGACTCGGGGACTGTCCTATGTTGTTTCTAAGTATGGGTTATGTATTAAATCTCGGCACCTTGAGAAGTGACTCGGGGCATGCCCTATATTCTTTCCAAGTTTGGCATATGTATTAAACCACGGCACCTTGAGCAGTGACTCGGGGACTGACATGTGTTGCTTTTGAATTTGGGTTATGTCTTAAACCTCGGCACCTCGAGCAATGACTCAAGGACTGCATAGTGTTGTTTCGCATTTTTAGTGATGTGGTACGGCTAGATCTCTAGAGCAATGCTTAAGGAATTGCCCCAAAATTATCCCTTGTTGCAGGAATGGATATCAAACTTCGGCACCTAGAGTGATATTATTTCGCTCTCCCCAAATATGGCCTTCGAGATTTACACCTTGGTTAACAGTCCAAAACACAGTGGTTAAGTTGTGAAGTTTATCAAAGTCAGGCAATATTGGACGCCGAACTACGGTAGGGCAAAGGCAAACATACAGTCCGAACTCAAGAAATTGAAGGCTACCAAAGCAAAAATTTGGACAAACAGGATCAGTTTAAACAAAGTGATAACGATTACAACCACGTGTGCCTCAGCGGCGAAAGGCAAAAGAGGTTCATACCGCACAGCAAGACGGACAAATGTTTGACACACATCATACGCCCGGCATACCAGGGATAAGAAGCGACTTAGAGTTTTTAAACTGAAGGGACAGGGATTTGATCAGGAACTGGGCACTCCGAGGTAGATGGCACTTCGGCCGAAGTTGCCTCGCCCTCCACAGATCCAGGAGCGACTTCGGGGGAAGCCCGAGGCTGTTGAGAAACATCAGCTTGAGCCGTGGAATGCCCAGTACCTTTGGAGGAGGATCACGCATCGCCATTGCCATCCGAGCTCGAGCTGGAATCACCAGAAGTAGCCGAGTCGCCCTCATCCTTGCCCTGGTCGGCCGAGTTATCATCAGAGGCATCTTCAGCTTCGACCTCGTCTGTGGGGTTAGAGAGGAAACTCGGACCTTCAATCCAGTTATGCACGTCCGCATACTCAACAAGCTGGAAGGCACGAGCTTGTCGGCGAGCGACAAATTCTGGGTCCTCAACCCAACGGGAGACAGTGCGCAAATTTATCAAGGTATCAAGGGAAATATCCTCATACCATGACATAATGACTGTGAGAGCCATATCAGCACCAGCTCGTCCAGCGGATTCCCTCCAAAGACTTAACTGGTTCTCAGACGCCATCAATCTCTCCACCAATACTTTGATCTCATCAATATCAGGAGTCCCAGAAGTATTCGGCCAGAGAGCATGGTAGGCCCGGATGGCTGCCTGCACCAAGTCCCTGCCCATAATCTTCATCGGACCAACGGCAGCGCCAACAGCAACCAAGAAATCTTCCATCGAGTATTCTGGGCTTGCATCAGCAGGAACACCTCGGCGCACACGAGCATTAACCACAACTCTGGAACTCACAGGCTTAGCTTCTGGAAAATGGTCTACACAAAAGAAAAATACATCGGTCAACAGTAAGAAAGAGAAAAAGATAACTCGGCCACGGTCAGAGGCTTACGGTGAATATAGGTCAGCATTCTCTGAAGATCTTGCGCCTAGTCACCCTTGGTTTTCTCAAAGTGAGTGATCTCCTCGCTCATCGTCCGTGTTTTAAGTTCGGCAGCCTCGAGGAGTTCTTTATCTTTCTGCAATTGCAGAGCTAGCCGATTCTTCTCCTCGGAGAACTCCTGGTCAACTTTCTCTAACTCAGACTTCTGAGAGAGCTTGAGGGACTCCACCTCGGCACGCAAGCGAATTATCTCGTCGTCTTTATCTTTCAGCTGCGCTGAGTGAGTACCGGATTATTCTAAAAAATGCAGCATCATATCAGGCATAGGTGTGCAATCTTGATGTGACGCTGCAAAAATTTGTAACTCGGCTTTACCAAAGCCAAAAGAGTTAAAAGAGACCCAGGGCACATTTCAAATGGGAGTATGTAAAGTAAAAGAGTAACTAACCTTCCAGGGCCTTGACTTTCTTCTCAAGGCGGAAGTTAATATTGTTGATGTTACCTATTTACAAGCAAAGTGAGCTAACACCTCATGTACAAAACAATAAGAGCTTTAGGGATAATGCAAAAGTTTGTTGACTTACCAGCTTTCTTCACCACAGGAATGACCTTCTCATACTTATCTTGCAATTTTTTATGCGCAAAAAGTAGCCTTTGGAATTCGGTGGTCCGCCGGTCATGCGCAACCTAAGCAACAAAACAAATAGCAATAAGATATTCGAGCCTAAGACAGATCCAAGTCAAGCAAAACTTAATTCGGATCTAGATGGCTGGATATTCGAACCTAAGATAGATCCGATTCAAGCAAAACTTAACTCGGACCTAGGTGGCTGGATATTCGAACCTAAGACAGACCCGAATCAAGCAAAGCTTAACTCGGATCTAGGTGGCTGGATATTCGAACCTATGACAGCCCCGAATCAAGCAAATCTTAACTCGGATCTAGGTGGCTAATATTCGAACCTAAGACAGATCCGAGTCAAGCAGAACTTAACTCAGACCTAGGTGGCTGGATATTCGAACCTAAGACAGATCTGAGTCAAGCAAAACTTAACTCAGATCTAGGTGGCTAGATATTCGACGCTCAGGCAGATCCAAATCAAGCAAAGCTTGATTCGGATCTAGGCAGATAGATATTCGAACACTAAGACAAAACTAAACCAGGCAAAGCCTAATAAAACTTCCAAACGAATAACAAATTATTCGGTTGCAAGCTTTGGGGACTAGAGTGTATATAGTATCATTCGAAGGATTAATTGAACGTCGATAAAAAATAATTACCTCGTTCATCTTGTCGCTGTCAAGAACGATCTTAGCAGCCAGATGTAGGCGACTGCTGATGTCGGAGAGTTGAAAAGGCTGGCTGCTCGGATTGCCCTCGAGCTGGTCAGCGGCATTCCAATTGTTGGCATACTCAACCAACAAGCCGAGGTTGTTCCCACTCTCTGTACGAGTCAGGACTTTACCTCGGACGTGTTGTGTAGCCACCGCCGCCGCAGGACTCTGGTGAAGAGCGAGCTGTGTATCGGCAGCCGGGGTAACAACGGTCTTGGCAGAAGTAACCCCTTTGCGCAGCACATCGGCAATGGTAGGCTGAGAAGAGCCGGAAAGACCTTTCTGAGATGAGGGAGGCTTGGTGACGACGACCTTTCTTGCTTTAGAAGAGGCGTCGGCAGGAGCCGGTACCTCGGCATTTGGAGTGGCATCTTTGGGAACCGGAGGGGTTATGCTTCCAGAGGGCGCCGAGATATTGGTATCCTCGGCTGGAGTCGGAGTCGCAGTAAAGATTGTGGGGGTCGAAGGGATCTCGGCAGAAACATCGGGATTCACGGAGGAGGCAGCAGGCTTGGTAGAAATATCTACTGGCCGAGTTGTATCGGCATCAACAGGAGAGACATCAGGCGCATCCGGGCGAGGTGGCGTCTGATTCGGAGCGGGAGAAGAATCAACGCGAGCAGGACTCGGAACTCTGGTATCCTCAGGAGGCGGAGGAGAAGGCGGCCGAGTCGTACGACTCGTCATGCTAGGACCGCTAGGCTTAACAGAAAGAGGAGCCCTGCAAAGACAAAAAAGATCAGGTCCAAAGGCATAAAGAGAGAAACAAGAAATACAAACAAAAAGCAACTCACCCAGTAACCCCGAGCATAGTTTTGCACTTCAGAGGGTGTTGGGCTGACTTCTTCATTCGTTTCTTGGGAGCTGCTTCTGAGGCACCAGCTGGAGCGCTACGTTTCCCCGAGGTAACAGGAGGCCGGGAGGCGAGAGGCTCGGCGTTGTGAACCTGACCGGCCGGATTAGCTGAAAAAGTAGAGGCCGGAAATGCATAAGAAATTGGCATTGCGGCAACTACCTCAAAAACTTGGACCTCATTCGAATCACCTTCCTCCTCGTGGGCCGGGGTTTTGCCACGGGCTCGAGCCGGAGAAAGGTCCGACTTGGGAACGAATTCCTCCGAGTCCGGCTCCCCGCTGTCCAGAGTGTTCCGATCCGCGGGCCACGGGAGAGACAGAACCTCGGCATCCTCAGTCTTCTGCTCCTCGAACCTCTGCAGGAAAATAAAGAGAGAAATTAACAAGAGAAATCACAAATGTGATCAAAAGGTAAGACACAACAGCGAGAACTTACTCTGGGAGGGGGATGCTCGCGCGTGAACGGCTTTAATCCCCAGGCCCAGTCCTCCGGCATCTCTGTCTTAAAGATAGCCCGGACGCGCTTGAAGATAAGGTAATTGTCCAGCTCCACCGTCGAGACTCGGTTGGGATCAAGAGGACCGCTCATATAGCAGAGCTTGTGCGTGCGTTTCTGGAATGGGCAGATCCGACTGCTGACGAAGGTGGTCATCAGATCCTCGCCGCGTAGCCCGGAGCGGATCAGTTCCTTCATCCGAATCTCAAAGGCCTCGGCCAGAGCATGACTCTTCCTCGGATTATAAGTCCAGTTCTTCTTGGAAGGAGGGCCAATGGAAAAAAGCAGGGAGCTGAATCCTGTCCTCCTTCCCAGAATTCTTGACATAAAAGAACGACTTATGCCATTTCTTGCATGATTCTAAACCTGCAACGCGAGGAAACTCGGATTTCCTCCGAGGTGTGATTGACGCAGCTCCACATTGGGTGAGCAACTTCTCGGAGGGTTGAAGAGATTTGTTTGGGACGACATTGGATCGAATCTGGAAAAACTTCGACCAAACATGCACAGACGGCCATAGGCCGAAGTATCCCTCCGAGGTAGAGATGAAGGCAGAAAGAGAGGCAATGGCATTAGCCGGAAGATGATGCGGCTGCTGGCCGAAGTAGTCGAGGAACTCCCTAGCGAAATCGCTGAGGGGGAGAACAAACCCGCGAGCGAAATGTGACATGAAGACGACGTACTCGCCCTCCCTAAGAACTGGAGAGGATTCACTGCCGGGTAAGCGACAGGCTACCTCGGCAGGAATCCAGCGAGTTCGGATTAGCCACTCAACCTCTCGGAGGGTGATGGAAGAGCCCTGCCACGAGCCCCGCTCGGGCCCAGACGCAGCATCGTCGTCCTCAATAAGCGCACCGCTAACGGAGCTCGACATGAGGTCGCCGGAGGAATATATGGAAGATGAAATAGCGACGGAGGGAATCCTAGACCTGCAAGGCCCCATCGTGTTTCTACGCGAAAATGGCGGCGGAGCAGAGAAGGAACCACCGCGGGAAAACTAAAGAAAAGCAGAGGCGTCCATAGGAAAGACTAGGCAATAAGACCGGATGAACTCACCGGCGACGGTGCCGGAGCAAGTAAACGGGGACGAGGTCGACGGAGCAGCGCAGTGGGAGTCTTGCCGTCGAAGATCCAGATGGGCGCGCGGCGGCGGAAGCGCGAACGGGTGCGGAAGCGAGAGGAGGAAGAAGGGCACTGGTAAGCAAAGGAGGAAAGTGAATCCCCTAGCCCCGTGCCCCTCTTTATAATCGCGCGGCCTGGGTAGTAGTGGGATCGTGCGTGTGGCGGTTAGGTGTGTAGATCGTGTACGCGGCACGACTGCACGCCGCTGAGTGGAACCGCACCAACGACCACACGATGATAGAAAGGGTCGAGAACCTTGACGGAAACGGTGCGCGAGGCGTCGCAGCGCCGACGCGACAGGCGCAGTAATTACTGTAGCCTTTCAGTGGACACTGTAGAGGAACAAAAAACTAGAGAAACAATGATGAATGTGACACGTAGGACGAGGCGTACGCAAGAAGATACGCTGATACCTCGAATGAGAGAAAGATAACTCGGAAACAAAGAGAAACGAATATCGTGAAACTGATAAGGCCCGGCCGAAGTTATAGGCAGGGCCATACCAGCTTCGGGGACTAATGTTGGGGAGGTGACCCCGGATAGGGTAAAGACGGGGAAAGACGAAAGGAGGTTCCCCGTCCAGTTTCTGAGTTACAATCTAAGTCGGTCGAATCCTGTAAAGGTCGGCCGAGATATGAAAGAGCAGGACCCTTATGAGAAGAGCAAGGCATTACCCGGCCGAGATACCGTGTAAGTCGGCCGGGTCAGCCCGAATAATCTGAATGCAGGTGAAGGCCAAGCCGAGTTATGCGAGACAGGGCCGAATGATATGAAGCTTGCAGGAGAAGGAGATGCCTATAGTCAAAATCTAGTCGCAGGCTAGGAAGAATCTGAGCAGAGCCAAGCACAAAGGACAAGGCGCAGAGCGACAGAGGGGCAGAAGGAGGTCATGGAGGTGACAGTCCTGAAGCCCGAGGCATGCAGGTGGGGTCCTCTGGAACCTTTCCGTCGTTAGAAGGGTGACACGGAAAGGAGGCCGCCGAGTTACTATATTGGGACAAGCATATTCCTCGAATATGCTTGCCACGTCAGCCCTAGAGGAGCCCAGGGCTCTCCTTTATAAGGAGAGGCTTGGACTCTGAGAAGGGCATCGGCTCATTTAGTACCGTTAGGCTGGTGAAGTTCTTCCTCTCCACTTGTACACAGATCAAGGAGCACTTGTAGCCCAAGAAAGGAGAAATAAAGATCTTTACCTTAGTCTTCTATGTGTAGAATCAACTACATCTTCCCTCCCCAGATCCCTCTAGCATCCATTGTCCCCATACTTTAGCTTACCCATGGCATCTGCCATGCCACCACCACGACATCATTCTACTGAGTTGTTTTGACATGTGTTTCCGAACACCTGATGATTTTGGTGATGAAAATGTTGAGGCATGAGCCATAGCCCTTTATAAAACTGATGGTTGTCTGGATGCGATACCATTCTAATTTTATCGTACAACCACAATACCCAAAGATTGGGTAGGGCTTGACTGGAAACTTATATACCTTAGTATTAGTTCCCTCACGGCCAAGGTCTGAAGCTGAGGCTACCTTGTGAAGATTGTCCACTTGTGCAGTACCCAAGATGACAGTTGGTCATGGTTGGGAGGCCAAACTCACAGGAGAGGTGCTTATACTAAGGCGTGTAATTGAAAGGTTAGGATTGATTATCCGCATACTGAGTATGGTGAATTCAGGATTTGTTCCTGACGGATGTATCGAATGTTGTGGTGAAAGTGTACAATCTCTGCAGAGTGTCAAACTATTCGAATAGCCGCGTCCGCGGTTATGGACAGTTGGAGTGGCCATACTGTTCCCCATCAGACTTTTCAAAATGACTTGTGAAATGAATTGAGACTTTGACTTGACCACAACGGAGTTGTGACATGAGTACAATATCCCCCTTAGGAGTTATAAAATTTTGACTAGCTTTGGAACTTAGTAGAGATAAATCTGGTTTTTGCAAAACAACCCTAGAGCCTAGTGTCCTATTATCCAAAAACCCTTTTACTTGTTAGTATTAGTTTGCGAGTACTTAAAGAGTACTCATGGCTTTGTCCCTAGCTATTCCCGTGGCCATACTATGAAGAGGAGTACCTGGAGGATGGACCCCAGGAAGGTTACGACAACTAGGATCATCTCCCATCGTCAGCATTGCCTGTGACCCCGAAGATGGAGCTTCGCCTACGCTACCGTTATTATTACATATTCTGCTGCTTGAAGTTGTATTAAGAACTGGATCATGAGATCCCTATTTGTGTAAGAACTTATGTACCGTTTGTAATGGATGATGTACTATGGTATCCAATTCTGTTATGTCTCGCAAAAATGGTAATCCTGGGATTGTGATGTATGGCATAACAGGCATCTGGGATTAAAAATCCGGGTGTTGACAGTCTAGTTGGATGTTTTTATTCACAATTAGGGCATTGGTCCTCATGCTCCTTAGAAGTGTGTTCCATGTCTCCACAAATATTTCAAGCTTAAGTTCCTTCTATAATATCATCCTTGATATCATTGTTGTCACAATCTCCTTGGGAAAGGTTGTTTCTTATGTTGATCATTTGATTGGTCATCCTTTGCAACAATTGGTATTGGGTTTCACAGGGTTGGGTCTAGCTCATTGTTGTTGGCTAAAAACTGAGTTGTCACTTGATTCAACTGGGCTTGGGTTGCTAGCAGTAGTTCTCTCATGTGCATCTCTTGGTTTTTGTTGTTGTTGTCCTTGATGTTGGAGTTTCTTGGAGAAGTCATCTGTTTGGGTTGGATTGGGATTAGAATAGGCAAAAGATTTCTAGGAAAGAAGTCTACTCACACACAACAATTCACACAAAGCAATGTGCAAGCAATCATAATCATGCAATCCACTCAAACAACAAGATTCAAGCATATCTTTAGGCAACAAAATATTTTTTTCTACACCACATAAGTTGGTGTGATCAATATATGATCTAAACTAAAAACTAATATGGTGGTCCAACTATATTGTTCACTTGAGATCATTTCCTTCTTCTTAGTTGTTTCTTCTTGAATGAGATCATGGTTTCCTTGGAAAAATTCCTGTATCTTGGTCACTAAGCTTCAAAGGTGATGATGGTTCCTTCTAAGTTGTGTTTCCTTAGTCTTCAAGTCTTGAGTAACATTCTTGTCTCACTTGTAGTCCTTAGTGATGTCCAAGTTGAAGTCCTTGATGAAACTAAAGTTGAAGTATTTGATGATGTTGAAGTCTTTGCTCATGTTGAAGTCTTTTCTCTTGTTGAAGTCTTTGTCCATCAAGTTGAAAAGAGGGGATATGTAGAATAAAAACCAAAAATGTTGAGAAAAGAGTTTATAAGATTGTTTGTAAATAATTTTGAACAAATACACTCCTATTTTTCTAAGGGGTTTTGTCCAATCCTAGGGTTACAATCCTACAGGCAACACAGTACTCTGATACCATCTGTAGAGGTCCCAACCTGATAAGGTAGAGATCCCTGTGTTTACAATGCTAGTCCCTGGATCAATAGCTAGCATCCACAGTTTAAGATGTAATATCAAGAAACAAAGTTCATAATACAACTTTATAACCAGGAATAAAATATTTCATTACATCTTACATAGCTCATTTGGCTATCATATTACAATGCAGCAGCATATCTATATAGGATGGAGTCCTTCATCTTCAAAGTGCCACAAGCAATCATGTTGGTTGTAGACTTGTAATCCTATTCAACACACTCCACTAACATCAAACAAACCTGCAACATAATAAGTTACAGCCACAAGGGTCAATGCATTTGAATTGTATTGGCAAGTGATACTATGGTAGGGTAGTGGTAACTATCATCTATATGCATTTGGCTAAGTGGAGGTTAGGCTTGCTTTGCTCAAAATAAGGTTTTCCTTATAAGTTGAAAACACTAAGTTTTTGTTTTTCAAAAATCACCCAAGGCATCTCCCAATAGAAATTGGTGATCCTTTAACCCTTGTTCAACAACAAGCTTTTAACTTAGAAATTGGAATGAGGAGATCCTTGATAGCTTCCATGTCTTGATGCTCAAATTTTCCATTGCCGGGGACACGGCTAAGTACTTAGATTTTACTCTCTTGAGAGTTGGTGCACTTTCCCCACAAGACTCGACATGCATCAAGACAAGATCTTTCAGAAGCCTTCCCTTAGACCAAAATGGACGCGCTCCAAACCTATCACCCCATACCACCAACTGTCCATCTGGCTAAGTTATTGCTACCTACATGATCCAGGCAGAGCCCATAATGCCATGTGGCTGCACTTGAAGCTTCTCAACATTTGACATCTCAAATCTCTTTGTTCCTGGGTGGCTTTCCACAAGTGAGATACACTAGGGTAGTCCATAAATATGGGGCCCTGTGTAACAACTCAACATAACCCATTCACACCATTCCACCCAGGTGATTCATTCACATAGTTGTTTTATTAAACAAAACACAAGTCATTGACTTAGAAATATTTCATAGCATGAATATAATCCACCCATGTTTTCTACTAGCTAGGCTAAGCATAATAGTAGCATGAATCTTAACTCAGGGAAAATTCTACTAAGGCATCATCTACTAGGATTTCCCAAGGCATAGCTTATACTTAGAAAATTCCATGCAAGTCCTACTCAAAATATCACTAATGCATAGTGAAAATAATGGGACAAAAGTATGAAGCACCACTTGCCTTTTTAGTAGAGAATATAGGTTCACTCCTTGATCTTGCAATGGTCACACTCCTCAAAGTTCACTACAATTCAATAAAGCAAGGCACAATTCAAAACTAGCATTCAAACAATTCATCACATAAAATGAATAAACAAGGCAATGCATGCAAGCATGCAAAAGATTGTTTTATTTGGAAAGGTGGTTTTAATAGGCTATAAACATTTTAAAACACCTATTGGTCATTTATAAAAGTGGCAAAGTCATTTGAAAACAAGTTAGTGAAAATGGGTCATTTAAATCATCTTTATTTTGCTAGAAATGATTTAATTCAAAGTAAAAATACCTAGTGTTTGACAAATATATTTTTGAACACAAATATTAGTGTTTTAAGGTCAAATTGTTTTAAGACTAATCCATTTGCAAAAGGTTTCACCCAAATCCATTTTTAAAGCAACATTTTTATTTTGCTATAAATGCCTTTAAACAAAGTAATAATTTTTCTAGCGTTCATCAAATATATTTTTAAATCCAAAACTTAGTGTTTAGGGTCATAGGGTTTAAACCAAACCATTTGCAAAAGGTTGTTCTCAAAAAGCATTTTTAAACCATAGCAAATATTTTTGTTTTATTAGAAATGTCTTTATTCAAGGAATAATTCCTTAGTGTCACAAAATATACTTTTAAATCCAAAATTTGGTTTTTATGGTCAGTAGGTTCAAATGTTGGAGATATGCCCTAGAGGAAATAATAAATGTAGTTATTATTATATCTTTGTGTTTATGATAAATGTTTACATTCATGCTATAATAGTATTAACAGGGAAACATTAATACTTGTGTGATTTGTAAACTTAATTTGAAGTCCCTAGTATAGCCTCTATACTTCACTAGCTTGTTGGTTGATAAATGATTGTGGTTTCCCTATCATGAACATTGGGATGTTATCAACAACAAGATCATATCGTTAGGAGAATGATATGGTGGACATACTCCTATAGATAAGCGTAGCATAAAGATCAAGTCATTTCAATAGTTCAATTGCTATATGCTTTCTGATACATAGTAACCTAATTCCTTCGACCATGAGATCATGCATATCGCCTTTACCGGATGGATGCTTTGATGACATCAAACACCACACCGTAACTGGGTGGCTATAAAGATGGCATTGAGTGTTCGGAAAGTATTGGTTGAGACACATGGATCAAGAGTGGGATTTGTCCATCCATATGACGGATAGATATTCTCTGGGCCCTCTCGGTGAAATGTCATCCAATTAGCTTGCAAGCATGTGACTGGCTCACAAGGGATCACATATCACGGGAACGAGAAAAGAGTACTTATCAGTAACGAGGTTGAACTAGGTATGCAGAGATACCGACGATCATAACCTCGGATAAGTAACATATCGTGAGACAAAGGGAAATTGGTATCGTATGTAAGTGGTTCATTCGATCGCAAAGTAATCGTAGAAATATGTGGGAGCCATATGAATTTCCAGATTCCTCTATTGGTTATTGTTCGGAGAAGTGTCTCGATCATGTCCGCATAATTCACGAACCGTAGGGAGACACACTTAAGGATTCGACGTTGTTTTGAGTAGTTATGGTATTATGAGAAAGAGACCGAATGTTGTTCGGAGTCTCGGATGGGATCCGGGATATCACGAGGTGATCCGGAATGGTCCGGAGAATAAGATTCATATAAGGAAAGTCCCGTTTTGGAGTTCGGAAATGATTCCGGTGTTTTCATTGGGAATGTTCTAGAAGGTTTCGGATTGTCCGGCACTCCGGGGGGGAGGGTACATGAGTGTGTCATTGAATGATTGCATCATGTACTGAGTGTTCTTGCTGTTCCAAAAACATGAAAGTCAAATTGCCAGTTTGAAAGTCAAACGGCTAAAACAGGAAACTGTGGGAAACAGGAAACTGTGGGAAACAAGCAAGAGGAGTTGGAACCAACTTGGAGGAGGAGTCCAACTCCTCCAGGCCGGCTCCCAGCCCTAGGCCGAGTTGGGGAGGGACTCCCTCCCTCCCCTGGTGCGCCAAGGCCCCTCCACCCATAAAAGGAGGGGCAGGGCTCCTCCTTGAGACACACAAGTTTCCACCTCTAATCTCAGTTTTAGAGCCGTTTGGTTTAGAGCTTCTAATTGCTTTAACCTGCGGTTTAGAGCCTTCTAATTGGTGTGTCTAAACCCTAGACCACTAATAGCCCTCTCTCATAATCCACCATACTCGCTCCGGCTTAAGGCGAAGCCCTGCGGGATCTTCCCTCTACTTCCGGTACCACGCCGTTGTGCTGCCGGAATCACGAGGAGAGTGCGACAACCTCCGCTGCCTGCTGGAACAAGGGAGAGGAAGGTCTTCGTCGAGTACCGAACGTGTGACCGACTGCGGGAGCGCTGCCGGAACGCAGCGCCGGAAGGATCGTCTACACGATCTTGAGATCGGGAAGAGTACGACTACATCACCCACGAGAATCCGCTCTCGTTAAACACTTTGGAATCTTCGAGGGTAAGTTATTCCATCGACTCGTTGCTACAATCTAGTAGATAGATCTTGGCTTGTTTGTTTGTATGCGATAGAAAATTTTTGTTTTCCATGCTACGAACCCCTACAGTGGTATCAGAGCCGTGTCTATATGTAGATCTGTTGCACGAGTAGAACACAATGGTCATTGTGGGCGTTGATGCTTTTATTGTCGATTGCTTCTTGTGTACTTTGCATCTTGCGGTATGTTGGGATGAAGCGGCCCGGGCTAACCTTACATGACATCGTTCATGAGACTTGCTCCACGCTTGACATGCAACTTGTATTGCATAAGTGGCTTTGCGGGTGCCTGTTTCTCCTAGCATAGTTAAGATCCAATTTACAACGGGTGATCGACAATGATAGTATCAATGTTGTGGTTCTTGTTCGTAAGTTAGAACGACACTTATTGAAAGCCCCAAACCACGTAAAATATGCAAAGAAAGTAGAGGCGTCTAACTTTGTTTTGCAGGGGTGTGCAGTGATGTGATATGGCCATGATTGTGATTATATTTGATGTATGCAATGTTCCTTATTGTAAGTTGGCAACCGCCAGGAGGCATATGGTTGTCTTTAATTTATGTTAAGACCCGCGTGTCTATTCAAAGTAGTTGTAATAGTTGAAGCTGGTGGACGACAACCATGGAGAAGCGTCATTGACCTTGATGCAATGCCGGTGATGATGGAGATCATGTTCGTGCTTGAAGATGGAGATCAGAAGCACAAAGAAGAAAGGCCATATCATATCACATATTATGAATTGCATCTGATGTTAATCCTTTATGCATCTTGTATTGCTTAGTAGACGACGGTAGCATTATAAGATGATCCCTCATGCACATGAATTTCAAGTTCGAAAGTGTTCACCCTTAGTATGCACCGTTGCTAATGCTTGTTGTTTCGAAGCACCACGTGATGACCGGGTGTGTTAGATTCCGCAAGTGTATACAACGTAAGCAAGCCAGATTTGCTTATGCGGTAGCTAAGGTTTGATCTTGACGAGCCTAGCATGTACAGACATGGTCTCAGGAACACGGATCACCGAAAGGTAAAGCATGAATCATATAGTAGATATGATGAACATGACGATTGTTCGCCATTTAAACTATATCAACTCTCGTGATGATCGGTGTTGATATCGTGGATTTGGTTCGTGTGATCACTAAAACAATGTGAGGGATATTGTTTTGAGTGGGAGTTCACCTAGTTTAATTTCTTTATTAATTTGAACTCAATTTGTCATAAACTTAGTCTAAACTATTGCAAATATGTTATAGATCAATGGCAGCCCCTACCATCAATTTTAATGCGTTCCTAGAGAAAGAAAAGTTGAAAAACAATGGAAACAACTTCGCGGATTGGTTCCGCAATTTGAGGATTGTCCTCACAGCTGGTAATTTGACCTATGAGCTGGATGCACCGCTGGGTGACCCACCTGCAGCTGATGCTCCCGATGAAGTAAAGAATGTTTACCTCGCTCGGAAGAATTAGTACTCCATAGTTCAGTGTGCTATCTTGTATGGTTTGGAATCGGAGCTTCAGAAAAGGTTTGAGGATTCAGACCCATATGATATTGTCGAGGATCTCAAATTGATTTTTGAGACTCATGCGGCAATTGAAAGTTATGAGGCTTCTGAAAAGTTCTTTAACTGCAAGATGGAAGAAGGCAGCTCCGTCAGTGAGCATGTGCTTAAGATGTCTGGGCACGCAAACAAACTTCAAAGCTTGGGTATAGTGATTCCTAATGCTTTGGGGATTTACCGTGTCCTCCAATCACTACCACCAAGTTACAAGAACTTTGTGATGAACTACAACATGCAGAACATGAACAAGACGTTGCCAGAACTCTTTGCCATGTTGAAATCTGCAGAAGTGGAGATCAAGAAAGAGCACCAAGTGTTGTTGGTCAATAAGACCACCAAATTCAAGAAAGGCAAGTCTAAGCAAAAGGGACACTTCAAGAAGGGTGGTAAGAAAGTTACCACACCGGCGAAGAAGACCAAGGCTGGACCTAAGCCTGATACTGAGTGCTTTTACTGCAAGGGAGAAGGTCACTGGAAGCGGAATTGCCCAAAGTACTTGGCGGATTTGAAGAACGGCAACATCAAGAAGAAAGGTATATCTGATATACATTTTATTGATGTGTATCTCACTAGTATTCGTAGTAGTGCCTGGGTATTTGATACTGGTTCGGTTGCTCATATTTGTAACTCGAAACAGGTGCTGCAGAATAAACGGAAGCTAGCGAAGAATGAGGTGACGATGCGCGTGGGAAATGGATCAAAGGTTAATGTGATCGCGGTCGGCACGCTACCTCTTCATCTACCATCGGGATTAGTTTTATACTTAAATAATTGTTATTTGGTGCCTACGTTGAGCATGAACATTATATCGGGATCTTGTTTATTGCGAGACGGTTACTTGTTTAAGTCCGAGAATAATGGTTGTTCGATTTATATGAGTAATATGTTTTATGCACATGCACCTTTGATAGATGGTCTATTCTTATTGAATCTCGATAGTGGAAATACACATATCAACAATATTGAGGCTAAACGTTTGAAATCAAGCGATAATTCGACCTATATGTGGCACTGTCGTCTTGGTCACATCGGAGTGAAACGTATGAAGAAACTCCATTCCGATGGACTTCTTGAATCACTTGATAGATGCGAAGCATGTCTGATGGGAAAAATGACTAAGACTCCATTTTATGGTATGATGGAGCGAGCTACGGACTTATTGGAAATTATACATACCGATGTGTGTGGTCCAATGAGTGTAGCATCGCGTGGTGGTTATCGTTATGTTCTTACCTTCACGGATGATTTGAGTAGATATGGGTATATCTATTTCATGAAACATAAGTCCGAAACTTTCGAGAAGTTTAAGGATTTTCAAAGTGAGGTAGAGAATCAACGTAACAAGAAGATTAAGTTTCTACGTTCTGATCGTGGAGGTGAATATCTAAGTTACGAGTTTGGCGAGCATTTAAAGAAGTGCGGAATACTTTCACAATTGACACCGCCGGGAACACCACAGCGTAATGGTGTGTCCGAACGTCGTAATCGAACTCTCTTAGATATGGTTCGTTCTATGATGTCACTTACAGATTTACCGCTATCATTTTGGGGTTATGCATTAGAAACAGCCGCATTCACTTTAAATAGGGCACCATCTAAATCCGTTGAAACGACACCGTATGAATTATGGTTTGGGAAGAAACCTAAATTGTCGTTCCTTAAAGTTTGGGGATGCGAAGCCTATGTAAAGAAGTTACAGCCGGACAAGCTGGAACCCAAAGCGGAAAAATGCGTCTTCATAGGATACCCAAAGGAAACTATTGGGTATACCTTCTATCATAGATCCGAAGGCAAAACCTTCGTTGCCAAGAATGGATCCTTTCTAGAGAAGGAATTTCTCTCGAAAGAAGTGACTGGAAGGAAAGTAGAACTCGACGAGGTTGTCGAACCTTCTCTCGAAATTGCGAGTAGCGCAGCACCGGAAGAAGTTCCTGTGGTGCCTGCACCAATAAGAGAGGGAGCTAATGATGGTGATCATGAAACTTCGGTTGAAGTTGCTACAGAGCCTCGGAGATCAACGAGAACTCGTACCACTCCAGATTGGTATGATCCCGTTATGAGTGTCGTGTTGGTGGACAACACCGATGACCCCGAGACATATGAGGAAGCGATGATGAGCCCAGATTCCAATAAATGGCAAGAAGCCATGAAATCCGAGATTGGATCCATGTACGAAAACCAAGTATGGACTTTGGTGGACTTACCGGATGGCCGAAAGGCTGTCGAGAACAAATGGATTTTCAAGAAGAAAACAGATGCTGATGGTAATGTTACTGTCTATAAAGCTCGACTTGTCGCAAAAGGGTTTCGACAAATTCAAGGAGTGACTACGATGAGACTTTCTCACCAGTAGCGAAGCTAAAATCTGTGAGGATTATGTTAGCAATCGCTGCATATTATGATTATGAGATATGGCAGATGGATGTCAAAACAGCATTCCTCAATGGAGATATTGATGAAGAGTTGTATATGATGCAGCCCAAAGGTTTTGTCGATCCTAAAGATGCTAACAAGGTATGCAAACTTCAACGGTCCATCTATGGATTGAAGCAAGCATCCCGAAGTTGGAATCAACGTTTTGATAAGGTAATCAAAAGTTTTGGTTTTATACAAACTTATGGAGAAGCTTGTATTTACAAGAAAGTGAGTGGGAGCTCTGTAGCATTCTTAATACTATATGTGGATGACATATTGTTGATTGGGAATGATGTAGACCTTCTAAGTAGTGTCAAAGAATATTTGAATAATAGTTTTTCAATGAAGGATCTTGGCGAAGCAGCTTACATATTAGGCATAAAGATTTATAGAGATAGATCGAAACGCCAAATATCATTGTCACAGAGTACATATTTGGACAAAGTTCTAAAGAGGTTTGGAATGGAAGAAAGCAAGAAAGGGTTCTTACCCATGTTGCCCAATACGACCTTGAGTAAAACTCAAAGTCCGACATCGGCAGAAGATAGAGAAAGGATGAGTAAGACTCCCTATGCCTCAGCCATAGGATCTCTAATGTATGCCATGCTATGTACTAGACCCGACATTGCATATGCTGTTAGTTTAACTAGCAGATATCAAAGTGATCCAGGAGTGGATCATTAGACAGCGGTCAAAAACATCCTTAAGTACTTGAGAAGAACTAAGGATATGGTTCTTTCTTATGGAGGTGATGAACAGCTCGTTGTTAATGGTTACACCGATGCTAGTTGGAACACCGATCCGGATGATTCTAAATCACAATCTGGATACGTATTTATTTTGAATGGTGCAGCAGTTAGCTGGAGGAGTGCAAAGCAAAGCGTTGTGGCGAGATCTTCAACTGAATCGGAATACATGGCTGCTTCGGAGGCTTCACAAGAAGCGATATGGATGAAAGAGTTCATTACAGAGCTGGGTGTGGTTCCTAGTGCGCTGGACCCAATGTCTATCTACTGTGATAACATGGGAGCCATAGCCAATGCGCAAGAACCAAGGTCACACAAGAAGCTGAAGCATATCAAGCTACGTTTTCACGCTATTCGAGAAGATATCCAGGATGGGGATATAAAGATTTGCAAAGTACACACAGATCTGAATGTGGCGGATCCGTTGACTAAACCTCTCCCGAGGGCAAAACATGACCAACACCAAACTGCCATGGGTGTTCGGTATATTACCATGTAATCTAGATTAGATGACTCTAGTGCAAGTGGGAGACTGTTGGAGATATGCCCTAGAGGCAATAATAAATGTAGTTATTATTATATCTTTGTGTTTATGATAAATGTTTACATTCATGCTATAATAGTATTAACAGGGAAACATTAATACTTGTGTGATTTGTAAACTTAATTTGAAGTCCCTAGTATAGCCTCTATACTTCACTAGCTTGTTGGTTGATAAATGATTGTGGTTTCCCTATCATGAACATTGGGATGTTATCAACAACAAGATCATATCGTTAGGAGAATGATATGGTGGACATACTCCTATAGATAAGCGTAGCATAAAGATCAAGTCATTTCAATAGTTCAATTGCTATATGCTTTCTGATACATAGTAACCTAATTCCTTCGACCATGAGATCATGCATATCGCCTTTACCGGATGGATGCTTTGATGACATCAAACACCACACCGTAACTGGGTGGCTATAAAGATGGCATTGAGTGTTCGGAAAGTATTGGTTGAGACACATGGATCAAGAGTGGGATTTGTCCATCCATATGACGGATAGATATTCTCTGGGCCCTCTCGGTGAAATGTCATCCAATTAGCTTGCAAGCATGTGACTGGCTCACAAGGGATCACATATCACGGGAACGAGAAAAGAGTACTTATCAGTAACGAGGTTGAACTAGGTATGCAGAGATACCGACGATCATAACCTCGGATAAGTAACATATCGTGAGACAAAGGGAAATTGGTATCGTGTGTAAGTGGTTCATTCGATCGCAAAGTAATCGTAGAAATATGTGGGAGCCATATGAATTTCCAGATTCCTCTATTGGTTATTGTTCGGATAAGTGTCTCGATCATGTCCGCATAATTCACGAACCGTAGGGAGACACACTTAAGGATTCGACGTTGTTTTGAGTAGTTATGGTATTATGAGAAAGAGACTGAATGTTGTTCATAGTCTCGGATGGGATCCGGGATATCACGAGGTGATCCGGAATGGTCCGGAGAATAATATTCATATAAGGAAAGTCCCGTTTCGGAGTTCGGAAATGATTCCGGTGTTTTCATCGGGAATGTTCTAGAAGGTTCCGGATTGTCCGGCACTCCGGGGGGGGAGGGTACATGAGTGTGTCATTGAATGATTGCATCATGTACTAAGTGTTCTTGCTGTTCCAAAAACATGAAAGTCAAATTGCCAGTTTGAAAGTCAAACGGCTAAAACAGGAAACTGTGGGAAACAGGAAACTGTGGGAAACAAGCAAGAGGAGTTGGAACCAACTTGGAGGAGGAGTCCAACTCCTCCAGGCCGGCGCCCAGCCCTAGGCCGAGTTGGGGAGGGACTCCCTCCCTCCCCTGGCGCGCCAAGGCCCCTCCACCCATAAAAGGAGGGGCAGGGCTCCTCCTTGAGACACACAAGTTTCCACCTCTAATCTCAGGTTTAGAGCCGTTTGGTTTAGAGCTTCTAATTGCTTTAACCTGCGGTTTAGAGCCTTCTAATTGGTGTGTCTAAACCCTAGACCACTAATAGCCCTCTCTCATAATCCACCATACTCGCTCCGGCTTAAGGCGAAGCCCTGCGGGATCTTCCCTCTACTTCCGGTACCACGCCGTTGTGCTGCCGGAATCACGAGGAGAGTGCTACAACCTCCGCTGCCTGCTGGAACAAGGGAGAGGAAGGTCTTCGTCGAGTACCGAACGTGTGACCGACTGCGGGAGCGCTGCCGGAACGCAGCGCCGGAAGGATCGTCTACACGATCTTGAGATCGGGAAGAGTACGACTACATCACCCACGAGAATCCGCTCTCGTTAAACACTTTGGAATCTTCGAGGGTAAGTTATTCCATCGACTCGTTGCTACAATCTAGTAGATAGATCTTGGCTTGTTTGTTTGTATGCGATAGAAATTTTTTGTTTTCCATGCTACGAACCCCTACATCAAAACCATTTACAAAATATTTGACCCTAAAAACATTTTTAGAATAAATTTTATACACAAAATAAGCCTAAACATGTTTCTGCAAAAAATCTCAATTTTCCAGAAGAAAAATACTAAACAAAGGGCATGGTTGTAAATTATTCTTTTTCCTGATTCCAATGATATAAAATTTGCAAATTTTGGACGTGTAGATCTAAAGTTATGATTTTTGAAAAATCTAACAACTAATAGAAATCTTTCTGGTTTTTATAACACAGACTGGGCCACGTGGATGTTTCTTATTCGCTGGTAACGGTTCGCGTGGATCAAGCGATGTGGATCGTCAGATCTAAAGTAAATCGTGCGGTACAGATTGTTTCGTACCCCTTTGGTTAAGGCATCTGTTCCTAGCCTTGTGATTAAGATCTAACGGATGCTAAGCACTGACCTAAGTTTAGCGGCGCTTGCGACGGAGAGCGGCGGCAGCGCGCTCGGGCAGAGATGTTCCGGCGAATCTAGGAAGCAAGGGAGAGGGGGAGATTGCTCACTGGGTTCGTCGCTGAAGGGGCGCACGACGTTGACTTGAGTCGCTCGCCGGAGCTGGCGTCGGCATCGGTTTCTTACAGAGGTGGTCGAAGGTTATCCTATAGAGCGCCCGCGGACAAACTAAGAGCATCAGTGCATGCGCGTGGGGACATCGGATGTGGCAAAACAAACAAGAGGCGAGGGGGTGGTCGGAGCTCACCAGATTTCATCTCCGGAGTAGTGGCCGTCGTCGGTCGTTCACAGTTGGAGATGGAGGCGAGCCTCTTGGGAACGAGAAAGTAAGCGGTTGGGGTCAGAAGATGCGCACGGCGATGACAAACATCAAAGAGCAAAGCAGAGGGAGAGGGCAGTTGATTCTCACCAGAATTGATGCCGGAGTGCGTCGGAGGCCGCGGCGGTGCAAGCCAAATTGGGGGCAGCCTGGGGGCTCTCTGGTGGCGCTGGTTGAGGGGAAATGGAGAGGAGAGGGTGGCGGTTAAGAGGGCACGGTCACAGGGGCAAATTACTCGCGGAGTTACTCGAATTTACGCGATTTAAATCAGACTAGAAACGGCCGAGGGAGAGAGGGGGCGGGTCAGCGCAAGGTAGACGATGGTGAGCTGGCTTTGTGGGTCTGCTTCGTCAGTGAGAGTGCGGGTACGGGTGCGGGTGTGAAAAGAATTCTCGTGGGGAGAGGGAGGTGGGCTGCTGCTGGGCTGGACTGGGCCTGGTTTGCTGGGCTGGGTTTGTTTCATTTTTTCTTTTCTGTTTCTTTTCCTTTTTATTTTCCTTTTTCTTTTCTGATTTTTCTGTTTTGATTTCAAACCTCATTTGAATTAAAATTTCTTTTCAAATCTTTTTCTAAATTTTCAATAGGGTTTTCATTCTGTTTATATAGTGTGGTTTAACAATCCTTTTAGAATATTTCTTATATTCTCATAAGGTTTAAATGTTTATTTCAAATAGACCTTTGTCTTTATTTAAATAGGGTTTTAAATATGTTTTCAAATTCCATTTGAATTCCTATTTTTACCAAACCTTTTGAGTAGGTTTTATTTTATTCATTAGGGTGTTAAATAATTCACTTTGAATTATTTAAATTATTTTAATATGATTTAATATTCATTTAAAATGGCAATTGTCTTTATTCAAATAAAATCAAATATTGTTTTAATCCCATATAAATTTTATTCAAATAATTCTTTTATTCCTTTTAAGTTAATTAGATAACTTTTATTCCATTTAGGAAAATTCCAATTTATCATTTTCTCATGATTTAATTAATCATTTCTATTAGGGATTTTGTCTTCATTCAAATGGAATTGAATTTGGTTAATGCCATATAATTTTATTTTAATATTCTTTATCCCTTTATTTTATTTGTATTATCTTTATTCCATTTTTTTATGGATTTTAAATCAAGGTTTAAATTTTCTTCCAAGTAAATTTCTTGGTATTTACTATTTAGGCAATTTGTATTTATTTAAATAAAATTGGATATTGTTCAATCCTTATGATTTTATTTAATTAATCATTTTCTTCCTTTTTATTATTCAATAGACTTTCATTCTATTTGTTTATGTATTTGGCCAAGATTTAATTTGGCTTTTAAATAATCCTTATTTATTTATTTATTTATTTATTTATCTTATAAAATCCATATCTTTTTATTTATAGATCCAAATTTGGTGATTCCAATTTGTATATTTTTATTTGATATTTGTTTATCCTTTTTTAATCCTTTTAGGATTACTTGCTCACAATTTGGTATGGATTTTTAGCTAGGAGCTTTATTAGCTCTGATATTTATTTTCTTTACCTTATTAAATTCATAAGTTTTTATCTATGGCTCCAAATTAAATGAAACCAAGTTCTATGGTTTTTATAATATTTTTATTTATCATTTTTGATCATTTATAAATGTTTGTTGACAAATTTTTATATGGAACAAATCCATAGTCTTAGAGAGATTTTGGAAATGATTTCTTTTATTAGAGTTTAAGGGTCTTGGTTTAACTTTTCCAAATGTTTAAGTTTCAAGATACATTCATTGATGAATGCATTTCACTTTATTGAAATTTTTTGGATTCCTTTTTATTAAAATTTTGTTCCAGAAGGGTTTTGATGTTTACATTTAGAAGCAAACAGTTTCTTTTCACCCTAAATTTCAACAATTATTTCTTTTGTTTATTTATTTTCACATTTAAAATTTTGGAAAATTTTGGGATGTGATAGACTCTCCCCCTTAAAATAAACCTAGTCCTCTAAGTTCGTATACTCTCACATTTCGGAGTAAGGAATTGTCTTGCATTGATTATGATATGTCTCAACTCCATGGTAACCTTAAATGGAAATAATTGTAGTATTCCATATCCAGATCGTTTTCTTGTATTCTCATCTTACTTGGAATTCTCCAACTTGTTGTCTTCAATACTCCAAAGTTACTTTTACTATCATCCCTTAGGGATATGTTCTCATTATGGAATCCTTAAATTGGAGTTTCTTCTTTAGTTCATTTCCCTGATTAGGTATTCTATTCCAACTCCTTCATTTGATCATCGAACTTCCTTAATATATTGTATAAGGTCTAGGAAGTCTCACTAAAACAGGTTTTAAATTTCTTTTAGCCAATAGTTATAGTCAAAAGACTAATCTTTGATTTATCATTGTATGAGTTATACTGGTAGTCCTTCCGAAGATTGGATTTGAACTCATTTAGTCCATACCCATCGAAATTTCTTGTTTCACTATACATATCCAATTGGATGTCTGTTATTACTTCTTAAGAATTACTTAAGAATTGTTTCCTTTAGAATTATTCTATTAGGGTTAATCTATTTTATCACCCTTAAGCTTTTGTCTTAGCAAGCTTTGGATAATGCTTTCTTTATCACCTTAAGTACTTCTTCAACTACCATTTAATAATTGCCTTCAGGTTTGGGTACTACTTCCTTGAAGTAAACTTCGATCTTTCATCCAGACATACTTCCGAAAGTACTTTAATAATGATGACTTCTTTTAACCTTATGAGAATAAGGATTAATGTTATTGTCGGGTAGTCCTTCTTCTGCAACCTTTATTCGGAAAGTCAGATAATGATACTTTCATTTCTAATGTTTACTCTCCCTCTTAGGGTTTACTAATAGTCTTCAAACTGTCTATATAGTAACCATTGGCTTTATAACTAGAATGTTGGTCTTTGTTCAGCTTATACTTTACCTAATTAGGGTCTTATGAAAGATTGTACGGTGTATCCACATAATTGTGGATCTTCGAAGCGAATCTTTCAGCATTATTTGTCTTACTTACTATTTGGACACTTTCACTTTGATAGGTCAAACTTCGCGAAGCGCCTCGGAAGATGGTCGTTTTAAGGTTTATACTCCATGTATTTCTTAACTTAGGCCAAGTTTTATGCTCTTTATGCAACTTTTAAGAAGATCTGGTTAACTAAGTTAACCAAATACCAGCTGCGGACAAATACCAGCTGCGGACCATCCTAGGGTGTATGTATTACCCTACGGTTTCTGACATACTTCTGGCATTCTCTCTGAATTGTCAGAGATTGAATACCACTTTGGTTCCAAAGCTACTTCTTTGTACTTATTCATGATACTTCCATGAACTTGGTACTACTACTCCATTACTTCTTAGCAATATTACCTATTCGGGGTGAAATTAATTTCATCACTCCTTACTACTGGCCCATCTCAGCAGCACATGGTGGTATAACCTGCATTCGATGCTACCGACCTATCGAATAATCGAAAAAGCAGTGTGGCTTCCACCGAGGTCCGGGTGATGACAATGACGATGATGATGGTGCACCGACGATGGCTCCTGTTGGCTACCCAGTGGATGATATCACACAGATGACACACTACGAGCTACATGTCAAAGTTCTGAACATATCAATGAAGGTGGCGGTCGGCTATGCCTTACCAATTGGACCCACACCAACTTACCACTATCGTCCGGTTCCACAGGGCTACGCTGTTGTCGGGGTGGATGAAATCATGCCCACCTTTGAAGTTTTGAAGCTTGACTACCCTGCAGGTGAAGGGGATGTGACTGAACTTGGATAAGCAATAAACGTCACCATTCTATGGCCAAAAGAATGTATCGTGCTTCGAAATCACACGCCAAGGCCATCTTTGCCGCCGCCTCACCCGTCTCCAGTGAGGTCGTCGCCGCCGCGGCAGCCATCTTCGTCGCCTCACCCGGCTCCGTCGCCTCACCAATCTCCGGCGCAGCCATCGCCGCGGCAGCCATCGCCGGCGCCTCAGCATAAAAAGCGTAAGCGTACCACCGCTACTCTGCGTCGTGGTAAGCGATCGCCGAAACGTAAACAAGAGCCTCTTCCAAAAGTACCAAAGGTTCCTCCCAAGAGAGCTTATGACTGTACTGAAGAGGAGACTACGGCTATCGTTGATGCGGAAACGACAGCGTTTTTCGCTAAGCTGAGGCGGCCGAAAGAGCCAGAGTTCCCCAGCACCAAAGAAGAAAAGGCCAGAGTGTTCAAAATGCTAAAGACTCTTCATCAACCCGAGCCAAAGCTGTCATCAGACTATGAGCGTTCTATTCTCAAGTCACATGCGGCACAACAAGCCTTGAAGAGCAGTACTGATGCAAGCGAGAAATCTATTGCCCAGCTCGGAGAACAAGCAAAACAGTCTTGCGCCCCTCTCAAGGTGATTTCCCATACCAATGTGGGGTCGAGCAAATATGCGGCCGAAGAGAAGCATGATCCAGAGGTAGTTGCACAATACGGAGAAGCTGTCGCTGCTCAAGGTATGAGTATTGCCCAGTACTTATCCCAGTTAGAGTACTTCCCCGTGTGTGAACAAAGGCCGGGACTAACTGGATAGTGCTGAGGGTTACAAAAAGTATTATGGGAAAGAAATAGATGACATGATATCCATTGAATTTGATGAACTATTTCAATTATTCAATCAAGACGCCTTGGACAAATCGATCCTCAGTGCCTATTGTCTGTAAGTACTAATTATGTAATTAATTTAGTCTCTAACTATCTCACCTCGTTTATTGCATGTATATAATCATACTATAATATGCAGAATGAAGATTCTCGAATGCAGCAGAGGACAAATCTATGACATTGGGTTTATTGACCCATATTGGGTTCATCAAGCTAATCTCAAAACAAACCCCCAGGATACGGAGGATAATATCGTACACGCGTTAAGCTTTCAAGAAACCAGAAGGGAAATACTATTTCCTTACAACTTCGAGTGAGTGTTATTGTCTTGTATACACGTTCGCTTACTCGATGTTAAGTATATAATTGATTATTTATGCATGCGCAGCTTCCACTATATTCTGTTAATCATTCAACTTGACAAAGGGCGTGTACTAGTCATGGACACGAAACATAAACCCCTTGAGCAGTGGAAGGACATGCAGATGCTTCTCCAGCGGTAATTCTAATCATTACGACACTATATCGGCAACGTTCGTGAATTTTATGATATCAAGTAATTAATAACTTCTTTTATTCGTTTTCTTCACCGGGCAGCGCTTGGAAACGGTTCACCAACAAGACTAGGGGTGTTTGGAAAGAGGAGCTTACATTTCAACCACTAGCTATATCCGCGCATCTCTTTGATTCTAGTTTTGATACCGTTATTATCATGCTTGATTATTTTTTTGATTAAACTCTGTTCTCGTAAAGTGTCTGACGCAGGGACCAGGGAACAATTTATGTGGATATTATGTTTGCGAGTTCATCCGTCAGACGTGCTGTGAGAAGGACAGAAATTTAGAGCAACTCCACGTACGTAAACAATTTCTATAGTTTTTAATTACCATCAAATTGTGTGATGTTTCATTCATATATGTTGACTCTTTTTTTTAATCAGATCGAACGTCTACGGGACGGTCTTCTACCAAAGGATCGCACACGAGCAATTCATGAGGAATTGGCGGGATTCTTGGATGCAGAAGTCCTAAACCCAAAAAAAGAATACTATTCGGGTGTGTATAAACAATAAGGATTGTACAAAGAGCTTATTTTGTATGTAGTGCATGAACTCGATCCGTGTATTGAATGTAATATGTTCGACACTTGGATCTATATTGTCATGATTATCTTGTGTAATATAATGGTTCCTTCATTGATGAGTGCAAAACACTAAATAAACAATAAAACAACATAAATGAATTCTCTGCCTCGGTACAAAAAGTGGCCAAAATGCTGTCGCGGCAACAAAAGTTGCCAAAATGAATTCTCTGCCACGGTAGAGAAATGTGTCAAATCTCTGCCGCGGCAGAGGGTTATTTGTCCCGGTTCGTGTTACGAACCGGGACGGATGCTCCTCCCCCCTCTCCCTCTTCCGCAGCCACGTGTACGCCCTTTTGTCCTGGTTGGTGGGGCAACCGGGACTAAAGGTTGGGGCTTTAGTCCCGATTGGGGAACCGGGACTAAAGCCCCTTACCAACCGGGACACATGGGGTTGTTTCCACTAGTGACGGTGCTGACCACCTGATGCGTGGTTGCTATGTATAGCAGCAGAGGCTCGCATTCCTTTGGTATGACCAGGACAGGCGAGGTGGAGAGCAGCCGCTTCAGATCTTCGAATACGTCGTATGCTTTAGGTGTCCATTTGAATTTTTTTGCTTTGCGTAGCAGCTGGTAGAAAGGCAGGGCCTTATCACCCATGCGGCTGATGAATCTGCTCAACAGCGCGATGCGCCCAGCAAGCTGCTGGACACCTTTGAGGTTCTTCGGCTTCTCCATGGCCAGTATGGCATGGATTTTCTTCGGGTTCGCCTCAATCCCTCACTGAGAGATGAAGTAGCCAAGAAGTTGGCCAGATGGGACGCCAAAGGCGCACTTTTCTGGGTTCAGCTTGATCTTGTAGTGATCGAGGTTGTCGAACGTCTCGCGGAGATCGTCGATCAATGTCTTGGCCTCCCTTGTCTTGACTACTATGTCATCGACATAGACCTGTATGTTGCGGCCGATCTGGCTCTTCAGGCATGCCTGCATGCAGCGCTGGTACGTGGCACATGCGTTCTTTAGCCCGAAGGGCATTGTGTTGTAGCAGAATACTCCGAATAGCATGATGAATGCCATTTTCTCCTGATCTTCGACATTCAGTCGAATTTGATTGTAGCCTGAGTAGGCGTCAAGGAAGGAGAGTTTCTTGCACCTTGTAGTCGAATCGATGATCTGATCGATCCAAGGGAGAGGGAAGTGATCCTTCGGGAAGTGCTTGTTGAGCGATGTGAAGTCCACGCACATCCGTAGGATGTCCGTGTCCTTTTTAGGGACCAGCACAGTGTTGGCGAGCCACTCGCTCTCCTTGATCTCCCAGATGAAGTCGGCGTCGAGTAGTATGTTGACTTCGACTCCGATGGCTTCGGCCCGTGGCTCGGACAATCGTCGGATGGACTGTTTGTCGGGCTTGGCGTTTGGAAACACATTGAGTGAGTGCTCGACGAATTCCTTGGGAACTCCTGGCATGTCCGCAGGACACCAGGCGAAGATTTCCCAGCGCTCACGGAGGAATTCTAAGAGCACGCTTTCCTATGCGGGGCTGAGGTCGTTGGCGATCAGCGCCCTCTTGGAGGCGTCCGTCGGGTGGACCTGCACCTTTTTCCTGTTGACTGTTGAGTCGAATGACATGTCGGGTGCGTTTTGCCTGGAGACTGGGGGTGCCCCGTTGTCTGTCACCTCTCGAAGCCTTGTCAGCTCCTCCTGCATGCTGAACGACTGGGAGATTCTGTTGAAGTCCATGTCATAGTGGTCGGATCGGGTGAAGCTGCCCTGGACCGTGATGACGCCCCTAGGTCATGGCATCTTGAGTAGAAGGTACGCATAGTGCGGTACTGCCAGGAACCTTGCGAATGCCACGCGCCCGAGGATGGCATGGTACTATGATGGCCAGTCCACCACTTCGAACTCAAGCCGCTCGCACCGAAAATTTTCGGGTTTGCTGAAGATGACGTCGAGCCATATCTTTCCCAAGGGGAATATGCCCTTCCCTGGGACTATGCCGTGGAATGTTGTGTCGGATTGTTCTAGGCTGCACAGCGGGATCTGCATTGCTGCTAGGGTGCTAGCGAACATCAGGTTGATGCCACTTCCGTCGTCCATGAAGACGCGGCTCATCTCAAACCCTCCGATTGGCGCCTCAAGCACCAGGGCAGCATGACCTGGGCGGGGTATCTGGCGGGGGTGATCCGAACGACTAAATGTGATGCAGGACTCCAAACCACTAAGGTACTCAGGGATGGCAGGTGGAGAGGTCACAACCAGGCTGACTTGGAGGGTGATCTTCTTTTGCACCCTATTTGTTGGGCGCCCCTTTTGGATTATCAGGGACCCTTTCGGCGTGGGGTACCCGTTTACGCCGTTGTTTTGCATGGGCACGTTCCCGTGATTTGAAAGCCCCACGGGTGGTGGTGGAGGAGATCCGTGGGCTATGTCTCCTGGTGTAGGTGCGTGTCCGAACCCAGGGTTCGGGATCTGCTATCTCATATGGGTGAAGCCCTCGCTGAGTTTCTGAAACTTGAGGCAGTCCTTGAGCATGTGGCTGGCATTATTTTTGCCATCCCGCTTGTCGATGTAGAAGTGGATGGTGCATAGGCCCGACAACTTGTCGTATGCCGAGGGTTCGTCGTCGCGACCGCGGCGCTCCCACGTTTGCGTTGGGTGTCCTCCATCGCGGAAGTTGTTTCCATGGTATCCGCCGCTGTTGCGGTTGTTTTCATTGCGGCGCTCGGCGTAGCCAGCCGCAACCATGTCGGGTCCGTCGCGATCGTCGTAGACGCGCGATCTTCACTTGCTACGGCGCTCGCGTCTGCGGCCGTAGTCATCTTCCTCGTCCGAGTGTGCTCGATGGACGAAATCCACGCCATCTGCCCACCTATTGGCGATGTCCATGAGGTGGTCGAGTGTCTTGGGCTTGACACGCCCAAGTTCTTCTTTGAAGTCCTGGCGTTTGACGCCATCTTTGAAGTCATCGATAGTTCTCTCCTCAGAGATGTGTGCCGTGGAGTTCTTGATGTTAGACCAGCGTAGTATGTATAAGCGAATTGATTCGCCCATTCGTTGAGTGCAAGCCCATAGCTCCTCGATCGAGGCTAGCCTCTTGCTGGTACCTTTAAAGTTTCGGATGAAACTGTACGCCAGTTCCTCGCAGCTTCGGATGGAACCCGAAGACAGGGTGTTGAGGCAGATCCGGGTTGTGCCTGTCAGCTGCAGCTGAAGGCATTGCAGGTCAGTGTTTTTGTTTCCATCGTGCAGCTTGACGGACGACGTGTGGTCGCTGAGCCATGCCTTAGGGTCCTGTGTACCGTCAAACTTCGAAGTGTCCGAAGGAAGCTTGAAATTTCTCGGCATCCGTGTTCGCCAAACAGATCTATTGAAGCATCGAGCTTCGCAGAGTTCTCCGTCATCATCCTCTTCGGATTCGGATGAGCACGCGTGTTTGGCGCGTGCCTTGTTGACCTTGCGCTGAGCGAGGTCGCTTCGAGCGTCGTAGTCGCGGCTCCGACATCGTGGACTCTTTCGTCGTCGAGGCAGATCGTGCTCATCTTCGTCCTCGTCCGATGAGTGTGTGGGGCTACGGTTGAATCTAACCGTAACCTTCTTCTTTGGCTCCGTAGGAGCTTCCTCGTGGAGCGCAGCTCCAACGAGTCCGAGTCCGGCTAGTGTGGACTTATGCATGGACCTTTTCAGGTCCCCCACCGGAGGTGGATGGGACGCGAGATATGTAGTAGCTTCCATGATCGCAGCTTGCGGCGTCTTCAGGATGACGTTGTCGTTGGCGTCCATCTCCATGAAGGACGTGTTGAGGGTTAGAGTCACCTAGAGACGTGCAGCGGGATCCATGTTATCTGTGCGAGAGCGATGCTTGTTGGCTTGATTGCCGTGCGAGCTGGAGCCACCAGCGGTGGAGAGCGCAACTCGCCACGCGCTAGACTCCGAGGCCGCTTGCTTGCGTTTATCTAGTACCTCTTGCATCTTCACTTGCTTTTTGTGCTCTTCGATGAGGAGCAGGTGGTATGCCATCAGCAGGTCCCGTGAAGCGTCCACAGGCAGGACCTTGTTTCCCGCCACGGCTTCGCGTGCCTGGTGCCATCCTTCCTCGTTGAGGTGAATTCTTTGATGGGAATCAGGGTCGTCCTCGTTGGGTGGGGGATGGTTGCCTCCTATTTTCTCCGTTTCTACCCCGTGGGTTGGGTGGTGGCGCGTGGGGACTCGAACCTGGTGGTTGTTCCATGTCTCTTTGGATGACCACAGCGCACTGGTAGCGCTCGCGGATTGGATCGCTGCTGCCGCAACTTTCGGATCCGGAACCGTAGGTTCCTTCATCCCATGGGAGGTCACACAGATATGAGTTCCAGCTGCTGATGTCGTATGACTCATCTGTCGACGTTGACGTGCGTAGCACGCTGGGATGCGGGTCCCACGAGGCGGGCCTGATCGATGGCAGTGGCACCCGCTCTGGGAGGCGGAGAGTGCCGGTCTGTCCCACCTAGAAGCAGAAGCTCCCGAACAGAATCTTGAGCCTGTCGCCTATGGGCTCGAAGTCCTCCATGGTGGCTGGCGAGTGGGCGGTGAAGTCGAAAGCGCCAAAGAGGAGATGGCTCTCCGTCGCCGAGGAGTTGTAGATCACTTTGGTCGGGACCATCACGATCGCACAATCAGCGCCCCCGCTTCCCACAGACGGCGCCAATTGACGAGGTTTCGACTCGTCAATGCCCATTGTTATGAGCTTGGGTTTTGGAGAAGATGGGGGTACTGGAGATCGCGGAACGGTTCACATACAAGCAACCAGGGGACACGAGATTTACCCAGGTTCATGCCCCAAGAGGGAAAACCCTACTCCTGCTTGTCTTCTCTTGATTACGGCGCAACCGAAAAGTATAGGGGAGCGTAGATGCAAACTGGCGTGGAGGTGTATATGCGGTGGAAAAAAGGATGCCCTCCTCGTCGCGCCCTCCTAGCCTTTATATAGAGTTAGGCAGGTCTCAGGCACAAATCGAGTCGGTTACAAGTTTAGGGTTTGCCCCTTTGAATATTCTATTTGTTCTAGTCTTGCTCTCCAAGGATCCGAAGATGTCATGGGCTTGGGCCATCCGAAAATCTTCACAGGCCATGTATGTTCTTGTGGGCTTTCCTTGGGCTGGACCAGGTATGCTAATGCCGTGTACCCACAGGGTATAACCATGTCAGTAAACGTCGAGTCCATTTCCCTTTGTTTCTTCGATACTAGTTGTCCAAGATCCGATCGTTAAGGCATCTCCATACCTTGTTCAATATCGTTACCAACAAGTACTATTTACTTGTTACCTCGATATTACATCCCCGTGACATAGTCACATATTGTATTATTTATGGATGTAATCTCACCATGTCGGCCTAACTGTATCTTACCCGTCACTGGGTGAGCAAATCCTGGTCTTGACGTAATCTCTTCTATATGTTCCTGTGGATATCCAACATACACCTTTATAATCACCATTTTACTGAGTGACACTTGATGCAGTCAAAGCAGCCTCGGGAGATAGTGATTTGATATGGTCTCACGGTCTAAGAAGAAGGAGACTTTGTTTCTGACTATTACAACGATGAACTTTATGACTTGATCTTGTCGCAATCTTTGAGGAATGTCCATCACATCATTCACAAATGATATGACCTCGTTATCAACCAGCGCTATCACTTCATGATCAGAAAATATTGATCATCATGTTGCCCAACGAACTAGTATTAGAGGATACTAGGGACTTATATTCCATATCACACATGTATTAATGTTTCCACTTGATACAGTTATAACACAATATGAAACTATTACGAACTTTATTGAGATATAACAATAATAAACTTTTTATTTTTTTCTTTTAGGGCATATTTCCTTCACACGGACCTCCAGTTCCTCATGGGCGGCGAAGACACCTCAACGATGAGCCCCCGGTCAAGGCCTAGTACATGGTGCGCCTCAATGCCATCCTCGATGAGGACAACACGCCGAGCCTTGCGCCGACCGTCTCGGCCACCACTCCTTTTCTGAGTTTTGTCTCCACCTCCTCCAATCCATCGATGTGCTCTGTCCTGACGGAGGAGCCCATCCCCGTCGATGAATGATCGCCAAATTTCATCATGTTTTGTAATAATTTGGTTGCGTCAAATTTCGGTTGAAATGTTTTGGAAGATTTCTGTCGAACACTTTTGGATGAGATTTCACTGGTGGGAATAAAAAAAATTAAATATGACGCCTGATTCTAGGTTTAGTTGGAAACGCGAGTAAAAAATGATCATTTTCAAACCGAAAGTCACGTCCTTCGGCGGAATGCCGAACAAGTGGATGTGCTCTAAGACAAGGGAGGTGTGTAAAATCCGTTGCATGCACCCAATTTTGTCGATGATTTGGGAACAAAAACCCGGCGTGCCGATTTTCCTTCGGAAGAAGGAGGGGGTCAAGTCCGGTTCGTATTTGAAACGGAACCGTACGCTTTTATACATACGTTTGCGGCGAGTGCTAGATTGTATAGTAGCAGAAAAAAAATCAGGCGAGTAGAATAACCGAATAGGGTTTGGAAACCGTCTCCGTCTCCGTCTGATCGAGGAGAGGCTATATACAACTACAGCCTCAGCCCAGGGCCTCGACCACGATTGGATCGATCGATCGTCGCACGACGGGAGGATCCTCGTTCCAACGACCATTTTCCCTCGCGATCTTCGCGATCTACTTACATACGGCAGCTGCCTACACCGTGGGGGACCGTGGGTTCTTGAGATCGGATCGCCATGAAGCTCGACGGCGTTGGCGGCGGCCGCTGCCCTGACGTAAGTCATCATTATTGCCTTCAAGCTCGGCAATCATTGATGCATTTCAATCAGTATATCGATCAATCATCATGGGGCGCTAATATATATATTCCCCTCCCCGGCGGAATGCAGATTCTGAATGCCGACATGCAAATCAAGCTGCCCGACGACGTGCTTCTCAACATCCTGGAGAGGCTGGGCACCCTCGACGCCGTCAGGACCTGCGTCGCCTCCAAGCAAACGCTCAAGCTCCTCACAATGCTGTCCCAGATCGTCATCGTCCTTGGCGCCGGCAAACTGGTCCAAAAGAATGCCCTGGTGGCCGACGTGACCGACAGGATCCTTACCGCGAGGTCTCTGCAGATCCCCATCCGAAACCTTAAGCTCAAGTTCATCATGAGAGGCGACGACCACCTCAAGATCGGCAGGTCTGTCGCCCTTGCCATGGCGACACAGAAGATTGAAGCGGCAGAGTTCGAGATCCTGACGACCAAGTGTTTTCACAATTGCACTCTTCGAGCTGATATACGCTATTTCGCGAAGCAGTTCAATGATTTTATTGGTGAGTGTCCTGATGCTTTTGCTGGGCTTACACGGCTGCGCCTGCAGAACATGAGGTTTGGCGAGTCAGACATACCAAACATCCTGACCACTTGCAAGCGGCTCGAGTCGCTGTCTCTCCTCTTGTGTGATTCAGGAGCCCGTTCGGTGCTGCAAGTAGAACACCCTCGACTCGTCGAACTTGATATCTCTTATGGGTATTTCGTAAGAGTAGAGCTCAGCTATGTACCAAAGCTTCAACGGTTGAGCTATACTCGCTGGCAGCATGATACGGACCCGTTGCATCTTGGTTTTGTACCTCAGCTTTTGATTCTACGCCTCACTAAAGGCTCAGACTCAGACTATTTCACCATGAGGATAAGCCAATTGCTTGTTAATGCCCCTTCTATAAGCGATTTGCATCTGGATTTTGAATGTGAAAAGGTACTCACTCCATCCATCTCTGTCCCATTCTAACTGTGATTGTTACTAGGACATGTTATAGTTTTCACTCACGTTAATTTGTTTTTTCTGCCGCAGGTTTGGCTTCACCAAGAATCTGGGAAGCTGCTTGCGCCTCTACTCGACAAACTACGGTTTATGAATCTGGACAATATTTCCGAAAAATGGGGCATCGCTTGGACATTGCCCTTTCTTGAAGCTGCACCATCCCTAGAGGAGCTTTCCATCACAGTATCGGACCATAACTGCATCACGGGTTCACCAGAAAGTTACACCAAGAAAACGGATGTGAAATGGGAACCATCTGTTGCCGATTTCAAGCACAAGAATCTGTCCAAGCTAACCATCCACGGGTTTGAGTCTGATGACAACTTCATAAGATACGTCAGGTGCATTGTGGAAGTAGCGGGAAACCTCCGGGAGGTGTCTCTACACGACAGAAAGGTGTGCAAGCGCTGCATTAATAAAAGCAGAGCTTCGAGATATCCACGAACCAGCAAAGAGAAGGACCTGCTAAGTAAGAAGATTATGGAGGCGTTGGTGACAGCTTCTCCGGTTGTGATTCAGTTCTGGCCCTCCTGCTACTATTCACATCTGGACATAGAGTACTACAGGGATCTCTAGTGTATATATGTAAATCATTCATGGCATGGCCATTGATTGTCCTATATTCTCCTATATTAGTAGTTCTCGTATTTTAGAATTTGAGAACGGGGGAGTAGCCTAATGGTTGAATCGCAGTTGGCGCATCCCAGCGACCGGAGTTTGATCACTGTTAGGGATTAATTTTCAGAATTCTCACGCCCGTCCCACTTCTATTATATAAAAAAGTGTCTATTTTCTCCTAGCACTGTTTTCAAAAAAAAAAAACTTTAGAATTTAGTAGATACGGTGTGTATTACTAGAAGGACCATGAGCGCTTTGCTGCGTTTCTTCAAATTCTGTATTACTAGAAGGATCCAAATTCTGGTTATCTAGTAAAAAATATGAGTCCATTGAATGGCAGCCATTCTTCAAAGAAAATTTTCAAGATTTTTACCATATGTCATACAAAATATCTTATAGTATTCAAGATGTAGAGATCATAATGTCTTGCACAATATTTTCGTCATATACAATCTATATTTATCATGTAGAGATCTAGTGAACACAATGTACAATCGAGAGGGAAGCATATGTGGATCGATTTATCACACTCATCACAAACAGCATCATTCATTTGATATGTATAAAACAAGCAGTATCAACCAACCACGTACAGCATCTAGCACAGTACCTATGAACAACACGTATTACTCAGCATGTTCACCATATGTTACTCATCATATTCACCACGGGAATTGCACAGTAATTAAACCGAAAATTAAAGGGGCAGGGAAGAATCTGGGAGTACCTTCCGGCGGCAAGAACCTGGCCGGATGAAAAAAATTACAAGGGCGGCAACAAATCCCAGGTGCAGGCGAACGTAGACAAGGAGTTCCGCGTGTCTGTGTTGCAGGCAAACTGCGACGGCGGCTAGTATTTGGTCCTGTTTGGCGGTGGATTGGCGGCAGGTCGAACGACCATAAGCAGGGAAAAAGTCCATCTTCAACCATGAACTCATAGAGGTTCGACGGTTTAAACCCTGAAGTCGAAATTCCGGTCGTTCAAACCCTAAACTATTCAATTCCTGTCTGAATCGAACCCTGAAACTGTTTGGCACATCAGAAGATGAAAAATCCCGGTCAGGATTACAGGGTACTCTCACTGATAGTGGGACCCACATGTCATATTCATCTTCTTTCGCTAGTTTATTTCTCTCATTCATGCCTACCCTAATTTTTGGGTTTATTTATAAAACATTAGAAACAACGGCGAGGAGAGTCCGACCCGATCCACTCACCCACCCCTGCCCAACCTCGTCCAGTGGCGATGTCTAAGACGATGCCCCGGAAGCTGGACAAATCCGGCGGCGACAACTGCCGAGAGCAGCGCTTTTTCGCCGGATCGCTGCGGCAGGTGGACCTCGGCAGGCGCACCAACGGTTGGGCCTCGCCGTCGGGGACCTAATCCACCTGCAATGTTCAAGGGCTGCGACTCGTTCCTGAAGTTTCCGTCCTCGCGCCACACGTTGGTCTCAGCAGCCTTCTGGAGCTCCGGTGGATGTGGTGACCATGGATGCCGCCGCCTCCTACCTTACCATTACCCACATAAATTGATTTGACTTTGTTTCTTTCCTTTTTCCCTAAGTCCGTAGATCTATTTTTCGGTTTGTATTTTGTTTCTTCCAGATGTGAACGTGTTATGAATTCTGTAGATTTGCATGTCGTCGTTCTAGGAGACGGTGGCCCATGGAGACTGGCCGGCAATGACGACGGCGACTCTGCTGCCTGTAATTTTGGCGCTCGCAACCATGCCGATGGCTGCGACCCGTGCTCCCTGTAACATCGAATAATTAGAATAATTTGTACAGTTTGTTCCGTGGAATTAGTACTACTCTCAACTCTGATCACTCCATCTCAACACGTACTCTCTTCCCTCGGCTCAATCTAATCTTTGTACACTATATTTTATACAGCTCGTAGCTACTGAGTACTAGGATTAGGAGTACGTATGACCTTCAGCTGGCTGTTTGAGCAGCCTGAAATGCCATACTGGCTCTTCTATCAGAGGACACGCTGAAAGAAAGCTTCCACAAAAATACATGCACTAACAACAAAGCGTGGGAATACGTATCTTCATCGGTTTAGCAAATGCTCAGTTCAAAACGAGATTTAAGCTCAATAAAAACTGCGGGCATGCGTGTGTGATGCGACTGAAAACCATGAAACATCTTTGGCTAATCGAGTTAGGGACCACGCAATTGAAATAAATAGTTTATTTAGGGTTTTTTCGTAAAATTTTGTCTACGTGGCATCAGTCAACTTGGTCAAACGGTCTCAGGGTTCGATTCGGACCGGGATTGAATAGTTCAGGGTTTGAACGACCGGGATTTTGATTCAGGGTTGAAATCGCCAAACCTCTACGAGTTCAGGGTTGAAAATGGACTTTTTCATAAGCAGGGGATGGAGGGGAGATGGGCGGGCGGGTAGGGGCTGGAGGAGAGAGGGGAGGACGGCGCGGGAGGGAGAGGATGGTGCGGGAGAGTCTCGGAGGTCGCCCGGGCAAGTATGTAGGTAGGGGTCACGTCGGAGAGGCTGGTGGCGGCGTACCCTACTCGCTTTCCATCGTGAGAGCATCTCCAGCAGAGGCGTCATTTTGTAGCGCTATAAATCAGCGATGTAGGACGTGACATCCTGATACAGCGCTGGATAATCACGCGTCCTTCGTCGGAGGCGCTAATTTATAGCGCACGGCTCGGCGAGAATTCTGCCTCCACCAGGCATTGCAAACTACAGCGCGCACTAACGGCGCAAACCAAAAACACAATAGCAACTATCATAAACAATATCAAAATGGACCAAATAATTCATGCATAAATGGCTCTAAAAATCCTAAAATCGCCTAACTGAGATAGTTCAACCACAAATGACATAGTTCACCTCAATGACATAGTTCAAACACAAATTAGACTCAACATACACACATCATCATCATCACTTGTCAACATCCTCCATTCCACCGCTACCTCCATATTGAGCATCTTCATCGGAGTCTTGGACGATGGTGTTGCCGGTTGAATCTCTATATACTTCATTGGTAGACAGAGATGGATTAACCAAGGAGGACATGAATCCTCCCGGCGGTGCTTCCATGCCACCCATGGCGCCATGGCCATCCATCCCACCCATGCTTCCATAGCCTCCAAATCCTCCCGCCTTCCGCTTGTTCTACAATGCCTCCATAGCCTCCCGCTTGTGATCCCATGCCTCCATAGCCCGCCGGTGGTGCTCCAAAGCTTCCCGTGCCTCCATACCCCGTCGGTGCTTGTCCCATGAATCCATAGCTTCCAAAGCCTCCCATGCCTACGTAACCTCCCGGTGGTTCTCCATAGCCTCCCACACCTTCGGGTGCACTCATTCTTTCATTTTTGGCCTTCATGAGGTTTGCCAACTTTTTTTGTCCAACACTTCGTCGCGAGAAAGATTGATGTACTCTCTTTGCCTTTCATCCAGGTTGGAGGTGTCCATGAAAAAAAGTTCCCTCTCTTCGTCCAATAGGCGTTGATGCTCCTCGTTGGCCATCTTCTTCTCCTCCATTGCCATCCTCCTCTCCTCAGCGGCCGCCAACCTCTCCTCCAATGCCACGTGTCGCGGCTCGGCCTCCTTCTTGTCCACATTGTATTCCACTCTTGCATTGGCCATCTTCTCCATAGCTTTTGCTATGTCATCATCACCGGCCCTCTTCCCCTTCAATTCTTTGGCGGCCTTCCTTCCAAGCAACGGCCTTTTGGTAACCGAGTGAGGAGTGGAGCTTATCTTTCTGACAACACCACTTGAATCCTCATCATCAATGTGAGTTGCCTCCGCAGTTGCTTGTTGCGCCAAGAATGTTGGCACGTCCACTCTTCCACGGTTCTTCCACTTCTCCTCATTCGCGAGCATGTCGTAGCAATGGTGCAAGGTAAATGGCTTGGCGAGGATTTTCTTGCCCTTCTTGGTCTTCTTTTCCTCATATCAATACATGCCTTGACCCATGGTATTCTACATTGTGAACAAAGTAGAAAAAATGAGCAAATAAAATATAGAACAAAATATGCACATGTCAACAAAATAGTAGAACACAATAGAACAACTTACCCTATCGACATCATTGGTGCCACTTGGGTTGATATCATCAACCGTATTTTGCACACTTGCCCAACTTGAATAATCGGTGTTGGTGACCGGCCAACGGGACCGAAGAGAGCGGTTGGCGCGACGAACTCCACTTGTGTTGTTGGCATCAAAGTACTCCTTCATTCTTATCCAATATGTGTCTCTACTTTGGTCGGTGCCAACCGATAGATCCATGCCAATCTTCAACCAAGTCTTGCAAAGCAACACATCCTCATCTACGGTGTAGTTTGCCTTCCTACCGGCCGGTGCTTTCACCATGCCATCGCCGTCCTCGTCCACCTCATACTCCTCCTCTTCATCATTTTCATCTACATGTTACTGATACGTCGGGAACGTATCTATAATTTTTGATGTTCCATGCTTGTTTCGTATCTATTTTGCTTTGCTTTGTCTACACTTTGAGGTGTTTTTATTTCTTTTCTGGAACTAACCTATTAACAAGTTGCCACAGTTCCAGTTGCCTATTTTCTTCTGTTTTTTGGTTCTATAAAGGCAGAAAATCAATATTCTCGGAATTGGACGGGACAAAAGCCAAAGTTATTATTTTTCCCGGAGCAACACGGAACCACGAAGCAGAGCCGGAGGGGGGCCACAGGGTGGCCGCACCCCCTAGGCGCGGGCAAGCCCTTAGGGCGCCCATAGGGGGTGTGGGCTCCCTGGACCCCCACCGACCTTGATTCCTGCGCCTATAAGAAGCATCCGACCCAAAAACCCTAGGGCATCTAGAAGAAATCCACGAAAACCTCTGTAGCACCGTCGCCACCGAAGGGGAGATTCGGGGGACAGAAAATCTCTGTTCGGGCACCCTGCCGGGATAGGGAAGTGCCCCCGGAGCCATCTCCATCGATCTCCACCACCATCTTCATCATCGTTGCTGATTCCCATGATGAGGAGGGAGTAGTTCTTTCTTAGGACTAAGGACACTACCGGTAGCTATGTGTTCATCTCTCTCTCTATGAATGATCTTGTTGTGGTCATGAGCTTTGTAATCAGGTAGATCTACCTTGCTACTCAAGTGCTTCATTAGATCTCTGCTCTCCCCATGTGTGTGAAAGTGACAGCGTGCACGCCATGGTGGCACTTAGGCTTGAGTCTACATAAATACTCTTTGTGCTTTAATAGATCTATGTTTTTTCCCAAGTGTGTGAAAGTGACAGCGGGCATAACGTGTGTGGCACTTTGGCTAGATTGAATACTTGTTATGAGTTATATTTGAAGTTGGATGTCTCTATGAAATTGTGGTGTTTGTTGGAACCATCTAGCGCTCAAGGTGACAGTGTGGGATTATCTAGATTGGGGAAGGCAGACTTTGAGGAGTGTTGTTATAGCCCTACCGATGATTAGAGTGTCCAACCGAAGAGTAGTTAAGAGTAGTATCATGAAGAGAGGATATTTATATGAGAGAGTGTTCACTAGTGAAAGTATGATCCCTAGGCCTTGTTTCTAAACATTGAAACACCGTTTGCATCTAGATCTGATGCATGTTTGCTTGCTTCCATCTTTGTTCCGTTTGCCGGGGAGGTTTTGGGCTTTTACCTTTCCTCCACGTCATCAGCTCTTTTCTGGCACCGTTACCCCATGTCAACAACAAGTTAGAAGCTATTTTATGGCACCGTTACCACTTGTATTTTACTATCTCTTCGCCGAACTAGTGCACCTATACACCTGACAAGTGTATTAGGTGTGTTGGGGACACAAGAGACTTCTTGTATCTTGATTGCAGGGTTGCTTGAGAGGGAATACCTTTGACCACTTCCTCCCTGAGTTCAATAAACCTTGGGTAATCCACTTAAGGGAAACTTGCTGCTGTTCTACAAACCTCTACACTTGGAGGCCCAGCAACTGTCTACAAGAATAGAAGTGCGTAGACATCACTTACGTTTGTGCAAAAGATGAACTAGCAACCTCCATAGTCTCCAAGAAACTTTCGTCGTCGACACTACAATGTATGCACATGTCACAATCCTACTAAAACATTCACATGTATCTAAAAAAACAACCAAAAACAGAATTTTTACCTTGTTGCCATTTCATCGAGCACGTTGCGCGCGGCGACGGCGGTAGCAGTTGGCGTTGGACGTTGAGGAGGCGGTGGAGGCGAAGCGGAGGTAGCTAGCGCTTGGGGGACGGGTGTAGGCTGCGCACACCGAGCCACCATGCTATTCCTCGCCTCTTTGGGTTTGGGTTGCCCACCCGCCACGCCGGCCGTGCGCTTCATGGCATTGCTCCTCCCTTTCGGTGGCGCGATTGGCGGGAGCTGCGCGGCGCTAGGGCTTGTCCGCGGCGGAACGAAGAGTTGGCGAGTCGCGGCGCTCCCCGCGGTGATCCCTGAGGCGCCTGAGCCGTTCCCGGCGCCAGCGCTAGGGTTTGGCACGATCGGTGGCGGGATTGCGCCGGCACCGGTGCCGGCAGTAGGAGGACGGAGTAGGGAGGGATTTGTGGGGCGCCAGAGGAGTCGTCCATCGCCGGAATTGCGCCGGTGGCCGTGCAAAGGGGGAAGTCGGAGGGGAGAGGTCGCGCGCGGTGGAACTTTCTGGGCGGTTGGCTCTTCTCGCGCGAGCCGACCGATAGCGCGCACTGTAGTCCGAGCGCGATATATCCCGCTCCAAATAGCGCAAAATCCCGCGCCACGCTAAAATTCTGCAGCGCACAGGATTATAGCGCTTCTGCTGAAGGAGTTTGCAGCGCGTGCTGTAAAAAATGGTTAATTTAGCACTGCGCTATTATAGCGTCTCTGCTGGAGATGCTCTGAGAGTCCAGAGCTAGAGGAATTAAGCTAGAAGAAAGAGAAAAACTGTTCGGTCTTGGTGAGGTATGTTGTGGTATTTTCTGGTAATTTTAACTAGACTCAAGGGGCAAATAGGTATCCGAGGAACATGAGAAGTGAAGCGGAGCCGGCGAAGCACCCTTTTCCTTGCTTCGGTAAGAACAACTAGCGGGGGTTTCAGATTTCCCTTCCACTCCGATGTCATAGTAGGAGTATCGTTATACTAGTATAATGCGTATGATACTAGAGCGTGTTTGGTTGGACCGTTTCTCACACGACATGAAAAAAATCCATTTGGAAAACTGGTCTACATGCAATCTTTATAGATAGGTAGGGACGCCGCATCGAACCGGTGTTCCTCGTCGGAGGTCAGAGCAACGGGCTGCCATCCCTGCCGGAGATGCTACAGTAAGCGCTGAGACTAGACACCCATGGTAGCATAACGCCTCGCTTCGCCCACCGCCGGTAGCAAGGCCGCTCGCCATCGACAGCAACGCCGCCCGCCATGGTAGTAACGCAGGCTGCCAACGGTAGCATCTCCGGCTGCGGATGGTCACACCTCTGACCATACTAGTAGCAGCGACATGCTGCCTCGCCGCTTACTGTAGCGCCATCTGGACCTCATCCCGCCTGTGTAGTAGATAGGGAGGGACAGGGAACGACGCCGGACGAGGAGCAGCAGTAGGCGGCGGCGCGTGGTGGGGTAAACGTTGGCGGCGTGTGGCGGGGCAACAACGCATGCGTGCGACGGAAGCGCGTCGTGCGCGTCTATCCCAATCTCTCCAGCAAAACCGTGTGTGGAGAAGAGTACTCAAAAGAAGATAAGATCCAACGTGACCCCACCCACGGAGAGAAGTACGCCAGACCCGGGGGATAGAAAGTCACGTATCCCCCGGGGGAGGCCAATCATTTTCCATGAGTTAGAGGAGGAGCCAAATGAAAACCGCTTTTTATCTCGCTCGTGGGTACTCTCTCTCGCGTCTCCCCCTCCCCTGCTACAGGAGGTGATGGTTGGCTGAGGGGAGGTGCCGGCGATAGTTTTAGGTGTAGATGTTTCCCCTTAGTGGAGTTTTGGAGCTGGACTCTGGATCTTTGTGGCAAGATCTAGGGCGTTGAGTTCTTCTGCTTGCGGTCGTGGCTTCTCTGGTTGAAGCACGGCGGCGAGGGAGGATTCGCGGTCTCCGCAAATAAAGTCGTGTGTCGTCGGGGTGTGGTGGTGATGCGCTTCTTTTCCTCTCCTGGCCGGCTGTGGAAGCGGGGGGAACGGCGAGGCGGCGCAGGGTGTTGCGGTTTGGTTTTCCCGGCCGGCCGTGAAGGCGAGGAGGAAAAGCGTCGCTCCACTTCTTCATCACATCGACGGTGGTTGGAGTCTGAGTGTTTGGGCCTGTTTCTCTACTCCTTCTCTGGCTTGGCGCCATGGAGGCGAGATACGCAGGGAGCTGTTAGAGGAACGCTGTCTGGGTATGACGACAGAAGCTCACCGGCGGAGTTCATCCATGAAGGCAGAGGTGCCGACGTGATTTCTTGCCAGAAGAGGCCTCTCCGCGTTGTGGTGTGGGGCTGGCACCACAGCATCTTCTTCCTCCAGGCAGACAAGCCGATACGGAGGTCCTCTGATCTCAAGGCGGCGCTCATCGATGACAACAAACCAAGTGACGTAGTCCCCGATGCCGCCGGCGGCGGCCGTTCTTCGATATCGCGTTCGAGTTGTGGTAGTGAAGGACCTGATTGCTTTTTATGTTTTTCGGTTAGGGTCCTTCGTGTAATATTTTAGGACTGCTTTATTTCCTATGTGTTTGTAAGGGTTATGCTTGTAAAACTGCCATATAAGTAATACAGATTTTGGGGCCTTCGGGTCCGATCCCTTCCCCGGTCTCTCGCTCGTGGACCTATCTAGTATAGTATGTGCAAAAACATCATTTGGGGAAGTGTTTTGAGCTGGGCTAATATGCAGCAGGCCTACGGCCTACCTCTTCGAGTGTGGTGCACATACACAACATCCAATTTGCCAAAAGACATCAACGCCAAAATTCAATGGGAAATGATACGTGTCCTCTGGGGATCCCGCACATCCTATCCCCCGGTTCGTTGCATGGCTTTTACGTGGGTGGGCCTCCGTACGACTTATCTTCTTTCTCACCACACGAACTCTGCAAATCAGTTCCGCCGCCGCCGCTCGTCCTACGACATGCGCCTTCGCCGCCGCCTCCACACACGATTCCGCCGGTCATCCTGCGCCTCACGCCTCCGCCGCCGTCGGCGCACATGATTCCGCCGCCGCACGTGCGCCTCCAATGCCGTCGTTACCATGCGCGCCTCCACCTCGAGTCTGGGCGCACCACGCTCGACCACCGCCTCCGAGACGCGCATCTTGACGCCTCTGGCCGACGACCTCGGCTGCCTCAGCACGGCGACCCCCTGCCGCTCCTGCTGCCAGGCCACCTTCAGCTCGCAGCTCCCGCCACCATGACCCCATGTAGCTCCCTCTGCCAGGCTGCCTGCAACTCGTGCGCCACCCGCGGCTGCAGCCACCCGCGGATGCCTCCCTTTGCCCCCAAGCCCACCCAAGGCGGACGCCTCCGGCTTGCTGCAGCTATGCCGATGCTGCTGGCGGGCACCCTCGTCGTCAATGCTACTTGTGGGTGCTGCGAGCTGCTCCTAGGGACAGGCAATGCTATGTACGAGTGTTTGCTATGGAGCCACGACACGGTGCTACACAGGCAGGACGGGGATGCTACACAAAGTGGTCATCGTTGCTACAAACCAATGGATGTGTTTTCAAGATTTTGGTACACGACGATGCTACCAACCAATGGATGTGTTTTCGAGATTTTGGTACAGGGCGATGCTACAATAGTAGAAAATGTTTGCTATTTCTGTTCTATATTTTTGCTACAATAGCATAAAGTATTTGCTATAATTCTTTTGCTACAACCAATCTCTACGGTTTTGCTATGAGGTCTCCGGCGGTAGTCTTCGGCGATGTCCCCTTTGCTACATTGGAAAAAACATTTTGCTACAACCGTTTTATGATTTTGCTACAATAACGCAAAGTTTTTGCTAGAAGGTCTCCGACGAAAGTCTCTGTTGAGGTCTCCGGCGAAAGTTTCCGGCGAGGTCTCCGGTGAGATCGGGTTTGCTACATTAGCACAATATTTTTGCTACACGGTCGCCGGTGATGTCCAGTCTGTTTTTCTATTTTCTGGGTTAAACCGTTTTTTGCTACCTGTAGCAAAAACAAGACTATTTGTAGCAAAAGCGGGTATGTTTGTAGCAAAAGCGAGATTCTGAGGCTTTTTAAGAAACACTTGTCAGCAGGAGGACCCGGGGGATTTTGGGCAAATATCCCCGGGGGGCGTAGTATGGCCCAACAATTCGCTTGCAATTTTGATCACTTGGTCCGTGTGGCATTAACATAATGCAAGAGTTTTTTTACAAGAGTTTCAAACCTACCAACAGGCCCGTATGGGGCACACGTTCAGACTGTTCGACGGTACAGGGCCTCCAAATTAGGAGGGCCCCCAACTTTATATGTTAGACTACCATCTGGTACAGCTAATCATCTGTTTACTAGAGGCTAATCAATTTCTCCTATAAAGTTAGAGGCAACATAATGCATGGAATATGACAATACTAATACTACTGCCGAATTAACTCCCGAACGCCTCTTCCTCTCTTCCTCTTTTCTATTCCAGCAAGCGTCGTTCTCTTCATCTTCCAGCCACATCTTCTACCAAGACGATTTCAGTCTTGATTTCTGCATCCTAGATACTATATTGTTGCAATGAACAGGTATAAAATAAGTTGCAGGCTGCAACCTCAATCTATCATCTATTTATTTGATATTTGCTTCTTAGTTTCTCAACTCTTGCTCTGGTTTTGATCCCCTTGCTACCTGCTGCCGTCATGCGATCCAGTCGCATCCAATGGAGCTGGAAGCCTGGTCGCGAGTGTTTTTTGTCGAATGCCGAATCATCTAAGAGGAGGAACTGGACTAGCAGAGGCACACGAGCCGTAATCCTATAGTCTGCTTTCAAAATCAATCAAAAGGTTGTTAAATCCCACAGTGCTTCTATGTTGTGTTTTTGATACATGACACTTTAATTGCAGAAGGTAGGCCTTGTTTCAAAAAATACTTTGCGGGAGGTTTCTTATGAAAAATTAATTGAAGGACTTTCGCGGTAGTACTTATGAATTCCAGATAATCATTTTATGATAAGATGCAATTCTTTCAAAATTATACACCAACATGATAAATATATTACAAACATAGTATTCTCCTAATTATTAATGGTAATGTAAAGGGCCTAATTTTTGGTTTCGCACATGGCCTCTGTTTTCTCTGATACGGCCCTGCCTACCAACATCCTAATATAACAGATTAAGGCGGAAGCAAAACTGTGGTCGTTCATTAGTTAGGCTCGTTTGAACCTTCCATGACCTTAATTCGAAATCATAGAAGGATAGCTTTGTTCGTCGATGCTTGTTTGTTAATTTTATTTCATGTTAATATCTTTTTTGGGGTCGTTCTTTCTGTAAATTCCTGTAAGAACTTAGCCATTTCTATGACTTTTCCTCTTCTAATATAACACATGCAAGGCTTGAAAAAAAACTAGGACAGAGCTATAGCTGGTGAAGTCGAGTTAGATCGAGATAGAGAATGGCTTAACCATAAAACGTGTATGCATGCTTCAACGGAAAACCAATACAGTGACAACAATGTGGTATATATGTTTGACGACAAAACGGACTCTATCTTTATTAGTACATGGCACATACATAGTACCATTATTACAGATGAAACGGGCGTCTTTAAGACATCCATGGATGGGGCTATTTTATTGGAGGCGGATCCATACTGAGCACTACGACATGCACGATGGTCGACGATGTCTACCACATTTCATCAGAGAGGAGCGCGGCTCCAGTGCATGGCCCGCTCTGGCAGCCGGCGCCACAGTAGTCACCTCCGAGACCGCAGTATCCCCACTTGCTGCAGCATTGGTTGCCCGGACACGGACTGCCGCTGCTGCACGCGTTGGGCACAACATCTTGATTGAGCTTGGCTCCGGTGCATGGCCCGCTCTGGCAGCCGGACCCGCAGTAGTCGCCACCGAGGCCGCAATAGCCCCACTTGCTGCAACATTGGTTGCCGGGGCACGGACTGCTGCTGCTGCACGCGTTGCCAGACACACCATTTTCATTCAGCTTGCCTCGGGAGCACGGGCCGCTCTGGCAGCCGGCACCACAGTAGTCAATGGTTCTGCCACAGTAACCCCACTGGCTGCAGCATTGGTCGCCGGGGCACGGAGTGTTGATGCTGCATGCGTTGACGGGCACATCTTCATTGAGCTTGGCTCCAGTGCACGGCCCGCTCTGGCAGCCGGAGCCGCAGTAGTCGCCGCCGAGGCCGCAGTACCCCCACTTGCTGCAGCATTGGTTGCCGGGACATGGACTGCTGCTGCTGCAAGCGTTGCCGGGAACGGCATTTCCATCAACGTTGGCTTTTTTACCATAGCAGGGGCCGCTCTGGCAGCCAGCCCCGCAGTAGTCGCCACCGAGGCCACAGTACCCGTACTTGCTGCAACATTGGTTGCCCGGGCACGGACTACCGCCGCTGCAGCCTAGTGCGGTTGCTGCTGAACAGGCAAGGACCAGCAGGCCTAGTGCGAGAGCCTTCATGGCCATATTAGAAGCTCTCGCTCGCGGTGGATGGAACCCGGAAGATTTTCTTCTTTAGCTTAGCTAGTTTGGTGGATGAGAAAGCTTCCGATGATGGAGTACAAAGCTTGCGAGGTGCCATTATATAGGCATATGGTACGTCCGTGGTGTCTCCTCTAGTGAACCCGTGGACAAATATTGTTAGCGGCTTTTAGTCACATATACGTAGACGTGTTGGTCATAGACAAATATTGTTTGTTCCAAAGCAGCTTTTAATTGTGTTGGGTTGTAGCAATAAAATAGCTTTAAATCACTTTTCTTTGTTGAATTAGTATTCCGTTAGGGAACGTGTCAAAAAAAGAAAGTATTCCGTTAGGAATGACACACATACACATCAGCATATTTATGGCACTCCAAATTAACATCAGAACTGTATTGTGTAGGAACAAAAATCATGGACATGTAGTGATGTAGGGAACCAAACCGGTGGTGCGTGTCACACGAAAGCTCAAGCTCAAGCTCAAGACGACGCCAATGGAATGAGGAGATGGTAGCAGAAGAAACAAGGTTGGCTAGGCGGGCATGAACGCTGGACGTACTCTTATTCTTCTTCATCTCATATACACGAAGCAAAAGAAAATAACGATGAGTTAGAGGAGGAGCCAAATGAAAATCGCTTTTTATCTCGCTCGTGGGTACTCTCTCTCGTGTCTCCCCCTCCCCTGCTACAGTAGTTGAAGCCTCCCAATACAGATCCGGCCCGAACCAAGGCCACTCTCGCTGGCGCCGCCGGTGATGGTTGGCTGAGGGGAGGTGCCGACAGTAGTTTTAGGTGTAGATGTTTCCCCTTAGTGGAGTCTTGGAGATGGACTTTGGATCTTTGTGGCAAGATCCAGGGCGTTGAGTTCTTCTTCTTGCGGTCGTGGCTTCTCTGGTTGAAGCATGACGGCGAGGGAGGATTCACGGTCTCTGCAAATAAAGTCGTGTGTCGTCAGGTTGTGGTGGTGCTGCGCTTCTTTTCCCCTCCTGGCCGGCTGTGGAAGTGAGGGGGGGGGGCAGCGAGGCGGCGCAGGGTGTTGTGGTTTGTTTTCCCCGGTCGACTGTGGAGGCGAGGAGGAAAAGCGTCGCTCCACTTCTTCATCACATCGACGACGGTGGGATTCGAGTGTTTGGGCCGTTTCTCTGCTCCTTCTCTGGCTTGGCGCCATGGAGGCGAGATGCGCAGGGAGCTGTTAGAGGAACGCGGTCTAGGGATGGCGACATAAGCTCACCGACGGAGTTCATCCACAAAGGCAGAGGTGTCGACGTGATTTCTGGCCAGCAGAGGGCCTCTCCGCGCTGTGGTGTGGGGCTGGCACCACAACATCTTCTTCCTCCAGGCAGACAAGCCGATACGGAGGTCCTCCGATCTCAAGGCGGCGCTCATCGACGATGACGGATCAAGTGGGGTAGTCCCCGGTGCCGCCGCCGGCGGCCGTTCTTCGAGATCTCGTCCGAGTTGTGGCAGTGAAGGACCTGATTGCCTTTTATGTTTTTCGGTTAGGGTCCTTCGTGTAATATTTTAGGACTGCTTTATTTCCTCTATGTTTGTAAGGGTCCTGCTTGTAAAACTGCTATCTGAGTAATACAGCTTTTGGGGCCTTCGGGTCCCTTCCCCGTTTGAAAAAAAAACTCGCTCGTGGGCCTAGCCAGTATAGTATGTGCAAAAACATCATTTGGGGAAGTGTTTTGAACTGGGCTAATATGCAGCAGGTTACTCTGATCTGGACCTACCTCTTCGAGCGTGGTTCACATACACAAAATCCAATTTGCCAAAATACATCAACGCAAAATTCAATTCGCTTGCAGTTTTGATCACTTGGTCCGTGTGGCATGAACATAATGCAAGAGTTTTTTACAAGAGTTTCAAACCTACCAACATCCTTTTTTTTTTGAGATAAACCAACATCCTAATGTAATAGATCAAGGCGGAAGCAAAACTCCGGTCGTTCACTAGTTAGGCTCGTTTGAACCTTCCATGACCTTAATTCGAAATCATAGAAGGATAGCTTCGTTCGGCAATGCTTATTTGTTTATTTTATTTTAATTTAATATCTTTTTATTAGGGTCGTTTTTTCTATAAATTTCTGTAAGAACTTAGCCATTTCTATGACTTCCTCTTCTAATATAACACATGCAAGGCTTGAAAAAAACCCAGGAAAGAGCTATAGCTGGTGAAGTCGAGTTAGATCGAGATAGAGAATGGCTTAACCATAAAACACGTATGCATGCTTCAACAGAAAACCAATACAGTGAAAACAATGCGGTATATATGTTTGATGACAAAATGGACTATCTTTATTAGTACATGGCACATACATAGTACCATTATTATTACAGATAAAACGGGCGCCTTTAAGACATCCATGGATGAGGCTATTTATTGGAGGCAGATCCATACGGAGCACTACGACATGCACGATGGTCGACGGTGTCTACCACATTTCATCGGAGAGGAGCGCGGCTCCGGTGCATGGCCCGCTCTGGCAGCCGGCTCCACAGTAGTCACCTCCGAGACCACAGTATCCCCACTTGCTGCAGCATTGGTTGCCCGGACACGGACTGCCGCTGCTGCACGCGTTGGGCACAGCATCTTGATTGAGCTTGGCTCCGGTGCATGGTCCGCTCTGGCAGCCGGACCCGCAATAGTCGCCGCCGAGGCCGCAATACCCCCACTTGCTGCAACATTGGTTGCCGGGGCAGGGACTGCTGCTACTGCACGCGTTGCTGGACACACCATTTTCATTCAGCTTGCCTCCGGAGCACGGGCCGCTCTGGCAGCCGGCACCACAGTAGTCAATGGTTGTGCCACAGTAACCCCACTGGCTGCAGCATTCGCCGCCCGGGCACGGACTGCTGCTGCTGCATGCGTTGACGGGCACATCTTCATTGATCTTGGATCCAGTGCATGGACCGCTCTGGCAGCCGGAGCCGCAGTAGTCGCCGCCGAGGCCGCAGTACCCCCACTTGCTGCAGCATTGGTTGCCGGGACACGGACTGCTGCTGCTGCAAGCGTTGCCAGGAACGACATTTCCATCGACGTTGGCTCTTTTACCATAGCAGGGGCCGCTCTGGCAGCCAGCCCCGCAGTAGTCGCCACCGAGGCCACAGTACCCGTACTTGCTGCAACATTGGTTGCCCGGGCACGGACTGCTGCCGCTGCAGCCCAGTGCGGTCGCTGTTGCACAGGCAAGGACCAGCAGGCCCAATGCGAGAGCCTTCATGGCCATGTTCGAAGCTCTCACTCGCAGTGGATGGATCTCGAAAGGTTTTCTTCTTTAGCTTACCTTGTTTGGTGGATGAGAAAGCTTCCGATGATGAAGTATGAAGCTTGCGAGGTGCCATTATATAGGCATGCGGTACGTCCGTGGTGCCTCCTCTAGTGAACCTGTGGACAAATGTTAGCGGCTTTTAGTCACACACGTAGATGTGTCAGTCATAGACAAATATTGTTTGTTTCAAAGCAGCTTTTGGTTGTGTTGGGTTGTAGCAATAAAATGGCTTTAAATCACTTTTGTTTGTTGTATTAGTATTCTGTTAGGGAATATGTCAAGGTATTCTGTTAGGGAATGACACACATACACATGGGCACATTTATGGCACTCCAAATTAACATCGCAACTGTGTATTGAGTTGGAAAAAAAATCATGAGCATGTAGTGAAGTAGAGAACCAACCTGTGGCGCGTGTCGCAGGAAAGCTCAAGCTCAAGACGATGACAATGGATTGAGGAGATGGTAGCAGAAGAAACAAGATTGGCCAGGCAGGCATGAACGATGGAGGTACACTTCTTCTTCTTCGTCTCGTATACGCAAAGGAAAAGAAAAGAGCGACGAGGTAGAGGAGGAGCCAAATGAAAATCGCTTTTCATCTTGCTCGCGGGCCTATAGCTAGTATGTGAAATTTTTTCCTTGGCCACATACGGCAGATTTGCTTTCGTGGGGAAAACCTTTTCGCAATGCAGAGTGCAGTTTGTGTTCAATGGCGTCACGTCCACTTTGTTTGAACTTACAATGGTTAACCTTTTTTTAAGGGAACGCCTACGTCTCAGGCGACTGAGAAATAACTATTTCTCAGTCAGTTGACGTGGCTGGCTCAATCGAACGGAAACATGCATGGTTTACAAATAAAAAACTGCAATCAGATGGCTCAATCGAATCTTGGAACCAAAATCCAACGGTGAACAAGATGACTGAGAAATAACTATTTCTCATGCGCCTGAGAAATAGCAAAACCGTTTTTTTAACATGCAAACAGTGAACCTTGGATGGTGATGAGACAGTAACCACACCACTTTACATCAGATTAGATTAAACGGACTGAACATGCTGGTAGCACATTAGATTTCTGTTATGATGTCACTAGGCTCCTCTCCAATTCGATAAAAGTTCAGTACAATCTCCTCCTGATCACCCACAGCAAATGAGCGCTCCACTCGATGTTTGCCAGCTTGGTGCTTCATGTGTTGCTGTGCCCGGAGCAGTTGTTGTTTCAGAAGAGAAGTTATGGCTTCACGCTCTTGTAACCACTAACCAGTAGTGCAAGTCAGGTACTGAGCAAGAAACAATAGATGAGATGCCATAGAGTGCAAGTCAGGGGGCACGGCCCATGGCCAAGGGCAAAGAAGTGTTATACTCCCTCCGTTCCAAAATAGATGTCTCAAGTTTTTTTAAATTTATAAAAATCTATATACTAAATAGTGTCTATATTTATCTAAATTTTGAAAAACTTGAAACATCTATTTTGGGACGGAGGGAGTACAAAAATTCAGCAAGCGACAAGCAGCGAAACCACTTGGTGGGGAAATATTGTTAGTGGCTTTTAATCACACATATAGACGTGTAGTCACAGACAAATACCGTTTGTTCCAAAGCAACTTTTATTTGTGTTGGGTTGTAGCAATAAAATCGCTTTAAATCACTTTCCTTTGTTGGATCAGCATTCCGTTAGGGAACATGTGAAAACAAAAAAGGTATACCGTTAGGGAATGACACACATACACATCAGCACATCTATGACACTCCAAGTTCACCCTACAGATCACAAACGTACACTTCTTCTTAGTCTCGTATACACAAAGGAAAAGTAAAGAGTGACGAGATAGAGAAGGAGCCAAATGAAAAGTCATCCTGCTCGTGGGCCTAGCTAATATGTGCAAAAATTTCCTTGGCCACATACCGCAGATTTGCTTTCGTCGGGAAAACCTTTTAGTGACGCATTGTGCATTTTATGTTCAACGGCGTCTCTCACGGTTCACTTGTTTCATCTTACAAATGTGAACCTTTTTATTTTCGAAAATTATAAAGAAAAAGGTGCCCATGTTTGCCTCTCAGAGCGGACGAAATGTAAGTAGCTAGAGGATTTTTCTTTTTCTCCTTGGAAATTTCGGTTTTTTCGGATTTTTTCCAGATTTTGTGCTCACCGCCAGATCAAGATCGTGTGCCGAGCCAGGTCGCCCGCTGCTATTCACGCCCTAAGGCAATTCTTTATTTTTAACATGAAAACAGTGAACCTTCAGTGGCGGGACAGTAGCCACATGGCTTTACCTCATATTAGATTAAATAGACATATAGTAAAAAAAGATTAAATAGACATATTTTGTCCCTATGTTACATTTTACTCCGTTTGCTTCGTTTTCTAGGTCGTAACCAGTGTCTGCTTGTTTCTTCTTCCAATGCCATCATGTGGCTTTTATTCGAAAGGAAATTATTTTCATCTTTAGATAGGTATACTGTTTGGTTTGTCCTAAATAATTAGGTATACATATATATTTTAAATGGTTTAGGGATCATTTTCATCTCTCTCTCTCTCTCTCTCTCTCTCTCTCTCTCTCTCTCTCTCTCCCCCCCCCCCCCCCCCCCCGCCATCAGGGCACGACCAATGGCTGAGGGCAAAGAACTGTTATACAAATATTCAGCACAGAGAAACCATTTGGTGGGGGAAATATTGTTAGTAGATTTTAATCACACATATAGACATGCCAGTCACATACAAATATTGTTTGTTTCAAAGCAGCTTTTAGTTATGTTGGGTTGTAGCAATAAAATAGCTTTAAATCACTTTTCTTTGTTGGATCAGCATTCCGTTAGGGAACATGTGAAAACAAAAAGGTATACCGTTAGGAAATGACACACATACACATCAGCACATCAATGGCACTCCAAGTTCAGCCTACAGATAACATCACAAACGTACACTTCTTCTTCTTAGTCTCGTATACACAAAGGAAAAGCAAAGAGCGAAAGAGTTAGAGAAGGAGCCAAATGAAAAGTTATCCTGCTCGTGGGCCTAGCTAGTAGTATGTGCAAAAATTTCCTTGCGACATACTGTAGATTTGCTTTCGTCTAGGAAACATTTTATGTTCAATGGCGTCACTCACGGTTCACTTTGTTTCATCTTACAACTGTGAACCTTTTATTTTTAAAAATCTATCTATTATATACTAAAAGTAATATAAGGAGTTGTTTCGAGGCACCACATTAATTCACATATGCAAAATAATCTCCTCCATTAATCATGTGGTGATCCTAATTATAAGGGACCTGATTTAATACGTATTATAAATAAAACGACACGTCACAATACCACATAGAAACATGAAGTTCCGTTCCATTGCACCAAATGACAAGACGTGCAAATGCCATAGTCCGGCTGAAATCCACTTGATGACATCGGCAGTGACATCATTATAGGATAAATACGTACGGCTTCCCGGAGGTCAAGCGGTCATTAATAGCGCATGGTTGACGGACACGTTAGATTGTCTGGGTTTTTTCGTGCCCATGTATATTTATTTGTGTACGTCTAATTTTAAATCAGCACCATTAGTTTCTATTGTTAACACAGGTTAACAGATTAGATTACTTCGTCCATGCAAAAAAAAGATTAGATTACTTCGCTATCACTAGAGGAAAAAGGGCCATCCGTTCGCGACCCCTCGGAGCATTAGTCCCGGTTGCGCCACCAACCGGGACTAATGCTGACACGCGTCCCGGTTGGAGCGGGTACGGGGCCAGGGGGCATGGGTCCCGGTTGGTAAGGGGGCATGCGTCCCGGTTGGAGCCACCAACCGGGACTAAAGGTTTGGCCACAGCCACGTGGCGTGGCACGCACCTTTAGTCTCGGTTTCTGGCTTCAACCGGGACTAAAGACCCCTTGCCCTCTATAAATGCAACGCCCCAGTCCCCTCTGCCTCCACTCTGTTTTTTCGAATGGTGTAAGGTGTGAGGGTGTGTGCTAGTTTTTTTTCATGCATGCATTGAAGGTGTTTGTTGAAATGTTTGAGTGAAAAATCCCGTTGAATTTCTCATAGAACAAAAATATAGAAGGTGTCCGAGACGCACTTGAGCTTTCTCCTCTTTATTTCCCTCGATCGAGGTTAGCAATCTTATCTTTTCTAGGTCATTGATACAATTCATGTGTCGGTGTGAATTGGTTATTTCACTATTTATGATGTCCTGTTTTTTGATAAACTTACTTATATGATGCAGATGAACGGTCGGGAATGGATGTACGGTGACCGGCGGGTAGCCGGGTATATCAAAGGCGTGGATAAATTTATCGATGTGGCTACGGCAAACAAAGAGAATGGATTTATACGTTGTCCATGTGTTCAATGTCGGAACAACAAGGAGTACTCTTCCTCGAAAATCATTCGCGGCCACCTGATTATGAAAGGTTTCATGCCCAACTATAATTGCTGGACCAAGCACGGGGAAAGAGGGGTTATGATGGAAGATGGTGAAGAAGAAGATGATGATAACAACTATCATCATATGTTTCCTGAATACAGTGATACTGCAATGGAAGACAATGGAGAGGAAAAAGGTGAAGAACGGGCATCAGATGAGCCGGCTGATGAACTTGGTAGGGTCATTTCTGATGCAAAGCGAGACTGTGAAACAGAAAATGAGAAGTTGAAGTTAGAGGGCATGTTAGAAGATCACAAGAAATTGTTGTACCCAAATTGTGAAGATGGCAGCACAAAGCTCGGTACCACACTGGAATTGTTGCGATGGAAGGCAGAGTGTGGTCTAACTGACTCCTCATTTGAAAAGATGCTGAAAATAATGAAGCCGAAGTTTCCAAAACATAACGAACTTCCCGAGAGTACCTACGAAGCAAAGAAGACTCTCTGTCCTCTGGGATTAGATGTGCAAAAGATACATGCATGCATTAATGACTGCATCCTCTACCGCGGTAAGGAGTATGAGAATTTAGATAAATGCCCGGTATGCAACGCGTTGCGGTATAAGATCAGACGAGATGACCCTGGTGATGTTGAGGGAGAGCCCCTCCGGAAGAGGGTTCCTGCTAAGGTTATGTGGTATGCTCCTATAATACCAAGGTTGAAACGCATGTTCAGAAACAAAGAGCATGCCAGGTTGTTGCGATGGCACAAAGAAGACCGTAAGAAAGACGGGGAGTTGAGATACCCTGCTGATGGGTCACAGTGGAGAAAAATCGAGAGAGACTTCCCAGACTTTGCAGGTAACGCAAGGAACTTATGGTTTGGTCTAAGTACGGATGGCATGAATCCTTTTGGGGAGCAGAGCTGCAGTCACAGCACCTGGCCCGTGACTCTATGTATCTACAACCTGCCTCCTTGGTTGTGCATGAAGCGTAAGTTCATTATGATGCCAGTGCTCATCCAAGGCCCGAAGCAACCGGGCAACGACATTGATGTGTACCTTAGGCCATTAGTTGAAGAACTCTTACAGTTGTGGGGCAAACCAGGTGTACGTGCGTGGGATGAGAACAAACAGGAGCCATTTAATCTACGAGGGTTGTTATTCGTAACCATCAATGATTGGCCTGCTCTTAGTAACCTTTCAGGACAGACAAACAAAGGATATAAGGCATGCACCCACTGTTTAGATAAGACCGAAGGTACATATTTGCATAAATGCAAGAAGGTTGTGTACCTAGCGAATCGACGATTTCTTCCGACCAATCATCCCGTAAGAAAGAAAGGCAAGCATTTCAAAGGTGAGGCAGATCACCGGAAGAAGCCTGAACTCCCTGCTGGTGATGATGTATTTGGTATGGTCAAGGACATAGAAGTAATCTTTGGAAAGGGTCCCGGCGGTCAATCAGTTCCGAACGACGTCGCTACAGGACACGCACCCATGTGGAAGAAGAAATCTATATTTTAGGAGCTGCCATATTGGAAAGTCCTGCGTGTCCGCTCTTCAATCGACGTGATGCACGTGACGAAGAATCTCTGCGTGAACCTGCTAGGATTCCTAGGCGTGTATGGGAAGACAAAAGATACACCTGAAGCACGGGAGGACCAACAAATTATGAAAGACCCAAAGAACATGCATACAGATAACAAGACGGATAAAGGGCGTCACTTAAGTCGTGCCAGCTATGCTCTTACCAAAGCAGAGAAGGAAATCTTTTTTGAAGTCCTTTACAGTATCAAGGTGCCGTCGGGCTTCTCATCTAATATAAAGGGGATAATAAATATGGCAGAGAAAAAGTTCCAAAACCTGAAGTCTCATGACTGTCACGTGATTATGACGCAGTTGCTTCCGATTGCATTGAGGGGGCTTCTACCGGAAAATGTTCGAGTACCCATTGTGAAGCTGTGTGCATTCCTCAATGCAATATCTCAGAAGGTAATCAATCCAGATATTCTGCCAAGGTTACAGAAGGATGTGGTACAATGTCTTGTTAGTTTTGAATTGGTGTTTCCACCATCCTTCTTCAATATTATGACGCATCTCCTGGTTCATCTAGTGGAAGAGATTGCCATTCTCGGTCCGGTATTTCTGCACAATATGTTCCCCTTTGAGAGGTTCATGGGAGTCTTAAAGAAATATGTTCATAACTGTGCTAGACCAGAAGGAAGCATCTCCAAGGGATATGGAACAGAGGAGGTCATTGAGTTTTGTGTTGACTTTATTCCTGACCTTAAGCCGATTGGTGTTTCTGACTCGCGGCATGAGGGAAGACTAAGTGGAAAAGGCACGCTGGGAAAGAAAGCAATGATATGTAGGGACGGGGATTCTTTCACTAAAGCACACTACACAGTTCTACATAATTCCACCTTGGCAGCTCCGTATATCGAGGAACACAAGAATATTGTACGCTCCAAAAACCCGGGGAAGCCTGAATCATGGATTACAGATGAACACATGAAGTCTTTCGGTGGTTGGATGCGGACACATCTCTTGAATGACACCACTGTTGGAGATCAGCTATACTTGTTGGCCGCGTCACCATCTTCTACTGTATTGAATTTCCAAGGGTACGAAATAAATGGGAATACATTCTACACGATCGCCCAAGATAAAAAGAGCACCAACCAAAATAGTGGTGTCCGCTTTGATGCAATAGACGAGAATGGACAAAAGGACACATATTATGGTTACATAGAGGAGATATGGGAACTAGACTATGGAGTCTCTTTTAAGGTCCCTTTGTTTCGCTGCAAATGGGTCAACCTGAATGGGGAAGGAGTAAAGATAGACCAGTTGTACGGAATGACAACAGTGGATCTCAACAATCTTGGTTATAGAGATGAACCATTCGTCCTAGCCAATGATGTGTCTCAGGTTTTCTATGTGAAGGACATGTCCTCCAGACCGAAAAAAAGAAAAAATATGCAAACGAATACATCATATGATGAGCCAAAGCGTCACATAGTTCTTTCAGGGAAAAGAAACATCGTGGGAATCGAGGACAAGACAGACATGTTAGAAGATTATAATAAGTTTGATGAAATTCCGCCCTTCACAGTGAAAACTGACCCAAGCATTCCGTTAAGTAAAGAAGATGCTCCATGGTTACGTCTGAAGCGGTCATAAGGAATGACATATGCCAAGAAGTTCATGCTCATATTATGTAACTCATCTTCATGTCTTTCGCGGTTTGTGGCTTGACCGAAGGATATCTTTCGTGGTTTGTGGCCTTTAGTCCCGGTTTTGTAGTCTCAGTTTTTAATATTAATAAATGTCTTGAGTGTTAGTCCCATTTTGTGGCTGGACCGGGAGTGCCTCTATGACCAGTTTCTTGGAGATGCCGGAGGACTGGGCTCCGTCGGCATCTCCCTGAAACTGGTCGTAGTGGTGTCCCTGCTCTCGAAAACCATCTTGCAGCTTGTAACTTCACTAACTAGATCAATACGCCTCGGAGCTAACTAATTTCACATATTAGGGAGTGCCTCTATGACCAGTTTCTCGGAGATGCCGGAGGACTGGGCTCCGTCGGCATCTCCCTGAAACTGGCCGCAGTGGTGTCCCTGCTCTCGAAAACCATCTTGCAGCTTGTAACTTCACTAACTAGATCAATACGCCTCGGAGCTAACTAATTTCACATATTAGGGAGTGCCTCTATGACCAGTTTCTCGGAGATGCCGGAGGACTGGGCTCCGTCGGCATCTCCCTGAAACTAGCCGCAGTGGTGTCCCTGCTCTCGAAAACCATCTTGCAGCTTGTAACTTCACTAACTAGATCAATACGCCTCGGAGCTAACTAATTTCACATATTAGGGAGTGCCTCTATGACCAGTTTCTCGGAGATGCCGGAGGACTGGGCTCCGTCGGCATCTCCCTTGAAACTGGACGTAGTGGTGTCCCTGCTCTCTAAAACCATCTTGGAGATGCCTCAAACTGGCTGGAGGACTGGACTCACAAGGATGCATATTTATAGTACAAGCAGCTCGGCATAATGTCGACACTCACGACATAATGTCGACACTCACCCCTATTATTAGTGCTGACTCATCTTTAGTCCCGGTTGGTGTCTCCAACCGGGACTAAAGGTTCATCTTTAGTCCCGGTTGGTGACACCATCCGGGACAAGGTACAAGCCGCACGACATAATGTCGACACTCACCCCTATTATTAGTGTTGTCTGGCCCACTCTGCCGCAATCCCTTCAGTCGCGGTTGGTTTCTCCAACCGAGACTAAATATGAACCCTCTCTTTATATAGGCATTTCCCTCTATTTATTAGGTAACACTTAAGACATTTATTAATATTAAAAACCGGGACAAATCGGGACTAGCTAACACTCAGGCCTAAAGCCGCCCCCTTTAGTCATAATCATGCCTAGTCCTATAGTACGCAGCTTCAGGGTCTTCATCGTCGTCGTCATCATCATCGTCATCGTCACCTGCCACTCCGGGGATCCTCAGCCCATCCATGGCATATACCAGGGGCCATTCCAGCCTCGGATTCACGGCGGGTGGGAGAGGGGTCTCCTGGAAGACGATGCCGCTACCGCCGGGACAGTGTGGGGCCTGTGGCGGGTGGACTCGTGGGCACCGTAGGCGAGGATGGTATCCCCCGGCGATGTAGCGCATCACTTTGATGATAGTACGGTTCTCCCACCACAGACGACGGCCGACTTCGTTGTGGTTCACCGGTGGCGGGCCATCACCCTCGTACCTGGCGAGCTCCCTTTCCCGCCTATTAGCGAAGAAGGCATTCCAGGTGTCATAGTTGTCGGGATCCCACTGGGGATCCATCCGCTGCTCCGGCGTGAGCTCGTGGTAGAAGTGGTTTGTGATGGCCGCCTGACGTGCGGAACCTTGAGGGACAGGAGGGACAGGAACCCCTCTAGCGCTCAGCATCCAGCCGGCGGGCGGCCGGTACCCCGGTGGACAAGGGTAGTTGGAGGCGCACAGCGCCTCGGTCTCCTCGAGGGTCAGAATGGCCCAGTAGGCATTGTCCATTGTTCTAAGAGAGGAAGGTGTGGATGTGTGGATAGCCATGACATGATCACCCTAAATATAGAGGGAAAGGGCGGGAAAACTTGGCGTGAAGCTTTGGGAAATGGCGGGAAATATCTTTAGTCCCGGTTAGTGACTACATCCGGGACTAAAAGCTCTAGTAGAAAGGAAAGGGCGGGAAAACTTGGCGGGAAGAGGTGGGAAATGGCGGAAAATATTTTTAGTCCCGGTTTGTGACTACATCCGGGACTAAATGTGTGCCGAATAATGATCATGTTTCGAAAAAACCTTCACAAAATGACCTATGATGTTCGAGGTTTCATGGCTTTCGGAATGCCGTTTGGTCGTTTTGTGAAGTAACCACCAAAATGCCGTTTCAGAATGCTACCGTCCTATTTTCCTAAAATACTAGACCACCTTACATGGACTATATCCCAACCGGTACATCTCAAACCTTTTCGTCCATCCCGGATAAAAAGGACAAATGTCTGCCGAATCGGCAGGAAGTGGGTCCGGTTTGTACTACAGGTACATGATCTACCGCCCGTGATTTTTTGAAAAAATCATTTTTAGACTCGCAATATGTGGTTTCTTCAGAGATCCAATGCAAGTTCTAACAATGCCCGTCCCCTATCTTCATGCACACCGGTTCGACCATAGTTAGAAATTCAGATAATTCAAAACGGGCATAATAAATTCAAAAAAAATCCGAACAATGAAAATCCTTCGCGTGGTGTCATATTATGTTACATAGTTGAAAGGAAAAATACCAGACTTGGTATATTGATCATGTTTCGAAAAAACCTTCACAAAATGACCTATCATGTTCAAGGTTTCATGGCTTTCGGTCCAAATGACCGATGTTATGTGCTGAATCACGGCATAGTTTGTGATGTTGTGCCCATATTATGCATGTGTGTGGACATTGGTATGGAGAACAATGTTGCAGGAGGAAGTTTTCCTTTTTGTCGCACGGAAAAGCCCTTTTCCATTTTCCGAGCGCAAAAAACGGGTCGTTTTGTGAAGTAACCACCAAAATGCCGTTTCAGAATGCTACCGTCCTATTTTCCTAAAATACTAGACCACCTTACATGGACTATATCCCAACCGGTACATCTCAAACCTTTTCGTCCATCCCGGGTAAAAAGGACAAATGTCTGCCGAATCGGCAGGAAGTGGGTCCGGTTTATACTACAGGTACATGATCTACCGCCCGTGATTTTTTGGAAAAATCATTTTTAGACTCGTAATATGTGGTTTCTTCAGAGATCCAATGCAAGTTCTAACAATGCCCGTCCCCTATCTTCATGCACACCGGTTCGACCATAGTTAGAAATTCAGATAATTCAAAACGGGCATAATAAATTCAAAAAAATCCGAACAATAAAAATCCTTCGCGTGGTGTCATATTATGTTACATAGTTGAAAGGAAAAATACCAGACTTGGTATATTGATCATGTTTCGAAAAAACCTTCACAAAATGACCTATCATGTTCAAGGTTTCATGGCTTTCGGTCCAAATGACCGATGTTATGTGCTGAATCACGGCATAGTTTGTGATGTTGTGCCCATATTATGCATGTGTGTGGACATTGGTATGGAGAACAATGTTGCAGGAGGAAGTTTTCCTTTTTGTCGCACGGAAAAGCCCTTTTCCATTTTCCGAGCGCAAAAAACGGGTCGTTTTGTGAAGTAACCACCAAAATGCCGTTTCAGAATGCTACCGTCCTATTTTCCTAAAATACTAGACCACCTTACATGGACTATATCCCAACCGATACATCTCAAACCTTTTCTTCCATCCCGGGTAAAAAGGACAAATGTCTGCCGAATCGGTAGGAAGTGGGTCCGGTTTGTACTACAGGTACATGATCTACCGCCCGTGATTTTTTGAAAAAATCATTTTTAGACTCGCAATATGTGGTTTCTTCAGAGATCCAATGCAAGTTCTAACAATGCCCGTCCCCTATCTTCATGCACACCGGTTCGACCATAGTTAGAAATTCAGATAATTCAAAACGGGCATAATAAATTCAAAAAAAATCCGAACAATGAAAATCCTTCGCGTGGTGTCATATTATGTTACATAGTTGAAAGGAAAAATACCAGACTTGGTATATTGATCATGTTTCGAAAAAACCTTCACAAAATGACCTATCATGTTCAAGGTTTCATGGCTTTCGGTCCAAATGACCGATGTTATGTGCTGAATCATGGCATAGTTTGTGATGTTGTGCCCATATTATGCATGTGTGTGGAAATTGGTATGGAGAACAATGTTGCAGGAGGAAGTTTTCCTTTTTGTCGCACGGAAAAGCCCTTTTCCATTTTTCGAGCGAAAAAAACGGGTCGTTTTGTGAAGTAACCACCAAAATGCCGTTTCAGAATGCTACCGTCCTATTTTCCTAAAATACTAGACCACCTTACATGGACTATATCCCAACCGGTACATCTCAAACCTTTTCGTCCATCCCGGGTAAAAAGGACAAATGTCTGCCGAATCGGCAGGAAGTGGGTCCGGTTTGTACTACAGGTACATGATCTACCGCCCGTGATTTTTTGAAAAAATCATTTTTAGACTCGCAATATGTGGTTTCTTCAGAGATCCAATGCAAGTTCTAACAATGCCCGTCCCCTATCTTCATGCACACCGGTTCGACCATAGTTAGAAATTCAGATAATTCAAAACGGGCATAATAAATTCAAAAAAAATCCGAACAATGAAAATCCTTCGCGTGGTGTCATATTATGTTACATAGTTGAAAGGAAAAATACCAGACTTGGTATATTGATCATGTTTCGAAAAAACCTTCACAAAATGACCTATCATGTTCAAGGTTTCATGGCCGTCCCCTATCACTTCTTATGTTTAAAGTTTTTCTAAATTCCAAATTGATATTAAAAAATATAAGTTAATTCATTTTTAATTGTAAATGGTTCATATTTTAAATGGTTACATTAATTATTTTTTAAAACAGAAAATGTTTTTGAATTATTTATTTAAATCCAAACACTTTTTATGTTTAAAGTTTTTCTAAATTCCAAATTAATATTCAAAAATATAAGTTAATTCATTTTAAAAGGTTACATTAATTATTTTTTAAAAATAGAATATGTTTTTGAATTATTTATTCAAATCCATACACTTCTTATGTTTAAAGTTTTTCTAAATTCCAAATTGATATTAAAAAATATAAGTTAATTCATTTTTAATTGTAAATGGTTCATATTTTAAATGGTTACATTAATTATTTTTTAAAACAGAAAATGTTTTTGAATTATTTATTTAAATCCAAACACTTTTTATGTTTAAAGTTTTTCTAAATTCCAAATTAATATTCAAAAATATAAGTTAATTCATTTTAAAAGGTTACATTAATTATTTTTTAAAAATAGAATATGTTTTTGAATTACTTATTCAAATCCATACACTTCTTATGTTTAAAGTTTTTCTAAATTCCAAATTGATATTAAAAAATATAAGTTAATTCATTTTTAATTGTAAATGGTTCATATTTTAAATGGTTACATTAATTATTTTTTAAAACAGAAAATGTTTTTGAATTATTTATTTAAATCCAAACACTTTTTATGTTTAAAGTTTTTCTAAATTCCAAATTAATATTCAAAAATATAAGTTAATTCATTTTAAAAGGTTACATTAATTATTTTTTAAAAATAGAATATGTTTTTGAATTATTTATTCAAATCCATACACTTCTTATGTTTAAAGTTTTTCTAAATTCCAAATTGATATTAAAAAATATAAGTTAATTCATTTTTAATTGTAAATGGTTCATATTTTAAATGGTTACATTAATTATTTTTTAAAACAGAAAATGGTTTTGAATTATTTATTCAAATCCAAACACTTTTTATGTTTAAAGTTTTTCTAAATTCCAAATTAATTATCATTTAAAAAACAATACAAATTTAAACCCCAAAATAAAAAATATGGCGGGAACAGAGAGAAAATACCTGAAATTTTTTGAAAACAGGGGAATATGTCCCGGTTGGAGCCACCAACCGGGACTAAAGACCCCCTGCGTGCCAACCCTTGGTCTGCTGAAAATATTGGAGTATAGGTCCCGGTTGGTGGCTCCAACCGGGACGTATAACCCTTTAGTCCCGGTTGGAGCCACCAACCGGGACTAAAGGTCCTTCGGTTATAACTGGATCGCCTCCTCTTCTTCTTCTTCCCCATCTCATTCATCGACGCGCGCACACAGGACCCCCCCCCCCCACGACGCCGGCAGGCTGCCCGCCGAGCTCGTCGCCGAGGAGCTCCGCCGTGCTGGACTGCGTCTCTATGCCAAAGGAATCGTCCCCGCTCGGCCTTAATCAAGCTCTGCAACCCATCTTCCCGAGCTCCGGCCGCCGTCGATTCGCCTCCGTTCGGCCACCCCTTGCTTCCCCGACCCCGGCATCGCGTTCGTGGTGAGCCACTGGTTCTCTAGAACCTCTTCACACGCTCCCTGTCGCTCTCTAGCTCTACCGCGACGACCATCTGTCACCCCCGCCTCTGTCCGCCGCTGTGCTCGTCGCTCCGGCGACCAATAATGGGCGGCGCAGCCACCATATGGTTCGCCTCGACGAGCTCTTTCGAATGCGCACAGCCCCGCAGTCCCGCGCGCTCCCCAGGGTCGTCGTCGACCATCGTCTGCCGCGCCGCCCGTCGTGGTGACGTGGTGCTCGCGTGGCTACCGCGTGGGGCCCGCGTCGCCCCGGTCCCACCTGCCAGCCTTAGAGGCTAGGTGCCTCTATGGTGCAGGTTAGCCGTGGCCTGGTCCAGGTGGAGGCTGAGGTGGCCACGGGCCCCTCTGTCAGCCACTGTAGCTAGGTGCCCCGGTCCCTGCGCGGAGGCTGAGGTGGCCACGGGCCCCTCTGTCAGCCACTGTGGCTAGCAGTGGCGGTGTAAAAAATGTTTTCTGTTTTGTTTAAATTCAGAAATGGTTTAATTAAATCCATAAATTGATATAATATTGTAAATTCAATAATTAATTATTTATAACTCAGAAAAATACAAATAATATATCAAAATATTCAGAAAAATGAGATCTAACTATTTAACCTATAATCATGCATTGTTCAACAACTTTCAAGACAAGTTTAATTAGAAAACAAAATCAACCCCTCTCATATACTCTGGAGTTTCGCCGAGTTAGGGTTTTCACCCCTCGGAACCCCGTTTAAATTGCCGAGCATGTCTTAGGGTTACTTTTTAATACAAATTAACTTGTCATATCATTATCCTTGTCATACTATGGTGCAAAAGGTTTAAACATTTGATTTAATAATTTCAGAATTTGAATAAAACTTGTAAATTCAATAACTTTTAATCTGTAATTCAGAAAAATACAAATAATATACCAAAATGTTCAGAAAAATGAGAACTATCTATCTATGCCATAATCATGCATTGTTCAACAACTTAAATAACAAGTTTAATTAGAACACCCTAGTAACCCTAACAGGTGATTCCGGAGTTCCTTGAGTTAGGGTTTGCGCCCCTCGGAACCCCGATTAACTTGTCGAGCATGCTTTAGGGTTACATTCCAATGCACATTAACTTGTCGTATCATCGTCATTGCTTGAGCATTGCATCGATGCCATGTGTTGATTGTTTCCCTTTCTTTCCGGTGATTTGGTTCTTCTCGGTAGAATACGATATCGAGATCGAGATCGATTCCAATATGGTATTTTGTTAGTATCTAGTGTTACCTATCTGCTGGATAGTTTCCCTTTTGTAGCCTTATACTCATGTTCCCCTCTCATATGCATCCGAGGTTTCTCCGAACTAGGTTTTACACCCCTCGGAACTCCGGAATATTGATTTTAGTTGATTTTAGCTAGAGTTACCTATCTACTACACGGTTTCCTTTTTGTAGCTAGGTTTAGGGTTTCTCTTCATTTTTATTATTGTGTATGTATATATTAGGGTTTCTCTTTAACTTTCTCCTTTAGCCGCTTTGACTTATTCGTTTTTCCACCTATGCAGAAAATATGGACCCACACGTCAGAGACGAAGAAAAGGAAGAGTTGATCCAAGGTGTGATCCGTGGGGAAGATAATTTAGACGTATCAACGTTTCTGAACAACTCCGGTGAGGGTGATCCTCTTTTTACCGGAGTAGACAACTTGTTTGAGGTTGAAGGTGTTGCCTTCCGCGAGGGAGAAGGCGATGCCTTGTGTAATCGAGAAGACGACCGCTCCGGCAAGGTGCATGTAATATAAATCAATTCATTAATTAATCATCTGCTATCTATATAGAAATAGTAACGGCGATCTTTCTTCTTTTAGCCCTTCGGATCGAAGGAATCTACTGAAAAGAGCAGACGAGACCCAACCAAAAAGTTGCAAGACCATGAGAGGTTCAGGATCGAAGATGTCGCTGTAGACGGCAGACCGACATCTCCCGAAGTTGTCGCAACCAAATTTGTGGCACAATGCGGAGTAATCGTTAGGGACTTAATCCCGATCACCATTAGAAATTGGAATAGGCCTGCTAATGCGGATGAAGAGGGAACATGTTTATTTGTCCCTAACCACGCCAAAGATTTACTGTGGAAGAGGCTCATGGTTAATTTCAAACTACCAAAGATAGAGCTGGATCCAAATGCGGAGGATCTAGTTGAGGACGCCTTACAACATGGGAGAGCCATGGAGGCTAAGGTCAGGGAGTGGGCTTTGAAGAAGATGGCCCAGTGTTTCACCAACTGGAAGAAAAGATTACACCTTTACTATGTCGTGAAAAAGAAGACTCCCGATTTCAAGAATATTCAGTTTGAGAAGATAAAACCATTCTGGGATGAGTTTGTGGAATACAAGAAATCAGAAAAAGCTAAGAAAATGTCTGAAACGAATAAGCTGAATGCTGCTAAGAAGAAGTATCACCATACTATGGGGCAAGGTGGCTACAAGGTTGGCATTCCTAAGTGGGAGAAACTTGAGCAGGAACTGCGTGATAAAAATATCACCCCAGAGACAGACGATTGGGTAGAACGTGCAAGGAATTGGTTTTACGGGCATGGGGGCACGTTGGACTCGGAAGGGAGGTGTATATATAACATACGACATAAAGAAGACCCCTTGCAAATCGAGAGGATGAAAAAAGCAGTAAAGGCTGTTAAAGATGGGGACTTCATTCCCGATAGAGAGAATGATGAGCTCACACTCGCCCTTGGAAATAAGGAACATGATGGACGAACACGAGGCACAATAGGCTCCCAATCATGGAGACTGGGTTTCCCGAAGAGAGGAAGAAATATCCTGATAGAAGCCGTCAGAGGAGTAAGGACAGGGCGACAGCTGAAGCAGAAAGTCAGAAAGAGCGAATGCATTTAATTGAAGAACGATTAAAGCAACAACAAGATGAAATTAACTCACTTAAAGAGCAAAGTACTACCGGCCCATCTCAGCAGCACACTGCATTCGATGCTACCGGCCTATCGAATAATCGAAAAAGCAGTGTGGCTTCCACCGAGGTCCCGGGTGATGACAATGGCGATGCCGATGATGCACCGACGATGGCTCCTGTTGGCTACCCAGTGGATGATATCACAGAGATGACACACTGCGAGCTACATGTCAAAGTTGTGAACATATCAAGGAAGGTGGCGGTCGGCTATGCCTTACCAATTGGACCCACACCAACTTACCACAGTCGTCCGGTTCCAGAGGGCTACGCTGTTGTCGGCGTGGATGAAATCATGCCCACCTTTGAGGTTTTGGATCTTCACTACCCTGCTGGTGAAGGGGATGTGACTGTGCTGGGTGACGCAAAAAAGTCACCATTCTATGGCCGAAGGATTGTATCGTGCTTCGAAATCACATGCCAAGGCCATCTTCGCCGCCGCCTCACCCGTCTCCAGCGAGGTCGTCGCCGCCGCGGCAGCCGTCTTCGTCGCCTCACCCGGCTCCGTCGCCTCACCAATCTCCGGTGCAGCCATCGCCGCGGGAGCCATCGCCGGCGCCTCAGGATAAAAAGCGTAAGCGTACCGCTACTATGCGTCGTAAGCGATCGCCGAAACGTAAACAAGAGCCTCTTCCAAAAGTACCAACGGTTCCTCCCAAGAGAGCTTATGACTGTACTGAAGAGGAGACTGCGGCGATCGTTGATGCGGAAACGACAGCGTTTTTCGCTAAGCTGAGGCGGCCGAAAGAGCCAGAGTTCCCCAGCACCAAAGAAGAAAAAGCCAAAGTGTTGAAAATGCTAAAGACTCTTCATCAACCCGAGCCAAAGCTGTCATCAGACTATGAGCGTTCTATTCTCAAGTCACATGCAGCACAAAAAGCCTCGAAGAGCAGTACTGATGCAAGCGGGAAATCTGTTGCCCAGCTCGGAGAACAAGCAAAACAGACTTGCGCCCCTCTCAAGGTGATTTCTCAAACCAATGTGGGGTCGAGCAAATATGGGGCCGAAGAGCAGTATGATCCAGAGGTAGTTGCACAATACGGAGAAGCTGCCGCTGCTCAAGGTATGAGTATTGCCCAGTACTTATCCCAGTTAGAGTTCTTCCCCGTGAGTGAAGTAGCATACCAATACCAGTATGGAAAACCTCTCGTCAAACCTGAGGAGGTAAACAATCTTCCAACAAAAATGCGAAGATTGCATAACTAGTACATGCATGCCACAAGGGCCGGGGCTAACTGGATAGTGCTGAGGGTTACAAAAAAGCATCATGGGAAAGATAAGGATGAAATGATATCCATTGAATTTGATGAACTATTTCAATTATTCAATCAAGACGCCTTGGACAAATCGATCATGAGTGCCTATTGTCTGTAAGTACTAATTCTGTAATTAATTTAGTCTCCATCTATAATATTTTGTTTATTGCATGTATATAATCATACTTTAATATGCAGAATGAAGATTCTCGAATGCAGCAGAGGACAAATCTATGACATTGGCTTCATTGACCCATATTGGGTTCATGAAGCTAATCTCAAAATAAGCCCCCAGAATACGGAGGATAATATAGTACACGCGTTAAGGTTTCAAGAAACCAAAAGGGAAATACTATTTCCTTACAACTTCCAGTGAGTGTTATTGTCTTGTATACACTTTCTATTTCGCTTACTCGATGTTAAGTATATAATTGATTAGTTCTGCATTCGCAGGTACCACTATATTCTGTTAATCATTCAACTTGACAAAGGGCGTGTACTAGTCATGGACTCGAAACATAAACCCCTTGAGACGTGGAAGGACATGCAGATACTTCTCCAGCGGTAATTCTAATCATTACGACACTATATCGGCAACGTTCGTGAATTTTATGATATCAAGTACTTAATAACTTAGTTTATTCGTTTTCTACGCTGGGCAGCGCTTGGAAACGGTTCACCAAGAAGGCTAGGGGTGTTTGGAAAGAGGAGCTTACATTTCAACCACTAGATGTAAGCACCATTAGCTATATCCACGCATCTCTTTGATTCTAGTTTTGATACAGTTATTATCATGCTTGATTATTATTTTGATTGAACTCTGTTGTCGTAAAGTGCCTGACTCAGGGACCAGGTAACAATCTATGTGGATACTATGTATGCGAGTTCATCCGGCAGACGTGCGATGAGAAGGGCAGAAATTTAGAGCAACTCCACGTACGTAAACAATTTCTATAGTTTTTAATTACAATCAAATTGTGTTTAGTTTCATATTCATATAGGCTGACTCCTTTTTTAAATCAGATTGAACGTCTACGGGACGGTCTTCTGCCAAAGGATCGCATACGAGCAATACAGGAGGAATTGGCGGGATTCTTGGATGCAGAAGTCCTAAACACACAAGGGGAATACTACTCGGCTCTGTATAGACAATAGGATTTGTAAAAATAGCAACTTTCAAGAAATTGGCCGGTAGCATCGAATAGCAACTTTTGTATGTAGTGCATGAACTCGATCCGTGTATTGAATGTAATGTTGTCATGATGATCTTGTGTAATATAAGGTTCCTTCATTGATAAGTGCAAAACACTAAATAAACAATAAAACAACCTAAATGAATTCTCTGCCGCGGCACAAAAAGTGGCGAAAATGCTGCCGCGGCAACAAAATGTGCCAAAATGAATTCTCTGCCGCGGCAGAGAAATGGGCCAAATCTCTGCCGCGGCAGCAGGTTATTAGTCTCGGTTCGTGTTACGAACCGGGACTAATGCTCCACACCCCCTCGCGCTCTGATGCCTCCACGTGTGCCCCATTTGTCCCGGTTGGTGGGGCAACCGGGACTAAAGGTTAGAGCTTTAGTCCCGATTGCCCCGTCCCGGTTGGGCAACCGGGACTAATGGCCCTTACCAACCGGGACGCATGGACCCTTTTCTAACAGTGTATTGTCATCAAGTGATTTTTAATCGGTAAAGGTACTGATATGAAACGGACCTACTCGAACACAAAAAACAAGTTGGGTGCATGTCGGATCAGATGATTGCATGCTTGATTTGTGACTCTGATTAGCATATACATATCCGTCAAATTAATTAGCCCAACACAATTATTTTGTCTAACTCGGAGTCTCTATGTGGTCATCTTTTTTATGGTCTCTTGCTTGATTACAAAATCATATGGGCTAATTTTGCACCTCTAGGATTTCCAATATCCTGCCAAGCAAGATTAATTTTTTTTCCAAGAGTGCACTATGAAAGGTTATACAGTATGATTTGGATCTATATAAAATATACTCCATGTAAAATCTATAACCTTGATTAATTGGAAATCAGGAGCCACATGCCATAACCACGTGGTTTGGATTGACAAGTTTTCCGCCGATGCGACCAGTTTTGAGCACAAACGTAACAAAATCTAACTCTAAAGATAATGGGTCGTTAAAAATCCTCTGAAACCGATCGATATGCATGGGGAAGCCCACTCCCAAATTGGTCGGCGATGGGAAAAAGTTCCAATTGTACGCTCACATGAGTATCACAACATATGCGTTTTTATGTACTTGGTGAAGATCTGATTTTAGCTTTTGCAATAGTTCCAATTTTAGCTGATGCGAGAGCTTGCATGTGTCACGATAGGAGTATATACGTATGACATGGTGGCAGCTTGAAAACTATATGCCAAAACAATGTTGACCATGACCGTGTATGCATGGGTTACATCGCACGATAAATATAAGTGAGCAGGAGAGCTGAATGGCTGGATTGAAGAGTATTAGTGTTTGCATTTGTAGAGCTAAAACATAGCATCTTTATAAATAAATAAATGATATGCTACTGTTATTGACATGTAAAATATATTATTGAAACATGCAAAAGAAAGTAATATCGATAATTGTACATTGTAACATGACAAAAGAAGATATTACCATATCTAAATAGTAAAATTTAGACCATCCATGACCATATCTAAGAGGTTATGTATTTCACAACACGAGAGTGTCACATATTAATACAAAAAATGAATGAAACAAGAGGTAAGAAGATCATATAAAAGAGATTTTTGTTACTTTTTTGTAGAACTGTACATTATTGAGTATATATTCTTTTTGTTTTACACTATACTAAGAAAATGTTTCTCTTCCATTAGAATGGTCTAAACATTGTACGATTATTGCTCAAGCAAACCCTAATTATTTAATAGTGTGAGGTTTAGCCTCACATACACATAAAACTACCAGCTAACTTAGGGTCTAAAATTTAATAGAACATTCTAATTAAAACTCAAGCACAAACTTCGCATATTGATTAATGTAGTGTTTTAGAATTACCTTAATCATCTTGCACCCCTATATTAAATAGATTAAAGATGTCTTCTATGAGTGACATATATTTAACATACATAGATGTTGGCTATATAATTTATTATTTTCAATAGTATTTGTGAAGGTATTTTCGATCAATTTAGACACACTAAATATGATGATAGGTGATTCCCTCGCATTTGCGAGGGCCTCCATGCTAGTTATAATAAAGAAAAAAGTGCCCATATTTGCCTAGCAGACGAAATGTAAGAAACTAGGGTATTTTTCTTTTTTCCTTGGCAATTTTATTTTTTCGAAATTTTTTCGAGATTTTGTGCTCACCGCCAGATCAAGATCGCGTGCCGAGCCAGGTCGCCCACTGCTATTCACGCTCGAAGGTAGTTCTTTATTTTTTATTTTTAACATGAAAACAGTGAACCTTTAATGGCGGGACAGTAGCCACACGACTTTACCTCATATTAGATTAAACAAACATTTTTTTGGAAAAGAGAATATATTAATATTAAAATATACCAATTACACCCAGCCTCTACAACAACGCATTTCCCTAGCGGCCATACGGATGCACACAACCAAAAAAAGAAAGAAAATTATAAAAAAGAAAAGTCATACTACAGTGACCCATTTATTGGAATAACAGTACTACCACCACCAAGACAGCACCAGAAGTCCAGCTTCTTCAAAAACGACGCCTCCAAGAAGGGGACAATGCAACAAACACCGTCATGCCCGATCAAAGATCTTAGGTTTTCACCCTGAAGAAAGTCCACACTCTCAAAACAATGTCTTCAACAAGGCCATTACTAGGCACGACCCGTTAAGGCCAGATCCTGAGTTTTCACCCTGAAAGATAGAACCATGAACCTCTCCTATGAAGCCGCCCCCACTTGCATGCCACTACTCCAAGTCACGAATCACCAATCCAATTCCTCATCACCACCCAGACTCGAACCACCATTGTCAGTCCATAGATCTTGGTCTCCATGACATTCTTCTTCAGCACCATGGAACGAGAACATGCTCCATGATCTTAACAGCCAACAAAGCTTCAAAGTGCACCCTCTAAAACCAAACGGTCAGAGTAAAACATGGATGTGCATGACCGAATCTCATCCGATCCAGCAATCTCTCGGCATGTTCGCACTTATGGAGTACGCCGGCGGAGCCTTCCGTAACATGACACATTAATCAAATCAATGTAGAGAAACATCAGGCGAATATTCGTCTTGGCTTGAGAGGTATCAAGGACCGCCACCTTTATTAGGCAGATCGACATCCCCCGTGTCGCCGCCTGCCGGCTCCCCATGGGACCGGCCGCCCAATTCCCCACCAGCTAGGCGGTATAGGAGTAGGCAACCCGGGCCGCCACGACTGCAACCTGGCGCCAAGAGATCTGCGGAGATCCTCCGAAATCTGAAGATCGGATGTGGGGTGGACGCATCTAGGCCAAGGGCCAGGCGACCACACCCACTAGAGATCCACCAGTCATCCCATCGCCGCCGTCCGCTATGGCGCCCACCACCAGCCTCCACCTACGCCTGCCATGTCGGCGGCAACCCGCACTCCCGGCGACAACGACCTGTGCCGCACCACCAACCAGTGAAGAGGGATCCCCGCCGCCACCCTCCTTGGGGCGCCTGGGCTTTGCCCACCAGCCCCTCCGATAGCGGCGAGGAAGGGGAAGAGGCAGCGGCGACTCCTAGGGTTAGGTCAGGGAGATGATATAATTCTATACGTATCCATCGATGTACACATCATTTCTTCAAAAATGGAGTGAGAATTTCACTTTCCCGACCTCTGCACCAACTAGAGATGCACACAACCATTATGCATGAGTACCATGATTTTTAAACTTGGTTAAACACCAAGCCTGGTCCTCAAGATAAATTGCATGAGTACCAAGATATCCTAGTCCTCAAATATAAATAGGAACCTAAATTCGCATCCATGAGGATTTGAACCCAGATGTTTGGTTTGTACATCCACTCCCCCAACCAGTTGAGCTAGACTCACTTCCTATTAAACAGACATACAGTCAAAAAAAGATTAAACGAACATATTTCGTCCCTATGTTACATTTTACTATTTTTGCTTCGTTTTCTAGGTCGTAACCAATGTCTGCTTATTTCTTATTCCAATGCCTGCCTGTGGCATCCCGCAAAAACCACTACTAGAAAATCGCGTTGAATTTGTGCATTGCATCGTCATCATCATGCATTGTTCGCATAAAACTATTTTTGCAAGCCCGTTTTGTTTTCTAAAACGCCCCATCTTTATTCAAACGCAAAGCCCGGTTCTCCGGATTACTTATTTTGGCCGCTATCGGTTTGCATACGGCCCGTTTAAAATAAATAAAAAAGTTTAATTGTTTTAGCGGGGGCAGTCGAACGGGCCGAATCGACCCGAACGACCACCCCCATTTTTAAATCGTTCCACCCCAACAATTCCTACAGCTACCCACCTATCTACCCACACCCCCCCTCCACATCACCCCACCCAATGGCAACCTGCCACCTCACCCTCTCCCTCACCCCCCTCCAACCAGCTACTGCCACTTGGCCAGCCACTCCCTCTCTCTCAGCTCTCTCTCTCCCTCAACCTCTCAGCCCACCCCCTGGCCCCACACAAACACACACAGACCCACGCACCCACGCACGCTCCCACCCCACCCCGCTGGAACCAAACCACCCCCTGGAACCACCTGCCGCTCGGTCCCACCCCCACCACCGACACGCCTCCTCCCTCCTCTCTCTTCCCGCGCCTCTCTCTCTCCCAGCCGCGTCCCCCGTTCTCCCTCCCGCTCGCCACCGGCCGCAGCTTTTCTCCTTCCTCCGGCGCCGGTTCCGCTCGACCCCCGCCGCCCCGGACGCCACCGCCCGCCAGCGCGCGCTGCTCCTCCGCGTCGCCTCCCCTTTCTCTCTCGTGTCCCCGCTCGACCGCGCCCGTCCCCGCCGCCAAGTCCGGCCGGCCCCGCCACCTCGCCTTCGGCGCCTCCCTCTTCGACCCGAGGCCGCCGCGCCGTCAACCTCCTCCGTCCGCGCCCGCAGGTCGCCCCCCCCCGAGCCCGCCTCGCTCCCCTCGCTCGCCTCCACCGGCCCGCGCCGCCGCTAGAGGCTCTGCCTCCCTCCGTCACCGCCACCGTCAGGCCCGCCGACGCCTTCTCAAGCTCCTCCGCGCCTCCTCGTCCTCCGTCTGCGCCCCGGCGCCCCCTCAACCTTCCACCGTCGCCGACCCCGAGCTACCCCCGCCGGCGAGCTTCGCCCCCCAGCCGTCCGCCGTCGCCGCCCCTGCGCCTGCCCGGCCCCGGCTCTTCTCTGCCTAGCCACCGGGCGCGCCTCCAGCCGCGGGCTCTGGCCCGAGCCCGCCTCGCCGCCTCGCCGTCAGCAGCGGGCCCTGCCGCCGTTCTTCCACGACCCCGGCCGCCCGAGCCTCCCTGTCCGCCGCTCTGCGCATCGCCTCCTGCAGCATGGTTCTCGTCGGCCTCCTCCCTGTCCAGGACGTTGTCGCCAAGGCCGCCTTAGTTGCGTGTGTAGACAGAGATGGTGTCCTGGCGTGTGGTTTTCCAAGTTTTTTTTTCCCTTGGCATGGATGAGAGGACCCCATGAGGATGGTATGAACCCGATCTGTTGGAGATGCATCGAGGTGACCCGCAACCCCGCAAGATCTCGTATGCGCCCAGAGCGACCACATCGAGAACTTCCCCGAACCCGGCAACGCCGGAACCTCAAGATCTGCCCCACGGATCCGATGGTTGTAGCCCCGAAGACCGATCCCGGCGCGACCGAACCCCGTCGACCACCAAGACCCTCGGGATCGCCAAGTTCTCCTTCCCGGACGCGATGGCCGAGAACCCGGACACCGAGCGCCAAGATCGCCACCGGTTCAACAAGCGCTCCGCCCCGAACACCAATTTCTGCACCCCGAACGTCAAGACCGACTCGATGGCGCGAACCCGACAAGATCGGCACGACGACAAGAACGGCACCGACCCGGAAGAATCCGATGCGCCCCCACGCGACCCAAGTCCTGCTTCCCGGATGCGACAAGACCTACCTCAGTTATCCGAGAACGCTTCCACCGATACCGAACCCGTCGAACCCTGGACCCCGAGACCGAACCCCGAACCCCTGGACCAAGATCGTCGAACCCTAAATGTGTGAACCCCTTCCCGAAACCCTATTTTATAATATCATAAATTTGTTGCACATTAAATTGCCATACTCGCATGCATATTTGTGTGGTTTGGGGGCCTTATGCCGATTCACCTAATAATTAAATATGGGGCCCATATGCGGGCAAATCTAGTCTCATATTGGCCTCATTTAAACTTGTGTAGTGAACCCGGTACTATCTTCTGCCATGTTATGACAACATTTAATTGCGGGGGTTCTAAACAACTTGAACCATATAATTAAATTGTCGGGACCCCGGTTCCGCTTAATATGGCCTAATTGCATCGCACCTTTGCCATGCCCTGCATCATACATGCATCATGCCGATCTTTTGTCGTAGTATTAAATATTGCATCGGGTGTTTCTTCTAGTGGTTTGCTTCTTCGCGGATAAGGCCGTTGAGTTGATGTGAGCTTCGCCCCGATCTTCGGTTGAACCTTCGACAATGTTTTCAGGCGAGCATCTCCCCCTTTCTACCTATCTTACTTTTATAGTATTTATTTCCCTCCTGTTGATCTATTGCTATCTGTGTTGCGATGCTTTAGTTTCCGTACCTGTGATATGCCGTGCCGCCCTATATTGCCTTGGACACATCCTATTACCTGTTGTTTGGTAGATAGTTGGACTTGCGCGTCGTAGTCGCTTGCTCAAGTGCTCTTGCGTGTCGTTCAGTGCCACAGTTGTTGGAGTAATGCCGCATGTGTGTTGTTGGAGATGATCATAGTTTTACTTATCGTTCACTTTAATTCCTGTTTAACAACTAAAATTGAGGTAAGCAGAGGCATCGGTGGGTGATAGAAAATATTTGGTTTCCGAACGCCCACTTGTGTCCCGTAGGACCCCGAGTACTTGATACATGTTCCTTGATTTATCGCGCTATCCACATCCGGGAGGTATATGGGACCCCCCTTAGCCAGAGCTTGATTCAGTCTTATTTCTTGGGGCCACAAACTAGTTTGAGGTTTTATTTACGATCCTGTACTTATGCCATGCTTTACTGCTTTATTTACGATTGTGCGAGGAGCACACTGTACTGTTTAGGTAAGCGGAATGTTTTCGCGGTATCGACAAGCCCAGCCACACTTTCGGGTTCCCAGTCGTTTACAGCCATTGGCGCAAACCTTGAGTCCGTCTCGGAGCTAGCTTACTTCGTTGCGGGTCTACTCAATGGGGTGGCCCCCTGAAATATTTCTGAATCCTGTGATTGCTTTGTCGTGAAAGCCTCGTTGGGTTTTGATTTGGTTTTTCCGAGGTTGATCGAGTGTGTGTTGCTATTGGTGCACCCCGGCCGGGTAAAACTTTCTGAAAGCCGTGTCCGCGGTTATGGACGACCTGGAGCATAGTATCTCGACCATAGACAAGCATAACTAAAGTTTATTGCTATAAATTTGACTTTATAATGACTAGTAATCAGCTTCACTATAATGGAATGGCTAATAATACTGCCCACCATTGCTTGTTTGAAGTGTCGCTTGCGACCATTGTATCTGACTAGTAAGTATTGCAACTACAACGGAATGGCTAAGTAAAAGTACCAACAACTGCTGGGTTTTGAGTTATCTCATGCTACCTGTATCTGACTAGTAAGTGTTGCCACTATAACGGAATGGTTAACTAAAAGTGCCCACTGCTTACTTTATCAGGACGATTATCTAAACCTGACTAGTAAAGTGCCGCAACTATAACTGAATAAGTAAAACTGCCAACTGTGTGAGTTCCTCGGTTGACTTCCTCGTTGGTCGCGAGGGGGAAACGCCAGGATGGGTTTGTTTGTTGATAGTATCAGGTTGGTTCCGGATAGGTCCTTCTTACCCCTCTCTGATTGCCGCCAGTTGTATCGAGTCTCTATAGGTTGTTTAGTGCATGCTGCCGCTGCCGCTCAGTCCACCATACCTTTGTAGGCGAGGACCGCCGAATTCTAGTCTCGCCGTGTACTGGCCTCAGTACTAACGCTCCTCTTTTTCCTTTGCCCTTTGTCGGCACCCCTTTTGTTTAAGCAGGTTTTGAGATCGACGCCGTTAGTAGGGTTACCCTTCCGGTTTGGCCTGGGCAGGGTTATGGACGCCATTGGTTATTCTTCAGGGCTCTTAGCCCCATTTGCATCTTGTCCGTAGTCGGACGCTCTACCTTTTTCAAGGTGATTTGGATCTTTGTATATTGTATCTGTATTCTTGGCTCTTTGAGTCGCTGTTGTATATATCTGTTCTGTGGGTCCCATCGAGGACTGTTGTGTAATGCTATTACTTCGTTTTCCACCCGCACGAAAGTGCCTGGTGGGCACCTTTGAATCGTTTCTATGCGGGTTTGGCGAGTTTTGCTAAAACTTGCATAGGTCCGATTCTGAGGGTGTTACAGAGTGGTATCAGAGCTCAGCAGTTGCGATACCACACAAGTCCAGCCTGTAGGATAACCTAGCTAACAGCCGAAGTAGAGTGTCAAAACTATTTTTGCAAAATCGGTTGGATAGTTCTGATTAGGTCTGATTTTACTCCTTACCCCTCTGCTGTTCTTCTCTTACCTCTACGTGTTTTGAATCCGCTCTCGCCCCTTTCTTCGAGTCCAGGAATTCTCGTGGTTGGGTCCCGTCGTTCCTTCAGGGTTTCGCTTCCTTCTTCGATAACGGTGTTCTACCATCCGGTGTTCATGCTGCTTGAGGAATCTGTCTGCTATGGTACCATTCTTTGTTCCTTGTTTGTGCCTTCCGGTGTTTTCCGACGCGACGACATCCTCTATGCCAGATCCGATGCAGAGTCTGGATCACTCCTTTGTTCCGAACCTCGCTTGTCGAGATCTTCAGTCTAATTCCGAGAGTTGGTTGCATAATCCGCCTGTTCGTGTGCAGAGTAATGATTTGGGTGCGCGATGGACTGATCACCATCCGACTACTCTTATCATTCGCTCTTGTACATCGAATCAGTGGATCCAGCGATTTTACTCCGTTCACGGAAGTTAGGGGTGGCTTTATTTGTTGATACCTCTACCTTCGACCTTTTGTTTCCGGAGTGCTCTCTCGACGATCCCGGACAACGACCTCTTGTTAGGGGTGTCGCGAAGATCCACACGAAGCGAGAAGACGCAGATCGCCGACCTTCCTTCCGGTACCATGAGGCGGATCTCGAGGGCGAGATCCCTTGTTAGTGGTGTCGAATTGTGGCATCCCGCAAAAACCACTACTAGAAAATCGCGTTGAATTTGTGCATTGCATCGTCATCATCATGCATTGTTCGCATAAAACTATTTTCGCAAGCCCGTTTTGTTTTCTAAAACGCCCCATCTTTATTCAAACGCAAAGCCCGGTTCTCCGGATTACTTATTTTGGCCGCTATCGGTTTGCATACGGCCCGTTTAAAACAAATAAAAAAGTTTAATTGTTTTAGCGGGGGCAGTCGAACGGGCCGAATCGACCCGAACGACCACCCCCATTTTTAAATCGTTCCACCCCAACAATTCCTACAGCTACCCACCTATCTACCCACACCCCCCCTCCACATCACCCCACCCAATGGCAACCTGCCACCTCACCCTCTCCCTCACCCCCCTCCAACCAGCTACTGCCACTTGGCCAGCCACTCCCTCTCTCTCAGCTCTCTCTCTCCCTCAACCTCTCAGCCCACCCCCTGGCCCCACACAAACACACACAGACCCACGCACCCACGCACGCTCCCACCCCACCCCGCTGGAACCGAACCACCCCCTGGAACCACCTGCCGCTCGGTCCCACCCCCACCACCGACACGCCTCCTCCCTCCTCTCTCTTCCCGCGACTCTCTCTCCCAGCCGCGTCCCCCGTTCTCCCTCCCGCTCGCCACCGGCCGCCGCTTTTCTCCTTCCTCCGGCGCCGGTTCCGCTCGACCCCGCCGCCCCGGACGCCACCGCCCGCCAGCGCGCGCCGCTCCTCCGCGTCGCCTCCCCTTTCTCTCTCGCGTCCCCGCTCGATCGCGCCCGTCCCCGCCACCAAGTCCGGCCGGCCCCGCCACCTCGCCTTCGGCGCCTCCCTCTTCGTCCCGAGGCCGCCGCGCCGTCAACCTCCTCCGTCCGCGCCCGCAGGTCGCCCCCCCCCCCCCCCCCCGAGCCCGCCTCGCTCCCCTCGCTCGCCTCCACCGGCCCGCGCCGCCGCTAGAGGCTCTGCCTCCCTCCGTCACCGCCACCGTCAGGCCCGCCGGCGCCTTCTCAAGCTCCTCCGCGCCTCCTCGTCCTCCGCCTGCGCCCCGGCGCCCCCTCAACCTTCCACCGTCGCCGACCCCGAGCTACCCCTGCCGGCGAGCTCCGCCCCCCAGCCGTCCGCCGTCGCCGCCCCTGCGCCTGCCCGGCCCCGGCTCTTCTCTGCCTCGCCACCGGGCGCGCCTCCAGCCGCGGGCTCTGGCCCGAGCCCGCCTCGCCGCCTCGCCGTCAGCAGCGGGCCCTGCCGCCGTTCTTCCACGACCCCGGCCGCCCGAGCCTCCCTGTCCGCCGCTCTGCGCATCGCCTCCTGCAGCATGGTTCTCGTCGGCCTCCTCCCTGTCCAGGACGTTGTCGCCAAGGCCGCCTTAGTTGCGTGTGTAGACAGAGATGGTGTCCTGGCGTGTGGTTTTCCAAGTTTTTTTTCCCTTGGCATGGATGAGAGGACCCCATGAGGATGGTATGAACCTGATCTGTTGGAGATGCATCGAGGTGACCCGCAACCCCGCAAGATCTCGTATGCGCCCAGAGCGACCACATCGAGAACTTCCCCGAACCCGGCAACGCCGGAACCTCAAGATCTGCCCCACGGATCCGATGGTTGTAGCCCCGAAGACCGATCCCGGCGCGACCGAACCCCGTCGACCACCAAGACCCTCGGGATCGCCAAGTTCTCCTTCCCGGACGCGATGGCCGAGAACCCGGACACCGAGCGCCAAGATCGCCACTGGTTCAACAAGTGCTCCGCCCCGAACACCAATTTCTGCACCCCGAACGTCAAGACCGACTCGATGGCGCGAACCCGACAAGATCGGCACGACGACAAGAACGGCACCGACCCGGAAGAATCCGATGCGCCCCCACGCGACCCAAGTCCTGCTTCCCAGATGCGACAAGACCTACCTCAGTTATCCGAGAACGCTTCCACCGATACCGAACCCGTCGAACCCTGGACCCCGAGACCGAACCCCGAACCCCTGGACCAAGATCGTCGAACCCTAAATGTGTGAACCCCTTCCCGAAACCCTATTTTATAATATCATAAATTTGTTGCACATTAAATTGCCATACTCGCATGCATATTTGTGTGGTTTGGGGGCCTTATGCCGATTCACCTAATAATTAAATATGGGGCCCATATGCGGGCAAATCTAGTCTCATATTGGCCTCATTTAAACTTGTGTAGTGAACCCGGTACTATCTTCTGCCATGTTATGACAACATTTAATTGCGGGGGTTCTAAACAACTTGAACCATATAATTAAATTGTCGGGACCCCGGTTCCGCTTAATATGGCCTAATTGCATCGCACCTTTGCCATGCCCTGCATCAAACATGCATCATGCCGATCTTTTGCCGTAGTATTAAATATTGCATCGGGTGTTTCTTCTAGTGGTTTGGTTCTTCGCGGATAAGGCCGTTGAGTTGATGTGAGCTTCGCCCCGATCTTCGGTTGAACCTTCGACAATGTTTTCAGGCGAGCATCTCCCCCTTTCTACCTATCTTACTTTTATAGTATTTATTTCCCTCCTGTTGATCTATTGCTATCTGTGTTGCGATGCTTTAGTTTCCGTACCTGTGATATGCCGTGCCGCCCTATATTGCCTTGAACACATTCTATTACCTGTTGTTTGGTAGATAGTTGGACTTGCGCGTCGTAGTCGCTTGCTCAAGTGCTGTTGCGTGTCGTTCAGTGCCACAGTTGTTGGAGTAATGCCGCATGTGTGTTGTTGGAGATAATCATAGTTTTACTTATCGTTCACTTTAATTCCTGTTTAACAACTAAAATTGAGGTAAGCAGAGGCATCGGTGGGTGATAGAAAATATTTGGTTTCCGAACGCCCACTTGTGTCCCGTAGGACCCCGAGTACTTGATACCTGTTCCTTGATTTATCGCGCTATCCACATCCGGGAGGTATATGGGACCCCCCTTAGCCAGAGCTTGATTCAGTCTTATTTCTTGGGGCCACAAACTAGTTTGAGGTTTTATTTACGATCCTGTACTTATGCCATGCTTTACTGCTTTATTTACGATTGTGCGAGGAGCACACTGTACTGTTTAGGTAAGCGGAATGTTTTCGCGGTATCGACAAGCCCAGCCACACTTTCGGGTTCCCAGTCGTTTACAGCTATTGGCGCAAACCTTGAGTCCGTCTCGGAGCTAGCTTACTTCGTTGCGGGTCTACTCAATGGGGTGGCCCCCTGAAATATTTCTGAATCCTGTGATTGCTTTGTCGTGAAAGCCTCGTTGGGTTTTGATTTGGTTTTTCCGAGGTTGATCGAGTGTGTGTTGCTATTGGTGCACCCCGGCCGGGTAAAACTTTCTGAAAGCCGTGTCCGCGGTTATGGACGACTTGGAGCACAGTATCTCGACCATAGACAAGCATAACTAAAGTTTATTGCTATAAATTTGACTTTATAATGACTAGTAATCAGCTTCACTATAATGGAATGGCTAATAATACTGCCCACCATTGCTTGTTTGAAGTGTCGCTTGCGACCATTGTATCTGACTAGTAAGTTTTGCAACTACAACGGAATGGCTAAGTAAAAGTACCAACAACTGCTGGGTTTTGGGTTATCTCATGCTACCTGTATCTGACTAGTAAGTGTTGCCACTATAACGGAATGGTTAACTAAAAGTGCCCACTGCTTACTTTATCAGGACGATTATCTAAACCTGACTAGTAAAGTGCCGCAACTATAACTGATTAAGTAAAACTGCCAACTGTGTGAGTTCCTCGGTTGACTTCCTCGTTGGTCGCGAGGGGGAAACGCCAGGATGGGTTTGTTTGTTGATAGTATCAGGTTGGTTCCGGATAGGTCCTTCTTACCCCTCTCTGATTGCCGCCAGTTGTATCGAGTCTCTATAGGTTGTTTAGTGCATGCTGCCGCTGCCGCTCAGTCCACCATACCTTTGTAGGCGAGGACCGCCGAATTCTAGTCTCGCCGTGTACTGGCCTCAGTACTGACGCTCCTCTTTTTCCTTTGCCCTTTGTCGGCACCCCTTTTGTTTAAGCAGGTTTTGAGATCGACGCCGTTAGCAGGGTTACCCTTCCGGCTTGGCCTGGACAGGGTTATGGACGCCATTGGTTATTCTTCAGGGCTCTTAGCCCCATTTGCATCTTGTCCGTAGTCGGACGCTCTACCTTTTTTAAGGTGATTTGGATCTTTGTATATTGTATCTGTATTCTTGGCTCTTTGAGTCGCTGTTGTATATATCTGTTCTGTGGGTCCCATCGAGGACTGTTGTGTAATGTTATTACTTCGTTTTCCACCCGCACGAAAGTGCCTGGTGGGCACCTTTGAATCGTTTCTATGCGGGTTTGGCGAGTTTTGCTAAAACTTGCATAGGTCCGATTCTGAGGGTGTTACACTGCCTGTGGCTTTTATTCGAGAGGAAATGATTTTCATATTTAGACAGGTATACTATTTGGTTTGTCCTAAATAATTAGGTATACATATATATTTCAAATGGTTTAGGGATCTTTTTCGTACAATTTTCGTTTCACTCTCTCTCTGCTCCTCTCGCCGCCATCATGGCAGGACCACCTCCATGCCCCTCCCCAGTCCTTCAATGAGCCAGTTGTTCTCCATTGTGGACGCCTCACTACTCTTGTGTCCTCCCTCCTGGCCACTGTCCCCGTCATGTCGTGCTCTGGTGGCTAGAAGCAAGGTGCGTGAGTCGCTATCATTGATGGCACACCTTCCAAGGCCAATGTGTATCAGATGTGGGTGTGGAGATGGATCCTGCATGTTTGGATATTGTGGTAAGTTGCGTCGTAGGGGCAGAGGACACGGGAAGCAAAGCTTTGTAGCTCTAGAGCATGGTGAATGTGTTGTACCTCTTGGGGATATACTTTTCGGGTATACACACAGGTACTCACAGACCAAGGGTGGCCCGCCTATTGGTTAGAGTTTTGCTCCACGGGCGGTCCAGTTAGAGAAAGAAACGTAGTCCCTTCCGGCTACGCGAAGGCCAAAAAGCCTTACCAACTTAGGCCGGTAGTATTACTTGTAGTTCAAGATGTACTTTATACCTACTCTGTATCGTATTGGGATAGGTATTTCCGGTAAACCCTAGGTCGGATGACTATATAAGCCATTCTAGGAGAAAGCCTTTAGGGCACAAACAATAACCTACTCGCATAGATGAAACCTATCTTGTAATCCTTTGTAACATCCGACTTTGCCGATATATACTGGGTTGCTAGCAGGAGTATTATCCGATCACCGCAGTCGGATCTGAACCTAGGTAAATCTGTGTACTCACCGTCTCAGACCACCATATGTTTCACACCCTACCTTTCCTCATGCTTATGGACCTCCTTATGGCGTACTTGTCATCAATCCGATGACACTTGGCTCCCAACGTGGGGCCGGTGACCTTTGGACCTTTGTTCCGGACGAAATCTGCGCGTGCGGGGATCGGTAAAACTATCGCCACCGGTTGTGTGCTCTATGCCAGTGATGCCCCTCTCGTTTTCCTCGATGAGGCTTGGATTCCGGCTAGAGAGCCCGTGACAACCTACACCATCATGCCAATCAGCGAGATCGACATCTACCTCGGCTTCACTGAACCTGCCCAACCCATCCTAGTGGTGATGATAGGGACAGAAGAACAATCCGGATCTACTTTGTTTGCTGGTGCGACAGAGTTTCAGATCCCGGAAAACCTTAAACCCACCTAGCCCGCTCCTAAGGCAGAGATTGTTGTAAAATAGATGGTACTAGATGGATAAGCGCGCTTCACTGCGCCGCCTGCCTCACACTTTCACATGACTTCATATATGTGATGAAAGGACGTTCTCACATGGATTGACATGTGATAAAAGGACGGTTTCAGATTTATTACGGAACAGAGTGGTGTGTTGCTGCTACCACTATGGTGTGTTAGTTTTGGAATATGCACACACAAGAACATACCCCACATTCTGTCCTAGGTGGAATGGCGCTTCACCGCCCCGTGAAATAAAATTTTAGCTGCTCAAATAGCTCTTTTTGTCATGTTCATTACCATGTAAAGATATAAAATTTTAGCTGCTCAAATAGCTCTTTTTGTCATGTTCATTACCATGTAAAGATCTGCTATAGGTGTCTCTTATAACATCAAAAATAAGGAATGGTGTAAATATATCTCATGCATTGCTTGACAAAACTAACATCAAACTAATCTCTTATAATATTTGTGCTAAAGTCAAAGGCCAGTATGTTTCATGGACTGAGAAGCATAAACTTCATGCACATACAATCTTGTCATCATTGGCAGATATCTCACAAAAAAAACTACGACAGAGGAACAAACAACCAAAAGAAAGAAAATTTAGAAAATTCATCGATTAGCAGAAATAAGACTAAAGGTACCATACTTCAGTTTATCACTATTTTGCGTTTATTCCTCACTAACACCCCGCGTGACACTCTGCTAGAATCTTCTTTATCTTTTTCCTGCTAGTAATCATTGTTATCCTGAAAATTTATTCCTGAAAAGTAAAAGTGCAAAAGAAATACTCACAGAACGTTGGAAAATGAAGAACACAAGCACATGAAAGGAATATATCAAAGGATGGGGCGCTCCATGGATATAAACTAAGACTAAAAGCTGCACCAAGGACCATGGTAGAATGCAAGGTTGAGTTATACTGTTTTAGATCTGACCAATGAGAAGATGAGAATACATTAACATACAGGCATATGCAATTTGTATGACCTGCTAATCAAAAAGATGTAGTATCACTAACATCCTAAGATTACTGACATTTCAGGTCTCACTAAAAATTTGCGACTAATATTTAATTAGATCCTATACTAACAACTTCAGAAACTCACATGCAAACAAATAAAAAATACCAATACACCACACAATTGTCTTGAGCAAAAATAATAGCTACTAATGTTTTGTCATGGCAACAGATAAGGAAAGTAATAAGACACCTACAGTTTCATAAATAATCAAAACTCACCAGAACTGCGGATATTTGAAGGAATCATGAGCTTCACACTTAATATTTTTCCCATTATCTACACTGAAGCCCATATTTTATCCAATCCTACAGCAGAGCAGCCCTATAGGTGACACACCTGACAAAAAGAATAAGCATTTGAACGAATAAAATATGAGAAACCAAAACGAAAGAGCAGGCAAAGACCAAGCACCAGCGTAAATAAGGAAAACACAATACAAACTAATCGACCAAACAAAGGTATGAAATGGCGCAAAACAAACATCACATAACAGTGCAACAAAATTAAGACCCAAGAGTACCACATGTCAAGCAATCCCCAAACTCAACAGAAATTATACCATACATGCTACCAGTGCCACAGGAAAACACCCAACCCTAAACCACGCAAACCCCAGGAGGCAAAAACAGGAATGGCCAATGCTCACCCATCATAGAAACACCTATCCCCCATATGGCGAACGAACACCTGCACCGCCGACAAGCATGCTCGGGTAGAGCAGCTACCAAAGACACAATGCACTGACAAAGCACCGCCGCTCAAAGGGGAACCTGAGTGGACAAATAGAGGATTTGGCGGCATGGCCCCACAAGCCCAAGACGAATACCACAAGAAAGTAAGACATCTCTCTCTCTTGATTTTTTTAATTCCTTCTATATCAGCAAGGAAAAGCAATCATAATGACATTCGACTCTCAACTTCTCCTCTCGATGGATGGACATCTCTCTTTTGACTACGTCCCTGCAGAGCGGGAGCAAAAAATACATTAGAACAACATATTTGTCATATTAGGGGATTACAAAGCTCTGGCGTCCTATATTTGATCCTAGGAAAAATTAACTTAACATACCATTAACATACATACCCTTTCGATCCAAATAAATTGACTCAGATTTGTCTAGATACAGATGTATCTAGACACATTTCAGCTATCTAGAAAACGTTGAGTTAATTAATTGTCAATTAATTTGGATCATAGGGAGAAAAAGTAACTCTTTTCGTGCTCCATTACATAGAGGCCATTTTGCTACCCTTGCCTCTCCAACTGAATCAAACTAATTCATAAAACGTCCCACATACCTAGAATCTATTATGAGGAGCAGCAGCGCAACGTCACCCATGACACATGCCAAAGTAACTGAACAATGCTACTGAAAGAGCAATCAACAATCTAAACAATCACTAAACAAAAAGTAACCTAATCACTAAACAACCACAGTAACCTAAAATCACACCTGACCTAAGCTGGAAACCGTCTAGCAAGAACGCCAAAATACCCAATAGCAACTTACATGTGACAACTGCAGACAAAAGATTAAATCGTAGCCAAGAAAACATGGGAAACAGGATGAGCCAACAAACCAATAAGGAAAAAAGACCAATTAACTAAATAGAAAACGAAGACAATGAAGGAGGGGAAAACAGAAAGAACACACCTTTAGCTCTGAAGCTGCACATCTCTGAATCACGACAATGGCACCAAGAGGCGAACCGACCCGCCCAGCCACCACGATCATTAGGAAACAGCAGACACCCCCTCCCCCACGAAAATGGCGGGAGTATCTTCCAAAAGAAAGGAAATCACCACTCACAAAGAACGACTACAAAACATCACCCGCTGAGGCAAGATCCAAATCAATCTCCAACATGAGAACTACAGAACGTCACCCGCTGAGGCAAGATCCAAATCAATCCCCAACATGAGAAGATAGTAGGTCCTTTAGAATTATCAGTAAGAAATTATCTTACTAACCAAAGGGATAATAACTTAATTGCTGCATGAGTTGAATTAAGAATAAAATATTGGCCGTGTAATAGGAAATAATTTAATAATGAGAAGCGCCTAATTTCATGCCTCTTTCATATATTTCATCAAAAAATACGTGAAACGCTCCAAAATACTATTTGTGCAGGAAAGTAAATTTTTGTTTTTAGTTCAATTCCCACAAGTGCCAAGAAGTAAAATACAACTTATAGCAAACCTATCAAGGCACGACATTATTGAATGCAAAAAAAACAATGGAAAAACATTCTATGATATTTTTTCTAAAGTGTATTAGACTTAGCCTACAACAACAGAAATATTGAGAAGAAAACTTTATCTTGTTGGTTCAACATGGTGCTTTTACTCTTCTGTTCTTTGCAGGTATTCTCTGTAGTTGTGTACAAAGTATCATACAAATGCCTCCATATGATACTGCTGTACGGCATGACAGTGCGGCAAACGTGGCGGTCTAACCCACCATCCCAATTAAAAAGAACAATACAATTATAAAGCTATGTGCTCTTTTGCTAGTCTATAAATAGAATAATATAATTATAACAAACACTAAATATTCTACACTCACTGCTTGAAAGATAAAGAAGGCCTGTCAAGCTAATTTACCCAATACTTTATAGGTCTGTAAGTTAAATACTATAAGAATTGAATTTCTCATCAGCATTATGAGTGAGTGCAACATCGCTCATTGACATACAACAGAAATTCGCAAGTCCGTAATTTTTGAAAAGGTGTAGCGGTACTAAGGAATCAATAATTCAACCACAAAAACAAAGCAAATTTTATTGCTCAACTGCTACCAAAAAAGGTATCAGATATGAACTACAATAATGCAAACTGAAGGAAGAGAGAGTTGGGGGATATCACCTATGCATGTTTCATAGCTGGCTGGAGGATCGCCGCATACATGGAAGTTGAGATAAGGGGACTCCAAAATCCATGGGGATAAGTCCAGACTCCCCACTCCCTCTGATGTCCGTTCCCAGAAGAAATCTCCTGCCAAATCTGAAGAGGGTAGAGGTGTTCCTGCTTGCACTGTCATCTCGCTTCCTGTAAGGTGTTGTTCCCTCCAGTCCCATGACGTCGCCCTCTTCTAGCTCCACGCCCTCCTCGTCCTCCCGCCAAGGATGCCTCCGCCGCGCTCGGCCATGCTGACAAGAACCACCATGCCAGCTCGCACTCTGCTCTCCACGGATTTCTTTAGTACTCGATCATGTAACATTCTCTCATCAATGTCTCAAGATGTAATGCCATCATATGATAAAAAAGATAGTAAATAATAATTGGAAAAAATAATTAATCAATCATAGCACATCTTTATTTGGATTATGACCATGTGAAGAACACCTCATCCTCGGGCTCTACCACCATCATTCCAAGCTAGCTAGGGTTCTCGGCACACTCAAACATGAACCCAAAAAATGACAACATCGACAGGGGGTCGGCCAGCAGCAATAGCAGCCCTTAACCGATGTAATTGTTGCCGCTTAGAAGGTCTGTTGATATATTGACCCAATGAGTACCAATTAGTTTCCATGCCCCTCGTTAGCCTCTATGATGTCACAAGTGTAATAGTTAAGATGTCTGGACAATATTTCCTGAATATCGGAGTACATCAGCCTTGTTAGGATAATTTTCAGTAAACTCCCATGTGGAGGCCTCTACCTGAAGGTTAAAATCTGCAAAGTAATTTACGACGAAGGTACTTCTTATAAAATGAAATAATTTTAAACTTTCTAGCATGGTATGAAGAGCATAGGAAAAAGTGGTGTGCTGTGTCAACTAACGCTCTCTCTGGCCCATCCCTGCTAGAAGTGGAAGAGACTCATGGTTTGAGGTCTAGCTTAGGCACACTTCCTATCTCCTTGTCCATCTCTATACATGTAGTTTACTAAACATATTAGTCTGGCTTGCTAATAATTATTCTTTGTGTTCGCAATGAACAAATTATAAGTTTGGACACGCCGAATATCATATTTAAGGTAGCTACGTGTAAAATTTTACTGATTATGAAAACACATGCACCTACAACAGAACACCTTAAAACCTCCAAAGGCCCATACACCATTAGGAAAGCAAAGCATAGAAGTGTTCCAAGAACCAAGCTAGAACATCTTTGTCTACAACCGTTAGACTTCCTATTATAGTATCCTCACAAGAAGTAGCACTAAATCCCCGGTATGCCTACTAATTAGATTGAATGTGAAACACCATCTGCACATAATCAACACCGAGTTAAGAGATAAGTCGCATGAAAAAAACATGAACAAAAGCGAGAGGAAAATCTTTTATGGTGAAGATAGCTGCAACGCTTCCAACAGTGGAATTAGGGGCATAGAGCACTGGTTGGAAGCATCAAAACACATCTCAGTTCTCCAAAATTACTATGAACCAATCTACAACATGGATAACCGTACACATCCGAGCTGCAAACAAATTTCTTTAACTAATTTATCCATCAGAAATATTTTGTATCGTCCTATAGTAATTTAACGAAGAGGATGGCATGACCAGGCAAAAAAATAGAAAGGCCGAGAGCCGGTACCTTGCTTATTTGCAGCTTGTTGAACACGTCCTAGAGAACCTTGTAGTTGTGGATCATGTCATGTTCCTTCTTTGCATCAAAGTTCGCCTGCGAAACACCCCCAAAATAAGCATGGCGATCTTCTAAGCCACCGCAATGTAAAACAAACACGAGAACATCAGAATCCTCTTAACAACCTAGAACATCTACCGCACTCCAAGGTAAACCCTTCATGGAATCCGGCACTGCACTGCACCCCTACAATAAGACAGAAGCCACCAAATCAAAATCAACACAAAATTTGTAACCAGATGTACCCATGGTTCAATTGTCGTTAACTGAGAGTACCACAAAGGAACTTGAAACAATTAGTTCTAGTTCTTGTGAGCATAATATCAAACGGGTAGATGGCATGAGCTCACACACACAAATATACACAAAAAATTGAGAATATGCAGGGTTATCCACCAAGGCGAGAGAGGAAGGAGCAACCTCTTGGGAAAGTTTTGATCGGCAAAAAATACAAAAAAAAGACTAAAGGGCGGACCTGATACACACATGACAGGAGGAGAAATAGTTGAGAGGAGCAGCGGCGACAACCAGAGAGAGCAGCTGCAACATCAATCTTAGATTACTTGATATACTCTTTCTCATAATGAACACATGTGTATGCGAAGACAACGTGTTAGCGTTCAAATAAATATCAGTTAAACCTAGGAACAGAAATACATGTAAGTAAATAAGTAAAATGGCACTAATCTAATACTCACTCTGAGCCATATTAGTTTACTTGGATTTTTCAAAATTTGATATAGGTTCATCCATATTTTGATAAATCCAAGTCAACTAATATGGATCGGAGAGAGTATTATTTTGCATAACTATTGTTACTTGCAAGGTAATTTTTTTTCCAGTAGTGCCCATTATCTCCTAAAATATGTAAAATAAAATCTCTCGGTGTTGATTCAATAATATGTCGAAGCACTGAAGCATGTAAACGATGTTGGACTTTTGGAATCAATTTTTGGCATCCTCCGTTTGGAAATACTCAATGTTATATACATGACCATCTGATAATAGCTGAGACATAATGTTTTGATTGTTAGCTGCTATTCTTCAGGAGGTAGACGTGTACCTTTGCATGGAGGTATATTCTGATTGTACAATAAGCAATGATCAGAGTACGTACCTCTAGTGCTAGGCACACATCCAATCTACAACATGAGAGAAAATTCAGATAAGTGAGTTAGGAAAAGGAGAGGAGTTGACCTATACCTAATCTGAAGAGAGCGGCAGCGCGGCCATACTGATGCAACCTTCATGGCGTCTGATAGCGGCGAGCAAGACACCATGGACCATCAGTCCATCGGCAGGGCTGATTCCACTGGCGACGGCGCGTGAGCCGATGAAGGGGAGCACATAGGGCATCAGAGCGAGGCAAGGATGCCCCTATCCAATCGCAGCTGCGCCTCCGCGTACCCGACACGTGCCTCCTTGTCTACTCCACAGCGAGCAGTTTGTCGTCGGCGGTGTTCGTCGCGGGTTCCGGCGAGGTGGATAGCGAACACCCACACGGTATATCCCCTGAGGATGAGGAGAACACGCGTCGATGAACGTCTGACTCGGCGGCAGCAGCTCACTCACTCCATCGCGGGCAACCTGGCCGTCTTCCGTGTGGTGGCGGGGCGACCCGATCCAGGGCAGAGGCCTCAGTGACGGAGGGGGTCGGCGAGCGGGAGGTCGTGATAGTGGGGTCGGTAGATGAAGATCTGGAAGAAGGAAAAGATAAGGATTGAGGAGAAGACGCGTGGACTGAACGTTCGAGAACGACCGAGAAAAGCAACACAGATATGCTTTCAGAGGCCCACATGGAGAGACAAAAGATCGAATGGCGCGTCTCAGGAACCCTGAGAAGGCTTGCTGCCTCTCACGCTTAAGCCTTTAGTTAATTCTTTTTGTATTGGTAAAGTTGTCCGTCTAGATGCGCTAAGTTTCCATTGTACGATTTTGACCATTATTTTGGTTATGAATATGTTGCGAAGAACTAAAAAATTATATAATAATTTCAACATAAATTTAATGATTATTTTTTATTATGTTTTAACAATATATCATTTTCATTTTTTAGAAGTTTGGACAAAAGTTTTGGGTCTATATCCTTTTTTGGGTCCCTCTGTTCGTTTTTAAGAAGTATTAGTTCTTAGGTAAACTCTATATCCTTTTTATCCTATTAGATGTTGATTCTATCCCTACTGAATTATAAGGGTCATTAAATTTTTGTCGGTAACTACCCCTCCAATCAACATGTAACCTAGTCAATTTAACTCTAATTTTTTCCATAATAGTTCCTTGGTACTCATATGGATTTCATATTCATAACATGATTAGAAAACATAGAGGTTAAAAATGTGGATGTAGTGCCATCTGCTCTTAAGTATTATGATTAGACTCGGCAAATCATCACCATGAGTTTCTAAGCTCACAATTGTGTCTCCGATCAGGTGAAATGTGATTAATCACTCATGCTCAAGATTTATAGTTAAAATGTACTCCCATAAATTATTTCATATTATCATTTAATGATATCGTAGGTGTTAATATTTTTTGATAAACTTGGTGAAATTGTATATAGTTTAAGTTTGGAAAAAACTTGCATGTCTTATTTATTTTGGAATAGAAGGATTTTTAATAAGTATAATCATCTTTATACGGATAAATCAGCTAACACTACATGCACTCTTTTTTTTCTTTTGCAAACAGTCCCCAAAGCCACACGTTTGAATACTTGGGGTTTTAGTTTCTTTTGGATACTGTCCCTGGATCACAAGGTTCATTACTAGGGAATACTTTACCTTTTTTCGAGACAACCCCAAGAGCACATGTTTCACCGCTTAGGATTTTTTTGCGTTTGGAATCGTTACAGGTCCAACGAATTAGGTAACGGTTGCACGTCAAAGGTATAACACATTCTAAATTTTAGGTTTTACTCTAGTCCGGTTCCCTTCCAAATTTGGTACTTGGCAGTGCGGATAGGATAGTGTCCTTCCCATATCCGTTTTCATAATTTCAAAATGAATAAGGATGTTGCCGAATACGACTGCAGAGGCGGATGTTACTTGAATACAAATTCGGATTATATGTTTTCTCTCAATTCAGAATGGATAAAAATAACAAAATAATAGACTCTTATCCGTATAACTAGATTGAGAAAAACATATTGATATAGTACACAACAGTTTCAAGATAAATCATATAAAAATATTTTGTTAGTTTTTTAGTTGGATAATCGCCATATTCTACAATTACTAAAATAGGCTAACCTATTCTTATTCGGATATGGATATATCCATTTCCATATCGACATTTTTTAAAATTCAAAATTACATTTGTATTTGTTTTTTCAAAACGAATCCAAATATTTACCACATACATATCTATGTTCGTCCAAATTCAGATATTACCATGACCACTTTCAATTTCCCGAATACGAATATCAAATAGTTTGGATTATCCACTACCAGTTTCCACACCTGCGTACACCAAACAACGATGTTAACCTGGGTTAAATTGTTACTTCCTCCAATTCATATTACTTGTCACTAAAATGAACGTATTTAAACATGTTTTAGTGCTAGATGCATCCATTTCAACGACAAGTAATATGAATCGGAGGGAGTATGCAACTTTTAATCTCTTGTTAAATCATAACCGCACCATAGATCTAACTACTAAAACGATTTAGTTGATGTGGATTAACGTGGTGTTTCCGTTAGATATCCGTGTAGTGCCTTTAGTATATCACATATTTGAATTCCCAAGTTTTACAAATACACAATGATCATGTTGAAATTTAGCGAAAACATTGCGATGACCTAGCTCTAATTCATCATAAGAGATAAGTTCCAATCACTTTGTCTTCTGAAAACGAAGTCTTGAAATTTCCCATATTTTTAGATGCAAGTTTTGAGGAGGAGGAGGAGGAGGATTATAATTCTTTCGGGACTCCCACTTTTTTCTGTAAACGTTAGTTATGTGAAATAGAGAAACAAGTCACTATTTCCGATTGTTCACAAGAATTGTTTTTCCAAGTTTGCAACTTTTACATGGTCAATTATACCGCTTACTCAACCGACATCTGACAGCTGAGATTGAATGCTCGTCTTACCTCTTAGGGGATCGAAGAAGCGTATAGATTGCGATCTCCAGTTTATGGTTAGGTTTAGGTATAGGCACGGTTAACCATCCACCGGCAAGGGATATACATGAATTTGTTTAAACAACAGCCTAATCTATCTATCTATCTATCTATCTATCTATCTATCTATCTATCCATCGGAGCCTTATCTCAATGGTCCGTGGTTACAATCTTACTGTGCAAGAAGAGATACAACTAACTCGCTAACAAATTATACCCTTACTCAACCGACAGGCGATAGCTGAGATTGAATGCTCATCTTACCTCTTAGGGATCGTAGAAGCGTATAGATTGCGATCTCCAGTTTACGGTTAGGTTTAGGTATTGCCTACTATTGTGTGTATAATTAACACGCAATGTACGTATAGGCCCGGGTGTGGTCTGTTCCTTCCCAAACTCGCGTCCTTTCCCACAAGCCGGGGGTCCATTGCTCGTACTAGTAGCTTATCAACGTTTCCACGAAATCTGCACGGCTCGTCAGCTCTGGTCATTGAAGGAGAACCTACGTACGTTGAGTCCTTTGAATGTTCAACAATCCCAGGCCTAAAGATTTTGATTCCAGCTAAAGATTTTAATGCCACCTTTGAGTCTTCAGGAACCCTAGCTAGGCTGTATTGTGCAGTTGTGTTGTAGTACTACTAGTAATTAACTTCACGTGGCTGGACAACGAGGTCGGTCAGTGTCAAGCTTTTAATTAGGAACTGAAGCCGACCTGCTGCTGCTGCTGTTCAGTCGAAGCACCACGGACATACCGCAGTCCGCGCACGCCTGCCTATATAACAGCTCGCTCAACATCGGAAGCTTCATCATCCAAGAAACCCAACGTACGCCTAAAGAAAAAAAGCTTCCAAGTTATCTTACTGATCGAGAAGATGGCCATGAAGATGAAGGCGCTCGCACTGGGCTTCCTGCTGCTCGCCTTTGCTGCAGCGACGGCCCTCGGCTGCAGCAGCGGCAGTCCATGCGCCGACAACCAGTGCTGCAGCGTGTACGGGTACTGCGGTCTCGGCGGCGACTACTGTGGCTCCGGATGCCAGAGCGGCCCGTGCTACGCTCCACCCAACAAGCTCCCCGCTCGCATCGCCGGCGCGGCCGCTCAGGGCCTCCTCGGTCAAGTGGTGGTGCCGGCAGCCTAGGCACCATCGTGCCGGCAGCCTCTCCAAGCTCTGTGTCTCTGCAGCCTCCAATAAAATAAGATATCTACTTTGCACGCCGTCTCGTCGTCCATGTGTGTGTATGTGTAATAATCGTGGAGTACTATATAGTAGTAGATGTGTGTACTATATACTATGTATGAGCCGATCAAGTAAAGATGGACCTCAAGCCGTCCTTTGTGTGTCCAAACATATCTGCTGTGTGCTGCATTGCTTTTCTGTTGAAGCGTTTTACGCTCGCCGGCGGCCGGCGGGGTCGCTAGCTCCGGCGGCAGAGCAACTGAAGTTATTATGGTAGCTCGCTCTGTGCAGTGTGCCTCTCCGAGACATGATGCTTAGATTCGTTATTAGCTCAACGTAATTTCACTGCTGTGGTAAGTAGATGGAAATAGGGATCGGCAAATTGCCACGCTCCGATATAATTTTCAGAGTTCATTGACCAGCATCTTGCGCCCTACTCAGTCATTCCCGATCTCCGACATATATAACATCATGAGCTCTTGCCTAGTTTTTTCGGTTTGAACATTAATTTGCGTGTATTGAGTTTTCATGCATGCATGGTCTGTGGAGGCAGCAGGAGAACACTATGATATATGAACGGTATATGGTCAAGCTCTTCCAACCAAAGTACCTAAGCAGGGATCTCAGTATTCAGTCAGTCGATGATCAGTACATCTTTATGACGGTAAGAGCTTGAAACCAATATCACTACTATACCAACGTACTCTGTCTATTCTAAACAATCTGAGCTCTCCACCAGGTTAACATTGAGATCAGTGTGTGCTGATTCTGTTATTATTGGAGCAACTCGCCCCTCTTTTCTTTTCCTTCTCTGTGTGTACGAGAGATAGAAGAAGAGATGTACGTCGGCCCGCCTGGCCGGCCTTGATACTTCTTGTTTCTTCTGCCACCATCTCCTCGCTCATTCCATTATCGTCTTTCGTGTGTCGCTACCACATGGCCATTATTTCCTGTTTTCCAACTCAATGCAGTTTGGGACGATGTTAGGCTGAATTTGGAGTGCAATAATGTGATGCCGTTTATGTGTCTTCCCCAAACGGGATACTAATCCAACAAACTGGAGAAAGTTGCTAGAGAATTAAAGCCATTTTATAGCTACATACAGCCGAGTTGAGGTGACGTCAGCCTTCCTTTAGAGGTTTTTTCTTGGTTGGACGTGATAGCCTTCAGTGAGAGGTTTTTTCCTAGTTGGATGAGATAAAGAAACAGAGAACGTTGTGTCCATTATTATTTGTAATTTTTATTATTACTTTTAGGCATTTCTTTACTGTTGTTGATTATTAATGGATCGGTAGAATTTTTTGCAAAGAAAGATAATCTCTTATAAAAATGAGAAAACTATTTTCTCCATTGTATCACTTGCCTTCCCTTATTAATTCTCACACTATGGCCGGTTTTTCGTGGGCCTAAGGCCCATGGCAAAGAACATAACATTCACGATAAATTGGTTTGGCAAATTTCAGCTGTTAAATCGGTCAATTTCCCAAGTGCAGATAATTGTGCACACGACAAATCATTTGCAGTGAGTTTTCCTGTCTCGGCAAACTACCATGGGCCGACGATCGAAAGCACCGTTAAGTCAGGTGGGTCCCACGAGTCTAATTTGCCGTGAGTTTTGTTTAGGCCAGCGGCAAATATCACAACAGATTTGCCATGAGCGCCTATGACAAATTTTAGCGGTGGGGACCACTCGGCAATTTTTCTTGAGTTTGGTTTGGGACGACGACAATCCTCTAGCCGATTTGCCGTGTGCGTATATAGACCTATGGCAAAAAAAAATTGAGGAATCCCTACGGCAAATTTTAGCGGTCGTTCTAGTTAAAGAATTTTCCGTGAGGTTGGTTTGGCCCGATGACAAATCTCGCCAGCACATGGTAGCGATGGACGTATTTGCATCTTATTGGGCCCCACATGGTGGTGGCATTGCATATGTTGGTAGCACGCCGCCAGCACACGGTTATTGGCGACGTTGGGCTTTCGTCGTGTGGCAGCGGTTGTTGGCCCATAACCGTGCACGACATAACCGTGCACGACCAATGCAGTGTGTAATATAAGCTTTTTCTTAGTGATGTCTACTATCTCTCTATACTATAAAACCACTAATCTCTTATTAAATCCATATATAGTTTAAAAACCAGACCGATGATCGAACCGGTGAAGCTGTTGGTTTAGGTTTTTACTGGTTAGACCGCTGGTTCATTGTCTGGTTTTTTAAGCTACAAAATCATATATATTTACTGATAAATACTGCAATAAATAGATAAATATACATGCAAAATAATTGTAGTGTGTCTACACTCGGAATTTACAAAAACAATAATTCACATAATAAAGTTGTTAATAGTCCCAAATGCCAATTTCATAACTTTCCAAATCGTAAGTTCTAACATGGTGTGTCTCGGATGAATTGATAGTTTGAGACAATAATTTCAAAACTTTTTCCAAGTTCTCGCACGTATATATATCACTAGGCCCGTTTGTCTAAAATATACATGAATCTTCACGTGCGGTTGAATTAACCATTGCAAGACTCAAACAAGAAATTTGTGTTCTCGAGAGTCCATTGTATACACGGACATGCAATCTTTCACGGGAGATAATCATCCTGGGCTCCATCGCAACAACTTGCCCTTCACAGATGACAACCACAAGTCACTATGAATAGATTAACAAGAAGCACACGACAAAGAAAATATTCACGGCTAACTACACAACACAGATAAAGAAAACGGCAAAAAAATAAACACGGCAATCGACAAACGAAGGCACACGGCAAAGAAAATTAACACGGCAAAATCACTGAAGACACACGGAAAAGATATGTTCACGGCAAAGAAGTGGGCCCCGCGGCCTCGCAGGGTCACCCGCCGGCAGGGGCGGATGGCAGAATCTTTGCCGTGTGCCCTCGCTTTGCCGTGTGTATTCTCCTATATACACGGCAAAACATTTTTTCACCTTTTTCTTTTATTTAGTTAGCAAGGCTTTTATTACATATATGTTAGGTGGTGTTATTTCATAGGATCATGATCACACACATATGAATAGGTTGTTGTGGTCTTGATCACTACATGCACCCCCTTATACGATCCGGTTTCACCGAAATGGGGAGTTTTCCCCTTATACAAGTCAAGAACCTTCGCTTCTAGGTTAGAGCGCATGCATACGAGAGGGGACACATGCAAACACCTACCAACACTCACACACATATGCTAGGTACACATGCAAGTTTTCATCTGATTTCGACACTCTCGTGGTTTTCCTCTAGCGAAACCCTGATCTACGGGCCTTGGATCGTCTACCCCCTAGACATTCTTCTGATGGGGGTAGCCTGACGTAGCTCTCTCTTGTTTTGTGTTTGTTTAGGTCATAGGATAATGTAAAACCATGTTGGTCCACAAGTTGGGGCACTATCCTACCCGGTTTCACCGAAACAGGGAGATTCCCCCTTATACAAGTCCAGAACCTTCGCTTTTGGGTTAGAGCGCATGCATACGAGGTGGGGACACATGCAAGCACCCGGAGACAGTAGTTTTGTATGTTTCAACATAGCGCCACACTTTCATGCATGTTCTAGGGCCACATGCATGCAGGTCCTTGAGGTAGTCAAAATTGAGAACAATCTAAAGGATGTCAAACAACAAATTTCAGACTTTGTCGTGAAATCCTTTGATGACCCACAAGTATAGGGGGTGTATCGCAGTACTTCCGATAAATAGGAGTGTCTATCCCAACGAGGAGCAGAAGGTGCTGAACAGTGGTGTGGAGAAGGAAATCCCTGTGAATACTTAGCAAACGGATTTTAGTGGTTTTCTGATAAGACAACAAAACAAAGAGCAAGTAACAAAGGTAACGAACAAACGGAGCAAGTGGCCCAATCCTTTCTTAGCAAAGGACAAGCCAGTGGAAATACTTATAAAGACCAAATGTTCTAGAGGACACATGGGAATTTTGTCAAGTGCTTTCCCTTCAAATAGCTGAGTATTCTTTTCTGGTGTTGTAAGTGTTGTGTGGGTGAACCTGTACTAACATACGGACCTTACGTGGACTAATACATACTTGTGATTAAACCCCTTGCAAACATCCGTAACTACAGGAAAGTAACTAAGATATAAATCTAACCACAGCCTTAAACTCTGAGATCCTACACTCCCTTGTGCAAAGGTGTCCTAACGGGGTTCAGGTTTCTGTTACACCAGAAACCCCACAATTAGTAGCCAAATACACAATGCATTCCCCTAGACCCATAAATGGTGAAGTATCATGTAGTCGACGTTCATATGACACCACTAGAAGAATATCACCATAACTTAAATACTAAACCATTGAATAATAACTCATCATAGATTCACTACTAACAACATGACTTCTCCCATGTTTTCAAGAACACAACGAACTACTCACAAGCCATCATATGGATCAAGATCAAAGATGATATGGTGATGGATAACAATCTGAACATAAACAATAATCCAATGGTTCCACTCACAAGCATCAACTACAATAGTAATTAACACTAGGAAGGTTTCTCCTAATGAACTAAAGCAATATCCAACACAATTATTACAGCGGGACGGAGTGGTGGTGATGGTGCTGGTGGAGATGATGGTGTAGATGATGGTGATGATGATCCCGATGAAGGCTAGCTTGATGATGGTGTTGATGGCGATGGTATCCCCTCTCCGGGAAGGAATTCCCCTGGCAGAAATCTGACTATCGGAGATATCTTTCTCTCTCGGTGTTCCCCCCCCCCCCCCCAAAGGCGGCGGAAATCTATCTGTGGTTGCCCTACTAGCCTTAGGGTTCCGTAGGGAAGATATAGGCGAAGGGGCGGAGTCGGGAGCCGGGCAGGTGGGCCACACCTGCCCTAGGAACGGCCTAGGGTGGGCCCATGCCTAGGGGGTGTGGGCCTCCTGCGGCCCCTCTTCGCTCCTCCTTCTGGCTTCCTTCGTCTTCTAGTAAAATAATATGTTTCCATATTTTTCTGGTATTTTTCTGATCTTCACAAAATTGCACCGAAACGCCTTCTTTTCCATCAGAAACCAGACTCTGGCAGTCCATCCTCAAAGAATCATCCAACTTGCATAAACAGATGAAAAGCCATAAGTAATACCTCATAATAAGACATATATCAATGAATAGAGGTAGATTATGATATAGAAAGGTGATGCAAATTGTGCGTATCATCCTCTCATCTTGGTCTTTTGATTGACCCAAAGCGTGACCTTTCTGTTTCAAAAGTAGTCCATCGGCTTGCTTGGTTTTGTTGGTTAGCAGCTCTACCGTGAGGGGAAATTCTACTCTTGCCGATTGGTTGAGGATTGTTTCTCAAAGTTTGTGACTAGGCACCCACCTAATAGAAATGAAGTTCAGCACCCTCCAAAAGCTTATGGTCTAGTGCAAAGTTCATATTTCCATGGTCTCACACTAGTAGAAAACGTGCCATGCGTCCCGGTTGGTAAGGGGCATTAGTCCCGGTTGCCCAACCGGAACGGGGCAATCGGGACTAAAGCCCTAACCTTTAGTCCCGGTTGCCCCACCAACCGGGACAAATGGGTGTACACGTGGCAGCGACAGAGAGCGAGGGGGGTGGAGCAACCGTCCCGGTTCGTAACACGAACCGGGACAAATAGCCTTCTGCCGCGGCAGAGATTTGGCCCATTTCTCTGCCGCGGCAGAGAATTCATTTTGGCACATTTTGTTGCCGTGGCAGCATTTTTGCCACTTTTTGAGCCGCGGAAGAGAATTCATTTAGGTTGTTTTATTGTTTATCTAGTGTTTTGCACTTATCAATGAAGGAACAGTTATATTACACAAGATCATCATGATAATATTACATTCGATACACGGATCGAGTTCATGCACTACATACAAAAGTTGCTCTTTTTACAATTCCTATTGTCTATACACAGCCGAATAGTATTCCCCTTTTGGGTTTAGGACTTCTGCATCCAAGAATCCTGCCAATTCCTCCTGAATTGCTCGTACGCGATCCTTTGGCAGAAGACCGTTCCGTAGACGTTCGATCTGATTTAAAAAAGGAGTCAGCCTATATGAATGAAACTAAACACAATTTGATTGTAATTAAAAACTATAGAAATTGTTTACGTACGTGGAGTTGCTCTAAAATTTTGCCCTTCTCATCGCACGTCTGCCGTATGAACTCGCAAACATAGTATCCACATAGATTGTTACCTGGTCCCTGCGTCAGGCACTTTACGACAACATAGTTCAATCAAAATAATAATCAAGCATGATAATAACTGTATCAAAACTAGAATCAAAGAGATGCGCGGATATAGCTAGTGGTGCTTACATCTAGTGCTTCAAATGTAAGCTCCTCTTTCCAAACACCCCTAGCCTTGCTGGTGAACCTTTTCCAAGCGCTGCCCGGCAAAGAAAACGAATAAAATAAGTTATTAATTACTTGATATCATAAAACTCACGAACGTTGCCGATATAGTATCGTAATGATTAGAATTACCGCTGGAGAAGTATCTGCATGTCCTTCCACGTCTCAAGGGGTTTATGTTTCGAGTCCATGACTAGTACACGCCCTTTGTCAAGTTGAATGATTAACAGAATATAGTGGTAGCTGCGAATGCATAACTAATCAATTATATACTTAACATCAAGTAAGCGAAACAGAAAGTGTATACAAGACAATAACACTCACTCGAAGTTGTAAGGAAATAGTATTTCCCTTATGGTTTCTTGAAACCTTAACGCGTGTACTATATTATCCTCCGTATCCTGGGGGTCTGTTTTGAGATTAGCTTGATGAACCCTATATGGGTCAATGAAGCCAATGTTATAGATTTGTCCTCTGCTGCATTCGAGAATCTTCATTCTGCATATTAAAGTATGATTATATACATGCAATAAACAAAATATTATAGATGGAGACTAAATTAATTACAGAATTAGTACTTACAGACAATAGGCACTCATGATCGATTTGTCCAAGACGTCTTGATTGAATAATTGAAATAGTTCATCAAATTCAATGGATATCATTTCATCCTTATATTTCCCATGATGCTTTTTTGTAACCCTCAGCACTATCCAGTTAGCCCCGGCCCTTGTGGCATGCATGTACTAGTTATGCAATCTTCGCATTTTTGTTGGAAGATTGTTTACCTCCTCAGGTTTGACGAGAGGTTTTCCATACTGGTATTGGTATGCTACTTCACTCACGGGGAAGAACTCTAACTGGGATAAGTACTGGGCAATACTCATACCTTGAGCAGCGGCAGCTTCTCCGTATTGTGCAACTACCTCTGGATCATACTGCTCTTCGGCCCCATATTTGCTCGACCCCACATTGGTTTGAGAAATCACCTTGAGAGGGGCGCAAGTCTGTTTTGCTTGTTCTCCGAGCTGGGCAACAGATTTCCCGCTTGCATCAGTACTGCTCTTCGAGGCTTTTTGTGCTGCATGTGACTTGAGAATAGAACGCTCATAGTCTGATGACAGCTTTGGCTCGGGTTGATGAAGAGTCTTTAGCATTTTCAACACTTTGGCTTTTTCTTCTTTGGTGCTGGGGAACTCTGGCTCTTTCGGCCGCCTCAGCTTAGCGAAAAACGCTGTCGTTTCCGCATCAACGATCGCTGCAGTCTCCTCTTCAGTACAGTCATAAGCTCTCTTGGGAGGAACCTTTGGTACTTTTGGAAGAGGCTCTTGTTTACGTTTCGGCGATCGCTTACCACGACGCAGAGTAGCGGTACGCTTACGTATTTTATCCTGAGGCGCCGGCGACGGCTCCCGCGGCGATGGCTGCACCGGAGATTGGTGAGGCGACGGAGCCGGGTGAGGCGACGAAGACGGCTGCCGCGGCGGCGACGACCTCGCTAGAGACGGGTGAGGCGGGGGCGAAGATGGCCTTGGCGTGTGATTTCGAAGCACGATACATTCCTTTGGCCATATAATGGTGACGTGTTTTGCGTCTCCCAGTTCAGTCACATCCCCTTCACCTGCAGGGTAGTCAAGCTTCAAAACTTCAAAGGTGGGCATGATTTCATCCACCCCGACAACAGCGTAGCCCTCTGGAACCGGATGACAGTGGTAAGTTGGTGTGGGTCCAATTGGTAAGGCATAGCCGACCGCCACCTTCATTGATATGTTCACAACTTTGACATGGAGCTCGCAGTGTGTTATCTCTGTGATATCGGTGGAAGCCACACTGCTTTTTCGATTATTCGATAGGCCGGTAGCATCGAATGCAGTGTGCTGCTGAGATGGGCCGGTAGTACTTTGCTCTTTAAGTGCGTTAATTTCATCTTGTTGTTGCTTTATTCGTTCTTCAATTATACGCATTCGCTCTTCCTAACTATCTGCTTCAACTTCCGCCCTGTCCTTTCTCCTCTGACGGCTTCTATCAGGATATTTCTTCCTCTCTTCGGGAAACCCAGTCCTCCATGGTTGGGAGCCTCTTGTGCCTCGTGTTCGTCCATCATGTTCCTTATTTCCAAGGGCAAGTGTGAGCTCATCATTCTCTCTATCGGGAGTGAAGTCCCCATCTTTAACAGCCTTTACTGATTTTCTCATCCTCTCGATTGGCAAGGGGTCTTCTTTATGTCGTATGTTATATATACACATCCCTTCCGAGTCCAACGTGCCCCCATGCCCGTAAAACCAATTCCTTGCACGTTCTACCCAATTGTCTGTCTCTGGGTGATCTTTTTAGCACGCAGTTCATTCTCTAGTTTCTCCCACTTAGGAATGCCAGCCCTGTAGCCACCTTGCCCCATAGTATGGTGATACTTCTTGTTAGCAGCATTCAGCTTATTCGTTGCAGACATTTTCTTAGCTTTTTCTGATGTCTTGTATTCCACAAACTCAGCCCAGAATGTTTTTATCTTCTCAAACTGAATATTCTTGAAATCGGGAGTCTTATCTTTCACGACATAGTCAAGGTGCAATCTTTTCTTATAGTTGGTGAAACACTGGGCCATCTTATTCAAAGCCCACTCCCTGACCTTAGCCTCCATGGCTCTCCCATGTTCTAAGGCATCCTCAACTGGATCCTCCGCATTTGGATCCAGCTCTATCTTCGGTAGTTTTAAATTAACCATGAGCCTCTTCCACAGTAAATCTTTGGCGTGGTTAGGGACAAATAAACATGTTCCCTCTTCTTCCGCATCAGCAGGCCTATTCCAATTTCGAATGGTGATCGGGATTAAGTCCCTAACGATTACTCCGCATTGTGCCACAAATTTGTTTGCGACAACTTCGGGAGCCGTCGGTTTGCCGTCTTCAGCGACATCTTCGATCCTGAACCTCTCATGGTCTTGCAACTTTTTGGTTGGGCCTCGTCTGCTCTTTTCAGTAGATTTGTTTGATTCGGAGGGCTAAAAGAAGAAAGATCGTCGTTACTATTTCTATATAGATAGCAGATGATTAATTAATGAATTAATTATATTACATGCACCTCGCCGGAGCGGTCGTCTTCTCGATTACACAAGGCATCGCCTTCTCCCTCGCGGAAGGCAACACCTTCAACCTCAAACAAGTCGTCTATTCCGGCAAAAGGAGGATCACCCTCACCGGAGTTGTTCAGAAACGTTGATACATCTAAATTTTCTTCCCCGCGGATCACACCTTGGATCAACTCTTCCTTTTCTTCGTCTCTGACGTGTGGGTCCATATTTTCTGCATAGGTGGAAAAACGAATAAGTCAAAGCGGCTAAGGGATAAAGTTAGGTACGGTGTTGAGAGATATAAACCCTAATTCAGAGAAACCCTAATATATACATACACAATAATAAAAATGAAGAGAAACCCTAAACCTAGCTACAAAAAGGAAACTGTGTAGTAGATAGGTATGTCTAGCTAAAATCAACTAAAATCAATATTCCGGAGTTCCGAGGGGTGTAAAACCTAGTTCGGAGAAACCTCGAATGCATATGAGAGGGGAACATGAGTATAAGGCTACAAAAGGGAAACTATCCAGCAGATAGGTAACACTAGATACTAACAAAATACCATATTATAATCGATTTAAGAGGGTTCGGAATGCCCTGGCGAAGGCACATCGTCGAACCCACATGCACCTAAGGGGTATTAATGATTCCTTATCTAAGATAGGGTTTTTAAGTTGCTTGACAATGTGAATCGGGTCTGGGGCTACCCACAGTGACTGACCAGTGGGGCCGAAGACCAATAATACCAAACTAATTAATAAACCTAATAATACCTAACTAATAATAAACCTAATAATCCAAACACCGAAAAGAAAGGGAAACAATCAACACATGGCATCGATGCAATGCTCAATCTAGTATGATGATATGACAAGTTAATTTGCATTGGAATGTAACCCTAAGACATGCTCGACGATTTAATCGGGGTTCCGAGGGGTGAAAACCCTAACTCGGGGAAACTCCGGAACATATGAGAGGGGTGCATTTGTTCTTCTAATTATACTTGTCATTTAATTTGTTAAACAATGCATGATTATAGGTTAAATAGATAGGTTTCATTTTTCTGAAAAATTTGATATATTATTTGTATTTTTCTGCCTTATAAACAATAAGTTATTGATTTTACAATATTAAATCATTTTCTGGAATTAAAAACAAAAAGGCAAATAGTTTTTACACCGGGGCGAACCCTAGCCAGTGAGACTGACAGAAGGGCCCCAGTGCCAAATCAGCCTCCACGCAAGCAAGCAGGACCCACCGAAGCTTTGACCGTGCTGCCCCCGCCCGCTGATGTCAGCAGGACGTCAGCGTGACGTCATTACCGGGGATCAACCCCAGATCGTCGACGGGAGGGCGCTGGAGCGCGGGCGGAGCAGCGGGAGCGGGTGCGATGGATGCGGGCTAGCGTACCCAGCCGTTTAGTAGCGGCGCCGCTCCGGATTGGTCGCCGAAAGAGGAAGCACGACGGCGGCCGACGGCGGTGGCTTCAGGTCTTCAGCGCGGCAGCGATACAGAGAGGAAGAGGAAGAACGGAGAGGACTGTGAGGTCGAGGGGCTCACCACGGAGGCGGTGGAGGGGTCAGCTCGACCAAGCGAGCTCGGATGTGGCCGAAATCATTGAGAACAGCGGTGACCGGACTTCGGGGAGGAGCTCCTGATTGAGGTGGTTACGAGCACCCTTCGTCGATTCTGTTGGAGGGGAGGCGATTCCTGGCGAGGAGGCGGAGGCAGAGCAGCGGCGGCGGCGGGTAGGGCGTGTAGGGCGGCGGGGCAGCCTAACGGCGTCGCTTCAGAGCCTGTGCGCGAGAAGATTGTGAGATGGTGAAGAAGAAGAGGAGGGGCACCCAGCTATAACCAAAGGGCCTTTAGTCCCGGTTGGTGGCTCCAACCGGGACTAAAGGGTCATACGTCCCGGTTGGAGCCACCAACCGGGACGTATACTGCAATTTTTTCAGCAGACCAAGGGTTGGCGCGCGCAGGGGTCTTTAGTCCCGGTTGGTGGCTCCAACCGGGACATATGACCCTGTTTTCAAAAAAATTCAGGAATTTTCTCTGTGTTCCCGCCTTGTTTTTTTTTTGGGGTTTAAATTTGTAATGTTTTTTAAATGATAATTACTTTGGAATTTAGAAAAACTTTAAACATAAAAAGTGTTTGAATTTGAATAACTAATTCGAAACCATTTTATGTTTTTAAAAATAATTAATGTAACCATTTAAACTATGAACCATTTAAAATTAAAAATGAATTAACTTATATTTTTTGAATATTAATTTGGAATTTAGAAAAACTTTAAAATAAAAAGTGTTTGGATTTGAATAAATAATTCAAAACCATTTTCTATTTTTAAAAAATAATTAATGTAACCATTTAAAATATGAACCATTTAAAATTAAAAATTAATTAACTTATATTTTTTGAATATTAATTTGGAATTTAGAAAAACTTTAAACATAAAAAGTGTTTGAATTTGAATAATAATTCAAAACCATTTTCTGTTTTTAAAAATAATTAATTTAACCATTTAAACTATGAACCATTTAAAATTAAAAATGAATTAACTTATATTTTTTGAATATTAATTTGGAATTTAGAAAAACTTTAAACATAATAAGTGTTTGGATTTGAATAAATAATTCAAAACCATTTTCTGTTTTAAAAAATAATTAATGTAACCATTTAAAATATGAACCATTTACAATTAAAAATGAATTAACTTATATTTTTTTAATATTAATTTGGAATTTAGAAAAACTTTAAACATAAAAAGTGTTTGGATTTGAATAAGTAATTCAAAACCATTTTCTGTTTTTAATTTGGATTTGAATTAACTTATATTTTTTATATATTAATGGGCGAAAAAAAGGACGGAAAATAATGGGCGGAAAGAAAATTTGATTAGGATAGAGCTGGAATTAAAGTACATAACGCAACTAACACAAAGTTACATAGAAGAACTGAAAATTAGATACATGGCCAGATTAAGCCACAATCGGCCGAACTTGTTTTGTAATGTTGGAATGATTCAGTCATGCTCCTGCCTACACTTGTAATACTCGCCACTGTAGTCGTCGTACTCGCCGCGGACGTCGTCGCTGTCGTCGTCGGGGTCGCCGTAGTTGAACCTTGAAGGCTGAGTACGAGTGGGCTAGACTTGAGGGTAGCGCAGGCGGGGGCTAGAGCCGGCAGCCGTGTCGTAGGCCATGACGCTCTGGAGAGTCCGGTCACGCCACCACAGCCGATGGCCGGCCTCGTTGAAGTTCGGAGGAGGTGGGCCGTCCTCCTCGTGCCTGGCGAGCGCCCTCTCATGCCGATCAACGAAGAAGGCTTCCTAAGTCGGGAAATAGTCGGGATGCCATCTGGGATTCCTCCGCTGCTCCGGCGTGAGCTCGAAGTAGTAGTGGTTCGTGATGGCCATCCGACGCGCCACACCTAGAGGGACAGGAGGAACCGGCACGCCTCCGGCGCTCAGCATCCAGCCGACGGGGACACAGTAGCCCGGCGGGCAGGGGTAGTTCGAGGTGCAAAGCGCCTCCGCCTCCCTGGGAGTTAGTGCTACGGTGGAAGTCATGGGAAAGAGTGATGAGGTTGTAGATATGAGTCTAGAGATGTGCAATGACAATGGAGGCCAACCCTACATATATATATATAGTGAGAAATGGCAGGAAGATAACTGGAGGGAAGAACTGGCGGGAAGAACCGGCGGGAAAAACTGGCGGGAAGAAATGGCGGGAAGAACTGGCGGGAAAAAATGGCGGGAGAAAATGGCGGGAAAAACCGGACCCACTTCTTGCTGATTCGGCAGACATTTGTCCTTTTTACCCGGGATGGACGAAAAGGTTTGAGATGTCCCGGTTGGGATATAGTCCATGTAAGGTGGTCTAGTATTTTAGGAAAATGGGACGGTAGCATTCTGAAACGGCATTTTGGTGGTTACTTCACAAAACGACCCTTTTTTGCGCTCGGAAAATGGAAAAGGGCTTTTCCGTGCGACAAAAAGGAAAACTTCCTCCTGCAACATTGTTCTCCATACCAATGTACACACACATGCATAATATGGGCAAAACATCACAAACTATGCCGTGATTCAGCACATAACATCGGTCATTTGGACCGAAAGCCATGAAACCTCGAACATGATAGGTCATTTTGTGAAGGTTTTTTCGAAACATAATCAATATACCAAGTCTGGTATTTTTCCTTTCAACTATGTAACATAATATGACACCACGCGAAGGATTTTCATTGTTCGATTTTTTTTTGAATTTATTATGCCCGTTTTGAATTATCTGAATTTCTAACTATGGTCGAACCGGTGTGCATGAAGATAGAGGACGAGCATCGTTAGAACTTGAATTGGATCTATAAAGAAACCACATATTGCGAGTCTAAAAATGATTTTTTCAAAAAATCATGGGCGATAGATCATGTACCTATAGTATAAACCGGACCCACTTCCTACCGATTCGATAGACATTTGTCCTTTTTACCCGGGATGGACGAAAAGGTTTGAGATGTCCCGGTTGGGAGATAGTCCATGTAAGGTGGTCTAGTATTTTAGGAAAATGGGACGGTAGCATTCTGAAACGGCATTTTGGTGGTTACTTCACAAAACGACCCGTTTTTTGCGCTCGGAAAATGGAAAAGGGCTTTTCCGTGCGACAAAAAGGAAAACTTTCTCCTGCAACATTGTTCTCCATACCAATGTCCACACACATGCATAATATGGGCACAACATCACTAACTATGCTGTGATTCAGCACATAACATCGGTCATTTGGACCGAAAGCCATGAAACCTCGAACATAATAGGTCATTTTGTGAAGGTTTTTTCGAAACATAATCAATATACCAAGTCTGGTATTTTCCCTTTCAACTATGTAACATAATATGACACCACGCGAAGGATTTTCATTGTTCGGATTTTTTTTGAATTTATTATGCCCGTTTTGAATTATCTGAATTTCTAACTATGGTCGAACCGCTGTGCATGAAGATAGGGGACGAGCATCGTTAGAACTTGCATTGGATCTCTGAAGAAACCACATATTGCGAGTCTAAAAATGATTTTTTCAAAAAATCACGGGCGATAGATCATGTACCTGTAGTACAAACTGGACCCACTTCCTGCCGATTCGGCAGACATTTGTCCTTTTTACCCGGGATGGACGAAAAGGTTTGAGATGTCCCAGTTGGGAGATATTCCATGTAAGGTGGTCTAGTATTTTAGGAAAATGGGACGGTAGCATTCTGAAACGGCATTTTGGTGGTTACTTCACAAAACGACCCGTTTTTCGAAACATGATCAATATACCAAGTCTGGTATTTTTCCTTTCAACTATGTAACATAATATGACACCACGCGAAGGATTTTCATTGTTCGGATTGTTCTAAAAATGGGACGGTAGCATTCTGAAACAGGATTCTCATTGTCGACACCACGCGGAGGGATTTCGGCAGGCTGGGCCAGGCAGCACTAATGATAGGGGTGAGTGTCGACATTATGTCGTGCGGCGTGTACCTTGTCCCGGATGGTGTCACCAACCGGGACTAAAGATGAACCTGTAGTCCCGGTTGGAGACACCAACCGGGACAAAACACGAGTCAGCACTAATAATAGGGGTGAGTGTCGACATTATTTCGTAAGTGTCGACACTATGCCGAGCTGCTTATACTATAAATAGGCATCCTTGCGAGTCCAGTCCTTCAGCCATTTTGAGGCATCTCCAAGATGGTTTTCGAGAGCAGGGACACCACTATGGCCAGCTTCAGGGAGATGCCAACGGAGCCCAGTACTCCGGCATCTCCGAGAAACTGGTCATAGAGGCACCCCCTAATATGTGAAATTAGTTAGCTCCGAGACATATTGATCTAGTTAGAGAAGTTACAAGCTGCAAGATGGTTTTCGAGAGCAGGGACACCACTACGGCTAGTTTCAGGGAGATGCCGACGGAGCCCAGTCCTCCGGCATCTCCGAGAAACTGGTCATAGAGGCACTCCCTAATATGTGAAATTAGTTAGCTCCCAGGTGTATTGATCTAGTTAGAGAAGTTACAAGCTGCAAGATGGTTTTCGAGAGAAGGGACACCACTACGACCAGTTTCAGGGAGATGCTGTCGGATCCCAGTCCTCCGGCATCTCCAAGAAACTGGTCATAGAGGCACTCCCTAATATGTGACCGCGCGCGTTTGGAGATCAGGTCTTAATGGTAAGTACGAATCAGGACAACTTCTTCATAGTCCTGATCTAGCCACAAAACGGGACTAACACTCAAGACATTTATTAATATTAAAAACTGAGACTACAAAACCGGGACTAAAGGTCCCCCTATATATAGTCCCGGTCAAGCCAAAAACCGCGAAAGATATCCTTCGGTCAAGCCACAAACCGCGAAAGAAATGAACTAGAGTTACATAATATGAGCATGAACTTCTTGGCATATGTCCTTCCTTATGATCGCTTCAGACGTAACCATGGAGCATCTTCTTTACTTAACGGAATGCTTGGGTCAGTTTTCACTGTGAAGGGCGGAATTTCATCAAACTTATTATAATCTTCTGACATATCTGTCTTGTCCTCGATTCCCACGATGTTTCTTTTCCCTGAAAGAACTATGTGACGCTTTGGCTCATCATATGATGTATTCGTTTGCATATTTTTTCTTTTTTTCGGTCTGCAGGACATGTCCTTCACATAGAAAACCTGAGACACATCATTGGCTAGGACGAATGGTTCATCTCTATAACCAAGATTGTTGAGATCCACTGTTGTCATTCCGTACAACTGGTCTATCTTTACCCCTTCCCCATTCAGGTTGACCCATTTGCAGCGAAACAAAGGGACCTTAAAAGAGACTCCATAGTCTAGTTCCCATATCTCCTCTATGTAACCATAATATGTGTCCTTTTGTCCATCCTAGTCTATTGCATCAAAGCGGACACCACTATTTTGGTTGGTGCTCTTTTTATCTTGGGCGATCGTGTAGAATGTATTCCCATTTATTTCGTACCCTTGGAAATTCAATACAGTAGAAGATGGTGACGCGGCCAACAAGTATAGCTGATCTCCAACAGTGGTGTCATTCAAGAGATGTGTCCGCATCCAACCACCAAAAGACTTCATGTGTTCATCTGTAATCCATGATTCAGGCTTCCCCTGGTTTTTGGAGCGTACAATATTCTTGTGTTCCTCGATATACGGAGCTGCCAAGGTGGAATTATGTAGAACTGTGTAGTGTGCTTTAGTGAAAGAATCCCCGTCCCTACATATCATTGCTTTCTTTCCCAGCGTGCCTTTTCCACTTGTCTTCCCTCATGCCACGAGTCAGAAACACCAATCGGCTTAAGGTCAGGAATAAAGTCAACACAAAACTCAATGACCTCATTTATTCCATATCCCTTAGAGATGCTTCCTTCTGGTCTAGCACGGTTATGAACATATTTCTTTAAGACTCCCATGAACCTCTCAAAGGGGAACATATCGTGCAGAAATAATGGACCAAGAAATAATGGACCAAGAATGGCAATCTCTTCCACTAGGTGAACCAGGAGATGCGTCATAATATTGAAGAAGGATGGTGGGAACACCAATTCAAAACTAACAAGAGATTGTACCACATCCTTCTGTAACCTTGGCAGAATATCTGGATTGATTACCTTCTGAGATATTGCATTGAGGAATGCACACAACTTCAGAATGGGTACTCGAACATTTTCCGGTAGAAGTCCCCTCAATGCAATCGGAAGCAACTGCGTCATAATCACGTGACAGTCATGAGACTTCAGGTTTTGGAACTTTTTCTCTGCCATATTTATTATCCCCTTTATATTAGATGAGAAGCCCGACGGCACCTTGATACTGTAAAGGACTTCAAAAAATATTTCCTTCTCTGCTTTGGTAAGAGCATAGCTAGCACGACTTAAGTGACGCCCTTTATCCATCTTGTTATGTGTATGCATGTTCTTTGGGTCTTTCATAATTTGTTGGTCCTCCCGTGCTTCTGGTGTATCTTTTGTCTTCCCATACACGCCTAGGAATCCTAGCAGGTTCACGCAAAGATTCTTCGTCACGTGCATCACATCGATTGAAGAGCGGACACGCAGGACTTTCCAATATGGCAGCTTCCAAAATATAGATTTCTTCTTCCACATGGGTGTGTGTCCTGTAACGACGTCGTTCAAAACTGATTGATCGCCGGGACCCTTTCCAAAGATTACTTCTATGTCCTTGACCATACCAAATACATCATCACCAGCAGGGAGTTCAGACTTCTTCCGGTGATCTGCCTCACCTTTGAAATGCTTGCCTTTCTTTCTTACGGGATGATTGGTCGGAAGAAATCGTCGATTCGCCAGGTACACAACCTTCTTGCATTTATGCAAATATGTACCTTCAGTCTTATCTAAACAGTGTGTGCATGCCTTATATCCCTTGTTTGTCTGTCCTGAAAGGTTACTAAGAGCAGGCCAATCATTGATGGTTACGAATAACAACCCTCGTAGATCAAATGGCTCCTGTTTGTTCTCATCCCACGCACGTACACCTGGTTTTCCCCCCCAGCTGTAAGAGTTCTTCAACTAATGGTCTAAGGTACACATCAATGTCGTTGCCCGGTTGCTTCGGGCCTTGGATGAGCACTGGCATCATAATGAATTTACGCTTCATGCATAACCAAGGAGGCAGGTTGTAGATACATAGAGTCACGGGCCAGGTGCTGTGACTGCAGCTCTGCTCCCCAAAAGTATTCATGCCATCCGTACTTAGACCAAACCATAAGTTCCTTGCGTCACCTGCAAAGTCTGGGAAGTCTCTCTCGATTTTTCTCCACTGTGACCCATCAGCAGGGTGTCTCAACTTCCCGTCTTTCTTACGGTATTCTTTGTGCCATCGCAACAACCTGGCATGCTCTTTGTTTCTGAACATGCATTTCAACCTTGGTATTATAGGAGCATACCACATAACCTTAGCAGGAACCCTCTTCCGGAGGGGCTCTCCCTCAACATCACCAGGGTCATCTCGTCTGATCTTATACCGCAACGCATTGCATACCGGGCATTTATATAAATTCTCATACTCCTTACCACGGTAGAGGATGCAGTCATTAATGCATGCATGTATCTTTTGCACATCTAATCCCAGAGGACAGAGAGTCTTCTTTGCTTCGTAGGTACTCTCGGGAAGTTCGTTATGTTTTGGAAACTTCGGCTTCATTATTTTCAGCATCTTTTAAAATGAGGAGTCAGTTAGACCACACTCTGCCTTCCATCGCAACAATTCCAGTGTGGTACTGAGCTTTGTGCTGCCATCTTCACAATTTGGGTACAACAATTTCTTGTGATCTTCTAACATGCCCTCTAACTTCAACTTCTCATTTTCTGTTTCACAGTCTCGCTTTGCATCAGAAATGACCCTACCAAGTTCATCAGCCGGCTCATCTGATGCCCGTTCTTCACCTCTTTCCTCTCCATTTTCTTCCATTGCAGTATCACTGTATTCAGGAAACATATGATGATACTTCTTATCATCATCTTCTTCTTCACCATCTTCCATCATAACCCCTCTTTCCCCGTGCATGGTCCAGCAATTATAGTTGGGCATGAAACCTTTCATAATCAGGTGGCCGCGAATGATTTTCGAGGAAGAGTAATCCTTGTTGTTCCGACATTGAACACATGGACAACGTATAAAACCATTCTCTTTGTTTGCCGTAGCCACATCGATAAATTTATCCACGCCTTTCATATACCCGGCTACGCGCCGGTCACCGTACATCCATTCCCGACCGTTCATCTACATCATATAAGTAAGTTTATCAAAAAATAAGACATCATAAATAGTGAAATGACCAATTCACATCGACACATGCATTGTATCAATGATAGAGAAAAGATAAGATTGCTAACCTCGATCGAGGGAAATAAAGAGGAGAAAGCTCAAGTGCGTCTCGGACACCTTCTATATTTTTGTTCTATGAGAAATTGAACGGGATTATTCACTCAAACATTTCATCAAACACCTTGAATGCATGCATAGGGGAGAAAAAACTAGCACACCCCTCACACCTTCCACCAAGAGAAAAAACAGAGTGGAGGCAGAGGGGGCTGGGGCGTTGCATTTATAGAGGGCGTGAGCATACGTCCCGGTTGGAGCCACCAACCGGGACTAAAGGTGTGTGCCACGTCACGTGGCTGTGGCCAAACCTTTAGTCCCGGCTGCTGGCTCCAACCGGGACGTATGCCCCGTTACCAACCGGGACGCATGCCTCCGGGCCCCGTGCCCGCACGAACCGGGACGTGTGACAGCATAAGTCCCGGTTGGTGGCGCAACCGGGACTAATGCTCTGAGGGGGCGCGAACGGATGGCCTGTTTTCTACTAGTGTCAATCCTTATGAAGAGCTGGTACATGCTATATCTATAAGAGAAACTATCGTCCGCTCCTCAAGAGGGTTGACAGAACCAGGAACTCTGTTCAAGAGTCTAATGACCATCTTGCGAGATGTAGTTATATGCTATGATAGAATTGTATAATTTAATCTTTGCAACTTAAGTATAGATAAGATAATATCACAGATTTTCCAAGTGCTATAACTCCTGGAGAACCGGTGGTCTACCCCTATAGCTTTCTCCGTACGAGGGTAGCCCAGTGGACTTTTTTTTGTTTCGGTTTGTTTAAGACATATGTACATGGAAAGTAAAAGTTGGGTCAACTTTCCATAAAATAGGTTCTGGTTTCCCCGTGGCGGGAGTTTCCACGTATATATCCAGGATTTTATTAAGCGTTAACGTAAATCTACAAAGAGGGTCACCCTTGCGACTTACATATGGGACCTACCAACCGTGCACCACACTCACACACATATGCTAGGGACACATGCAAGTTTTCATCTGATTCCGACGCTCTCGTGGTCTTTCTCCGGCGAAACCCTCATCTGCGGGCCTCAGATCGTCTACCCCCTTAGACATTCTTCTGATGGGGTAGCCCGGCGTAGCTCTCTCTTGTTTTGTGTTTGTTTAGGTCATAGGATGATGTAAAACCATGTTGGTTCACAAGGTGGGGAACTATCCTACGCGGTTTCACCGGAACGGGGAGTTTCCCCCTTATACAAGTCCAGAACCTTACTCAACCAACATGCGACAGCCATGGAAAAAAAATAGCGCGCTATTTTGGCGCTAATAGCACGTTATAGCATATTTGGAGAGGTCACGATAAAGTTTAGCAATTTTGCTCGCTGTGACGCTATTTATGAAATAGCATGCTATATCGCGCTAAAACGTCATAGGGTTAGCAAAACATAGCGCGCTATTTTTTATAGCATGTTAAAATGTTGATGTTATGCTTCTAGATGTCAATCCTATGTTGTTACCTCATATGATATTGATGCTAGGCTTCTATAAAATTTGAGAAGTATTTTTGTATGTGGTTATGCATGTACTTTTCTAACATCTTTTGGAACATATCTTTTATTTTGGCAAAATCTTTTATTTTTAGGCTATATCTTGTATTATTTTTAAAATGCTATTTTGAAATATAGCATGATATTATATCATGCTATAGCGTGCATAGCGTTCGGAGGAGGCCGGCGCTATTTCCTTCAGCGTGCTATTTTTTTCATTGGCAAAGGCCGAGAGATTGAATGCTCGTCTTACCTCTTAGGGGAGAAGCGTATAGATTGCGATCTCCAGTTTATGGTTAGGCTTAGGTATAGCCACAGTTCACCATCCACCGGCAAGGGATATACATGAGTTTGTTTAAACAACAACCTAATCTATCTATCTATCCATCGGAGCATTATCTCAACGGCCCGTGGTTACAATGTTGTCGTGCAAGGAGAGTACAACCAACTCGCTAACAAATTATACCCTTACTCAACCGACAGGCGACAGCTGAGATTAAATGCTCGTCTTACCTCTTAGGAGATCGGAGAAGCGTATAGATTGCGATCTCCAGTTTATGGTTAGGTTTAGGTATTGCCTACTATTGTGTGTATAATTAACACGCAATGTACGTATAGGCCCGGGTGTGGTCTGTTCCTTCCCAAACTCACGTCCTTTCCCACAAGCCGGGGGTTCATTGCTCGTACTAGTAGCTTATCAACGTTTCCACGATATCTGCACGGCTCGTCAGCTCTGGTCATTGAAGGAGAACCTACGTACGTTGAGTCCTTTGAATGTTCAACAATCCCAGGCCTAAAGATTTTGATTCCAGCTAAAGATTTTAATGCCACCTTTGAATCTTCAGGAACCCTAGCTAGGCTGCATTGTGCAGTTGTGTTGTAGTACTAGTAATTAACTTCACGTGGCTGGACAACGAGGTCGGTCAGTGTCAAGCTTTTAATTAGGAACTGAAGCCGACCTTCTGCTGCTGCTGTTCAGTCGAAGCACCACGGACATGCCCGCACGCCTGCCTATATAACAGCTCGCTCAACATCGGAAGCTTCATCATCCAAGAAAACCCAACGTACGCCTAAAGAAAAAAGCTTCCAAGTTATCTCTTACTGATCGAGAAGATGGCCATGAAGATGAAGGCGCTCGCACTGGGCTTGCTGGTGCTCGCCTTTGCTGCAGCGACGGCCCTCGGCTGCAGCAGCGGCAGTCCATGCGCCGACAACCAGTGCTGCAGCGTGTACGGGTACTGCGGCCTTGGTGGCGACTACTGTGGCTCCGGATGCCAGAGCGGCCCGTGCTACGCTCCACCCATCAAGCTCCCCGCTCGCATCGCCGGCGCGGCCACTCAGGCCCTCCTCGGCCAAGTGGTGCCGGCAGTCTAGGCACCGTCGTGGATGCGCCCTACTGCTCCGTGTCTGCAGCCTCCAATAATAGAATAAGAAATCTACAGTACTTGGTACGCTGTCCATGGCGATAGGAGGTGATCAGGAGCACGTCACGTACGGGCGAGTATGTATATTTGTGGTTTATGTGTGCATGTATAAATAAAGATGGACTGCATGCAGTCCTTTGTGTCGTCAAAGCATGCATGTGTACTCCTGCACTTTTCAGGCTAATCCAGCTGACAGAGAACCTACGGACACGGTATGCTTGAATTCCCCCTGGTTTCTTCAAATTCAGTTCAAGGTAATTTCATCACTGTGGTAATATAAGTAGATGGAAAATCGCCACGCTCCTATCTATTCATCGAGTTCATTGACCAGCATCTTGCGTCTGCTCATCCATTCTCGATCTCCGACTTAACTAACATCATCAGCATCTTGCCTAGTTTTTCGGTTTGAACGTTAATTTGCGTGTACTGAATTTTCATGCATAGTCTGTGGAGGTAGGAGAGAACACTATGATATGAACGGTATGGCCAAGCTCTTCCAACCAAAGTACCTGAGCAGGCACCTCACTATTCAGTCAGTCGATCAGTACATGCATTATGCCGAGAAGAGCTTGAAATCAATATCACTACCAGTACAACTGAAACACTCTGGTTCATGAGATCAGTGTGTGCTGATTCTGTTACTAGTGGAGTTGTCCATAGGAGTCGCTGGTTACCACTCAATCTAGTAATAGGAGAACGGTAACAATAGGAGAAAAGGCACGTTTTGGTGACGGCTTTCATCGTGGAGAATCTCGCCCCCACACAGAAGAGAAACATACCACTCTCAGAGAAGGTGGGAAATTCGGCGTATCTGCTTGTACCCAATCACACCAATCAGCTTATTGCAATTTTATCTGAGCCTGATGTTCGTGCGAGAGCAAGACGAAAAAGAAGAAAAGTAGAATATCACAATTTGAGGAGGGGGCGAGCTAGCAGAGCTCGGTGGGCGTCGACCAGGCCGACTTTTGGTTAAGGCGGATGGCGATTTTGAACCTGCTGCGCGCGTGTTCCTCTGGCTCGCCGGCGCCCCGCGCCGCCGGCTGGTAGGGGGAGCTGCCCGCTCCGCCCGCTGTGCGCCCCCGTCCTCATCACTGTGTCCCGCTGGGGCGGCCGGCCACGTCTTCCCTTCCGCGCAGGTACGCAGCTCCCTCCACCTCTCTGCCTGGGCAGGTTCCGTTGCGGAGAAGTCGACGGCGGGCGGCGGTTTGAACCCTTCCCTCTGCCTACCTCCATCCGCCGGCCGGCATGCCTCCTCCCGCTGTGGTCTCCGCCGTCCCCTCCCCCCCCCCCCCCCCCCCCCCCCCCCCCCCGCTGGCTGCCTCGGCTGCCTCGCGGCTCGCCGGCGGTCGGCGAGGCTGGTTCCCTGCCGCCGTCGTTCTCCGGGCCGGCGGACGGCCGGCTCGTCCTCCTCTCCGCGTCCGGGGTCGTGCTGGATGCTCGGGATCGACGCCGCGGGGAGTTCGTCCGGCAAGTTGGCTCCTTGTCCTTCCCTGCTCACGACGTCAAGGTCGGGGCTCGGTCCCTCCCGGCGGCGGCGCCTACCTCTACCCGCTCCCCCTCGCGGCTCGCCTAGACCGCTGTCGCCGGCGCGCGTCGCGGCTCTGGCGGACCTCCATGGCCTCGCGTGGGGCGACGTGGAGGAGGAGGAGCCGGCCGACGAGGGCCCCCCGCCGGATTCGAATCAGGCGCTGACCACCGCGGCGTGGCCGTCGGGCGGCGACGGTGGCGTCTCCGAGGAGGAACAGGGGGTCCCGACAGCACGCGCCGCCTCGCACCTCCTCCGCCCCTGTCTGGCGAACTTCCTGCCGCACGCGCGGGTTGCCTCTGGGCGACCCCGCCGGCGGGGATGTGCGCGCGGTAAGGCCGCCGCCGCGGCGCCCCAACAGGGGGTGGGGTGGGGTGGGTCGGGGCGGTGGGCGGGCCGCTGGGCCTGGAGTTCGGGCGGGTCTGGATGCTGGGGCCGCTGTCTCTGGAGGCCCCCTGGGTAGCCTGTTGGGCCCGTGGCCCTCTCGGCCCACGAGGCCGCGGGGGGTCATGGACGACTGGCCTAACCTAACTGCGCCTCATTCCCATCCCCCGCACCCCACCCGCCGCCACCTCTGGCTCCGCGCTGCCCTCGGCGACCTCGCCCCCTGGCACCGCCCCCCGGCCCCCCTCCCTCCCGCTCCTACCTGTCGGCTGCCATGGGCCAACCGGCCTAGAAGCCCGCCTCCGCCGCGGGGTCCCCCGCTCCCCCCCCCCGTCGTGCCCTCTCTCCCCTGCGACGTTCGCCCCCCCCCCCCCCCCCCCCCGCGTCGGGCCTCCCCGCCGGCGCGCCGACGCCCCTCCCCACGCCGCTCGTCGCCTGCCCGTGGGGCCTCCCTCCCCCCGCCGCGGGACTCCCGCCAACCTCCTGCCCGCGGTCAGGCGGGTACCTACCGCCACCCTGGGTGGAGGTCGCCCCCTTCCCCCCGCGACCTGCAGGACCGGCGCCCATCCAGATCCCCTCCCCGGGCCCGTCGGCGCATCGAGGATCCCGTCGCCCCAGCAGCCTGATCTGGCGCGCGAGGAGCTCCTGCGGGCTGCGGCACTCCAGTCCCGGGCTGCGACTGCCGTGCCGCGGCAGGGAGGGATTCGGGCGGACGCTCCGTCCTGGCGCGAGGAGCGCGTCCATGGCCAGCAGTCCCGGGGCGCTTCGGGCTTCCGGGAGGGGGAGAATGCCGAGTTGTCGGCTCCCAAGAAGAAGAAACGTAAGTCCAAGAAGAAGAAGAAGGTGGCGTCGGTGACGGCGGGTGGGCCGGGTCGCGGTGGCCGCTGCTGCGCCGGGGGTCCTGGGTCCCCACCCTGGGGTTCCTCCCCCGGCCCGTCCTGGTTTTCTCCCCGCGTCCGCCATCCCGCTCCGCCGTGAGGCCTTGGAGTATTATGGCCATGGGGTTGATGGCGGTTTCTACGTCATCGACATGGGCGGCGTGTAGATGGCTGTTCCGGAGACCCTGGCCATGGTCTCCATCCTCCCTGATCAGGACCTCCCCCCGGCGCTGGTGGTCACGGAGGACCTGATCCAGGAGGAGCTCCGCGCTGTCCTACCTGGCCACGAGTGGCCGGTCCACCGAGTCTCCACGTCCGAGTTCGCGGTCCACTTTCCCTCGGTGGCGATCCTCCGCATGTGTGCATGTGGTTCGTCCTTCACCTTGCCTCTCCACCAGCTGCGGGTCTCCATCCAGCCATCTTCGGCCGCGCAGGAGACCGTGGCTACTCTCTCGGAGGTTTGGGTGCAGATCTCGGGGATCCCCCACGAGGCTCGGCGCCCTGAGGTGGTGGCCCTGCTGTCCCAGGCCGTGGGCAAGCTCACGGAGATGGACATGAGCTCTCTGCCGGGCCACGGCCCCATTCGCCTCCGTCTGCTCTGCCCGGCGATCTCCGTGTTCCCGGTCTCCCTCCCCCGCGTCTTCTTTGACCGGGTGGGCAGAGACCTCCTGGTGGAGCTGGACGAGGAGGTGCCGGCCCAGGGAGGCTCTCTCTCCCCCCCTCCAGCCCCGAACCCCGCTGACGATGCGGAGCCCGGGGGTGGGGGCGGGGTGGGGGATCCGAGGACTCCGACTCTGGGTCTGACCCCGACTCGCCCCTGACCGCTGACGCCTCGCCACCGGCCCCTCTACTACCCCAAGATGGTGGTGCTGGGGGCCCTGTGGCCCTGCTTCGCACGGACGCCCTCCAGGGTGCGTCCCCATGTCGCCTGGGGTCTCCCAGTCAGTCGCTGAGTGCTCCTGCCAAGCTGGCCCCGGTCGAGGTCCCCCGCTGCTTCCGCTCCGATCCGCCGATCTCCATCGACCTCTCCATCACCCAGTACGACTCCAACCTGGGCGAGGACATGGACCTGATCTCTGGCGCCCCCCTTCTACGCTCCTGTCCTCTGATGGGGAGACTTCGGGGAGTGTCGGGCTGGTGGTTTGCTCCCCCCAGTCGCCCCGTTCCCCTGGAGTGGTCTGTTACTCCCTCGCCCCGGATACTCCGTACCCCTCGTCGACTGCTGCCGGAGAGGTGGCTCCCCCTCCCCTGAGGTGGCACTCACGCTCCGTCGACACAAGACTCCCAGGCCTCCCCCCGCCGCCGCCGTCCCGCCACAGTGTCCGCCTTGCTGGGGAGAGGGTGGGCCTCTCTGGACCGGAGCCGACTGTGGCCGAGCGGGCTGCTATTCGTGTCGCGGCTAGGGATGAGATCTCAGGTACTTCCCCTGCCCCCCCTGTTTGTCTTTCTGACCCTGACCCATCTAGTATTCCTGGCTCGTCGTTCTGTGTCTTGTCTGAGGTATCGCTGGCCCACCTGGGTGAGGTGGCTGATGATTGTGGCATCGTGTTCCGTGGTGAGAAGGGCCCCCGGGTTGAGCAGCTGGCCGCCATTAAGGCGCGGGAGGGGTACGCGGGTGCGATCGCGGCTGCTCGAGCTCGTGATGCTCGGGAGCGTGAACGCGCCCAGATCCTGGCCGTGGCTAGGTCCTCTAGACCTGGACCCAGCAAGGATCCCCCCCTGCGCCTGATGAGAGGGAGGTCCCTCGGGAGTCTACCCCGAGGGGTAGACCTCGGGGTAGACCTCCCAAGGCTGCCGCTGCCCGGTCCCGCGCCTGTCGTGCCCTTTCGGTCCCCGCTCAGGGGACCCTGGAGGCTTGAGATCCCCTATGGATCTTAGCCGGGCCTTTCGGGTGTTCATTTGGAACATCCGTGGGTTCGGGCACGAGGGTCGTCGCCGCCAGATCAAAGAGTATATTCGCTTGGAAGCGCCGGATATTGTCGGCCTTCAGGAGACGATCCGCCAGGAATTCTCTATTGCTGAGCTCGAGGGCCTTTCTCGCCACAAGTTCTGCTGGTCCTGGCTTCCGGCTAGTGGTCACTCTGGGGGCATCCTCCTTGGGGTCAAGGAGGACACCTTTGAGGTGGATGATATGGACCGCGGGGACTTCTTTGTGAGCATGTCCCTCACCCATAGACAATCTCGTTTCAAATGGGAGATGATCATTGTCTATGGCCCCGCGGACCACCGGAGGTCCGCCGAGTTCCTGCTCGAGCTGAAGCTGAAAGTGGAACGGGCTGAGATCCCGGTGGTCGTTGCCGGTGATTTCAACCTGATCCGCATGGCGGAGGACAAGAGCTCGGCGAACGTGGACCTCCCTAGGATGCGTATGTTCAATGACTGCATTGCGGATCTTGCGCTGCGCGAGATTGCGCGTGTGGGAGCTAGATATACGTGGACCAATAAACAGCTTGCCCCGATTCGCAGTGTCCTCGACCGTGCCTTTGTCTCTGTTGATTGGGAAGTTATGTTCCCTCTTTGTTCTCTTCGGGCTGTAACTAGGATCGGCTCCGACCATACCCCCCTCCTTCTTTCCTCGGGAGGGGGTCGTCCGCCTAGACTGAACCGCTTCCACTTTGAATCCTTCTGGCTCCAGAAGCAAGGATTCGTGGACGCAGTCCGGGCCAGGTGGCTGCTGGCGGCCGCTTCTCCCCCCCGGGCACACTCTGCGGTGGATATCTGGCATCATTGCACTAAGATCTCCCGCCAGTTCATGCGCGGGTGGGGGGCCAACCTGGGGGCTGAGCTCAGGTCACAGAAGGAGTCCATCTTGCGGGAGATCCAGGCTTTGGACCGGGAGGCTGATCTCCGTGGCCTGTCGGCGGAAGCTTGGTCCCATAGGTATGCCCTGGAGACCTCCATTATGGAGATCGTCTACAGGGGCGAGGAGGCGTTCTGGCGTCAGCGGAGTCGCCAGAACTGGACTGTCCAGGGGGAGTCGAACACGGCCTACTTCCATGCCATCGCCAATGGGCGGAGGAGGAAGTGCTCGATCTCTTGCCTCTGGGAGGGAGGGGCGCTGTTGGAGTCTCCACAGGCACTTTCCTCCCATATTTATAGCTTCTACAAGTCCCTCTTCTCGGCGGCGGCCCCTTCGGGCATTTCGCTTGCCCCGACCTTCTGGACAGGGGGGCGCTGGTTACCCCGTCTGAGAACGCGGACCTCACACGGCCATTTCTCGCGGACGAGGTGGCGGCGGCCCTGAAATCTATGAAGACGGGGTCGGCGCCGGGCCCCGATGGCCTGCCGGTGAGCTTTTTGCAGACGTTCTGGGATCAACTCCAACCGGTGGTCTTGCAGATGTTCCAGGAATTCTATACTGGGACACTGGTGATGGCGCGTCTGAACTTTGGTGTGATTACTTTGATCCCCAAGGTTGTGGGGGCCACAGACATCCGCCAATTCCGCCCCATCACAGTGATCAATGTCATTCAGCGCCTCTTTGCGAAAGTATGTGCTATCCGGTTGGCGCCGGTCTTAGAGCGGCTCACGCACCTCCTCCAGTTCGCGTTCTTGAAGGGGCGCCTCATTCATGATGATGTCCTTGCCCTCCATGAGATTATTCATGAGGTCAAGGCACACCATCAGAAAGGGGTGTTCCTCAAGCTGGACTTCCAGAAAGCCTATGACCGGCTGGACTGGGCTTTCCTGCGACTTGTCCTGGAGCGGAGGGGGTTCGATGATCGCATGATCTGCTGGATTATGCAGTTTGTGATGAATGGTAGGATGGCGATCAATATCAATGGGGAGATTGGACCCTACTTTACCCCCTCATGTGGGGTGAGGCAAGGGGATCCGATCTCCCCCCTCCTCTTTAACTCCGCGGTGGATGCTCTTGCAGAGATTTTGGATAGAGCCAAAGTCGCTGGACACATTACTGGTGTGGTAGGGCATCTGATCCCGGGAGGGGGTATCTCTCATCTGCAGTACGCGGATGATACCATGATCATGGTGCAGGCTCGGACCTAGACATCAGGAATTTGAAATTCCTGCTGCTCTGCTTCGAGACCATGTTAGGGCTCAAGATCAACTTCGACAAAAGTGAGGTCATGGTCCTAGGGTTGGATGACGTCGACCGGCAGCGTATAGCCGACAACCTCAACTACACCCTGGCGGAGTTCCCCATTACCTACCTGGGGTTCCCCATGCGAGAGTCTCGGGTGTTGATCAAGGATCTTGCCCCCCTGGTCACGCGTGTGCGCTCGAGGGCCGAGCCTTGGCGAGCGCAGCTCACATCGAAGGGGAGCAAAACGGTCCTGATCAACTCCTGTCTTTCGAGTCTTCCCATGTATCAGATGGGTCTGTACCTACTGCCCGAGGGAATCCATGCCGACTTTGCTAAAGAACTGTCGAGATTCTTCTGGGCGGCTAGGGATGGACATCAAAAATACCATATGGTGAAGTGGGCGGACGTTTGCGCCCCCAAATGCTTTGGGGGCATAGGTATCCTGGACTCCCGGCGCTTCAACGTGGCCCTGATGCTGAAGTGGGTGTGGCGCATTCTGCGGGACGACGGGGGGCTTTGGCTGCAACTTATCAAGGCCAAATACCTCCGCGGCCGGCCCCTTTTGGCCTGTGACCGGCGGGAGGGATCGCAGTTCTGGAGATCTATTCAGGACATTAAGCACTACATTGGCCGTGGCATCTCCTTCGTGGCTGGGGATGGCCAGGGGGTCCGCTTTTGGCTTGACCCCTGGCTGTTCCCGGTGCCGTTGGGGATCCGGTTCCCCGCTCTCTTTGCCATCTCGGCCTCTCCATCCTCGCTGGTCGCGGAGAACTTCCGGGATGGATTATGGAATCCCCTGTTTCGCCGTACCTTCAACGAGGTGGAGGCTGCCGAACTCCAATCCTTGATGGGGGCCTTGCCTATGGCCCTCTCCCAGGGGAAGGATGTGGCCGCTTGGCTGCTCCTCCCCTCGGGTGAGTTCTCGGTGAGTTCGGCCTATAAGGCCCTATTCCAGGGCCCGGCTAGGACGTGGTCGGGCCCCCTTTGGGAGGCTCCACTGCCCCTTAGTATCCGCATCTTCGTTTGGCAACTCCTCAGGGATAGGTTACCGTCGGGGGTGGAAGTCTCCAAGCGTAACGGCCCCGGTGACGGTCGGTGCCCCCTATGTGGGACACCGGAGTCGTGCTCCCATATCATGTTCTCTTGCGTGGCGGCACGATTCTTATGGAACTTTGTCCAGGAGGCGCTAGGTCCGACTTGGCAGGCACAGGAACTGGGGGAGTTCCTATAGGCCCAGGCAAATCGTACCGGAGGAGGACGCCGCCTTTTCTGGCTCCTGTTCGCAGCCCTATCCTGGACGCTGTGGAATGTGCGCAACAAGATGGTGATCGAACGGATTTTCCCCATCCGGGCGTCTGACTCAGTTTTCTCTTTGCTTGCCTTCCTCCAGCAGTGGTCCCCCTTGGTGCGCTCGCGTGATCGCCCCGTGTTCGAGTCTTCGCTCTGGGCGCTGCGCGTTGCGGCCCTCCCCTTCGCGGCACCGGCACCGTCGTCGACTCCCCCCGCGGCCGCCCCGACGCCCTGATGGACGCCACCGCTACTGGTCTCCCTCTTTTTTTGGTTTCTTCTTTGGGCTCTGATGTGCTGTGGCCCCAGCGTTGGTGCGACCTTTTTTCGCTTCTTTGGCCTCGGCCGTGTTGGTTGTGTGTCTGACCCTTTTTATACTTGAATTGTGCTTTATTTATAAAGCGGGGCGCGAGCCTGATTCGAGAGAGAGACGAAATGCGATTTTCATTTGGCTCCTCCTGTAACTCGCGATCGCCCCTCTTTTCTTTTCCTCCTGTGTGTACGTCGATCATTCATGCCCGCCTGGCCGGCCTCACTACTTCTTGTTTCTGCCGACATCTTATCGTTCCATTATCGTCTTTCGTGTGTCGCAACCACGTGGCCATTGTTTCTCTTTTTTTTCTACTCATCAATACAGTTAATCGGGCTGTTAGGCTGGATTTGGAGTGCAATAAATGTGATGCCGTGTATGTGTCTTCCGCAAACGCTAAACTAATCCAACAAACTCGAGAAACTTACTACTACCTCCATTCCGGTTTATAAGGCAAATACGTACTTCGAAAAAATAGTTTGACCGTAAATTTAGTCAATAAAATAGAAACTGTATTTAACAAAAAATATACCATTAGATTTATATTCAAAATACGCTTTCAATGGTATAATTTTTGTGACATACGATTTTTATATTATTGACCAAATTTATAGTTAAAATATTTTCTCAAAGTATGTATTTGCTTTATAAATCGGAATGGAGGTAGTAGAGAAATAAAGCCATTTTATTGCTACATACAGCAGAGTTGAGGTGACGTCAGCCTTCCGTTAAGAGGTTTTTTCTTAGTTGGACGTGATAGCCTTCAGTTAGAGGTTTTTTCCTAGTTGGATGAGAGAAAAAAAATAGGACGTTGTGTCCATTGACTTATATTTATAATTTTTAATATTACTTTTAGGCCTTCTTTACTGTTGTTGTTGATTATTAATGGATCAGTAGAATTTTTGCAAAAAAAATCATCTCTTATAAAAATAAAAAAAGTATTTTCTCCATTGTATCACTTGCCCTCCTTTATTAATTCCCACACTACACACAGTTTTTCGTGGGCCCAAGGCCCACGACAAAGAACGTAATACTCACGATAAATTGGTTCGGCAAATTTCGGGTTGTTAAATCGGTTCATTTGCCAAGTGTAGATAATCGAGCACACGACAAATCATTTGCCTTGAGTTTTCTAGTCTCGGCAAACTACCACGGGCTAATGACCGAAGGCACCGTTAAGTCAGGTGGGTCCCACGAGTCCAATTTTCCGTGAGTTTTGTTTAGGCCAGCGGCAAATATCACGGCAGATTTGCCATGAGCATACTGGGCCTATGGCAAATTTTAGCGATGGGGACCACTTGGCAATTTTCCTTGAGTTTGGTTTGGGACGACGGCAAATCCTGAGGCCGATTTGCCGTGTGCATATATTGGCCTGCGGCAAATTTTAGCAGTAGGTCCAATTGAAGAATTTTCCATGAGTTTGGTTTGGGCCGACGACAAATCTCGCCAGCACATGGTAGCAGTGGACGTATTTGGGCCTTATTGGGCCCCACATGGTGGTGGCATTGCATCGGTTGGTAGCACGCCGGCGGCACATGGTTATTGGCAACGTTTGGCCTTCGCCGCGCCACCAATGTTAGCAGCGGTGTTGGCCCATAACCGTGCATAGTCGTCAATGCAGTGTGTAATATAAGTTTTTTTCTTAATGATATCTACTCTATCTATCTATACTATAAAACCACTAATCTCTTATTCAATCACAACCACATATTTAAGATCAAACTATCAAAGCCATGACCCGTCAAGAAAAAAAATCGATTAGAAGGAAATAGCATACCTGGTCAGCAGTTCATACACGTTTCTGGTCATACATGTCCAATTTGAATATGGATTGACTTTGAAAAAAAAACTTCTATCTTTAGGAGAAACAGCCACACGACCCAGGAAACCCTAGGCACCACCACCTACCGCTGTCGCCGAGGTGGCCTAAAAGATGGAGCAGTACATATGTTTGACGACACAAATTAAGAGCAAGTACAATAAGTCCTAGTCAACTGTCTATAAGAATTAAAATAGTATTTCTTTTGCTTAGTTAGATGAGTGTAAAGATGGGAGAGAACAAAAGCGAGCTCTTAACAAATAGCCGTCTGCAGCACATGCTCTTAGGCATCTTGTGAGTTTGTGAAGTGGGTCATGTATTGATAAAATAGTACTACCTTATATCTAGCTATTGTATGTGTTAGCTATTAGGTTAACTCTAAGTGACGTGGTAACCTGATATAGCGGGCAACTGGCTTTACTATTAAACTTGCTCTAAAAACTGCATGCGGTCCATCTTTATTTACTAGTAAGTAGCACGTGCTTTGCACGTTATGGCATATGATTAGAAGGGAACTCATATAAAAAATTGTTTGCGGCAAAAACCTTAAATGCCTTTGCGGTAGCGGGAGTTTTGCTGAAGATGATCCATAAGCTCATGCCATAAATTTGAATATATTTTTACCGCAGGGTTGGTCGGCTTCTTCGGTCTAGATGTTTCGTTTTCATCCCTCCCCCTAGATGGAAACGTCACCGGTAGACCAAACAATGGTGCTACCAACACGGGAGAGAGCATGGGCGATGTGGTCGCAAGGGAATCGACCGATGATGCACTTGTAAGAGGCATGTGCGCGACAGAAGGCCCTAATTAGGGCCGCATGGCCTCTGATCTCACGGGCGAAATCTCCATGGTGAAGATCGAAAACATGGGTGCAAGGAGATCTGTGCCAGCAAGGGAGCGGAAAACAAGGGGTAGAAATGTCCCTCCCATCAAGCTCGGGTCGACTATGCATGAAATCGGAAACCTAGCCATGTACCAGGTAAATGCGGGTTTTGGCGGCCGTTTATAGGTTTGCCCAACAAAATTGGAGGTCATTTTATTGCATTTTTTCTGAAACCTGCAAAACGTCGACCATTTTGAGGTATCGGGTATTTTGCCGAATCTCATAGAGATGCTCTAAAGAAACAAAAATTAATAAAATGTGGGGACGTATGGTGCCCTAAAAATAATATACTTAAAAAAATTAATATATAATCCCTCTTTCTTAAATTAAGTGACTTGATTTTTTAAAATTTGTATGTATCTATATATTAAAATATGTCTAGATACATGTATATTTAGACAAAGTTGAGTCACTTATTTTAGAAAAGAGAGAATATAAAATATATAGGTTTTAATAGAAGTGCCACAATTTTTTGTATGGACGGCTCAGTGTGAGAATGTAAATGTTTGTGTTAAATGTGTGAGAAAACTAAGGTTCTGTTTTACGCGTGTTAACTCTTATTGAATTTGATCTAGGTATACCTAGGTGAGTCTCAGACAGGAGATAAAAGTGGTCGAGCTCTAGCATTCAGAAAAATAAAAGTATTCCGTATTTAATTATGAACATGTCAAATGAAGACTCTTAGATTATTAATAGTGTTGTCAGTTGTACATCCCTTCTTTTTCGCTTAGCACCTATGGCTATAATGCCGTAACTTCGCAGTTCAACAAGTAAGAGAGGGTTTTTAATGGTTTTCTAAGATACTGTCGTCACATTACAGTAGATGAAATTATTAGCAACATGTCTGGGTACCTCATGGTGACAACTGACAAGGCAAGGACGCTACTTTGCCATAGCACATCTAGAAGGTCGTACTCTTATTCCGCTTGAATATAAAACTCGGCCCAAAGCACCCATGTGCAAGTCTGCATCGATAGTTCTCTAGAAAATTCGTCTCGCTCCTAGGAAGCTCACAGACGCGGGCATGTAGAGGGAGCGAATCCAGCGCATGGCAACCATTAGATTATTTTTGGTGATACTTGATGAACGGTAGATTTCACTTTTGAATTCAAGATGAACGGCTACAATAGCTGCAGGTATTGTGGCGGGAAGCTGGGATGACGATGTAAATCCGAATTCAAAACTGTTGCATTATAATAGTAGAGATTTATACATATGAAACATGTTAAGCCTCTCACAATGAGTGCTAGGCAATTTGCTTATGTGGTATTTTAGTTAATGATAAAAGAGAGTGTGTTGTATTTTAGCTAAGCTACACCTCTTGCAAGCAACCATAGACAGAAAAATTGGCTAGCCTAATCCTATGCCTGTATGAGCTCTAAATCATTAAATACATACCCTTTAGATACACCCTTAAGAAACAGCCTACTGTACTAACCGTTTTTTAGAATATGTTAGTGCTTATGATAGCGTGCTAAGAAACGATCTATTATGAAAGGCCTACAAATATACATACACATGGCAGATTCCACATACCCATATACAGGCATGCATGCATATATATGTATATACTACTCGCCGTGGCGCTCCTCGCCTCCTATCGCCATGGACGACGTAATTGGGTGCAAAGTAGATTTCTTATTTTATGGGAGGCGGCCAGACACAGAGCAGTAGGACATCCAAGGGGGTGTCTACACCACCGGCACCACTTGATCGACGAGGGCCTCGGCGACCGTGCCAGCGACGCGAGCGGGGGATCTTGGCTACATAGCACGGGCCGCACCCAACCCAGAGGAACAGTAGGAGCCACCAAGGCTGCAGTACCCGTATGGGCTGCAGCAGAGGTTGCTAGGGCACCCACCGCCGCCGGTCTGGCTGCCGCACCGCGGGTCACCAAGCACGGCACGAAGAATGGCTGCTCTGTAGCACGGGCCGCTCTGGCATCCGAAGCCATAGTAGTCGCCACCAAGGACGCAGTACCCGTACATGCTGCAGAACTGGTTGTCGGCGCATGGACTGCCGCTGCCACAGCCGAGGGCAGTCACTGTAGCAAAGGCAAGGACCAGCAAGCCGAGTGTGCGAGGGCCTTCATCTTCATGGCTTGGAAGCTTTTTCTTTAGGCGTTGGAGTTTCTTGGATGATGACCCCGTGCGGTATGTCCGTGGTTTCTCGAGGTCGTCGACTAGTCCATGGGTAGCATCAGGTCGGCTTCAGTTCTTAAAAGCTTGACGTCTCGACGCCTTATCTTACATACACCATCTACAACGGATATACCTCATGCCACGCGACGTTAATTACTAAATGCACAGTACAGCGCCACGCCTAGCAAGCTAGGATTGCTGAACATTCAAAGGCAGGTTATCATTCAATGACTGAAGCTGACGAGCTGTCCAGATTAATTTTGTGGAAACGATAATATTGAGCGGTGATGGAGCACAAGGGGACTACGAGCAAGTAGCGATCCCCTTCAATATATGCTACCCTGGCGGCTTCCTTTTTGTGGGAACGAAAGAAAGGCAGCAGCGAGGTTGGGTAAGCAGCTGGGATCTCATGCATGTTGTTCAACAGCAACTGGGACGATCTCATCGGCGGGGGCAGTGTAATGATGTTTTTTTTTTTTTGCTTTACACGCAGCAGGATTTCATGCATGATGTATTTGCTTAGAGCATCTTGAGCAGGTGTCCTATTTTTATACATGAGATAAATAGGTTTTTTTTAAATAGTAACATATCGACCACCTAGACATATATATATATATATATATATATATATATATATATATATATATATATATATAATAAAAGGGGCACCATGGTGCCCATGCTCCATACCTCTCCACCAAGGTTTTGGTCGTTAGCATCTATCAAGGGATTCTAATTAATGAATATATGAAAACTCCTAACTGTTTGACTATGCAAGTTTAAATGCCATGCATGCATGCAGCTCGTAGGCTCCATAATTGTTGCCTTGTAGAATATACTTGCACTTGAGGTATGTTGCCTACGTGGTGTTTCATGTTCTTTAAAATAAAAATTTAGTTAGTGTATCCATTATTTTAAATTATTACTAAGACATACTTTGGATTAATTCTGGGTTTGTTATATTTAATTTTTATAAGTAGCATATATGTACTATATTGGATACCTGCATGCCTAGAAATATATCGTGTATATACATACCTAGTATTTTTATCAATACTATATCTTTAGCGTGTATATACCTAGAAATATCTTCGGTATATCTTCAAGATGTACATACCTAAAATTTTCGTCTGTATATCTTATATATGTACATACCTAGAAATTACGTGAGTACATCTTAGACATGTACATACCTAAAAATTTCGTCGGTATATCTTGGGTATGCACAGACCTAGAAATTTTGTCATTTTGGATATGTGCATACCTTGAAATTTCGTCGATATATCTTGACTACCTAGGTACTTAGATATTTCATCGGTATATCTTGGTTAGGTATGTACATATAGGTATGTACATACCTATAAATTTCGCGGAATATCTTGGTTATCTACATACTTAGAAATTTCGTCAATATATCTTGAATATGTACATACCTAGAAATTTTGTTGGTATATCTTGGGTATACACAGACCTAGAAATTTCGTCGGTACATTTTAGGTATGTACATACCTTATACTTGGTGATACTAAACATGTCTTTGTTTTGTAGAAATCTATAGGTATATACATCACCAAGAATTTCAAGGTATGATACCCGCAAAAAATATCACATACCTAGAAAATCTATGGACTTATCTCTAAAAAAAGATGCATATACCTAAGATATTCATGGGTATGTTAAATTACATTAGGATGAAAAATTCAACTTGTGAGTATAATCTATAGAATTTAATGTACCATATCTTTTTTGTGAGTATGTGATACCTGCTCGATACATATCCTAGGTATGTGTACCATACCTTTTTTGTGAGTATGTGATACCTGCACGATACATACCCTAGGTATATACGTACCCAAGAATTTTGAAGGTATATCATGTAGAAAAAAAGTTAAATTTCTAACGTGACATACACCTCTTATCTTATTTTCAAGTATTCCACAAGGTAACAATCAAGGCATTAAATTTCTAGCGTGACAACATGCATGCTTGGTTTAAAAAAAAACATGCATAGTTGAACCGGTTGGCAGTTACCATATACTGTGCACTAATTAGCAATAATTTATTCTTTCCTAATTAAAGGTGCTAACGGGTATACCTATTAGCTTAGAAACCGGCTGGTGCAACACGTATCTAAATGCAATCTAAAGGTGTGGAAGTATGGTGCATGGGCACCATGGTGCCCCATATGAGCTTCCTATATATATAGGTAAAATAAAAATATATATATATTTTTATATATATATATATATATATATATATATATATATATATATATATAGGGTTCATGCATGAGATAAATATGTGGTTTTCACGATAAATAGTCACATATCGATCAACTAGGCACTGAAGCGCATAACTAGAAAGTGTCACATATTTATAAGTGACAATAACGATATAACTTCTCCACTTTTTCTTGAATTGTAAAGAACACGGATTTGATTCCAAAGATATTCTAACTAGCATAGTGACCCTCACAAATGCGAGGGCGTCGCCTTTATTATATAAAGAGTTAGATAAATAACTTTATAATTTCATAATATAAATAATTATTAGTTGGCACAACTAATACAACTCTATATATATCTACCACAAATTTTACCCTTTGAAAATATCACATTGTGTAGAAAAACAACTTTGTTCGCTTAAATTAGTGGAATGATCAGTATAGTTAATTCCTAGAAACTTCATAGAGAAGCGAGATGAAATGTTGTTTTGTTTATGCTTATGTGCATGATGTATGCATACACCGTGATTTAAAGTGAGCAGCGAAACACTGGAAAATTCAAAGGGTATCATATTAATACTACACCTAAGTACTGCTAAAATGGTAAAGAAAAAAACATTGTATGCTACCAACCAATATATAATTATGCAATAACATTAGAGTTACTACCACGATTTTGTACATTCTAGTTTATCACAGAATCCAGTACACTTTTACTTTTCTTAAGACTACATCACTATTAAAGCTTATCATTGCAATTTTCACACTAACTATCATTGCAATTGATTTCAAATTCGCGACATGATACCAAAAAAATGTTCTTTGAATACCGCTAATTTCATGGGAAAAATGCTTGCCTAGCCTTTTATAGTTTCTTTGATGATTTTAGTGGCACTCCATCCGATAGATTTCTGTATCATGCAAAGAGCAGCACCGAGATTGTATGGGAATAGACTTTAGAAAACGGAAAGAAATTTAAAATGTCGAGTACTAGGAACACACTCATTTTCGTAGTTTTTTCTCAAAAATTATCATACTAAACCTTTTTTTACATGGGAAAAATAACCGTAATTTATAATATTATTGATGTCTTATACATACTTTGTAACAAAAATGGTTTCCATACTAATGCACATGTTGGGAAGCAAAACAAACTTATCTGTTAAATGCATGACTAAACCTGCAGTGCCAAGTTGCATGTACCTACATATGTTATTGTTTAGAAATATGATTAAAAGGAGGACACTTCAGAGTGCAAGTTTGATGTCCATTTAGTGAACTCCGTTCAAGTGCATTACCAAGGTCACTGCCTCGTTGGCTAACACAATGACAAAATCTGCTATATAATAGTACTTTCCAAAACTGATAATTTTATTGTTAGTAAGCATGTAACAAATAAAGAGATGTCTCAATAAAAAGACTTCATATATACATTTTGATCTAATGTAAATAACTGCAGTTAGCTCACATTCCAGAGCATACGTAAGATATTCTAGTTGTGACAATAGTGAAAAAGAATAATATTTGGTAAATTCCACTACTGCTTAACATTTGTTAACCTCCCATGGTTGCATGCTCAAAGTAGACAAATAATTGATATTGTTAGGGGCCACAAACATATATGAAGGAAAAGGAAAATCATTATAGTCACATAATTTGGGAAATGAGCTATTTATTAGTGAGGTTTGCCTCAAGGTAACTTTCGCACCCTAGAATCAAGTAAGTATGTTAAGAATAATTGTACGACTTTCTTATGAAAGAACCAAATTTGATTAATCTAATCACTAATACAATTTTGTAATGCTTTATTTGGCCGTTGTGTGCTCAAATTTATATACCTAGATTTCATTGCATTCTTTTGCATTGGTTTTACCTTTTATAAAGAGATGATACACTAGAGAATTTTCCAATAATAGTAGTAGGAATAGTAAAAATATTTGTAATAATCAGATAACATCCAAAAGGAAGTTGGTTGCACATATAGTATCAACACCACCAAAAACTTATTGTTCACATATCATGGCCGTTGGTCCTTTGGTTGTAAGTGAGTAAATTAATAAACATTGTGTGATTAAAGTGAATAAAGACAAAATAAAATAAAAGTATTAGATGATCATATGTGAAAACTATAATCATATATATTAGACATTTACAAAACAATAAACTTAAAAGATCAGCTAAATTAGAAATCTAATGGGTACACCTTACTATATAGATAAATTTCAAAATATTTAAAAATTGAACATAACTTTAAATCAAAATTATTTTTTATAAATAAAAGGATATGACATGATATAATGTAGACTCAAATGTACTTTTCAAGTTAATTTATTTTGGCACTATGTGTGCTCTAAATTATATGTTTCAAATTTATTGGTTAGCATGGAATTTTTCATTTCTATTATTAGAGATACACAATTAGAAATGATGATGGTTATCGTAACAATACTAATTACAAAAGCAAGAAATGTTAATGATATCGCAATGTGCGTATACACAAAAAATAACAAATCATAAAAATAATTGGACAAGAATTAATATATTTCCTATTTTGTAAAAAGTTCAATAATTCAATTTTTATTACATAGGAACAATCATATAAAAATCAATGATCAACGCGACACTTTACAAACTTATTCATGTCTAAAAGGTTGCATAGTTTGTATTGTATAGGGTAAGTACAAGGCATGCATATCTACACAATAAAACTATAAGTTCTTAATATTTTTGACACACTAAAGCTGATGTTTCTCTATGAGATTGGGCATCGAAGCTTCAAAACTGTTTCGCCAAGTTACGCTCTATGGTGTGTGGATATTGTCAAGCTTCATGCACTAGCCAACGCAACCAAAAGTTCGAACTGATGGAAGGGGCTAGTGCAATCCATTTATACACTTCAACAAGCCCTCTCATGTGTGACGAGGACAAGTCAGCACGTGCCACCGGAAGAGAGCGACGACGCGCGAAACTCACGTATGATTCAAGAGGCCTATACGTGGACACAGAGGGGTCAACAGCAATTTTAGGATAAATTGCGAAAGCCAGAACTCGAACTCGAGACCTTAGGCTCTGATACCATGTCAAGCTTCATGCACTAGCCAACGCAACCAAAAATTCGAACTGATGGAAAGGGCTAGTGCAATCCACTTATACACTTCAACAGATATATATATATAATCATAGCTAGTGTTCATCACATGCCAGTCCTATAGAACTGATTGAAGTTTTTTTTTTTCGGATCACTTGGTTTTGTTATTGGCACATACTAGTAGACAAAAGAAATGTTATTTTCTTTTGTTATGAAAATTGAATTGCTTATTGCTCCACTATTGATTTCTGGATTGCGTTGACGTTATTTGAGAAGTTTGTTCGGTGGATGAAAAGGCCAATCATTTGTAGAATTGTGCATTGAAGTTTCAGTATCTGGAGTTGCGATTTTAACCGCTGAAATTGTGCTTTGCTGTCTACTCATAAAATTGTTATCTGTACCGTTGTGATAGTCTGAGAGAGCATAAAGCTATACTCTGAGTGTTGCCTGGAACTCTTCATACTATCTTTAGAACTGTTCATTTTGACAATCATGGTTCATGAAGAAGTTTCTTGCTTTCAACTGAATTTAAAGAAACGACCTTAAGCATCATGTATTGGAGAGGCACAAGGAGCGAGAGCTACCGTCATTGTAGTTGTTGTGTCAGCTGGTTAGCCTAAAGGATGAAGTGGTGCAACTGCATATATGTTTAACGGCACAAAGGACTGCATGTTGTCCATCTTTATTTATTTATTTATACATGCAAATCGTATCATAAATATACACACAAAGGATAGTCCACACACATATGACACATCCATGCACACGCATGCATGCATGTATATACTACTCGCCCGTGCTCCTCACCTCGCATCGCCATGGACTTGACATAATTGAGTATGAAGCAGATTTCTTATTTTATTGGAGGCGAACACGGAGGAGTAGGACATCCACGACGGTGTCTACATCGCCGGCACCACTTGATCGATGAAGGCGTCAGTGACCGCGCCTGCGACACGACCGCGGAGCTTGGCTACATAGCACGGTCCGCTCTGGCACCCAGAGCCACAGTACTCGCCGCCAGTGCCACAGTACCCCCACCTGCTGCAACATTCGTTGCCGGGGCACGGACTGCCGCTGCTGCACGCGTTGGCGGGCACGCCATTTTCATTGAGGATGGCACCTTTACGATAGCACGGGCCACTCTGGCACCCGGGGCCACAGTAGGAGCCGCCAGTGCCGCAGTACCCGTACTCGCTGCAGCATTCGTTGCCGCCACAAGGACTGCCGCGGCTGCAGCCGAGGGCCGTCGCTGCAGCAAAGGCAAGGACCAGAAAGCCCAGTGGGAGCGCCTTCATCATCTTCATGGCGGCGATGCTCTTAGTAAGATAACTTGGAAGGTTTTTCTTTAGATGTTGGATCGTGTTTCTTGGATGATGAGGCTAGCTTTCCATGTTGAGCCATTATATAGGCGCGAGGTATGTTCGTGGTGCCTCGACTGAACGCCACGTCTGCTTTAGCTCCTAAATGCTTGACATCCACGTCTTATCTTATATACCCCACCTCGACCATATACTCTATTCGGCCATGCTACGTAGCACAATACAACGCCACGCCTAGTGTTGCTGAACATTCAAAGTTAGGTTCTCATTAAATGACTGAAGCTGACGAGCTGTGCAGATTAATTCAGTGGAATCGATAAGCTCTAGTGGAGGAGCACAGGGGGACTACGAGCAAGCTGTCCTATTCAATGGCAACTTCCTTCTTGTGGGAAAGAAATAATGCGGCAGCGAAGTGGGTAGACTGCGGCAGCTCGTACCCGCCGCCGGGAGCTAAGAGGCCGTCGGCGAGGGCATCACAAGCGGTGGGACAAGGGGCGAATATCACAATGATGTGTTTTGCTGTACACGCAGCAGGATCTCATGATTTCAGAGGGTAGTTATTCATGCATATTTCCCAAAGTAATTAGTGGAAACAAAATAACGACACGGGAAATGGCGTTTCATCTTCCTCAAAGTTGGTTGAATTATCTCCGGCACCCCGACGACGGCGAGGGCTGACGTCCCCATCAATGGAAATGACGTGTAACTACACTGGAAACCAGGTTTCACCTTCCTAGGGATATGGCTGGGTCGTTCCTCCGGCGGTCCCAGCGAGGCCACAGTTCAGGGCCATGCTCATCTTGGGCGAACACCAACTCCACCATCTCCATCCCGTGCGCCCGAGGGCCGGCTCTGTTATTTCGGTCGCGGGAGTGAGTTCCATCCTCGCACATTCGTCAAGCGTCAGCTCTCTCGTCAAAACAGTACCAGCTCCAGCTTTAGCCAGCAACTTTGTGATACAATTGAGCTGATGACATGTTTTTGCATCCCATATCTATCCTTTTAGAGTTCATCTTCTGTTTGTTAATCTATTATCATGAATGATGGGATCGCCGGTACTAACGAGTGATGAGATGAGCATAACTTTGGTTTTATGCTTGCCACAACTCTGATCTTAACTGATGCTGGCATGTATGTAAAGTTATCACATTGTGCTACATTTCTAGTTTGATGTGTGGAAAGTTATCCATATATCAGCTAACTAGTTGTTGATCCCGTGGACCGACTATATATGAAAAGAGTATCCAGACCCAGAGGTCGGTATCATGTACTATTCTCTAACGCTGGACTTATCTGCGGCGCCCCGACGATGGCATGGTCTGACCTCCCAATCAATGGAAATGACGTGTAACTACACTGGAAGCGACGTTTCACCTTTCTAGGGATGGTTGTATCATCTTCTCCGGCGGTCCCGATGACGGCGAGGCCAGAGTTCAGGGCCATGCTCGTCTTGGGCGGACACAAATTCCACCATCTCTCCATCCCATGCGCCCGAGAGCCGGCTCTGTTATTTCTGTCGCGGGAGTGAGTTCCATCCTTGCACATTCGTCAAGCGTCAAATCGCTGTGCCAACTCCAGCTTTAGCCAGCAACTTTGTGATACAACTGAACTGAGGGCATGTTTTTGCATCCCATATCTATCCTTTTAGAGTTCATTTTCTGTTTGTTTATCTATTATCACGAATGACGGGATCACCAGTACTAATGAGGATGACATGAGCATAATTTTGGTTTTATGTTTGCCACAACTCTGATCTAATTGATCACATTGTGCTATATTTCTAGTTTGATGTGTGGAAAGTTATCACCTGGTTATATATTAGCTAGCTAGTTGTGGCAATTTAGCCAGAAATAACCCCTATAAATAACAAATTCACGAAATGAACTCTGCCAAAAACAAATTTCAATGCACTAACCCTAGTTGTTGATCCCGTGGACTGGCTATATGATACGTTGTAAACGTATTTATAATTTTTGATGCTCCATACTTGTTTAGTATCTACTTTGCTTTACTTGTCCATACTTTGAGATGCTTTTTACATGTTTTCTGGTAATAACCTACTAACAAGTTGCAACAGTGTCAGATGCCTATTTTCTGATGTTCTTGGTTTCAGAAAAGTTAGTAAAAAAATATTCTCGAAATTGGACATGACAAACGTCAAAGTCAATTACTTTACGTTGGGAACAAGAAGTCCAAAGGGGAGCCGGAGGGGCCAGCCAGGGGGCCAAACCCACCCCAGGCGCGGGTGGGCCCAGCCCCGCGCCTAGCTAGGGTTTGGGCACCCTGGCCGCCTCCTCGGCCACCCCCTTCGCCTATAAGAAGCCCGATTCAGAAACCCTGAGCACCCGATCAAATATCCATGAAACCATCTGTAGTCGCCGCCACCATCGTCCCTAGATCGGGGGATGTGAAGTTCTTCCCGGCACCCTGCCAGAGGGGAGATCATCCCGGGGGCCTTTTTCTCTGGTATGATGCGTGAGTATTCCATCTTGGACTATGGGTCCATGTAGTAGCTAGATTGTTGTATCTTCTCCTTTGTGCTTTCATGCAGTGGCAGACCTTGCAAAGAATCTGTGGGGGGGGGGGGCGAAACTAAAAAATGACATGTAAATTTGTTTTTCATACAATCAAATCAAAGCAACAAGGCAGAATTTCTAATATTTATCAGGCACTCATATATTGATATTGATCTCATCTACAAAATACAGTTATAAGACCAATGTATGTATAAGGTAGCCCAAAACAAAAGAAACCATCTACATCTACCATGACTGCCATTTACTACTTAACTATGGATTTTCGCTCATCACTACAGATCAGCTCTTCGCCTCTTTGCGCCGGTGAAATGTAGAAGAATATCCTCATAGTCATACTTCTCGGAAATTTCCCTCTCTATGTTTACTAGCAAGATATTGGCAAGAAACTCATCCTCCATTTTATTACGCAATCTTGTCTTAATAATCTTTAAAGAAGAGAAGACGCGTTCAGCACTTGCCGTAGAAACCGGAAGAGTCACAAGCAACCGGAGGAGTCTATCAATGAAGTTATAGATGGAATGTCTCCCACTCTCAACAAGACAACGATAATGGTTTGTCAATGTTGACACTTTTTTCAGCTCGCTGTCATTGGAAACATCCACAATAAAATGCTTGAGTTGCTGCTCCAAGCCATAGATTTCTTATTGACTGAAATCAGCTGGATAATATTTCTTCACCATCTCACAAATATTAGCAGCATTGAAAGATCTAAATTTATTTGTAGGGATTAAAGTAGCACTAGTGGACAGAAGATCCATTAGCTTCTCACTGAAACGAAACTCTAGTTCATGGAGTTGAGTATCAAGTGTTGCTTGGAATATTTCCGCTCGAAAATAATGCTCCTTAGTAAAAGAATCAGGCTGGCGACGAGCACGACCACCACGCAGAATGTAAATTGCCTCCAAATCTGGAATGTCAATAGAATGGTTTGCACAAAATTCAACAACTCGAAAAAAGAAGGCTTCCCAAACATCATCTGATCTCATCTTATTCAGGCGGACCTTTGTTGAGTATACTAGACGCATGGCATTTACTATGTCATGTGATTTCTTTTGCAAAGCTTGCCCAAGATCTTCAGTGATCTCCAATATTTCTTGCATTAAACATAAGACGAGTATAAACTCAAAAGAGGACAAGTAGATATAAGCTGTATCTCCATATGCACGAATTGAGCCAGCTGTTCCATCAGAAGCTATTTTTTGAAGCACCAAACTTACTGCATTAAACATCGTCTTCAGGCTAGATATCGAACCCAAGTGTGAACCCCATCTTGTGTCGCCGGGTCGTTTTAGTGCACGTATTTGGTTTGCACCTTGACTAGTTTCAGCCTCATCAATAGAAAGTAGTCGAGCTAGTTCATCCAATTGAGAATCATGAAGCTCGTCATGGCGCTTTGCAGAGGAGTCAACGATGTTAACAAGAAATAGAAGTTTTTGAAAGAATTGAGCAACAGGGACCACTTCTTTGGATGCAGCAACTAGCGCAAGTTGCAAACGATGAGCATAGCAATGGACATAATATGCATATGGGCATTCTCGAAGAAAAAGAGTTTGCAATCCATTGAACTCTCCCCTCATATTACTAGCCCCATCATACCCCTGGCCCCGAAGGTTTTGAACATCGAAAGCATTTTTGGGTAATAAGGATCTCAATACCTCTTTAAGTGTCGCGGCTTTGGTGCTTGTCACATGTATCAAGTCAAAGAACCTCTCTTGCAAAATACCATCTTTATCCACAAATCTGAAAACCAATGCCATCTGCTCCCTCTTTGCTACATCACAAGTCTCATCAACCAAGATAGAAAACTTAGAATCCCCAATCTCTTCACGGATATGCTTCCTAACTTTATATGCATAAATGCCCAAAATCTCTTGTTGGATCTTTGGTGCTATATATTGTTCATTGTATTTAGCATCTCTAATAACTTCGGCAATCTCGGGATTGAATTCTGCAAGAAGCTTCCTTAACTCAAGAAAGTTCCCTTGGTTCTTAGACTCGCTTGTCTCATCATGGCCTCTAAAAGCACAAGATTGTGATGTGAGCCACTTCACCACTGCAATTGATACTTTTACTCTTAGCTGATTTCTTTCTATATCCCTCTGGTTGCCCACTGCTACAGCATGTGCTACATGACTTTTCTGATTCATCAAGTCTTGGCATGCTTTCGTTGCACTATTGTGTTCAGAGCAAGGTTCGGAACCAATGTGGTTTAAGAATGCACACTTCCTACATCATTGACCTTCTTCCAATTTGCAAATCCATGTACTGTGAAGACATCGGAACCACCTCGTTTTTTTTTTCTGCCGAACAAGAAGCAAAATAAACAATATGCGCGATGACTACTTTCCGAGTATTCCAACCATGCTGGAAAAAGACTGAACCAATTGTACTTAAAGCATCGTTTCTGACTTCCTGTACCATAGGTTTTGTAATTCTTCAGAAGTGGCTGCATAGGCCTAGTTTCAAATATGCACGTCGCACATCATCTCTTTGATTAGCTGGATATTGCCATATCTGTGGACCCAAGGCTGGGTCGCACACCAAAGATTCAATACCAGAGAATATAACTTCATTTGTTTGAATTTGATGTACATGTTCTTCATGATTTTGCTGTCCAAATTCAAGCAGCAACAGAGGTGGCTGCACATGAATGGGTTCTACAGGTATTGGTTCAGAGTCTCCTTGTTCATTAGCTTGAGAGTCATCTCTTTTTTTTCTGAAAAATGCATCAATGGTTTTTCCCTTGCCCATCGTTACTTCCTGCCAAGTGCCAACATATAGTGAATTAAAAATTTTAACCAACAAGTTTAGTTTATGACAAAATCTGTGACTAGCTAGCTTTTTCCCCAATTCTAAGATGCAAGAATCGGGACATCAAGATTCAAGAAGTTAGATTGATACTTGATAGTATATTAGTATGTACAAAAGGGATTACCACTTACCAGGAAGCACGTTGCTCGTCGGATGGCCGGCCGGCCGGCCGGCCAGAGGGCTAGCTTGCACACAGGAGATGGCAAGATGCAGATCGATCTTTCCTGCAGCTTGCGTGCCTGCGACCACGAATCCTTGCTGCTGAGCTGATCGATGCGCCGCGTGCAACCAGGACGAGATGAGCCAATTTCCGGCAGTCCGCCTCCGTCACCTAGCGGCCAACGCCACCGGCGGCCGGCTGAGACGAGAGACGAGAAGACACGAGACGAGAAGACGTGATCCTTCCAGGCTCTTTTTTTCGCTTCCAGGTAGAACAAGAAGTGACATAGGGGTATTCAATAAAACTACTTTTGGCTTGGGGGGTGGGGCGACAGCCCAGGTTCGCCCCCATGAACGTCCGCCTGTGTTTTCATGTATAGATCTTGTAAGCTCCGTTCATGATCAAGATCTAATCTATTTATAATCATGCATGTTGTGTTTGAGGGGATCCGATGGATGTTGAGATTATTATGCTGGTTTGATTAATGGTTTTGTCTTTATAATTCTATCATATCTGTGTTGTTTGTGATCTTGCATGCTCTCCGTTGTTAGTAGCTATCTTGGCCAAGTAGTTGCTAGTGACTCCAAGAGGGGGTATTTATGCTCGATAGTGGGTTCATGCCTCTAGTTTCTAAGGGAAATGACCGAAATCTCTTCGGTTGTAGATGTGCTGTTGCCACTAGGGAGAAAATAACAGTCTCTTGTTCATGGAACATATGGACTGTTTACCTTACACACTTTGCTTAAAGCAGTTGTCTGTTGCTTGCAACTTAATACTGGTTGTGGTTCGGATTATAACCTGAAGATGGACTTCTAGTCATAGATGCAGTTGGATGGCGGTCTATGTATATTGTTGTATTGCCCAATCGAATCTCATAGGATCTTTCTGACTAGTAATTGCATTGTTATGCCTTGCTCAGTTTCTGTCAATTGCCCTGCTATAATTTGTTTACCCTTCATGCCATGTTGTTTATCTAAGGAGAGCACCTCTAGTGAACTATGGATCCCGGTCCAATCTTTACCATTGATACATCTTCCACTGTTACTTGTTTACTTGCTGCAAACCATTGCCTTACACACCATATGTTTAATCCTTTGTTACAGCAAATCGGTGAGCTTGACAACCTCACTGATTCGTTGGGGCAAAGTTTTGAGTTTGTGTTGTACAGGTCTCCGCGTTGCTTGCAACACCTGTGTGATGTTTCCTTCCTCCTACTTGTTCGATAACCTCGGTTTCTTACTGAGGGAAAACTTGTTGATGTACTGCTTCATACCTTGCTCTTGGGGTTCCCAACAGGCTCACATAAGCTGTGCAAGCCATCACTATATATGAAAAGAGTATCCCGACCCAGAGGTCGGTTCCTTGTAGATATACAGTGAACCTGAAAGAAATCATTTGACTATCAAAATTTCTAGCCCTTAGACCATTTTTAAAAACATAGTATACAAAATATTTAGGACAAACCGAACAGTACCTGCCTAAAGATGAAGTTGGATTTCTCTCGAATAAAACTCAAAGGTTAGGGAAGTGGATGTACAATCCAGCCACACTCGGGTTTAACTTCTCACGGACAAGCAAATTTGGTTTATTATTTCAAAAAATATATCGTTATGAAGACATTCCCTACCACATTCCATAAAAAAATTAAAAAAAATAAAGGCAAGCTGGCATTGGAAGAAGAAACAAGGCGATGGTTATGACCTAGAAAACGAAGCAAAAGGATAAAATAAACAGAACCTTATGGGTTAGTTGTTAGGCTGGTCCTAGTGCCAGTATCATAAGATGTATCATGCATGTCAACTTGGCAAAAATCTGATATGGCATCACAATTAATAAAGAGAGAGGTGGTTAGAGTATCATAGGTAGATACCGTATCATAGCACGTAAAACTAGAAATCATAATGACAAATAAAACTTGTACACACATTTTGCATAGAGATTTTACAAATCAATAAATATACCACTACTATGATACTACTATCTGATACAATGCACGCACTAGTATCATATGCATGATACTAGTATTATGATACTTTTAGTATGACCAGCCTTAGGTTTGGTCTGTGTGATTATTGACTTATTGTCCATCATTGAAGGTTCATCGTTTTCATGTAAAAAAAAAGAAGGTTCACGATTTTAAGATCAATTTGTTCAAAAAAAAAATGATTTTAAGATCAACCAAACAGAACTTGACGCCATTGACCACAAAGTGCACTTTGCATCATGAAAGCAAATATGATGTATGCGGCCAAGGAAATATTTTGCACATACTAGGCGAGCTAGATGTGTTAGTTTGGCTCCTCCACTAACTGTTCTTTCTTTTACTTTGTGTGTACGAGACAAAGATGAAGAAGTGTACGTCGATTGTTCATGCCCGCCTGGCCGGCCTCGCTACTTCTTGTTTCTTCTGCCCGTTCCATTGCCGTCCTTCGTGTGTCACCACGGGTTGGTACACAACGTGCCTATGTTTTTTCTTTTCCTACCGAATACAGTTGGTATACTACCCCCTTTGTCCGGAAATACCCTACATTCTGGGTTTAGCAAACATATTGAAAAATTTATATACATTTATAATATAACATAAGTACCATTAGAATCGTTATAAGATATATTTTTATAATATATACATTCATTTCTACAGATGTTTATAATTTTTCTATATATTCTATCAAATTTATAAAATTTGACTTTGACTAAACCTAAAATGCAGGATAATTATTGACAGAGGGAGTAATAATCTATAGGCCGAATTTGGAGTGCAATAAATGTGTTGATGTGTATGTGTATCTTTCGCAATTAGAAAACTAATCCCACAAACTCGAGAGAAAAGTAGCTAGAGAATAAAAGCCACTGTATTTCTATGTACAGCCGAGTTGATGTTTATATTGCTACAACCCAACACAAATAAAAGCCACTTTTGAATAAACATTATTTGTCTATGACTGGCATATACATACGATGAAAAGCGGCAAACAATATACTACTCGAGGAGGCACCAAGGCCTATATAATGGCACGTTGGCAGCTTCATGCTTCATCATAGAGATTGAGCCTTCCACTTCCTTTATATATGTCTATGATTTGTTTTTTGATTTTTTTGGTGCTTGCCCTGTTTAATAAAAAAGGGGCTTTGGTTCTGAAAATTTATGTCGAATAGCTCTTCAATTATATATATTTACGCATTATCATGGTGTGTTCTATGGCTATATATTCTGTCTATGATTCTGAAACCATGTGAGAGTACTTGACAATTTAGATGCATGTCACATTAAACATGCAAAATCCGATAGAGAATAATTGCCGATCAAACCGCTGAATCTACCATAGGCTTTGTTCTTGATCTAAAAATGTCCTGTAATCCCGTAGTAATGCGCGAAATATGTATACAGTTACTTAGTAATTTAGAACACTAATCTGTAAAATTGCTTTTGGAACATAACTAAAACTTGTGTAGTTTAAGTGCTAATTTGCAAAATAGAGACAAGCCTTCACTAGATGGCCTAGCTTGCATAAGGTGTTTGCATGGGCGGGCAGAACATGAGTGTACTCATCGAGCATGTTTATCAATGTTGTGAGGTATGAATCAGAACAAGACTAGGATGACTATTCATTGCTTCTTGTTTCTACGATTGGCTCATGGAATTATTTTCAAGGGCACCACACAAATTAATTGAGAATGGTGCGCTACCGTCGTCCCGGATGACCGGTACTTGTCGAGGAGTCCTTTGCCACCAACGTGAAGGCGGTCATCTTCTTTACTTTGCAACACAGCCCTTCGGCTATCTCAACACCGCCAACCTCGACGGCTATTGAAAAGAATAACTAGAATATAATAGTTTTTATTTATAGATTAAACTATACTTTTACACTAGGTCCGATTTATGTGTGTCAGCTGTTGTTAGCTATTACTACGAACATTTCTATTTCAAAATACCTTCAGATAGAATGAAACAACAACGGAGATCCACGCTCTTATCTCGAGGGGCTAGAAAGAGCTCTGTACATTCCTTCTTGAGATTATGATTATAGCTTCCTTGGCATACTTGGTTGCTGCATAATGGAAGTATTTAGGAGGAGGGCCCACATTTTGTAGGACAACGCCATATGGAGCTAGCAAAACACGTTAAGTTAGTAATAAAGTTTCATGAAATTATTCTATGAGAGAACTTGCATACAGAGGAGTGGTAATTCACGGGATCTTCAATCACATAGGTTACCCACTCAACAACTCATCAAACCCAACTTCATTTGCATGATGTATCATATTTCTTAATAAATTTTTAGTAAAATGATCCGTCCAATTCTTTATCGTTTAGACATAATCTAGTGCTATAACTCCACAATTTTTCAGTTTTCTAACAGACTAGCCTTCTCTTGACATGTCTAGAACTTTTCATGTTATCCTTATATTTGTTCATCACTTTGACAATTACAGATTGATTTTCATAGTTCATGTTGAAATTACCACGATGATGAAATTACCTTCAGCTGAATTTAAGAAACGACTTCAAGCATCATGTATTGGAGAGGCACACGGAGCGAGAGCTGCCGTGACTGTAATTGGTCTGGCAGCTGGTTAGCCTAAAAAATGCAGTGGTGAATATGTTTAACGGCACAAAGGACTGCATGCGGTCCATCTTTATTTATTTATTTATACATGCAAATCGTACCAGAAATATACACACAGACGATATTCCACAGATGACACATCCATGCACACGCATGCATGCATGTATACTCCTCGCCCGTGCTCCTCACCTCGCATCGCCATGGACTTGACATAATTGAGTGTGAAGCAGATTTCTTATTTTATTGGAGGCGAACACGGAGGAGTAGGACATCGACGACGGTGTCTACACCACTTGATCGATGAGGGCGTCAGTGACCACGCCTGCAACACGACCGCGGAGCTTGGCTACATAGCATGGGCCGCTCTGGCACCCGGAGCCACAATAGTCGCCGCCGGTGCCACAATACCCCCACCTGCTGCAGCATTCGTTGCCGGGGCATGGACTGCCGCCGCTGCACGCGTTGGCGGGCACGCCATTTTCATTGAGGATGGCACCTTTACCATAGCACGGGCCGCTCTGGCACCCGGGGCCACAATAGGAGCCGCCGGTGCCGCAGTACCCGTACTCGCTGCAGCATTCGTTGCCGCCGCAAGGACTGCCGCGGCTGCAGCCGAGGGCCGTCGCTGCAGCAAAGGCAAGGACCAGCAAGCCCAGTGCGAGCGCCTTCATCATCTTCATGGTGGCAATGCTCTTAGTAAGATAACTTGGAAGGTTTTTCTTTAGATGTTGGATCGAGAGTTTCTTGGATGATGAGGCTAGCTTTCCATGTTGAGCCATTATATAGGCGCGAGGTATGTTCGTGGTGCCTCGACTGAACGCCAGGTCTGCATTAGCTCCTAAATGCTTGACATCGACTGTCTTATCTTATACAGTATACCCCATGCAGCCATGCCACGTGACGTTACTTGATGGACAATACATCGCCACGTCTAGTGTTGCTGAACATTCAAAGTTAGGTTCTCATTCAATGACTGAAGCTGACGAGCTGTGCAGATTAATTCAGTGGAAACGATAAGCTCCAGTGGAGGACCACGCAGGGGGATTTTTTTTTTTACGAAAACACAAAAGCCTTACATTTCGGTTTATTGATAGAAAAAAGAAAGTTTTGTACATATACACAGGCTACAGAAGTGAGCTGTATCCGAGATACAATTCAACCGACTAGACCTATGCTACAACGGGGATCAAGGCCTTTTAAGCCAATCGCGCCAGCCAAAGCCCAAGATCTTGCTTCAGATTGAATCGTGTCGAGAAGACTATCACAGTTGAGGGCTCACGTTGTCGAAGATGACCGCGTTGCGGTGTTTCCATATCCACCATATCGTCAGCATCACCAGCGACGAGGTCCCTTTGCGCATCGCGTGGGGTGTAGATAGGAGCGCCAGCTTCCACCAATCTACGAAGTCATCCTCCTCATCTGAAGGCCTAGCCGTGGATGAAATCCAAGATAGTACCTCGTGCCATATCGTCCGAGAGAATGGGCACCCTATGAGAAGGTGCCTCATGGTCTCTTCTCATTGGTAACACAGCGGGCAACGCGGAGGGTGTTGGATCCCCCTCCTCTCTAGCCTCTCACCCGTCCAGCAGTGGTCTTGGCATGCTAGTCAGACAAAGAACTTAACCCTCGGGGGAGCCCATGCGCGCCAGTTAATCCTCCACGATCTCGACAGTATGGACCCCTGAAAGAGGAATTCATAGCAAGATTTGGACGAATATTGCGCATCCGTCGTCCACCTTCATAGGATAGCGTCCGGAACGATCGAGAGTTGGACGTCTCGCAACGCGATCCACAGCTAAACATATTTCCATAGGGCCAGCGAACCCACCTTCATATGGTATCATGGCACCTTCGTCAAAAGCTCCATGCTTCCTAGCATGGCGTTTTCAGAGAGGGCGCCATGCACATGACTTTTCTGGCGTCCATTTTCTTCACTTGCGCGCAGGCACTATGTCCCAGCACGCCAGAGCTGGCCCAAAGCGCCATGGTAGCATGGCGCCTTCGCCAAAAGCGCCATGCTTCCCAGCATGGCGTTTTCAGAGAGGGCGCCATGCACATGAATTCTCGTAAGTTGGGGCTAGTTCCTATGCTAGTGGCAACATTCCATAAAATTGCATTACGCACAGGTCTATTGACACAATAAGCATTATAGGAAAGTATAGTGAATGTTTACGGAATACATGGCGTTCGGCGCTTAAGGGGTTTTACATACGCAAGAACCAAGACGACAAATTTGGCATGACAATGTTCAAGATAAATTCCACATAGTGGAGTCCATAACATAGATCATAGCATGGTGACAACTCTACTGTATCGCGCTAGGCTCCTTCCCCTTCGCCTTCCTTTTCCTCTCTTCCTCTGCCTCTTCCTTTTACCTCAAGTCGCGTGCAAGCTGGACAACGGAGTTGAACTGCGCCTCGAATTGGCGTCTACTCTCTTCTTTCTTCTTGCTCTCTTCTTCCTCCATTATGAGGCTAGCCTCTTCAAACACCTTCTCAAACCGACGATGATTCCTCAAGCTCTTCAAGTATATGTCTCTTTCATATTTTGCTTCTTTTTCCTTCCTCTCATGTTCTTTCTTTGCTTTCTTGATGCTTGCCTCACGCAATCTCCTGTTGAAATATTCTTCCCACTGCCGTTCTTATTCAGTCTCCCTCCTTTCCTCTTGCCTTTTCTTGATCAACTGAGCTACTACATCTTCCCTCTCCTTCATCCTCCTCAAAGCCTTCGCCCACACTTTGGAGTAGCTCATACCATTCCCATCATTGTTCTCCTTGGTGGGTTGGGTCGACATACCTATAACAAGAATGCAACCGATTTGAAGGGATTCGAGTAGGGGAAGAGCTTGGGGCGCGCGCGAGAGAGAGGGGGCGCTTGGGACGAAGAGGTATGGCGCTGGGAGTACGCCCGCGCCGTTATCTAGGGTTAAGGACCATGTCACTTTTCGCAAAAGCGTCGTTCCTAGTAACATGGCGCCCCCGCGGAAAGCGCCAAACATTAAAACGGGCCCGCGTGGGCCACGACGGCCGCCACGTCGGACGAGACCATGGCGTTTTCGAAGGGAGCGCCATGGATGCATGACGCTTTTGTCGGGAGCGCCGTGCTACTGACCATGGCGCCCTCTGGTAAAGTGCCATGAAAACATGTCAGATCGGGATTTTTTCGAAAAAGTAGGTCAATTCGTGAGATCATTCGTTAATTAGGTCAAATAGCAGCACACGGGTGTGTTTTAGGTGTCTGTTTCATGTAAATGCATGTACTTGGGTAGGACTAGGAGTTAGTCACCGATTGGGTTGCTAGTTTAAATCGGTTAGCTGATTCTTGGCATATATATGCATGTATCTTGACTTGTAAAATCACACCGTGAGTTGAGCAATACAAAAAAAAGCAAGGCTCGACAAAAGCCTTTGGCAATCAAAGTTGTTTTGCGTGTGCGCACGTGAGTGTACTAGTTGGATCAAAAGAATCGATCGGCTAGTAGTACGTGCATCTGGGCGAAAGTTATCGGGTACGTGTGAATCGTCTCGTCGGAACTTCTTCGTCGGTGTCGTCGGAAAACAGTCGGCGACAGGGGCTGTGCTAACAACGGGAAATGGCATTTCATCTTCCTGAAAGTTGGCTGACAAGTGACGACTTATCTCCGGCGCCCCAACGATGGCAAGGTCTGAACTCCCCGTCAATGGAAATGGTGTGTAACGATGGCTGGGTCGTTTCTCCGGCGGTCCCGATGACGGCGAGGCCAGAGTTCAGGTCCATGCTCGTCTTGGGCGGACACCAACTCCACCATCTCCATCCCGTGCGCCCGCGGGCCGGCTCTGTTATTTCAGTCGCGGGAGTGAGTTCCATCCTCGCACATTCGTCAAGCGTCAACTCTCTCGTCCAAAAAGTACCAGCTCCAGCTTTAGCCAGCAACTTTGTGATACAATTGAGCGGATGACATGTTTTTGCATCCCATATCTATCCTTTTAGAGTTCATCTTCTGTTTGTTAATCTATTATCACCAATGATGGGATCGCCAGTACTAATGAGCGAGTGATGAGATGGGCATAACTCTGATCTTAACTGATGCTGGCATGTATGCAATTTTGTTGAAAAGTTGTGTTGAGCCAACGTTTGAATTTTAGCGCATGGAGCAAACCAGTTGCTTGATTGACGGTTGATGGCGACTGTCAAGCTAAACCATCGCCACGTGACAACTTCTGGATGTGTTCTCTCCGCAGAACGTCCGCTTCATAACAGAGTCCATTCTATTTGCTGATGTTGGAAAAAGCTATCCGTATGAATAAGTGATCTTACGTGACAATAGTTTAGAAGGTTTTGCCTGAGTGTATAGATTTTTTCTAAATCTTAAATCCCATGTGTGTGGACCAATCTAGGATTTTGACAGTCTCACAATCCAAAAAGGACAGTGCTAGGCGTCCCCCGGGGGATTTGTGGTTTTCATCCCCCGGGTCCTCAGCCAACCACGTGTCCTCTTTTTGGATTTAAAATCCCGCTTTTGCTACATTTGCCCCGTTTTTGCTACATTTGCCCCGCTTTTGCTACATTTGTCCCGCTTTTGCTACATTGTAGCAGAAAACGGTTCGGTCTAGAAAAAAGAACATACATATCAGACCTCGCCGGAGAGTTCGCCGGAGACCTCGTCGGCGACCTTGTAGCAAAAAAAATATGCTAATGTAGCAAAACCGACTTCGCCGGAAAATATCATCGGAGACTCGCCGGGAAAAACCTCGTCGGAGACCTCGTAGCAAAAGTTTTACGCTATTGTAGCAAAACCAGATAACGGTGGTAGCAGAAAAAATGTGCTAATGTAGCAGAAACCCGACCTCGTCTGAGACACGCCGAGAACTTTCGCTGGGAGAGCTCCCCAGATACCACGTCGGAGATCACGTAGCAACATTTTTGTACTATTGTAGCAAGATCATAAAATAGTTGTAGCAAAAATAATGTGACATTGTAGCATATCCCACCTCGCCGGAGACTTTTGACGGGAGACCACACCGGAGACCTTGTAGCAAAACATTTGCTCTATTGTAGCAAAATTGGAGAACACTTGTAGCGAAAAATGTATACTAATGTAGCAACAATCGATATCGCCGGAGCTGACTTCATCTACATATCGCCGGAGTTTCACGGAGATTTTCGCCGGTAGATCTTGTAGCAAAAATTTGTACGGGTGTAGCAAAAATTCACCGGCGAGATTGTAGCATCCGCCCCTCACCGATGGTAGCGCTGCCCGTCGTCCATGATAGAGCCGCCATCGTCGGTGGTAGCAACGCCCGACGGCTTATCAGAGCCTCTCGTCGCCGGTTGCAGATTTGGAGGCACAACCACAACCGGAGATCTGATCCGGGAGGGAGGAGCAGCAGAGCGCCCCGGCAGCGCGGCTATGCTTCAGCGCAGCGACACGACGGTGCTCCAGCAGCCAGACATGCGGCTCAGTCAGACGGTGCTCCAGTACGGCGGCCAGACGGTGCTTCAGCAGCTAGACGATGCTCCAGTACAGCGGCGCAACGGCGCTCCATCAGCAGCACGGCGATGCGGCGGTCCTCCAGCGCGGCGGAGCTCCGGCAGCAGCGGTGCCCGGCATGGCGGCACGGCAGCAGGAACGAGAGAGGACGGCGCGCGGGGCGGCAGGAAGGAGCTACAGCAAAGGAAGATGCGGTTTCTAAGAAGAGGGCCTCTCTCCACGCGTATTAGGCGGGCAAGTGATCGACAACCCGGGGGATCAGATCGTTCGATCCCCCGGGGGCACAGTATCATTTTCCATCCAAAAATCTTATTATAGGCAATTTCCTGAGTTAAACATGAACATTTGGCTGATGCAATGAAGCAGGATATGTTTACTAGTGTTCATTTTAAGGGAAGCCCCTACAACATGTTTTTTTGAAATAATAAAAATCTAAATCTACGTCTGTGAAGACTTGGACCTCGGTGCTTGGGTTGTGCATACACTTTTCCAACCAAGTGAACTAGGCTCACTTCTTTATGTGAAAAGTACATTGCTATCTAGTGGCCTCTTATTTATAGTAGTTCGTTTATAAAAAAAGTTTTTTGGCACTAGAAAAACGGAAAATCAAGTTTTTTTGTAAAACAATGTCGAAAACTCTAGTTAGCAATGTTGTTTTCCATGACAAGAGGCACCGCTATGCAAAATTTGAGTGCATTATCATGAAGGGGTCCATGGATGTGACAATTTCATGGTCATTTGGCTTGAATGCCAAGATAAGTCATACGGTTATACCAATTTTTGAGAAGGCCTTTCAAAAACAATTATCATAACTCAAGTTTGGTATCTTTCTTGGGTTGTATAACACATAAACGAACTCTTTGCGTTGGATTTTCCTTTTTTTGGCTACTCCACATTTTCTTCTATTTTTAAAAAATGGGGTCAAAATTTGTGGCATGGCAATCCACGTCAAATGGTCAAAACTTCATATCCACATCAAATGGTACAATAAACTTATTTTTCTAAATCCCCCCAAGCTAGAGCACAAATGTAGTTCAAATTTGAATTTCTTCTGGAAAATCACCCAAAACTCATTTAAGTTGGCAAAAGTAGTTACAAAGCCGGAAAAAACCATCATATATGACAAGTGTCCATGCAACACGGTCTACTTTATAATCATGTGAATGATCGGCGAACCATCCGGTACGAACAAGCATCAACTTTATAATCACTCCGTTAAGAGAAACGTTTGAAGAATCTTGCTAGGTCCATACTGTTCCCAAGTTCACATGTGTTGCGCGGTCAAATGATTTCTACTAAAGGGAATACAATGTCTTATGATATTAAACTGATAACTATATTAATGATGTATTTCATGGTATCACATGCTTGGGTCTATACATCGTCGTTGTTCTCCAACAACTCCAATCACATGTGTCACTGGCAACACCACAATCACATTGTCACTTTGCCCATAGTTAGGAAACCGAAACTATCGTCGACATGCATACTAGTCATAGAGGCATGATCAGGGATATATTTATATGATGTTTATCATCCCACACATGTATTAGGGTTTCCTCTAAATACACATTTTTTCCGAACTAGTACAATTATAGCATAGAACAATAAACTTATTTATGAAACAGAAATATGAATAATAACACATTTATTATTGCCTCTAGGGCATATTTCTATCAGTCTCCCACTTGCACTAGAGTCAATAATCTAGTTTATATTTAGCATTTTAACACCTATGGCATCTCAGTGTTGTTCATGCTTTTCAAGCGTGAGTAACTTTATTAACGGATCCACCACATTTAGATATGTATGAATTTTGCACATCTTTATGTCACCATCATGCACGAACTAGTGTATAAGATGAAATCGATGTTGTACACTGGTGGGACCTTGGTTCCTTTGCTTGAGCGATGGAACCATTGTTGTCACAATGAATCTCCATTAGCTCTAGCGCACTTGGAACAACACCAAAGATGAAGTTCTTCATCCAGTTGCAGCATCTGAGCTGCTATGTACTCCGCCTCTATTGTAGAGTCTGCAACTGTATCTTGCTTAGAACTTTTCCATATCATTGCTCCCCTATTCAAGGTGAACACATAATTGGACTAAGATCTAAAATCATTAGGATCAGTGACAAAGCTTGCATAGGTGTAACCCCTTGCAACGAGCTCTTTGTCACCTCCATATAAGAGAAACATATCCTTAGTCCTTCTCAAGTATCTAAGGCCCAGTTCTTTTCAGCTATGGCTTGTTCATAATCCACTCCGTTTCAAGCTGCCCATAGAAACAACGGTGAAAATAAGCTCATCAGAAATTGCAACCCAGTTTTTTAAGCTTCTACTCTCTTAGCTTATTGTCCAAGCTATAAGATGAAATGTCTTTAATGCCTTTGAGATGATTTTGGGTTCTAACTAAGCGACTTTGTTCTTTTCACATATAGTACTGAAAACATCAATTCTAAACACTCAATTTAAGATCATCACTGCATCAAACCTACAGAAATTCACATCTGGACTAGTACTAGAATTTGGCTTGAAGCCTTCACGTAGAGTCCTTCAATAAGAGGAGCAGCAATACTTCTGATTGGTTGATTCCCGTGTGAGGTAGTACTACTCGACATATCATTTGATCTTTGCATGATTAGCAGCAGCGAATCAACTAGGAGTAGCGCGGCAGTTCAGCCGAACAAGCCAACGGCGCTGGAGGCCGCAACAGATCGATCTCCGCGCGAGCTCGAACTTGGCTTGATTCGGGCAGGAGAGTGTCGTGGAATGGAACCGGGCTCAGTAGAGAAGGACTTTAGCATCGTCGATTGGCGAGGGCGGTGGCCGGAGTTGGCCATGGCGGCAGCGGAGACGGGGGCGAGCGGGAGGATCATCAAAGGACATGTTCTGTTTCTAGGAGAGAAAACGCTTCAGTCAAAAGGATTGCTCTCACGGTGTGCAGTGCGGTGGCACTTGATGTAAATAACTGATGAAAATAAGGGTACCCAAATATACCGCTTCGCTGAATTGCGGGAAGATGCAGGAAGCTGGGGTGGGGTGGCTTCTCCCCACTGTGAAGGAATCTTTGAAGCCGGCTGTCACAGGAAACGGCTTAAAATCGAGTTCTTTTTAGCTTAGGCTTATTTTGACCATTAAGCTGATGAGAAGCTCCAAAAGAACTGGGCCTAAGTATATTCTTTATTGCTATCCAGTGACTCACACCTGGATCACTTTTGTATCTACTCGTAACACTTAGAGCATAAGATACATCTGGTCTTGTACATATCATGGCATACATGATTGAACCAATTGTTGATGCATATGGGACTTCACAAATGTCATTGCCCTCAGCATCTGTCATAGGACATTGATTCTTGCTTAGTGGTTTGCCATGTACTATTGAAAGTGATCCCTTCTTGGATTCTTTCATTTTGAACCTCTTAAAAACTTTGTCTAGATATGTATCTTGAGTAAGCCCTATTAGGCGCTGTGATCTATCTCTATACATCCTTATGTCCAATATGTAAGATGCCTCACCCAAATCTTTAATAAAAAACTTTTCTTCAATGATTCCTTTATTGTGTTAAGAAATGTTTTATCGTTTCCAATCAACAATATGTCATCCACATATAGTATTAGAAACGCTATCGCGCTCCTACTTTCCTTCTTGTATACACAAGACTCTTGTCCATTCTTGATGAATCCGAAACTCTTTACTACTTCATCAAAATGAAGATTCCAGCTTCGTGATGCTTGCTTCAGTCCATAGATGGATCTCTGAAGTTTGCACACCTTTCTGGCATCTTTAGGATCGACAAAACCCTCGGGTTGTACCATGTACACATACTTGGTTAGCTTGAATGTTGTTTTGATATTCATCTGTCATATTTCGTAATTGTAATATGAAGAGATTGCTAGAAGAATCTAAACAGACTTAAGCATCGCTAGGGGGAGAAAGTCTCATCGTAGTCAACTCCTTGAATTTGTAAAAACCCCTTTGCGACAAGTTGAGATTTATGAACGGTAACATTACCATCCGCGTATGTTTTTTCTTATAGATCCATTTACATTCTATAGGCTTTACGCCTTCAAGAGGGTCCATCAAGTTCCAAACTTGATTCTCATACATGGATTATATCTCGGATTTTATGGCTTCATGCCATTTGACGGAGTCAAGGCCCATCACGACTTCTTTGTATGTAGCTGGTTCATCATTGTATAACAACAAAACTTCATCTTCAGATCTTATGACCGGAAGACAAATTCTACCAGATCTATGTGGTTCAATAGGAGCATTAATTTCTGGGACTACAACACTTGTAGGCTTGGCAGCATCTGATGGCGCCATAGGCTTTTCCATAAAGGCTTCTGGTTCTGCGCTACTCTGCCCATATTTCTCTGGTTCAATAACCTCATTAAGATCTTTTGTCCTCCCACTTAAACTTTTCGCGAGAAATTCCTTCTCAAGAAATGTTCCTCCTCGCGCCACAAATATCTTGCCTTCAGTTTTGTGGTAGAAGGAATACCCAACAGTTTCCTTAGGGTAACCTATAAAAAATGAATTTGTCTGACTTGGGATTAAGCTTATTTTGCTACAAACGTTTTACATAAGCTTCACAACCCCAAATTTTTAAGAAACGATAAGTTTGGTTTCTTGCCAAACCACAACTCATATGGTGTCATCTCAACCGACTCTGATGGCGCTCTATTAAGTGTACAAGCTGTAGTCTCCAAAGCATAGCCGCAAAATGATAAAGGGAGATTAGTTAAAGACATCATAGATCTCACCATCTCCAACAAGGTTCGATTACGCCGTTCCAGCACTCCATTGCGATGGGTTGTTCCTGGAGGCGTAAGCTGTGAAACGATTCCACGAGCTCTTAGATGTTCGCTAAACTCGTGATTGGAATATTCGCCTCTGTGATCCGGCTGCAGAAACTTTATTTATTGCCATGCTGATTCTCTACTTCATTCTAAAATTCTTTGAACTTTTCAAATATTTCAGACTTATGCTTCATAAGATAGATATAACCATAGCGACTCAAGTCGTCGGTAAAGGTTATAAAGTAGAGGAATCCACCATGTGTAGGTATACTCATTGGACAACATACATCGGTATGTATTATTTCTAGTATGTCACTTGCCCATTAAACATACCCATTAAACGGTGATTTGGCCATCTTTCCCATCAAACATGATTCACGTGTATCAAAAGATTCAAAATCTAGTGAACTCAAAAGTCCATCACTATGAATCTTCTTCATGCGTTTATGTCCAATGTGACCCAATCTGCCATGCCACAAATATGTGGTATTCAAATAATTTGTCTTTCGATGTTTAGCCTCAGTGTTATGGATGTGCGTATCACGGTCAAGATCAATCATAAACAATCCACTCTTCACGTGAGTCTGTGCATAGAAGACATTATTCATATAAATTAAACAACCATTATTCTCTGATTTAAACGAATAACCATCTTGTAAGATATAATATCCTGATATTATATTTTTACATAATGTAGGAACGAAGTAACAATTACTAAGTTCTAATATTAATCCCGACGGTAGATGCAGAGGTCTTGTGCCAACGACAATCACAGCAACGCTTTCTCCATTCCTGACACGCATCGTCACGTTGTTCTTGCCAAGCTTCCTAGGATTCCATAGCTCCTATATCGAATTGCAAATATTAGCAACCGATCTGGTATCAAATACCCAAGAGTTACTCTTAGGATCTTGCAAGTAAACATCAATAACATGTATATCAGATATACCTGAAGCCGTGCCACAACTATGTGGTATTCAAATAATTTGTCTTTTGACGTTTAGCCTCAGTGTTATGGATGTGTGTATCATAGTCAAGATCAATCATAAACAACCCACTCTTCACGTGACTGTGTGAATAGAAGACATTATTCATATAAATTAAACGACCATTATTCTCTGATTTAAACGAATAACCATCTTGTAAGATACAATATCATGATATTATATTCTTACATAATGCAGGAACAAAGTAACTATTACTAAGTTCTAATATTAATCCTGATGGTAGATGTAGAGGTGATGGTAGATGTAGATGTAGAGGTCTTATGGGCGGTGGTTCTTTTATTATCAATTGTTTTTTGTGTACTTTGCATCTTGCGTTATGATGGGACGAAGCGTCCCGGGCTAACCTTACATGACATCGTTCATGAGACTTTCTCCACGCTCAGCATGCAACTTGTATTCCATAAGTGGCTTTGCGGGTGTCTGTCTCCCCCATCATAGTAAAGATTCAATTTACAACGGGCACTTGATAGTTCAAGCATCAACGTTGTGGTTCTTGTTCGTAAGTTAGAACGGTACTTATTGAAATCCCCAAACCACGTAAAATATGCAAAGAAAATTAGAGGCGTCTAATTTTGTTTTGCAGGGGTGTGTTGTGATGTGATATGGCCACGATTGTGATTATATATGATGTATGCAATGTTCTTTATTGTAAGTCGGCAACCGGCAGGAGTCTTATGGTTGTCTTTTAATTTCATTAGGACTTGTATGTCTATTATTCAAAGTAATTGTAATAGTTGATGCTGGTGAACGACAACCATGGAGTTGTGCCATTGACCTTGACGCTACGCCGGTGATGATGGAGATCATGTTAGTGCTTGAAGATGGAGATCGAAGGCATAAGAAGAAAGGTCATATCATATCACATATTTTGAATTGCATGTGATGCTAATCCTTGTATGCATCTTGTATTGCTTAGTTAACGACAGTAGCATTATAAGATGATCCCTCTCACAAAATATCAAGTTATAAAGTGTTCATCCTTAGTAGGCACCATTGCCAAGACTCGTTCTTTCGAAGCACCACATGATGATCGGGTGTGTTAGATTCTGCGAGTGTATACAACGGGAGCAAGCCAGATTTGCTCATGTGGAAGCTAAGGTTTGATCTTGACAAGCCTAACATGTACATACATGGTATCGGAACACGGATCATCGAAAGGTAAAGCATGAGTCATATAGTAGATATGATGAACATGTTGATTGTTCGCCTTTGAAGCTACATCATCTCTCGTGATGATCGGTTTTGATGTGGTGGATTTGGTTCGTGTGATCACTAAAACAATGTGAGGGATGTTGTTTTGAGTGGGAGTTAACCTAGGTTAATTTAACTATTAATAAGAACTCAATTTGTCATAAACTTACTCTAAACTATTGCAAATATGTTGCAGATCAATGGTGGCTCCTACCATCAATTTTAATGCGTTCCTAGAGAAAGAAAAGTCGAAAAACAATGAAAGCAACTTCGCGGATTGGTTCTGCAACTTGAGGATTGTCCTCAATGCTGGTAGTTTGACCTATGTGCTGGATGCACCGCTGGGTGACCCACCTGCAGCTGACGCTACCGATGAGGTGAAGAATGTTTTCCTCATTCAGAAGAATTAGTACTTCACAGTTCAGTGTTCTATCTTGTATGGTTTAGAATCGGAGCTTCAGAAAAGGTTTGAGAACTTTGACCCACATGATATTGTCCGTGAACTCAAAATGATATTTGAGGCTCACGCGATAGTTGAGAATTATGAGGCTTCTGAAAAGTTCTTTAACTGCAAGATGGAAGAGGGCAGCTCTGTCAGTGAGCATGTGCTTAAGATGTCTCGGCACGCAAGTAAGCTCTAAAGCTTGGGTATAGTGATTCCTAATGCTTTGGGGATTCACCTTGTCCTACAATCACTACCACCAAGTTACAAGAACTTCGTGATGAACTACAATATGCAAAACATGGACAAGTCGTTACCTGAACTCTTCTCCATGTTAAAGTCTGTAGAAGTGGAGATCAAGAAAGAGCACCAAGTGTTGATGGTCAATAAGACCACCAAATTCAAAAGGCAAGGAAATACCAAGAAAAAGGGAAACTTCAAGAAGGGCGGTAAGAAAGTTACCGCGCCGGCAAAGAAGACCAAGGTTGGGCCTAAGCCTGATACTGAGTGCTTTTACTGCAAGGGAGAAGGTCACTGGAAGCGGAATTGCCCTAAGTACTTGGAGGATCTAAAGAATGGTAACATCAAGAAGAAAGGTATATCCAATATACATGTTATTGATGTGTATCTCACTAGTAGTCGTAGTAGTGTTTGGGTATTTGATACTGGTTTGGTTGCTCATATTTGTAACTCGAAATAGGTGCTGCAGAATAGACGGAAACTAGCAAAGAACAAGGTGTCGATGCGCGTTGGAAATGGATCAAAGGTTGATGTGATCGTGGTCGGCACGCTACCTCTTCATCTACCATCAGGATTAATTTTATACTTAAATAATTATTATTTGGTGCATGCGTTGAGCATGAACATTATATCCGGGTCATGTTTTGTCGTGGTATTGCACGGCAGATGCTACTGGGGGTAGCTTACGTAGAGGGATCAAGGCGACGTAGGAGAATCCAGAAGCGAGATTGGCACACGATGTACCCAGGTTCAAGTCCCCTCTATGGAGGATCACTACGTCCTGCTATCAATCTATCAATCCAGTATATGATCATAGATTGGTTTACATGGGAGCCGCCGTAGGCGGAGGGAGAGACTAGATCTAATATGACGTACCCCTTGGGGGTGCCCTTGGTGGCTTTATATATGCAGCCAGTTAGGGTTTACAAGTGCTTTAGTGGGCTTTCTATTGGAGTCCCCGTCTTGGGCCTCCAGTCGGCGCCAGTCGTTTCGGTCCAGCATGCGCCAGTCGCCGTATTGGGCGAGTCGACCCGCGCGGGGCTTGGCTTCAGTCGGCTCGATCCAGCTGGAAAATCCGCTTCGTGGGTATACCCCGATTGGTATTCCCCCATATGTAGTCCCCGAGCGCGTTGTTGATTCGACGCGTGCTTGAGGCAGGGCGCGAAGAGTCTTGACGATGGGTCATGGTGAATCAGCGACGAGCTCCTGAACAGAGAAAAGAACCGTGAAGCGGGAGGCGGTCGGCGTAAGCCAGTCGGTGATGGCCAGTTGGCGATAGACGCGGGGTGTCGATGAAGCCGCCAGTTACGGCGAGTCCCAGAACGTGGAGCGTGCCGAGCCCCCGAGCGTGGCGAGTGGCGAGGTCAAGCGACCGGCGAGTGGCGCTGTCTGTAGCGCGCTGAGTCCCCGAGCGTGGAGAGTACGTGAGGGAGAGTCCGCGGTGGCGAGTCCCCGAGCGTGTTAAGTACGCGAGGGCGAGTCCGCGGTGGTGAGTCCCCGAGCGTTTTGAGTACGCGAGGGCGAGTCCGCGGTGGCGAGTTCCCGAGCGTGTCGAATACGCGAGGGCGAGTCCGCGGTGGCGAGTCCCCGAGCGTGTTGAGTACGCGAGGGCGAGTCCGCGATGGAGAGTCCCCGAGCATGTTGAGTACGCGAGGGCAAGTCCGTGGTGGAAAGTCGACGAGGGCGAGCCACGGTCGCGGAACCACGCATACACGTAGCATGCCTAGGAGTAGTCCCCGAGGCTCGAGTTGGCTTGTAGAGGCGACTTGAGGCTCATATTTTGAAAATAGTAGTGGTTGTTGCCGAGCGTGGCGAGTGGCGAGGTCGAGCGACCTGCGGGCGCCGAGTCCCCGAGCGCGGCGAGTTCGCGATGATTGCGAGTCCGCGAGGGGAGAGTCCCCGAGCGCGGCGAGTCCGCGATGATTGCGAGTCCGCGAGGGGAGAGTCCCCGAGCGCGGCGAGTCCGCGATGATTGCGAGTCCGCGAGGGAAGAGTTCCCGAGCGTGGCGAGTCCGTGATGATTGCGAGTCCGCGAGGGGAGAGTCCCCGAGCGTGGCGAGTCCGCGATGATTGCGAGTCCGCGAGGGGAGAGTCCCCGAGCATGGCGAGTCCGCGATGATTGCGAGTCCGCGAGGGGAGAGTCCCCGAGCGTGGCGAGTCCGCGATGATTGCGAGTTCGCGAGGGGAGAGTCCCCGAGCGCGGCGACTCCGCGATGATTGCGAGTCCGCGAGGGGAGAGTCCCCGAGCGCGGCGAGTCCGCGATGATTGCGAGTCCGCGAGGGGAGAGTCCCCGAGCGCGGCGAGTCCGCGATGATTGCGAGTCCGCGAGGGGAGAGTCCCCGAGCGCGGCGAGTCCGCGATGATTGCGAGTCCGCGAGGGGAGAGTCCCCGAGCGTGGCGAGTCCGCGATGATTGCCAGTCCGCGAGGGGAGAGTCCCCGAGCGTGGCGAGTCCGCGATGATTGCGAGTCCGCGAGGGGAAGTCCCCGAGCGTGGCGAGTCCGCGATGATTGCGAGTCCGCGAGGGGAGAGTCCCCGAGCGTGGCGAGTCCGCGATGATTGCGAGTCCGCGAGGGGAGAGTCCCCGAGCGTGGCGAGTCCGCGATGATTGCGGGTCCACGAGGGGAGAGTCCCCGAGCGTGGCGAGTCCGCGATGATGTTGATTTCGCTGTTTCTGTTAGCGAGTCTCTCGTCTTGGCCCGGGGGGCCAGTCGCATGGCGACTCCAAAGATGGCTCTCGGCTTGGCGTTCTTCCTGGACGATCCAAGGCTCGGTTTGCGAGTCCTCGTCCGCAGTACTTAGCCGTGCGAGTCGCACTGTCTAAGGTTGAGGAGGACATGATGCTGATTGTGTAGCACTACCATTTGTCTTGGCCCGAAAGGCCAGTCGAGCAAGGCGACTCCAATGATGGCTCTCGGTTAGCGTTTTTCGTGGACGATCCGAGGCTCGGTTTGCGAGTCCTCGTCCGCACTACTTGGCCATTGCGAGTCGCTCTTTCAAAGGTTGACAAAGGCGAATAGATTTTTCCCGGGGGGAAGAGACACCCAGTGGTGAGTCCATGCAGCGTGGCATGTGACCCTCTCTGGCGACTCGGACGATGAATGTCCCTTACTAGGCGCGGCGTACGCATTTGATGTAGCGAATGGGGTCGCACGGCGTTGAGCCGAGAAAAAGTCGACGCGGCGGACACAAAGTCGACGCGGCGGACGGGCGTCACGTTATGGCGAAGTCGTAGATGGCGGGGCCGCGAGGACGAGGTCGCTACGGCGACCCCGTGGCAGGCGAGTCCGCGCTGGGTGAGTTCGCGATAGGCGAGTACGCGAGGGCGACCTCGCGATGGCGAGTCCCCAAGCGTTGAGAGATCCACGATGGCGAGTTCGCGGCGGCGAGTCCACGGAGGCGGGAGGAGTCCGTGGCAGCCGAGCGACTCGGTTGGTTTCTTTGCGGCTCCATTGTTTCAGACGTGATGTCATGCATACACAAATAAACAACACGTACGTTGATGATTAGATCAAATAATAATTATTGGAGAAAATAACGAGTAAGAGAGAAGTGTACGTGCATGTCTCTTCAACTACAATTGATTAGATAGCTTTCATGGCAATACGATACATGCAAGGGATCAAATCTATATTGAATAATCAAAATAATAATTAAGAAGAGATGAGATTGAACGAAATACTCATCGGGAATTCATCTGTTGTAGATTATATACAGATGTCGTGGTTGCATTGAGGCGCCGGTACCGTCGCAGCCATCGAGTTCCATGGCTATAGCGCAAAGCGGCCAGCCGATCGTGAGCGTAGGTGCATCCGAAGGATCTTTCTTTTGGTGAGACGCGTCTGTGCGTTTGCGGCAGTTCATGGACCACCTGATCGATCGAAGCATGCTTGTACGGCCAATATTTATCTCCATGGGTGACTAGTACGTCTGCCGTACGGAACCGGATCCAGACTCCGGGTCCCCGAACAATAATCCATGCCCGATCGCATGGAGAGCAAGCCCCGAGGTCCACTTATGCTTATGGTGGAGATGAAGCTGATCGCGACGGCGTACCCGAATCTGCCGGATGCGATCTGGCCGTGATGATGAAAAGTTGGACCGTCGGCCCTGATCAGACCTCCATAGGGCAGAGTCGCGGCGGCCGAATAAGATGGGACTGCTTCAGCGGTACGTGCTCGTGTGCGCGGCTCAAGTCGCCAAGGCTCAATTCCTGACTGCCTCATGCCGACGTGCAGCAATCGATTCGGCACTCCAATTGCTCCAAACAGTGAATCAATTGATCATGCATCAGATGTAGATTGCGATTAGTATCCATGATTAATTAAATAGTCTAATCAATAAAAACATACGATAGTCTTTCTCACTTGCAATCGATATGGACCATGGAGTGACTTAAATAATGGGCAAAATAGCACTTTACCGATCTCGATCAGCTGAATCAAGGACTGCTTGCAATCATCTTCTGTATAAAATCTTTCCATTGCGCCTGATGCTTGTGGAACGCGTGCGGATCATGGTTCCGTTTTGCAGACTCAGCTGTCCTCCTTGAATTTGAAGGCGGCACGGATGAATTAGTTGATGGAGATCTTGCCGATGTTGATGAAGGATCTTGCCCGGATTATCACCCTCCAAGCACCGCTTGCCCCACGGTGGGCGCCAACTGTCGTGGTATTGCACGGCAGATGCTACTGGGGGTAGCTTACGTAGAGGGAGCAAGGCGACGTAGGAGAATCCGGGAGCGAGATTGACACACGATGTACCCAGGTTCACGTCCCCTCTATGGAGGATCGCTACGTCCTGCTATCAATCCAGTATATGATCATAGATTGGTTTACATGGGAGCCGCCGTAGGCGGAGGGAGAGACTAGATATAATATGGCGTACCTCTTGGGGGTGCCCTTGGTGGCTTTATATATGCAGCCAGTTAGGGTTTACAAGTGCTTTAGTGGGCTTTCTATTGGAGTCCCCGTCTTGGGCCTCCAGTCGGCGCCAGTCGTTTCGGTCCAGCATGCGTCAGTCGCCGTATTGGGCGAGTCGACCCGCGCTGGGCTTGGCTTCAGTCGGCTCGATCCAGCTGGAAAATCCTCTTCGTGGGTATACCCCGATTGGTATTCCCCCATCATGTTTATTGCGAGACAGTTACTTGTTTAAGTCCGAGAATAATGGTTATTCGATTTATATGAGTAATATATTTTATGCACATGCACCTTTGATAGATGGTCTATTCTTGTTGAATCTCAATTCTAGTAATACACATGTTAATAACATTAAAGCTAAATGTTTGAAATTAAGCGATAACTCAACTTATATGTGGCACTGTCGTCTTGGTCACATTGGACTGAAGCGTATGAAGAAACTCCATTCTGATATACTTCTTGAATCACTTGATTTCAAATTACTTGAAAGATGCGAAGCATGTATGATGGGTAAAATGACTAAGACTCAATTTTCTGGTATGATGGAGCGAGCTACGGATTTATTGGAAATCATACATACCAATGTGTGTGGCCCAATGAGTGTAGCATCACGCAGTGGTTATCGTTATGTTATTACTTTCACAGATGACTTGAGTATATATGGGTATATCTATTTCATGAAACATAAGTCCGAAACTTTCGAAAAGTTTAAGGAATTTCGATGTGAAGTAGAGAATCAATGTAACAAGAAGATTAAATTTCTTTGATCTGATCGTGGAGGTGAATATCTAAGTTACGAGTTTGGCGAGCATTTGAATAAATACGGAATACTTTCATAATTGACACCGCCGGGAACACCACAACGTAATGTTGTGTCCAAATGTCGTAATCGAACTCTCTTAGATATGGTTCGTTCTATGATATCACTTACAGATTTACCGCTATCGTTTTGGGGTTATGCATTAGAAATATCCATATTCATTTTAAATAGGGCACCATCTAAATCCATTGAAATGACACCGTATGAATTATGGGTAGGAAAGAAACATAAATTGTCGTTCCTTAAAGTTTGGGGTTGCGAAGCTTATGTAAATAAGTTACAACCCGACAAGCTTGAACCCAAAGCAGAAAAATGCGTCTTCATAGGGTACCCGAAGGAAACTATTGGGTATACCTTCTATCATAGATCTGAGGGAAAAATCTTCATTGACAAGAATGGATCCTTTCTAGAGAAGGAGTTTCTCTCGAAAGAAGTGACTGGAAGGAAAGTAGAACTTGACGAGGTTGTCGAACCTTCTCTCGGATTTTAGAGTAGCATAGCACCGGAAGAAGGTCATGTGGTGCCTACACCAATAAGAGAGGAAGCTAATGATGTTGATCATGAAACTTCGACTGAAGTTACTACGGAACCTCGCAGGTCAACGAGAACTCGTACCACTCCTAATTGGTATGATCCCGTTATGAGTGTCATGCTGGTGGATAACACCGTCGACCCTGCGACATATGAGGAAGCGATGATGAGCCCAGATTCCAATAAATGGCAAGAAGCCATGAAATCCGAGATTGGATCCATGTACGAAAACCAAGTATGGACTTTGGTGGACTTACCGGATGGCCGGAAGGTTGTCAAGAACAAATGGATTTTCAAGAAGAAACAGATGTTGATGGTAATGTTACCGTCTATAAAGCTCGACTTGTCGCAAAAGGGTTTCGACAAATTCAAGGAGTTATACGATGAGACTTTCTCACCGGTAGTGAAGCTAAAGTCTGTGAGGATTTTATTAGAAATTGCTGGATATTATGATTATGAGATATGGCAGATGGATGTCAAAACAACGTTCCTCAATGGAGACATTGATGAAGAGTTGTATATGGTACAACCCAAAGGTTTTGTCGATCCTAAGAATGATAACAAGGTATGCAAACTTCAACGATCCATTTATGGATTGAACCAAGCATCCCGAAGTTGGAATCAACGTTTTGATAAGGTGATCAAAAGCTTTAGTTTTATACAAACTTATGGAGAAGCTTGTATTTACAAGAAAGTGAGTGGGAGTTCTATAGCATTCCTAGTACTATATGTGGACGACATATTGTTGATTGGGAATGATATAGACCTTCTTAATAGTGTCAAGGATTATTTGAATAATAATTTTTCAATGAAGGATTTTGGCGAAGCTGCTTACATATTAGGCATAAAGATTTATAGAGATAGATTAAGACACCTAATATCATTGTCACAGAGTACATATTTGGACAAAGTTCTAAAGTGGTTTGGAATGGAAGATAGCAAGAAAGAGTTCTTGCCCATGTTGCCCAATACGACCTTGAGTAAAACTCAAAGTCCTGCTACGGCAGAAGATAGAGAGAGAATGAGTAAGACTCTCTATGCCTCAGCCATAGGATCTATCATGTATGCCATGCTATGTACTACACCCGACATTGCATATGATGTTAGTTTAACTAGCAGATATCAAAGTGATCCAGGGGTGGATCATTGGACAACGGTCAAAAACCTCCTTAAGTACTTGAGAAGAACTAAGGAAATGGTTCTTTCTTATGGAGGTGATGAACAGCTCGTTATTAATGGTTATACCAATGCTAGTTGGAACACCGATTCAGATGATTCTAAATCTCAATCTGGATACGTATTTACTTTGAATGGTGCAGCAGTGAGCTGGAGGAGTGCAAAGCAAAGCGTTGTGGCGAGATTTTCAACTAAATCGGAATACATAGCTGCTTCGGAAGCTTCACAAGAGGCAATATGGATGAAGTAGTGATGACCCACAAGTATAGGGGATCGTAACAGTCTTCGGGGGTAGTATTACCCAATTTATTGATTTGACACAAGGGGAGCCAAAGAATACTTATAAGCCTTAACAACTGAGTTATCAATTTAGCTGCACCTGGAAATAGTCTTGCTCACAGGAGTTTATTAGTAGTAACAGTTTTGTAGTAGCAATAACAAAGTAACAACAGCAGTACAACAAAGGCAGTAGTAACAACAGTAGCAAACCGTAGGATATGAGCGAGGTACGCATAGGGATGGCTGGAAAGGCATTGCATGGACAAGTCTAAACATATAACTTCAAGATCTAGGGCAATTGCAGATAAATAAGATAAAGCATCCAAGTACTAAACAATCATAGGCATGTGTTCCATATATAGTCATACGTGCTCACAATGAGAACTTGCACCACATCTTTTGTCCAGCCAGCCCGTTGCAGCGGGGCCTCAAGGGAATCTACTAGCAATTAAGGTACTCTTTTTAATAGAGCACCGGAGCAAAGCATTAACACTCCGTGAACACATGTGATCCTCATATCACAGCCATCCCCTCCGGCTGTCCCAATTTCTGTCACTTTGGGGCCTTTGGATCCAGACAATGATATGTGTACACAACTTGGAGATAAGATCACAAACAATACTATCATCATGAATCAATAATAAGTTCAGATCTGAGATCATGGCACTCGGGCCCTAGTGACAAGCATTAAGCATAATAAGTTGCAACAAAGTCAAATAGCACTAATAGAGATACTAGGTACCATGCCCTAACAATCTTATTTGATTACATGATAGAACTCATCCAATCCCTACCATCCCCATAGCCTACAGCGGGGGATTACTCACTCATGGATGGGGGAAACATGGATGGTTGATGGAGAGGCGTTTTTGATGATGATGGCGATGATCCTCTCCAAATTCCCCGTCTCGGCTGGGTGCCAAAACGGAGTTTCTGGTTCCGAATCGTGGTTTCTGGTGGTGGCGGCGCAGTGGAACTCTTCATGGAAAAATGTCGAAGCCCCTGAGTTTTTAGGTCAAGAGGCATCTTATAGGCAAAGAGGGAGGCCGAGGGGGTGCCCGAGGCGGCCACATCCCTCCTATGTGCGGCCTGGGCTGGCCCGCGCGGCCCGGGGTGTGGGCCCCTCGTGGCCCACCTCCGCCTCATCTTTTGGCTCAGTGAGTCTTCTGGTAAAATAGGACTTTCGGCATATTTTCCGGGATTTTTCCTGATAGTTGGTTTTCTGCACAAAAACTAGACACCAAGGTAATTCTGCTGAAAATAGCGTCAGTCCGTGTTAGTTGTATCCAAATCACACAAGTTTAGAGGATAAAAAATAGCAAAAGTGTTTGGGAAAGTAGATATGTTTTGGACGTATCAACTCCCCCAAGCTTAGATTATTGCTTGTCCTCAAGCAATTCAGTTAAAAACTGAGTGCGATAAAAGAACTTTCACGAACACATTTGCTTCATATGATGTGTATATTATCAGCACATGAGTAGATACTTATACAATTCATAATAAGGAGTATGCAACTAAGTCTACTTAATAGTCATTGCAAGCTATGAAGAGATTCCAACTAAATAATAATAAGTAGCATGAAACATAAAAATAAGCAACATTGCAATGCTCATAAAAAGGTATGATAGACTGATGTCTACGCACTTCTATTCTTGTAGACAGTTGTTGGACCTCCAAGTGCAGAGGTTTGTATAATAGCAGCAAGTTTCCCTTAAGTGGATCACCCAAGGTTTATCGAACTCAGGGAGGAAGTGGTCAAAGGTATTCCCTCTCAAGCAACCTTGCAATCAAGATACAAGAAGTCTCTTGTGTCCCCAACACACCCAACACATTTTTCAGGTGTATAGGTGCACTAGTTCGGCGAAGAGATAGTGAAATACAAGTGGTAATGGTGCCAGAAAATAGCTTTGATGGAGCTTGACGGCGAGGTAAAGACTGGAAGCAAGCAAACATGCAACAGATCTAGATGCAAACAATGTTTCAATGTTTAGATACAAGGCCTAGGGATCATACTTTCACTAGTGAACACTCTCTCATATAAATATCCTCTCTTCATGATACTACTCTTAACTACTCTTCGGTTGGACACTCTAATCCAAGGTAGGGCTATAACAGCACACCTCAAAGTACGTCTTCCCCAATCTAGATAACCCCATATTGTTACCTTGAGCACTAGATGGTTCCAACAAACACCACAATTTCATAGAGACATCCAACTCCAAATATAACTCATAACAAATATTCAATCTAGCCAAAGTGCCACACACGGTATGCACGCTGTCACTTTCACACACGTGGGGAAAAGCATAGATCTATTAAAGCACAAAGAGTATTTATGTAGACTCAAACCTAAGTGCCACCATGGCATGCATGCTGTCACTTTCACACTCATGGGGAGAGCATAGATCTAATGAAGCACTTGAGTAGCAAGGTAAATCTACTTGATTACAAAGCTCATGACCACAACATGATCATGCATAGAGAGAGAGAGATGAACACATAGCTACCGGTAGAGCCCTTAGCCTCGAGGAAGAACTACCCCGGGGGACACTTCCCCGTCCCGGCAGGGTGCCGGAACAGAGACTTTCTATCCCCCAAATCTCCCCTTCGGTGGCGGCGGCGCTATAGAGGTTTTCGTGGATTTCTTCTTGATTATTTAGGGTTTTTGGGTCAGAGCCTTCTTATAGGCAAAGGAGGAGACCGAGGAGGCAGCCAGAGGGCCCACACCCTCCCAGGCACGGGCCAGGCTTGGCCGCGCCCAGGGGGGTCTGGCCACCCTCTGGTGCCTCTCCGTCCCTCCTTCTGGATTTGTGTCCCTCACGGGAAGATATTGACTTTGGCTTTTGTCCCGTCCAATTCCGAGAATATTGATTTTCTGCCTTTCTGGAACCAAAAACAGAAGAAAACAGGCACTATGGCATCTTGTCAATAGGTTAGTTCCAAAAAGTGTATAAAAATACCTCAAAGTGTAGACAAAACATAAGACAAATGATATAAAACAAGCATGGAGCATAAAAAATTATAGATACGTTTCCGATGTATCAAGCATCCCCAAGCTTAACTCCTGCTCGTCCCCGAGTAGGTAAGTGATAAAAAGAATAATTTTTGAGGTGACATGCACCTTCAGAATGAAGATCAAACCATTTGCAAGCATTGAGAGCTGGGAACAAAGAACTCTAAACATGTGCATGAAAGATGGAGTTCTAACAATAGGACATAGTAACTATGCATGCAACATGAAAGGCTACAAACAAAGATCATGAATAACATGCATTGAAAAAGTTTTTTTCTTTCACATACAGAAAACATAGCATAGTGGCAATCAGATTATCCCTCAAAGAGTAGCAATATATATGCATAGGACACCTTCAAAGTTCACAAGGGTTACTAGAAACAAATAGCACAAGAACAAGTAATATCACAATATGCATCAATCAATAAGCTTTGGGACACTGCACACAGAATGACAACTATGCTCTCTTAATGGTGCCTAAAAGTAGTAGGTGGAGACTTAATAATGGTGGAATAAAGTCCTTTTGTAAAGGAAGTAGGGATTTCAAGTTTCAAAAAGAGCTTCCAAAAATTATGGTACTTGTTAGCTTTCATCCCTCATTGCCCCTATCATAAGCATCTTGAAGTGATTAAGGTTAAAGTGAACAAAGATGGAGTATATGCTTGACGAAGTATAAGTTGGCAATCTCAAGTCCCTTGAATACGAGGGCCACACCTCATGCTACTCAACTTTAGTCACCTATAAGTTCTTGTCATTGTAAGTATTTGCATATCATAGAGAACAGCCAACGGGGCACCCCTTTCACATGGTACAGGAGCTTTCCCATAACCAAAATGACAAGGCAAGCAGACAATGAGCATCTCAGCAATCTTCTTATTTACCATGGGAATATGGTGCTTTTTTCTCTCTTTCCTCTTTTCTCAATGTGTCTCTCTTTTGTTATAAGAAGAATGCTTCATAGATGTCACTATGGTGATGCTGTAAGTTTCCACCATGATTAGACATGGCTTAGGCTAGCGGACCAGGCGTTTCTATAACACAGAATAAAAACTCCATGGACTTACAAGTTCCCTCTTTATTTCACACTGGTGACATCCATAGACAAAAGAGCATGATATCAACTGAGTACAAAGTACAAGTGCAATGTTGAAAACGTTCCTCGTGACAGCACGGTTCTGCTAATTCCAACGTATAAGTGCAAGCATATACAACATAGATGACACAATGGTTCAAGTTTTTTAGGGGCAAGGAATATAAAGTGTGCCATCAAGTTTGTGAGGTCTTTAATCACTAAGTTTTCACATAACAAAATAGTTTTTAATTGGAAGATAGCTGAAAACAAGAATATACTTGGAATGGTGTAACATACCATGCATAGGAGTTTATAGTGGACACTTTGGAATAACTTGGTTTCTTGGGAGTTGGAAGAATGAGTAGAGCTTACTCATACAAATGGAGGTTAGCAAAAGACTGGGAGCAACCAACTAAGAGAGCAATAATGGCCATAATCATGCAGAGCAACAAAGCATTACTAATCAAAGCAAAGAGTGGTACTACAAGTCAAGCACTAAATAATCATAGAGGCTATGGTGACTTGTGAAAGTCATAACATGGTGTGAGCATGTTCCAAGTCAACCCAAACAAAGCATCAAAGGAGAATACCACAATACTATGCTTTTGCATGCTAAAACAACGCATAATTTCTTCAAGGCACACTAAGAAATCCCAATTTTTTGGAACAAGACATGCTACAGCAATAATTACTAAGCATAAGGTCAAAACAACACCTAGCATGTCATGCTAAAGTCTAAGTCACAGTTAATGCAAGCTCCCTTTTGTACCACTTAAGCATGAAGCTTCCTACTCTTTTCCAACACCAAACAACTTATTTGAAACAACTCATAAAGATAGTAATCAATAAAGATCAGTGAGAATGTCTCACAAATCCACAAAAAAGAACTAAAAAGTCCTAAGCTGAAATCACAAGAAAACTAAGGCTAAACGCAGTGCTAGCAAAAGTGAACACTCACAAAACAATAAGAGTGAAAACTAGAGTGTTCTAGGCAATGGAAACAGAGTATGTCTCTCTCCAAAAGGAGTGTGGTGTAACCAACCAAATTATTCAAGCAAACTAAGCAAATGAAAACCAAAAACGAAAACTAAGACGCTCCAAGAACAACACAACAATGCATGAAACAATAAAAATGAAGTGTCTAGAAAGACCTGAGCTTTTTATTGATGAAGGAGGGGATGCCTTGGGCATCCCCAAGCTTTGACGCTTGTACCTCTTGGATATTTCTTGGGGTGACACCGGGGCGGCATCCCCAAGCTTGAGCTTTTGTCCATTCTTCATCTCGTTACATCATTCTTTCTTTACACCTGCAAATTTTCCTTCATACAAAACTTCACATAATCTTCATTAGCAACATTGGTGTATTCAAGAGATATTAGACCTTAGGTAAAGCTTTGGAACAGCAAAACTTTTCACTAAAAACACAAGATACTGTAGCAACTCCTTCAAAAAGCTCAATTTCCCAAAAAGAACCCAAAAAGGAATCAATAAGAAGCAAATGCAAATAATGGCAGAAATCTGTAAAAACAGACCAGCAGGTAGAAACCGATTTTTTCGAAGACCTTCTGTTGATCAAATCAAAAAGTGTTGAACTGGCGAAATTTAGATAACATACATGGGGATTTATTCGTAATTTTTCAGCTCAATCCGAGTTATAGAGACTCCTCACGTATTTTTATGGTGGAGGACAGAAATCTGTTTCGGGGCAGCAAATCCCCAAATCTTACTTCTATCTCATTAGAGATCATTCTTGGCACAAAAAGCAAACAAAAAGGATAAGGAGAGGTAATTACTGAAGTAATAACTTCCAAACTCAAGAAAACTCTTGGGTTATCTCCCAACAAGTACTTTTCTTTAATGCCTTTAAGTTAAGCTTGATAGTTTGAGAAGATGCTCACATAAGAAATATGAATTGAAGTAAAAGAGATCATCAAGAAGTAAATTCAAAACACATTTAAGTCTAACCCACCTCCTATGCATAGGAATCTTGTAAAGAAAAAAGTCATAAAAGCACAAAGCAACAAGCAGAGGAAAGCATAACAAGTGCAACTTCAAAACTTTCAACATAAAGAGGGGAAACTTAATATTTTTGAGATGCATAAAACCATGTTTCCCTCTCTCATAATAACTTTCAGTAGCAACATGAATAAAATTAACAACATAACTATTTCCAAGTAAAAACCCCTAGTATATGAAAGAATGAAAAGGTGATTACATTCTTGTGGAATAAGAAGCCCTCGTACCTTAACACATAAAACATTCTTATCATGAGCCACATGCATAAAATGATTATTACTCTCCACATAATAATAGTCATTCTTATTAATTGTAGTGGGAGCAAATCTAACAAAATAGCTATCATTACTATTCTCATCACCATAATCATCAAATATAGGAGGCATATTGTAATCACAATCAATTTTCTCCTCAATAGTAGGTGGATTGAAAATATCATAATCATCATTGTAATCATCATATATTGGAGGTTTGGTATCATCATAAGCAATAGAATAGCTATCTTCAAAAGCTGGGGAACTAAAAAGATCATTTTCATCAAAACTAGCTTCCCCAAGCTTAGACTTTTCCATAGCATTAGCAATAATGGTGTCCAAAGAATTCATACTAATAACATTGCTATTAGCATGCAAATAAAGCTCCATAGTTTTTTTAATTTTCTCTTCAAACACTGCATGTCCTAACCCAAGATAGATACTATAAATCTCTCTAACTTTTTTGTTGTTTTCCATTAAGCCTAACTAGTGAAAACAAGAAACAAAAAGACACAATTGCAGAATCTAAAGGAAATAACTTTGAGCACTCACACCGGAGGATGTGAGTACCTTTTACCTTACCTCCCCGGCAAAGGCGCCACAAAAGAGCTTTCTGGCTTGCTGTTGTTGTGGGGTAACGTGTGTGAGTGCCTTTTACCTTTCCTCCCCGGCAACGGCGCCAGAAAAGAGCTTATGGCGTGGAGGAAAGGTAAAAGCCCAAAACATCCCCGGCAACGGCGCCAGAAAAGAGCTTGATGTCTACGCACTTCTATTCTTGTAGACAGTTGTTGGGCCTCCAAGTGCAGAGGTTTGTAGAACAGCAGCAAGTTTCCCTTAAGTGGATCACCCAAGGTTTATCGAACTTAGGGAGGAAGTGGTCAAAGGTATTCTCTCTCAAGAAACCTTGCTATCAAGATACAAGAAGTCTCTTGTGTCCCCAACACACCCAATACACTTGTCAGGTGTATAGGTGCACTAGTTCGGCGAAGAGATAGTGAAATACAAGTGGTAATGGTGCCAGAAAATAGCTTTGATGGAGCTTGACGGTGAGGTAAAGACTGGAAGCAAGCAAACATGCAACAGATCTAGATGCAAACGGTGTTTCAATGTTTAGAAACAAGGCCTAGGGATCATACTTTCACTAGTGAACACTCTCTCATATAAATATCCTCTCTTCATGATAATACTCTTAACTACTCTCTGGTTGGACACTCTAATCCAAGGTAGGGCTATAATAGCACACCTTAAAGCCCGCCTTCCCCAATCTAGATAACCCCACACTGTCACCTTGAGCACTAGATGGTTCCAACAAACACCACAATTTCATAGAGACATCCAAATCCAAATATAACTCATAACAAATATTCAATCTAGCCAAAGTGCCACACACGGTATGCACGCTGTCACTTTCACACATGTGGGGAAAAGCATAGATCTATTAAAGCACAAAGAGTATTTATTTAGACTCAAATCTAAGTGCCACCATGGCATGAACGCTGTCACTTTCACACACATGGGGAGAGCAGAGATCTAATGAAGCACTTGAGTAGCAAGGTAAATCTACTTGATTACAAAGCTCATGACCACAACATGATCATGCATAGAGAGAGATGAACACATAGCTATCGGTAGAGCCCTTAGCCTCGAGGAAGAACTACTCCCTCCTCATCATGGGAATCAGCAATGGTGATGAAGATGGCGATGGAGATCGATGGATATGGCTCCGGGGCACTTCCCCGTCCTGGCAGGGTGCCGGAACAGAGACTTTATGTCCCCCAAATCTCTCCTTCGGTGGCGGTGGCGATATAGAGGTTTTCGTGGATTTCTTCTGGATTATTTAGGGTTTTTGGGTCGGAGGCTTCTTATAGGCGAAGGAGAAGGCCGAGGAGGCGGCCAGAGGGCCCACACCCTCCCTAGGCACGGGCCAGGATTAGTCACGCCCAGGGGGGTCTAGCCACCCTCTGGCACTACAAGAAATGTGTCAGCCTATGACATTTTGGTAGTGACCATGAACGAAATCGTCATAGATTTATGACGATTCCACATATGATGGTCATACACTGTTTGACAAAACCAAATCCTAAGTAAACTATGACGATTTCGCTAAAAAATGTCATAATTTCTATAGACGGAATCGTCATAATCGCTAGGCATACCGAGATATAAGAGAAGAACAAATATCAGCCGTTGATGTGAACTTGATGAACGGTGGGATGGTGGTCTGTGAAAATTTGGCGTGGATCGATGACCTGGCATCCATCGCGCGCATACAGTGCCAAAATTTCATTCGCACACGCGGCACATGACAAATCCCCCGACGCCCAGACCCCCTCCATCCTCTAAAGTCTAACCCTAACACTTATCCCTCTCACCTCCGGCCGCCGCAAAACCGCGTCGGCCACCCAGATCCCTGGCGCCCCTCCTCCCCCTCCTCACCACCTCGTCGGCCACCCAGATCCCTGGCGCCCCTCCTCCCCCGCCCCACCACCTCCGCCCCCTCACCCTCGGCCCCCATCTCCCCTCACTGGATTTCCCCCTGCGCCCAACCCCATCCATATCGAGCGAACCCTAGCTTCTCCTCTGGCGATGACGATGAAGCCCTGACCTCCCTCGCTATGGACGACAGTGCCTCGATGGCCATGTTCTACAGCTCCCTCTAGCCCGGACTACCCCGCGCGATCTGTACTTCGGCTGCCCTGGAGCACCTCGTCCGCCTCCCTGCTCGACGGCAAGATCTCCCTCTCCATCTTCTTCTCCCCTCGTTGCACCCAGATCTCCCTCTCCATCTTCTTCTCCCCTCCTCGATGACAAGAACAGGAAGAAGCACCTCCCATCTCGCTCTCTCCCCATCACCTTCTGCCCATCCTCCTCTAATCCTTTGTATTTGTTGAAACAGGATCCCACGATGTCGATCTCCCTGCAGAGCTGCTCCCTTCCTCAGAGGCATCCTCCACCAGATCCCCTCTGGCTTGGTCTTCTGTGTTCTTCGACACACCGCAGAAGTTGCAGGCCGACGAGCACGTCACCATTCTTATCTTCAAGAACACCCCATTCAGACCACGCTGTCAGGTAAGACCGAAGCCTGCTCTCCTGGGGTTCTGAGTTGGGAACTAGACTTACACGAACGTGACCTGTAGGAAGATCGACCGCGTAGATTCATGTTTTTTGCGGGGTGGGGATTCGTGGTTCTTGGCGCATATAAGAAGAGATTCGTGGTTCTTGGCGCATATAATTGCTGAGGGTAGAACTATGCTGTATATTGCTTGTGCCAATTGTGTCTGCTGTATATTAGCCTCACATGTATTCCTGACTGCACTAGATTATTTGTTTTTTCCTCTTTTAGTAATCTTGAAGGAGCACAACAGCAGTAGATAGCAAATTAAATGCTTTGTGAGACCAATGCTGCACAATGTTTTGTTTACTTGTAACTAAAACTTGCAACTACTACCATTGATAGCTTTCTGTTGGTTAATTGACTAAAATGTCTGGGAAATTGCTTTCCTATGTCTAAATGAAGATTTTGTTCTGCTTTTAACTTGCATCCTTATCAGATTGTTTGTGTGTTTTGTGTCTGCAGGGAGGGGTTTAGGAAGGACTACAAGTAGAAGCACCCCAACAACCAGCTGGTCCCTGTGGTAAGCGACTCTCTTCCCCTTGCATCTATATATTCTTGTTGGTTGATTGATGCATCTGGAAACTTAATCTCTCAGGCAGTTAGATACTATTTTGATTCAGTATGAGAAGAAGAAATATATGGTTAGTAGTGTGTTATTGATAGTAATCTGCCTAGGTGGAATGCTGAGACAATTCGGACTAGGTCGGATCTCATCTGCTAAGTTTTTAGTGGTGATTCCATCCTATAGTAGTATAAGAACTGATTACTATCATGAATCATATAGGACACTTTGATGTTATAACTTCATCAATAAAACACAACAAATTTGGAAGATCCCTTGTTATCCCCTAGTACAAATTCCATCGTTTCCATTGCTTTGTACATGCGCATTTTGTTTCACATGTGGTACATGGTTTTGGGTGAGAGGACTAGTTGTTGCTGGTAGGACATACAAAAACATCCAAGCATTTAGAAAAGTACTGTATCTTCCTCTATCATTTTTCATGTCTACGTCTAAATTAATCATGGTTCTGTGATTAGTTACTTCTATTGCATTTCTTTTCTATGCCTAGTCTACTCCTATTTATCCAGTCTGTGTAGAGTCTATACTCCAAGTAGTGCTTGTAGAAGTACTGTAAGTACTGAAACTTTATTACTCCATATAACCACACTGAATTTAGTACAACATTGAGACTCCATTAGTGATACAGTACTTGATCTATGCACATACAGTAGTTTCTTACATTGTGCATATACAGTTCTTTAATACTGCTTAGATTATATTTCTTCAAAGATTCTTCAATTTAATGTTGGTGTATGGCCTGCTTGTATTGCAAAAAGATTATCAGTCTGTACTTTCTTAATCATTCATGGATTACTGTACTTTCTCACTGAAATTGAACTTGAACTTGCATTTTAAACCTGTTTCACAGAAGTAGTACAAACTTGTTTCATAGTAGGAGTAATACAAACTGTTTTAGTAGAAACTGACTGTTTTATTTATGCTACTCCAGTGTTGTTTCTGCTTGTACAACAATTTCATTGTTTCTACTTGGTTAATCTGACGTCTTTTTGCTGCTCTTTGTTTAGGTATGGGTCTACTACTGCTGTGATATGCTGCTTCTCCTTATTTAGACATGAGGTTGCTGCTGTTGTGACTGCTGGTCTTTGTTTAGGTATGGTCTGCTGCTGCTATCTGTGCAAGGAACACCTAGGCGTCGAGGCGCTAGTGAGGAAGAACCTGGGAGCTGCGTGAGGAAGAACCTAGGCGCTGGTGGTCAAGAGCATGAGGCGGGAAGGGGACAATGCCGAGGAGAGGAGACAGTGCTGCCGGGGAGATGACTGGCCGACGGTCTACTCCTGCTGGGTGAGGGCCAGCGGCCGGCGAGCTACTGGGTGGGGGCAGGTAGCGGCCAGCAGCCGGAGATCGCTGGTTATCTGGTGCTAGGTGGTGCAGCAAGGAAGACACGGGGAGCGGGGCATGGTACAGCCTACAGGTGAGCTGATGGTGATTGATTCTGGGAGGGATTTTGGTAGGAAATAATCCTGGAGCTTGGACATGGTGTATTCCTTGGTTAACTTATTGTTGCCTAGCAGATCTTGCAATTGGTGCTATTTGCTAATAATTTAATGTAAATACTGAATTGTAATCTTGGATGTGCATTTGTGAGCCTGCAATTTGCTGTTAAATTATCTGCATGTTGTGTATTAGCTGAAAATGGTGTATTTTCTTGATGTATTTGAAAACTCTCATGTATTTTCTCGATTTATTGCATGGCTGGAGCAATTCCAGAAATGAAAATGAAAATTCTAGTTAAAAAATAGAAGAAATCTGGACTGGATGAAATGTATTTGGGCTCTAAAAAGGTTGTGGCCCAAAATATATTGTAACAAATATGAAAATAAATAAGTGGACGGTAAGAAGGAAAGGCCCAAAAGAGACAAACCTAAACAGGCCAAGGCCTAGCAAATAAAAGGCTATAATTATTGGGCTAGCCCATTTAGATCACTAAAATGGATTGGGCTGATTTTGATTTAAGACGATTTCATTTCGTCACAATTTTGCCACGTAGGATTGGCCACGTAGGATCTGAGCTGGCCTGGCTAAATGGTCCATGACGATATTGGATCGTCATAGACGTTATGACGATTCAATATCGTCATAGACGGTTATGACAATTTTATAAAAAACGTCGTTATAGTTCATTTGCGACGCCCAGCTTTCGACGATCTCAAAATCGTCATAGAATCGTCATAAACGGACTACTATGACGATTCTGTGATGAAAATTGAGGGTCATATATAGCCAGATTCCTTGTAGTGTGGTGCCTCTTCGTCCCTCCTTCTGGATTCGTGTCCCTCACAGAAAGATATTGACTTTGGCTTTTGTCCCGTCCAGTTCCGAGAATATTGATTTTCTGCCTTTCTGGAACCATAAACAGAAGAAAACAGGCAACTGGTACTGTGGCATCTTATCAATAGGTTAGTTCCAAAAAGTGTATAAAAATACCTCAGAGTGTATAGAAAACATAAGACAAATGATATAAAACAAGCATGGAGCATCAAAAATTATATATACGTTTTCGACGTATCATAGAGTGGTATCTCTCTTGCCTTTGATGGTGGAGCAAAACATGAATGCCAAGGCACCTCTGAAGTTCAGGTGAAGACTAGAAGTAAAGATATCAGAGATACAAGCATCAAAGTCATAACATAATTAACCAAGTTTTGAGACAAGCAGATTACACTAAGAATGACATATATGCTCTCAAGAAGGTGCTCATAGAATAAGTGGTGACTCAACAAGGAATTGAAAAGGTTTTGAAAAGTTTGAAAGGCTTTCAAATGCTGAAAGTATGGTACTCACTAGATTTGAGCTCACATTGCCCCTATCATAGGTATCTTTAGATAGTTAAGGTGAAAGTGAGGTCCAATATGAGTTATATGCTTGACAGACCATAAACTGAAAATCTCATGTCCCTTGAGTACGAGGGCCGCTCCTCATGCTACTCAACTTTAGTTACCGTAAGTTCTTGTCATAGTAAATACATGTGTATCATATAGAACCGCCAACGGGATACCCTTGCACATGATACAGGAGCTGTCCCATAATCAAAATGACAAGGCAAGTAGACAATGAGCATCTCAGCAATCTCTTATTTACCATGGGAAAATGGTGCTTTTTTCTCTCTTTCCTCTTTTCAATATGTCTCTCTTTTTTATATAAGAATAAAGCTTCATAGAGTGCTCATTATGGTGATGCTGCAAGTTTCCACCATGATTAGGCATGGCTTAGGCTAGCGGCCCAGGCGTTTCTCTAACACATATACATAACTACATGGACTTACAAGCTCCCCTTTTATTTCACACTGACGACATCCGTAAAAAAGAGAGCATGATATCAACTAGGTATATAAATACGGTGTTGAAAGTGTTCCTCGTGACAGCACAGTTTTGCTAACTCCCAGCCTATAATTTGCAAGAATATAACTTTCATGGACAGTCACAATGGTTCGGGTTTATTAAGTGCAAGAAATAAAGTGTGCCATCAAGTTCGTGAGAGCTTTACTAACTAACTTTCTCATAACAAGCAAACATTTTATTTGGAAGAAAACAAGGCATAATGAATATGCACGGAATAGCAAATGATGCTAGTAGGTAGGTATGGTGGACACTTTTGGCACTGCTGGTTTGGAGAGTTGGAAGCACAAGTAGAGCACACGCTCAGTGCAAGTGAAGTCTAGCAATAGAGAGGGAGCGACAAACGAGAGAGCAATAACTCTCATAATCACGCTTGCAACAAAACAGGACTAATTATGGCATAAAAGTGATACAAGAACTCTGAGGCAAAATAAACCACCGAGGCTTAACTGACTATTGTTCAGTCATATGCATGCGTGAGCATGTGTCAAGTCTATTCAAATGAAACATTCAGAGGATGATACCACAATATCATACCAAGTTATGAATAGAACAATGCAAGCAAACATTCATATGACATGCTACAAACTATTAGCAAGCTGGAGCTAATCATAAGAGAGCAAGAACTACTAAGCATCCATAAATAACATACACCTTACATGAACAGACTAAGCATGCCCACAATGATGAGTATATGTACAAAAATGAAAACAAATAGAGTTCATTACCAGCCTCTTACCACACCTCAAGTTATCATTAACCTTCATTATTGCCCTTCACTTATGTGGCTTGAATAATAACATGAAACCAAACTTCACTGAGGACCGCTGAACCCTGCAAAGAACTTCACAAAAACCAGAGAAGAACAACAAATATTTTTGGTGTTTTTGATTTTTTAAAGCAAGCACACAAAGCAAAAAACAAACAAAGCAAAATCTTTTTGGATTTTTCTTAAGGCAAACCAAGAGAAACAACGAAAATATTTTTGGTATTTTTTGTTTTGAGAAAGCAGAAACAAAAATCAAAAATAAAGTGAAACATGGATATACAAAGAACCGACGAAACATGATATATAGATGAGTGTGCTGTCGGTATACCTCCCCCCAAGCTTAGGCTTTTGGCCTAAGTGGTGCTCAATCCCAGCCTGACAAAGAAGGTGCGCCTCTGTGGGGATCAATAGCACAGGTAGTAGCTCCAAGCTGGTGGGTCATCATAAGAATGATCATAATCAGGCCCTCGCGATGAAGAAGAAGACGCGCTTCAATCATAGGAGGGCTGCTGATATGAAGAATCCCCCATGTTGGAGGGCAGAACCGAATCGTCTTCGGAATCCTCCCCAACATTCTCCTCTTGCTGGGAGAGCTCCACCACATATGTGTCAAGTTCTTCCTCCGTGAGTTACCATCCTTGCCTGTTATCAAAATTAAACAAAACAGGTGCAGGCAAAGAGACTACTTTCTCAGTCCTACCCCCTCTCCAACCACGCTTGACAAAGGATATTTCATACGGTAAATCTCTCAAAGTAGCCCAAGTAGAAACAAAATTATGTTGAACCATGGAATCGAGATCGAGTCTCTCTATGGGGAACCGAAAATCTGAATGGTGAGGCTCTAAATCATGAAAAGATAGCAAACGAGAGGCAACGAGACCTCCACAAACTCCACCTTTCTCACGGTTAGTGGTAAGATGGTAAGCTATCAAAGCACCCAAGTTATAAGATCTATCCCTATTCAAAGCAGCTGAGATAAAAGCTAGATCAAATGAAGATAATTTTCTAGAAGTTTTTCTAGCAAGAACACACTTGGTAATGAAGTAGGCAAAATATCTAATGGATGGGAGCTAAATGTTCCGAATTTTACCACTTTCCTTTGAGAAGTCGCAACCTTGGCAAATTTCAGCATATAAATCCATGAGTGGCTTAGGACTCTCTCTAATCTTCTCACAAGCACCCCACTGTGGCACTCTAATAGCTGCACAAAAATCAGCAAAAGGAAGGTCGACAGCTATATTGTAAATTTTATAATGGACCATGGGATTAAACAAGGACCAAATAAACCAGAAGTCCTGCACCACAACCATGGTTAGCTTAACATATTGATATGGCTCATCTTCAACAAAATGTTCCAATACTGCATTAGTAATCATAGTTTGGAAATCCTAGAAGATCCCCGCAGTTCTCATAAATTCAGGGCATGGATATATGGAAGGGAAGACTTCCTCCTCACGATGGACTTTCATTGGCTCAAGTACCATCAAATCATGTTGATTCAGTTGGTATGCACTCATCTTCTTTTCTGAAATTTTTAGACAAACATCAAACCAAGTGATTTCCAAGTTGATAAATGATGAGGAACTACTATAGGAACTTGCTAGAGGGATAAACATGCATCAAAATGAAATCTCTAAGCATAGAACAATCATGCAAGCTCACACAACCTGTCACCTATAGTAGAAAAATACTCAAGATACAATCTACCAATCAAAAATCTAATTGGACAAGCGTAGGAGGCACAAACCGGAGAGCAATCCCTCCAAAAATCAGCAGCAAAGATGGGTTGAGCAAGGAGATAGAAAATCGGGAGCAAGAACAGCAGGAACTCAAGATTGACAAAGTTTTCTGGTGTTTTTGGGAGAGAGAAAGAAGTGGCTGGGAGGAGACACTTCGGAGGGCCACAGGTGGGCCCCACCCAGGCTTGGCGCGCCCTGGGGCTGGCGGCGCCACCCGGGGGTGTGCTGGCCTGGTGGGTCCCCCTGGGCCATTCCAGGTGCCCCTCTGCCCCTATTTTCGAGGAAAAATTTAATATGAATTCTCTGGAATTTTTCGGGAAACTTTATTTTTGGCCAATTCTCGAGTTATGAAAATTGATTTTCTCATAGAAAAAGATTTTTTTAGAAGAACCAAAAAGAAAACCAAAACCAAAACTACAGAAGTTCTAAGACACTCTAACAAGCAAAAAACTAGCAAAACTAAGACTAACAAGACAAAGAGCAAAGACTAAAATGAGAGAAATAAAAGTGAGCAAGTATAACCATTGTGAAAGCATTGTTATGTTCATTAAAATCCCTTTGTTAACAAGGTTGATCAAGTGTTGTTACCAAAACATTCTTAAATGAATCAAAACTTTGCATTTCACAAAATGATTATGTTACCTCAAACTTGATAGTGATGACCCACAAGTATAGGGGATCGCAACAGTCTTCACGGGTAGTATTACCCAATTTACTGATTCGACACAAGGGGAGCCAAAGAATACTTGCAAGCCTAACAACTAAGTTGTCAGTTCAGCTGCACCTGGAAATAGTTCTTGCTCACGGAAGTTTATCAGTAGCAACAGTTTGGTGGTAGCAACAGTAAAGCAACAACAGCAGTGAAGCATTACCAATAGTAACAGTAACGGTAACAATGGGATTCGAGTGTGGTAGGCATAGGAATGGATGTACGGGCATTGCATGGACGAGTCTAAACATGTAACTTCAAGATCTAGGGCATTGCAGATGAATAATAACAAGCATCCAAGTACTAAACAATCCTAGGCATGTGCTCCAAATATAGTCATACGTGCTCGCAATGAGAACTTGCATAACATCTTCTGTCCAGCCAGCCCGTGGCAGCGAGGCCTCTAGGGAACTACTGGAAATTAAGGTGCTCCTTTTAATAGAGCACCGGAGCAAAGCATTAACACTCCGTGAACACATGTGTTCCTCACACGACAGCCATCCCCTCCGGTTGTCCCAATTATTGACACTTTGGGGCCTTTGGATCCGGACAAGGATATGTGTACACAACTTGCAGATAAGATCACAAACAATACTATCATAATGATTCAATAATAAGTTCAGATCTGAGATCATGGCACTCGGGCCCTAGTGACAAGAATTAAGCACAAAAGGTTGCAACAAAGTCAAATAGCACTAATAGAGATACTAGGCACTATGCCCTAACGGATCTTATTCGATTACATGATAGAACTCATCCAATCCCTACCATCCCCAAGCCTACAGCAGGGGATTACTCACTCATTGATGAGGGAAACATCGGTGGTTGACGGAGATGCGTTGGTGATGACGATGGCGATGATCCTCTCCAAATTCCCCGTCCCGGCAGGGTGCCAGAACGGAGTTTCTGGATCCGAATCTTGGTTTCTGGTGGCGGCGGCAGAGCGGAACTCTTTCTCGAAAACTATCAAACCCCACTCAGTTTTTAGGTCAAAATGAAACTTATAGGTACAGAGGGAGGCCGAGGGGGTTCCTGGGTGGCTGCACCCCCTCCAGGCGCGGCCATTGGTCGGCCCGCGCCTGGGGTGGGTGTGGGCCCCCTAGGCCTCCTCTCTGTCTCGTCTTCTTGATCCGTGGATCTTCTGGTGAAATATAATATTTGGCATATTTTCCAGGATTTTTCTTGATAGTTCATTTTCTGCACAAAAACAAGACACCAAGGTAATTCTGCTGAAAACAACGTCAGTCCGTGTTAGTTGTAACCAAATCACACAAGTGTTCGATAAAGTAGATACATTTTGGACGTATCAACTCCCCCAAGCTTAGCTTATTGCTTGTCCTCAAGCAATTCAGTTGAAAACTGAGTGCGATAAAAGAACTTTCATGAACACTTTGCTTCATATGATGTAAATATTCTCAGCATAGGAGTAGATGCTTAGAAAATTCATAATAAGGAGTATGCAACTAAGTCTACTCAATAGTCATTGCAAGCTATGAAGAGAAACCAACTCAATAATAATAGGTAGCATGAAACATAAACATAAGCAACATTGCAATGCTCATAATAAGGTATGATAGAGTGGTATCTCGCTTGCCTTTGTTTGAAGAGCACAATAAATTCCAAGGCACCTCTGAGGTTCACATGAAGACTGGAAGTAAAGATATCAGAGATACAAGAATCCAAGTCATGACATAATTAACCAAGTTTTGGAACAAACACAAAAATGACAACAATGCTCTCAAGAAGGTGTTCATAGAATAAGTGGTGACTCAACAAAGTTGTGAAAATGGTTATGTGAAGGTTTGAAAGGCTTCCAAATGCTGAAAGGAAGGTACTCATTAGCTTTGAGCTCTCATTGCCCCTATCATAGGCATCTTAATGTGGTTAAGGCGAAAGTGAGGTCCACTCTGAATCATATGCTTGATAGACCATAAACTGGAAATCCCAAGTCCCTTGAGTACGAGGGTCGCTCCGCGTGCTACTCAAGTTTGGTAACCTGAAAGTTCTTGTCATTGTAAATACATGCATATCATCGAGAACCGCCAACGGGGTATCCCTTGCACATGGTGAAGGAGCTTTCCCATAACCAAAATGACAAGGCAAGCAGACAATGAGCATCTCAGCAATCTTTTGTTTTACCATATGCATAGCTTTTTATTGAGGATGCTTCATAAATGCTCGTTATGGTGATGCTGCAAGTTTCCACCATGATTAGGCATGGCTTAGGATAGCGGCCCAGGCGTTTCTCTAACATGATGTATAGACTCTATGAACTCACAATCTCCCCTTTTTTTCACATTGTCGACATCCATAAACAAAAGAGCAAGATATCAACTGGATAGGATATTCCAACAAGTGTTGAAAGCATTCCCCATGACGGCACAGTTCTGCCGACTCCCAGCATATAATTTGCAAGCATATAACTGTCATGGACAGGTCACAATGGTTCAGGATTATTAAGCGCAAGGAATAAAGTGTGCCATCAAGTTCGTGAGAGCTTTATTAACCAACTTTCTCAAAACAGACAAACATTTTATTTTGGAAGAAAACACGACATATAGAATATGCACCGAAGTAGCAAATAATGCTAATAGTAGGTATGGTGGACACAACTGGCAATATTGGTTTTGGGGAGTTGGGAGCACAGGTAGAGCACATACTCAGTGCAAGTGAAGGATAGCAATAGAGAGGGAGCGACAAACGAGAGAGCAATAGCTGTCATAATCATGCTTGCAACAAAACATGACTAATTATGGCATGAAAGTGATACAAGAACTCTAAAGCAAAATAAATCATCGAGGCTTACTGACTCTTGATTAGTCATATGCATGCGTGAGCATGTGCCAAGTCGATTCACATGAACAGTCAGAGGAGGGTACCACAATATCATACCAAAATATGAATAAAACAATGCAAGCAAACATTCATACGTCATGCTACAAACTATTAGCAAACTGGAGCTAGTCATAGACAAGCAAGAACTACTAAGCATCCATAATGACATACACCTTACACAAACTGGCTAAGCATGCTCACAATGAAGAGTATATGTACAAGAATGAAACAAATAGAGTTCGTTAGCAGCCTCTTACCACACCTCGAGTTGTCTTAATCTTCATTATTGCTCTTCACTTGTTTGACTTGAATGATAACATGAAACCAAAATCCACTGAGGACGGCTGAACCCTGCAAAGAACTCACATAACCAAAGAAGACCAACAAATATTTTTGGTGTTTTTGAATTTTTAGAAACAAGCAAACAAATAAAAACCAAACAAAAACAAAGCAAAATATTTTTGGATTTTTCTTTTAAGGCAAACCAAAGCAAAGAAACAAAGAAACAAACCAAAAGAAACAACGAAAATATTTTTGGTATTTTTGGGTTTTTAGAAAGAAGCAACAAAAACCAAAAAGAAATCAAAAACAATGGATGTACAAAGAACCGACCGAACATGATATATATATATATATGAGTGTGATGTCGATGTACCTCCCCTGTTGGGGAGGTGACCCCCGATAGGGTAAGGACGGGGGAAAGACGAAAGGAGATTCCCCGTCCAGTTTCCGAGTTACACTCTAAATCGGCTGAATCCTGTAGGGGTCGGCCGAGGTGTGAAAGGGTAGAACCCTTATGATGATAGCAAGGCATTACCCGGCCGGGATACAGCGTAAGTCGGCTGGGTCAACCTGAATAATCTTAATGCAGGTGAAGGCCAAGCCGAGTTATGCGATACGGGGCCGAATGATATGAAGCTTTGCAGGAGAAGGAGATGCCAATAGTCAAACTCTAGTCGCAGGCTAGGGAGAATCTAAGCAGGGCCAAGCGCAAAGGACAAGGCGCAGAGCGACAGAGGGGCAGAAGGAGGTCACGGAGGTGACAGTCCTGAAGCCTGAGGCACACAGGAGGGGCCCTCTGGAACCTTGCCGTCATTAGAAGGGCGACACGGAAAGGAGGCCGCCGAGTTACTATATTGGGACAAGAATATTCCTCGAATATGCTTGCCACGTCAGCCGTAGAGGAACCCATGGCTCCCCTTTATAAGGGGAGGCTTGGACCCTGAGAGGGGCATAGGCTCATTTAGTACCGTTAGGCTGGTAAAGTTCTCTCTTTCTTCTTGTACACAGCTCAAGGAGCACTTGTAGCCCAAGGAAGGAGAAATAAAGATCTTTACCTTAGTCTTTTGTGTGTATAATCAACTACATCTTCCCTCCCCAGATCCCTCTAGCATCCATTGGCCCCATACTTTAGCCTACCCATGGCATCTGTCGTGCCACCACCACGACATCCCCCCCAAGCTTAGGCTTTTGTCCTAAGTGGGGCTCAATAGCGCGGATAGTACCCCCATGCTGGTGGGTCATCATAGGAATGAACATAGTCAGGCACCTGCAATGAAGAAGAAGACGCGCCCCAATCAAATGAGGGTTGCTGGTATGAAGACTCTCCCAATTTGGAGGGATGAAGCGAATTGTCTTCGGCATCCTCTTCAACATTCTCCTCTTGCTGGGAGAGTTCCACCACATATGTGTCAACATCTTCCTCCGTAAGCGACCATCCTCGCCTGTTATCAAAATTAAACAAAGCAGGTGCAGGCAAATAAACTATTTTCTCAGTCCTACCCTTTCTCTGACCTTGCTGGGCAAAATATAATTCATACGGTAAACTTCTCACATTATCCCCCAAGGAAACAAAAGCATGCTGAATTATGGATTCAATATCAAGCCTCTCTATGGGGAACTGAAAATAAATAATGAGGCTCTAAACCATGGAAAGCTAGCAACCTAGAAGCAATGAGACCTCCACAAATTCCACCCTTCTCGCGGTTGGTGGTGAGACGGTGAGCTATCAGAGCACCCAAGCTATAAGATCTATTACTATTCAAAGCAGCTGTGATAAAATCTAGATCAAAAGAAGACAACTTTCTAGCAAGAACACACTTGGTAATGAAATAGGCAAAGTATATAATAGCTGGGAGTTGAATGTTCCCAATTTTACCACTTTCCTTTTAGAAGTCAAAACCTTGGAAAATCTCAGCATATAAATCCATAAGTGACTTAGGCCTCTCCTTGATCTTCTCACAAGATCCCCACTGAGGTACTCTAATTGCTGCACAGAAATCAGCAAAAGGCAGGTCGACAGGTATATTATATATTTTGTATTGGACCATGGGATTAGAAGTAGACCAAGTGAACCAGAAATCCTGCACAAGATCCATGGTTAGCTTAAAATATTGGAATGGTTCACCTTCAACAAAGTGTTCCAACCCTGCATTTGTAACCATAGTTTGGAAATCTTGGAGGATCCCCGCAGCTCTCATAAATTCATGGCACAGATATATGGAAGGAAAAACTGTCTCCTCATGATGAACCTTCATTGGCTCATGCACCATCAAGTCATATTGATTCAGTGGATAAGCACTCATCTTCCTTGCTAAAATCTTTAGACAACCATCAAACCAAGTGATTCCTAAGTTGATAAATGATGAGAAACTACTATATGAACTTGCTAGAGGACTACACATGTATCAAAACAATGTTTCTAAGCATACAACAAGCATGCAAGCTCAAACAACCTGTCACATATAGCAGCAAAATACTCAAGATACAATATACCAATCACAAATCTAATTGGACAGGTGGAGGAGGCACATACCAAGGAACAATCCCTCCAAAAATGAGCACTTGAGATGGGCTGAATAATGGGATCGAAAATCGCGAGCAAGAACAGCAAGAACTCGAGCTTGAGCAAGTTTTTCGGTGTTTTTGGGAGAGATAAAGAAGATGGCTTTGAGGAGGCATCCTAGAGGGGCCCAGGTAGGCTAGACCCCCCAGGCGCCGCCACCTGGTAGGCCGCGCCTACCATGGGTGTGGTGGCCTGGGGTGGGCCCCTGGGTCACTTCAGGTGCCTCTCTGCCCCTTTTTTCGAGGAAAAATTTATTTTGAATATTCTGGGATTTTTCGGGAAACTTTATTTTTGGCCAATTTTCCGAGTATGAAAATTGATTTTCTCGCAGAAACAGTTTTTTTAGAAGAAGAAAAAGCAAACCAAAAGCAAAACTACAGGAGCTCTAAGAAACTCAAACAAGCAAACAACTAACAAAACCAAAGCTAGCAAAAGGAAGGCAAAGACTAGGAAGGAGAAAAGTAAAAGAAAGCAAGTATAACCACAGTGGAAACATTATTTTGTTCATTAAAATCCTTTTGTTAACAAGGTTGATCAAGTCTTTTTACCAAAACAATCTTATATGAAGCAAAACTTTGCATTCCACAAGGTTATTATGTTACCTCATACTTGATAGCAATGGTCCCAATCATAATAGTTTCAAAATTTTCTTGTGGAATGGGACAATATATTTCTCCAACCTTGATGCTCTCAATATTTTCAATGGAATTAAGGCAATAGCTCTTAACAACCTTCTTGGGTAAATAGACAGTGTGCTCTTTGTCATTAATATTGAATGTTACTTTTCCTTGATTGCAATTGATGACAGCACCTGCAGTATTAAGAAAAGGTCTCCGAAGAATAATAGACATATTATCATCTTCAGGCATTTCAAGCAAAACAAAATCAGTTAAAACCATGCAATTATTAGCAACTTGAACATGAACATCCTCACATATACCAACAGGAATAGTAGTTGACTTATCAGCCATTTGCAAAGATATATCAGTTGGTATCAACTTTTCTAGCTGGAGTCTCTTGTAGAGAGAAAAAGGCATAACACTAACTCCAGCTCCCAAATCACATAAAGCAGTTCTAATATAATTATTCTTAATGGAGCAAGGAATAGTTGGTATACCTAGATCACCAAGTTTCTTTGGAACCTTACCATTGAAGGAGTAATTAGCAAGCAAAGTAGAAATCTCCGCATTAGGAATCTTCCTTTTATTAGAAACAATGTCCTTCATATACTTTGAATAAGGAGGCAACTTAATAGCATCAGTAAAAGTAATTTGCAAGAATAAAGGCTTCATCCACTCACAAAACTTGTTGTAGTGTTCCTCCTCCTTTGACTTGTGTTTCTTACCTGGAAAAGTCATAGGTTTCTACACCCAAGGTTCTCTCTCTTTACCATATTTATTAGCAATAAAATCTTCCTTTGTGTACCTAGTGTTCTTAGTGTGCTTCTTAGGTTCTTCCTCACCTTCCTCCTTATCAGGAGACTCATTTTATCATTACCACTCTTAGTTTCAGCATCAGAGACAGATATACTATTAGGATCTACAGCAGGTTCAAGTGGTTCCTCAACTCTCTTATGTTTCTTTTTCTTCCTCTTATGAGGACTACCACTATCTTCACCTTGTTGGGAATCCTGCTCTATTCTTTTAGGGTGTCCTTCAGGATATAAAGGACCTTGAGTAGCTATACCACTCCTAGTTCTAATTTCATAAGCATGTTTATCTCCTGAAGCATTAACTAGCATATCCTTTTCCACCTTAGCAATTTGATCAAGTTGAGTTTGAACCATTTGAAAGTGTTTACAAAGCATTTTAATATCATTAGACATTCTTTCCACAATATCTTTCAACTCATGGATAGCTCTAGAGTTTTCCAATAAATGATTCTGAACTTGTTTATTAAAATACCCTTGCTTAACAATAAATGTGTCAAGTTCCTCTAAACATTGATCAGGAGGCTTACCATAAGGAATATCACCTTCATCAAAGTGTTGGAGAGAGTGTACCTCAATAGTAGATGAGTGGGGAATTGGCTTACATAATTCTTCTATAGGAGGTAGATTCTTCACATCTTCAGCTCTAATACCTTTCTCCTTTAGACACTTCTTAGCTTCCTTCATCACTTCATCATTTAATGCAATAACTCCCCTCTTCTTTGTTGTTGGTGCTTGAATTGGTTCAGGCATAACTGGTTCAGGAGTAATAGGCTCAGGTGAATTCAGCTCAGTTGAAGTCCAATCCTCATAATTCTTGCTTATCTTAGCCATTAATACTTCAGCATCTATAGGAGTTCTTTTCCTGAAAACACAATCATCAAAGCTATCCAGGTAGGTCCTATAATCATCAGTTAGTCCATTATAATAAATATCAAGAAGCTCATTCTTAGGTAATGGACATCCAGGATGCGCATGAATCAAGGAACGGAACCTTGTCCATGACTCAGGCAATTTATCTTCATCTCCCTGTTTAAAATCAAAAAGTCTCTGCAAAGCAGCATGTCTAGCCCTAGGAGGAAAATATTTCTGGAAGAAATAAGCAATCAGGTCTATCAATGGAACCAGGAGGTAATCTATTAAACCAAGCCCTAGCTTCTCCTTTTAGTGAAAAAGGGAAGATCTTAGTAACAAAGTACTTGCACATCTTAAAATCATCAGAGAATAAAGCACTCATAGTAGAAAGATCATTCATATGAGCCACATCACTCTCATTTTCAGTCCCACAAAAAGTTTTTTTTCAACAATATCTAAATAAGATAAATCAAGAGAGAAATCATAGTCTTCATCTTTAATATCTATGGGAGAAGTGGCAAACTTAGGATTAGAGGACAACTTAGGCATAATAGTACGTCTAGCAAGGAGACTCTTAATAGCACTAGTACCATGTGTGTTTCGGCACTCTTCAACAAAATCATCAGTGAACTCAATGTAACCATCATTAATATCATAACTCTCACTAGCCTCAGGTGAGCTAACAGGTGTAGCAGTGTCTTCACTAGGAGTTTCGGTATTTCCTAGACTAGCCATAGTAGTATCTAGAAAAGGACCTAATGAACCACTCGCATCAAGCACAGTAAGAGTAACATCATGAGCATCAACAGCAGTTTTAGAATCTGCAGTAGTAGCAGTGTGTGTAGCATGTGTATGTGGTGGTTGTGTAACAAGCTTACTTATAACAGACGGTGAATCAAGAGCAGTAGAGGTGTTTAGGACTATAACTCTTCTTGTAGAGGATGGTAAAATAGGGAACTTTCCATCACGAGACTTCCCCATGATGAAAGGAGTAGCAGTGAACAATAATAGATCCAAGTGAACTTACAAATAAAGCTATGCTCCCCGGCAACGGCGCCAGAAAATAGTCTTGATGACCCACAAGTATAGGGGATCGCAACAGTCTTCGCGGGTAGTATTACCCAATTTATTGATTCGACACAAGGGGAGCAAAAGAATACTTGCAAGCGTTAATAACTGAGTTGTGAGTTCAGCTGCACCTGGAAATAGTTCTTGCTCACATAAGTTTATCAGTAGCAACAGTTTGGTAGTAGCAACAGTAAAGCAATAGCAGCAGTGAAGCAGTAGCAATAGTAACACTAATGGTAACAGTGGGATTCGAGTGTGGTAGGCATAGGTATGGATGGACGGGCGTTGCATGCACGAGACTAAACATGTAACTTCAAGATCTAGGGCATTGCAGATAAATAATAACAAGCATCCAAGTACTAAACAATCCTAGGCATGTGCTCCAAATATAGTCATACGTGCTCGCAATGAGAACTTGCACAACATCTTCTGTCCAGCCAACCCGTGGCAGCGAGGCCTCTAGGGAACTACTGGCAATTAAGGTGATCCTTTTAATAGAGCACCGGAGCAAAGCATTAACACTCCATGAACAGATGTGTTCCTCACACCACGGCCATCCCCTCCGGTTGTCCCAATTATTGTCACTTTGGGGCCTTTGGATCCAGACAATGATATGTGTACACAACTTGCAGATAAGATCACAAACAATACTATCATAATGATTCAATAATAAGTTCAGATCTGAGATCATGCAACTCGGGCCCTAGTGACAAGCATTAAGCACAACAAGTTGCAAAGTCAAATAGCACTAATAGAGATACTAGGCACTATGCCCTAATAGATCTTATTCGATTACATAATAGAACTCATCCAATCCCTACCATCCCCAAGCCTACAGCGGGGGATTACTCACTCATGGATGAGGGAAACATCGGTGGTTGACGGAGATGCGTTGGTGATGATGATGGCGATGATCCTCTCCAAATTCCCCGTCCCGGCAGGGTGCCAGAACGGAGTTTCTGGATCCGAATCTTGGTTTCTGGTGGCGGCGGCAGAGCGGAACTCTTTCTGGAAAACTATCGAACCCCTTCGGTTTTTAGGTCGAAAGGCAACTTATAGGCGTAGAGGGAGGCCGAGGGGGTGCCTGGGGTGGCTGCACCCCCTCCAGGCGCGGCCAGTGGTGGGCCCGTGCCTGGGGTGTGTCTGGCCCCCCAGGCCTGCTCTCCATCTCGTCTTCTGGCTCCGTGGATCTTCTGGTGAAATATAATTTTTGGCATATTTTTCGGGATTTTTCCTGATAGTTTATTTTCTACACAAAAACAAGACACCAAGGTAATTCTGCTGAAAACAGCGTTAGTCTATGTTAGTTGTATCCAAATCACACAAGTTTAGAGAAGAAACAATAGCAAAGTTTTCGATAAATTAGATACGTTTTGGACGTATCAGATAGCAATAGTCCCAATCATAATAGTTTAAGAACTTTCTTGTGGAATGGGACAATATATTTCTCCAACTTTGATGCTCTCAATATTTTTAATAGAATTCAGGCAATACCTCTTATCAACCTTCTTGGGTAAATATACAGTATGCTCTTTGTCATTAATATTAAAAGTTACTTTTCCTTGATTACAATTGATGATAGCTCTTGCAGCATTAAGAAAAGGTCTCCCAAATATAATAGACATATTATCATCTTCAGGCATCTTAAGCACAACAAAATCAGTTAAAACCAAGCAATTATGAGCCACTTGAACAGGAAGATCCTCACATATACCAACAGGAATAGTAGTAGAATTATCAGCCATTTGTAAAGATATATCAGTTGATATCAAATTTTCTAGCTGGAGTCTCTTGTAGAGAGAAAAATGCATAACACTAACTCCAGCTCCCAAATCACACAGAGCAGTTCTAACATAATTATTCTTAATAGAGCAAGAAATAGTTGGAATACCTGGATCACCAAGTTTCTTTGGAACCTTACCATTGAAGGAATAATTAGCAAGCAAAGTAGAAATTTCCTCATTAGGAATCTTCCTTTTATTAGAGACAATATACTTCATATACTTTGAACAAGGAGGCAACTTAATAGCATCAGTTAAAGGAATTTGAAAAAATAAAGGTTTCCCTCCTCCTTTGACTTGTGTTTCTCATTGGAAAAAGGCATAGGTTTCTGCACCCAAGGTTCTCTTTCACTACCATGTTTATTTGCAATAAAATCTTCCTTAGTGTACCTAGTGTTCTTAGTGTGCTTCTCAGGTTCTTCCTCAACTTCTTCCTTATTAGGAGCACATTTTTATCATTACCACATTTAGTTTTAGCATTAGAGACAGATATACTATTAGGATCTACAGCAGGTTCAGAGGATTCCTCAACTATTTTATGTTTCTTTTTCTTTCTCTTTCTCTTACGAAGACTACCACTACTTTCACCTTGTGGAGAATCCTGCTCAATTATTATAGGGTGTCCTTTAGGATATAAGGGATCTTGAGTGGCTGTACCACTCCTAGTTCTAATTCCATAAGCATGTTTATCTCCTAAAGCATTAACTAGCATATATTTTTGTACCTTAGCAAGTTGATCAATTCGGGTTTGAACCATTTGGAAGTGTTTAACAAGCATTTTAACATCATTAGCAGTTCTTTCCATAATATCTTTCAAATCATTAATAGCTCTAGAGTTTTCCAATAAATGATTCTGAACTTGTTTATTAAAAGGACTGTGCTACGTTTACACCAGTCTCCGGATTGCAAATCCTGGCGGGCACGTACACCAGCAGCATACTCTCGTTGCTCGCATTCGCGTGTGTTACAACAAAAAATAGAAAGTGAGTCTAGTGTTAAACATAAAAGACAAAATAGATGATGTCATCGAAATTAAATACGAAATCAGAAAATTTAAATGGTTTGTAGGTCAAACGTTTATCCGATTTATAAACCGTTTTTACTGTTGGACTAGTCGCGACGAGATCTTCGAAAGTAGATCCCATGTTGATATGTTTCGACAACTTTTCTTTTTCGCACAAAATTTATCCACCCGTAACACATAAGTTATCCAAGCTGTACTATATAAGTTATCCACAAGTTAACACATAAGTTATCCACCTATAAACATATTGTGTGTTTGAGTTTTTGTATGCGTACAAAAAACATAAATGTGAACTTCTTAGATTTTGGGTCCGCTTTCACCAAGTCGACAGTGAACAAACAGAACGCGCAACCAATAGTCTAACGCCTGGCTTCATCTCTTGTCGCCAACTGGTCGCTACCGTGGTGTACAGGTGACGAAGTCTCGAAGGGTGTTAGGGTACCAAGCCTTCACCGCTCGTCGATGCCCTAACACGAATTCTTGGTACCCTAACACCTAACCTACCGCGTCCTAATTAAACTAGCTCATAGCTCACATTTAATTAACTCTACTAAAATACATGTGGCAATCGGGGTTTAATGAGGCGAGAAAGATATAAAAGTTACCCACATGAGAAATACAAGAACATCTTGACTAAACTTATTTATATGTTAGATAACTTATATATTTTAGGGTGGATAACTTACATATTATGACATGGATAACTCACGTGTTAGAGATTGATAACTTTTTAAAGGAATTAAATCTTACTTTATTTTGCATACAATAATATAATAAATGGGCTCTTATCTCTCACCCATCTACCATCCTAATTTGTAATGAACAAACATAACACGCAACCAGCAGCCTAACACCTGACTTCATCTCTCGTCGCCGACTAGTCGCTACGCGGCGTACGGGTGACGAAGTCTCAAAGGGTGTTAGGGTATCAAGACTTCACCGCTCGTCGATGCCCTCATACAAATTCTCGGTACCCTAACACCTAGCTTACCGCGTCCTAATTAAACTAGCTCATAGCTCACATTTAATTAATTGTACTAAAATACATGGGGCAATCGAGGTTTCATGAGCCGAGAAAGATATAAAAGTTACCCACATGAGAAATACGAGAACATCTCGACTCAACCCGTTTATATGTTGGATAACTTATATATTTTAGGGTGGATAACTTACATACTATGATATGGATAACTCACGTGTTAGCGGTTGATAACTTTTTGGTCAAAAAAAAATTTCATCAAAATATATCAATATGGGATCTAGTTTCGAAGATCTCATCACGACTAGCCCAACGGTGAAAATGGATCCTAAATCGGATAAATGGTTTGGTTTAGAAAAAATTTAAATTTTAGATTTGCTCCTTAGCTGGCTTTGATTCGATTTGTTGTTTAGTGGTACACGGGCACCGGACATGCACTATATGCGCGCCCGCCGGGTTTGGAATTTTTCAGACCGGTCGCTGCCTAGATTTTCCGTATTAAAATTATCTTGGTTAACAATAAAAATGTCAAGTTCCTCTAAGAATTGACTAGGAGGTTGGAATATCACCTTCATCAAAGTGTTGGAGAGAGTGTACCTCAATAGTGGATGAGTGGGGAATTGGCTTACATAATTTTTCTATAGGAGGTAAATTATTCACATCTTCAAATCTAATACCCTTCTCCTTAAGACATTTCTTAGATTCTTTCATCACTTCATCATTTAATGCAATCACTCCCCTCTCCTTTGGTGTTGGTGTTGGAGTTGGTTCAGGCACAATTGGTTTAGGAGTAATGGGCTCAGGTGTAATTGGCTCAGTTGAAGTCCAATCATCATAATTCTTGCTTATTTTAGCCATTAATTCTTAAGCTTCTGCAGGAGTTCTTTTCCTAAAAACACAATCGGCAAAACTATCTAGGTATGTCCTAGAATCATCAGTTAGTCCATTATAATAAATATCAAGAAGCTCATTTTTAGGTAATGGACATCCAGGATGTGCATGAATCAAGGCACAGAACCTTGTCCATGACTCAGGCAATTTCTCTTCTTCTCCCTGTTTAAAATCAAAAAGTTTCTGCAAAGCAGCATGTCTAGCACTAGGAGGAAAATATTTCTGAAAGAAAGAAGCAATCAAACAATCAGGGCTATCAATGGATCTAGGAGGTAATCTATTAAACCAAGCTTTAGCTTCTCCTTTTAATGAAAAAGGAAAGATCTTTGTAACAAAGTACTTGCGCATCTTAACATCATCAGAGAATAAGGCACTCATAGTGGAAAGCTCATTCATATGAGCTACAACACTTTCATTTTCAGTCCCACAAAAGGTTCTTTCCCAACAATGTTTATATAGGATAAATCAAGAGAGAAATCATAATCTGTATCTTTAATGTCTATGGGGGAAGTAGCAAACTTAGCATTAGGAGACAGTTTAAGTATAATAGTACGTCTCTCAAGGAGGCTCCTAAGGCTGGTCATAGTGCATAGTAACTTAGACTAGTAACACGCACATGTTACTACTTCAAGTTACTACCTCCATAGTGGGTAGTGTCATAGGGATATAACATAGAAAGCCTCATTTATTGTTTATAGACTCATCTTTTATTGGTAAGTGTGATGTTACAGTATCTTTTTGCCTAGTTGGCATGCATGTTACCACTGAAATTACTCCCACTATGACCAGCCTAATAGCACTAGCACCACGTGTGTTTTGGTACTCTTCAATAAATTCATCAGTCATTTCAATGTAACCATCATTAATATCATATCTCTCTCTATACTCAGGGGAGCTTACAGGTGTAATAGTGTCTTCACTAGGAGTTTCTGTGTTTTCCAAAGTAGTTCTAGCAATAGTAGCATCTAGGAAAGGACCTAATGAACCACTTGCATCAAGCACAGTAGAAGTAACATCATGAGTATCAGAAGCAATTTCAGATTCAATAGTAGTAGCAGTGTGTAGCATGTGTATGTGGTGGTGGTGTAACAAGCTTACTTATAATAGACGGTGAATCAAGAGCAGCAGAGGTGTTTAGAACTGTACCTCTTCTTGTAGTGGATGGTAAAATATGAAACTTTCCATCATGAGACTTCCCCATGATGAAAGGAATAGCAGTGAACAATAATAGATCCAAGTGAACTTACAAATAAAGCTATGCTCCCCGCCAACGGCGCCAGAAAATAGTCTTAATGACCCACAAGTATAGGGTATCACAACAGTCTTCGAGGGTAGTATTACCCAATTTATTGATTTGACACATGGGGAGCCAAAGAATACATATAAGCCTTAACAACTGAGTTGTCAATTCAGCTGCCCCTGGAAATAGTCTTGCTCACAGGAGTTTATCAGTAGCAACAGTTTTGTAGTAGCAATAACAAAGTAACAACAACAGTAAAACAAATGCAGTAGTAACAAAAGTAGCAAACAGTAGGATATGAGCGCGGTAGGCATAGGGATGGATGGACGGGCGTTGCATGGACAAGTCTAAACATGTAACTTCAAGATCTAGGGCAATTGCAGATAAATAAGATAAAGCATCCAAGTACTAAACAATCATAGGCATGCGTTCCATATATAGTCATACGTTCTCGCAATGAGAACTTGCACAACATCTTTTGTCCAGCCAGCCCGTTTGACGAGGTTTGATCTCGTCAATGCCCATTGTTATGGACTTGGGTTTTGGAGAAGATGGGGATGCTGGAGATCGTGTAACGGTTAGCAAACAAGCAACACGGGGACACAAAGTTTACCCAGGTTTAGGCCCCCGGAGGGAAAACCCTACTCCTGCTTGTCTGCTCTTGATTACGGCGGAACCGAAGGTTACAGGGGTGCGCAGATGCAATCTGGCGTGGAGGTGTGTATGCGAAGGTATGAGTCGAGAGATCTAGGTCGTGCCCTCCTGGCCTTTATATAGACTTAGGCAGGTCCCGGGCATAGACCTAGTCGGTTACAGGTTCTAGGGTTTTACCCCTTTGAATTTCCTATCTACTCTAGTCTTGCTCTCCAAGGATCCGAAGGCATCATGGGCCTGGGCCACCCGAAAGTCTTCTTGGGCCGACGTACATTTGCCGTGGGCCTTCCTTGGGCTGGACTAGGTATGCTGAGATCATGCACCCGCGGGGTATAACCATGTCAGTAGCCCCCGAGTGATCAGTCGAATCGTAGGTTCGGCTGAGGACTCTTCAATCTTTCGGGTGCAACTATGTATTTCCATAGTTCATGTGTAGGGATTGTTGATGCGTGTGCCTGACTCACCCGACGGATCAGGGTCAGTTAACTGTCTTAGGATGAAACAACACGATCTTCCTCAGGTTCGAGTCCCTCAACTCGAAACTGGAACATATGTTGGCGTAATTCGACTCAGGCCGCGGAGGACTTACAGGAGTGGAATTCCAGTGAATTTAATTAATGTACCCAACGCGTCCGTCGGGATTTTTTATCACGCCTGTTGGCTTGGGTTCATACTTAGCAGAGCGCAGTCGTGTGCGTTGCCAGGCCATCAGATGATATCTGTAGGTCTTATCTTTATGTCACAGACACAACATCTAAATTTTTGTCACCGCGAAGGTGTTTCGGGTGGCCAAGGAGGACGTTGCTCACTTAGCGTTAATTGGGGCAGAGTTGCCGAAAAGTTTTGCATACTGATCCGAAGGATCGCAGTCAAAGAATTCATAGGGTGCGCGACCAGCGCTCCCTATGGGAGTATCCCCCGAGTGTCTGTTTGAGTCGTAGACTCGAGCGGAGACTTTAGTTCAAACATTGTTCAGTTGTTAAGTCCGTAGAACACAAAAAATTTCGGATGCTTAAATCCGTCCTCCCTATGGGAGTAGCCCCCGAGTCCGTAGTGGAGTCGCAGACTCGACGTAGGACTCGAAGAAATAGTTCGTATTCATCCTTCGGGTGCGTGGCCAGGCGCTCCTAATAAGAGTATCCCCCGAGTATTTAGTCGAATCGTAGATTCGAGTGAGTACTCTTAGCTTTGAAGCCGAAGAACTTGTAGTTGTTGCTAGTATAGCTGTTGATGACATCAGTGCTGACGATCAATGACCTCAAGCGTCTGCTGCGCCAGAGATGACTTGACTGGACGAACGTGGGTCCCACTTGCTGACCTTGAATTGACCGGTCACGCGCGGCGTGGAGATAATTACGCCGTCTCCTCGATTTCCGTGCGTAGTGGACGGCGTGGTAACGACGGTTCGTTGTGATGCTGACACGTGTATGGCCAGATCTTCCGTTGGCGTTAGGTCTTCTGGATGGACGGCTGCCGTGCATCGTCCTCGTCGTTATAATCATTGGGGAAAGTTGCAGTTTGTTTTCACCGCATCAGTTCTTGTTTTCACTGCCTCCTTATGCTCCATCGATTCTTGCTGCGCACTAGAGTTTCCTTCCACATTTCCATCTTCCCTTCTGCGCTCTCACCGCCGGCGTCGCCGTAGCGCGATGGGGAAATCAAAGAAGTCATCATCTGCGGTTGGTACCAGCGCCACCGGAGGAAAGAAAAGCGCCACCGCTACCCGTGTCACCGATGGTGGTTGGCGGCGATCAGAGACGCGGGAGAGTGATCTCCGCAAACTTCGCGAGCGGGGCTTGATCCCGCAGGATAGGGAGGCCGTCAGACTCCCCGGCAACGAGGTAATCCCCCGTCCCCCAGCTGGGTATCGGGTTATGTTTCTCGCCTTCGTTATGCGTGGGTTTTCCTTTCCAGTTCACAACTTCCTCCGTGGACTGCTCTTTCTCTATGGCATCCAGCTTCATCATCTTTCGCCCAATTCTCTTCTTCACATTGCTTGTTTCATCACTTTCTGCGAGTGCTGGCTCGGCATTGAGCCGCACTTTGGCCTCTTCCGGAAACTTTATTCCGTGAAGAGGCAGTCTGGTTCGGATGGTGTTTATCCCATTGGGGGTTGCATCATCTCCCTCAGTCCCAATCTGCTTTTCTTTTCCTTTTCCATGTCCGAATCTGTCCAGTACTGGCGGAGGCGATGGTTTTATATCCGCGACTTCGTAATGCCTAGGCAAGATTTTGGTATTGTTCCTTTTGACCCCTCCCAAAAGATTGAGCCAAAAAGGTCTTGGAAAAACAAGATCTTGGATGGCGAGGAGGCGGAGATAGAGGCCCTTTACCGTCGGGTGGAGGATCTCCAGTTGATTCCGGAGAAGGAAGTGAACGGCGTGGATATCATCCGCACGTTTCTCGAGTGTCGGGTGCAGCCTCTCCAGGCTAGGGCGCACCCGATTTCTTTATTCTGGGCGCCGTGATCCGACGAGGGTTTCGGCTGGGAAAATCTCCGAGGGGGATCTTGACAGGACCCTTCGCTCGCTACTGAAGTTCAAGGCCGGAGAGAAAATCCCGGGGAAGTCGCTGACTCCGCCGTTTTCTTCGGCGTTGGCTGTTCCACAGGTGTAGATTTGTGCGCGTAGCGCTTTTTGTCGACTGCGTATTTATTTTCCTTTGTTTGCTAACAAAGTCCCTTCTGGTTTTGCAGAGCTTCAAGGTTCCAGGCATGGTACCGCCATTGCCTGAAAAATATCCGAATGCCCCGGATAATGACGTGGTGGATTCCGTGTCCGAGCTGCCGTCGGCGCGATCTCCGGCGGAAGATGCCGACGAGTCGAGCGAGGACCATACGCGCAAACGATCATGGAGCTCCAGCGAGTCTTCGGATGCCTTGACTCCTCCGACTCCCAGAACCCTCTGTGCCTTGAGCGTCACAGTGACGGGCATGGAGGCTCTTCCTCTCCCATTCCTGCCATTCCTGTGCAGGCTGTAGCGCCGCACCCGCCAGCGAAGCGGAAGAAGGAAGAAAAGAAGGAATAGAAGAAGGAAGAGAAGAAGGGGGAGAAGAGAGCCCGAAGGACTCCTCCTCTCTTCGACCTGAGCTCGCTGGACTCGTAAGTTTCCTTTATACTACTGTCTTTCTGCTGTTGACTTTCTGTTCTTGTGCTAAATATTTCGTGTGCAGGCACTCCTCCCACGACTCCTCCAGCGATGGTGCTCGGGAGATGATGGGAGAGTCGAAGGTTGCGTCTCCTCCTCCTCAGATGGTGGCAACTTTGGGGGGCGCTGCTCCGAACCCTCCTCTGCAGGAGGTGCAGGTGGTTGCGCCTCAGAATTTCGCCAGCGGGCCTTCAGCATCACCATTGGATCATGTAAGTCGTCTATCACTGGGGGAGCCCCCGAGTGTGTGTAAAAGAGTTCTCTTAGTTTGTTCTTTGAGTCTCGGGGGGAGCCCCCAAGTGTTTTCGTGTGAGTCGTTTTCTTCTGCTTCCTCCTGTTGGGCGTAGCCCCCGAGTCCTTTTTCTGAATGGTGGTTCTTCTTCCTGCAGCCTTTTGTGCAGGAAGCCAAGCGGCTGGTGCAGGAGCGCCTGGTGCTGGAGGCCAAACTCCAACAGCTTCAAGGTACCCGTATACTTTGGGTGCTTCTTTCCTTTATTTCTGTGTTACTTTCTGATGTTTGATTGTTTTGAATGCAGAGGAGCATAATACTTCTCTCCGTGAGATCGATGCTCTCAAGAAGAGCCTTGGTCAATCGGAGAAGAAGGCTGAGGACGCTGCTGATGCGAAGGAGCGCCTTGAGCTGGAGCTGGCCAAGGCAGCCGAAGCTAAGGAGCGTCTGCAGCAGGAGGCTACGAACCGCGAGGATCAGCTTACCATGGCTACGACTGCTCGTGAAAGAGAGGTGGCCGACAAGCTCATGGCTACTGCCAAGGCTGTTTCGGGTGAGTACCTTATTTTTGCTTCTGTATTTTCGTGTTCTTGCCTTTCTTCTGTGTTACTGTCCTTAGTCTTCTCTTTTTATTTTGCCTCAGATGCCGCAGGCATCGAGTTTGACCGCGGCGCTCTGGAGCACGGGAGTGCTCTAGATGATGCTACTGCAGCGGTCGAAGATCGCTGCAGCACCGTCGTCGGCTCCCTTGCCAAGGCGAAGGAAGTCCTTGGCCGCTTCTACAAGGAGCTTGTCCCTAAGGGCGCGGCCCTTGATGATGTTGACGCCCTGGCGGAGGCCTTGTCAGCCGAAGCGCCTGCGGCGTACAAGCGCAAGCAGAAGGGCATCGGCGCGTCCGTCGGGCTGGCGATGGCTTTGGCGGCTGGAGCGGAGATGGACCTTCCCCAGATCACCTCCCGGATGCCGACGACCGCGGATGGATCCGAGGTAGCTTTTGCTGCCTATTCTGCTCGCTGCAAGCGATATGGGCCAAAGCTCATTCATTTGCTGTCTGAGTATGCGCTGCGGCAACAGGGGGAGGCCAAGACGAGGCAATCCGGCTCCGAGGCTACTCAGGGTGCCGCGTCTTAGGCGTTGTAGATGTAGGATAGTTTGTAGTCTTCTTTTGTTGTAAATATTTGTGAGGAACGCAATCATTGCGCCACGTAGTGGCCTTTATATGCTTAATGAACTCTTCATGAGTTGTGCTCTTCTCTGTCTGAATGTTTATGTCCTTTGCTTTTCTGCTATGCTAGGTTCCTTCGGGTGCTGACCCCGTTGACACCTCGCCTGCAGCGCAGCTGCGTCCATCTTTGGATGATTCCTCGCAACTCGCTTTTCTTCGGGACCGTGTTCGTAGTCTTGAGAGGGAGTTGCTTGGGTTGCGAGGTCACGCCGATGTTTGGAAGTCCAAGGCGGATCGCGGTGCATCCAGAGAGGAGTACTTGATGGCGGAACTGCTTCGGCTGTCTGAGCAGCTTCAATGTAAGTTGTTCTTTGTTTCGAGCTGCAACTCACTTCTTCGAATGAGCCTGCTGGCCTTGCCTCTTATTTTGTGCAATTGTCGCAGGTGCTAACCTTGCTCCGAGGGAAGAGAAGGAGCGTGTCGCTGTTCGGGTCAATTGCTTGACTCAACAGGACATGGAGGCTGGCGGCTTCTTCTGATGGATCGTGACCGCGCCATGGCTCTGGCGACGGTGCAGGATCGTGTGCACCAGGTTTTGCGGGTGCTTCGTCAGGTGCAGACATCGCTTGCCTCGGTGTTGCATGTCATGTTTCCATTGGATGATGTGCCAACAAGCCTTGCGGGTCTTCTGTCGAAGTTTCGAAGCGTGAGCAATGTCAAGGAGTTGGTGCGGCAACAGCTCGTCGCGGGCGTGAAGGCTGCTTTGTCCCTTGTGAGGCTGCACCGGCCTGATGTAGATTTGTCTGTTGTAGCAGCTGGGCCACCTCTTCGGCCGGATGGTGGCGAGTGGGATATGCGTCTGCATTACGCGGCCGTAAGGCAGTATGCAGAACAGGTAGTAGATTTGTTTGAGCAGCGTGCTCAAGTGATTCTTCAGAATAGGTAGTACCTGTAAAAGAGGTAGATGTAAAATTTGTATATTTTGACTGGGCGTGTTGTGCCCTGTGTTATAAAGGTTTATGTTTATTGTGAGCACGCAGTGCTTTGTTTGAGTACGTGTCCTTTTCGTTTGCCTGACGTTGTCAGCTACTCAGGGTGTACACGTGTGATTCTCAGCCGATGAAATCGTGAGGTGGGGGAGCCCCCGAGTGCGTTTGTAGCATAAAGTAAAGTTGCAAATAACGAAACGAAATTTTGGGGCAAGGCACTTAGCTTTATTTATATCGTAATGGAGGAAGTACATTGTTCGGCTGAATAGCCTTGGCTGAAAAGCCTTATTGAAAGTAAAGGGGTAGGTAACTATGGGTAGAATCGCCGTAAGTGTGTGATGTTCCATGGGTTGGAGTATGCGACTCCAGACTCCACGTGCTTGAGGCGATAGGCGCCACCTGGGATGACTTCGGTGATGATGTAGGGTCCTTCCCATGGCGACTCGAATTTCTTTGGTCGCTCTTGTTTGAGTCGCAAGACGAGGTCTCCTTCGACGAAGGACCTTGGGCGTAGCCGACGGCTGTGGTAGTTGCAAAGACTCTGCTGGTACACTGCCGATCGAGCTGCTGCTACGTCTCTTGCTTCGTCGAGTGTGTCGACGGCATCTTCGAGTGCAGCCGTGGATTCGGCTTCGCTGTAAGCGACGACCCGGGGGGCCTGGCGGCGTACTTCGGCTGGTAGCACGGCCTCGGCTCCGTGTACCATGAAGAACGGCATGTAGCCGGTGGAGCTGTTTGGCGTAGTCCATAAGCTCCACAGTACGGATGGTAGCTCTTTCGTCCAGGCTCCAGCTTTCCGTTCGAGTGGACTCATGAGGCGCTTCTTGATACCAGCGCCGATTAGGCCGTTGGCCTTTTCCACTTGCCCGTTTGTTTGCGGGTGTGCCACTGAGGCGTACGTGATGTTCATCCCGAGGCCTTCGCAGAAGCCCTGGAACTCCTTGGAGATAAAGTTTGATCCATTGTCGGTGATGATGTTGTATGCGGTACGCCGAACCTGTAGACAATGGACTCGAAGAACTTGACGGCGGTTTTGCCTTTTTGGTTGGTGACGGGCATGGCTTCGACCCACTTGGTGAATTTGTCTACTGCGACCAGGAGGTAAACGTGTCCCCCTTTCGAGGACTTTGGCAGTTTGCCGATCATGTCGAGGCCCCATTGAGCAAAGGGCCAGGCTATAGGTATGGGTCTGAGCTCTGACCCGGGTGCGTGCGGTTTGTCGGCGAACCGTTGGCACCCGTTACATCTTCGGACGATGTCCTTTGCGTCGCTCATGGCCGTTGGCCAGTAGAATCCGGCTCGTAGAGCTTTGGCGACAAGGGAGCGGCTGCCTGCGTGATGGCCGCAGATGCCCTCGTGGATGTCTTGGAGGATGGATTTCCCGTCACCGATGGTGACGCACCTTTGTAGTACACCCGTAATACTGCGCTTGTACAGCTCGCCATTGATGATGGTGAAGGCTTTTGACCGACGAGATATGCGCCGGGCATCTATCGGGCTGTCAGGCAGTTCTCCGTTTATCAAGAACTGGAGGTATGGTCGCGTCCAAGTTTCTTCGACTGCCATGACCTGCATTAGGTTGACCATGGCGACCTCTGTGTCCAGTTTCTCGGGTCCTTCATGTCCTTCAGGCAGCGTAGCCCCCGAGTGTTCTGCTTCTTTGGGTGATCCCTTGGGGAATTTCCGCTTGATGGATGGCACGCAGATCTGTTCGAGGAACACACCCGGTGGCACCTTTGCGCAGGTGGAGCCGATGTTGGAGAGTCTATCGGCCTCCTTGTTGCTTTATCTTCCAACGTGCCGAAGCTCGCAGCCGTCGAATTCTCCTTCGAGTGCGTTGTAGAGTGCGCGGTACGCGATCATGTTTTCGGCGTGTGCGTCGCACTCGTTCATCGTCTGCTGGACGACGAGGTTGGAGTCACCGTAGATGACCAGGCGCGTTGCGCCGCAGATCTTTGCCATTCTCATGCCGTGGATGAGGGCTTCGTATTCGGCCTCATTGTTGGAGGCTCGAAATTTCATCCGGAGGACGTACTTCATCTGGTCGCCCTGCGGGGAGGTCAGTATGACCCCGGCTCCTGCTCCAGCTTCGCGCTTGGAGCCGTCGAAGTGCATGGTCCATGACTGCGACATATCTGGGGTGTCTGGCAGCTGTAGATCCATCCAATGTACGAGGAAGTCCGGGAGGACTTGAGACTTGATTGCGAGTCGCTTCTCGTAGATGTCCAGGGGTGACAGCTCGATGCCCCATAGGGCCACGCGTCCTGTGGCTTCTGGGTTATTTAGGATGCTGTTCAGGGGTGCCTCGTTGACGACCATCACCTGGTGCTCCTGGAAGTAATGGCTCAGCCGTCGAGCCGTCATGAACACGTCGTAGGCGAGCTTCTGGTAGTGAGGGTACCTCTGCTTTGTTGGTGTCAGTACCTCGCTGAGGTAGTAGATTGGGTGCTGGACCCCGTGGGTCTTTCCTTCTTCGGGTCGTTCGACCACTAGTACGGTGCTGACCACCTGGTGTGTGGCTGCTATGTACAGCAACAGAGGCTCGCGCTCCTTTGGCGTGACCAAGACGGGCGAGGTGGAGAGGAGCCGCTTGAGGCTTTCGAATGCATCATTGGCTTCGGGCGTCCACTCGAATTTATCTGCCTTGCGTAGCAGCTGGTAGAATGACAAGGCCTTCTCGCCCATGCGGCTGATGAATCTGCTCAATGCCGCTATTCGTCCTGCGAGCTGCTGGACACCCTTGATGTTTTTCGGCTTCTCCATCGCCATGATGGCTCTGATTTTCTTCGGGTTCGCCTCGATCCCTCGCTGAGAGATGAAGTACCCAAGTAGCTGACCCGATGGGACGCCGAAGGCGCACTTTTCGGGGTTGAGTTTAATCCTGTAGCGATCGAGGTTGTCGAACGTCTCGTGGAGATCGTCGATAAGTGTCCTTGCCTCCCTGGTTTTTATGACTATGTCGTCGACATAGACTTGAATGTTGCGACCGATCTGGTCCTTGAGGCATGCCTGCATGCATCGCTGGTACATGGCACCTGCGTTCTTTAGCCCGAAGGGCATTGTGTTGTATCAGAACACTCCGAACGGCGTGATGAACGCCGTTTTCTCCTGATCTTCGACCTTGAGTCGAAACTGGTTGTAGCCTGAGTAGGCGTCGAGGAAGGAGAGTTTCTCGCAACCTGCAGTCGAATCGATGATCTGATCGATCCGAGGAAGAGGGAAGTGGTCCTTTGGGCAATGCTTGTTTAGCGACGTGAAATCCACGCACATCCGTAGGATGTCCGTGTCCTTCTTTGGGACCATCACTGTATTTGCAAGCCACTCGCTTTCTTTGATTTCCCTGATGAAGTCTGCAGCGAGTAGTCTGTTGACTTCTTTGCCGATAGCTTCGGCTCGTGGCTCGGACAGTCTTCGGATGGACTGCTTGACGGGCTTGGTGTTTGGAAAGACGTTGAGTGCGTGCTCGGCGAATTCCCTGGGAACTCCTGGCATGTCCGCAGGACACCAGGCGAAGATTTCCCAGCGCTCACGGAGGAATTCGACGAGCGCGCCTTCCTATGCGGGGCTGAGGTCGTTGGCGATCAGCGCCGTCTTGGAGGCATCCGTCGGGTGGACCTGCACCTTCTTTGTGTTGACCGTGGAGTCGAAAGACATGTCAGGTGCGTTTTGTCGTGCGACTGGGGGTGCCCCATTGTCCGTCACCTCGCGGAGCCTAAGGAGCTCCTCCTGCATACCGAATGATTGGGAGATTCTATTGAAATCTCTATCGCATTGGTCCGATCGGGTGAAGCTCCCGTGGACTGTGATGACGCCCTTTGGTCCTGGCATCTTAAGTAGCAGGTATGCATAATGTGGGACAGCCAGGAACCTTGCGAATGCTACACGCCCGAGGATGGCGTGGTACTGTGATGGCCAGTCCACCACTTAGAATTCGAGCCGTTCCAGTCGGAAGTTGTCCGGCTTGCCGAAGATGACGTCGAGCCATATCTTGCCCAGGGGAAATATGCCCTTCCCTGGAACGATGTCATGGAACGTTGTGTCTGATTGTTCCAGGCTGCACTGCGGGATCCGCATTGCTGCTAGAGTGCTTGCGAACATCAGGTTGATGTCGCTGCCGCCGTCCATGAAGACGCGACTCATCTCGAAACCTCCGATCTGCGCCTCCAGCACCAGGGCAGCATGACCTGGGCGAGGGATCTGGCAAGGGTGATCCGAACGAGTGAACGTGATGCAGGACTCTGATCCGCTGAGGTACTCAGGGATGGCGGGTGGAGTTGCCACGGCCAGGGTGATCTTTCGGGTGATTTTCTTCTGCACCCTATTCGTAGGGCGCCCCTTTTGGATCATCAGTGCTCCTTTCGACGGGGGATACCCGTTTCCAGCGTTGTTCTATGCTGGTGCGACCGGTTGGTTCGGGCCTCCTACAGGTGGCGGTGGAGGAGCTCCATGCGCTATCTCACCTGGCGCGGGTGCGTTTCCGAACGCAGGGATTGGAGCTTGCTGCCTCATCTGCACCATGCTTTCGCTGAGCTTCTGGAACTCGCGGCAATCCTTGAGCATGTGGCTCGCCTTCTTTTTGCCATCCTTCTTGTCGATGTAGAAGTGGATGGTGCATGGACCCGAAAGCTTTTCGTATGCTGAGGGTCCGTTATCGCGGTCGCGGCGTTGCCATGACTGCGCTGGGCGTCCTCCATCGCGGAAGTTTCCTCCGCGGTATCCTCCGCTATTGCGGTTGGCGTCGTTGCGGCGATCGGCGTAGCCAGCCGCGACCATGTCGGGTCCGTCGCGATCGTCGTAGACGCGCGATCTTCTCTTGCTACAGCGCTCTCGCCGTCGACCATAGTCGTCCTCTTCTTCCGATTGTGCTCGGTGAATGGAGTCTTCTCCGTCAGCCCACCTGTTGGCGATGTCCATGAGGTGATCGAGCGTTTTGGGTTTGACGCGCCCAAGTTCCTTCTTGAAGTCTTGGTGCTTGATGCCGTCCCTGAAGGCGTCGATGGCCCTCTCTTCGGAGATGTGGGCTGCGGAGTTCTTTGTGTTGGACTAGCGTAGTATGTACGAGCGAATGGATTCGCCCGTTCGCTGAGTGCAGGCTCGCAATTCTTCGATTGAGGCGGGCCTTTTGCTGGTACCCTTGAAGTTTCGGATGAAGCTGTAAGATAGCTCATCCCAGCTTCGGATGGACCCTGAGGATAGGCTGCTGAGCCAGATCCGGGCTGCGCCTGTCAGCTGCAGCTGAAGGCATTGCATGGCGGTCTCCTTGTTTCAACCGTGCAGTTTGACGGATGATAAGTGATCGCTGAGCCAAGCCTTTGGGTCTTGAGTGCCATCGAACTTCGGAGTATTCGAAGGAAGCTTGAAATTTCACGGCATCCGTGTCCGCCGGACGGATCTGCTGAAGCATCGGGCTCCGCAGAGTTCTCCTTCGTCTTCGTACATCTCAGATTCAGACGAGCATGCGCGCTTAGCTCGCGCTTTGTCGATTTTGCGCTGTGTGAGCGCATCTCTGGCGTCGTAGTCACGGCGTCGCGAACTCTTCTTCCTTCGGGGAAGGTCATGTTCCTCCTCTTCGGATGAAGGGGTGGGGCTGCGGTCGAACCTGACCGGAGCTTTCTTCTTCGGCTCCTTGGGAGCTTCCTGGTGGAGCGCGGCTCCGACGAGTCCGAGTCCGGTAAGTGCGGACTTGTGCATGGCCCTCTTCGGGTCCCCCTCGGGAGGTGGGTGGGCCGTGAGGTACGCAGTGGCTGCCATGATCGCAGCCTGTGGCGTTTTTGGGATGACGTTGCCGTCGGCGTCCATCTCCATGAAGGATGTGTGGAGAGTTCGCGTCAACTCTCGGCGCTCCTTGGGATCCATGTTCTCCATCTTAGAGCGGTGCTTGTTGCCTGGGTTGGCGTTCGAGCTGGAGCCGATGCCCATGGAGGAGAGCGCGGCTCGTCGCGTGCTGGACTCTGAGGCTGCTTGCTTGCGTTTGTCAAGCACCTCCTGCATCTTGAACTGCTTCTTGTGCTCCTCGATCAGGAGCAGGTGGTAGGCCATCAGCATATCCCGCGAGGCGTCTGCGGGCAGTACTATGTTGCCTGCCACGGCTTCGCGGACCTGGGTCCATCCTTCTTTGCTAAGGCGGATGACGTGGCCGCCGTTGTTTTCCCCTTCGGGTGGGGGAGATTGGCTTCTTCTGTTCCCACCGTTTCGTTCTGGCGGGTTAGGCGGCGGGTTGGGTGTTTGCTGATCCACGTCGCTTTGGATGACTGAGGCGCATTGGTAGCGCTCGTAGATTGGCCCGCTGCTGCCGCAGCTTTCAGATCCGGAACCGTAGGTCCCTGGATCCGATGGCGGATCGCACAGATCGGAGTTGCAGATGCTGCTGTCGTAGGAATCATCTGCTGATGATGTTGTGTGTAGCACGGGGTGTGGGGCCCATGAAGCGGGCCTGATTGATGGTAGGGGCACCCGCTCAGGGAGGCGGAGGGTGCCAGTTTGCCCCACCTGGAAGCAGAAGCTCCCGAACAGGATTTCGAGTCCATCGCCTACGGGCTCGAAGTCCTTCATGGTGGCCGGCGAGTGGGCGGTGAAGTCGAAAGCGCCGAAGAGGAGATGACTCTCCGTTGCTGCAGAGTTGTAGATCGATCGGGTTGGGACCGTCACGATCGCACAATCAGCACCCCCAATTCCCACAGATGGCGCCAATTGACGAGGTTTGATCTCGTCAATGCCCATTGTTATGGACTTGGGTTTTGGAGAAGATGGGGATGCTGGAGATTGTGGAACGGTTAGCAAACAAGGAACACGGGGACACAAAGTTTACCCAGGTTCAGGCCCCCGGAGGGAAAACCCTACTCCTGCTTGTCTGCTCTTGATTACGGCGGAACCGAAGGTTACAGGGGTGCGCAGATGCAATCTGGCGTGGAGGTGTGTATGCGAAGGTATGAGTCGAGAGATCTAGGTCGTGCCCTCCTGGCCTTTATATAGACTTAGGCAGGTCCCGGGCATAGACCTAGTCGGTTACAGGTTCTATGGTTTTACCCCTTTGAATTTCCTATCTACTCTAGTCTTGCTCTCCAAGGATCCGAAGGCATCATGGGCCTGGGCCACCCGAAAGTCTTCATGGGCCGACGTACATTTGTCGTGGGCCTTCCTTGGGCTGGACTAGGTATGCTGAGATCATGCACCCGCGGGGTATAACCATGTCACCGTTGCAGCGGGGCCTCAAGGGAATCTAATAGCAATTAAGGTACTCTTTTTAATAGAGCATCAGAGCAAAGCATTAACACTCCATGAACACATGTTATCCTCATATCACAGCCATCCCCTCTGGCTGTCCCAATTTCTATCACTTTGGGGCCTTTGGATCCGGACAATGATATGTGTACACAACTTGCAGATAAGATCACAAACAATACTATCATCATGAATCAATAATAATTTCATATTTGAGATCATGGCACTCGGGCCCTAGTGACAAGCATTAACCGCAACAAGTTGCAACAAAGTCAAATAGCACTAATAGAGATACTAGGCACCATGCCCTAACAATCTTATTCGATTACATGATAGAACTCATCCAATCCCTACCATCCCCATAGCCTACAACGGGGTATTACTCACTCATGGATGGGGGAAACATGGATGGTTGATGGAGAGTCATTGTTGATGATGATGGCGATGATCCTCTCCAAATTCCCCATCCCGGTAGGGTGCCAGAACGGAGTTTCTGGTTCTGAATCGCGGTTTCTGGTGGTGGCGGCACAGCAGAACTCTTTCTGGAAAAAACTTCAACCCCCCCCCCCTGAGTTTTTAGGTCAAGAGACATCTTATAGGCGAAGAGGGAGGCCGAGGGGGTGCCCGAGGCGGCCACATCCCTCCCAGGCGTGGCCAGGTGGTGTGGGCCCCTCGTGGCCCACCTCCGCCTCGTCTTCTGGCTCCGTGAGTCTTCTGGTGAAATAGGATTTTTGGAATATTTTCTGGGATTTCTTCCTGATAGTTGGTTTTCTGCACGAAAACTAGACACCAAGGTAATTCTGCTGAAAACAGCGTCAGTCCGTGTTAGTTGTATCCAAATCACACAAGTTTAGAGGAGAAATAATAGCAAAAGTGTTCGGGAAAGTAGATACGTTTTGGATGCATCAAGGTGTTCATTATAGAGCTCGGTGAGGTTCCTAGTGCGCTGGACCCAATGTCTATCTACTGTGATAACATGAGCGCCATAGCCAATGCGCAAGAACCAAGGTCACACAAGAGGCTGAAGAATATCAAGATGCGTTTTCACGCTATTCGAGAGCATGTACAAGATGGTAACATAAATATTTGCAAAGTACACACAAATCTGAATGTGGCGGATCCGTTGACTAAACCTCTCCCGAGGGCAAAACATGAACACCACCAAACCGCCATGGGTGTTCGGTATATTACTTGTAATCTAGATTAGTTGACTCTAGTGCAAGTGGGAGACTATTGGAGATATGCCCTAGAGGCAATAATAAAAGTAATTATTATATCTTTGTGTTTACGATAAAAGTTTACATTCATGCTATAATAGTATTAACCGGAAACATTAATACTTGTGTGATTTGTAAACTAATTAGAGTCCCTAGTAAAGCCTCTTTATAATACTAGATTGTTGGTTGATAGATGATCATGGTTTCCTGATCATGAACATTGACATGTTATTAACAACAAGATCATATCATTACGAGAATGATGTGATGGAGATACTCCTATAGATAATTGTAGCATAAAGATCAAGCCATTTCATTAGTTCATTTTCTATAAGATTTTCTAATACATAGTAACCTAATTCCTTCGAGCATGAGATCATGCTAATCACCATCGCCGGATGGATACTTTGATTGCATCAAACACCAAATCCACGTGTTGAGGCACATGGATCAAGAGTGGGATTTGTCCATCCATATGACGGATAGATATACTCTGGGTCCTCTCGGTGGAATGTCATCCAATTATCTTGCAAGAATGTGACTGGCTCACAAGGGATCACATATCACAGGAACGAGTAAAGTACTTATCGGCAACGAGGTTGAACTAGGTATGTAGAGATACCGACGATCAGATCTCGAATAAGTAAAGTATCACGAGACAAAGGGAAATTGGTATTGTATGTAAATGGTTCATTCGATCACGAAGTAATCATAGAAATATTTGGGATCTATATGAATTTCCAAATTGCTCTATTGGTTATTGATCGGAGAAGAGTCTCGGTCATGTCTGCATAATTCATGAACCGTAGGGAGACACACTTAAGGATTCGATGTTGTTTAGTAGATATGGAATGTAAGTAGGGAGACCAAATGTTGTTTTGGAGTCTCGGATGGGATCCGGGATAGCACGAGGAGATCCGGAGTGGTCCGGAGAATAAGATTCATATAAGGAAATTCCAATTCCGGAGTTCGGGAATGATTCCGGTGTTTTTACTGGAATGATCTAGAAGCGTCTAGAAGGTTCACCGGACCGGAAGGGGAAGGGTACATGAATGTGTCATGATTAAGTGGAATGATTGCATCATGTCCTAGGTCACTTGGCTGGGCTTTTGCAAGAAATAAATTAAACTCCGAAATTGAAAGTCAAAAGGCAAGTTTGAAAAGTCAAACTGGGACAATGTTTCCTGGTGGAGGAAGGAAAGAATCCTTCTCTCCCTCCACCCCGCGCCTAGTAGGAGAGGGAGTTGGGGAAGGATTCAAACTCCCCTCTCCCAAGCTCCCCCTTCCTCTCATAAATAGAGGGGAGGGGGTGCCCCCCAAGAACACCACAACCATCCCCTCCCCACACTGCCGCCGTGCCGCCAGCCGCCGCCCTAGTCGCCGTCGGCTCCACCTCCTCCTCTCCATCTTCTAAACCCTAGATCGCCGAGGAAACCCTATTTCTCCACCATAACCCGCTACGGCTTAGGCGAAGCCCTGTGGGTTCTTCCCTCTACTTTCGACACCACGCCGTCGTGCTGCCGGAATCGCGAGGAGAGAACTACAACCTCCACTGCCTGCTGGAACAAGGGAGAGGAAGGTATTCATCGAGTACCGAACGTGTGACTGACTGCGGAAGCACTGCCGGAACACACCAGAAGGATCGTCTACGCAATCTTGAGATCGGCAAGTGTACGACTACATCACCCATGAGAATCTGCTCTCGTTAACCGCTTTGGAATCTTCGAGGGTGAGTACTCTAATCGACTCGTTGCTACAATCTAGTAGATAGATCTTGGCTTGTGTGTGTTCATGCGGTAGAAATTTTTTGTTTTCCATGCTACGAACCCCTACAGTCATGTCCTTGCGGCTGTCCGTTTTGACCTTCTTGCGTCGGACAAGGACCATCCACTCAGCGTCGGTCAAGCCCTCTGGCCTCGGCTTCCTATCGTTTTTACCCTTTGGTTCACCGATGGTGGATCGGGGTTTGACAAAACCCTTGGGCGGCATGGTGGTCGGGACTCGGAGAACTGGCGGAGATGTGGAGGGGGGATGTTGAAGAAAGGCGGGAGGGGAAGAAAAAGGCGGGAGCTCGGCCTCCAGTCGTCGTCAGGGTTGGACCACGCACTTTTTCACTTCTTCCGGCGTTCCCAACCGGTTTCTAGCGCTCCGGGAACGTCGTATGAAAGTTGGGCCAAATCCGGACCAAATCGGCGTCCTAGGAATGCGACTAGGCGAAAAATCACCATCTGGATGAAAAAAGGCCCTGGGAACGCCGTCCTGGAAACACGGGTGGAGATGCTCTAAATATCTAACCACACCCTATGCAATGCTCCAAATTAGGAAGGAAACAAGAGCAATGCGCATGTATGTCCTTGTTCGAATTGTCCGCCAAACTTTGCAATCTACAGGGCAGTTGTTGGGTAGAAGAGTCCAAAATAAAACTATATTTACATGTTTAAAAAAAGTAAAACAAAATCTTAAAAGTAACTAATGATGTATACTACAAACACGTAAAATCTCAATTCAAAATATTTTGTATTTTGGACTACACAAAAATAATAAAGTTCAGACATTTTTTAGATTTAAAATCACTACACTCAAATCTACAATTCTGCCATTTTGTGTAGCTTAAAATACACATTATTCCAATTGATATTTTGCAAATTTTTGGCATACATCAGTGGGTACATCCCGATTTGTTTTCATAACTTTTGAAACACAAAAATACAATTTTATATTTATTTTTAAAGAATGGGATCACTAGTGTCTATCTGCACGAAAGCTCTGCTTTGTTTCTTGTCCTAAATATGATGGTGGGGCCGCATGTGGTTTGACAAAGAGTTCAATTTATCAGGAGTCATCAAATTAAACTTGTTGAGCAAAATCAATTTGATCACTCAACGAAAATACGAATTTACGATCACTGAATACGCGTCGGACCTTCACACATAGTCAACACTCGCGGTGTATGGATGTATTGGCTGACGTGGCGCTGAATCGGAACCCATTGCCAGGTCATGCTGTTTTAAAAAGGGTCCCTCAAGTAAAATACTGCAGCAGCCCACCCTATCCTCGTCTTTCCCTCGCTCTCCCTGATTTAATCTTGTCTCAACCGACGATCCCGCCAACGGTCTCCCCTACTCCGGCACCTCCCCCACTTTTCCTGCTCTCCGAGCTGCTGCTCCGACCACAACCATGGCCATATGCCTGAGCTCCTCTTCTTTTGCTCCATGCACTGGGCGCCCTCACAGAGATCTCTTGCTCCGGTGCACCCTCTTCTTTTGTCGTGCTCCAGGCGGACCTCCTGCTAGGCGATGGCGCTTGGCCTTGGCCTTGGCAGGGTACATGCGTTGTTGCACATGCGGAAGCGCACAGTTGTCAAGCGGGGGCTCTCCCTGCCTCTGCCCCCAGTGGTGTTAGGGATCTATTTTCCTCCTCTCCTTCGAGGGCTGCTTCGGGACGTGGCAGGCCAGACCGGGAGGTGGAGCCACGTCGACACGGTGAGCCGCGACAGCCACCAAGCCTAGGCGGGTCTAGGGTTAGGAGGGGTGCGGCGGTTGGTGGACCCAACAGCGGATCTAGAAATCCGAGGCAGGGTGGTCCATCTCCAAAAAAAATTTAACAGAACTAAAACATGGCCAAAAGCACTAGCTTATAATTTAAATATAACAGTATGGTCTTACAACATGTAGTAACTCTCGGAAAAGTTTGAATTTGCATAAGATAGGCCTACATACCTTAAAAAGCTCAAGAAGACTATTTTTTATGGGGTTTACGCCTTGCCATGGCCATGAAAGTCTCAATTATATTCTCTTCATCGACTTTGGAGAAAGTATTTCGCTCAATGTATGTGACTAGACAATCATCCAAAATACTATCACCCATCTTATTTCTTAGCTTGTTCTTGACTAAACTCATTGCAGAAAATGCTCTTTCAACATTTGCTGTCGCCACCGGAAGAAGCAATACCAATTTGAGAAGTGAGTACACCAAATTGTGAACTATATGTCTCCTTGTTTCTACAAGCTTAACCGAAAGATCAATAAGGTTTTCAAGTCCTTGGAAGTTTTCATCCTTCCTCATGTCATCAATATAGTTCTCAAGTTGTAGTTCAAGGTACATCAAATCTTGAGGTTTGAAATCATCGGGGTAGAAATCAGCAAGTCGGCGTACCTTATGTGCATCAAAAGAAGCAAATGAGTTGGCGGGACTCAAAGCCGACATACAAGAAAGCAACTTCATGTTGATCTCATCAAACCGATTATCAAGCTCTTGAATAATTTGATCAATAACCCCAAGATAAATTTATCTTCTAAAGTGATCATCATTTGTTTGAGGTCGAGAAAACCGTGTTGATCTTCCATAAGGCACATAATGATTATCCATTGCGGGAACTTGAATGTCATGTTTATTGCAGAATAATGTGACCTTTTGAAGGAATGCATCCCACCCATTAGACCTCATTGCTTGCCTTCTATCCTTAGCCAATCTAACACATTTCATTGCATTAAGAATATCTTGGTCTCTTCTTTGCAAACATTCAGACAAATCATTAGTGTATCCAAGAATGGCAATCATCCAGTGTGCATGAAAAATGAAGTCAAACGACTCAAATACTCCAACAAACATATGTATTTTTGGCCAATCACCTTTTTGTGAAGGATCTTTTCCAAGAGATATGAGTGTATCACGGATTGAGGGATACATAGCAATCATGTTGAGAACGGTTCTGAAATGAGAGCCCCATCGAGTTTCTCCTGGCCTAGGTAATCACATTTCTTGATTTAATCCCCTTCCAGTGTCCAGTTCACCACATTCAATTGCCTTCATAATATTCTGAAGTGCAGCATTCCTAAGCATGTCATGACGCTTACAAGAAACTCCAACAATACCAAGCAAGAGAGACACTTGATCAAAGAACCACACACAATCACTATTTCCCTTGGCAACAGCAACAAGAACTAGTTGTAGTTGATGTGCAAAACAATGAACATAATAAGCAGAAGGTGACTCTTTCATGATAAGTGTTTTCAAACCTTTAATTTCTCCTCTCATGTTGCTAATCAATGTGCAATTACCTGGCGCATTCTTCAAGACAAACTTATTCACCTCTTCACTATTTGCTGCAAGTAATTTCAATAGCTCAACGAAGTTACCTCTATTGCTAGACTCTTCACTTTCATCATGTCCTCCAAATTCCAATCCTTGGTGAAGAAGAAACTTCAAGCATCTAAGTGAATACTTCAACCTGATCATGTAAAGACGCAAGTCCTCACTACTCACTTTCACAAGAAGATCATCAACTGCTGCACGAGGATTCATAAACAAGTTATATTTCTCTTGGGCTTTATTGTGCACACTTGTCACACCACCGACATGCTTCACAAGTGCATCATATTTATTCCAATTGTTCCAACCACCATCGGTAAATGCATTGGTTCCCTTGCCACTAGTTTTTTTCTCTTTGAACAAGTAGCATACAAAACAAAATGCTGCCTCATTCTTTGAACTATACTCAAGCCAATGATGTTTATGGAACCAAAAAGGACTGAATGAACGAGGTCTTCCACCAATTAACCTTGAATTGAATGCAAGTGAATAATATTGGTATGGGCCTTTACCAATATATGCTCGTCAAACCGAATCTTGATCATTGACTGGATAATCTGCAATGGGAATTCTTTCCTCGGGATCTTGTGGAAGCCGATTAATATCATAAACCGGTAGCGGTGGAGAAGATGGCATGGGATTCACAATTTCTTCAGTAACCTCCTCTTCAATTTTCTCTTCCACCACATCCGCTGCTCGGGAAGGAGATGAAGAAGCCTTCATCTTTGCCTTTGCCGCATGTCTCCGATAAAGAGAAGCAATCGTCGGCATGTCTCCCGCCCTCTTCATTTTTCAACAATTCTACAACAAAATTGTTCAATTCATTTTAGTAATTGGCTACAATTCGACATCAATCCTAAACAAACAATCCTACCTTACTAAATTTTGGGGAACCAATTCTCTAAAACAAATATGCTAAAATCTGAATGTATGTATAAAATGAAGTGCAAAAGGGGGCTGCTGCATACCTGTAGTGTTGTTGGCCTGCTGCAGTGGGGCGTCGCGCCGTTGCCGCCGGCTAGGGTTATGCAAGCAGGCAAGCAGCCAGCAGGGCGCTGCGCCAGCGAGGGCCTCTGGGCGGCTGGGCCTGGGGGAGGGAGCGGCCGGCGACCGCCATAGGCTAGACGGCAGGTGGGAGGGAGCCAGGGAGGAGGTGTCGTGCGCGGGCGAGAGGCGGGCGACGGCCGACGGGGCGGGATAGGAGTCGGCGTGGCGGGACCGTGGGAGTCGGGGCGACGGGCGGACGGGGCGACTCCGCGACTGGGAAGGTGTTGCCGTGTTTGGTCTTGGTCGTTCCAGACTTAGTGAATTTGGGCTTTTTTCTTTTTTTTCATACTAGGTATATGGGCTGGACTAAAACCCCAGGGTGGTCCGCGCACCACCCTGGCCACCCTGTAGATCCGCCCATGGGTGGACCGGAGGCTCAAGGACTCCTTCCACGTCGACTCGGCGGAGTCGCTCATGGCCGTGGCGCTATAATGTGTTGCCAAGGACCCCGTGGACCGGCGGGAGACGTCCCGGGTCGCCGGAAAGCTCCACCACGTGCATTTGGTGCCCTCGACGATGGTGACGACACCAGCTGCCAGGTCATATATATGGTCGACGTACGACCTTCGTCGTGCTCTATTTCTTCACCATTGGTTGGACCAGCGTACATCGCCGCCGCTGCCCGTGGGGGAGCTGGACAAACTGGTCTAATCATATCAATCTCGATCGGTGAAGGAGACCAGCAGCTATACCTGGACACGAGCCAACTCGGTCTAGCTCGGGCCGAGCTAGAGAAAAGCTCGAGCTTTTTCCGGCGAGCCCGAGCCAGCTCAAACCTGCCGGTGAGCCTCAAGGTGGAGCTCGGCCCGAGCTTCGCAAAACTCGGTGCAGCTCGCTGCGGCTCACGAGCCTGGCGTGGATGACTCACTGACAGGTGGGGTCGTCTTCCACAACGGCGGTGGAGGCAGCTGCGGCGGTGCACGGCGGTGGTGCATGGCGGCTGCTCGAACTCCTCGTCGACGGCGCGTGCGTATGCGGCTGGAGGAATGTCCGAGATGGGGTTGGGGGAGAGGAGCGAGGCCGGCGCGGGCCATGTCGGAGATGGGGACGTCGGAGATGGGGTGGAGGAGAGGAGCGAGGCAGCGTCTGGGCGGCGGCGGCGGCTCGCGTGTGGTCGTGGGGATAGGAGACGACAGATAAGTGACCTAACTGACCACCATATCGATTCGTTCCTCTCTCTGTATCGTTATAATTCAGCCCAGATACTCCTCTTCTTACTTAATTTGGCCCAAAAGAAATTCTAAAAAAAACAGCGAGCCAACGAGCCAGACCGGGTCAAGCCCGAGCCAGCCCGAGATGCTGTCGGTCCAGCTTTCCTGGCTCGGCTCGGTCCAGCACCTCCCGCGGGCCGAGTCCAGCTCGCGCCGAGCCCACGAAACTCGGGCCCAGCGTCCAGATATACCAGCAGTTACGCTTCACTACCAGTGGGCCCTATGTGCAATTTCCTATCAAAAGAAAAGAAATCACCAAGAAAGGACAAAATATCAAAGGTTTGGGGCCCTTTTAGCAAAAACAAACACACCTAGCGGCTGCCCGTGGGTCCCAGCTTGTCACGTCATTAAATACAGAGCTAAGTCACGAGTGGTGACAGTGTGTGACGCTTTAACACGTATTTATTGACCATAAATTCGTATTACAGTGACTGAACTGAGTTTGATCGACAAGTTCGATTACTTATGATGGATTTTAACTCTTTGACAAAACCATGAAATGCATGCTGACGCCTTCCCGTCACGGAATCGAAGAGGTCGGGCCACGCCCACGCACGCCCCGTTCCGCGCCCACCCACACCCAGCTACGCCCCGTTCCGCGCCCGCCCGGCCCAGTTCCCGCCCGCCCCGCCACGCCGCCCGCAGGCGCCAACCGAGCGCGGCGCTTTCCATTCCGGATTCCACCGAATGCTATTCCATTCCAAAGCCGGGCCGCGGGTGCTTCTGCACCACGACGCGCGGCCGTCCATGACCTGACGTGTGCGAGCGCGAGGTGCCGCTGGCTGTCTGTCCGTCTCCTTCCTTCCGCGGCCGGGGAGGGCGGGCGCCATGGACGGCGGCGGACGCCACCCGCTCAGCGTCTTCTCCAACGGCGCGAGGTAGGTCGTCAATCGGCCACCCAGAGGAGGAGGTGACATCTCCCTCGCTCTTCTTTGATCTTTTCATCTGGTTCGTCGTGCAGGCTCGCGTTCAGGCGGGACGACCTCGGGAAGGAGATCATGGGGATAGCCGTGCCGGGCGCGCTCGCGCTCTTGGCAGACCCGCTCGCTTCCCTCGTCGACACCGCCTTCATTGGCCACATAGGTTTTGCTTGCTTCCCCTTCTCTTCTCTGGTTCCCCTTTCCGTGCCTACTTTCCACCTTCTTTTGACCTGCTCCAGGCAGGACTGAAGATAATTTTGCACGTACCATCTTCAGAGCATTATTTTGTACTCTGTTTTGTAGCTTATCGTGTATTAAATAACAGATGCTGAGAATGCTTGCCAATGAATCCCAAAATGAGATTATTTGTAAACTTAATATTGCAGTTATTACATCACTGTTTTTCTCTTTTGGACTTTTCAGATATATTGTTAGTTCACTTTGCATAATGCTATTTTGATCACTGTGGTGTGTTTTGTGACAAGCAGGTCCAGTAGAGCTCGCAGCCGTAGGTGTATCTATTGCAGTGTTCAATCAAGTATCAAGAATCGCAATATTCCCCCTTGTGAGCGTCACCACATCATTTGTTGCAGAGGAAGACGCTACTTCCTGTGACCAATGCAAAGATGCTGAAATGAGCTCAGAGAAGGAACGCAATGTTTCAGATTGCGAAATGGATCTGCTGATTCTCCATGAAGGTAAATTTTTGTTGGTCGATCTCCTTCTAGAAAGGTATATATATGGCTGAGCTATGCATCTTTATTTGATATATTGGAAATTTAACCAGATACTAGTACCACTGCCGGCAAGTCGTCTTTCCAAACTGACTCAAGGGAGGTTGACAGGAAAAATATTCCATCGGTTTCTACAGCATTGCTAGTGGGTGGGGTGCTTGGCCTTGTTCAAACTGTACTGCTTGTCTTGTGTGCAAAACCTATCTTAGGCTTCATGGGTGTGAAACAGGTAAATTATTCCTTCTTACCTTTTTTTTCTGTTTTGATGGTGTAAACTAATTTGTTTTAGCATAAACATTAACTATTCGTGACATCAGCTTTGACATGTATTTGGAAACTAATTTAATGCCTTTCATCAAAATCTGATAATTAGGTCACTACTATTATTAATTAAGTAGCTTAATTTGTTTCAGTAGTTAGAAGTTTAATTATTCATAGTTGGATGTGGGCATACTTTAGCTTTTGAGATTGGAATATTGAATGAAAACGTAACTATCTGAACATATGACCCTGACACTTCATCTTTGTATGAAGCTGTTGCTACAAATCAGTTGGACTTGAAAGATTTTGAGTTTTAATTTGAACTTATTTTCTGCAACTACTTCCTCGTTATTTTTCAGCTGGATAAATTTGAATTGCTAAACCGAAATGCGTCTTTCAAATAGGATTCTGGGATGCTGAAGCCTGCTCTACAGTACTTGGTACTCAGATCTCTAGGTGCTCCTGCTGTTCTTTTATCTCTGGCAATGCAAGGGGTGTTTCGTGGACTTAAAGATACAAAGACTCCTCTATATGCAACTGGTATGATAGTATTTACTTGTCTGGATGTTACTACACGTGTTCTCTCTCTTTTCACTTTTCATTCAGGACAACAACTTGGTCTTGACTGTCTTTAACTTAAAAGTATATTCTTTTGAACATAATTTTCAAAAACGTTCGTTGAAACTTATTCAGATTTTAATCATATAGAAATTTCCTTCTTATTATACCAATATAACTTTCATGTGATAGGTCTAAATGTCTCTGTATATCTGTAGTTTTAAATGGTTCAGTAGTGCATGCTTTGCAAGTTACATGGCAAAGAGAATGGAGGTAGTAAGTGACGATCAAGAGGTTTATCTCTCAAAGAATTTATGAAATAATGATTATTTAAGTTGTCCCTTTGAACCCATGTCTATAACTTCCAAGCTCATATTTCAATCTTAGTCAAAGTAACACACATTTTGTTTCTGGATTTGAACTGTAACGTGAGGATTAATGGGTAGACTCGATGTGAAGAATTTCTTCCACGCCTAACACAATTTAATTGCTTTTTTTATGATCACCAGTGGTTGGAGATGCAATCAATATTGTTTTGGATCCAATATTTATGTTTGTGTTCCATTATGGTGTCAGTGGTGCAGCAGTTGCTCATGTTATTTCACAGTATGTAGTACTGTTCTTTCTCTTTTTGGCAGATGGTATTGTTTCTTTTTAGTAGTATATGAAGATTCACACTTTTTCCAAATTTATAAAATTATTGTCTATATCTCTTTTGACTGCACAGTGGTTCTTTTGCAGATATTTCATTGCAGCCATACTCTTATGGAAATTACGCTTGCATGTTGAACTATTGCCACCCAGCTTGAAGCATTTGCAGATTGGCCGGTTCCTTAAAAACGGTAAAATATTTCTAGTTTTGCTATGATCTACTCTTGCTGACATTTTGGATTTTTCACAATCTTTAATGAGCAGAAATGATGGTTAACCTTTGTATGAATGTAAGTAATTTAAAAAAAATTACCGTGAAACAATTTTCATGAGAAATATAGTTGGTGGCCTAAAATAAAGGAGCTTGATTGCACGCTCTCTAGGACTTCATGTATGTTGGATCGATGGTAGAACTTATACCATGTATGCCTTTCTTTCTAGATAATGTAGGTGACTATCTTTCTCGACGTACCATGTGTGCACACAACCAGCCATTTATTACGACATCTTTCAACTATATCGAAGCAAATTTACATGCCACATAAACTTCAAAAGTTACGTAGCCTATGACGGGTTTGCCACTATAATGAAGTGTTCCTCTAGGAAAGATTTCTACTTTTCAGCCATAGACCATTATAATTGTTCTTGCTTGGGCAAAGATCTTTAATAAAGCATTTACCATATTTGTCTTTAAGGATAACATTATCTTCGTGGGTTCATGTTACAATGGTCATCATCCAGTTCATTAGTTATTTCTTTTTTCTACATTTGACGTATGTTGTTGCCTTTGATAACATCTAATTTTCATACTAAGAAAGTGCTACATGCCTTTCTATACTTGAGCATTTTGGATTATGTAAAGCACTTTACTATTGCACTCTCCAGGCTTTCTGTTACTTACCAGAGTTATTGCCGCAACATGTTGTGTGACCCTATCTGCATCAATGGCTGCACGACAAGGTTCAACTCAAATGGCTGCATTTCAGATTTGCTTGCAGATATGGTTGGCTTCTTCCCTTCTTGCGGACGGGTTGGCTTTTGCTGCACAGGTTAGCAAACTACTTTCTTCTCTTGTTTGATTAATGACCGGCCAGCATAGTATGCATGTGTTTTAATAGACATTCATCCTTTGATGCATGTAGCAGTTGATGCAAAGGCTAGGGGTAGCATCTCCATAACAGGAAAAATAGGCATTCATCGCCATAGCACTTACTAGCTATAGAAAATAACGTTCCATCATTTTCACTATACTATGTTTTACTTTGTTGAACTTTAATTACATTTAATATGCAATTCACATGTTTAAACAATTATGTTTCTGGGTGTTCTAACGTTGAGCATAAATCGTGAGATATTCTATAATTTAAAATAGCTCTAGCATCTAGAAATTTGCATTTATCTTTGTTTCATTATTTTTATGTATTAATGCCAACCATACTTTCATAGGCTATACTTGCAAGTGCATTTGCTCGTAAAGACCAATCAAAGGCCATAGCCACAGCTTCCCGCGTGTTGCAGGTATGTTTTATTCCTTACATGGAAATGTGCATTTTTTGTGGGTTCTTATTTCTCATTGAAGGACTGTTTACTTTGCAGCTTGCAATGGTTTTGGGGGTTTTCCTGAGCGTACTTCTTGGAGTTGGCCTTCGTATGGGTTCAACATTATTTACAGAAAACCAGGATGTATTGCACCATATTTACATGGCAACACCGGTATAGTTACATGCTAAATCCTAAGACTATTGTAGTTTTAAGTCTTCAAATGTTAGATTTACATTTTCATTACTTCATGTGGTTCATACTTGATGGTATCATAGTCTTTTCTTATATTTAATTACCTCATGGCAGTTTTTCTAACCACAGAGAGATTTGTTTTATGTCTACAGTTTGTTGCACTCACTCAACCAATCAACGCGTTAGCTTTCGTATTTGATGGTGTCAATTATGGAGCATCTGATTTTGCATATGCGGCTTATTCAATGGCAAGTCAACAGCTTATTATTCACTTATTGGTGTTGTAGTTCTCTATCCTTTTCTTCTAATGTATTCTATTGAATTCTGGATTTCGCAGATACTTGTGGCCATTGTCAGTATCTTTTGCATTGTCACACTCACAAGTTATAGTGGTTATCTTGGAATTTGGATAGCTTTGTCGATCTACATGTGCCTCCGCATGTTTGCAGGATTCTGGAGGTACAAATACCAAAGCACTTAGTTTATTTTATGAAACCTTATTATCACATAGAGAACAACGAATACCTTTTACTGGTTACTTGATAAATGGAGCTTACTGGACTGCACTACAAAATATCAAATTAAGGCATAAGATGTTATCTTTCGTGGAATTTCCTACCATCACAAATCAAACCGTAGTTGATACGGAATTACGTAGTGGACTATGGGTACTCATGATCCCGCCCCCTTTTGAGAAAATCAAAAATTGTATCAAATGAAGTCGAAAAAATAATAATAAAATGTTTGCATGTAAAAGAGGCAGCACACATGTTTGTCTGTGAGTTTTTTTCATACAGAAACTCAGAACTATGTTGGTTAGGCCAAAGTGACAAAGTTTCAATTGAATAGTAAGAAGGAACCGCTAAGTTACAAACAACTTAAGGCCCATATAACTATGTAACTTAATAATACAGTAAGTAAAATTGGGTTCAAGAGTACCAAGCAGGTCCTAAAAATTCATCCCTCAATCCATTATACCATATATTGCTTATTTTTACTGAATAATCTTTTTCTTGAGTTTTCAATTTTATATTTACAGTTTGGGTATTCTTTTTTTTTAGGATTGGGACTGCACGAGGGCCCTGGGCTTTCCTTCGAGACTGAACATGTACCGGAACAATATATGCGGCTTTCCCCGCCACTTGGCCTTTATCACTGTGATTCACGATGAGTAAAAACTGTCTTGGACAACTTCCTTGTACATTTGACATTCATCATACTGGGCGGTATAAGCACAGTATGTGGTTTAATCGGAAAAACCTTTGAAGGCTATATGTGTCACTGAGGACCGGAAATCCTATTCTATATATACGCGGGCGTCCCGGACTTATCCTAGGCGTCCATGTGTTGTGTACATTTGCAAAAAACCACCCTAGTTATTTTCATGTTCAGTGCAAAAAACACCTCTAGTCTATCAATTGTTTACAAGGAAATCCGTGCGCTGCTACTTTGTGAGCATATGTTCCCAGGAAAAAACCATTGCATCAGCAGGAACGAAAAATCAATTAGTATTCTTTGTTGAGAATCGGTTTACCAACAAGAGAAAGAAAAGCTCTGTCAAAAAAATGCTAATTAGGAACTTTTCACCATTGGATAACCATGTACAAGCACACATTTTGTATCTAAACATGAGCAGTTATTTGCATCTAATAAGAACAGCACACGTCCTTATTATATTCCGACCAGAACACGATGCATCTGAACAAACAGTCCTTTAGCATCTGAACAAGCAGTCCTTTAGCATCTGAACAAGCAGCAGTTTTTTTTTTTGCAGCTGACAAGAACAAAACGCATCCGTATTGTGTTCTGACCAAGAACATATAGCAGAAAATTTCCAATCAAAAATGAAAATCATGGATCCAATAAAGTACACACATCCTTAGCATCCAGATCCCGACACCCACACAAGCCACATCTAGAGAAGTCAGATCGGGAAGGGAAGAATCAGATTGGGATGCACGAGTCCTAGTCATGTCGTTGCCGTCGGTGGCCGGGGCTGATGCGGTCGACCTCGCTGTCCGGTGGTAGGGAGAAGAGGAGACTCCTTGGTCGATGAGGACAGGAACGGAGGCGGCACCGGCGTGGAGCTGCGGTCGACCTTGTTGGCCCGGGTCGCCGGCCGTCCTCGAGAGCGCCCCAGGAGACGAGGAGACTGTGGGGTAGAGGACACCGGGGACGGAGGTTGCGCCGGCCGCCACCATGGAGAAGAAGACGTGTGAAGGACGAGGAGACAGCACCACACCACGGGAAAGGATAGGGAGAGACGGTGGGTGGAGTCACGGGGCGAGATAACCAGAAGAAATAATGTACATGTCCACTTCGGTCTCCTTACATAAGGGTGAGAAGGTGGACAACATACAGGATGTGAATGTAAATTTGTCAACACTAATCTTGAAGCTATTGTGGCCTTAGGATAAGCCGGGAACACCCACCTATGGGTAGAAAAACTGCGTTGCATTGAGGACACACATGTAAATATTTAATCTCATAAGTAAATTCTACTCTCACCATCTCAAAATAGATGTCTCGGGTTTTTCAAAATTTGGATGAATCTATATACTAAATAGTGTCTAGATTTATCCAAATTTTGAAAAATCTAAGACATTTATTTTGAGACGGAGGGGGTATGAAAAAAAGTAGTTTAGAGGATACATAGACAACATATCATAGCATGTCTCAAACAGTAACAATACCAATCAATGAACCTTGTATTGTACAGTACTAACTAGCTAACCGAAAATTGGCAATCCATTTCACCAAGGTCACAATGGGATGCAAGTGAAACTGAAATTCTCTCAATCTGATAGCCCTTCCTCCAATACAATGTATGTACACATCACCGCTTCTAGGATAATAGATATGGCCTGGAATCGGTACGGGTAGTCCTGGTATCTTCCCCATTAAACTTATCTAAGTCAGGCGCTCTTAATTCCTGGAGGATACACTAATTGAGCAAGGTAATCAGGGTATGGTTTCTTATACAAAAGATGAGTACGCTTAGGTTCTATGCCAAAATTTTCATACAACATCTTCTGTAACTCAGCTCCAAACTTTTCTAGACCCTCATCGGTACAACTGACAGCTGACGACAGGTGCAAGGTATACCAGCCGACAGGTGCAATAGGATTAAGCTTCGCCAATGGCGAATAATAAGTCCGTAATATGCCCCGGCAGTGCAAGGTATACCATCTGACTCGATTAATATTCTGAGTGAGGTATGCTCTCGATAGGTTCTGGGCAAGGTGGATTGTAAACAATCTGCCGACTTTGTGTAGAATCATCATTGGTGCCAATAGTCCCGGTCCAAGATTAATGGTGCTAGTGTTTGTGTTAGTAGGTGTATTTTTACTAGCATCATAATATTCATAAGATGTACCTGATGATTAGATTCACCGATTCGTGATTCTATAACGGGTAACTGATTGGTAGAAAACATATATGTGATCTTACACTGGATGGATGTAGAAGAGGTGTAATCCTTGCTTCACCGCGTCATCAATCCTTGATGATCTTTCTTGGAAGTCTCCATGAACGTCCATGTCCTCTTTTCCCTTCTCCTACAATTCTCTCGGTTATTCCGCAAGCTTCTCTTCATGCTTCTGTCACATGTAACGACCTCTTCCTGTCGTTTTTTCCTTCATCTTCTCAAAGAATTGCTTATGTTCTTCCGAAATATCATCATAGGCGGGCCTTATGATGTTTTCGGTCTTAACATATGTCTGTTTCGCAAGTCCATGGGTGGTCATCATAGTCCGATCTAGTAGAGATTTCCCCAACGGAGTCATAAAAAAGGGTGTTGCGCTTTAATTGGGACCACACACACTCGCACAATGGATTTGAGAGTCCCTAGTATTTTTGACCGACTAACGAATAAGGTTTGTACTGGGTTACCTATAGGAGCGAGGTGATGCACCTCAATGCGTCTCTAGGAGGTCGGACTTACAGCGCGATACACAAGACTGTAAGCCAGTGCTTTTAGAACCAGAAGCCTCGGTTTCTCAGGAGGGACCACATGCGAAATTTCAACTACTATTGGCTAATCTAGTCGACCTGATTATTGTTCTAACTCGGTTATAGATCCTTCGAAAATATGTGTCACCGAAGAAACGAAAACATGAACAAGGGTTTTGAGGGCTTTTCGCAACCTGTCTTTATTAATCTAGCTTGAGGTCCTAAGGCACATTGAAACTACTACCTCAAGAAACGCCCCAAGATTACAGTTATGACCTCCAAAGATGAGAATTTGGAGTGCAGATTAGCCCAGCTACCACGTAAATGTGACATTTCGTGATACTGTCCATATACACAACTTGGCACGTACAGTACAGGATAGAGAGGGTTTTGTCCATCTAGCTGGTGACCTCAACGGTCCGCTACATCTCTAGTTTTTTAGGCTGTTTTTAGTATCTTCGTGGAAAGGTGAGACGACGGCTACATGCTAAAGCCAAAACAACCAATAAACCAAAGGAACTAAGAAGGCAGCAGGAAAAAACAACCAGAATTATAACCCATCATCATTGATATTTTGAAAAAGTATGATTCTGCAAGCCCCACATCATTCGACAATTTTTGAACCATAATTTTGTGAGACCGGAACAGAGGCCAAAACGACCTAAAATGATGAGGAGAAATCATGTATCTAGCAGAGTGAAACGACCTGAGCTTGCTAAAACCCACTGTTTTGCTTTAGCTTCAATTTGCTCAATGACGATCTGCAGAGGCTTGGTGACTTTTTCAAAAACTCGTCCATGTCTTTCTCCCCAAATCAACCAGGTGGTTAGCATTACAAGGGAATCTAAAAATCTCCTTGTACCATACAAGCTCTCTCTAGCAGAACTCCACCATTGGCGAAGTGTGTAAACCATAGGAGGCACAACTTGATGAAGTCCAGCCCAGTTTAAGATGAATCCGCGGATGATATTAACACAATCGCACAGCTGATGAACAAATGTTGAAGATCCTCATTCGACGCATTACAAAAAAACACATTTCTCATTATGTGGTAATCCTCTTTTTGCCAATCTGTTCGCCGTCCAAACCTTTCCCCTAATGAGCGAGCAACCCGACTCCAATTTTGCATTTGAGAGGGTCCCGCGGTTTCCATATTGCTTTGGCTAAATGCACTCTATACCGAGGTGATGCAATTCTGAATATTGAATAGACCTCTAAGAAACTACCGATGCAGTTGTATTCTTCTTCTTCTCGAACTCAATCCTTCTGGTTGCACACGCTGAAAAAGTACAAGGAAAATTGCGCCGAGGATGGGTGAGCAGAGCAGGCAGTGGAGGCATGCATGAACACACCACAGAGCACGTCGTGTATGCGCTGAAGCTGATTTGTTTCTACGACTCGGGCAATGCAATTCCCCCCGTAGGAGGGGCCCCCGGCACCATCTGTGCCCTCCATATGTTGGAGATTCGTGCTTATATTTTTACAGAACACCCCTTCCACCTTATTTTTTGAGTCCATCACAGTTTTGCTTCTTGGCCCCTACTATTTTCATATTTTATACATGTTTCGTCGCTATATGAAACCCCACACATGTTACAGTGAGAAAATATTATTTATTTTTTCATAAATCTTGAGTTCACGGTTTAAGAGAAGCTTAACGATTTTTAAAAACATTTGAAGAATAAAACAAAAAAATTATTCATAAATCCCGAGTTCAGGATTTACCAAATCTGCTCCATAGATTCAATGTGGTTTCATATAGGATTCATCAAATAATCATACACAAGTATGTAAATAAAGAAAATAATGCAACTTAATTATTGGTCGAGCACTACTTTAGCAGAGGAAACCGGTTGATGAACATGAATTACATAGTAGTTTCATAGCAGATTCATAAATCCCGATTTCACGTTTTCATATAGGATTTACTGAATCTGCTCCATAGATTCAACGTGGTTTCATATAGGATTCATCAAATAATCATACACAAATATTAAGAGAACTAATCATACATACAAGATCCAGCAAAACTTCAAAGATTCATACAACTTTTAGTAGATTATTACACACATGGTTTAGTCAAGATACAAGCAAGATCAAACAACAGTTTCATACATGTGTCACTTTTCAAGACAAAACAAGTAGTCTCATGACATTAATCTGATATTAAGAATCATTCAAGGAATTATACACGTTTCATACAAGAAACATAAAGAAAAAGGAAAAAAATCATACACATCTCATACACCTGTCAAGATCCAAGCATGAAGAAAAAATAAAGAAAAAGAAGGGCCTCTGGATCCGGCCACTCATACAAGATTCACACACAGATTCGTGTTTTCGTACATAATGCAACAAGATTCGGGAAGCTACAAAATATGTAAACAAACAAGATAATGCTACTTAATTATTGGTCGAGCACTACTTTAGCAGAGAAAACCCGTTGATGAACATGAAGTACATAGCAGTTTCATAGCAGATTCATAACCAGATCCAAGAATGTTTTTTGTAAGATTTATCCAATCCTATATGTTTCCTCAAAGCGAAACCATTCCAAATCCATAGAAACTTTGTCGATCCATACAAAATCCATAGATGTTTCATACACTATCGAATCTAAAAAACAAGAAACAACATAAACACAATTTTTCGTCCAAGAACCAGCATAACAAAAAACGAATCTCCAAAAAGAAATAAGAAATCTTCCTCCAAAAACAAAGGGAAACAACACATCTATGTGTGGCCACGGATCTAGGCCCTCCAAGTCAAGATCCATGCCTCCAAGCCTAGATCGGACAAGGAGAAGGAGCTGTGCGTGCTCGTCGTCGACGGTTGGTCGCTGCGCGTCGGCGGTGGGAGAGGAGCACGCTCGCGCTGGCGGTGGGAGAGGACGAGGCGTCAGAGGGTAGGTGACGAGGCGGCGCTGGGAGGTGCTGGGGAGGGAGGCATGGGCGTGTGGGTTAGGATTCGCTCTGGGGTGGGAGACAAGCCAGGCTAGGATTTTGTTCTCTCCTTGGGGGATGGCGGGTTGATTTAACGTTTTCCTAGGGGCTTTTTTACAAATATATTGAACACGTTGACTGCCAGGACTTTGCACGAATCTCTAATAATTTTGTGGTTGTGATGGTGCCGGGGGCCCAACCTAGGAGAGGGAAATCCGCTCTCCTACGACTCCCCGTAGGTGTACCAGAAATATATACTCTGTGCATCTTTGCCACATTTTTTTTCTCCCCCATTAACAAGCACGGGCATGTTTTATAGTGACACTAACGGTACCAATTTAGTATTCTAAATGGTGATATTATTTTCCAATAAAAATTTCCAAGAAAAAGTACCTTTCTCTCACGGAAAAAATCCAAAACAAACCCTAAATTTCTTTCGCGGAAAAAGTCCAAAACAAACCCTAAACTTGTAGGCAAAAGCTAAATCAAACATCAACTTATAATCTTTGAAATTGGCACTCTAAACTTACAAATCCTGGTCTATTTTAGACCCTAGAAATGTTTGATGCACCGGGAAAACTAGGATCCCTTTCCGGAATTCTTGTTGTCTCACTAACTACATGCGTCCCATGCCATATCCATTTTCTATCTCCAATACATCTATCTCAGTCAAGCAATCGCTCATCTACATGTTCAGCCCTAGATCGCGGAACTGGAGCTCCGTCCCTACCGTCCACCATATCGATTTCAGCCACAGAGACATCGAATCCCGAATCGATCCCCTTCCTTCGATTTGTGCTGATTTCGTGCTCGCGTGTAGCGGCAGACGAGAGCATGGGAGCTAATGGCGGGAGGGGCTGCCTACTGCTCGCGTGCGGCAGAAGAGGAGCATCAGAGCTAGCAGCAGGGATGAGCGGTGACCTAGTTCTTGTGCTTAGGCAGCCCGTGGGCACGGGCGTCTTGTGGCATTGTGCTTGGCGAGGTGGCACTGCCATCGGCGAAAAGAGCAAAAGGAAGGAGCAAGGGAGGTGACGCGCAGACTGGCGAGGGCGATAGTAAGGCGTGGAGGCGAGCGCATGCATGAAGCGAGCAAGAGGGAGGTCAAGAACAACGTCAAACTTGTGTGGGCGTGCACATATGGAGGCAAAGTCCATGGACGTGCCAGGGGAAACCCTAGGGCTAGCCTCTGGCCCGGGAAGCAGCGGTCGCTTTCCCTCTTAAGGATGTTGCTTGGTGCTTGACGAGTCGGGGTTAGAAGCGGGGTGGACATTCTTCGGAAGACACAACGGTTGCGGTATTCCTCATCTAGTTGATCCGTCTTCATCTCCATTCCTTTTTGCTTTTCCTTGTTTTAGTTCAGGCGTGTGTGTGTCGCCCCAGCATTTTGTATCGTGTTTTGTCTCTTCCTTTGGGCGTTGTGTTGTCTTGTCCAGCAGCAGTCTCACGTGTGTGATTTATTTATAAAGTGGGACGAAAGACTGATTCGAGAGAAAGTCCATGGACGTGGGTCCACTTTGTCAGTGAGAGCAAAATGAATATTTAGTTTAGGATTTTTTTTCTTATGTGCAAAACAGGTCCAGGGTCTAAAATATATACCAGAATTTCTAAGTTTAGAATGCCAATTTTAGGGATTGAAAGTTGAGGGTTCGATTGCCTATGAGTTTAGGGTTTGTCTTGTACATTCTCCTTTCATTCGGTGTAGTTGGGTTTCTTGGGCTTGTCGACGATTCCCGCGTGCGTCAATAGAGCCCAGAGTTGCGTGATGAGTTCGCCTCCCATGGCTAGCTTCTTGACGTGGGCCTCCACATTATCCGACGGCGCCGCACTGAGCAGCAGCTCCACCCACACCTGGGACAACACATCCCACCGCGCTGCCTCGTTAGGCATCTCCTCCATTATCTGAATGCTCAGCTTTACCCCGTCGGCGAGGATGTCTTCCTCATACCCACCCACCAGGCCGCGGGCTCGAAACTCCGGCAACTTCTCGAACGCATCATCCTCGGAGCGGCAGCCTTCCTGCCGGAGGAACTGCTGAATCCTAGCCCGCAGGGCCGCCATCAGCTGCTGCGTCTCGTACGCCGCGTCGGTGACGAGCTCCGGCGCCTCGGACAGCAGGTAGGCGCGGTAGTCCGAGCGCGTGGTGGCCACCTCGCTGTTAGCGTAGCCCCCGCCGCCGAGTACTTTCCGACGACACCGACGAGGAAATTCCGACGAGACAACACGCACGTATCCGATAACTTCCGCCGAGATGCACGTGCTGCTAGCCGATCGATTCTTTTGATCTAACTAGTACACTCACGCACGCACACGCAAAACAATTTTGATTGCCAAAGGCTCTTGTCGAGCCTTACTTTCTCTCTTGTATTGCTTAACTCACGGTTGCGGTACACAAGCCTAGCTATTACACATGTATATATACTAGTCCTGCTACTCACCGAGTCCAACTACTACTCCATATACCAAACCGTCTAGGAGACCAACATATGTCCTACCTGGACACATACTCCTAATCGGACAGAAACTTTGCATGCACGGTGCCGTACCCGTGTAGGATGTGTTTATTTCCAACAATCACCCCCTAAGCACGACATGCACTTCGCTTCGACCTGGATCCCAAATACGCCAGCTGCTCCTCGCGGGCGTCATCCACGGCATTGCTTTCGCCGCTTCCTTCCTCGGCACCCATGTCACCGACTTTGCTCTTGTCGGCTTCTCCATGGCTTCACATCGACCCTTCTCGTTCGCGTCCTTCTTTTTCGCGTCCTCCTTGTCGATATTGTCCATGACTGTGTCTTCAGTCTTCACCGGTTCCTTGATGAACAAATATTGATTTTCGTACTCCATCTTTACCAGATAATTTACTGTCCAAAATTATTTCTTCGGATAGTAGTCCAGCACGTCTCGCATGCGTGCTTGCATCGGTCGTAGTCGTCTCATCTCCAGTGCAGTCGGAGGCTCTGCGACATACTCTTCTGCGTCCGACAACGCGCTTGTTTCTTCAGTTTCTAAACATTGTGTGCCTCCACATAGAGCTCCTGGAGCCAACGGCTCTACATGCAGCGTATCCTGCATGCTTATTTCTGAGCCAATTTCTTGACTCGCCACCACATCACATGGCTCTTGCACTTTTGGACACTCCTTTGCCCCAAGCTCTTCACGTGGATCATCACCTCCTGTACTAGCGGATGATGAGCTAAACACAACACCTTCTAGCTCTGCTTTTTCTAACCACGGACTAGCTTTTTCTTCGGACACTTTTTCTTTTGGGAGTATCCCTAGTGCTTCTAGCCTGGTTTCCACGCCTGGAGCACCCCCTAGGCCTTCAATCTCTTCTGGGTCTGAATTTGCTGACAAAGATAAGCTTGGTTGATCCATATTTTCTTCATACTCAAGATCCCACGTGATGTGAAAAGATGAATATTCCGGTTCCTTGGAGCCCCAATTCCATGATTTCTCTTCCTCAAAGACTACGTCGTTCGTGAAAACCACCTTATTGGTACAAGGATTGCACAAACGGTATTTCTTTGAGCCTTCATATCCTGTCATGATCATTGGAGTACTCCGCTGGCCGGTCTTGTCATGCGCCACACACCCAAAAGTGCGAAGATGATCAACCGAGGGCTTCCGTCCGTACCATGCTTCATACGGAGTCATACCAACTCCACTCTCAGTTGGCTCCATGTTGAGCAAATACACAGCTGTATTGACTGCCTCACCCCAGAATTTTCCTGGCAAACCTTTACTTTTCATCATCCTCCGTGCCATGGTCAACACGGTTTGATGCAGCTCGCCTTCCTGATCAATGCGTAGAGCTCTTATCTTCGCCTCCACCTTAAACTCTTCGGCTTCCTTGATCTTGTCGAATGCTTGTTGTGCTTGATACTTACTTTTCAGCAACACAATCCACATGTATTTACTATGATCATCCACCGCAAGCATGAAGAACTTATTGCCGGACGGAGTTGCAGGTGAAATTCCAACGCATAGATCGCCATGATCAGATTCTGAAGCTTCACTTGCCTCAAACGTGGCTTCACGCAGAAACGGGGCACTCCGTTGCTCGTGATCCACACACGGTAGATCGTGATCCACTTGCGCCACAATCTCCGTACCCGGTGATGGAGGATCCTCCTCATCCTTCAGCTCAGTTACTTCGAGCATCAGCATCATCGGTCCATCATCATCTCCTTCCTGGGCGATGAGAGCCCTCTCCTTCGACGATTTCTTGCAATCCTTCTTGAAGTGACCGAGCTCGCCGCACTTATGACATCTTACTTTCTTGATGTCAAACTTCCTCCGTGGCGGAGCCTCATCCTCGTCCTCCCCTGCGATATGCTTTTTCGCTGGGCGAGAATCTTCTCTATCACTCCTGCTGCCGGATGCTTTATCGCCCTTCTTCTCCTTGGCGAACAACGCTCGAGCCATAAGCATAAGATGCTCATCCACTTTCGCGTCGCCATAGGTGATCTTCATCCGCTCATCGTGTGCCTTGAACCGTCCAACTAGATCATCCATCGTGAGAGTCTTGAGATCAACGCATTGCTCGATCGCCGAGACAACGGGTAAGTAACGCGGCGACGCCACGCGGAGGAAACGCCTCACAATAGAGATCTCATCCAGCTTCTCGCCAAGTCCGCGAATCCCATTGACCAGTGTAGCGACCCTTGAAGCAAAGGCGTCTAGCATCTCATCTTCTCCCATCTCCAGATTCTCGTACTTCTTCTGCAAGGTTTGCAGGGTCGCCTCGCGGACGCGCTCGTGCCCAAGATTTAGCGTCTTGAGCGTATCCCACACCTCCTTTGCAGATTTCTTCGAGATTAGGTGTTGCATCAGATCCGTTGGCACCACCGAGCATATGGCCATGAGTGCTAGTCGGTCTAGGTGGTACTTCGACGCGCCCTTCTTGAACTCGTCGCCGCCTGGATCGACAGCCTCCCAGAGTCTGGCGCCTTCTAACGCCCACTCCATCTGGACCGCCCAGACCGTGTAGTTGTCGCGGCTGTACCGCGGATACTGCATCGACACCGGCGCGCCCGCAGACGCACCAGAATACTCGCCTAACTCCTTGCCCGTCATGACCTCCCGTTACCAGGAGATCCTCCGCGAGGCTCTGATACCAATTGTTAGCACAGCCCCTGTCGCCGAGTACTTTCCGACGACACCGACGAGGAAATTCTAACGAGACGACACGCACATATCCGATAACTTCCGTCGAGATGCACGTGCTGCTAGCCGATCGATTCTTTTGATCTAACTAGTACACTCACGCACGCACACGCAAAACAACTTTGATTGCCAAAGGCTCTTGTCGAGCCTTACTTTCTCTCTTGTATTGCTCAACTCACGGTTGCGGTACACAAGCCTAGCTATTACACATGTATATATATTAGTCCTGCTACTCACCGAGTCCAACTACTACTCCATATACCAAACCGTCTAGGAGACCAACATATGTCCTACCTGGACACATACTCCTAATCGGACAGGAACTTTGCATGCACGGTGCCCTACCCGTGTAGGATGTGCTTATTTCCAACACTCGCTGCTGCCGGCGGCGGCGCAGATGGTGGTGGCGATGTGCCAGATCAGGATGCTGCCGACGGCACCGTGCGGGTACCTCGAGGTGGACCAATCGAAATCAAAGAGCAGTTTGTTCCTCTGCAGCGCGTGGTCGCCGTACTTGAGATCGGACAGCCACTCCGTCCGGAGCAGCCGGTGGATCGCACGCTTCACCGTGGCGGGCACGGGCACCGTCCTCGTCCCGAGGAAGGAGAAGGAGCGGCCACCGTCCTGGAGGCAGACGTGTACAAGGGAGTACTGCCCCACCGAGTCGCTCCAATACCTTCGTCTTGGCGTGGCACGGCACATCATCCACAGAAGCCTCTCGTATACTACCTGCCACGACGAACCGCTCTCACTCCTCGGTCGCCCCCCGCGGGCGACCAGGAGCCTAACCTTGCCGCCTCTCCCGTCTCCCCCTCCTTCCCTCCCTCCCGCCGCCGCCGCCGGCGAACGCCGACGGGCAAAGGCCGTGCGGTGCCGCCGGCGGCGGTTCCCCCTGGTTCGTCTCTGCTAGGAGGGCAGCGCGGGGCGGCTCCAAGCGGCGGCGGCGAACTGCAGCGCTGGTCCTGGTCTTCCCGGCGCAGTGGGCCGGCGAGCCGCGACCGCGGTGGACCAGCGTGTTGGAGGCGGCGGGGTCGTCTTCCTCATGCGGAAGATGGCTATGGCGGCCGATGCTTCTTCTGGAGATCTTTGCCGGCGACCACAGGGCCCTGGGCGGCGCCCTCCACCGGGACAAGACCCGTGCTGCACGTCCGGGACGAAGACGGCTGGCGGAGCTGGCCTGGAGGCTGCCGGGCCTGCCTCAGCCCAGATCTAGGCCCATCCGGGCCCAATCTGGGTTGGCGGGCCTAGCGGCCTCTGCGGGTTTCAGGGGCAACCAGCGGGTCTGGGAGCCCATCCCCTGACCATGTTGTGGTTGGGGTGCCGGATCCGGGCTTGGAGGCCTAGATCTGGCGTCCGCCTAGCAGCCCCTTTCTTTGGGTTCTGCGGGTTTAACTTGCCGGAGTGTCCTGCTCGTTGAACCCCCGTTCAAGTGTTGGAGGGCTGGCTTGGATCTTTTTTGCCTGCTTTGGGGATGTGTCTTCGGGCGTTGTCAAGTCAAGGGCGAGATCTCGGACGCCGGGGCGGCGGCCTCGGGAGGTGGTCTGCGCGGGCCTCTTGACGGCGGGGCGGCGTTGCGGCGGTGATGGCTCATCTCTTTGGTCCTCGAGGGTGGCAAGGGGTGTGCTCCGGGGGTTCCTGGTGGTGGTAGCGCCCAGATTGAGGTTGGAAGCTCGGCTTGAGGCTTGGTGATGGTCCAAGGTTCCGAATGTGGCGAGAGTTTTTTCGGGCGAAAGCCCCGCGCTCCGGCGCAGACAACGGCGACGCCTGTGGGCGTCGTGACCCTCTTGGGGGCGTTGTTGTGGCTACTCTCACTCCATTACGGCTCCGGGTGAAAACCCTAGACCCTTGTGGTCTCGGCGACGGTGGCGCCTGTGGCGTCGTTACCTTCTGGGAGGCGTTGTCGTGGAGCTCAGGTCTCCTTAGTCTTGTCTTCCTTGGTGGCAAGTTAGATGCTTTCTAGGCTTCGTAGTTTATTTTTTGATCTGCTTGTAAGAGGAACTCCTCATCACTTTGTATCTGTTTGGCCGTGTGGCTTTATTTATAAAGCGGGACGAAAGCCTGATTCGAGAGTATACTACCTGCCACGAAGACGAAGGTCTACAAACGCACCGGCACAGCATCTTCACCTTGTGCCCGTCCGACAGCAGCCGCGACAGCGCCGCCAGGTACTGGAACAGCTCCATGATCATGAAAGCGACGACTGCGCATCTAGTGATGAAGATGTCGTCGAGGGTCGTCGTCGAGTTGTTGCCCGCCAGCTGGGGATCGCGCAACAACGCCGGGGAGAAGAGAGAGCGGACAGGCTCAGCGCCACGGCCGAAACAAACACGGCCGTTTCTGCGACAAGCTGGGACTCCTTGGGCCGCGAGAGGGAGTCGAGGAGGAAGCCCAGCTCCACCTCGATCACCCGATACATCCTCTCGCAGTCTCCGCCGGCGAGGCCCCGTCGGACAAGGACCATCGACCTGACGTCGTCGCGCTCGTGGAGTACCGGGACACGGCCGAGGCGTCGCCGGAGCAGCTTGAACAGCGCGAATGAGAGGCACAGATCCTTGAGCTCGCTCGGCAGGATCCTTGATGAGCTCCCCTCGTACCGCCACACTCCGTCCACCGTGACGAGCTCGTCCGTGAGCTCCAGCCTGTACCCCGCGCGGACGTCCTGCTGCTGCTGCACGTCCTTCTCGCCGGCGACCACGTACCTGTAGCCTCTCATGGTCTCCGGGTCGAAGTCCCAGACGCTCCGCACGTGCTCGTGCGCCATGTACTTGGAGATGAGCCAGTTGTCGGCGGCGAGTGCGCGGTGCCGGCGGGCGGACAGGGCGCCCCACACGCGCATCCCCAGCTTGGCGCAGTTCAGCGCCCAGAGGATTCGCAGACGCGGGTCCAGAGAAGCCATGTAGGAGAGCAGGAGAAGGAGCACGTAGATGACCTGCGTGGCCTGGACGAGGACGACGGCGCGAGGCTGCTGGTGCTGGTCGTCGACGTCGACGCTGCGACGCTGCGTGCGAAGACGCAGTCGGCGCAGCCGAGCAGGTAGCAGGCCCACACGACGGCCAGGTCGTCGTTGCGGCTGGACGAGCCTGCTGGCTGGGTGAGCCCGATCGTGTAGGACCGCCGGGTAGAACAGCATGAGCGCCAGGCAGACGGCGTAGCGGAAGGCGGCGCTGGTGCTGGTGCGGCGGCCCGAGCAGACGACGGCGAGCGTGGCGAGCAGGGCGCAGCTCGCCGTTACCGCCATCTCGCTCCGGATTCCCGCCGGCGCCGTCGGGGCGACCGAGGATTGCTGCTCCATCCTGAGTCTGAAATTCGATCGAGCGTCCTCCTCCCCTGCTCTTGTGGACTACGACTTCCCGCGTGCAGAAGCACGCCGTAGCAGACGACGTCGGGGTAACCGAGTCCGAGTAACGCTTTCCGCGTGCTCTCGCAAATTTTTATGTACTTCAGGGGTGCTACGGTAGAAAAAGTGCAAATTAAAAAGGCAGCCCTACGCGTCACCGGAGATTTGTGCTTTTTATCCCTGTTTTCCAGCCAACCGTGTGTCTTTTTTTAATCAAAAATCTCGTTTTTGCTACAGAAAGTTCCGTTTTTGTTACAACTAGTCCCGCTTTTGCTACAGTATAGCAAAAAATGGTTCAGTCTAAAAAATAAAAAAATAGACTGAACCTCGCCGGAGATTTCGCCGGAGACCTCGCCGGCGACCGTGTAGCAAAAATGTTATACTAATATAGCAAACCCGACCTCGCCGGAAACCTCGCCGGAGACTTTCGCCGATAGACCTCGCCGGAGACCTCGTAGCAAAAAAATTACGTTATTGTAGAAAAACCATAAAACGGGTGTAGCAAAATATTTTTTCTAATGTAGCACACTGGAGACTCTCGCCGGAGAGCTCGTAGCAAAACCGTAGAAATTAATTGTAGCAAAAAAATTACACGAAAGTAGCAAAAAAAATATGAATACATAGCAAAAAATATGTGCTAAGGTAGCAAAACGTTCTTAGCAAAGACTGACATAAAAGTAGCAACACCGACTAACTAAATTAGCACACGCTCTAAACTGTGATAGCAACGCCGAAGACTGTTCGTAGCATTGCCATCACCAGGGGCTATGGCTGTGTGTTTCCGTCCAGAACACCGTGCGAGCGTGACGGGAGGAGCACGCCGGAGGAGGCGACGTGGAGGAGGTGCGGCAGAGGCTCGCGCGACGACCGAGGCGCACGACGGCAGTGCAGCAGAGGGTCGTAGCGGTGAGAGATTCGCGCGGCGGCGTCGGTCCCATGTGAGCACCATGGATGATGAGGGAAGGGGGCGGAGGATGGCACGGGGGCGGAGGAGGGAGCGGGGAGACACGGGGCCGAGAGGGAGACACACGGCGGAAGGGGAGGCCCATGGCGACGGGCGCCGGGAAGCTAGCGGATGGTGGCGAGCTTGGGCGGCGCAGCATCTTCTGGAGGAAGAGGAAGAATCTGGAGAAGAGATGTAAGGTATGGTCAACGATACGTGCGGTGATGGGTCCATCCACTATGCGCGTCGGTTGGATCCGGGGGATGCTATCCCCCAGGGAAGGCATATCATTTTCCAATTAAAAAGGGATCTCCCACCCACGGGCCACGGCCCACCCGGCCTCCTGCGTGAATGACGAGGTCTGGGACCACGCCTAATCAGAGCCACGTCCGCTTCGTTTGAACACGCACATTGTGCCAATCATCGTCGCCCGCCCACAAACACTTCGTGACCAATAAATTTTACATAATATGTCACAAAAATTATACCATTAGATTCATCTTTAAAAGTAGTTTCTAATTGTATATTTTTTGAGACATGTATTGCATATTTTATTGGTTAAAATTGATGGTGAAAGATTTTCTTAAACTACGTGCGTGCTTATAAACTGGACCGGAAATTGATGGTCAAAGTTGTTCTTAAATTACGTGCGTGCCTAAGGCTGGTCATAATGAAGATAACTTCACTAGTAACTAAGAGTCCAACTCAGCACATTTGCTTATGTGGCAATGAGTTAATGAGGAAAGAGATGGATAGAGTACTATGTTACTGTAACATCACACATATCAGGACAAAGTGAGTCTACATCCTAATTAATGTGACATTGCATGTTACCACACTTAAGTTAATGTGACATACATATGTTACTAGTCTAAGTTTGGGAATCAGGTTCAGTGTACGTGAGGGGTGCGTGCTTGGTTTCAGTGTCCCCCAATGGTTTGTAATTGTCTATGTAATTTAATCAGAGCAGCACGATTTATTTTTGTCTTCCAAACCCAAAATAATCCTATTTAATGTTGTTCCATGTCCAAGCCAACCCTCTTTCCCCATCCAACCCGATTTAACTTTTAGTGTCAGGCAAAAATCACAGATTTGATCTAATTAACGAATGATCTCATAAACTGACCTATTTTTTGAAGATATCCTGATCTGATATGTTTTCATGGCGCTTTACCAGAGGGCGTCATGGCAGTAGCACGGCGCTTCCGGCAAAAGCGCCATGCATCCATGGCGTCCCTGCCAAAAACGCCATGGTCCCGTCCGACGTGGCGGCCGTCGTGGCCATGCGGGCCCGTTTTAATGTTTGGCGATTTCCGCGGAGGGGCCATGCTACTAGGCACGACGCTTTTGCGAAAAGCGCCATTGTCCTTAACCCTAGAAAACAGCGCGGGCGCCCTCCCAGCGCCATACCCCCCACACCCCGCAAGAACAGAGACATGGCGGCGGCGGCTCCCCTCTAAGCTCCCCTCAAATCCACATGCTAAATCAGTCGAATCTAAAGCGATTTTCTGGTGGAATTTCTTCCTCTCCCCCCACTTGAGGTATTCTCCTTCGATTCTCCTTGTTGTATTGGTTGAAATCATCACATGGTCCTCTTCCTCTTAACCCTAGTTCTTTGGCAATGAGGCATGTATATGGTGTAATGTCGAATTTCTTTGTATTCATAAGTGTGGTAGAATGATAGTTTGTTAAAGTTAGTTAGTAAATCAGTGAAATTGCTTAGTTAGGGTTAGTAGTATAGATTTGACATGTATATATGGGCATATTGGGCTTAGTTGAATGGTGTATTCATATTGTGATTTGTGTAGATGATATGGAATGAATGTATTCATATATGGATTATTGTTGGGCTATTGTTGGCATATGGCTTATAACATAATATATTGTTGGGCTATTGTTGGCATATATTGTTGGGCTATTGTTGGCATATATGTCATATATGGCTATTGTTGATATGGAATGAATGGTGTATTCATGAATGTATTCATATATGTATTCATATATGCATATTGTGGTGGATGGTGTATTCACTTGTTTTTTTGCAACCACTTGTAGGATGGAAGGACTATATATTTTGACTGGGCATTATGATCAACGACACCGTGGGTGGTACATCGCGGAGAATAAGCATGTCTTCAAGTGGTTGCACCTAAGGTCGAAGGAGGTGCATAGCAAGAAGATGCCATATGATGAGCGCTACACTCCATACGTTGAGCAGACCGGACTTCTCCCTTTCATCCAGCTTGTCTCGCGTTCGACACCGCATATGAACCCTTGTTTGATCACAGCGCTTGTTGATAGATGGAGACCAGAGACACACAGTTTTGACCTCCCTTGTGGTAAGATGACGGCCACTCTGCAGGACGTCTTCATGATTTTTGCGCTTCCCATCAAAGGACAGCCCGTGTGTATGAGCTCAGATTCGGGTAAATGGCGTGAAGTGATGATTGGCTTAATTGGTAAGGCGCCAACACAAGAGAAGATGTCTGCCGGTGCTACTTACAAATGGATACAAGAAAATTTTAGCAAATGCCCTGAGGACGCCGATGAGGAGGTGATCTATATGTATGCCCGTGCATACTTATGGTATGCCATAAGTAGGACACTTTTCTCAGATGGCACGGGAAGAAACGCATCATTCATGTGGCTCACTCTATTTGCGGAATGGGGCTACATGCATAGCTGGGGTTCGGCGGCACTTGCTTACTTGTATCGACAAGTAATAACCCATATATATTGCATGGTAGTAGTACATGCTTGATCGACCGGATACTTATGTATGCTTGCTGTATGTGCAATTGGACGAGGCATGTTGTAGAACTAGAAAAGGAGCAAGTATTGGTGGACCTATGGTGCTACTGACCATATGCTCCTGGTTGCGCATACCAGTTGGTCGACCCATTCCGATGAAGGAAAAAACGGTGGGATGATCATGGCAATAGCCATCTCCGCGCTCCTACATGGGCCTACTTGTAGGATAATACCGAAGTATTCCAAGGTGAATCCGAGGAATGCTACTTGCGTTACACTAACCAAATCGACTTGCTAACCCCGAAGAAGGTAATAATTTGATTGGTCTCAAGAACTCATCTTTTCCACCATATATACTTCGAGTCCACATGCTAATCTTGTATTCCGCTCAGGTGGAATGGGAGCCATACGGAACTAGAGGGAATATGGGTACGGGTGTTTGGTTCTAGGCGGACTTGAACCGCAAATGTATGCAAGAAGCACATCTCTGGAGGATCCGTGCCCCGTTGATTTGTGTCTATGCTGTTGAGTTCCACCTTCCACAACGGGTGATGACGAAATTTGTCTTATTTCAGGAGACCCCGCCGCCATACAAGGACACTAGCATAGCTCTTCACGGGTGAGTGATCCTTGTACCCTAAGTAGCTAATTTTCTCGGGCGTCACATGATAGTATTAAGTCGATGAATTTGATTGTAGATTGGACAAGATCAGGCAAAAGAGGAAAAAAGATTGGGTTGTATATCATCACAAGTATATTCAGAAGTTCTATGCAAGGATTGAGGAGATCGAAAACCCGAATGCGGTCTCTCATCCTGAGGCGCCGCATGATGCTGCAGCGTTCAATCGGTATCTTGTGTGGCTTAGGAAGGTGTCTTGTTTGTACATGCAGTCGCCTTCGTTTGCATCTCATGACATAGTGGAGGATCCTTTTCCTGCTTTTGACGATCCGAGCCAGCTAGAGTACAACAGACTTGTCCGAGGCGGTAGGGGTGCAAATTCAACGGGGGTTGTCCGCTTTGTGGTAAGCATTGTGATGGGGACTGTTATGTGCAATTATAGCGACATAAAATTGACTATTTTGTTCTTTTGCTAGCGCTAGGAGATCTCAAAACTGGATGAGGCCGCAGAAGCACTTAAACATCCTCCTGGCAAGGAGTCCGAGTCAGCCCTTCGAGCATTTGTGGAGGTATGTTTTCATACCGTTCCTAGTTCTATTGTATTTTTACGTGTGCTGAAATGTTCTAACATATTCGTCAATGTCATAGCGTACCAAGCGTTGGGGCCGTGGACTAAGTGTCTTGCTTGGTTGCCGCACCGTCGACGCCGCATCGCCAGTTAGATCTTCCAGCCTAGAGGATGATGTACAAGATGAAAAGGAGGAAGAGGGCGAGGATGAGGAGGAGGAAGTAGGCCAGGATGAGGACGAGGAGGAAGATGGTGAGGATGAGGATGAACATGAGGAGATATGCATGTATCAGTTACACGACGCCCCGCAGTATAGTCAACGGTCACGGATGAGGAGGAGGAGGCTACTGAGGAATCCCTACACGCCAAGTGAATGGGAGAACAAGCATCGGGCACAGGTGACACGCCATGATCCTAGCTACGAGGAGGAAGACTCCGATCCTCCGCGGAGGGTTAGGAGGCAGGAGGGACGTAGCAAGGCGAACGAGGATCGGGTGGAAAATAGGGGAAAGGGAGAAAGTGACCTCGTAGCTTGAACTAGTGCTTGTGGCTTCAACTTGATGTGGTCGTTATGAACTTGTAGTTTGAACTTGTTGTTTGGTATCGTCATTTTCAACTTGTTAAAAACTGGACGTTCTGATGTGTTGATGTTTGATGTGTTAAAAACTGGATATTCAAATGTTTGATGTGTTGATGTGTTGAATTGTTAATAACTGGATGTTCTGCAAATATTCAAATGTTTGATCTGTTGAAATGTGCAGTGTTGAACTAGTGCAGTGTTTAAATGTTCATATGTTAAACAACATGACATTTTTCAGCAAATCATAGCATGGCGCCTTATGAAAAAGCGCCATGGTAGCATGGCGCCTTCGGCAAAAGCGCCATGCTTCCTAGCATGGCGTTTTCCAAGGAGGTGCCCTTTTCATGACTTAGACGATTTCCCGGTGTCATTTTTTGTCGCTCGCGTGCAGCTACTGTGTCCCAGCGCGCCAGACATGGGACAAAACGCCATGGTAGCATGGCGCTTTTGCCGAAGGCGCCATGCTTAGCATGGCGTTTTCGCATAGGGCGCCATGCACATGACTTAGCCGATTTTCTGGCGTCATTTTTCGTCACTCGCGCGCAGCTACTGTGTCCCAGTGGGCCAGACATGGGCCAAAGCGCCATGGTAGCATGGTGCCTTAGGCAAAAGCGCCATGCTTCCTAGCATGGCGTTTTCCAAGGGGGCGCCATGCACATGACTTAGTCGATTTTTTGGCGTCATTTTTCGTTGCTCGCGCGTAGCTACTATGCCCCAGCGCGCCAGACATGGGCCAAGGCGCCATGGTAGCATGGCGCCTTCGGAAAAAGCGCCATGCTTCCTAGCATGGCGTTTTCGCGGAGGGCGCCATGCACATGAATTCTCATAAGTTGAGGCTAGTTCCTATGCTAGTGGCAACATTTTAGAAAATTGCATTACGGAGAGATCTATTGACACAAGAAGCATTCCAGAAAAGTGAAGTGAATGTTTACGGAATACATGGCGTTCAACCCTTAAGGGGTTTTACATACGCAAGAACCAAGACGACAAATTCGGCATGACAATGTTCAAGATAAATTCCACATAGTGGAGTCCATAACATAGATCATAGCATGGTGACAACTCTACTGTGTCGCGCGAGGCTCCTTCCCCTTCGCCTTCCTTTTCCTCTCTTCCTCTGCCTCTTCCTTTTCCCTCAAGTCGCGTGCAAGCTGGACAACGGAGTTGAACTACGCCTCGAATTGGTGTCTACTCTCTTTTTTCTTCTTGCTCTCTTCTTCCTCCATTATGAGACTAGCCTCTTCAGACACCTTCTCAAACCGACGATGATTCCTCAAGCTCTTCAAGTACATGTCCCTTTCATATTTTGCTTCTTTTTCCTTCCTCTCACGTTCTTTCTTTGCTTTCTTGATGCTTGCCTCACACAATCTCATGTTGAAATCTTCTTCCCACCGCCGTTCTTCTTTAGCCTCCCTCCTTTCCTCTTCCCTTTTCTTGATCAACTGAGCTACTTCATCTTCCCTCTCCTTCACCATCCTCAAAGCCTCCACCCACACTTTGGAGTAGTTCATACCGTTCCCATCATTGTTCTCCTTGGTGGGTTGGGTCGACATACCTATAACAAGAATGCAATTGACGTACACCTTCAAGTACTTTGTTGAAGCATTCCGCCATGTTGCTGGTAGAATCACCGTATCTCTTGCCGCCATAGTCATAAGCCCTTGCCCACTTTGTCCGTTCATTAAGGTTCCTTCTGAGAAACTCTTTGCCACCATCATCTATGAGACAATACAATCTATCATATAATTTTTGAAAATGCCGAGCGGTGAAGGCAAGACAACAATCTTGTAGATCGTCGGCACGTTCCTTGTTGCCACATGCTCTATAGAAGTTCGACATGAAATGCCTCACGCACCATCGATGGTGGATACGAGCACACCCAGGAATGTCCTTCTCGACTGCGTTGAGTATTCCTTGATGGCGATCCGAGATGATGCAAACCTCTCTATCAGGTTCTATAACCTTGGTCCTCAATATATGGAAAAACCACTCCCAGTTGTCGTTGTTCTCCACCAAAACCAAGGAAAAAGCCAAAGTTAAAACCCGTTTGTCTGTGTCGTGGCATATGGCAGTTAATAGTGTGCCCTTGAACTTGCCGGTAAAAAATGTGCCATCCACGGACATAACAGGCCGACAATGCTTGAATCCCCTGAGGCATGGTTCAAATGTCCAAAATGCATGGCCAAATACTCGGACAGTGGCACCATTGTACAACCTAGTCACCGATCCAAGAGGCTCCACCACATAATACATTCCTGGGTTCCTTGCGGCCATTGCTCCCAACAACCTAGGGAGGCGGTTGTATGCTTCTTCCCAATCACCATACAACATCTTAAATGCGGCTTGTTTGGCCTTCCACGCCTTACCATACTTCACTTTATAACTGAATACTTCTTTAACCAAATCTATGACACCCTTAATAGTATATGTTGGGAGAGACCTTATGCTATTTGCAACTCTATACGCGATGAAATCGGATGTCAGCTGCCGATGGTCATCCTTGACAACTTTTCCATCCTTGATAAACTTGTCATTATACATATGAATGGACTGAACACTTACAATGGTCCATTGTGGCCCGCCCCTCAATGGTCGTAGTGAACAACCCATGGACATCCTTGCTTCTCACACTTGACTGTGTAACGCACCTTAGTGTCCGAGTGAGCCACCTTGTACGGTCGGTGGTACTTCACCACGTAGTCCTTGTTCCACATCTGAAATTCCAACAAGCTATCAAACTTCACCCCGGGATTTATCCCGTACTTTTTCGGCTTCAAGTCCTTTTTAGAAGGTGCTCGTGGCTCGAGCACTCGACTAATTCCACAGTCAACTTGGGTCTCATCCGCAAGGCTAACATCACGGAACAATGAAGGTCGATGATCCCGACCTACTACTTTTTCGTGAGCTTCGGCGAATTTAACCGTTAGACCATCCTCATCCACATCTTCATCCGGTCCTTCATCGTCGGAGTCCGATGCATGACACCTCAAATAAGGGAGATCATGGTCCATGTCCTCCTCATCGCAATTTGCCTCCACATCTACTTCATTGTCACGAAGCCCATACTCTACCTCATCACCCTCAAAGTCATCATCCTCCATTTGAGGTGCTTCATAGTTGTCATTGCAAACATGGCTCATGGAAGGTTGCCTCGTTGTTGTGTCATCGTAGGTTGGCTCTACGCGGACCGGGATCAATGGAGGTTGGCTCATTGTTGTGTCATGCACATGTGGCTCACCTCGATCCGGGCTCATGGAAGCATGCCAGTTCAAGTCAATGTGCAACCGAGCCGCAACCTTTCTTGTGGCAAATATCTCGAGTGACTTATCTTCAGATTCCGCCACCATCTCCTTATATGCACTCCAATTCAACTCAGAGTTGATAGGCATTATCTTCAATCTATTGTGATGGCCAAACCCGACGTTATACCTTCCAACCAACTCATACACATCACTAGGGTCCATCCATTTCAAATCATTCCTCACTCTTTCCACAACCTCGGTATATGTAGGACTTGTGCCAAACACCATGACTACCTCCTCCAGGTCACACTCGGTATTGCCTTTCAAGAATGCGGCCTTGTCCACATGATGAACATTAATGATTTTTGCCATCTAAAAAACAATGACAACAACCATTACGCGTCAAAGACAACTATATTACCACCACCAACCATAGCTACCAACTAAACAAGTCATGCCACTTTGCTAATTCTAACATACAAATCCTAGCCATAAGCTACAAATCTAATAACTAGAAGCAACTATTAGATGTATATTTGTATATTGTAGTTTCCCCATATGTTAGGGGGCTTCCTGCATATTTGCACTTGTACATGTACTATATATTGTGGCCTTTGGCCCCCAGAGGAATACAACTTGTCTATTCCTAACATGGTATCAGAGCCGGTTTTAGGGTTTCCGTGCCCACCGGTCCTCTGCTTGTGATCGCCGCCGTCAGCTCGCCCCGGCCACCGCCGATTCCCGTTCTGGCCGCTTGCGTGAAGTCCCCTCGTTCTTGTCCTGCTTCGCAGATAGGATCTGTCTCGATCGGATCTACCGACGACCGCTGCGTCTGCACGCGCGAGGGCACCGCCACTTCCTACCCCGCGTCTGCACCGCGTCTGCCAGGCTCCTCGCCACAAGAGCCCCCTGCCCGACGTCTGCACTGCTGAGGTGACCGATCGGATCGGGCCCGCCCATCGCTGCTACTCGCCCGCCGCCTCCAGGAATCCACCTCCTGAACAACTGCTGATGTCCCGTCTGCTTCAACCCCCGACAACTTCTCTGCCCCGTGTGGACGCAGTGCGCGCCCTGCCTCGACTGCTTCGACCAGGGGGTCGCGCTCCTGGACCCCGCCCGATCCTCCACATACGCCCTGCTGACCCGCCCACGCGGGGATCGATCCAGGCTCTGCCCCATCAGGTCCCGTCTCCTTCCCACGCCAGGGACTCGCCGCTGCTGGCCTAGGTCCCGTCTCCTGCTCATGCCAGGGACTCGCCGCTGCTGGCCCGCCTCTCGCTCGTCTTAGTCGTTTTTTCTTCCGGTCTCGATTTTCCCCGGAATAGGTTCGCGCCGCCCCAATCTACCTTGTACCAGTGCTCAGATCATCGGTGGTGCCCTGTTCTAGGCGGAATTGGCCAGAGATTGCTGGTTTCTGAGCGTTGACTTCCAGTCAGATCTAGCCAAAAAAAAGGTGAGAGAGAGATGTCTTATTCATCGGGTTATGTTGCGATTCCTCGCTGCCCGGTGATCTTTGATGGCGTGAATTATCTTGATTTCGCTGCCTTTATGCGCGTTCACATGCGCGGTCTCCGTCTTTAGGGTGTGCTCTCCGGCGAGGTCTCCTGTCCGCCGTGCCCCCTGCTCCTGTGGCTCCTCTTACGCCGACGCCGATTGTTCTCGGCGTTGATGCTTCTCAGGAGGCCAAGGATGCTGCTCAGAGTGCTGATGATAGTGCTGTTGCTGCTTATGACCTGAAGTTCAAGCAGTACTCTTCTGATCTCGAGGCCTATTGTCACGCTCTGACTGCCTACACTCAGTGGGTCGATAAGGATGCGCGTGCTGCTGCTGTTCTCACCTCTAGTGTTCTGCCCCAGTATGCTGCTGAGTTCATGAGTCTCCCTACTGTTGCCGCTCAGTGGGAACATCTTCGTCAGCGCTATCAGCCATCTGGGGATGCTCTTTACCTGTCTATGGTTCGCCAGGAGCATGCTCTTCAGCAGGGTGATTTCACTATTGATGAGTTCTATACTCAGAGTGCTGCTATTTGGCGTCAGCTTGATTCTCTTCGTACTGCTGTTTGTGGCACATGCTCGTGCTGCCAGATTGTTCGCTCGGACTTGGAGTTTCACCACATCTATGAGTTTCTGTCTCGGCTACGCCAGGAGTTTGAGCCCCGGCATGCTCAGCCGAATGCTCGTGGTTGTCTTCCGCTCTCTGAGGTGTTGTCTGAGCTTCGGGCTGAGGAGACTCGTCTCTGTGGTGCTGGTCTTCTTGCGGTTCCATCTGTGCTTGCTACTCGTGGTCCTCCTATGCCGTCTGCTCCCTCGACTCAGCTGCGGTCCTCTGTGCCGCCGCCGATACTACCCACTCCTCCAGTTCAGGGTCAGAGTCAGCACCAGCAGGCTCGTGGTCAGGGTCGCCGTGGTTCTCTTCGTCACTGCTCTTACTGTAACAAGGATGGCCACACTTGGGCCACCTGTTACACATGGGATCCCAGTTTACGTCAGCAGCACCAGGCTCGTGGGCAGTCGGCTCCTTCCGGATCTTCCGTAGTTGCTCTCTCCAATCAGGACATTATCAGGAGTCTTCGCGGTCTGCTTGCTGCTACAGGCTCTTCTCTGACAGGCACTGCTGGCTCTGTGACTGATTCTTCAGGCCCTGCGCGACCACCACCTTCTGCACAGTCAGGTACGTCCCCATGGTATCTGGATTCTGGAGCTTCCTTTCATATGACCTCTGAGTCTTCTTTTCTGTCCGCTCTTCGTTCTCTCCCTTCTCATGTCCGTGTTTTCACAGCTGATGGTACCTCTCTTCCTGTTTCTAGTCGAGGCACCCTTCCTACTTCTTATTTTTCTGTTCCTGATATTTCTCATGTTCCTCTTCTTAAGATGAATCTATTCTCTGCTAGCCAGCTTACTGACTCTGGTTGTCGCGTCATTCTTGATGCTGATTCTTGTGTTGTCCAGGACCGTCGCACACAGGCCCTGGTTGGAGCTGGCCCTCGCAGTCGTGACTCTTTAGGACTTTGGGAGTTAGACTGGCTTCATGTTCGTTCCGCTGCCACTTCATCTGCCAGTTCTTCTCCGGTCGTCGCCTCTGCTACCAGCTCCTTTCAGCAGTGGCATCGTCGTCTTGGTCACCTTTGTGACTCTCGCCTGTCGTTCTTAGTTCATTACTAAAGAAAGGAATTTGAAAGAACACCAAACATGTGATGATGGTGATCTACTTCAAAGTGCAAATCCAAAGACATTGGTATTTTACTATACATGCTTTGGACTATGTGTCATGTATATGGCTCCACTATTGATGTTGATAGATTTTTTTTCAAACAGAAAAGGAAATACTGAAAGAGAATATCATAAATATATGGCAGAAAAGAAAAGACTAGAATTGTTCAGCTTAAGTATATAAATGATATACATGTTATGGATATATTCTTTGCTTATTAAACAATGTGGTTCTTAAGTATTTGATACTGAATTTGTTGGTATGAATCGTCATACGAAACAACAGAATTCATGAACTACAATGGCCTAAGTAACTAGCAAAAGAATATGTGATGATGTTCATCGAGAACAAACAAAGGGTTATTGTGTTGCTCGTTAAACATCAAAGCTTGCCTTCAAGATTTGTTTTATCAGGTATTATGAGAACAAAAGGGTTGTTCAAATAATTGCCGTAATCCATAAAAGATGGATGATTCACAAATCTCGTTGGAGAAATCACATCCATAAAACTAGTGCTAAAAGTGTCGAAAGACAAATTGATTGAAAGATCACTTAGGAAGTGACATCTCCGTTTAAATTATATTGGAAAGAAAACATGGAGAAACTCCATGTGGATGGAATTTTGGAGTCTTTTTGATTTTTGATCAAATGACGCTTGTGAAACTTTCCTAGAGATAATTAAAACTTCGTTCATAGGCCAAAAGGGAACGAATGACTAGCTTATTGGAACTTGTACATATTGTTGTATGAAGTCCATTATGTGTAGTCAAGAGCGATGGATTTTAACTTCATATGCTTTCTCCGAAAATTTGAGTGAATATATGAATATTTACTTAATAAGGATGAAGTATGAAACATTTGAAAAGTTCAAAGATTTTCAAGATGAAGTGCAAAATCATTGTAACAAGAATATAAATAGTTTATGATAAGATCATAAAGGAAGATATTTGAGTTACAAATTTAGCATAATACCTAAGATTTAAGGAATCGTTCCGTGGATTTGCATTTCCCGAAACACCATAAGAGTATGGAGCGTTCGAGATATGTAATTAAACCTTGTTTGACATGGTAAGATCAAAGGTGTAATTCATAAAACTGCCATTATATTTTAAAAGATTAAAAGCTTTAGAGACTATCGTTTTTCCACTGAAAAGAGATCTATCATAATCCGTTGAAATGACACCATATAAAGTTATGGTTTGGGATAAAACCCAAGTTGTCCTTTCTTAAACATTGGTATGCTATGCATAAGAAAGATGTTTGCAACCAAAGTCGGATGAACGTGTCTTTGTATGTTATTTCGAATAATTGTTAAGTATTCCTCCATAACACTGGAGACAAAAGTGTTTGTTAGAACGTCAAGTTTCTTTGAGAAGGAATTTTTCGTGAAAAGTTAAGTGGGAGGACAATAGAACTTTGATAAGGTTAAAAGAACCTTAACTATATGTGCAAAGTTGCGCAGCTCCGAAAAGTGTTCCGGAGGCAGCAACAATGCTCATGGCTCACGTGCCTCAAAGGTTGTGGTTACGGAGGTCAAAGTTTCTATTGAACCAAGTAGGTCGAGTAAACAATCAAATACCAAGATTTGAGGGTTGAATCATTATTTGAGAATAATGAACAGACTACATGCAAAGAAGCGATGATGGGCCCTGACTCCGTAAAATGGCTTGAAGCCATAAAATCCGTGATAGTTCCATACACGAGAAATAAAGTTTTGAACTTGAAGGACCCTCGAGAAAGGTGTAAGACCTTCCAGTTGTGTTTGGATCTATAAAGAAATGGACATGGATGTTTCACATCTATGAAATAGTCGACATGTTGGGAAAGAGTTCACAACAATGTTCAAAGGTTGACTATGACAAGATTTGATCTTTCATAGCGATATTTAGTCTAGACGGAATTATGTAGCAACCACTACATATAATTTTGTTATGTGGTAGTTGAATAAACAAAACAAGTTCTTCTAATAGAATTGTTACCTAGGACATGTGCATAACACGGTCCATAGGGTTTTGTTAATTCAAAGGATGCTAAAAGCATATGCAAACTTCAATGGTTGAAGTAAGCATTGCGGAGTTGGAATCTTCACTATGATGAAACTATTAAAGGAGTTTAAATTCGTCGGAGACGATGAAGATGCTTGCATTTTCAAGAAATTAAGTGGGAGCGCTTAGACATGTTTCTAATACATTATGTGGAAGACATATTGTTGATTGGAAATGATGTATCTTTCATTAACACATATTAAGAATTTCATCCCGATGAAAGACTTAGGAAAAACCCAAATATTTGGCATCAATAGACGCTAATATGGTTGTGCCGAAAGTACATAGATAATGTATTAAATGAGTTCAATATAGAAACTACAAGAAAGGTTCTTGTCGCACAGAAAGGATTGAATGAGTTCAATATTGATGATATATTCAAGTGTATTGACACTTGGTAAGTGAAACAAAGATTCAAGTATAGATTGATACTTGATGTATGAAATCACAAAGAGTATTTATATCAATCATACTGTGATATGTACAAATCCAGATATGTCCTATGCTCTAAATGTTATGAGCATATACCAAAATGATTTATAAGATGATCATTGGACGATAGTAAGGATATTCTTATGATCTTTTGGAAGAACTAAGAGTATATTATTTTGTAGAAGTGGCAAATAGATGGTTAGTTCATTGTAAAAGTACTACATTGATACTAGTTTTGTCACAAAGTTCAAATTAAGTTTATCTCAATCTAAACTAAGGGTGGCACAATATAATAGAAAGTAAGTTTCATAATGGATTTGGATGAGTTCCAAAGTTAAGACATTGTGATAGATACTACAACAAAAGGCTAAGTATATGACTGCTATAATAGCAGCTAAAGAGGGCATTTGTGTCAAGTAGTTTGTTATCAAACTAGGTGTAGTTCACAGTGGGATAATACTATGAAGATATATTGTACGACAATATTATCAACATGTTTTAACCCCAAAGAACTAAAGGTCTCACCAAAGGACCAAAATTATACAAAGCCATCTCATTAGAGAATGAGTGATGCGTAGAGACGCAAAGACATGCAATTACACACAGACCTGGAAGTGTCAGATCCGGAGATCAGTTGACCACTAGCAATCGTGTACATGCAACACCGGAAAGCCATAGGTGTTGAATACACAAAGGTTTGAAACTAGATTATTGACTCTAGTGCAAGTGGGAGACTGTTGGAGATATGCCCAAGAGGCAATAATAAAGTGGTTATTATCATATTTTCATGCTTATGATAAATGTTTACATACCATGCTATAATTGTATTAACCGGAAACATTAATACTTGTGTGATTTGTAAACATAAAAGAGTCCCTAGTAAAGCCTCTTGTTAAACTAGCTTGTTGGTTAATATATGATCATGGTTTCCTGATCATGAACATAGAGATGTTATTAATAACAGGGTCATATCATTAGGAGAATGATATGATGGACATACTCCTATAGATAAGCGTAGCATAAAGATCAAGTCATTTAATATAGTTCATTTGCTATATGCTTTCTAATACATAGTAACCTAATTCCTTTGACCATGAGATCATGCTTATCACCATCACCGGAAGGATGCTTTGATGACATCAAACACCACACCGTAACTAGGTGGCTATAAAGGTTGCATTGAGTGTTCGGAAAGTATGGGTTGGGATCAAGAGTGGGATTTGTCCATCCATATGACGGATAGATATACTCTGGGCCCTCTCGGTGGAATGTCATCCAATTAGCTTGCAAGCATGTGACTGGCTCACAAGGGATCACATATCACGGGAACGAGAAAAGAGTACTTATCAGTAACGAGGTTGAACTAGGTATGCAGAGATACCGACGATCAAAACCTCGGATAAGTAAACTATCGTGAGACAAAGGGAAATTGGTATCGTATGTAAGTGGTTCATTCGATCACAAAGTAATCGTAGAAATATGTGGGAGCCATATGAATTTCCAGATTTCTCTATTGGTTATTGATCGGAGAAGTGTCTCGATCATGTCCGCATAATTCACGAACCGTAGGGAGACACACTTAAGGATTCGATGTTGTTGAGTAGTTATGGAATGATGAGTAAGGGACCGAATGTTGTTCGGAGTCTCGGATGGGATCCGGGATATCACGAGGAGATCCAGAATGGTCCGGAGAATAAGATTCATATAAGGAAAGTCCTGTTTCAGAGTTGGAGAATGATTCCGGTGTTTTCATCGGGAATGTTCTAGAAGGGTCCGGAAGGTCCGGCACTCCGGAGGGGAAGGGTACATGAATGTGTCATGACAATGTGGAATGGTTGCATCGTGTACTAGGTCACTTGGCTGGGCAAAATAAAGGGAGAAATCAAATCCTTGTTTGAAAGTCAAACGGCAAGTTTGCTTGGTGGAGGGAGAGTAGGAAACCTACTTGGGGAGGAAGTCCCACTCCCTCCACCCGCCGGCCAAGGAGGAGGAGTTGGAGGAGGACTCCCTCCTCCTAGCCGCCTCCCTCCCACCTATAAAAGAAGGGGTAGGGCACCCCTACCCTTACACCTCAAACCCTAGCTTTGGCGTCTCCACCTCCAAGTGCAGTCGCCGCCTAGGGTTTCCCCTCCAACTCGGCGAGTTGGGGCTCTCCCCAAGCCCTAGCCGCCGGCCAAGCTTCCTCCCTTGGTGCCTCTAAACCCTAGATCACCAAGGCCTCTCTCATAGTCCACCATACTCGCTCCGGCTTAAGGCGAAGCCCTGTGAGATCTCCCCTCTACTTCCGGTACCACGCCGTCGTGCTGCCGGAATCACGAGGAGAGTGCTACAACCTCCGCTGCCTGCTGGAACAAGGGAGAGGAAGGTCTTCATAGAGTACCGAACGTGTGACCGACTGCGGAAGCGCTGCCGGAACGCAGCGCTGGAAGGATCGTCTACGCGATCTTGAGATCGAAAGTGTACGACTACATCACCCACGAGAATCTGCTCTCGTTAACCGCTTTGGATCTTCGAGGGTTAGTATTCTATCGACTCGTTGCTACAATCTAGTAGATAGATCTTGGCTTGATCATAGATTAGATCTTGATTGTGTGTTCATGCAGTAGATTTTTTTTTGTTTTCCATGCTACGAACCCCTACAATGATGATTGCTTCTTCTCTCCCGCCGCATTTCTGGGCTGAGGCTGTCGCTATGTCGGCTTACCTCATCAATATTCAGCCTTCTGCCGCCTTGCAGGGTGGTATCCCTCTTGAGCGCCTATCTGGACAGTCTCCAGACTACTCCATGCTTCGCTTGTTTGGTTGTGTTTGCTATGTTCTCCTTGCTCCTCGCGAACGCACCAAACTGACCGCTCAGTCCGTTGAGTGTGTCTTCCTTGGATACAGTGATGAGCATAAGGGCTATCGCTGTTGGGACCCTGTTGGTCGTCGGATGCGTATCTCTCGTGATGTTACTTTTGATGAGACGCGTCCTTTCTATCCTCATCCCACCGCTGGTACCTACCCGGTGGAAGATATCTCTTTTCTTCTCTTTCCTGACACACCTCCTTCTACTCCTATTGTGTCTTATTCAGGATCTCCTCCCCCTGATATCTCTGTTGGAATTATGCCCTAGAGGCAATAATAAAGATGTTATTATTATAATTCTTGTTCATGATAAAGTTTATATTCCATGCTAGAATTGTATTAAGCGGAAACTTTAATACTTGTGTGGTTTGTGAACAACACCGTGTCCCTAGTACGCCTCTATGGACTAGCTCATTGATCAATGATGGTTAAGGTTTCCTAACCATAGACATGAGTTGTCAATTGATAATGAGATCATATCATTGGAGAATGATATGATGGACAGACCCAAACTAAGCGAAGCAATTAGATCGTATCATCGTGTTCATCTTTGCGAAGCTTTTCCTATGTCAAATATTGTATTCCTTAGACCATGAGATAATACAACTCCCTGGTATCGGAAGAAAGCTTTGAGGTCATCAAACGTCATCCTATGAGAGGGTGATCATAAAGGTGTCTCTCAGGTGATCGGAAAGTATCTGTTGGGTTGTATGTATCGAGATGGAATTTGTCCCTCCCAAGTCGGAGAGATATACTTCGGGCCCACTCGGTAATCGATATCAACACCGCTTGCAAGCATGTGGTTAAGGAGTTAATCACAAAGTGATATCGGATTACGGAACGAGTAAAGTACTTGCTGTGAACGAGATTGAACTAGGTATGACGGTACCGACGATCGAATCTCGGGCAAGTAAAATATCGCGAGACGAAGGGAATATATATATGGGATTGATTGAATCCTGGCATCGTGGTTCATCCGATATGATCATCGATGAATGTGTGGGAGTCAATATGGGTGCCCAGACCCCGCTGTTGATTATTGATAGAAGATCATGTCTGCATATTCTCGAACCCGCAGGGTCACACACTTAACGTATCTCGACGCTAGGATAGATTGGATAATTGGTTTATGAATTTTTGTTCGGAGTCTCGGATGGGATCCGGGACATCACGAGAGGTTCCGGAGAATAAGATTCATATAAGGCAGTGCAGTTTTTGGAGTTCGGAATTGTTCCGGGTTAATCGGTATTGTACCAGAAGCTTCTAGAACCTTCCGGAAGGGGACCAACGTGGCCCCACCTTCCGGGAGGGGGCATGGGCCTATGAGGGAGTGTCCTGGCCGCATTGGGCCAGGGGCACAAGGCCCCATAGGGCCCAGCCGATCCTAGAGAGTTTAAATCGTTTAAACTAGAGATAGGGTTTCTAGAAGAGGGGAGAGTCCATGCCCCCCACTCCTTATCCTTTGGGCTTGGGGGAGGGGATAGGGCTGCGCCCCCCTCTATATAAAGAGGGGTGGGGGCGCACCAACCCCCTACACCTCTCCTCCAAACCCTAGCCGCCTTGCTAGCCCTCCTCTCTCCCTCCCGACTGTTTGTAGGCGAAGCCCTGCAGCAGAAATTCTCCACCATATACACCACGCCGTCGTGTTGTAGATCCAATCTATCTCTCCACCATACTTGCTGGTCCGAGGAAGGAGGAGACGTCGAGGTGCTGCACGTGTGCATCTCACGGAGGCACCGCCACTTGTGGTGCTAGATCGGATCGGATCGCGAGGAGGAGAAGCGAGTACGACTACATCACCCACGTTCCGACGAACGTTCCGCTGTGCGAATCTTCAAGGGTATGAAGATCTAATCCAATCTCTCTCGTTGTTTGCATCTCCTAGATTAGATCTTGGCTTTCCCTCTGTTCGCTCCGTAGAAATTTTGATTTACTATGCCGCGAAACCCTTCAGTGGTATCAGAGCTAGATCTATGCGTAGATGTGTTTCACGAGTAGAACGCAACATGGTTGTTGCGGGCGTTGATGTTTTCTGTTGCAAGCCTCTTGTTTGTGTTCTTCTTATGACGCGGGATAGTGAGATTGAAGCGGTCCAGGCCAACCTTACGCGACGTCATTCGCGAGACCGGCTCCGCACTTGACGTGTGGCTTGTTCCACACATGCGGCTGGTGGATGTCAGTTTCTCTCACTATAGTTGTCATGGGATTAACTCCGGAGTTTGGCAACCATAATATCACCGTTGTGGCTTTCCGTAGGTAAGAATCGTTCTTAGCATCTACTCCCATAAGCCACGTAAAACATGCAACAACAAAGTAGAGGCGTCTAACTTGTTTTTGCAGGGAGTGTTTTCTGTGATATGGTATGGCCCAATATGTGATGTGTATATTGTATGCGATGATCATGTTTTGTAATGTTTCACGACTTACATGTCGATGCGTACACAACCGGCATGAGCCATATGGTTGTCTTTATAATTGTGTATGACCTGCGAGTCAACTTCTTATACGCCATGTAATAGCTTTACTTTATCGCTAAGTAGTTAGCAATAGTTGTAGTTTCTATTCGTGGTGGAGGCAATCATGGTGGAGTGATGGAGATCATGCCGGAGCGCACAAGATGGAGATCATTGCGCAAGGATTGGCTATACCATGTCACATAAAGTTATATGCATGTGATGTTTATCCCTTTATGTATCTTATTATGCTTAGATCGCGACGGTAGCATTATAAGATGATTCCTCACTTAAAGATCAAGATAAAACTGTGTTCTCCCCAAGTATGCACCGTTGCAAAAGTTCGTCGTGTCCAAGCATCACGTGATGATCGGGTGCTATAGACTCTACGCTCACATACAACGGGTGCAAGCCAGTTTTTGCACACGCGGAAATACTTGAGTCTAGCTTGACGAGCCTAGCATGTACAGACATGGCCTCGGAACACAAGAACCGAAAGGTTAAGCATGAGTCATATGAGTGATATGATCGACACTTTGTTGTCCACCATTGAAACCACATCTCTTCTCGTGATGATCGGATTAGGTGTGGTGAATTTGGATCGTGTTCACTAAACAACTTGAGGGATGTTGAATTTAGTGGGAGTTCATCTAGTAATTTGATTAAATTGAACTATTTATCATGAACATAGTCTAAGTTGTACTTGCAAATACTGTAGATCACATGGCCAAGTCCAACTTCAACTTCAACGTTTTTGCTGAGAAGGAAAAGCTTAGAAACAATGGGTCTAACTTCACCAATTGGTTCCGCAATCTAAGAATCATTCTGTCTGGCGGACAAAAGGACTATGTCCTTGGGAAAGCGTTAGGTGACCCCCCTGCTGTAACTGTGCCGGCTGATGAGAAAGCTGTCTATCAGTCGTGCAAAGATGATTATGGTGTGATTAAGAGCACCATGTTGTTTGCTATGGAACCGGAACTTCAAAATCGTTTTGAAACCTATCTCGGGCCCTTTGAGATTCTCGAGGAGCTGAAAACCATGTTTCAGACTCAAGCCCGTTCTGAGAGATATGAGATCTCTGAGAAGTTCTTTAACTGCAAGATGGAGGAAGGGAGTTCCGTTAGTGAGCACGCCATAAAGATGTCGGGCTACACTCAACGCCTTGAGCAACTGGAATGCACGATTCCAGAGGAGCTCAAGATTGACAGGGTTCTGCAATCACTCCCTCCCAGCTACAAAAGTTTTGTAGTGACTCATAATCAGATTGGTTCCACTGATACGATCACCGATCTCTTCGCAAAGCTGAAGGCTGTGGAAGTGGACATCAAGAAGGATAATCATGTGTTGATGGTCAACAAGCCCTCCTTTAAGAAAGGTAAGGGAGCAAAGAAGCCCTTCAAGAAGGGCGGCGGCAAGCGCAATGCCCCTGCTGAGAAGAAGCTCAGGTCTGGTCCCAAGCCGGACACTGAGTGCTTCTATTGCAAGGACAAGGGTCACTGGAAGCGTAACTGTCCGAAGTACTTAGCGGACAAGAAGGCTGGCACCATCAAAGGTATATTTGATATACATGTTATTGATGTTTTCCTTACTAGCCCTCGTTGTAGTACCTGGGTATTTGATACCGGTTCAGTTGCTAATATTTATAACTCGAAGCAGGAGCTACAGAATAGACGGCGGCTTGCGAGGGATGAGGTGACGATGCGCGTTGGCAACGGATCAAGAGTTGATGTGATGGCCGTCGGCACTCTCTCCTTAGTTTTACCTTCGGGATTAGTTTTAAACCTTAATAAGTGTTATTATGTGCCTGCGTTGAGCATGAACATTATTTCTGGATCGTGTTTATTGCAAGACGGTTATTCATTTAAATCGGAGAATAATGGTTGTTCTTGTAGGGGTTCGTAGCATGGAAAACAAAAAATTTCTATCGCATACAAACAAACAAGCCAAGATCTATCTACTAGATTGTAGCAACGAGTCGATGGTATAACTTACCCTCGAAGATTCCAAAGTGTTTAACGAGAGCAGATTCTCGTGGGTGATGTAGTCGTACTCTTTCCGATCTCAAGATCGTGTAGACGATCCTTCCGGCGCTGCGTTTCGGCAGCGCTCCCGCAGTCGGTCACACGTTCGGTACTCGACGAAGACCTTCCTCTCCCTTGTTACAGCAGGCAGCGGAGGTTGTAGCACTCTCCTTGCGATTCCGGCAGCACAACGGCGTGGTACCGGAAGTAAAGGGGAGATCCCGCAGGGCTTCGCCTTAAGCCGGAGCGAGTATGGTGGAGTATGAGAGAGGGCTATTAGTGGTCTAGGGTTTAGACACACCAATTAGAAGGCTCTAAACCGAAGGCTAGGGCAATTAGAAGCTCTAAACCAAAACGGCTCTAAACCGGAGATTAGAGGTAGAAACTTGTGTGTCTCAAGGAGGAGGCCCTGCCCCTCCTTTTATAGGTGGAGGGGCTTGGCGCGCCAGGGAGGGAGGGGAGTCCCTCCCCAACTCGGCCTAGGGCTGGCCGCCGGCTTGGAGGAGAGGAACTCCTCCTCCAAGTTGGTTTCAACCTCCTCTTGCTTGTTTCCCATAGTTTCCTGTTTCCCACAGTTTCCTGTTTTCCACAGTTTCCTGTTTTAGCCGTTTGACTTTCAAACTGGCAATTTCACTTTTCAGTTTTGGAACAGCAAGAACACTTAGTACATGATGCAATCATTCAATGACACATTCATGTACCCTCCCCTTTCGGAGTGCCGGACAATCCGGAACCTTCTAGAACATTCCCTGATGAAAACACCGGAATCATTCCCGAACTCCGAAACGGGACTTTCCTTATATGAATCTTATTCTCCGGACCATTCCGGATCACCTCGTGATATCCCGGATCCCATCCGAGACTCCGAACAACATTCGGTCTCTTTCTCATAATACCATAACTACTCAAACAACGTCGAATCCTTAAGTGTGTCTCCCTACGGTTCGTGAATTATGCGGACATGATCGAGACACTTCTCCGAACAATAACCAATACAGGAATCTGGAAATTCATATGGCTCCCACATATTTCTACGATTACTTTGCGATCGAATGAACCACTTACATACGATACCAATTTCCCTTTGTCTCACGATATGTTACTTATCCGAGGTTATGATCGTCGGTATCTCTGCATACTTAGTTCAACCTCGTTATTGATAAGTACTCTTTTCTCGTTCCCGTGATATGTGATCCCTTGTGAGCCAGTCACATGCTTGCAAGCTAATTGGATGACATTTCACCGAGAGGGCCCAGAGTATATCTATCCGTCATATGGATGGACAAATCCCACTCTTGATCCATGTGTCTCAACCAATACTTTCCGAACACTCAATGCCACCTTTATAGCCACCCAGTTACGGTGTGGTGTTTGATGTCATCAAAGCATCCATCCGGTAAAGGTGATATGCATGATCTCATGGTCGAAGGAATTAGGTTACTATGTATCAGAAAGCATATAGCAATTGAACTATTGAAATGACTTGATCTTTATGCTACGCTTATCTATAGGAGTATGTCCATCACATCATTCTCCTAATGATATGATCCTGTTGTTAATAACATCTCTATGTTCATGATCAGGAAACCATGATCATATATATTAACCAACAAGCTAGTTTAACAAGAGGCTTTACTAGGGACTCTTATTTTAGTTTACAAATCACACAAGTATTAATGTTTCCGGTTAATACAATTATAGCATGGTATGTAAACATTTATCATAAGTGTGAAGATATGATAATAACCACTTTATTATTGCCTCTTGGGCATATCTCCAACAGTCTCCCACTTGCACTAGAGTCAATAATCTAGTTTCAGACCTTTGTGTATTCAACACCTATGGCTTTCTGGTGTTGTATGTACACGATTGCTAGTGGTCAACTGATCTCCGGATCTGACACTTCCAGGTCCGTGTGTAATTGCATGTCTTTGCGTCTCTACGCATCACTCATTCTCTAATGAGATGGCTTCGTACAAATTTGGTCCTTTGGTGTGACCTTTAGTTCTTTGGGTTTAAAACATGTTGATAATATTGTCGTACAATATATCTTCATAGTATTATTCCGTTGTGAACTACACCTAGTTTGATAACAAACTACTTGACACAAATGCCCTCTTTAGCTGCTATTATAGCAGTCATATACTTAGCCTTTTGTTGTAGTATCTGCCATTATGGAACTCACTTTCCATTATATTGTGCCACCCTTAGTTTAGATTGAGATAAACTTAATTTGTATTTTGTGACAAAGCTAGTATCAATGTAGTACTTTTACAATGAACTAACCATCTATTTGTCACTTCTACAAATATTATACTCTTAGTTCTTCCAAAAGATCATAAGAATATCCTTACTATTGTCCAATGATCAACTTATGAATCATTCTGGTATATGCTCATAACATTTAGAGTATAGGACATATCTGGATTTGTACATATCACAGCATGATTGATATAAATACTCTTTGTGATTTCATACATCAAGTATCAATCTATACTTGAATCCTTGTTTCACTTACCAAGTGTCAATACACTTGAATATATCATCAACATTGAACTCTTTCAATCCTTTCTGTGCGACAAGAACCTTTTCTTGTAGTTTCTATATTGAACTCATTCAATATCTCATCTATGTACTTCTGGCACAACCATATTAGCGTCTATTGATGCCAAATATTTGGGTTTTGCCTAAGTCTTTCATCGGGATGAAATTCTTAATATGTGTTAATAAAAGATACATCATTTCCAATCAACAATATGTCTTCCACATAATGTATTAGAAATATGTCTTAGCGCTCCCACTTAATTTCTTGAAAATGCAAGCATCTTCATTGTCTCTGATGAAATTAAACCCTTTTAACAGTTTCATAATAGTGAAGATTCCAACTCCGCTATGCTTACTTCAACCATTGAAGTTTGCATATGCTTTTAGCATCCTTTGAATTAACAAAACCCTATGGACCGTGTTATGCACTTGTCCTAGGTAACAATTCTATTAGAAGAACTTGTTTTGTTTATTCAACTACCATATAACAAAATTATATGTAGTGGTTGCTACATAAATCCGTCTAGACTAAATATCGCTTATGAAAGATCAAATCTTGTCATAGTCAACTCTTTTGATTATTGTCGTGAACTCTTTCCCGACATGTCGATAACTTCATAGATGTGAAACATCCATGTCTATTTCTTTATAGATCCAAACACAACTGTAAGGTCTTACACCTTTCTCGAGGGTCCTTCAAGTTCAAAACTTGATTTCTCGTGTATGGAACTATCACGGATTTTATGGCTTCAAGCCATTTGACGGAGTCAGGGCCCATCATCGCTTCTTTGCATGTAGTCCGTTCATTATTCAAATAATGATTCAACCCTCAAATCTTGGTATTTGATTGTTTACTAGACCTACTTGGTTCAATAGGAACTTAGATCTCCGTGACCACAACCTTTGAGGCACGTGAGCCATGAGCATTATTGCTGCCTCCGGAACACTTTTCGGCGCTGCGCAACTCTGCACATATAGCTAAGGTTCTTTTAACCTTATCAAAGTTCTATTGTCCTCCCACTTAACTTTTCACGAAAAATTCCTTCTCAAAGAAACTTGACGTTCTAAGCAACAAACACTTTTGTCTCCGGTGTTTATGGAGGAATATTTAACAGTTTATACAAAGACAGGTTCATCCGACTTTGGTTGCACACATCTTTCTTATGCATAGCATACCAATGTTTTAAGAAAGGACAACTTGGGTTTTATCCCAAACCATAACTTTATATGGTGTCATTTCAACTGATTATGATGGAGCTCTTTTCAGTGGAAAAAAACAGTATTCTCTAAAGCTTTTAATCTTTAAAATATGATGACAGTTTTATGATTTATACCTTTGATCTTACCATGTCAAACAAGGTTTAATTACATATCTCGAACGCTCCATACTCTTATGGTGTTTCGGGAAATGCAAATCCACGGAACGATTCCTTAAATCTTAGGTATTATGCTAAACTTGTAACTTAAATATCTTCCTTTATGATCTTATCATAAACTATTCATATTCTTGTTACAATGATTTTGCACTTCATCTTGAAAGTCTTTCAACTTTTCAAGTGTTTCATACTTTATCCTTATTAAGTAAATATTCATATATTCACTCAAATTTTCGGAGAAAGCATATGAAGTTGAAATCCATCGCTTTTGACTACACATAATGGATTTCGTACAACAATATGTACAAGTTCCAATAAGCTAGTCATTCGTTCCCTTTTGGCCTATGAACGAAGTTTTAATTATCTCTAGGAAAGTTTCACAAGCGTCATTTGATCAAAAATCAGAAGACTCCAAAATTCCATCCACATGGAGTTTCTTCATGTTTTCTTTCCAATATAATTTAAACGGCGATGTCACTTCCTAAGTGATCTTCCAATCAATTTGTCTTTCGACATTTTTAGCACTAGTTTTATGGATGTGATTTCTCCAACGAGATTTGTGAATCATCCATCTTTTATGGATTACGGCAATTATTTGAACAACCCTTTTGTTCTCATAATACCTGATAAAACAAATCTTGAAGGCAAGCTTTGATGTTTAACGAGCAACACAATAACCCTTTATTTGTTCTCAATGAACATCATCATATATTCTTTTGCTAGTTACTTAGGCCATTGTAGTTCATGAATTGTGTTGTTTCGTATGACGATTCACACCAACAAATTCAGTATCAAATACTTAAGAACCACATTGTTTAATAAGCAAAGAATATAGCCATAACATGTATATCATCTATATACTTAAACTGAACAATTCTAGTCTTTTCTTTTCTGCCATATATTTATGAGATTCTCTTTCAGTATTTCCTTTTCTGTTTGAAAGAATCTATCAACATCAACAGTGGAGTCATACATATGACACATAGTCCAAAGCGTGTATAATTAAATACCAATGTCTTTGGTCTTTCACTTTGAAGTAGATCACCATCATCAAATGTTTGGTGTTCTTTCAAATTCCTTTCTTTAGTAATCTCTTGGTGTAGTAAACATTTTACCTACATCAAATATTCACCCTTATCATGGAATCGTCCATGATCAAGCTGCTTTTAGCTTATAACGATGAATTATGAGTATAATGTTGCTATCCAAAACCTTTTGGAGGATTAGGACAACAAGTGTCTCCAACCTTTTTGCAAATTCTCATCAAATATGAGAACATGACTTTTGCCATATTATACTCTATCATGTTGCAACCAAAACTTCGTTTCAGATATCACAATATCTTCCACACATCATGGTTTCTGAAACAACTCTTTCAGATCCTAGATAACCTTGATATTAAGACAATTCTTTGAATATCAAGAATCATGGAGACAAACATGATACTCATACACTAACACTTGGAATTGTCACTCTTGTTTTAATACCAATTATTAAACTTCATGGAGTAACCGGAACTTACTGAAAGTTTGCAATAGGAATTTTAAACTTTAGATTAACACTTCAAAAACAATACGATACCAGTTCGTAAAGTAACTAACCAGAATTCTATAGTTCTATCATCTCAATTATAACTAAGCGCAAGGTGGTAAACGGATGCCAATGACTACAACAACTATGCAAATTCACTTTGATTTAGTTTATGATAAATTGAGTTCTAATTAATAATTAAATTAATCTAGGTGAACTCCCACTCAAAACAATATCCCTCACATTGTTTTAGTGATCACACGAACCAAATCCACCACATCAAAACCGATCATCACAAGAGTTGATATAGCTTCAATGGCGAATAATCAACATGTTCATCATATCTACTATATGACTCATGCTCTACCTTTCGGTAATCCGTGTTCCTGAGGCCATGTCTGTACATGCTAGGCTCGTCAAGATCAAACCTTAGTTTCTGCATGAGCAAATCTGGCTTGCTCACGTTGTATACACTTGCAGAATCTAGCACACCCGATCATCACGTGGTGTTTCGAAACAACAAGCTTTAGCAACGGTGCTAACTAAGGGTGAACACTTTATGATTTGAAATTCATGTGCATGAGGGATCATCTTATAATGCTACCGTCGTCTACTAAGCAATACAAGATGCATAAAGGATTAACATCACATGCAATTCATAATATGTGATATGATATGGCCTTTTCTTCTTTGTGCTTCCGATCTCCATCTTCTAGCACGAACATGATCTCCATCATCACCGGCATTGCATCAAGGTCAATGAAGCTTCTCCATGGTTGTCTTCCACCGGCTTCAACTATTACAACTACTTTGAATAGACACGCGGGTCTTAACAGAATTTAAAGACAACCATATGGCTCCTGCCGGTTGCCAACTTACAATAAGGAACATTGCATACATCATATATAATCACAATCATGGCCATATCACATCACTGCACACCCCTGCAAAACAAAGTTAGACGCCTCTACTTTCTTTGCATATTTTACGTGGTTTGGGGCTTTCAATAAGTGTCGTTCTAACTTACGAACAAGAACCACAACATTGATACTAGTATTGTTAATCACCCGTTGTAAATTGGATCTAAACTATGCTAGGAGAAACAGGCACCCGCAAAGCCACTTATGCAATACAAGTTGCATGTCAAGCGTGGAGCAAGTCTCATGAACGATGTCATGTAAGGTTAGCCCGGGCCGCTTCATCCCAACATACCGCAAGATGCAAATTACACAAGAAGCAATCGACAATAAAAGCATCAACTCCCACAATGACCATTGTGTTCTACTCGTGCAACAGATCTACATATAGACACGGCTCTGATACCACTGTAGGGGTTCGTAGCATGGAAAACAAAAAATTTCTATCGCATACAAACAAACAAGCCAAGATCTATCTACTAGATTGTAGCAACGAGTCGATGGTATAACTTACCCTCGAAGATTCCAAAGTGTTTAACGAGAGCAGATTATCGTGGGTGATGTAGTCGTACTCTTTCCGATCTCAAGATCGTGTAGACGATCCTTCCGGCGCTGCGTTCCGGCAGCGCTCCCACAGTCGGTCACACGTTCGGTACTCGATGAAGACCTTCCTCTCCCTTGTTCCAGCAGGCAGCGGAGGTTGTAGCACTCTCCTTGCGATTCCGGCAGCACAACGGCGTGGTACCGGAAGTAAAGGGGAGATCCCGCAGGGCTTCGCCTTAAGCCGGAGCGAGTATGGTGGAGTATGAGAGAGGGCTATTAGTGGTCTAGGGTTTAGACACACCAATTATAAGGCTCTAAACCGAAGGCTAGGGCAATTAGAAGCTCTAAACCAAAACGGCTCTAAACCGGAGATTAGAGGTAGAAACTTGTGTGTCTCAAGGAGGAGGCCCTGCCCCTCCTTTTATAGGTGGAGGGGCTTGGCGCGCCAGGGAGGGAGGGGAGTCCCTCCCCAACTCGGCCTAGGGCTGGCCGCCGGCTTGGAGGAGAGGAACTCCTCCTCTAAGTTGGTTTCAACCTCCTCTTGCTTGTTTCCCACAGTTTCCTGTTTCCCACAATTTCCTGTTTTCCACAGTTTCCTGTTTTAGCCGTTTGACTTTCAAACTGGCAATTTGACTTTTCAGTTTTGGAACAGCAAGAACACTTAGTACATGATGCAATCATTCAATGACACATTCATGTACCCTCCCCTTTCGGAGTGCCGGACAATCCGGAACCTTCTAGAACATTCCCTGATGAAAACACCGGAATCATTCCCGAACTCCGAAACGGGACTTTCCTTATATGAATCTTATTCTCCGGACCATTCCGGATCACCTCGTGATATCCCGGATCCCATCCGAGACTCCGAACAACATTCGGTCTCTTTCTCATAATACCATAACTACTCAAACAACGTCAAATCCTTAAGTGTGTCTCCCTACGGTTCGTGTATTATGCGGACATGATCGAGACACTTCTCCGAAAAATAACCAATAGAGGAATCTGGAAATTCATATGGCTCCCACATATTTCTACGATTACTTTGCGATCGAATGAACCACTTACATACGATACCAATTTCCCTTTGTCTCACGATATGTTACTTATCCGAGGTTATGATCGTCGGTATCTCTGCATACCTAGTTCAACCTCGTTATTGATAAGTACTCTTTTCTCGTTCCCGTGATATGTGATCCCTTGTGAGCCATTCACATGCTTGCAAGCTAATTGGATGACATTTCACCGAGAGGGCCCAGAGTATATATATCCGTCATATGGATGGACAAATCCCACTCTCGATCCATGTGTCTCAACGAATACTTTCCGAACACTCAATGCCACCTTTATAGCCACCCAGTTACGGTGTGGTGTTTTATGTCATCAAAGCATCCATCCGGTAAAGGTGATATGCATGATCTCATAGTCGAAGGAATTAGGTTACTATGTATCAGAAAGCATATAGCAATTGAACTATTGAAATGACTTGATCTTTATGCTACGCTTATCTATAGGAGTATGTCCATCACATCATTCTCCTAATGATATGATCCTGTTGTTAATAACATCTCTATGTTCATGATCAGGAAACCATGATCATATATATTAACCAACAAGCTAGTTTAACAAGAGGCTTTACTAGGGACTCTTATTTTAGTTTACAAATCACACAAGTATTAATGTTTCCGGTTAATACAATTATAGCATGGTATGTAAACATTTATCATAAGTGTGAAGATATGATAATAACCACTTTATTATTGCCTCTTGGGCATATCTCCAACAGTTCTATTTATATGAGTAACATCTTTTATGGTCATGCACCTCTTGTGAATGGTTTATTTCTTCTAAATCTCGAAAGGGATGAAACACACATCCATAACATTGAGTCTAAGAGATGCAAAGTAGATAGTGATAATACTACTTATTTGTGGCACTGTCGTCTAGGTCATATTGGTGTAAAGCGCATGAAGAAACTCCATGCTGATGGACTTTTGGAGTCTCTTGATTTTGAATCATTTGACAGATGCGAACCATGCCTCATGGGCAAGATAATCAAAACACCGTTCTCCGGTATGATGGAGCGAGCAACGGACTTGTTGGAAATCATACATACCGATGTATGCGGACCGATGAGTGTTTCGACGCGCGGTGGATATCGCTATTTCCTCACTTTTACCGATGACTTAAGTAGATATGGGTATATCTATTTAATGAAACATAAATCTGAAACATTTGAAAAGTTCAAGGAATTTCAGAATGAAGTGGAGAACCATCGTAACAGAAAAATTAAGTTTCTACGATCCGATCGTGGAGGTGAATATTTGAGTTATGATTTTCTCACGCATCTTAAAGCAAGTGGAATCATTTCACAACTCACGCCACCCGGAACACCACAGCGCAATGGTGTGTCTGAACGCCGGAACCGAACCCTATTAGATATGGTCCGATCGATGATGTCTCTTACTGATTTGCCGTTATCATTTTGGGGTTATGCATTAGAAACCGCTGCATTCACTTTAAATAGGGCTCCATCTAAATCCGTTGAGACGACGCCGTATGAACTGTGGTTTGGTGCTAAACCTAAGTTGTCGTTTCTTAAAGTTTGGGGATGCGAAGCTTACGTCAAGAAGTTGATGCCGGACAAGCTCAAACCCAAAGCGGAGAAATGCGTCTTCATAGGATACCCTAAGGAAACTATTGGGTATACCTTCTATCACAGAACCGAAGGCAAAGTGTTTGTCGCAAAGAACGGTTCCTTTCTTGAGAAGGAATTTCTCTCGAAAGAAGTGAGTGGGAGGAAAGTAGAGCTAGACGAGGTTGTTGAACCTTCTCTTGAATTGGAGAGTAGCGCAGCACCTGAAATTGTTCCAGTGCCGCCTGCACCAACAATAGAGGAAGCTAATGACAAGGATCATGAAGCTTCGGACGATGCTGCTACTGAACGTCGCAGGTCGACAAGGTCGCGTGCCCCTCCTGAGTGGTACGACAACCCTGTCTTGACTGTCTTGTTGGTAGAAGACAGTGAACCTACGAACTATGAGGAAGCGATGATGAGCCCAGACTCTGAGAAATGGCTGGAAGCCATGAAATCTGAATTGGGATCCATGAGCGAAAACCAAGTATGGACTTTGGTGGATCCTCCTAGCGACCGAAAGGCCGTTGAGTGCAAATGGATATTCAAGAAGAAAACGGACGCGGATGGTAATGTTACCGTCTATAAAGCACGGCTTGTCGCAAAAGGTTTTCGACAAGTTCAAGGTGTTGACTACGATGAGACTTTCTCTCCCGTAGCGATGTTTAAGTCCATTCGGATTTTATTAGCAATTGTTGCGTTTCATGATTATGAAATATGGCAGATGGATGTCAAGACTGCTTTCCTCAATGGGAACATTGATGAAGAGTTGTATATGATGCAACCCGAAGGTTTTGTCGATCCTAAGGATGCTAGTAAAGTATGCAAACTTCAGCGTTCCATTTATGGACTGAAGCAAGCATCTCGGAGTTGGAACCTTCGTTTTGATCAAGTGATCAAGAGCTTTGGATTTGTTCCAAATTGCTACGAAGCTTGTATCTACAAGAAAGTGAGTGGGAGCTCGGTGACGTTTATGGTACTATATGTGGATGACATATTGATTATCGGAAATGACATCAACATGCTTAACGATGTGAAGAGTTATTTGAACAAGTGTTTTTCAATGAAAGACCTAGGTGAAGCTGCTTATATATTGGGCATCAAAATCTATAGAGATAGACAAAGACGCCTGATAGCATTAAGCCAGAGTACATACCTAGACAAAGTTTTGAAAAGGTTCAGAATGGATAAGGCAAAGAAAGGTTCAGTACCTATGTTGTCAGGTAAGATATTGAGCAAGGCTCAGTGTCCAGCTACGGTAAATGATAGGGAAGCTATGAGCAAAGTGCCTTATGCCTCGGCCATAGGTTCCATCATGTATGCCATGCTGTGTACTAGACCGGATGTGTCCAATGCTCTTAGTTTGACGAGCAGATATCAAAGTGATCCAGGAGTGGAACACTGGACAGCCGTGAAGAACATCCTAAAGTACCTAAATAGAACTAAAGAAATGTTCTTAGTCTATGGGGGTGATGAACAGCTTGTCGTAAAAGGTTACGTCGATGCTAGTTTCGACACCGACAAGGATGATTCCAAATCTCAGACAGGATACGTTTATATTTTGAATGGAGGAGCTGTGAGCTGGAGAAGCTGCAAGCAAAGCGTGATCGCAGGATCTACAGTGGAAGCGGAATACATGGCTGCTGCAGAAGCGTCAAGTGAAGGAGTTTGGATCAGAAACTTCATCACTGAGCTTGGCGTGGTTCCAAGTGCATTGGACCCACTGGAGATATTGTGTGACAACACTGGCACCATAGCACTCGCTAAGGAACCAAGATATCATCCAAAGACCAAGCATATCAACCGCAAGTTTCATATAATCCGAGATTATATTACAGATGGAGATCTGAAGATTAGCAAAGTACATACAGATCTGAATGTCGCAGATCCATTGACTAAACCTCTTCCACGTGTAAAACATGATCAACACCTCAGTGCCATGGGTGTGAGATTGTTGCCAGATGTAAACTAAATTATTGACTCTAGTGCAAGTGGGAGACTGTTGGAATTATGCCCTAGAGGCAATAATAAAGATGTTATTATTATAATTCTTGTTCATGATAAAGTTTATATTCCATGCTAGAATTGTATTAAGCGGAAACTTTAATACTTGTGTGGTTTGTGAACAACACCGTGTCCCTAGTACGCCTCTATGGACTAGCTCATTGATCAATGATGGTTAAGGTTTCCTAACCATATACATGAGTTGTCAATTGATAATGAGATCATATCATTGGAGAATGATATGATGGACAGACCCAAACTAAGCGAAGCAATTAGATCGTATCATCGTGTTCATCTTTGCGAAGCTTTTCCTATGTCAAATATTGTATTCCTTAGACCATGAGATAATACAACTCCCTGGTATCGGAAGAAAGCTTTGAGGTCATCAAACGTCATCCTATGAGAGGGTGATCATAAAGGTGTCTCTCAGGTGATCGGAAAGTATCTGTTGGGTTGTATGTATCGAGATGGAATTTGTCCCTCCCAAGTCGGAGAGATATACTTCGGGCCCACTCGGTAATCGATATCAACACCGCTTGCAAGCATGTGGTTAAGGAGTTAATCACAAAGTGATATCGGATTACGGAACGAGTAAAGTACTTGCTGTGAACGAGATTGAACTAGGTATGACGGTACCGACGATCGAATCTCGGGCAAGTAAAATATCGCGAGACGAAGGGAATATATATATGGGATTGATTGAATCCTGGCATCGTGGTTCATCCGATATGATCATCGATGAATGTGTGGGAGTCAATATGGGTGCCCAGACCCCGCTGTTGATTATTGATAGAAGATCATGTCTGCATATTCTCGAACCCGCAGGGTCACACACTTAACGTATCTCGACGCTAGGATAGATTGGATAATTGGTTTATGAATTTTTGTTCGGAGTCTCGGATGGGATCCGGGACATCACGAGAGGTTCCGGAATGGTCCGGAGAATAAGATTCATATAAGGCAGTGCAGTTTTTGGAGTTCGGAATTGTTCCGGGTTAATCGGTATTGTACCAGAAGCTTCTAGAACCTTCCGGAAGGGGACCAACGTGGCCCCACCTTCCGGGAGGGGGCATGGGCCTATGAGGGAGTGTCCTGGCCGCATTGGGCCAGGGGAACAAGGCCCCATAGGGCCCAGCCGATCCTAGAGAGTTTAAATCGTTTAAACTAGAGATAGGGTTTCTAGAAGAGGGGAGAGTCCATGCCCCCCACTCCTTATCCTTTGGGCTTGGGGGAGGGGCTAGGGCTGCACCCCCCCTCTATATAAAGAGGGGTGGGGGAGCACCAACCCCCTACACCTCTCCTCCAAACCCTAGCCGCCTTGCTAGCCCTCCTCTCTCCCTCCCGACTGTTTGTAGGCGAAGCCCTGCAGCAGAAATTCTCCACCATATACACCACGCCGTCGTGTTGTAGATCCAATCTATCTCTCCACCATACTTGCTGGTCCGAGGAAGGAGGAGACGTCGAGGTGCTGCACGTGTGCATCTCACGGAGGCACCGCCACTTGTGGTGCTAGATCGGACCGGATCGCGAGGAGGAGAAGCGAGTACGACTACATCACCCACGTTCTGACGAACGTTCCGCTGTGCGAATCTTCAAGGGTATGAAGATCTAATCCAATCTCTCTTGTTGTTTGCATCTCCTAGATTAGATCTTGGCTTTTCCTCTGTTCGCTCCGTAGAAAATTTTGATTTACTATGCCGCGAAACCCTTCAATCTCTTCTTCGACACCGTCCTCCTCTGCTCCGTCTAGTTCTCCTAGTTCTCGTTCTCCGGAGTCTTCCTCTGCTATTCCTTCTTCTTCATCGTCGTCTCCTGCGTCGTCTTCCTCTGATGAGCTTCCCTCTACTTGTCTTGTTCGTCAGCTTCATGCCCCCAAACGTTACTCTCCTAGTCAGTATGGTCTTTCTGTTGCCTCTAAGCCGACTTCTTATCGGGATGCTGAGCATCATCCTGAATGGCAGCTGGCCAGGCTGAGGAGATTGCTGCGCTTGAGCGCACTAGCACCTGGGATCTTGTTTCTCCCCCTCCCGGTGTTCGTCCTATCACGTGTAAGTGGGTTTATAAGGTTAAGACCCGCTCTGATGGATCTCTTGAGCGCTATAAAGCGCGTCTTGTGGCTCGTGGTTTTCAGCAGGAGCATGGTCGTGACTATGATGAGACCTTTGCTCATGTGGCTCATATGACCACTGTGCGTACTCTTCTTGCTGTTGCTTCTGTTCGTCACTGGTCTGTATCCCAGCTTGATGTTCGGAACGCCTTTCTCAATGGTGAGTTGAGTGAGGAGGTTTATATGCAGCCTCCTCCTGGGTATTCTGTTCCTGAGGGGATGGTTTGTCGTCTTTGACGTTCTCTTTATGGCCTCAAACAGGCCCCTCGTGCCTGGTTTGAGCGCTTTGCTTCTGTAGTGACTGCTGCTGGTTTCTCCCCTAGTGCTCATGATCCAGCACTGTTTGTTCACACTTCTGTTGGAGATATGCCCTAGAGGCAATAATAAATATAGTTATTATTATATATTTGTGTTTATGATAAATGTTTACATTCATGCTATAATAGTATTAACAAGGAAACATTAATACTTGTGTGATTTGTAAACTTAATTTGAAGTCCCTAGTATAGCCTCTATACTTCACTAGCTTGTTGGTTGATTAATGATTGTGGTTTCCCTATCATGAACATTGAGATGTTATCAACAACAAGATCATATCGTTAGGAGAATGATATGGTGGACATACTCCTATTGATAAGCGTAGCATAAAGATCAAGTCATTTCAATAGTTCAATTGCTATATGCTTTCTGATACATAGTAACCTAATTCCTTCGACCATGAGATCATGCATATCACCTTTACCGGATGGATGCTTTGATGACATCAAACACCACACCGTAACTGGGTGGCTATAAAGGTGGCATTGAGTGTTCGGAAAGTATTGGTTGAAACACATGGATCAAGAGTGGGATTTGTCCATCCATATGACGGATAGATATACTCTGGGCCCTCTCGGTGGAATGTCATCCAATTAGCTTGCAAGCATGTGACTGGGTCACAAGGGATCACATATCACGGGAACGAGAAAAGAGTACTTATCGGTAACGAGGTTGAACTAGGTATGCAGAGATACCGACGATCATAACCTCGGATAAGTAAACTATCGTGAGACAAAGGGAAATTGGTATCGTATGTAAGTGGTTCATTCGATCGCAAAGTAATCATAGAAATATGTGGGAGCCATATGAATTTCCAGATTCCTCTATTGGTTATTGTTCGGAGAAGTGTCTCGATCATGTCCGCATAATTCACGAACCGTAGGGAGACACACTTAAGGATTCGACGTTGTTTTGAGTAGTTATGGTATTATGAGAAAGAGACCGAATGTTGTTCGGAGTCTCGGATGGGATCCGGGATATCACGAGGTGATCCGGAATGGTCCGGAGAATAAGATTCATATAAGGAAAGTCCCGTTTCGGAGTTCGGGAATGATTCCGGTGTTTTCATCGGGAATGTTCTAGAAGGTTCCGGATTGTCCGGCACTCCGGGGGGGAAGGTACATGAATGTGTCATTGAATGATTGCATCATGTACTAAGTGTTCTTGCTGTTCCAAAACTTGAAAGTCAAACTGCCAGTTTGAAAGTCAAACGGCTAAAACAGGAAACTGTGGAAAACAGGAAACTGTGGGAAACAGGAAACTGTGGGAAACAAGCAAGAGGAGGTTGAAACCAACTTGGAGGAGGAGTTCCTCTCCTCCAAGCCGGTGGCCAGCCCTAGGCCGAGTTGGGGAGGGACTCCCCTCCCTCCCTGGCGCGCCTAGCCCCTCCACCTATAAAAGGAGGGGCAGGGCCTCCTCCTTGAGACACACAAGTTTCTACCTCTAATCTCCGGTTTAGAGCCGTTTTGGTTTAGAGCTTCTAATTGCTTTAGCCTGCGGTTTAGAGCCTTCTAATTGGTGTGTCTAATCTCTAGACCACTAATAGCCCTCTCTCATAATCCACCATACTCGCTCCGGCTTAAGGCGAAGCCCTGCGGGATTTCCCCTCTACTTCCGGTACCACGCCGTTGTGCTGCCGGAATCGCGAGGAGAGTGCTACAACCTCCGCTGCCTGCTGGAACAAGGGAGAGGAAGGTCTTTGTCGAGTACCGAACGTGTGACCGACTGCGGAAGCGCTGCCGGAACGCAGCGCCGGAAGGATCGTCTACACGATCTTGAGATCGGAAAGAGTACGACTACATCACCCACGAGAATCCGCTCTCGTTAAACACTTTGGAATCTTCGAGGGTAAGTTATTCCATCGACTCGTTGCTACAATCTAGTAGATAGATCTTGGCTTGTTTGTTTGTATGCGATAGAATTTTTTTGTTTTCCATGCTACGAACCCCTACAGTGGTATCAGAGCCGTGTCTATATGTAGATCTGTTGCACGAGTAGAACACAATGGTCATTATGGGCGTTGATACTTTTATTGTCGATTGCTTTTTGTGTACTTTGCATCTTGCGGTATGTTGGGATGAAGCGGCCCGGGCTAACCTTACATGACATCGTTCATGAGACTTGCTCCACGCTTAACATGCAACTTGTATTGCATAAGTGGCTTTGCGGGTGCCTGTTTCTCCTAGCATAGTTAAGATCCAATTTACAACGGGTGATCAACAATGCTAGTATCAATGTTGTGGTTCTTGTTCGTAAGTTAGAACGACACTTATTGAAAGCCCCAAACCACGTAAAATATGCAAAGAAAGTAGAGACGTCTAACTTTGTTTTGCAGGGGTGTGCAGTGATGTGATATGGCCATGATTGTGATTATATTTGATGTATGCAATGTTCCTTATTGTAAGTTGGCAACCGGCAGGAGCCATATGGTTGTCTTTAATTTATGTTAAGACCCGCGTGTCTATTCAAAGTAGTTGTAATAGTTGAAGCCGGTGGACGACAACCATGGTGAAGCGTCATTGACCTTGATGCAATGCCGGTGATGATGGAGATCATGTTCGTGCTTGAAGATGGAGATCGGAAGCACAAAGAAGAAAGGCCATATCATATCACATATTATGAATTGCATGTGATGTTAATCCTTTATGCATCTTGTATTGCTTAGTAGACGACGGTAGCATTATAAGATGATCCCTCATGCACATGAATTTCAAATCATAAAGTGTTCACCCTTAGTTAGCACCGTTGCTAAAGCTTGTTGTTTCGAAGCACCACGTGATGATCGGGTGTGTTAGATTCTTCAAGTGTATACAACGTGAGCAAGCCAGATTTGCTCATGCAGAAACTAAGGTTTGATCTTGACGAGCCTAGCATGTACAGACATGGTCTCGGAACACGGATCACCGAAAGGTAAAGCATGAATCGTATAGTAGATATGATGAACATGACGATTGTTCTCCATTGAAACTATATCAACTCTCGTGATGATCGGTGTTGATGTAGTGGATTTGGTTCGTGTGATCACTAAAACAATGTGAGGGATGTTGTTTTGAGTGGGAGTTCACCTAGTTTAATTTCATTAATTAATTTGAACTCAATTTGTCATAAACTTAGTCTAAACTATTGCAAATATGTTGTAGATCAATGGCAGCCCCTACCATCAATTTTAATGCGTTCCTAGAGAAAGAAAAGTTGAAAAACAATGGAAGCAACTTCGCGGATTGGTTCCGCAATTTGAGGATTGTCCTCACAGCTGGTAATTTGACCTATGTGCTGGATGCACCGCTGGGTGACCCACCTGCAGCCGATGCTTCCGATGAAGTAAAGAATGTTTACCTCGCTCGGAAGAATCAGTACTCCATAGTTCAGTGTGCTATCTTGTATGGTTTAGAATCGGAGCTTCAGAAAAGGTTTTAAGAGTCAGACCCATATGATATTGTCGAGGATCTCAAATTGATTTTTGAGACTCATGCGGCAATTGAAAGCTATGAGGCTTCTGAAAAGTTCTTTAACTGCAAGATGGAAGAGGGCAGCTCCGTCAGTGAGCATGTGCTTAAGATGTCTGGGCACGCAAACAAACTTCAAAGCTTGGGTATAGTGATTCCTAATGCTTTGGGGATTTACCGTGTCCTCCAGTCACTACCACCAAGTTACAGGAACTTTGTGATGAACTACAACATGCAAAACATGAACAAAGAGTTGCCAGAACTGTTTGCTATGTTAAAGTCTGCAGAAGTGGAGATCAAGAAAGAGCACCAAGTGTTGATGGTCAATAAGACCACCAAATTCAAGAAAGGCAAGTCTAAGCAAAAGGGACACTTCAAGAAGGTGGTAAGAAAGTTACCACGCCGGCGAAGAAGACCAAGGCTGGACCCAAGCCTGAAACTGAGTGCTTTTACTGCAAGGGAGAAGGTCACTGGAAGCGTAATTGCCCAAAGTACTTGGCGGATCTGAAGAACGGCAACATCAAGAAGAAAGGTATATCTGATATACATGTTATTGATGTGTATCTCACTAGTACTCGTAGTAGTGCCTGGGTATTTGATACTGGTTCGGTTGCTCATATTTGTAACTTGAAACAGGTGCTGCAGAATAAACGGAAGCTAGCGAAGAACGAGGTGACGATGCGCGTGGGAAACGGATCAAAGGTTGATGTGATCGCGGTCGGCACGCTACCCCTTCATCTACCATCGGGATTAGTTTTATACTTAAATAATTGTTATTTAGTGCCTGTGTTGAGCATGAACATTATATCGGGATCTTGTTTATTGCAAGACGGTTACTTGTTTAAATCAGAGAATAATGGTTGTTCGATTTATATGAGTAATATGTTTTATGCACATGCACCTTTGATAGATGGTCTATTCTTATTGAATCTCGATAGTGGAAATACACATATCAACAACATTGAGGCTAAACGTTTGAAATCAAGCGATAATTTGACCTATATGTGGCACTGTCGTCTTGGTCACATTGGAGTGAAGCGTATGAAGAAACTCCATTCCGATGGACTTCTTGAATCACTTGATTTTGAATCACTTGAAAGATGCGAAGCATGTCTGATGGAAAAATGACTAAGACTCCATTTTCTGGTATGATGGAGCGAGCTACGAACTTACTGGAAATCATACATACCGATGTGTGTGGTCCAATGAGTGTAGCATAGCGCGGTGGTTATCGTTATGTTCTTACCTTCACAGATGACTTGAGTAGATATGGGTATATCTATTTTATGAAACATAAGTCCGAAACTTTCGAGAAGTTTAAGGAGTTTCAAAGTGAGATAGAGAATCAACGTAACAAGAAGATTAAATTTCTACGTTCTGATCGTGGAGGTGAATATCTAAGTTACGAGTTTGGCGAGCATTTGAAGAAATGCGGAATACTTTCACAGTTGACACCGCCGGGAACACCACAGCGTAATGGTGTGTCCGAACGTCGTAATCGAACTCTTTTAGATATGGTTCGTTCTATGATGTCACTTACAGATTTACCGCTATCATTTTGGGGTTATGCATTAGAAACAGCCGCATTCACTTTAAATAGGGCACCATCTAAATCCGTTGAAACGACACCGTATGAATTATGGTTTGGCAAGAAACCTAAATTGTCGTTCCTTAAAGTTTGGGGATGCGAAGCCTATGTAAAGAAGTTACAGCCGGACAAGCTTGAACCCAAAGCGGAAAAATGCGTCTTCATAGGATACCCGAAGGAAACTATTGGGTATACCTTCTATCATAGATCCGAAGGCAAAATCTTCGTTGCCAAGAATGGATCCTTTCTAGAGAAGGAATTTCTCTCGAAAGAAGTGACTGGGAGGAAAGTAGAACTCGACGAGGTTGTCGAACCTTCTCTCGAAATTGCGAGTAGCGCAGCACCAGAAGAAGTTCCTGTGGTGCCTGCACCAATTAGAGAGGAAGCTAATGATGATGATCATGAAACTTCGGTTGAAGTTGCTACAGAGCCTCGGAGGTCAACGAGAACTCGTACCACTCCAGATTGGTATGATCCCGTTATGAGTGTCATGTTGGTGGACAACACCGATGACCGCGAGACATATGAGGAAGCGATGATGAGCCCAGATTCCAATAAATGGCAAGAAGCCATGAAATCCGAGATTGGATCCATGTACGAAAACCAAGTATGGACTTTGGTGGACTTACCGGATGGCCGGAAGGCTGTTGAGAACAAATGGATTTTCAAGAAGAAAACAGATGCTGATGGTAATGTTACTGTCTATAAAGCTCGACTTGTCGCAAAAGGGTTTCGACAAATTCAAGGAGTTGACTACGATGAGACTTTCTCACCAGTAGCGAAGCTAAAGTCTGTGAGGATTATGTTAGCAATCGCTGCATATTATGATTATGAGATATGGCAGATGGATGTCAAAACAGCATTCCTCAATGGAGATATTGATGAAGAGTTGTATATGATGCAACCCAAAGGTTTTGTCGATCCTAAAGATGCTAACAAGGTATACAAACTTCAAAGGTCCATCTATGGATTGAAGCAAGCATCCCGAAGTTGGAATCAACATTTTGATAAGGTAATCAAAAGTTTTGGTTTTATACAAACTTATGGAGAAGCTTGTATTTATAAGAAAGTGAGTGGGAGCTCTGTAGCATTCTTAATACTGTATGTGGATGACATATTGCTGATTGGGAATGATGTAGACCTTCTTAATAGTGTCAAGGAATATTTGAATAATAGTTTTTCAATGAAGGATCTTGGCGAAGCAGCTTACATATTAGGCATAAAGATTTATAGAGATAGATCGAAACGCCAAATATCATTGTCACAGAGTACATATTTGGACAAAGTTCTAAAGAGGTTTGGAATGGAAGAAAGCAAGAAAGGTTTCTTGCCCATGTTGCCCAATACGACCTTGAGTAAAACTCAAAGTCCGACATCGGCAGAAGATAGAGAAAAGATGAGTAAGACTCCCTATGCCTCAGCCATAGGATCTCTAATGTATGCCATGCTATGTACTAGACCCGACATTGCATATGCTGTTAGTTTAACTAGCAGATATCAAAGTGATCCAGGAGTGGATCATTGGACAGCGGTCAAAAACATCCTTAAGTACTTGAGAAGAACTAAGGATATGGTTCTTTCTTATGGAGGTGATGAACAACTCGTTGTTAATGGTTACACCGATGCTAGTTGGAACACCGATCCGGATGATTCTAAATCACAATCTGGATACGTATTTATTTTGAATGGTGCAGCAGTTAGCTGGAGGAGTGCAAAGCAAAGCGTTGTGGCGAGATCTTCAACTGAATCGGAATACATGGCTGCTTCGGAGGCTTCACAAGAAGCGATATGGATGAAAGAGTTCATTACAGAGCTGGGTGTGGTTCCAAGTGCGCTGGACCCAATGTCTATCTACTGTGATAACATGGGCGCCATAGCCAATGCGCAAGAACCAAGGTCACACAAGAAGCTGAAGCATATCAAGCTGCGTTTTCACGCTATTCGAGAACATATCCAGGATGGGGATATAAAGATTTGCAAAGTACACACAGATCTGAATGTGGCGGATCCGTTGACTAAACCTCTCCCGAGGGCAAAACATGACCAACACCAAACTGCCATGGGTGTTCGGTATATTACCATGTAATCTAGATTAGATGACTCTAGTGCAAGTGGGAGACTGTTGGAGATATGCCCTAGAGGCAATAATAAATATAGTTATTATTATATCTTTGTGTTTATGATAAATGTTTACATTCATGCTATAATAGTATTAAGAAGGAAACATTAATACTTGTGTGATTTGTAAACTTAATTTGAAGTCCCTAGTATAGCCTCTATACTTCACTAGCTTGTTGGTTGATTAATGATTGTGGTTTCCCTATCATGAACATTGAGATGTTATCAACAACAAGATCATATCGTTAGGAGAATGATATGGTGGACATACTCCTATTGATAAGCGTAGCATAAAGATCAAGTCATTTCAATAGTTCAATTGCTATATGCTTTCTGATACATAGTAACCTAATTCCTTCGACCATGAGATCATGCATATCACCTTTACCGGATGGATGCTTTGATGACATCAAACACCACACCGTAACTGGGTGGCTATAAAGGTGGCATTGAGTGTTCGGAAAGTATTGGTTGAAACACATGGATCAAGAGTGGGATTTGTCCATCCATATGACGGATAGATATACTCTGGGCCCTCTCGGTGGAATGTCATCCAATTAGCTTGCAAGCATGTGACTGGGTCACAAGGGATCACATATCACGGGAACGAGAAAAGAGTACTTATCGGTAACGAGGTTGAACTAGGTATGCAGAGATACCGACGATCATAACCTCGGATAAGTAAACTATCGTGAGACAAAGGGAAATTGGTATCGTATGTAAGTGGTTCATTCGATCGCAAAGTAATCGTAGAAATATGTGGGAGCCATATGAATTTCCAGATTCCTCTATTGGTTATTGTTCGGAGAAGTGTCTCGATCATGTCCGCATAATTCACGAACCGTAGGGAGACACACTTAAGGATTCGACGTTGTTTTGAGTAGTTATGGTATTATGAGAAAGAGACCGAATGTTGTTCGGAGTCTCGGATGGGATCCGGGATATCACGAGGTGATCCGGAATGGTCCGGAGAATAAGATTCATATAAGGAAAGTCCCGTTTCGGAGTTCGGGAATGATTCCGGTGTTTTCATCGGGAATGTTCTAGAAGGTTCCGGATTGTCCGGCACTCCGGGGGGGGGGGGAAGGTACATGAATGTGTCATTGAATGATTGCATCATGTACTAAGTGTTCTTGCTGTTCCAAAACTTGAAAGTCAAACTGCCAGTTTGAAAGTCAAACGGCTAAAACAGGAAACTGTGGAAAACAGGAAACTGTGGGAAACAGGAAACTGTGGGAAACAAGCAAGAGGAGGTTGAAACCAACTTGGAGGAGGAGTTCCTCTCCTCCAAGCCGGCGGCCAGCCCTAGGCTGAGTTGGGGAGGGACTCCCCTCCCTCCCTGGCGCGCCTAGCCCCTCCACCTATAAAAGGAGGGGCAGGGCCTCCTCCTTGAGACACACAAGTTTCTACCTCTAATCTCCGGTTTAGAGCCGTTTTGGTTT